>HG995384.1:23750000-25000000 GCA_905333075.3 Atethmia centrago
AGTCCTTTGGCTTAGACATGTTCTCGTCTCTATCTTCACATGTAGTTTGACAGTTCTGCGACAGTGACAGGAATAAGGTAAGCCTTTGGCGTAAGGTAAGGCCAAAGTACGTGCGTACAACAGACCTTTTTCATTTTTTGGGTGGGATATAATCAAATAACTTCTCCCGCTCGGGGCGGAGCGGGATGGTGTGTCAGACTCTTACTGACTAAAACCCACCCGTATTCCTTCCGTTGCCTGTGTTGCCAGGGGCCTCGGTAACCCTTCAGTACCTTCCCGCTACCCCGGCAGGCATCGGCCCTAGTGGACCCCTACACTTGTGCTGACGACATCTCTTTGAGGTGCTCGTGGAGTACAACGCGCCGTCGACCCGGGCCTGGTCCTTACCGGACGGTGAGCTACCCATTGCTCACCGTCCGCAAGCCCGCGCCTACGGTGACCGGAAATCCGCCTGGGATTCCCGACGCCCAGAGCGTCCTGCGGCAGCTAGGGGCGAAAGGGCGCAAAATTTGCCTTTCAAATCAGGCACACGAGGAGGTTTTCTGCACGCACCCTTTGTTTATAGATCTTGGCCTTTGGCGTAGTAATATAACCATTCTAAAATTGCATAATTTTAAGTTTCTCCCTCCAAACCTTGCAATCTTTTGCGATTTCATGCCACGTTTACAAACATGTCCATCGTCACACCACCTTCGCTGATACTAATGTTAATTAATTTCAAGCTGAAACAAAATAACATGTTGTTTTAACAAAATCCAACAAATCTGCTTAGCCTTTTCCCAACTTGGGGTCGGCTTCGAGTCTAACCGGATGCAGCCCATTACCATTATTTCACATGGAGCGACTGCTTATCTGACCTACTAATACTATCTGATCTGTAAGACTGATTGTCAGACTTTCGGGCTTCTGACAACCCGTAACGACTGTCAAAGATCCACGAATGACAGGCGGGACCAATGGCTTAACGTGCTTTCCGAGGCACGGAGGAGTCTCGGTGTGTAAAATTGGTTACCTATCCACAGACTAACCCCGACAATCATAGCTTAACCTGATGGATCAACCTGGGCCTCAAGTCTGCTATTACAATAGCGTCAGAATGGTCTGTTCCGATCCTCATTAATGACGCCATTATATTAGTAGATTACCAAACTTGTCAAAATCAACAATTATTATGAAATCAATAATAGACCATTCTGACACTATTGTAATAGCAGACTTGAGGCCCTGTGCGGCTGTTATCACCTAGCCACGACGAGCTCATCGTTTTTTTAACAAAATCCATAGATACCTAAATACATAATGAAACAACAGTCGCTTTTCGTGTTTGTCTGTGTGATTGCGTTGATCTTTTAAACTACACAATGGATTTTGATGCAATTTTCGCCAAAATGTAGACAATTCCGGAAGGTTGTACAAGTATGTGTTACAATACATTAATATTAATTATTGTCTCTCCTAAATACAGTTTACTCAGTAATCTAACTAGGAGAGCAGCGATTCACCCAGCGATTCGATGATAATAAAGCATACTTTTTAAGTCCCTCGTGTACTAAAAAATCTTTATGTACCTATCTCAATAAATTATTATTATTATAAGTAATCTGAAATACAATAAATAAATCTCGATGTTTTGTCAAGTCGTAAAATCTGTGTCGCTAGTAATCAATAAAACTCATACCTACAGTTCCCAAATCAAGTCAGAATGTCAAATAAATTAATACAATAAAAATACAACATGGTACTAAAATACTACAATATCAGAAAACATGTGATAATCAGAAACGCCCGCGTTTTGATGGGGTATCGTAAACGTCTACATCAATTTAATAGTTTCCTGTAAATGTTCACTATCGTGGAGATATTAATGGCTATTTAATACTTAATTTGGAGAGCAGCTTATGTGGTTAAACGGCTCCTGCGCAGATCTATTGGTGTCAAGCCGCACCCTTTTCCGGCCACCGTAGGCGCGGGCTTACGGACGGTGAGCAATGGGTAGCTCACCGTCCGGTATAGACCTGGGGGACAACCATCACCTTATTCAGCAGTATTATTTCAATATTACTTCAGCGTGAGAAAGATATGGAGCTATAAGTCCTGAACAGTTCCATCACTTCCCACTGTGAAGTAATATTGTATACTGCAATAAGAGGTCATGGTTACCCCCCAGACCCGGGTCGACGGCGCGTTGTATTCCACGCGCGCCTCAAAGAGATAACGTCAGCATAAATGTAGGGGTCCACTAGGGCAGATGCCTGCCGGGGTCGCGTGGGAGTTCGAAAGGGTTACCGAGGCCCCTGGCAACACAGGCAACGGAAGGAATACGGGTGGGTTTTAGTCAGTAAGAGTCTGACACACCCTCCCGCTCCGCCCAGAGCGGGAGAAGTTATTTGATAATTTCACCCACCCAAAAAAAAAAGAAAAAGAAAAGCCACACCCTAATCAAGTAACTAATTAAGTAACACACTTTTCAATCACAAACTGTATGATTTTGAAGGACATTGCTTCATATGTACCTACGTGGACGTGTCGACGGCCACCATTGTCGGTATGCATTTATGCGGAAATTGCAGAGTTATTTTCTAAATAAATAGCGTAAAGTCATCTTAATTATGTACCTCTTTTCCTTGAATTTGTATGTAAATATATGTATATAATGTGGGTATATATTGTAGTAAATATATACCTGTGGGGCTTGTGGCTAAATAATAACAGCCGTACGGGTCTATCGATCAGGTTAAGCTACGCTCACCGCGGTTGGTCCGGGGATGGGTGCCGTCGACCCGGGCCTGGTCCTTACCGGACGGTGAGCTACCCACTGCTCACCGACCGCAAGCCCGCGCATAGAGAATGCCTAAGGTATTAAGTCCGCCTTTGTTCCCTAATTGTGTGCAAGAAGTTTAACCTATTGACCGCCAAGTCAAACAAACAAAGAAGTACCCTCTAAAATACCCTGATAAAATGCAGAACCTGTTGTTTACACTTTTACAGCTTTTTAATTAGTAATTTCTATTCCCTTCATGTTATTCTTCAGACTGTCTGTAACATATTATGGCTTCAATGTCAAATGTTCTTGTCACTACTTTGACAGTCGATAGACCAATCGAGTGACTCGATTCGAAAAACGATTTAAATCGAATAAATGCGAGGAGCATAAATAATCGGATTATACTAGGATTAGAGTGGTGTCTATTTAAGGAACGATGTCCGAAGAACAAATCACGCTAGGAAGAATCTAGATATAGTATTACCAGTATAATAAAATAGTAACGACCTCAAAACTGTAAATTGAAAAAAAAGTCATTGCTACGAGGTGTGGGAATGAGTCTGATGAAAATATAGTTTTTAAAATATTTGTCCGTTTGTCTGTTAGACTTTTTTTTAGGTCGAAATTCATCAAAAAACTTCTCCTGTTCTGGGTGGAGCGGGATCGTGTGTCAGCCTCTTACTGACTAAAACCCACCCGTATTCCTTCCGTTGCCTGTGTTGCGGTGGCCTCGGTGACCCATTAGTACCTTCCCGCGACCCCGTGGACCCCCCGCGTTTCGGATTGACGCAAAAACGTCTGAACGGATTTGGATGAAATTAGGCACACATATAGTTACTAAAAAAAGACCTACACAAAGATCGTTAGAAACGAAAGACAAAATGACAGATTGTAGAAGGATTTCTACTGTGTGATATCAAAAATGCTGTCTATGTCTATTCTTCGTAGAAATAGAAAGCGTCATGATAAGCCTACTGCAAGTACTGACTTTTATAAAGAACACGTGAATCAAGTGTCTTCCCCTTAACTTATAATGACGTCATTGGACTATTTCTTAATTTGATAGTTACCTAGCAATTTTAATTATATTTAAATTACTTATTAGGTAATAGGCTAGATTTTAATTTGAATAAAGTATCACCAATTGCGAAACGACACACGGAAAAAAAATGCGGAAGACTGGAAACCGACCCCAACTATTTGGTAGAAGTAATTGGGAGAAGACTAAGCAGATGATGATGTTAGGGAAATTCTACTTATGCTATTTGCACTTCTGTGTAAGTTTTCCTTCTACTTTCAACCCTACGATTCCGGTGCTCACAAGCCAACGTCAGATGAAGCTCTAGCCCGGATCGACGGCGCGTTGTGTTCCACGCGCGCCTCAAAGTGATGTCGTCAACACAAGAGTAGGGGTCCACTAGGACCGATGCCTGCCGGGATCGCGGGAAAGTCCGAAATGGATACCGAGGCCCCTGGCAACACAGGCAACGGAAGGTACACGGGTGGGTTTTAATCAGCAAGAGTCTGACGCACCCTCCCGCTCCGCCTAGATCGGGAGAAGTTATTTGATAATTTCCCTACCAAAAAAAAAAGATGAAGCTCTAAGATTTTAATTTCATCAGGCCAGTACATGTTATTATATACTTAGAGATTCACAGCACGTACCACAAGGCGTCAGTACATACCACGGAGTCAACACCCATAAAATCGTTGACATTTTAGACTATCGCGATTAGAGTCAGGTAGGTGGACCAGTTGTCGTCCCACCATTTTATATTTATTTACACACGTTTCGCCTTACGTGTTGGTGTAATGGTATTAAAAAGCACTGGGATGTGTAGTTAATAATAGTTTCAATTCATAGCACATAGAGCTAGGCACAAGTAATAACGAAGAAAGCGTCAAATGCTATAAAGTCGGCGACGTTAAGATCGTTGCGATTGAAGTAAGGTAGGGAGACGTGTTGTCGGTAACGTGAAAAAGTTTATTGTTAAAAGTTGTTTGTTTAAACGTTTATTAAATTAACTAGCTACTCCCCGCGGTATCATCCGCGTAAGTCTCGATCCCGTGGGTACATTGGGATAAAATATCCTATCTCCTAATTCAGGTCATGGTCTACCCATGTGCCAAATTTCATCCAAATCCGTTCAGCCGTTTCAGCGTGAAACCCGAACAAATAAACTCGCTTTCTCATTTATAATATTATTAAGGATTTCTCCTTTTTTTTGAACCTATTCAAGAATTATCTAATATTGTGTTTTTTGGTTTTCGTTCAGAGAAGCGTCAATAAATCAGGAAGATATTTCTCTTACACCAATTTAAAAATGGAAGTCACACATACTTTTACTATTATATCACCCTACACTCTTCAGTCATTCACTCATTCAGTTGAACTATACTTTTTTTCAAATAGCACGGTGTATGGCTGTACTTAACTGCCCACCGTGTCAATCATGGACAGTTGAACGTGGGATACGTCAATCACTGCGCGGAATGAACGCTTTGATTGACACTCGATTACTTACGTATTTTGCTTACATTGTAACAGTTATGGTTGAAGTGTTTTTCGCTCATTCTATTAATTAGACAGGGATTTAAAATAAATATCCATTACAAATAAAAACCAGGTTCCTTATAATTAATTACAATCTAGGTAGTTAAGTTAGGTTAGAATTGCTTATTAAAGCAATTTTAAGCAAACTTAATTTTTTATGTGATAATTATTTTAAAACTTAGAATAGTGTTGATTGTACTTTACACAAGTCCGTTCCACTTTTTTTTAGAGTGTGGTAACATAATATAAACACTTTGTTCATGTGTTATACATGTGTTATACATGTTCATGTGTAACATTTCTACACAAATAGAGGAATTATTCACTTTTAGAGAAATAAATCATGGTTTCAGGCTTTCACCAACTGTGTCGGAAACCAGATTTTTCATTTTTGACAAGCAATATTGTGATTTTTCTGTCAGCGTGTTATCTTACACGTGTCTTGCTTTCCTACGATTATGGACTTGTGTAAGTATCTAACGAATACTTACCTAATAGGTGTGTGGGTGTGTCACCCACCATTATAAGGTAAACTAAGCTCTTGGGTATATTTTAAATATACAATAATATTCATTCCATACAATTATAGTTAGGTACATCAATTTACCTCTTCACCTTAAACTAGAGTGGTACAGTTTCACCTCTGATGATAGTTTGTCGACAGTAATGTCATAAAATAGTAAATAAATATTCTTGGCGTTTTTATTACAAAACTAACGTTACCACTCCAGTTTTTTATGTAAAAACGACCACACATTTTGTCAATTTCAATACGTGTACAGTTTATAGACATGTTACATTGTGCCGCTGTGTGGTCTTGTCTCTCTGTAAAAAAATATGTTTCTATACCTATAATTATGTTTGAACATAATTAATATAAAGCGAACCAATATTACCGACTTAGCCCGAAGAATTGCCAAACTTAAGTGGCAGTGGGCAGGGCACATTGCTCGCAGAACAGATGGCCGATGGGGCCGAAAGGTTCGGGAGTGGCGCCGGGGTACCGGAAGACGTAGCGTTGGAAGGCCTCCTACAAGGTGGACCTATGACCTTGTGAAGGCAGCAGGAATCCGCTGGATGCGGGAAGTACAGAACCAGTCGAAGTGGCGGTGCTTGGGGGAGGCGTATGTCCAGCAGTGGACGTCTTTCAGCTGAAATGATGATGATGATAATGATGAATATAATTTCGCCGTTAGTTTTTACAGCGGACTTAAATGAATACGTACGAGTATCATTTAGGGAATGTAATCTCGCGAGATCTCGGCCATATTTACCGAAATTAATCTAGGCTGAAAATTGAAGGAGATCTCGCGAGATGAATGCTAATGAAGCGAAGCTGCTACTGATGAAGTTACTGATGATACTGATGATGTATCATTATCAATTGATGATATTCACCTTTCATTTCTTTCCGAGGCGGGAAGAAGCATTTCATGGCAGGAAGAGCTTCAAGAAACATTGAGATTGATTTGATTTGATTTGATTTTAACTGCGTTGCATTGACTGCGTTTAAAGAGCCAAAAGAGCGAACAATCAGTTTTACTAATTCCAAGAGTCCCTGATTAAAAATAGAAAATTAATCTTAAAGGCTTCTACATACTGGCGCAACATGTCGCGCGACGCAACGCGACACAAAGACACCGCGTGTAGCGCTACAAGCGGTGCCTTTGTGTCGCGACGCGTCGCGCGACAAGTCGCGCCAGTATGTAGGAGCCTTAATGAAGCCATCAGGGGTTTAAGGGAGAACTCTTACAGTTTGCAGACAATTGCTTGCGACCCTACCAGTGTAGAGACTGAAAAAGCATTTTCTGCAGCTGGTTATTTAGCTTGCAAAATTAGAAGCCGTCTGTCAGACGACACATTAGATAGGTACTTTATGCTTTTTACGAAGCTACTTCCATATTTTAAGGACTCATTTTTATTATTTTAATTTTCATATAAAAAAGAAAAAAGGAAGACATTAAATGATTAAAAATAATATGTTATAAATAAATGATTATTAAAAAAATACATCGAATTACTTATCAATTTCCCATCAATTATTATATTATTGTGACAGTTTAAAAAAAAAACAAACATATCTTGCAAGATTGATCTTTGCGGTCTCACGAGATATCGGCTTCGACAAAATCTCGTTATTGCATTCCCTAGTATCATTAATTATTGTTGGTTTAGTCCGGCTAAAGGAACAACTTTAGTATAATGTAAGGACCGCAGCAAGTGTAAAGGAAGTATCGACGGACGCCTAAACGTTTAAGGAGAATATCAGCACCTGTCTGTGCCTCGCTCTCTAGTCTATAGCAGTGTGTCATCTGTGCGCAGTAGGTACCCTTTAGTTAGGGTTTATGTGTTCTGTGGTTTTGTTGTAACATATTAGTTAAATAAATTAACTTGCAGTTAATCCGATCGGATTAAGTGCAAGTTAATTTATTTCATCAGATTGTATTTTTTTTTTTCAATTTAGTTTGCAGTTTCTGCGTACCCCCGTGAGAAGAAGTCGTGAGTTTTGTAGTTCTTGTGCGTGTCCCAAATATATATATTTTTCTTTTTTATTTGTTTACTTTATTTAAGTTATGGTCGCAACACTGCTGAGATAGTGGTGACGATTCCCTTGTTCACAAACTAAACTAAATTTAAGTTCAGTGCATCTTTTTCTTTCCATTTCATTAAGAAGAGGACAGAAGAAACATTTAATTTAGTCCTGTCAAATTAATCAGCGCCTGTTACTACTCCATACAAGTTTAGACGTGATTAAAAACTTGCCTACTAAAATGACGTCAATTTACGTCAAGAGCTGAACAAGGGAATCGGCACCATTGACTGATTTTATAGTTATATTTTTTCTGCAATGGTTTTTCTTTTGACTGATTCTTCAGTAGCAAAACCTCGAAAAAAAAAATTTTTTTGAAAGCCCAGGGTTTCTTGAGAATAACTGTGACTGAGTTTAATTATTTATGCAGGTATGGACAATTCTTATGTAGGCTCGTCCATCCTAGGTACGGAGCAAGATGCAATAAACTGCAAATAAATATCAACCATACGAAAATACGTACGTAACATCACAAAGAACCAATTTAAGTGATTCCTAGAACCCTAGTCACCTAATTAGAAATTAATAGTTCAATTAGAAACTTAGCAAATGGCCTCCTTCTGTTCTAACAATAAAGGTGCCTACAGATTTACTCGATTTTTGACGATCGTTATTGTCATTCGATATGCCACATGAACTCCTCAACTAAATAATATAGCGTCGATGTGTTTGAACTCCTATTTTGACGATCAAAAATATTTGCCAGCTTCTTACAGTTTTGCTGGATTATATCGATTGTTAACTGTGAACGATCGAGTAGCGATTAACAAAGATTACGAACTCGATCACCTGTTTCTAACATCTACCGATTTTTAGGGTTCCGTACCTCAAAAGGAAAAACGGAACCCTTATAGGATCACTCATGTGTCTGTCGAATCTACTGGAACGATTAAGTTGAAATTTGGTACACATAGGTAATATATGAATTTCTATGACCCAAACACTAACCTGTAACGTAAATAAATGAATTTTGAATATGTGGGCTTCACTTTTGAGGGAAAATTAGAAATAAAAAAAAGTTATATGAACAGCCGTGTTACTAATTAGATGAAAGGACTTGTTATGACGATTTCAAATATATTTTTTTATAATTTTACAATGTTAAGTTTGTTTTGGGATAATTCTTTTTATTCATCTCGTTTACGGATGATTATGTTAATTTATTTATATTTGTTTTTTTATGTATATTTATTATGTTAATTTTGCGTAGTCCGAAACGAACTTAGCCGGTTTTTAGGGTTCCGTACCCAAAGGCTAAAACGGGACCCTATTACTAAGAATCCGCTGTCCGTCTGTCACCAGGCTGTATCTCATAAACCGAGATAGTTAGACAGTTAAAATTTTCACAGATGATGTATTTCTGTTGCCGCTATAACAACAAATACAAAAAAAACAGACAGAATAAAAAAATATTTAAGGGGGATCCCATACAAAAGACATGATATATTTTTTGCCGTTTTTGTAGATAATGGTACGGAACCCTTCGTGCGCGAGTCCGACACACACTTGGCCGGTTTTTTTTTTTATCACAATCGTCAAAAATCGAGCAAATCTGTAGGCATCTTAACTATTTATCAAACGTTCCCCGGCACTTCGGAAACCGTTTATAAATAACCCAACACTTTACGACACACTCCCGATGCCCCCTATTGCGTTTGAGATATGATACTAATAATATATTTCATATTTACAACCCACTTAGAAGTAATTTATGGCCCTTTTATCACTGTGTAAGTTGCAACTACTGTGTTCCCGAACAGAGTTGGTATTTCGACGTAAGAATCTAAGTTTCCGTAGTGTAGCGGTTATCACGTGTGCTTCACACGCACAAGGTCCCCGGTTCGATCCCGGGCGGAAACAGTCTCTTTTTGCGTTTTTAGATTTTTGTGTTTGAACTTTTTTATAATAATAATAATAATAATGGCTTAATTGCCAAGAGCCTCGACCAACACCTAAGGTTGCTCACGTTGGACGGCTGGATTAAGGGCTTGATTCAGAAAGCGGTACTTCTGGACACGGCCCGCATTATTAGGAGGTTCCTCTGTCTGGAGCCCTGACCGCCGATAGCTTGGACCCTGTTCCCAATACCGGTGGGCTACCATTTTTTTGTATTTTTAAATGTTTTTATATATTTTTTTTATATTCTAATGTTTAAAGATATAATTATAATGTGTATATAATGAAATAAAAGATAATAATAATATACTTTATAAATGCACACTAGTCCTTTGACTGATTTCGTAGAAAAAACATGAGATATCATTGCTAGGATACTTTTACAGAACATTTTGTATATTTTATGAATTTTCAATTTAATTGACTGAAACTTTGACGGCCAAGTAATTACAGATCTATGGACTTGGATTTCGTGCATTCCTATGTGGCCTATAGGGACTATAATTATAATAAAGAACCACGAAATACATAAACTTATGCGTTCTTCCCATGGGGGTACCCAGATACTATAGAACGGCCACCAGCTAGAACCAAGAACCTCAGAAATATCTAAATGATCCCCATTTAACATTGAATTTCGAACACATTCGACAAATAAAGCCGTTAAACAATTTTAAAAACACATCACGAATTCGAAAGGCAAATCCACACGTGCATCGCCCGCATGAATAAAACAAAAAACAAAAAAATAAAATAATAATTCGTAAAAAATTGATTTGCATAAAAGAGTCCTTTTTATAATACTACGCGGGGCGCCCGAACAATCAGTCTATTGTTCTTAGTAACTCAAAAAATAATTAAAACAATGCACTCGCAGTGTGCACTACGCTTTAGAACCGTTTTTAATGCGGGCTCTTGTAACCAACTTTGACGAAAGGGGTGTAATTGGATCTAGTGATGTCGGACAAAGATGTCGAACGATTATTGTCTAGAAGTAGTTAAAAAAAATGAGTCTTTTGAGGACTAGTCTTCCTTCTATAGCCGAAAGAACAAATTAATATAAAACATTATTGATTTCAAACTATATTATACATTCAATTAGGTTCTTTGATTCCGTTAGTTAATTTATTTATTTATCTATGACACATAAATCATCCATAAAATTGATTTTGACATAAAAATTAATTCGTTAGAGATCTATAAAACTAAGCTCGGTATTTTGATGACTTATGTAGGTATATATATCCCAATCTGGATTAAGTAGGTATGTCTATCTGTCTGTAGATTTATTATGTTGTTAATAACAAATAATCAACGTTCTAGAGAAGCAGGTATTAATTATAACATAAAAAGAAAATCTTTAATTTAAAGTACCCAGTCTGTAACATTGTAAGGCAGGTCCTAGTCCTGGGGGGTAACCATTACCTCATATAGCAGTATTATTATAATATTACTTCACAGTGGGAAAGTGATGGAGCTATACAGGACTTATAGCTCCATCTCTTTCTCACGCTGAAGTAATATTGAAATAATACGGCTATAACAGGTGATGGTTACCCCCCAGGATTCAATATAAAAAAATATGCCAAAAAAAATATATTATTATCCGTGACTTTGAAACTGAAAATCTCAAAATAATTGAATGTAATCGTTGATTTATCGAAGGACGAATAATATCTGACGGCACAGCAGGTGGCGCCACCCCGTTTTGTTACGAAGTTACTGGAATCACCGTAAAAATCGTGATTGAGAGAGTGACACTGGTTGCTGACAGTCACTCTAGCAGAGCGTCGTATCGATGGTTGGGTGGAGGCTGTCTTCTGATGACAGAAGATGATGTCAGGAGAGCCGCCGTCGTACCACGTCCACGACGAACTGCTATGTTCCGGCACAGTCCTGATGATATTGAAGCTGCTGAAAAAAAAAGATCACTTATCCTAATTTCCTAACTAATATTGTAAATGCGAAAGTGAGTTTGTTTGTTTGTTTGCTACGCTTTCATGCTAAAACTGCTGAACGGATTTGGATGAAATTTGGCACATGTGTATCTACACATGTGCCCTAAAAGTATGCTGTGTCCTAATCCAGGTCACTTTTTATCTCGATATTCCCACGGGATCGAGATATATGCGGGTGAAACCGTGGGGCGCAGCTAGTATCTAATAATAATGATACAGCCAAAGTATTAAGCAAAGATTAACTTAAAAAAACATTCCTTTTTAAAAATATTCTAGAAGTTACCGACTTATAGAAATTTGTTAATTAAGTCCAAATCTATTCTTCAATTTTATACGAATCCTCTCTAATTTGACGTTTATGTATCATATGGTGCAATAACAACGCCACTATAACCGTGGGTGGGGTCCATACCTCAATAAATCAAGTTTTAAGTTATACTTAAGTAGCACATTAAGTTTCATAGATGTTCTGATTGAGAAACCGGACATCTTAGAACATAATTTCCGTTAATTATAGTTTATGGATCCTTTATTTTTGGCTAGAATCGTTACAAAGTCCGACTGCCTCGTTGATTTAGAGGTCGCAAGCGCTACTGCTGAGCATGAGTTCCTGGGATCGATTCCCAAAGGTTAGGTTTTTCCATCAGAAATTTCTCAGTAGCAGCCTTTTTTTTTTGGGTGGGAAATCATCAAATAACTTCTCCCGTTCTGGGCGGAGCGGGAGGGTGTGTCAGACTCTTACTGAATAAAACCCACCCGTATTCCTTCCGTTGCCTGTGTTGCCAGGGGCCTTGGTAACCATTTAGTACCTTTCCGCGACCCCGGCAGGTTCAGTAACAGGCTAGAGTCAGAATTTGTGCCCGGCAATAGGCACGTCCCATCCATCCCATTTCTTCCCGTGGGTGTCGTAAAAGGCGACTAAGGGACTTACTAGAGAATGGGTAGCGGCGTTCTCTATGCATCTTAACACCATACTGCGATCGCCAACCCGCCTGCCAAACGTGGCGATTATGGCAAACCCCCCAATATTGGGGGAGGCCTATGTCCAGCAGTGGACGTCTTTCGGCTGGAATGATGATGATGATGAATAGGCACGTCTCGTCGGTCGTGATTACATGGGATTTAAATACATATAACTGGCGAAATGTAGGTGTACTATAGATGTACCTACACCCTACTGCCTGACCCTGTAATGCCCGAAGGGTCAGACATCAATCTTAACATAATAATGTTAAGAAAAAAAGTCCGACATTAATGTGCTTTGAATCGTGAAGTACTCGTACTTCTTAGTTATAAACACTCAAAATTACAAGAATTTATGGCAAAACATAACTCTTCAAGTAATTATGAAAAACCGGCTAAGTGCATGTCGAACCAACGCACAATGGTTCCGTAGTGGGGATAAATTTATTCCAAGAACAAACATATCATTGTAGTTGAAAAACATGTTCTCCCATACATTCCAACTGCAAATCGACTACTACTCGTTAACATGTACCTAAAGCCTAGGTACTTAGCTGTGATAGTTTCACTTTTGACTTCATTATTTGGCCAGCCCTAATAGGGTTCTGAAAATGATTGCTGACAGAGTGGACTGTCCATATGTTATTCACTGCTGTCAGTTACATGTGCCGTCGTATCGTATTGTTTACTAACAGTTAGTTTTAAGAGCAATGTTATTAACCCTATATGAGTCTTCGCTCGAAATAAAGTTTTTGAATTTGAATTTGAATTATTGTATATGCTATCGCTGTGATTTTTTCACATATCCAAAACAACCATTTGGCTGGCAGGGGGAGGGGGGGGGGGGCATGACTCTCACTAAAATTAGCACTTTAAAGCTTATTTGTCAATCGGATCCCTGAATCGTAAAATGATTTCCACACATTCGCAGTTTTTTTAACGATACCCCCACACAATGAGATAGACGAGAAAAAAACATCCCACTGTACGTGTAGGAGCGGTCCCTAAAAAGATATATATTTTAAGATTTTATTTTACCTCTTTATTGGTGTGATTAATACGTATGTTACTATGGCAAATGACAGCTTTCTAGTACTAAGTGTCTCTAAGTTAAGTCGTGGACAGACAGACAAACGGACATCGCGAAACTATAAGGGTTCCTTGCTGGCTACGGAACCCTAAAAACTTATTATTTATCATCTCACTCTACTGTAGCTTTTTTGTTAATTTTTTGCCCATTCACACTCATTATCTAATTTCAAAAACAAAAGCTTGAGAATTAAGTTAATTTGTAACAGTTAAACAAAAAAGTTTATACATACATGGTGCATGGTGTATTATTCATTTGATTTTAACTGCGATAACCGTCTCCATTTTGAATGTATTTGACTACTAGCTGCGCCCCGCGATTTCACCCACATAAGCCTCGATCCTGTGGGAATATCGGGATAAAAAGTATGCTATGTGCTAACCCAGGTCATGGTCTACCCATGTGCCAAATTTCATCCAAATCCGTTCAGCCGTTTTAGCGTGAAAGCGTCAATCCTTTATTTTTTTGTTTTTTTTTTTTAGTCGCGGTAATGTACTTATGGGTCACCGAGGCCCCCGCAACACAGGTAACAGGAAGGAATACGAGTGGGTTTTAGTCAGTAAGAGTCTGACACACCCTCCCGCTCCGCCCAGAGCGGGAGAAGTTATTTGATGATTTCCCACCCAAAAAAAAGAAAGCCACCTTTCTAAGGTCGTCGGTCCATCTAGCTGTGGGGCGTCCCACACTACGCTTACCGATAGGCGGTCTCCACTCCAGGATTCGTTTGCTCCACCGGTCACCGGTCCTTCGACGAACATGGCCAGCCCACTCTCAAACAGGGTCAAATTAGATTCACTAGCAAAACTCCGTAGATACGTGATGGGTATCAGTACACTAATGACCAGAGATCGGATATTCGGATGCATATTTACCTAAAGTTAATTTTAGCTATGAAAGTATGGAAGCGGCCACTTAAAAATCTTTTTTTAAAGAGGCCACGAACAACGGGAATGCATAACTAGTCTGGTGTATAGTAGGGAAGCGACTTCTAAAAAAACATTTATTAAAAAAAACTTGGGATTATTGGATTTCATGTTTATTTAAAATTAGTGTTTCTACCTACTTTACATCATAATATTAGGTAGGTACAATTTTATGTTTTTTTCTGACTACATATGTAATTGGATGCAATTAGATATGTAGTCAGAAAAAAACATAAAATTTGTCGATTCGGGATTTTTACGATCGATACAAAAGTGCATTCCATTTATATGGAACTTACTTTCAAATGTTAGCTTATGCTAACATTTAAAAGTAAGTTAATATACATTCGATTCTATAATCAGAAACCTAAATTTGTATTCCCAGAGCCGCGGGATTTTGCGATACAAAAGCGCATTCCATATTAGCCAACATCTCAACTTTAGGTGAGTATGCATCCGAATATCCGATCTCTACTAATGACGTAAAAATAAAAATAGAAAACATTTGATGATTTATTTTTTAGGTCAATGGCCTCTGGTAGTTTTGTTACTTGAAGTGTGAGTTGATAAAATCGGTTTTATCGTGTTGAGATATGGATAGCCATCACGTCTGTGAAGTTTACACAAAAAAGAACTGATTAAAAACTGATATCTAAGTGAGTACACTATTTCAATCAAATCAAAAAAATCTAAATATTTTTATTTCACATAAACCTACATGGGCACTTATGAAACGTCAGAAGCTAGGTGCACGGTTCCAATTGGTCGCTTCCTATGGAGAAGAGCCGGCAAGAAACTCCACGGTTACTCTTTTAAAAATAATTGGCTTTTAAAATGTTTTCAAATTACAGTGTTAGTACGTATGGGAGGACAGTGTAGGCCTGTCGATAAGTACTTAACAAAAAATATGAAAAGAAAAAGGTGTACAAAAGATTTAGTCTATTAAGCCTACAACGTTCTCACATTCACAACGTACACAAGAATTCATGTAAAATAATATTAAAATAATAAAAATAAAAACCTATTTAAACCAAATGACATGTTTTCCATTGTATATAATGTCAAATAATGAAAATATAATGTCAAAAAAGTATGGTAGTTTTGTTACTTGAAGTGTGAGTTGATAAAATCGGATTTATCGTGTTGAGATATGGATACCCATCACGTCTGTGAAGTTTACACAAAAAAAAAGAACTGATTAAAAACTGAGATCTAAGTGACTACACTATTTGACGGCATTTCAAAAAAAAAATGTAGGCCCCTATTTTGATTCGTTTCTACTTTTGATTTCGGTTTTAGGGTTACGTAGTATACAAGGTACCCTTATAGATTCGCCATGTCCGGATGTCCGTCCGTCTGTCTGTCTCCGCTGTAGCTCAGAGACGCTTAGTGCTGGAAAGCTGTGATTTGGCATAGGTATACCTACACATTAATCACGCCGACAAAGTGCTAAAATAAAATCTTGAGATTTTTTCTTGGCTATCCCATGGTGTGTATCATTGGATAGGCCGTTCAAAAATATTGTGGGTCTGTGAACACCACTTTCGATTCAAGGATCCGTTTGGGTAATATACGCATTAAAGTGCTAATTTTTCATAGAATTAAGTGTGTCCCCCCCCCTGCCCACTAACTGGTTGTATATGGAGATGTGAAAAAAATCATGGCAGTAGTACATAATAATGAAATTAAAAGGAAAACTATCACGGCTAAGTGGGTTTTACAAATTAACTACTCGTTAATTTGTAAAACCCACTTAGTTGACCAACTCATGGAATTTCTTGACGGCACTTCTCCATAAGAAACGACCAATTGGAACCGTGTACCTAGCTTCTGACGTTTCATAAGTGCGCATGTAGGTTTATGTGAAATAGAATATTTTGATTTCTGATTTTGTTCTTTTTTTATTGAACTTAAATTTGCAGTTGGAGAATTGACCGTGGCATATATCGATGTAACGAGAACATACTTTTCAACTAAAATGTTAAATTTGTTTTTGGGATAAATTCATACCAACTTCCCATCTACGGAACCCTTAATTGTGCGTCGTCTGACACGCACTTGGCCAGTTTTTTTTATTAATTTCGTGAACATACCTATAAAAATATGATTTCATAATTTTGAGTTAATTTCTTTTTTAACTTGATTTTTTATTATTACGTTTTTATTGTTTTATCATGTTCAGATACCCATCACGTCGCTGGAGTTATGCTAGCTAATTTATTTTGACCCTACAACTTGTTTTTTTCTTTACATCCCATAACTCTGGGTTTATATTCTATAACTAAAAATAATACAAAAGGTCCTAGAATATGTGGTCCAAAAATGCATAGTTTCGAAGATATCATAATACTAACACTAGACTCTCGATGTTCTCCTGTGAGGCAACGAGCCTCCTTGCCGGATTGCCGCCATGGGATCTGGAGGCAAAAGTCCTCGCGCACGTATGGGAGTGGCGCGAGGAGACGAAACGCCGCCGCGCCGGGGCGTTAGTCCGCTGCCGCGAGAAATCGCGGCACAGCGGACGTAGCTCCGGCGGGATCTCATGGAGTCATGGAAAGTACGGTTGTCGCAACCCAGTGCTGGGCACGCCACGATTGCGGCGATAAGTCCCCTCTTTGAGGAGTGGCTGGAGAGGCGCCACGGCGTCCTAACCTTCCGCCTGACGCAGGTCCTCACCGGACACGGCAGCTTCGGGAGGTTCCTGTGTCGGATAAGGCGGGAGGAAACGAGAGTCTCGATGTGTGTCGGTAACTAAGTTTCATTGATAAATACGAGCAATTATTTTTCATTCAAAGCAATCATTCATATTTAAAGCTAAGAAGATGCGACGTTGCCATATTTCACGAAATAGTGTTTTACATTAATAAAATAAATAAATAAAAACAATATTTTTTTTATCATTATTTGTATATTATTATTAACAATCGTGACTTTGTCGAACTATTTTGTATGAAAAATGAAAACAAAAAAAAAAGATAAATGAAAAATAATTCTTATGCCAGTTGATTCTTTGATATGGTCTCATTCATACCCTAGCTAGAGTTATGGGATATAAAAAAAACACCTTGTATACTTAGGATGATCTAGTAAGATTCTATTAAGCGAATAATGCCACCATTATACTGCTACGCTTATCCTAATTAAGTTGCGATTGTGACATGTTTTTACTTCCATACATATCTATCAGCCGGGGCTCGTGGTTTAATAATAACAGCCACACGGGCCGATCGAGGGTTAAGCTACGCTTGCCACGGTCGGTTCGTGGATGGGTGACCATCCATTACATATCTAGACGCCTCCGTTCCTCGGAAAGTACGTTAAGCCGTTGGTCCCGGCTGTCATTCGTGGATCTTTGACAGTCGTTACGGGTCGTCAGAAGCCCGAAAGTCTGACAACCAGACTTACCAAGGGGTATCGTATTACCCAGTAACTCGGTTATGGAGGTCAGATGAATATTATAAACAAAATTACGTGAATATTTATGTACCTTGAAAAGTATTATATTACTTTAATTATTGTGAATGTGAGCACTATGTGGGTCATTTTTATTTATTTCGTGTTGTTTTTTTTTTCTTAGTTTTAATGATCGTCTGGCATTTTGAGTACTTTATGCGGCCAACCCAAATGTCCTTTCCTTGGTATTGTTCGTCGAGTCGTTGAGCTCCTTAAGTTTTGAGTTGAGCTACACGATTACTGACATGCTTGCACTGACTGGACAGGTTCACTCAAATTTGTGTGGTTCTTTCCTCAAAAGACCATTTCAGTCATGGATCTACATGGTCCTCACAAGATCTGACCAAGATTATGTCTGGAATTTACTGCTACTATCTAGAAAGAGACTTTGACCCTTGAGTTTGTTTCGCCATTTCTTCTCAGGGGTAGTCAGATAGGAAATGTCGACTCCATCTAGCTTATTTTTTTTTTTTTTAATATGACGTGTAAAAGTGATTCTCATACCGTCGGTGATATTCTTAAACCTCGGAACTAACAGTGTTCAAAACCGCGTATTTACAAAAGTAGCAAAATCGAGATTTAGGTTTTTCTATTTCATTAATACATATTTTACATAACTAATGCCTACAATATTAAGAGGAATTTGACTATTTAAACGTTTAAACAATAGAAAATCAAGTGATTTAGTAAATATTACGTTTTTCCTCGTTCCTGTAAAATTCACTGCACCTACCTTACGCGGTTTTAAACACTGTTAGTTCCTCGGTTTCAGAATATCACCGACGATATCCTATTTACAGAATAAACAATTTCATTTCATTTCATTTCAGATAGGCAGTCGCTCCATGTAAAATACTGGTCATTAGCTGCATCTGGTTAGACTGGAAGCCGACCCCAACATAGCTGGGAAAACTCTAGGCAGATGATGATGTTGAATCTTTATTATAGTACACCAGATTGACAGCAACGACAAACGATTATTATCTTTATGACGTCGTAATAAAATCGGTTTTGAAATGCGCATCATCAGTTATATTTTGATCTTAAGACGCTGACAACACCCAAACCACGGTCACTGTCAGATTTCATAGAAAAGAAAGAGAAGCGCGATGACACATCGCTTGTCCTTTATTGCAAAATATGAAGCAATTATCTATTTACTCAAAATTAAGTTGAGTAATCGATAATAAAAACAACCAAGTTCTGCATTCAAATAAGACGTTCTTGTTATTAAATAAATACGTAACGTATTTAATGCAGATATTTTGGATTAGAACTCAAGGTAAGAGGTTATTTTAACGTTAGTTTGTATCGAGATTTTTTTCAAAACGTGTTTTGGTAACAACCAAGTTCTGGGAAATATGTTCAAAATTAACATATATTTTTTCCACCACCACAAACTATACAGATTTGGCAATATTTTTTCTAAAGAGAAGCATATTTTGGTCGATTAGGTCTTGTCAGCTCCACATTATTTTCTGCATCCCACGTCCCTATTTACATGAAGCTACACCTGTGGCTTCATAATCTCCAACCAAAGAGTCATCCACTCCAAAAGCCTCATACCTTTGCCTGACATTTCAAAACCTCTTAATAGCCTCTTCAGCCCAAAAAGCTACATCGGTAACAACAATTTTTTCTATAATCTTATTGAAGATCTTCATAACATAATGACTCCATATCGACATGAATGTCCAGTAAAGGCAAAAGCTTACAAATGTAAACATGCAATAGAGATAAAGTTTCACCTGGTACGCCTTCAGCTATCGCACCTTCAATAAGAAAATTGAATAGCTCTCATACCGATTTTATGAGTCAGCTCTGTTCAACGCTTTTCCTAGTGGCATCGTAGCCTTTGGCGTTTACACAATGGCTTAATTTGGCCATGATTTAGAGTGCAGTAATGGAGTAGCAAGTATCAAGTGTCTTTTATGAATATTCCTCGTAAAATGACCGTTTGAACTTTGAATACCAGTTGGAATGGTAATAGGGATATGATATTGTGTGGACACTGCTGCTCATGCCGCTCCTCCCCCCCTACCCA
Source organism: Atethmia centrago (assembly GCA_905333075.3). Classification (NCBI taxonomy): domain Eukaryota; kingdom Metazoa; phylum Arthropoda; class Insecta; order Lepidoptera; family Noctuidae; genus Atethmia; species Atethmia centrago. The sequence goes on from HG995384.1 coordinate 23,770,236, forward strand.
TGGTTGCCTTTCACGGCACCAATAGTATACAACCGATGAGAGAAGAGAAGATTTTCATACAAATCTTAGTTATGATTCTTTTGGCGTTCAGGCTGGTGCCATTTAAGGGGACTACAGGAGCTAAACGCAAGTTTTATAGGTTAATATAGGTATACGTATAATGCCTAAAAGTATATGATCCACTGCAGTAAACAAAATCAGAATATATATGGTATTATTCAGGATATATGCTAGGTAGATAGTGTGTTAAAAACATAATACCTGCAACTAATTTGATACGATAGCAAAAAATCTATGCAATAATTCTGATTTTTTGTCAGATTATTCTACAAGCAACATATTAGCTTAATAATGTTTTAATTTTTTTATCCAGTCAATATTTTTTTTGTAAATAGATAATTGATTCATATTTTGTAATAAATTACCAGCGTTGCGTCATCGTGCTTCTCTTTCTTTTCTATGCAATCTGACTGTGACCGCGGTTTAGGTGCTGTCAGCTTCTTAAAGACTATGCAAATGACGTTCCATTGGATTTGTTATTGGTGGTCTCAACTCTTTTACCAACTTGATGAAAGACTTAAAAAAAGGACACCTTATTTACATGGCTTAGGTATACAATATCTGTTGATTTATCACAATCATTGACAGTCTTGTTCCACTCACTGCTGTAAGCCTCCAACCTTTTGGAGCTATGCTTGCCATGGCCATGGTCTATTCGAGTTTGGTCCAAGTCTGACCCGCGATCTTTTATAGGTTATCCACACATTTGACTGTCGGTCTGCAAGCGCTCCTCCTGCCATCCAATATATTACCACTCAGCCTATAACAGTCCACTGCTGGACATAGGATTTTCCCAGGCTGCGCCACAACACCCTGTCCTACTACGCTCTCCGATACGCGGTCTTTACTCCAGGACTCGTCTGCACCACCGGACATCGATCCTTTGACAAACATGGCCAGCCCACTGCCACTTCAGCTTGCTTACTCTGCAGGCTATGTCGGTAACTCGAAAGAAGCCGACAGGAGGATCCAATTGGATTGGAGTCGGGCTGGTCCACAAATTCAAGGTCGCTCAGCGCGCCATGAAGCGGACTGTGCACGGAGTTTCTTTGAAGGATATATAAAAGATCAGAAATGAAGTTATCCGGAAGAGATCCTATCTTATGATTCGACAAAATCATTTAGGTGTGTAAGCAACAGATTTACTAACTGAATATCAGTCTGATATCACTTTTCTATATCCGGATTATGACGTGATTCAGTATTGTTAGTTTGAACAATTTCAGCTGAACCCATTAAAAATCTAGGCTAAGGTGTTTTCCTTATATCGTAATGCTACGGCTACATTGTCGCGATAACGTAAACTATACTTCGCGTGCTCTCAGTTGTACAGCAAGACGTTGAGCGGTGTACAACAGAGAGCGTGCGAAGTGCAGTTCGCGTTATCGCGACAGTGTAGCCGTAGCATTACAGTTCCGCTCACTGTTTTTACGCTACGGCTACATTGTCGCGGTAAAGCGAACTTCGTGCGATCTCTATTTAACAAGACGTCGAGCGGTGTACGAGAGAGAGCGCGCGAACTGCTTGATGTGTTGCTGTTAAACAGAGAGCGCACTACAATGTAGCCGCAGCATAATATTACGACTACATTGTCGCGATAACGCGAATTACACTTCATACGCTCTCTTTTTTTTTTCTCACACTGTACAATACAGCGAGACGTCGAGCGGTGTGCGAGAGAGAGCGCGTGAAGGTTCGCATTATCGCGACAATGCAGCCGTACCATTAGAAGTAAATTATAGTGCTACGATGAAAAGTGATTCACTCGGCATGATGAAATATTGCTCGAAGATTCGTCACTAGTCGACGCAGTCACGCAATTACAAGTTACTGGCGGCTCGCTTCGGCTTCGCACGGGAACAATTTACATGTATTGTGAAGACGAGGAGCGGGAGGGTGTGTCAGACTCTTACTGACTAAAACCCACCCGTATTCCTTCCTGTTGCCTGTGTTGCCAGGGGCCTCGGTGACCCATAAGTACCTTCCCGCGACCCCGGCAGGCATCGGCCCTAGTGGACCCCTACTTTTGTGCTGACGACATCTCTTTGAGGCGCGCGTGGAATACGACGCGCCGTCGACCCGGGCCTGGTCCTTACCGGACGGTGAGCTACCCATTGCTCGCCGTCCGCAAGCCCGCGCCTACGGTGGCCGGAAACGACACGCTGCGCGCTGTGCACACGTTCTGAGCAGTTACTTAACAAAAAGTACCAAGTTTGCATGAATTCAAGGTAGTATTTCATTAGTACTTATATTTTATTAGTATTAAGTCCTTATTGTTTAACTCCCGACGCAAAAACTACGGGGTGTTATAAGTTTGACGTGTCTGTGTATCTGTGGGTGTGTGTATCTGTCCGTGGCATCGTAGCTCCCGAACGTATGAACCGATTTTGATTTAGTTTTTTTTTTTGAAAGGTGACTTAATTGAGAGTGTTCTTAGCAATGATTCAAGAAAATCAGTTTAGTCGTTTGAAGAGTATCAGCTCTTTTCTATTTGATATTTAACTCGCTCAGCAACTTACAGCGCAGGTATCTTGTTTGGGCTCATTGTACTGGTCTCAATAAATAGGTTATATATAGATGATGTGATCATTGAGAAAGAAAGAGAAATGAGGGTAAATCAGTAAGTAGGTACCTTCACTTTGGGAAAAATACCTACAGGTGTGCAAATTTCGGCGAGGCACGTATCGATGCCAGCGTGTCTGACCTACTAGTAATATATAAAGTTTAAAAAGTAGGTAATAAAAGTTAAATTCAAAAATTTAATATACCCTCGACACTAACAAAAACAACTAATACTAATAAAAACCCCCGACACTAACAAAAACATCTAAAAGTAACAAAATATTTTTATTAACGTATTTTGTTATAAAAAAAATAAATAAAAAATACCCGCGACTCGACGACGCTTGACTCAAAATATTACCTAAATTTATATTAAGCTTAAAGGACCCAAATATGTATTATTTTGTTACGTTTTAGATGTTTTTGTTAGTGTCGGGGGTTTTTATTAGTATTAAGTGTTTATTTTTTATTAGTACTTATTATGTAATTATTTTTGTAGAAGTAGGTACCAATAAATCGAAGTGAAAGAATCGAAGAATAAAATTGAAGTGTCTGTTTGTAATATCAAAATACTTGCTTTTTTTGCTTTTGACTAAATGCAATATGAAAATATACAATAAACGGTACTTAAGACTAAAAATTGTCTGTCTGGCTAATCTCCGAAACGGCTGGACCGGTTTTGACGGGACTTTCACTGAGCTGATTTTATATGGAGTAACTAAGGCTACTTATTGTTATTTTAGAAAGAGCCACGCGTGCGCAGCAACTACTATTTGTATAATATTTATTATTCAGGATTGAAATTAGACTGTTACGTTCTTATAAGTATGAGCAATTTACATACAACAAAATCACCAATAAGATAAGATTATTGTGGTTGTGAGCAGTGGTGGCCCAGTGGTAACGGCCGCGACTTAGGGGTTGTAGGTCGTAGGTCCGAACCCAGACAGGCACTTTACTTTGTGTAAATTATTTCATCACCACTGCCCTCAAAACGGTGAAGGAAAACATTGTGAGTAAACCGGCAAGTCCTAGAACCAAAAATCGAAGAACTGTGACATTACCAACCCGCACTGAGCCCGTGTGGTGGATTACGGCCCACTCCCTCTCACAAACAGGAGGCCTGTGTCCCAGCAGTGGTGACATTATAGGCTGATTATGTTATGTTATGTTATTGTGGTTGTAGGGCTTTTCCTGAGTATAGTATATTGCTCATTACTAGTTGTATTAAAAAATAAAAATCATTTAATTCAGGCAATACCCAAAATAAAATAAAATTTCACAAATATAATATACAATAAAATGTCAAAACCGAATGAATAGATACAAACGAATCCACAGAATTAAAAAAAAAATGCAAACTGGCGCGACGTGTTGCGCGACGCGACACCGATAGAACGATTTCAATGAAGTTTTCATAGGAATTGTTATACTGGTATCGCGTCGCGCGACAAGTCGCGCCACTCTGCACGAGTGTTGACGCATGTATTGTAATCTTGTATAATTTCCTGTGTGAGTCCAGAATTATTTATGTTTCTTTCTTTCTGTCGTTCAAATCATCCGATATGTTTGTACCCGATGTGTTGTGTGCTGATGCTATGAAGCGTTTTTAATTATTGAACACAAAAATAATGTAAATCACATGTTAAGGCGCAGATATAATGATGATTTTAGTGACTTTTAAATCTGTTATTACGCCTTCATGTAATGCAAGTAAGTTATGCAAAAAATGTATGTTAAACTAGAACGCATACACATCAATTCTAAATGTGAATATTTAAGTATTGTAGTAAAATACTTTATGAAATAAATTCAGGAAGTAATGTCTACCCAAAGCATAAAAAAACGATACCTATTACTTTCAAACTACTTAAGATATTTTCATGATTTTTTTTGTATGAACAGACTATTTTATTATCTATTCCATCTGTGATTTTTTCAAATATTCATATTTTCGTTATGTATTAAAAATAAATATTCCCTATGAAACTGAACCGCGGCGAGGCGTGACGTGATTAGCCGTACCTTAATGAGCATGTCTTTCTACCTACTAACTAAACGGAGACACTTTTGGATCACATAAAGTAGCAGATATAGAGTAACGGTGGAGTTTCTTGCCCATTCTTCTCCATACGAAACTACCTTTTGGAAGGGGCAACTAGAATCAATTCTATTATTTTTTTTGTTAATTTTGACGTTCAAAAGTGCCTTTTATGTGCCTGTTTGAAATAAATAATTTGACTTTGATACACTCACACATACACTCTCACATTCACTCTCGCATACACTCTTGCATACACTCTCTCATTCATTCTCACTCTCACATACAGACACACTACGAACTGGTATTGACACTCGAATTACACTCTCACTAAGATAAATGTTTTATTTGATATTTTAAGTACCTACGGATAAGTTTTAAATATATTAAGATTATGCTGTACTACGGAAGAGCGGAGTCTCCTAACACAGGCATTGTTTGCTTAAAAGGAGGCTCCAAACACGAAACCCTTTTTTGTAAACTGCAGCATAAATAAAAAATAAAAAAATAATTTTACCAACATAGTAACTTCCAGTCTAATAGCGTTGGCTACCAGGGCTCCAGACTCATCAGGGTCTCAATCAGTTCCTATTCCTATGAACTTCAATTACGAACTCACTAGCATTTGCCAGCGGGTTCACCCGCGTGGATGTCGGTAATGATCCCACGAGAACGATGATAAAAAGTATCATAATATGTGTTAATCAAAGGAGATGTTCGATTTTGGGCTACCACAATGTACACTACATAGATAAATATGAAAAAAAAATAGGGGATTTTCATAAAAATACAAACAAATTAATTTAAAGAAGAGTACAGGCGTACGAAAATGATTATTTGGGAAGATTTTTAATATGATAACCCTATTTTTAGGGCAGCCATGACAGTTGTGTCTGTCATGCATGACGTTTGATGACTTTGACAGCTTCAACTTTAAGAGATGATAGGAAAATGAATAAAATAAAATCATAAGTCCCAACCTTAGAAAATAGAAAGAACCAGAATCCGCGTTCAACTGTCATTGCAAGCCGCACGCTGTGTCCAAAATCAAGACAAGCGTCCCGCGCCCGCCTCACTTCACCACCCGCGTAATGTTGCTAGCTCGGACATTATGAATCCGATTTGGGGTAAACGTTGAGAGTATTGGTAAGATAATATAAATAATAAAATCACAATTGGTCTTTTCATAGATACTTAATTTCATACACCCGCCCCCTCTAGAAATCCTAATAGTCTAACATAGTACCTATTATGAATGTTATGCAATTCTAACAAAATGATATATACATACGGGTTGCATTAATAACCTTTCTTTTTGAGTCGGGTTTTTTTTAAGTTGTTATTAATTTAACACTACAACGAATAAATGCCCTCAGTAGGTAATAAAAAGAAGGGAAAATCAAAACTCTTATACTGGCAACACTAACAAGATGGATGCATCATTCTCTATGACAATTATTACAAACTGAACAATTTATTCAGTAATTAAATAAGACTAAAGAGATTATAAGAAGATATTTGAATGCGCTATTTACACGTGAAATGTGATCCCATCCTGTTTATTTTTTAGCCCCGCTGCATTTTTACCGGTATGAACGACACAAGACGGCATAATTAAATAAAATTGCACACCGGTAAAACACGTTACGCGATACGACGTTCACAGAGTAACTGATTGGCTGCGCGTCAAACTACTCCATTTAGGAGTAGTTTTTGACGCTTCAGTATTAGGCGTGTTCGCGGCTTCTGGTTCTTTCTATATTCTAAGGTCCCAACATGTTGTTTTATTTATACCTCTCATGACTGTGTTCTCATCCTCTTAATGTTGCGAATACTAGGAGCTAAATAACTTAGAACTTGTTTGAAAAATTGTTCAAATAGTTGGTTTCATCTAAGCTGTCGCTGTGTAATATGAATAGTAGACTACTTTAACAATAACTTGCAGTTGTCAGGTACTGTACAGCTCACTGCTCTCCTATGAATTATCGGAGTCCAGGGCATATTGATAGGCATGAAAGAATGAAGCAGCAGGACAGTTTTATAGACAAAATAAATTGAATAGGTAATATAAGATGTGCTGCCGCATTCAAGTAGAACATCCTATTTTGTTAATATGACTAACGAAACCCAATTAGTTTCGGAATTTATTTGTTGTTTTTGTAAATACACATCAATCAAATGTCATTGTCAAAATGACATTTCGTATATCCCTGATCCACCATATTTATTTTGCGTTGCTCTCCTTGACCGAATTAAAACTATAGATAATTAACATTAAAAAACGGTTACTATATTGTATGGCGATATTTCATACATTTCATTTTCTTTTTTTTTTTATTGGCATACATTTTTGGAACATCTTTCATTCAAATCCTGTTAGTAGCATAATACTAATGACTGAAATACTATTGTACATTCATGAAAACCTAGTTCTTTTTGTTTGGTTACTGCTAAGAAGATGTGCACGTGTCGTGAACAGAACACCGTCTCGCATGTATGCAACGTACTACCAGGTTATGGCCTACCCGTGTGCCAAATTTCACCCAAATCCGTTTAGCCGTTTTTGAGTAACAAACATCCAATTAGTAGGATGTCTCATATCCATCGTTAGTCCCATCGACAGCCACAGACGAGCCATCTTGTTGAATTCCTTTGAAAAATAATAAGTACTTATTAGAAAAACGTCACCGATGTTATGGGTTTTATCTTTGATCGTTGGTGCAATGCACCCACTGGCTTGTGGGAAAGGGCCACAAGCCAGTGGGTGCATTATTATGCACTGATCTTTGACGGGTGCTTACCCCGTAGGTAATGGAAATGTGAGTGCTGTGTATGGTTATGTAGAAGATCAGTTTTTTGCTGTCTGGTTCACTGCAGAGATGCCTGATTCAGAAACCTAGCATTATGGCGCTGACAAGTAACAAGAGTCATACGATCTAAGTGGGCTATAAAGTTTGTAGGAGCGGAAAAAATATAGTACGATAATCTTGTTATAGTTATATTAATTATAATAATGGCAACTGAGAGCAATAATATAACATTTAGGAAAATGCGAAAATCAATGTCGTATAATAATGTGTCGGTTATGAACACTTCTGACTCGTCACTTTTTGATGCCACGATGCAAAGCCTACCTGACCCATGCGACACCTCAGAACTATGTGACCTACAAATAAAATTATCATCTATAACGGAAGAATTGTTGATAGCAAATAATGAAATTGATAACTTAAATGCAGAAAATACGAATTTAAAATCGGAACTGGAAAGATGTCATAAAATCATAGAATTATATAAAAAGGTTGGATATGGGGACTCACTTTCTGCCACACCAACGTCTGTGCGGAAGCAGAAAAAGAGAGATGGGAATGAGGCTGACTCTTCTTCAAAATTACCTAATCATCGTACTGTGATTGCCGGAAAATCTGTTAGTGTGGAACAAACGACCCTAGACACAAATTTAAAAAGAAGTTGTTCTAGCAATCAGGGTATAGAGGAACAAGATAAACTTATCACTCCCAGTATTCACAAGAAAAGTCCACTCGTTCGCCACAAAAATAAGTTGTGTATATTAAGTACAAATAATAAAAACAGCATATGCAGTATAATGCAAGATAAGTTCGCGAGCTCATTTGATTGCTGCCATTATTTGATATCGAACGGGAAAACTCAACACCTGCTGGAAGGCTTACAGGAAAAACTTGTGAAATTTACTATGAATGACTTTTGGGTAGTTCTTTTAGGCGATGAAGACTTTAAGAAAACTAATAACTATTTTGAAATTATATTCCAAATAAGAGAAGTGTTTCACAACATAAATTATACTAATGTGATCATATGTGCACCGACCTATAAATACGGATACCATGCTAATTTATTTAACAGTAGAGTAGAAACTTTCAATAATCTTTTATATCTAGATGTATTGACTTATGAACATTTGTATCTGTTAGACAGTAACTTAAACTTAACCTATGACTACAAGGTATATGATAAACGAACTGGTACAATAAGTAACCATGGAATGTATATTATATTTAAGGACATACACAATTTAATAATTGACATACAATATAATAATCGCGAATGTAATAAAATTGATATAACCCTAGATAATAACTTAACAAATAAGGATAAATTTTTTCTTGACTAAATATCTATGTACATTACATCAAAACATTGCCGGTCTCCTTAGTAAAGCTGATGCTCTCTCAGTCTGTTTAAGTGAGCTCTCCGACCGAGATATTGATGTAGACGTAATATGCATTTCTGAGCATTTTATGATGGCTGGCAGTGAGAATCAGTTACACATACCTAACTATAGTTTAGCGGCATGTTATAGTAGAAAGGCGAGTAAGCGAGGAGGTGCATGTATCCTCGTTAAGCGTAACTTACAATGGAAGGAATTGCCCACCATAACAAAAATGTCATCACAAAGCATATTTGAATGTTGTGCAGTTAAATTGACTGATTATAATATTATATTTGTGTGTATTTATAGAGTTCCGAACTCAAATAACTTAAATGAGTTCTTTGATAAACTTGAAATTCTTTTAAAATATTTATCCAAACAAAGATGTAAGAATATAGTCATAGCTGGTGATTACAACATTGACATTTTAAAGAAAACTAAGCAATCAACCGAATTTGAATGTATTCTCTTAAACTCGAATGTACAACTAGCATTAAGGCAACATACTCGGACTGCGAGCCGAACATGTATCGACAATTTTGCTCATGATTTTGGTAAACGTTGTAAGACTGAAGTAGTGGAGTTCGCGCTATCCGACCACACAGCACAGCTTTTAAAGTGTCCCGTACGAAAAAAGGATGCTCATAAATATTATCGTAAAATGACACGAGATTACAGTCCAGAAAATATAGAAAAATTCAAAACTTGTCTAGGCAGTCTCTCCTTCTCCGATATGTATGAGATGGAAGATTCAAATGCAGCTTACAACTGTTTTATAGAAACTTTCAAATTATTTTATGATTTATGTTTCCCCAATAAAATTGTTACCGTTAACATAGTAAAAAAACCTGCTTGGGTATCACGTGGGATTAAGATCTGTAGCAAAAATAAAAGGAATCTCCTATGGAAATACAGGTTAAAACCAAATCAATCAAACAGAGTTAAATTAAAAATTATTCAAGATTATTTAAAAAAAATATTAATCTAACTAAAAAAGCTCAAAACACTTACAATATTAAAACCTCAAATAACAAATCAAAAACCACATGGCAAATCATCAATAGGTCCAAAAGTGAAAACTTGAGAACTTGTATTACTTGCATCAACTCTGAAAATAAAAGAATTGTTCAAAGGAAGGATATAGCCGATGCATTCAATAATTATTTTATCGATAAAATCCAGCCAACAAGTAACGCAGGAATGAACTCAACGTCACTGATCGATAGCAGAGCACAGTCTATGTTTTTGGCTCCGTGTACACCACATGACATACTCTATATTATAATGAAACTTAGAAACACGAACAGCGTTGGCTATGATGGTATTGCCACAAAAATATTAAAAGCAGTTGCATTGATAATATCTACACACTTATGTTTCATTATCAATCTTTGTATAAGCGCAGGCACCTTTCCTGATTCTTTAAAAAAGTCTATAGTAAAACCGCTTTATAAGAAGGAAAATCACGAATTGATGTCAAACTACAGACCGATTGCGATTATACCAGTGTTATCCAAATTCTTCGAAAAATATATATCGGGGGAAATCAACAATTATTTAGAAAAATATCACATTTTAGCTGACGAACAAAAGGGATTTCGCAAAAACAAAAGTATAAATCTGGCTATTTATGAATTTCTACATAATGTCATGTTAAACGTAGATAAGAGGACACCTGTGTGCGCCATTTTCTGCGACATGACACAGGCTTTTGATTGTGTGCATTACAATTCCCTAGCAGCGAAACTTGAAGCGTATGGTATTAGGGGTAACGTCTTAAAACTAATTGAATCTTATCTTCACAAACGTAAGCAGGTTACCGAAATAAGTCAAATTTGTAACAAACGTGAGATAACTGTAAGATCCGAGGAACGAGAAGTAATATACGGAGTACCGCAAGGCAGTGTGGTGGGCCCTCCGATGTTCACTTTATATATAAATGACTTGCCTAAAGCTGTTGACCACCCAATGACACTTTTTGCTGACGATTGCACTGTGACTATAGCTTGTAATGACAAAAGTACGTATGAACATGACATTAATAATTCGCTTATATCTATCATAAATTGGCTTAATAATAATAATTTAATCATTAATTTAAAAAAGACTAATGTAATTCATTTCGGACAACGTACACATACAGCTAACAATAATAATGTCCAGTATAATAATATTAATATAAATGCAACTGAAACAACAAAATTTCTGGGACTAATAATTGATGATAAGTTGTGTTGTAAGCCCCAAATAGAAGCCCTGAGTAAGAAAATAAGCAGTGCAGCCTACGCTTTGAAACAACTAGCAGCGGTTCTCAATAAAGATGCATTAATTACTGCGTACTATGGATTGGCTGAATCCATTCTCAGATACGGAGTTATTTTCTGGGGAAATAGTACGGACAATGAAGTAGCGTTTCGGGCCCAGAAAATATGCATCAGATCGATATTTCGACTTCAAACAACAGACAGCTGCAAACCCTATTTTAAAGAGCATAGAATATTGACATTACCCTCATTATACATTTTGGAAACGGTAATGTTCACTGTAAGTCATCCTAACTTATTCCAACGTTTGTCTGATGCTGTGCCAAGGAATAGACGTGACAATACTCTACTCTGTGTTCGCGGCGGTAAAACTGCTCTTTTGCATAAGAGCATTTATTACATGGCTCCGACCATATTTAATAAATTGCCCAAGTCATGGAGATTATTGGATGTATCTGGCCTTAAATTGGAATTGAGAAAATTATTAATAGAGAGATCTTATTATAGTATTTCGGAATTTATGAAAGAGGATAATTTTTCTTGATGATTATGTATTTTAATTTATTTTATTGTATAATGTATTGATAATTAAACTGAATTGACATTGAATTGAATTAATAATTAACTTGACATAATTGAATTAATAATTAACTTGACATTGAATTGAATTGATAATTGAACTGACATTGAATAGAATTGATAATTGAATTGTATTGATAATGTAGTACGATTGTTATAGTAATTTTATCATTTTGAATTTAATAAGTGTAGTCCCGGTTAAAACCCAGCAACTGTACGCCACTCAACAATTTGTACGCCACGTCACGCGGCTGAACATGTTTGAACTTTCTTTTCTACTGTAATATCTTGCATGCAATGTATGTATACCATGTTTAAACAAATAAATATACTTACTTACTACTTACTTACTTACTTACTTGAACATATTTCTCAGAAATATGTTGTTACCTAAAACGTTTTGAAAAAAAATCTCGAAACAAAATAAACGGTAAACTACCCTTTTACCTTGAGTTCCAATCTAAAATATCTGTATTAATACATAACAGCGTACGTTGGTATTTAATTCATAACAAGAACGTCTTATTTGAATGCAGAACATGGTTGTTTTTTTTATTATTTTCGATTACTCAACCCAATTTTGAGTATACAGATAATTGCTTCACATTTAGCAATAAATTACAGGCGTTGTGGCATAACGCTTCTCTTTCTTTTCTATGCAGCTTCTTTTTAGACAAAGTACGTGTAGTAGTGAGGTTTGTTAAATAATGAGAATATTGGTACTGCTTAGTTAACACTACATAACACATCCACTTAACTAACAGAAAGTTGACTGTCACAAAAATATTTTTTTTTTTTTGAAAAAAGCATTAAAGTTTTAAAAGTTGTTTGAAAAAAGTATTATTTTTAAATTAAGCTTTAATTTCAAAATTATAATACAATGCAAGTAATATTATTACGTTGTTAGAACCAGTTTCTTTTTTATTTAAATGAGCAAAAAACTCATTCGCATACCGCATCCATTCGGACCCCAAAGTTTTAACCCTTTCAATGCAGTTGTTTTTAATACCATATTTCGTGCACGAATTCTCTGGGCCTTATTTGCATATGCGCTTGTTAATATGACCCTACGATTTTTTCTAGCTACTCTAGGTTCGTTAAGAAAAAATGGCAGCGTAGGGTAACAGTTTTTTTCTTGAAAAAAACAAAAACTATTGTCATTGTTGTGAAAAAGTTGGAAGAAAAACTTTTTTGTTTTTTTTAATTGTTTCAAGCACATCTGCTCTTTTTTCCCGGATTTTTATTGGTTAGTCATTATGTTTGGAGAGTGTTTTGTATTGCATATATTCCAATTTGCATATTAGCAAACGCATTGTTGTAATTGTTTAATTTAATACATCTGCGATGGGCCGAAGTTTTCTACGGCCTTTTGAGTAATAAATAGCTTTGTGATAATTTTTCTGGTTTATAAAGTGTTAAAAATAATGTAGCCACTTTTTTGTACAATGTAACTGTATTTTTTGTTAGTTATTTAGTCTATAGTCGCAATTTATTATGATCAGTCATAAATTACTTTGTCGCTCGATGATAAAAGTATCTTATTAAAAGTATTAAAAACGTTTGCATCTAGTAGAAAGTATCTTTGATTTAGTTACTGTAAAAAATCGATGATTGTACACATCTTCGTATGATTTATGACTAAATATATTGAAAAGTTAAATGACTCTTATGTGCAATTACGTAGATACCCAATCGTAATAGACACGTTTTAATATTTTGAATCTAATTGGATGTTAAATTGAAAACATTATTAGTTACAATAGGTTTGTAAAAATTCACTATTTGACTTTTAAGAATGTAACAAAACACTTGTACTGTGGTGTTTCACAACATATGTTATTCCCATAAAATTATGTAAATACAAAATTACTTTACCAACAACAAGCATTTTAGAAAATCTGTAACAGGCTTCATTAAACCCCTGTAATAACGCTAAGACAGGCCTGATTACCATCTATTACTCTGCCTTATAAACGTATAAGCTATTACAATACCGGATAACCGGTGCGGACCGGTTCTAGCTAGTTTCACTGGCCATCAACTTTTTCAAATTTACAATTTTGAACATTGAGATTAAAGTTATTGGTCGTTGGGACCGGTCGCGCAGTAAACGGGTTAGTTAGCGGGAAGATAGAAACCGTTAAGTTCTGAATAGTTCCAGTTATTTAACTCAATGGTGGCTATAAAAAGTAATCAAGTTTAGTGCGTATCTTTTAAAGGGAGCATTTTGAAAAGATGGCACTCAGAGGTTTAGCTATTACCCACATAGGGATGGAAATCGTTAATTTTAAATTGGGTATTCAGTGTTACTATAGAAGGAAGGAATTGCTTTTTAATAGCAATTTTATTAAAACGCTTGTAAATCATAAATGATGAAATGGCCTTTTCTGTAAATAAATGATTATTTACATTACGTTACAATAATAACAAGATTTGCCAGTATGTTGGTAATTTTCTTATAAATTTCTTATAGCGATTATTACTCGCTTACATTGGGACCAGTCCTTACAGCTAGCTTGACAAGATTTACTGTTGCCGATGAAGAAACCTGATGTTTAGAATATTTAATTTATATAGAAGAGACCCAGCATATATTTTTTTAAACAATTTATAGTTATTAGAAAACAGTGCTTTTGGCTTGGAGGCTCATTTAAAAACATTTATTTTGTTTATGAAAATTATTTTAATATAGTTTTGGTGATTGGAGCAGAGGTGGGCCAGTGGAAACAGCCGCGACTTAGGTGTTGTAGGTCGTAGGTTCGAAACCTGACAGGCGCTCTACTATATTGTTGAGATTGTTTCATCAGCATCGTATTTAATCTGCTCTCAAAACGGTGAAGGAAAAAATCGTGAGAAAACCGGCATGTCCTACAACCAAAAAAATTCTAAGACATGTGACATCTACCCACTCGCACTGGGCCCGCGTGGTGGATTACGGTCCACTCCCTCTCACCGAGAGGAGGCCTGTGTCCCAGCAGTGGGAACATTATAGGCTCATTATGAAAAACGTTATAAAGAATTAGGTATGTGGAGTATTATAAACCCTTACAATCAAACTTACCTTAGATTAAGGCGCTGACAAGACCCAATTGGCCAAAATAGGCTTCTCTTAAGAAAAAAAATTGTCAAATCCATTATATATAGTTTTTGGTAGTAGAAAAAATATGTATGTTAATTTTGAACATATTTCCTAGAACTTGGTTGTTACCAAAACACGTTTTGAAAAAAATATCGATACAAACTAACGTTAAACTAACCTCTTACCTTGAGTTCTAATCCAAAATACCTGTATTAAATATCAACATACGTTACGTATTTCATTAATAACAAGAACGTCTTATTTGAATGCAGAACTTGGTTGTATTTTATTTTCGATTACTCAACTCAATTTTAAGTAAATAGATAATTGCTTCATATTTTGCAATAAATTACAAGCGTTGTGTCATCGCTCTTTTCTTTCCTTTCTATGCAATCTGACAGTGACCGCGGTTTAGGTGTTGTCAGCGTCTTAAGAGTCTACAATACCTCAAATTGCTTAGGATCCTCCGTTATATCGAAAATACTGCAGCATTCATTTGGAAATAAATAGGTATATAGTAAGGTTGAGGATTAATATTAAGTCCTCTGTTTGACGAAAACACGATTTAATAAAATTTTCTCGACGGAAAAAAATCAGAAAGTTGCCACCAAAACCGAACAATAAACCGCTAGTATTCGAAGAATACTTCAAATTAGATCATGAAACTTTGCATACATAATAACTGAATTAAATATAAAGCAGATACTATATTTCTTCTCTCTTATTACATTATTTTCACCGTAAAAAGAAATTACCTAAACTGTCGGTGCCTTGGAGCCTTCTCCCTTTCTCATCGCTTGCTCGTGAGATCGCAAGCAGTAATGTCCGAGCGAGATAAAGAGTAAGGTGGTGCTGAGGCATATTGAAAATCTATTGAGAAGCAAATAAGGACCATATTGCTTTATCAATACTCATTAGAAATAATATAATAACATAACATCACGAAAGTTTCCCCGAAGGGTTAGTCTAAAGTTTTCACCACATCCACATTTCGCCAGTTAAGGCTCCTGCAGACAGGCGCGACGCGACTCTTGTAGAACAATTTGTATGAAAACTGCATGGAAATTGTTCTACGCGTCGTGTCGCGTCTTTCTGAGAGAGCCTTTATGTTTAAGCTCATGTAATAGGGAACGAGCCTATTGCCATCAATCGGGCACAAATCCAGACTCCGGGCTGTTACTGAGAAATTCCAGATAAAAACCCAATAACACTTTGCCCGACCCGGGAATCGAACCCAGGTCGCCATGTTCAACAGTAGCGCTTGCGTCCACTAGACCAACGAGACAGTCAAGTAAGAAATAATATAAGAATGAATAAGTACACTACTCACAATGAAGAGGGGCTCATGGCTAAGTAATAAGAGCCACACGGGTCGATCGATCAGGTTAAGCTACGCTTGCCGCGGTTCCACCGTGGATGGGTGACCATCTTTACATACCAAGACCCCTCCGTGCCTCGGAAAGCACGTTAAGCCGTTGTTCCCGGCTGTTATTTGTAGACATTTGACAATCGTTACCGGTAGTCAGACGCCCGAAAGTCTAACAACCAGTCTTACCAAGAGGTACCAAAGGGTTACCGAGGCACCTGGCAACACAAGCAACGGAAGGAATACGGGTGGGTAAGTAAGAGACTGACACACCCTCCCGCTACGCCCAGAGCGGGAGAAGTTAATTGATGTTTTCTTCAAAGTCTTACCAAGCGGTATCGTGTTAACCAGTAACTGGGTTGTAGAGGTCAGATAGGCAGTCGCTCCATGTAAAATACTGGTATTCAGCGTCATCCGGTTACACTGGACCCCAACATAGTTGGAAAAGGACTAGGCAGATGATGTCTACTCACGACAAAGGCTCGTGAAGACTGGGGTGATATCGTACATTCCAACCTCGCCGCCGAGGTCCCTCGCGAAGACCTCGACGTAATCGTCGCCCCGACCCTTGCTCGACGAAGTGCCAGCCCACGCCATAGCTGAGCCCGTAGCTTAAAATTCCCCTGATAATATAATAATCAGTTCTGACCCAGCCTGTCCCAACTTGCTGTCCTCCCCCCAGCGACGCCCTAAGCCGAACTTCGTACCCCACAGGTACCCTTAGCGTGCAGCCGCATAATAATGTAAGAAATACGCCCCTGGCTGGAGGCTTTGAGTCCGCTAGATGTAAAAAAAAGGGCGATATCACGTGCGCGACAGACAGCAATATGCCTGTCTGTCGCGCTAGTCTGCACGAGCCTTAAAGCAGCAAGGTGACGTCTTAAAAATATTCCAAATTTAATTCAAACACCATTAGGTATAGGTAGTAATTATCGGCAGTTAGAACGGTATATTTTATATCTAGCAACTCGATGAGTAAGACAATTGGAATTCCATATTTTTTATCCAATATCTTAGTCGATGCCTTTTATAAAATGCCTAGTATGATTTATTAATTAATATTCTAGTTATAAAAACAACGTATTCATTTGAACACGGTTATAAATAAATCATTTAGGAAAAAAAAACTATATTTTTATACGTAAACAAACGCATGTGGGGTCAAAAATTACTTGTCTATGATCTTAGGTTATGAATTTATAATTTAATGTAGAATATTAGCGGTTTTACATGAATCTTTTATTTCACATAAACCTACATGGGCACTTATGAAACGTCAGAAGCTAGGTGCACGGTTCCAATTGCTCGTTTCCTATGGAGAAGAGCCGGCAAGAAATTCCACGGTTACTCTTACAAATAATTGGCTTTTACAATGTTTTCAAATTACAGTGTTAATAGGTATGGGAGGACAGTGTTGGCCTGTCATAAAATACCAGGTACTTAAAAAAAAATGGTCTACAAATCTAGTCTATTAAGCCTACAACGTACTCACATTAACAAAATTTTAAAGAATCTATGTAGGTAAAATATTAATAAAATAATCAAAACCTATTTAAACCAAATTACATGTTTGCCATTACAACTGTAACAAGTCTAAATTAGTATCCTGTCCACATACCACGTGATATAACATAACTTCACGCCATGTTTCTTCGAAGGGTTGGGCAGAGGTGTACCTGTAGTAAACCCACATTTCGCCAGTTATGTTTAAGTCCCATATAATAGGGGGCGAGCCTATTGCCATCAACCGGACAAAAATCCATACTCCGCGCTTCTAGTGAGATATTCCAGATGGAAAACCCGATAACACTTTGCCCGACCCATGAATTGAACCTCGTTGGTCTACCTCATGCTCAGCGGAAGCGCTACTGCTGAGCATGAGGTAGACCAAGGAGGCAGTAGCGATTTTAGGTACTTATTGAAATTAGTTGGATTTTTTATTTTCTACCAAAACTGTGATTTGTTGCATGTTTCTCAAATGCCTTTTTTCCAATATTGCCTATTTTCAGGAACGTCTTGATACGATATTTTTTGTCAAAAAAAAAAAGAAATTTTAAATGAAACGTGAAATAAAAAAGCGGCCGAAAGGTTCTGGAGTGGCGGCCGTGTACCGGAAGACGTAGCGTTGGAAGGCCTCGTACAAGGTGGACCGATGACCTTGTGAAGGCAGCAGGAATCCGCTGGATGCGGGAAGCACAGAACCGCTCGAAGTGGACGTCTTTGGCTGAAATGACGACGATGAAAAAAGCGGCCAAGTGCGAGTCTGACTAGCACTCGAAGGATTCCGCACCACCGTACAATATTTAACAATTTTTTTTTTATTTATAACATTATTTTATTTTTATGTTTGTTCTTATAGTGGCCATAAGCCATACTCTATGAATTTCAAGTGTCTACCTATTACGGTTCAAAAGATTCAGCCCTGTGACGGACGGACGGACAGCGGAGCCTCAGAAATAGGGTCCCGTTGGCACCCTTTGGGTACGGAACCCTGAAAACAAAAACGAAAAGGACTGATATATTTTATTTACGTTTTAAGGCAGCATTTCATCATCAGTAGCAAACCTTAACAAAATAAATTCAAATCAGTCAGCATGACAAACTATTAACCCTCACCTTATTTTGAGAAAAAATACATTCGATATTTAAATATTCTTCGTTTCACACAATTAGCATACGCCACGCCAGTACCGCAGTACTTACAAACGTGAGAATTGTAACACAATACATTCTGCATCGAGCTCCGATTGATTACTCGTATATTTATGCAAAACAGTACATTTTAATTTTAAATTCAATATATTCTCGGAATGTCTTGCGACTTTCTATGTATTTCAAACTACTTGTTATTTAGAAGGGTTATGTAAATTTTTGTACAGATAAATTCAGGTAGCGGTTGATACAATAATCGACAATGCGTTTTTTTGGTATTTTTTAAATCGGTTCCAGTGAGAATATTTAAATGTTTGGTCATCATTGAATTTTGGTCCCACGAGAATTTTGTAAGACTGTACTTAGCGGATAAGGTACTACATAGAATTGAAATCTATACAAATAATTAAAAATGAAATGCTGTTCGTTTAGAAGCGGATCACTTGAGAACAGCTGGACCGATATGGCTATATTTTTGTTTAAAATGTTATTAGGTTTTTGTGGAAAGAAAGATTTTCCCGGAAAAATATATAATTCGAGAAAAATTAACGTCCTTTTTATGACATATTTGTATGAATTATTGCAAAGACAGGACAACGTCTGTCGGGACAACTAGTGTAGAATAAAGGAGACACGAATATATTAATAATATTTGTTACCATAGTATAATTCGTTTAATAATTTTACTTATATACCTACTTAATCATTAAAGCATAAAATAATCTTATTAAGTATCTATATCAACACCTCATTATTCATTTATTTGTTTTATTTGAACATAAAACGGCCAAGGCCAATTACATCATTCATTCTAAAACTAAATAAATGAACGTTATTCTTTCTTTCTTTTTAAATATGGTTCCATAACTTAAAAAAATGGCGCTTTAAAATTCTTTAAAACTTTCTAAGATTTCTAATCCAACCAACACAAAAAGAAAATCTAATATAACAGGTGTTTATAGAAATAAAATCAAAAACCTCATAGAAAGCTTTACTTCATTTTATGGTCAAATAAGGTTTTATAGCGTAACGGTAGCTACATATGAGAGCTCATAGTGTTTGTCAGGGCCCTTATTACCCGGCTACTTTTATTGCCGTAAAATCATTAAATTCATATTTTACCTACGACTCGACTGCTGTCGATTGGCTGTTTAAGGGTTAAGTTTTATTTCTCTTTTTTATGACAATTTAAGGCTTTTGGTTTTTTGAACCTGTAGAAATTTCGTAGGGACGGGAAAATGATTTTTTTTGTGAAAATATATTTCCGGTATTTTTTAGATGTAGTTTATCATCGTCATTTGTTTAGGCCCAGCAACATAAAAGCAAGAAACTTGGCTTGAAAACATAATTAGTTTATATTATTATTATTAGAACCAGTCCATATGCATACATGTATAAAAAAAGCATTATTAAATTAGATAGGTACATAAAGAATTAATTAAAGATTACAAATTAAATAAACATTACAAAAGTCATCAATAAAAACATTGTAAATCACAATTTTACAATAACATAAAGATTAAAATACACTATTCCATCTTAGTCTAAATTTAGTTTTGTATCCGGAATGCTCAACATGCTGCCTGGTCCATGACCGCATTATTGGGCAATCCAGATCCAGATCCATAATTAATTATTATTTAATTAATAATTACCTGTATAGGAACAAAAATAATAATATCCGCACGGGTCGATCGAAGGTGAAGCTACGCTTGCAGAGGCCAGTCCGTGGATGGGTGATCATCTATCACATATCGAGACCCCTCCGTGCTTCGGAAAGCACTTTAACCGCTCAGGCCCGTGGCTCAATAACGTCATCTCTCAATCTCAAAAAAAACATTTTTATTCGATAACTACTTTCAAATCGCGCGCCGCGAGGGCTCCTATTCGGAGCCATTGGGGCTTTATCGGTTAAAACGTTGGTCCCGGCTGTCATTTGTAGATCTTTGACAGTCTGTTAATCAGAAGCCTAAATGTCTGATAACCAGGTTTCGTACTGGGTTGCAGTCGCTCCATGTAAAATACTGGTATTCAGCTGCATCCGGTAAGAATTAAAGCTGACTCCAACATAGTTGAGAAAAGACTAGTCAGATTATGACTACCGGCACTGACAAAGATAGTCGTGTATAATTTTATTAATAATTTATACAATTACAATCTTACCATACAAATCTTTTAACATCTAAGTTACTTATCTATGTAAATCTACACACTAAATATGGCGGAGAGTCTTATTATTATTATATTTTGTATTATATTACAACAATAATAGTTTCTATATTTAAAGTGCTACAATTAATTTATTTTAATGAAATTAATACATATGAGGCAAATAGGTTCATTATGTTAATTGTTATTTTATACACTGAGCTGAGCTACAAAATTTTACATTTTTTTTTTCTCCAAAGAAATCGTTTTTACTAATATTTTAGCATAATAAAGTGGAATACCCTATTGACTTGGTGTTTAATTTCACTAAACTGTAAACGTCAGGAATGAGAAACAATATTTGAATCTTAATAATATTCATGTCAGATTTTTAGGTCCCACAAATGTCACACACAATTTATTTTCAATCACATTGCTCAAAAACCAATAGATTTTCCGCGTCACATAAATATTTTTCGCATAGCAGTAACAGGTTAACATGCAATAAAAATATTTACCTACACACAACTACGGGTACCTCCCACATGTGGCGAAAAACATCAGAGCGCGCCCCCACACCGGGGAGCTTTGCCAAATCGCCCTTTGCCAATCAATCGGGACATCGACTCACGATTGGTTACCCCACACATCCCCTACGCTACAAACCACACTACATACATCTCTAAATCACTAGCAGTCTCATACAAACCCCACACAAAGCTTAGGGTGCCACGGCTCAACGAAGAATGGCACGCCACACGTATGATGCAATCATTTTTTTATTTTCCATGATTTCCCCCGTTTTGGGGATCCTCGGCAATACTCGTGGGGATTCGACCAATCAAATTAAATTCGCGATTGACGTTCCATCGCTTGAATTTCGAACTCCACATTTAAACGTCAGCAAATTTAAATATTTGTATTTGTACATTATGTTTTAAAAAATGAAATTTGCAACGAGAAAAATAAAACGTCGACTTAGAAATTAGATTGAGTACGTATAATTTAAATTTTCTTTATCAACAGATCGCTTTTGCATTTAAAACTAGTTTTTTTTTGTGGGTGATTGATCACGGTTATATTTAAGACAACTTCATTTCGGAGGTGTGTCTTGGCTAATAGCCTATGAATATATTAGAAGTCTGATACATGTATTATATGAAGTATGCCTGTCTATATTATTTCTGCCTATAGGTAAGTAACAGTTATGATGTCAACAGCATTTTAAACGAATTTATTAAAGACATTAACATTTTTGCAATAACATACGGGCACAGCACAACATGATAGCTTCATAAAATACGAAAATAAAACAACCTTAACTTTAAATTTATCGTGTTTTTAATCGAAAAATTTGAACGATTTTTTAGTTTTTTTTTTTTTGGTATTTCGTACGAAACACGTCATAGTGAATTATTTTGTTACAACATATTTAAATAAAGTAGCGGTTTATAAGATAATTTATAAATAAGACTTGGAGCAAATACGATTGAAAACAGCACTCTAATTTGCATAATACATAACATAATACACCTTATTCCTATCATCATAAAGTTCAAAAAACCATTTCACCAAGATTTAGAAGAAAATCAAGGGCTGTCAGAATATTTATTTGAGAGGACAACGGACTCCTTTGCGGGGGAGATAAGACAAAAACAAAATGTATGTTTGAAATCAGGCGTAGTTTTTCATAATAATATTTGTTTTAATACACGTGTGTTCCGCGTTTATAACTTGTAGTACGTTTTGAAGGGTTAATAACGGATAGTGATGTGATGAGACATCCCGAGAATATTTTGGTAATTAAAATTACTAGTACACACTACTTGGTAGGTACTAGACATTAAAAGGGAAACATTTAACTGATCCTCTTAAAGGCTTCTACATACAGGCGCGACTTGTCGCGCGACAAGTCGCGCCTGTATGTAGGAGCCTTAAAACTTACTGACCTACTGCAGCATAGTTTTTTTTTTAAATTAATGGACCTCTAAAAGCTTTGCGCTTCTAATGATGCACATTTTTTGTAATAACTGAACCTCTTTTTAACTTTCTCGCCTTTTCTCACAGTAGGTTTACAAAAAGAGGTGCAGTAATTATGTATTAGAGTTTAATAATATTTTGAGGAGCGCAAAATGGAAATTATTAGACGTTTGATTAAAGGCTTCCGCAGACAGGCGCGATTCTAGTAGAACAGTTTCTATGAAAAAATCATGGAAATGGTTCTACCTGAATCGTGTCACACCTGTCGTGCCTGTCTGTGGGAGCCTTAAATATAAATGGCTAATTAAAATACCGGTTTCGTTCCTAAAGTCGCTGAAGTTATACCTACAGCGCATCAATGGTTCTCATTAGGTACCTACTGTATTTAGTTACTTACGTAGGTAATACTAAATGTCAGAGTGAAAATTAATGTTACGGAAATATCGAGATTTTTTCCTGTTACATAACTAAAACCCGAGTGGTTTTATTTAGGTATCAAGTATTCGATTTCATTCCTTGTATTAAAAGGTACTTACTAGGTGGAACCACCACCGGACAGGCACGGCCATACGAACGTCAGTGCTAAGTGACACATTATCTGTAGTTGTCGCATTTTAGCATGGTAACAGCGGTCATTGCCCTTCCCCTAATATCTCTCCGTAGGAACCTAAACAATAATTTATGTATAGTATTCGTTATTGGAACATGTTGAAGATCACGATAGATATTGATTCAGGACGTTAACGGACATTATTTAAGTTATAAAAAAAATAAAAATGCTAGAAATTGTAGGTAGGTCAATGACCGTTCTTGCCATTCTAAAACGCGTCAACTATACAAAATCCCCTAACTACTACGGCATAATTGAATAGGATAGAGTAGTTCTTTATTTGTACAGAAAGTAGGTACAAGTTACAGACGTTAAGTTTTAAATGATCCTTATACTAACTACCTTAACTAAGACATGCAAACAGTTTAAGTTATAATAAAAAAGACTCACTTAATATAGGTATATTATTAAGGCGCTGACAAGACCCAATTGACAAAAATAGGCTTCTCTTAAGAAAAAAAATTGCCAAATCTGCATAGTTTGTGGTAGCGGAAAAAATATATGTTAATTTTGAACATATCTCCCAGAACTTGGTTGTTACCAAAACACGTTTTGATAACAAAATCTCGATACAAACTAACCTCTTACTATGAGTTCTAATCCAAAATATCTGTATCAAATATGAACATACGAGTACGTTACGTATTTAATTAATAACAAGAACGTCTTATTTGAATGCAGAACTTGGTTGTTTTTTATTTTCGATTACTCAACTTAATTTTGAGTAAATAGATAATTACTTCATATTTTGCAATAAATTACAAGCGTTGTGTGATCGCGCTTCTCTTTCTTTTCTATGCAATCTGACAGGGACCGCGGTTTAGGTGTTGTCAGCGTCTTAAGTGAGTGGCGCCGTATCGCTTCGCTGATGTTCCACACGCGTGGGAGCGCCAACACTATCCTGAACGTGCTCAGCCACAAGCTGGACAGCCCCCTTCTGGGGCACTGGGTTCAAGCACAAGTGCGTGTGCGGCCCCAGAGGGCGGCAAATACTAAAATTAATTTTGTAATTTTTAATACTAACATAGTTTTAAGTTGTTTTACTAACAATATGTACGGGCCAAATATGCCTGAAATAAAAAGATTTTATTATATTTTTTTATTTATTAACACATTAAATCAAATCAATACAAGTTTGCCATATCAAGAGGAAATTCAGTAAATAATTTGAATAATGGTGCTGTCAAAATTGTTACCATAATCGTGTAGCTGACTGTACCATCGTCGATTTCATGCCTATTTTTATAAATTATTACATAAAAGAAACCTCGGAACACAATTACATGGAAAAATTAAATTAAAAATTCTATTACAATAATAATCTACGTGTAACCCATGATAGAAAAAAAGCAATACACGATTGCGAAAGAAAAAAAGCAATACCGTACAAAGTAGGCGCACCACAATAATTGTTTCATCTCACACTCTGCCCCAAACTTAATAGCCGAACCTACCATTTTTAATTTAGTCACTAAAAAATAAAAAGGAAAAAATTATAATGTAACTTATAGCGGAGACGGTTGTTTTACGATTGCTGTGTGTGACTTTCAAAGCGTTGTTAGAATCTAGAACAATCATGATTTGAATAAAAATTTGGATCCTGGGAATGACTCTAAGGGGTCGATAGCAGATCAATCTGGCATCAGTTTAGCCTGGCGCGGCTGTCAATCTTTTGGCAATCCGTTTGAGCCAAACAAATTAATGTGTGGATATTTTGCGTTATATACTCAATCTCAATCCGTTACATAATCAATCTAGCTAAGATCACGAATCCAAGTGATGCCAGATTGTTCGCCTAAGATCACCCAAAGGTTCTAAGTAAGAAAAATAATCTTAATGAACATAATTTACTGTTCCATTCCAGGCTAACAAAATCCACATCAACAACGCATCAAACGCCACAATTTTATTCAAAGATCCCGCAACCGGTCGCAGTCGCCTATTAAACAATAAAGCAGCCGTCGTTAGATCACCTATGATTACGTAGGGCGGCACCCCTATTATACCGGGCTAACCCTTTCGATTCATTACCGGGTACCTACGTGCTCCGGCATTCAGCCAGCTTGATTCTTTATTTAAATCCTTTTATTTTATACTGTGACGTCACGTGTAGTGCGACTGAGCGGTCTTGATTGTTTGTTGAAGTAAGAATGAGGTCTAGTGAGAATCATAATAGAATAATTCCTAGGTTATAATAATGGGATTTGTTATATCATGGTTCTATCAGGATCATGACGATAGATAGGTAAACTCTAAAATATGCGGTCGTTATTGTGTTTAAAGCAAGAGGAAATTATTGTTTTCTATTTTTGTCTTTTGTGGTTTGTTAACTGAATATTATGGTTTTAACTCAACCATAAAATATTAACACCAAATTAATAATGCTGCTCCAAAATTTTATTGGGCTTATTTTTAATCTTATATTCTGAATTGTTTTAATTTATTTATTTTTACATTGTTCTCACATAGGTATACTCGTAGAAGCAACAAGAATAATGTACCCAGGATT
The DNA here is from genome assembly GCA_905333075.3 of Atethmia centrago. Classification (NCBI taxonomy): domain Eukaryota; kingdom Metazoa; phylum Arthropoda; class Insecta; order Lepidoptera; family Noctuidae; genus Atethmia; species Atethmia centrago. The sequence goes on from HG995384.1 coordinate 23,796,278, forward strand.
TGTAATATCTTGATTTAGAAGAGTGTCCTTGGAGTTTCTTGCCCGTTCTTCTCCATATAGATCTACTAGCTTCAACTTTCTGACTAACTGACCGACTCATTGACTTTTCAAAAGTGCCTGTAATTGGTTTAATTGAAATAAATGCTTTGAGTTTAAGTTTGACATACAATTAATTAATTCTTTAGAAGGCATAACCACTAAAATTTTATCAGTTATGCCTTTCAAAATATGATTTAGATCTTTCTATGCCCCAAAGAAATGCTTAGCATCGTCTCCTTCCAGGTGTTATTTATTGTTATTTTAGGATACACAAAGGTTCTAAATAAGCAATAAGGAGCTCGTGGCTAAATAATAACAGCCGCTCGGTCGATCTTCCAGGTTAAGCAACGCTTGCCGAGGTCAGCCCGTGGATGGGTGACCATATTCACATATCGAGACCCCTCCGTGCCTCAGACAACACGTTAAGCCATTGGTCCCGGCTGTCATAAGCAGACCCTTGACAGTCGTTACAGATAGACGCCCGAAAGTCTGACAACCAGTCTTACCAAGGAGTATCGTGTTAACTAGTAACTGGGTTGTGAAGGTCAGATAGGCAGTCGCTCCATGTAAAATACTGGTATTCAGCTGCATCCGGCTAGTCTGGAAGTCGACAGCAAAATAGTTGTCAAAAGGCTTGGCTGATTGGCCTAGCCTTTTGGATGAGATAGTTTTAATACTTATAACTGAGGTAATAAGTATCAAAACTATCTACTCGCACTAAAAAAGCAGTTGTTTCGTGCAACGTAACTAAGAACTATGACGTATCACCTTCGTTAATACACCATTTAATACCATACAACATTGAGTTTTTTGTTTTAGCCCCTGTGGGCTGTTCCACACAAAAAATACCGTTTTTTTTTTATAGAAACAATGTGAGGAATCCCTTTGTGATCGTTATGTTCGGTGAATGTTTCGGTGACGTGATTAAAATCTGTTCGGTTATGACGAGAACTTTGTGATAGTTGAGTTTGTTTGTGTAGGCAGAATTATAACGGACGGTGAGCAATGGGTAGCTCGCCGTCCTATAAAGACCAGGGGGCCAACCATCACCTCTTATAATAATAAAATTATTTATTCAGACAAAGTCCTATGACAAAGACTATGTTAGTACAGACAATACAAAAAGGTAGGGTACAAGGTTTATGTGTAGTCATGAAACCTCTCGCTCAAGTTCAGGATAGATTGCCACGCAACCAGAATCCGAACGAAAGCCTTCATGACTGCCGAGTCATACTTCTCAGCAATTACTTGAAGGAGACTGTTAGCGCTGCCCCGCACTCTGCTTATAGCAATATCATTTAAATATTACTTCAGCGTGAGAAAGAGATGGAGCTATAAGTCCTGTACAGCTCCATCACTTTCCCACTGTGAAGTAATATTATAATAATACTTAAAAATAAGAGGTGATGGTTGGCCCCCAGGCCCGGGTCGACGGTGCGTTGTGTTCCACGCGCGCCTTAAAGAGATGTCAGCACAAGTGTAGGGGTCTACTAGGGCCGATGCCTGCCGGCGTCGCGGTTAAGTCCGAAAGGGGTACCGAGGCCCCTGGCAACAAATTGACCAAAAAAACTGGCCATAAATTTCCAATGTAATTTTCTACTTCGTTCTATTCTATATTTATTCGTTTACTGTAGGTACATCCATATTTCGCCAGTTATATTTAAGGCCTACGTAATAGGGGAAGAAACCTATTGCCATCAACCAGGCACAAATCCAGACTGTTACTGAGTCTGCTGGCTTCGCGGGAAGTCCGAAAGGGATACCGTGGCCCCTGGCAACACAGGCAACGGAAGGAACACGGGTGGGTTTTAGTCAGTAAGAGCCTGACACACCCTCCCGCTCCACCCAGAGCGGGAGAAGTTATTGGATAATATCCCAACCAAAAAAAAAGGCAGAATTATAAGATTAACCAGAGCCCGCTCCGCCTTCGCATGGTTTCTACGACTTGACAAAACATCGATATTTATGTATTATATGTCTGTTTAATAATAACTTATTAAACACATAAACCTTCCGGAATCAATTTTCTAAATGATGGTGTAAACCACATCAAAATCTGTTGCGTAGTTTAGGAGAACAACGGGGACACACAGGCAAACACGAAAATTGTCTTCAATAATTTGTGTTATGTATCGATGTCGCATAAATTATTCGTTTACGTAAAAATTACAAATGTAGCTATTTTTTCTAGGGTTTGGAACACATCATCTGATGATACTTCATCGTAATAAAGAGTCAATAACAAACTCAAACTCAAAGCATTTATTTCAAATAATCCAAATAGCACTTTTGAATTGTCAAGGAGTCGGTCAGTCAGAATGATGAAGCTAGTTGCCCATTCCAAAGCGTAGTTGGTTCCTATGGAGAAGAACGATGAAGAAACTCCACGGATACTCTTTTAAATTAAAATATTGTTACAAAAATATTGGTTACATCATTCATGTTGATAAAATTATACATGTGAGAACAATGTAGAAAGACGTGCAAGCTAAAAGTGTCCGTAATAAAAAGATAAAATCAAAAACAATTGAAAAATTAAAATAAGCCGTGGCGGCTAAGACATGACCAGTCCCTACTGACGGCGCCCGTTCACGAACATGTCGCATGAAGCACCATTCAGCTCAACAATTTTGAAGGGAATTTCATGGTCCAACATACACACTACCACCAGCGAGACATTTGAGTAAAAATGACATACTCTCAGCCGCCAGGGCACATTTAAGCCAATTATATGATAAATGATTTATTTTCTGTAAGTAGGTTTGTACAAACACTTTTACACGTCAATCATATTTTTAAAATAAAGCTAGATGAGGTCGGCGTTTCCTATCTGACTACTCTGAGAAGAAATGCCGAAACAAACTCAGAGGTCACAGTCTCCTTTAAAGTCCAGACATAATCTTGGTCAGATCATGTGAAGGCCATGTAGATTGGTGTCTGAAATGGTCCTTTTGAGGAAAGAACCACACAGATTGAGTGGACCTGTCCAGTCAGTGCACGCATTTGTCAGCAAACGTGCAGCTCAACTACGGTTAAGGAGCTCAACGATGCGAAGAAAAATACCAAAGAAAGAACATTTGGGTAGGCCGCATAAATTACTCAAACTGCCAGACCATGATTAATACTAAATGAGAAAAAAAAACAACAATGACCCACATAGTCTTCACATTCACAATAAATTAAAGGCGCACCCAAGACGGTAACATTATCATCATCAGAAGCCTACAAGCCACTGCTGAGTTAGGACTCCGCCCTTTAGTGCCATACTTCCCAGCAGGCTTCTCCCGCTCCGCCCAGAGCGGGAGAAGTTATTTGATGATTCCCCACCCAAAAAAAAAAAGCCTGCTGGTCTGTGCGAGTCTCAACCAATAAATAATAGTTCCACGAAAATGACAACAAAATAAGTCTATTAGATACCTTAGAATATAGAAAGAACCAGAAGCCGCGAACACGCCTAATACTGAAGCGTCAAAAACTACTCCTAAATAGAGTAGTTTGACGCGCAGCCGATCAGTTACTCTGTGAACGTCGTATCGCGTAACGTGTTTTACCGGTGTGCAATTTTATTTAATTATGCCGTCTTGTGTCGTTCATACCTGTAAAAATGCAGCGGGGCTAAAAAATAAACAAGATTGGATCACATTTCACGTGTAAATAGCGCATTCAAATATCGTCTTATTTAATTACTGAATAACTTGTTCAGTTTGTAATAATTAATTGTCATAGAGAATGATGCATCCATCTTGTTAGTGTTGCCAGTATTAGAGTTTTGATTTTCCCTTCTTTTTATTACCTACTGAGGGCATTTATTCGTTGTAGTGTTAAATTAATAACAACTTACACAAATAAAAAACCCGACTTGAAAACCTGTATGTATATATGATTTTGTTAGAATTGCATAACATTCATAATAGGTACTATGTTAGAGTATTAGGATTTCTAGGGGGGGGGGGCAGGTGTATGAAATTATGTATCTATGAAAAGACCAATATAGTATAATGTCCGAGCTAGCAACATTACGCGGGTGGGAAGTGAGGCGGGCTCGGGACGCTTGTCTTGATTTTGGACACAGCGGCGTGCGGCTTGCAATGACAGTTGAACGCGGATTCTGGTTCTTTCTATATTCTAAGTTCGATACAATCATAAATATAAAATCTATATACTAATAATAAATCTGAAGTTTTGATTTGTTTGTTTGAAGGCGCTAGTTTCTGGAATTTTTCAAATCAGACGGGTGATTTGAAAAATTCTGTTTGCATTTGATAACCCAATTCTTGAGGAAGCTTATAGATTATTTAACCGAGCAGAAATAAAAAAGTCAGAAAGAACCTTTAATCCCAAAGAAGTTTTTAACTGAACCAATAAGTATCCATAACTGACAGAATTTGGCAGAAAAATAATGTTGACAAGTTCTCAATCAAAATTCAGTTTGACAAACTTTGACTGACTTTATCAGTGTAAAAAATTCAAAAAAATATGTAATTAAACTGTTTTATTATGAGGTAAATCATTGTAGACGTGGAAAGTGAATCGAAATGTCAATGCCTCGATAAGTAACAAAAAAACAGAACAATGTACGAGGTGTCGGACGATTATCTACAGACCTACGATCCTAATGTAACAGAGATTCATACAGACAGCTCAGACTTCGAAGGCACACACCGCTCATTGGTCACGCATACGAAGATTCGACGCAAACTCCCCATGAGAAAACTTTTTCATAATAGGAAGAGAGATTCGAAGTTTCAGACATGCAACAACCAAACACAGCCAGTCAGTGAAAAGAGCTCTAGAGAAACTTGGGGGTCGGTGACCACATCTATCAGTCAAAATGGATTAACTATAGGTATACAAGTACAAAAACGCTACAAAAATAAAAAATATAAAATATTAGACGGCGGAGATGAAATCGAAACAATAAAATCAAAATGTTCAGTGATACGACGCAAAATAAAACCTTGCCTATCTAACATATTCGGATGCTCGAGTAATAATGTTAAACAAATGTCAATTATAAAGGAAAACCCAGCTGAAAACGTAAACATAGATAACGGTTGTCAGGCTACCTGCGTCAACCGTGAACACAGAATAAGGAAATTTAATAGAAGACGGCAATGCTACGCAGCACAACCTGTTTATTCCGTTGAAGGAAACATTCATGCCAAGTCACCTCCGTTTCAACACACAAAAATTGGTCGAGAACCGTTACCGACCAAAGCGGTTGGAAACGGTATTTCTGACAACATCAGTTTGACATCATCTTCCGAGGAAGTCGAAACTCGTAAGTTTTTTAAAAGGAAAAAAAAAGGGAAGCGGAATAAACCAAAACATATCGTCGAGTCTGGCATAGGGAAAGAATTTTTAGAACTTTATGAACCACAGGGCTTTAATCATATAGAGCAGCAGTGCCCTTCAAAGGGTCCAATATCTCCTTTCCAAATATACACAAATCCTTATGTAAATCAAATCCAGCACAAGAGCACAGATTGTTCACCAATGGCTGCAAGTTTACACAGAAGCGGATTTGAAATAGATACTCCGTGCTCCGGTTTTTGGGAATATATTGTGAATAAACTTAACACGAAACTTCAACAGCCAACTCACCCGATTAACAAGAAACCCGACGAAGCCACCAACACATCACCATACAAGCCATGCACGTGTAGTACTAACCCCGGTAACTCTTCCTATTGTCGTTGTACACCGCCAAAACCTGAGCGCAACCAAGAGCAAGAATCATGCTCCTGTTGTTCATCAGCTCCAACAAGTCTGAATAAACCAATTCCACGTTCATCATCCGGTAAAATGAAGACAGCTAAAGTAAATATATGCTGGTGTCCTCCAAAAAAAGACACGAAATCCGGTCCAGGTCCTGATAAAGGTCTCCCTGCATTACACCGGAGTCCTGAGGTACCTCGACCATGTCAACTCAATCATGACGAAGTCACGAAGTCATTATCTAGTAAGTACAATGGTGAAATACTCTGCATTCATAACCCTCCATGTATTTTGATAAATGGATGCCTCAACCTACCACAACAAGAACAAGAAGACACTGTGGACTTGTATTCAGTGACCACCGATGTAAAGACCAACAAGTTTGGTTACCATGACACGAATACAAAACGATCGACAAAACAAAAATGTGCTCAGTACCGTATTCCGTCATTTGAGATGCAACAACGCCAGAATATAGATGCAGGCAGTCAGTACCTTCCACCGCCGAAGGAAATTAAGCCAGGAATCAACAATACGAAGACAGAAAGTTGTCAGTATCAAATGCCTTTTTTAGCGAAACATTTGATGACCCCAAACTATGGTATTCATTACCACTCTTCACCTGTTGACGTGCGAAAACAGCAGACTACCGATAACGACAGTTGTGAGCATTTGGAATCGTCCAGTGAAATACAGAAACACCAGGCAACAGCTATTGAAAGTTATAAGTATTGGTTAGCACCAGGTGAAATAAGACAGCAGATTGCTACTCTTGAAAGCTGTCAGTATCGATCATCGCCCACTGAAATCCAAAAAGAACCGATCACTTCTGACGATAGCCATGAAAAACTACAACCAGTCATTGGTGCGAAGCAAATGAAGACACAACGACCAAAAGAAGAGAAAATTATACAAAGTATCTGTAACCATAAACCTCCATGTGAAGTGGTGAGGACTTGCTGTAAAAAAAAAATTCCTCCAAAGCTTCAGAACTCTTGTGTACATGTACCCATGTGTGAAAATGTACCTTTGTGTTTAATGGAACTGAAGAATCAGAACCAGAATACACCATCTTGTAAATGTCCTCATAAGCCTAAATGTGCTGAAGTACCGATCTGTACAAGGAATTACATAGTATTGACCGCAAAAGAAGACGTGGCTACTCAGGTGCGGCCTAAAACTAAAATGGTGTGCAGGCATGAGCCGCCGTGTATAATGATCCCGACGTGCGTGGCCCGCGTGTGTGACAGTTCCATACCATACGACGCTATCCCCGACTGTATGCACCAGCCGACGTGCGAGGTGATACCCGCCTGCTGCAGGAAATCTGCTAAAGAAACGGTTTCTGTTCGTTCGCAATACCCAAGTCAGTGTTGTATAGTTTAGGAGATAAGGTTCAATTTCCTCTGTACATTAGTGTGATTATTTTAACTTGTAGCGTGTTGGTGCTAACTCAGCTAAATTGCTAGACAAATATAGTGTTTTACTGATTACATACGAGCGTTGTACACACGCTATGTTGTACCAAACTGAATTTTTTATGGTATTACAAATGTCGACCGCCTCAAGTCACAGACGTTATCGAATATTTTCGTTCCACTTAGAGCCTTTCTGACTTCCCGTAGGGTGTTAAGAGTATGATTGCATGTTTGGATTTTAAGATCTAGTAAGATCTACGAGCTACTAAACTGTATTTCGCTTAGCTAATTCTACTCTCATTGTGACAATAATTAAATCTTTCCCCATCAAAATTTACATTTGACTAACAAGCTCGTTTCCGTTACTACAATGTGTTGACGCCAACACAAGCCTACGCGCTCTGCACTTACATTGTGAGTGGGTGGCGCGTATTAATTGAAACCTATCTCTTATAGGGTACTCCTTCTTTGGGAAATGGCGTGGCCACTAAAGCACCAAAAGTGGTGTATCACCAAACCAGACTGTTCAAGAAGACGAAGTTGAAACGTTCCCAGATAATGCGATAGTGTGTTCACCAGTGCTCAATAAAGTCAAAGTCAGTTATTATTTTGCAGTTTTTTTTTTTTAAATCTCTTGAAGATAACGGATCCATGACAGTCATAGAATGGTGATCGCAGTATCTACCTATATTGGTGTCTCGACCAGAACACTGGGCGTAATTGTTCATCCTATTGAAAAGAACAAGGAATACAGGACTTTTTGAATTTTAATTGCGGGTGATGAAGAAGCTGTGGGCATCTTTGAAGATTTACCAAATATGTATAGGTAAAGTAAGGTAAGTAATACTACAGCTTATACACACTGAAACGGGGGGCCAGGGAGGGCCAGCTACCCCCCTAGAGATCTTATTAACACTGTGATTGAATTTGATTGACTGTCCTCCCATACAATACTGTGATTTGAAAACATTGTAAAAACCAATTATTTTTAAAAGAGTAACAGTGGAGTTTCTTGCCGGCTCTTCTCCATAGGAAACGACCAATTGGACCCGTGAACCTTGCTTCTGACATTTCCTAAGCGCCCATGTAGGTTTATGTGAAATAAAAATATTTTGCGTTTGATTTTGAGATAAAAAAAATTGTAGCCAAATGTAAAGCAATCAACTCACTTGACCGATTTGCGAAACTATCGTCCAATTTTATGATTCGCCGAACATAAAAAAATTAATCGAAGTTTGGCAGCAATTGTGGCACAATACACGCAAGCCAAATGAATAAATCTAACCGTTGCTGATGTCCTAAAAGGGCCAAAACCCTTTCGGGAAACGGGAAAAAAGTTGACAATTTTGGACGCTCTACCGTGCACAACGTGTACGTACTATTGGCAAAACTTAAGCATGCTCACTTTAGAAAATATTTCTGCGGCAAGCGCAGCTAGTGACAAACCACACCCCTTCCTGGTTTCGTCCAATTAGAGACAATATGAATTTGTGTGAGTATAGGGCGTGTAACAAAAAATATAAATATGTGTGGTATGTTGGTTACTCACTGCACTCGAGCCGGTATTATTCGCGCGAGCCGAGGGCGAGCGAGCGCGATAAGGGAGTCGAGTGTGTGCGCGTTTCATACGACGGTTTTCAACTTGAGAGGAAAAAAAGAGACTGGTATTGTTATTAGTTTCGTACGCCGCTAGGTATTTCTCTCTAGATTTTGCAGGCAACAGGCTGTCACTAGCGTTTCGTGCCTAGATTAGTATTTCCGGGGGGTTAAATCTACGCGTTGCTCTTCGCTCTTCTTTCCTAATTGAAGTCAACATTTTTGATAATAATTAACCACACAATGAAAACGTTAACAAGTATTTCTGGAAAATACCGCGCTTGTTTTGTTTATCCCGCGCGCCGCAGGTGTAAATAAAGGCGCTGGAAAAACCGCTAAACAGCCTATATAAAAAATATAATAAACAAAATAATGTTTTGAATAAGCAAATTAAGGTTAATATGTAGTGAAAAATATATAATTTTATGAAATGATGATAATTTTGATGATTGATTTATCTGATGTAACGAATTTTTTTTTCTCAAAAATATTCATTGTTTTTGGACAAAAACTGCGTATATTGAAAAAAGAAATGTAAAGTAAAAATACTTCTATATAATAAGCTAAATTTCTGAGTCACTTTACAAGCAAGTGTGTTGAAGAAATATTTCGTAATTTTTTGCGACCGTATTTTATGGCCGTTCTATAAAGCCGATCTATTGTTTAACCAGATGTTCTGACGTTCCCACTGAATAACAATGGTGCTTAGATATTGAACTTATTTTTATTGCAGTTGCAAAAGTTGCGACAGCAATAATAAAAAAATCTGATAACATTGTATAAACTGCGCCAAGTAATGGTTCAAATACTACTGTAAGTAATTTTGCTATTTTAATCAAAACAGCAATAAAAGAAAGAGATAGCAAATGACAATTTCTAACAAAACTACGTAACTTGCTTCGTTTTAGGGTTCCGTAGTCAACAAGGAACTCTTATAGTTTCGCCATGACCGTCTGTCTGTCTGCCTGTCCCCGGCTTAGCTCACAGACTCTTACTAGAAAGCTGTAATTTGGCAAAGTGGTAAACAAAAATGCTAAATAAAGTTTTTTTAGGGTACGCGTATAGCAATACCAATAATACATTTTCTAAACCAAACGGAAGATATTAGTACGAAATTACTTCTTGTCAACAATAACAATTCATAAAGCGCTCTCGCTGGCCGTGCCCATTAAAAAAATGTCTTACAAACAAGTGAGCATAGCACGCGCCTAGTGTGACTGTCACACACACTATACATAATTACATTAATACAAACACGGCTAAAATACGCTTCATGCATCCCATTGGCCAAAACGCTTGCATCGGGCGATCGAGTCGTGAGCCGTGCTATACGATTATCGCCTTAGAGGTGAGCATGCGGAAGATTGGCCGATAGTACAATTCATACTTTTCCCATCCTCCATTTATATCAACTTGCCGGGGCCTGGGCCATCGGCTGACGACGCCCTTGGAACGGTGGCTAGATGCTGGTTACTTCCATCATTAATCGTAGGTCCATAGCTTCAAATAGTTTCAAAGTCGTGTCGTGTTTTACAAATATTTGAGCATGTCTGCAAACCAAAGTACACACATGTTCAGTACTTTGTCAACTCGTCTTGTCAAGTCTTCAAACACGTGTTCAAAATTTTGAAGCTAATCTGACGACGGCTTTACTAAAACTTCATGTTACTATAATACGCTGCCTTATAAGCAGAGATCGGATATTCGGATGCATATTTACCTAAAGTTAATTTTTAGCTATGAAAGTATGGAAGCGGCTTCTTAAAAATCTTTTTTTTTTTTAAGAGGCCACGAACAACGGGAATGCGTAACTAGTCCGGTGTATAGTATGGAAGCGACTTCTACAAAAATATTTATTTAAAAAAAACCCGGGATTATTGGATTGCATGTTTATGTAATATATTCTATATAATTATATATTCTAGGTAGATAGTGTTTTGAAAACATTTTATAACTAATTTGATACGATAGAAAAATATCACGAAGATACCTCTAAACCTTTCTTTTAACGATTAAAAACCATACTAATATACATGCAATCATTCTGATTTTTTGTCAGATTATTCTACAAGCAACATATTAGTATAATAGTGTTTTATTTTTTTATACAATTTATAGATTTTTTGTAAATCGATAAGTGCTTCATATTTGGCATTAAATTACCAGCGTTGTGTCATCGCGCTTCTCTTTCTTTTCTATGCAGTCCGACAGTGACCGCGCTTTAGGTGTTGTCAGTCTCTTAAGAAGTTTTCACTTCAACAAAGATCAGCTTTGTAAGTGCCATCTCTCATGTGTACGTGTTCATTCTGTTTCTAAATTCTCTATGTCATGGCGAGCAGATATCGGACGCTTCACATTGTTGTTCATTTTGGTCTTGCATCTTTCACTCGGTAGTGAAACGTCTGAATACTTGAAGGATTCCGTACCATTATCTATAAAAAACGGCAAAAAAAAAAAATAATTTCGGTTGTATGGGAGCCCGCTTAAATATTTATTTTATTCCGTTTTTTAGTACCTATTTGTTGTTGTAGCGGCAACAGAAATACATCATTTGTGAAAATTTTAACCGTCTGACTATCACGGTTCATGAGATACAACCTGGTGACAGCGGCGTCTTAGTAATAGGGTCCTGTTTTACCCTTCGGGTACGGAACCCTAAAAATGAATTCATTGGCTAACCGATACTAGGTACGATATTGGATTTAAGGCTCCTACATACTGACGCGACGCGACACAAAGACACCGCGTGTAGCGCTACGAGCGTTGCACAGTGGAACGAATGTATGGGAGCGGTTGGACGTAGACATGTCCGAAAAAAAAGAGTAAAATTATGCCAAACTAATGATGCCATCTTATTCGATTACTTAATGCCTTCATAACTTGTGGTGATGAATTTCTTCATAACTCCCATATTTCGGGAGTAATTTGAGAAAATGTGAAATTTTACTATGAAAATGAGTGTATCGAGCTCTCTCCCTCCTGATTCCGGGCTTGTTTCAAGTAGCGGTCTCTAATATCATAATGCTAATACTAAGAGCTATATTTAATACTAAGACACATAGTGCGCCAAATGTGCACTTTCTGGGATAAAGAGTGATGTTTATTTTATAACACAATTTTTTTATTTTTTGTTTATTTTGTTGATTAAAACCGTTTTTCTAAAGGTTTACCTTATTACAATAACATTTCTGAGCAGCCAATTAGAGAAGATATAAGCTAATTAGGATATATAATTAGGGACTTAAGGTTTACATATAAAACTGATGCACTAATGATTACTGATAAGAACATTGCTATTATTTAATTACTAAATGGCTCTTAATACACTAATTTAGCATGCATCATTTACTAATTATCACAATAACTAATTACCTTGCAATATTTAACAAAGGATACCTGGGATACCTGGATTTTATATAAATAGGTCACTATTAGTAACTTTAAAATCAGTGTTGATTTACACCTCGTTGTATCCAAGCTAATCTCGCAATGTATTTTCCAAATTTTAATACAAATCTTGATATTCACGTTGCTTTATGCGCACGCGCACATAAAGATTTACGCGACTTTAACTATTTGTTCAGTGTTTTAAAAGATAACAGTTGTGTTCAGTTATGTGAAAGTGCTGAAACAAGTTTAAAAGACTGGTGTCGTCGATTTTGCTACCGCATTTATGCAAAATGGACACAGTCTGGAAGAAGCACAGATAAGTTTCGGAAGAAACATGAGATTTGGCTACAGGCTGCAATTCAATGGCCGGAATTACAGAATGAAAATATGGAACCTTCTACAGAAAATATAAGTGACGTCATCGAGCCCATAATTTCTCCTGCTAAATCTGATGCTTCAACTTGTACACATCCTAGTCCTCGTAAATCTTTTGAGGACCTTAGTAACCGGCAAAAAAGAAGACGCACTGAAGATAGTCTTTCATGCAGCAGTAGCAGCGCTGAAATTATGTTTTCGGCCGAAAGGGCGCTTCAAAAGGCAGGACAAAGCGATACAGCTTATGTTATGAAATACTTGACGGAGAATCCAGAAGAGGCCTCAAAAATCAAAGCCTTCATTGAAGGTAAATCAATTCAGGTACGGGAAATATCCCCTTTGAAGGCATTGGCTCTTTATGTATCGATGAACTTATCGAAATGGCGCTATAACACTCTTCGGGATTTCAACACTCAAGAAGGAGCTCTTCAATACCCGAGTTACTACATGTTGGTTAAAGAAAAAATTAAGTGCTATCCGGCCAAAGAAGATCTCACAGTTACAGAGAGCTCTGCAAAAATCAAATTACAAGCCTTGATGGATTTAACCTCAAGAAGACTTATTAGGTCGTTAGAAACCCCTGTTGATCCCAATCAACAGCTCGTATTGACCAGCAAATGGGGTTTTGACGGATCATCTAGCCAAAGCATTTATCATCAAAGGACGAGTGAAGATGAGCAAATCGATCTTGCTAGTAATTTTATGATTAGTCTTGTACCACTGCGGCTCGTCTCAAAAGGTGTAACAATTTGGGAAAACGAGCGACCATCTTCCACTTCATTTTGCCGGCCAATATTGTTTAAGTTTATAAAGGAAACCAAAGAAAATGTGCAGAGAGAGATGGCTGAAATCGAAGCAGAGATTGAAGCCTTAACTCCATCCACCATCACTGATGGAATTAGTGTCAAACACCAACTGCTGTTGACAATGATTGATGGTAAAATTCATTCCATTATATCCAATACAGCAGCTTCAGTGTGTGACATATGCAAGGCTTGTCCTAAAGAAATGAATAATTTAGAGTTAATCAAAGATAAACACGCAAACGAGGACATGTATAAATATAGCTTAAGCACCCTTCACGCTTGGATTCGCTCAATGGAATGCTTATTACACATTTCCTACAAATTAGACATAAAATCATGGCAAGTAAGGGGTGATATAGCAAAAAGGCAAGTTGATGACAGGAAGAAAAGAGTTCAAGAGGCTGTAAGAAGAGAAACGGGCTTACTTCTCGATGTTGTGAAACAAGGCAGTGGATCCACCAACAATGGCAACTCGGCAAGGAGATTTTTTGAAAACTACACTAAATCTGCTGAACTGACCGGAATAGATGCTATGCTTTTAAGAAAAATCTGTGTGATCTTGCAGTGTATTTCATCAGGAGAGAAGATCAACGTAACTAAATTCCGAGAGTTCTGCTTTGATACTGCTAAGCTTTACGTGGAGTTATACCCATGGTATTATATGCCTTCTTCACTTCATAAAATTTTAATGCATGGGCCAGACATAGTTCAGAACATGTCAATTGTGCCCATTGGTTTTCTATCCGAAGAGGCATCTGAGGCTAGAAATAAAGATTTTAGAAAATATAGAGAGGGGCATTCTCGAAAGCATAGCAGTATCTCATGCAATGAAGATATTATGCACAATCTTTTACTGTCTTCTGATCCACTTGTTACAAGTATCCGTCCAAAAGGAAATAAGTTTGTAAAAAAATCTTCTTTTAAGGAATTTTATGAGCTTACGGATTCTGAGAAAAGTGATATCGAATTTGTTAACATAAATGATTTAGCGGACATCGATTCTGAATTTGAATTAATTGATGATGATGATGATGACGAAGATAATTAAATGATGTTATTGTTTTAAAATGTGTAACTTAGTAAATTAGAGCTTACATCTTAATTATTTATTGTACTTTTAATGAAACTAGGTAATTTATTATCAACTTACTTAAAAGTCATACTCTCATCAGTTCTTGTGAATATTTTTGTTAATATATATTTCTGTATATATATAATATATTTATAGACCTCTTAATAAGTCTGTCTGCGGTTTAAAGTAAATACAAATGGGGAAAAAACGTTTTTTTTTTTAAATTTTCATTTCCTTTTATCCCAGAAAGTGCACATTTGGCGCACTATGTGTCTTAGTATTAAATATAGCTCTTAGTAATAGCATTACGATATTAGAGACCGCTACTTGAAACAAGCCCGGAATCAGGAGGGAGAGAGCTCGATACACTCATTTTCATAGTAAAATTTCACATTTTCTCAAATTACTCCCGAAATATGGGAGTTATGAAGAAATTCATCACCACAATTTATGAAGGCATTAAGTAATCGAATAAGATGGCATCATTAGTTTGGCATAATTTTACTCTTATTTTTCGGACATGTCTACGTCCAACCGCTCCCATACATTCGTTCCACTGTGCGTTGCCTTTGTGTCGCGACAAGTCGCACCAGTATGTAGGAGCCTTTAGGCACTCGGTATCTTCACTTGCTGCCGAATGACCGAAAAATGAAATGAGCACATGAAAGTTCATTCCTATACACTTGTCGTCGTTTGAACGTGGAATGAAACAACTATGAATATTCACTCGAGTGAAGCGTCTGGTAATAGCTTAAAATTACTTACTGCGTCTATCTGACAAAATGGGTGGCTTCACAAAGTTGATTTCTAGGTACTTAAGGTGCAGATATATGATTTAAGGCGTTGACAAGACCCAATTGACCAAAATAGGCTTCTCTTAAGAAAAAAAATTGCCAAATCTGTATAGTTTGTGGTAGCGGAAAAAATATATGTTAATTTTGAACATATTTCCCAGAACTTGGTTGTTACCAAAACACGTTTTGAAAAAAAAACTCGATACAAACTAACGTTAAACTAACCTTTTACCTTGAGTTGTACCTAATCCAAAATATCTGTATGAAATATCAACATACGTTACGTATTTAATTAATAACAAGAACGTCTTATTTGATTGCAGAACTTGGTTGTTTTTTATTTTCGATTACTCAACTCAATTTTGAGTACATAGATAATTGCTTCATATTTTGCAATAAATTAAAAGCGTTAAGTCATCGCGCTTCTCTTTCTTTTCTATGCAATCTGACAGTGACCGCGGTTTAGGTGTTGTACGCTTCCTCTCTGTGAGAGGGAGTGGGCCGTACTGCACCACGCGGGCCCAGTGCGGGTTGATAGATGTCACATGTCTTTGAATGTTTGGTTCTAGGACATGCCGGTTTCCTCACAATGTTTTCCTTCACCGTTTTGAGAGCAATGGTGATGAAATAATTTACACAAAGTAAAGCGCCTGTCTGGGTTCGAACCAACGACTCATAAGTCGTGGCTGTTAACACTGGGCCACCACTGGTCTATAAAAGCATGTGGTGCCGATTCCCTTGTTCACAAACTAAACTAAATTTAAGTTCAGTGCATCATTGTCTTTATATTTCACTAAGAAAAGGACAGCAGATAAATTTTAGTTTAGTCCTGTCAAATTAATCAGCGCTTGACGTAAATTGACATAATTTTAGTAGGCAAGTTTTTAATCACGTCTAAACTTGTATGGAGTAGTGACAGGCGCTGATTAATTTGACAGGACTAAACTAAAATTTATCTTCTTTCCTTTTCTTAATGAAATAGAAAGAAAGAGATGCACTGAACTTAAATTTAGTTTAGTTTGTGAACAAGGGAATCGGCACCATTATATTACAAGTAAACGTTAAAAAAATGTTTAGAAAAATCTCTAGTTGATATTCTAGTAGCAATTTGTCAGTTACCCCATGAGTCATCGCAAAACGTTTCTCTAAATACAATGATTAACAAACAAAGAGTATCGTAAATTGCCAAACTCAATTGTTTTCACTGTAGAATATTTAATTCGAAATCAATTCAATGCAAATCGAAGCGAAGCCGACATTCTTTCACGGAGCTACACGATTCAAGAATACTAACCATTTAAACATTCAAACGAAATTATCTAAAAAAAAACCTGTTCAGAGCCGTCCCTATAAACATATCTGACTTATAGTTGAGAATTTCCTAATCTATAGGTACTCAAAGAGGAATTTTATCATTTCGGGCGTCCAAAAGTAGAAAACCAGTTGTTTATCGAGTTATAAAAAAATCTTCGGTGACTTTACCATTCGGAAACCTTCTTTACCTCTTTCGTTATAAAGTTGTATTTTGTCTGAAACACATATGGGACCTACGACGTCAAGTTGTTTATGAGGGTGTGATCATAAACTAATGAGGAGAGACCGTTGAACTTGCCCAGTTTTGGTCAACACGTGTATTTAGGGATCCGTAGACGCGATAGTAAAACTTCACTTTGTTAAATGTCTATTCTATGAAATTTTCATTTTTGTAATTTTATTTTTTTTATTTTATCAAATGGGAACAACAAACAGCTACATTATGGAATATTACTACATGATAACATAAATAACTTAAATAATAATGTAGCCAACAGCGCTGTTCACAGATTACCATTAAGACGCTGACAACACCTAAACCGCGGTCTCTGTCAGATTGCATAGAAAAGAAAGAGAAGCGCGATGACACAACGCTTGTAATTTATTGCAAAATATGAAGTAATTATCTATTTAATCAAAATTGAGTTGAGTAATAGAAAATAAAAAACAACCAAGTTCTGCATTCAAATAAGACGCTCTTGTTATTAATTAAATACGTAACGTATGTTGATTTTTAATATAGATATTTTGGATTAGAACTCAAAGTAAGAGGTTAGTTTAACGTTAGTTTGTATCGAGATTTTTCTTTCAAAACGTGTTTTGGTAACAACCAAGTTCTGGGAAATATGTTCAAAATTAACATATATTTTTTTTGCTACCACAAACTATACAGATTTGCCAATTTTTTTTCTTAAGAGAAGCCAATTTTGGTCAATTGGGTCTTGTCAGCGCCTTAATGAGTAAACCTTAAATTGCTAGGAAAAGCTGTTCATGCATGACAGTTAAAACACATTACAAACACAAAGAAAAAAGAAGTAAAGTTAAGTATTACGCATACTAATGACAAAATGATAAAATTACTAAATTACATAACATAAATTAATCTAAGAGCTTAAGTGTCTCATACAAAAGGCTTCGAAACTTTTGTATGGAGCATGTAAATATATCTAGGTCTTTATTGTATGATGCTGCCATTCATAATAATGTTTATTGGATTTTTTTAGTGGCTTTTAAGTGAGGAATCTATATTTTGAGTTGTTTTTACTGCTTCTTAGATAAGTACGTAGTTTTTAAAAGGTGTGGATATTTTTTCTAAAAACGAAAAAATTCAAAGGAATTAGGTATAGGTGAGGTATAGGTGGTGAGGAGCAGTGGTGGCCCAGTGGTAACGGCCACGACTTACGAGTTGTAGGTCGTAGGTTCGAACCCTGACAGGCGCTTTACTTTGTGTAAAATATTTCATCACCACTGCTCCCAAAACGGTGAAGGAAAACATCGTGAGGACACCTATGTCCTAGAACCAAAAATTCAAAGACGTGACATCTACCAACCCGTGGATTGCGGCCCACTCTCTCTCCCTCTCACAGAGAGGAGTCCTGTGTCCCAGCAGTGGGAACACTATAAGGCTGATTATATTATATTATTAAAGGTATTGGTGATTACTTTAAATCAAAGGTTTCTTGATGTCCAAGTAGTCTAGATTTCTGCCTGGTCATCTCGAGCTCCGATGGCCGATGGGGCCAAAAGGTTCTGGAGTTGCGACTAAATACCTACAGGATGACGTAATGTTGGGAGGCCTTCTACAAGGTGGACTGATGACCTTGTGAAGACTGCAGGAATCCGCTGGATGCGGGAAGCACAGAACTGGTCGAAGTGGCGGTCTTTGGGGGAGGCCTATGTCCAGCAGTGGATGTCTTTCGGCTGAAATGATGATGATCTCGATCTCCTAGATTTTGTCTACGTCTGCCACTAAAACATGCTTATCCTTAAAAGTTTGAGCAGGCACCGGTAGAATCCTAGATTAAATTTATTTTTTATTTTTTTATTTATTTATCATTTATACAAAATAACACAGGATTACATAATTAGATAGCAACCAAAAGCCTTAGTGGGTTTAAACTTGTGCTATTATGAGTCTATCTCAATATCATACAATACAATGAAGCATTTTATATGTACGCGATAATGTCGATACAATTAATAACATCTTTACATATTTAATAGTTACAAACATTTTATATGTAAGCGTTATTGTCGATACAATTAATAACATCTTTACATATTTAATAGTTACAAACATTTTATATGTTCGCGTTATTGAAGATACAATTATTAACATCTTTACATATTTAATAGTTACAAACATTTTATATGTACGCGTTATTGAAGATACAATTAATAATATCTTTACATATTTAATAGTTACAAACATTTTATATGTAAGCGTTATTGTCGATACAATTAATAACATCTTTTCATATTTAATAGTTACAAACATTTTATATGTACGCGTTATTGAAGATACAATTAATAACATCTTTACATATTTAATAGTTACAAACATTTTATATGTACGCGTTACTGAAGATACAATTAATAACATCTTTACATATTTAATAGTTACAAACATTGTATATGTAAGCGTTATTGTCGATACAATTAATAACATCTTTACATATTTAATAGTTACAAACATTTTATATGTACGCGTTATTGAAGATACAATTATTAACATCTTCAGGTGTTTAAATAGGTAGTTACAGTCATTCCTACATATTACTTAAGTAATATTGCTTAAGTTTACATTAAGGTATAGCGTGGTAAGGCTGTGAGTATGAATAATTGTGAGAATTAACGTTTTTTTAGGGTTCCGTATCTCAAAAGGAAAAAACGAAACCCGTTATAGGATCACTCGTGTCTGTCTGTCTGCCCGTCTATCACAGACGATTTGTTCCGAGTCTACTGGACCGATTAAGTTGAAATTTGGTCCACATGAATTTCTGTGACCCAAACACGAACGTGTAACGTAAATAAATTAATTTTGAATATGGTTCACCGGGTTCACTTTTGTGGGATAAACGAGAAAAATAAGAAAGATAAGTTTTCCAAACTGTACCGACTGGCATATCAATTGAAACTTGACTTGTTATGAGGATTTTAAATATATATTTTTTTTATATTTTTAAAGTTAAACAATTGGTTTTAAAGTTATTAAATCAAATAGATGAAAGCTTTCCCCCATTAGCTCCGAAACTGCTGAGCATACAATTTTGAAAAAAATACAGGTTATTTATTATTTACCTTATATAATATGAAACAAAGTCCCCCGCCGCATCTGTCTTTTTGTCTGTCTGTCTGTCTGAACGCGATAAACTCAAAAACTATAGAAATGGACGTGTACGTGATTCATTACGGTTTGTGTAAGTTGGCTGAAATATGAGGATTATTGTTGAAGATGTCGGAAAAAATCATGTCGACTGGGAGTTTTACTAGCGTGCGCCACGTAAAGCGTAAGAGATACATAAAATTAATGTTCTACAGGATTGTACATCTTAAAAACTTCAACAAAGAAGTCCGCGATAGCATATGACTATCTACTAACGATGGCCCCACAGCAACCATTTTTATCTTCCAGAATTTTATTAAAAATGTATTGTTATTTCCGAAGCTATTTTGACCGGTATATTATCAATATTTATCCTATAAAATATGTTATTTAATTTGGACATTTAATTTAGATATTATTTATAAAATTTGCTTTTAAAGATATCATTTAAATGAATACTTTAAAAGATATCACAGATTCAAAATAACGCATAACAAAATAATCATGGTTGACGGCGGCGCGG
Organism: Atethmia centrago; assembly: GCA_905333075.3. NCBI lineage: Eukaryota > Metazoa > Arthropoda > Insecta > Lepidoptera > Noctuidae > Atethmia > Atethmia centrago. Next base: position 23,816,648 of record HG995384.1, read on the forward strand.
CGGCGCGGGAGTCAATGACCTTTTCCTCTGCTATTACTACCATAGAAAAAAAGGCTATCTGTGTACGAAATTTCATCCAAATGCGTTAAATTTGGATGAAATTTCGTACACAGATAGTTTATAACCCGGATTAGCACATAGGATAAATTAATCCTAGCGGGATTAATTTATCGTACGTTTCCGTGAGATAATTTCCGACCTCCACGCGGGCGAAACCGCGGGCAAAAGCTAGTAGTTCTATAATTATAGGTTACAGAAAAACCTATAAGAAGTCTATGGTCTTAAAATAACATGTTATATCACTCAATATTGTGCGTACAAACTTACATTTGCAGTTGGAATGTATGGGGAACACGTTTTTCAACTACAATATTAAGGTTGTTTTTTGGATAAATTCATCCCAAATACGGAATCCTTCATTGTGCGTGGTCCAACACGCACTTGGCAGTTTTTTTTTCCGTTTATGATCGTCACCACACTCGGCCCAAATTAAGTTCCTTATGTCAAACAATAATACCTCTAATCCACACAATATTAAGTATAATTACGTCAAAAAAATAATCACCTAATTGCCACAAATTCAACAGTGGGCGTTTTACGAACATTTACTTAATTTCCTCAAAAAAAAACCAGAAAAGAAATCCTACTAATATTATAAATGCGAAAGTTTGTAAGGATGGATGGATGGATGGATGGATGTTTGTTACTCTTTCACGCAAAAAGTACTGAACGGATTTGGATGAAATTTGGCACACAGATAGTTAACCTGGAATAACACATAGGATACTTTTTATCCCGATATACCCACGGGGTCAAAACTTATGCGGGTGAAACCGCGGGGCGCATCTAGTATAACCATAAAACATTGCCTGACCAATCGTCGTTCACACAATATAATTGTACGCATTCCTGCCACAAATACATTTCGTGATGAAAACCAATAACTAACTGCACAGCGTTGGGAAAAACAGTAAAAAGGTTTTTTTTCGTCATTCATAGAACATGAAATTGCTCGAAAAAGTGAATTCTTGGGTAAAGATAAGTTGGCGTATACTATATACTAGAGACCCGCCCATGGTTCGCACGAGTACAATCTACTGATGTGGTAACATGTCCAGATGTATGTACTATATTCAAGTAGTGATGTCGGGATCATTAAAAATGTAAATCCGCGGATACGGATCCGGATACGGATCATTGGAGTCAAGATCCGCGGATACGGATACGGATCTTAACTTTCTAATTAAAATAATCATTTAATTACAATTTAAAATATTACAAAGATTTAGGTTATGTTATAAAAGTGATCTTATATAATAAATGTTACAAAGATTTAAACTCAATTGATATCATTATAAAGATATTTTGATTAATATTTTATAATAACTTCCTCTAATATAGTAAGTGTTGAAATACATATTAGATAGTTGATTTAGTTCCTCTAAGTTACGGACTATTGATATGTTAACTTACTACGATAAATGTTTGTAATATAAATATGCCAAATATTAGATTTTTAGAAATAAAACTTAATTTGATTGAAATGTAATGGTATTTTATTGCTACGTAATCACCTGCTTATAGAATTGTATCTATGGTTTGTAATTTTTAATAAAAAAGATCCTTATCCCTATCCGTTACATTTTTGACGGATCTTCGATCTTCTTCTCCGTTACATTTTTAAAAGATCCGTCAAAAATGGGTAGGGATACGGATCTTTTTTCTCCTGTGGATATCTGCGGATTCGGATACGGATTCGGATATGGATTCGGATATCCGGAACATCACTATATTCAAGTTTAATATTAATTTATTATAGTCAGGAAAGTTTTGAGTATGAATGTGGATGGCTATACTAGTCGAGGAAGACCGAAGAAACGATGGATGGACTGTGTGAAAGATGATATGGTTAGAAACGGGGTGACTACTGAGATGACAAAAATAGACATGTTGTGCCGACCCCAAATAAGTTGGCATAAAGGAGAATGAATTATACAGGGTGTAATTTCAAACACCATCAACCTCTTAAGTGGTCATTGTACTCATCATTATGAATAACTGTTACTATGGGACCAAAGATGATGTCGCCTAAAAAAGTCACAGTTCCCTACATTTGTGTTCGCTTAACTGGTCAAAATGTAGGAACAGCTGATTTTTCGCGATTTCAGATTTAGTCCCATAGTGTGGTTTATGGTGTTTAAAATTACACCCTGTATACACATAAAGCTTCCGGAATAAAAACTCTAAATTATGGTGAAACCCGAATCAAAATCCGTTGTGTAGTTTAGAAGAAAAACGCGGTCACACAGACAGACACGAAAAGCCACTTTTATAGTATGTATAATAAATGAGATTGCTCGAAAAAATTTATTCTTGTGTAAAGATAAGATGGCGTATAGTAAGTAAAAGAAAGAAAATAAAGAAAGAAACATAGGTTTATTTGTCACAGAACGGAACACGTGAAGTATGTTCAATTCGGTTGTGGTTATACTTTTTAACCATACACACATAATCAGCCTATAATGTTCCCACTGCTGGGACACAGGCCTCCTCTCTGTGAGAGGGAGTGGGCCGTAATCCACCACGCGGGCCCAGTGCTTGTTGGTAGATGTCACATGTCTTCGATTTTTTGGTTCTAGGACATGTCCGTTTCCTCACAATGTTTTCCTTCACCGTTGTGAGAGCAGTGTTGATGAAATAATTTACACAAAGTAAAGCGCCTGTCCGGGTTCAAACCTATGACCTACAACTCGTAAATCGCGGCCGTTACCACTGGGCCACCACTGCTCTTTTAACCATGGAACGTTGTAATTCTAGGAACGGTTGTGACGACCACACCATATTCTGTATGACCAGTTTCTGTTTATACTAGCTGTGGCCCGCGACTTCGTCTGCGTGTATTTTGTATTTCATCATTTTTTAAAGAAATATCCATGAAAAGCCTGGGATCTGGAGAAAGACGTAGGCTACTATGTCTTTCTCCAGATCCCAGGCTACCTATGTAGGTAGCCTGAGATCTGTCAATTACCGGTTGCAACAAAAGGTGCTACAAAGCTGGCGGCGCAGGCGCGATCTCGTGCACGTGGTTGGCTAAATCTACGACAGACTGGAGAGCAAGATTAGGCTGTGACACGATAACCGTCTGGATGTCGGTTTGCAACCTGCTCGCCCACAACGTGGACAGAAACGCCTCTGGTACATTGGGTCCAGCCAGGGTTTAAAAGTGTCATAAAAATTGAGAGGGTTTACTGTCGCCTAGCTCCTCGTGGGTGTGGATTTTTTGCACCCTTGGTTGCATAGGCATCTGTCAATTATCATAACGATGATCACAGTTTAGGGATGAAAAGTATGAGACAGAGTAATTTTACTAAGCGTGTGCCCGCGGCTTCGCCCGCGTTGTATTCGGAAATATCTCACGGGAACGTATTACCGGGATTGAAAGTATCCTATGTGTTAAATCCAGGTTATAAACTACCTCTGTGCCAAATTTCATCCAAATCCGTTCAGCCGTTTTGTATGATTGGGTAACTAACATACAAACATTCACAATTATAATATTACTCGAAGTTGCCCGCGACTTTGTCTGCAATCCAGGACGATTGAGATGGAGAAATAGTAGCCTATCTTCTTCTCCAGGTCATGGCCTACCCTTGTGCCAAATTTCATCCAAATCCGTTCAGCTGTTTAAGGGTGAAAGCGTAACAAACAAACTAAGTCACTTTCGAATTTATAATATTAGTATAACTATTATCCTAATATTAATAGGGATTTAAGTTACATAGCGTGGTGATAAATACTCACACTACATAATGTCACCGTGATGGAATTGAAATTATGAGCCTACCTCTAGGACTCCATAATATGTATCTCATCGTCACCTCACTCTTTATCTCGCTGGCACGCTACTGCTCGCCGTCACGCGAGCAAGCGAGACAGAACGGTAGGGAGAAGGCTCCAAGGCGCCGAGAGTATAGGTAATTTCTTTTTATGTTGGAAATAATAGTAATAAAAAAACAGCATCTATTTTATATTTAGTTCAGTTGTTATGCAAAATTTCATGATCTAATTTGAAGTATTTTTTTTAATACGCTTTGTATTTTTTTCCTTCGAGAAAATTTTATGGAATCGTGTCTTCGTCCAAACATAGTACTTAACATCAATCCCCAACTTTACCATATATTTATTTCAAAATGAATGCTGCAGTATTTACGATATAACGGAGGATCATGCTAAGCAATTTGAGGTATTGTAGAATGTAGATTCGTAAGTAAAGGCTTGTGCAGACTGGGGCGATATCGCGGCCGCGACAGGCATATTGATGCCTGTCCCACCCGCATTATCGCGCTAGTCTGCACGAGCCTTAACTTAAGGTTTAGTTTGAGGGTTCGAACCAGGCAAAATACTACTTAAATATTATTAATCACGTGCATAATGGATGCCCATTATGGACGTGCGCTCAAAATGGGGGGCAGGGGTCCAGCTAAATCTCACCAAATCTCATTTGAAGGGATGAAAATCTCAGGTATTTTTTTTTTGTTTAGAGCATAAATGTTATTATACAGATAATAAAACAAAATTTAAAGCCATAGACAACATTAAATAATAAAATATTGTCTATGCCCGGGATTCGCAAATTCGAAAAAAGCGCCACACACACACATAGAATATTAAACTTACCTAAGTATTAACGCTTACTTATAGGTATTAAATAAATTTTATTATTTAAAATATAGGGTAAATTTCATTTCAGGTGCACCACCACATTTCACAAAATTTCACCAAGGAGTTGGGGGTTCCAAATTTTGAAAAATCACCTCGCGTAATGAATCGACGCCGCCTTATTTCACTAACTAAAGCTCCATTTACACGGTGCAAGTTTATTACCTGTGGTATACCATGCATACGTTCCGGAAACTGGCACTGTGTAAATAGTGGTTCAAATTTTAATTTCTTCTGTGAATGAAAAAGACCTTAGTACTGTGCAGTACGACAATAGATACGTCGGTATTAGGTCCAGCCCGATTCAAATTTTATGGCGGCGAGGCGAGGCGAGTCGCTGCGCAGTAACAAATTCACGTGTCAGCAGGGGTGAGGAGTTGGGTAGGTACGGCACTTCAGAGCCGCCATCAAGTTTGAATCGAGATATACCTAATTAAAGATTATTGGTGAAAACGACCACAGATTTTTTTTTATTGATATAAAACTGGTTTCAGCTACCTGTTGATTTTTTTCTAATTTAGCTATGCGTGGATACATAAAAAGTGGAGAAAAAATATAGTTTTCTGGTTGTCTAGACTTGATAGTGTCGCCGCAGACAAATCACATAAAAACGAATTCCGAATAAGAAATTTTGATTTTATTGTTCGGATCTGGTTTTAGTTATTACTATGAATAGCTTTTAAATAAACAAATTTATATGCAGGCTTAGTAGAGCGATAGATATTAGAAAATATTTCTTATAGGCTTGGTTAGTATTTTAATTGAAAAACATCACCTTTTATGAACCCACACAATAAATGATGACGAATTCAAGAAAGTTGTTGTTTTCATTAAAAACTAGCTGAGGTTATCCTGTCCAAATTTCAGTCATTCATACAACATTCCTCGGCAACTTTCCAATTTTTTCTTTCCGTAAGAACCTGAGGGACTACTCTCTAATCCTTAGATCTAATGTCCGTATCTGGGGGCCTACACCCTAAGCATTAAATCCGTAGTTTCGGCCGAAGTAACGGGCGGATTTAAGATTACTTTGGAACCCGAACTGGGGATGAATGGCAACACTATTTGACAGTTGTCCCTACTCGCAATGTGTTTGTGCCCGTTCGAAAAAATTGAATATGTCACTTATATTGACGGATCAACTACTTTCGGACGGTCCCGTATCCACGTTGACGGGCTTAAAGAGTAGTCCCCCTGATACGGAGTAGGAAACGCCCGTAACTTTGACCGAAACTACAGAGTTAGTGCTTAGGGAGTAGGCCCCCAAATTCGGATTATCACGACCACTTTCAAACAAAAATTTGCCATGTCGGTCCAGCCGTTCTCAGATGACGCGCTTACCAACCAACAGCATTTCATTTTTATTGTACTTATAGATACATTTACATAGATTATAGACATCTCACAATTTTGGACATATGAGATACATTTCTGTATCTCCCAAAAACCAGTTTCTCCTTTGCTTCGTTGTAATCCGCAAGATGCGGGAAGCACAGAACCGGTCGAAGTGGTGGTGCTTGGGGGAGACCTGAAATGATGCAGTTGTAAAGGATTAACTGACCATGTCTAAAAAAGACCTATGACCGGTCTTGTTTCTCTCCTTTGTCATCTCAAAATCAAAATCAAAAGTCATTTATTCAAACTAGGCTGAGAATCGGCACTTTTCGAACGTCAAAATTACATAAGACAGTCCCCCAAAATGCCCGCCCTTCACCACATCCTAGTGCTTTAGCTGGGAAGAAGAAGTGGCGCAACAAACTCCCCAGCAGCACTCCTGTCTGGTCAGTTAGAAAAAAAAATGGATTCTATGCAATAGTATGCAAAGTAATTTACACTACGCGCCACACAAAACATTAAATTATATTAGCCATATGTCAGCTAGCACACTACTATACCAACAAAAACACACAAAAAACAGTAAACTATATTTATCAATTGAAACGGTGTACTCTTAAGAACGTACATTAGATGAACAAATAAAAACCGACATTGGGATACCGACAACTTGTGAACTGGAATCAAACTTGCTTGCGACGTAACGCACCTTGCGCTACTACTAAATAGCCTGCCAAGCTGCTAGCAACTTGGAAGTAGCGCTCGCATACCCCTGCCGGGACACCGCTCGCTTAGCTCGCTCGGCTCGCGCGGGGTTGATCAATCGCGCGTTCTAACCTAACCTAACCCATTTCACCCAGTTTAAAAATAAACATTTTATTTGTTCATCTAATGTACGTTATATTAGATGAACAAATAAAAAGTTTATTTTGGTAAGAAAACTCGAGTAGATTACCTACCATGTCTGAAGACTTTTCTTCTCTTCTTACTTATCTAAATTCAAGTCATCAACTTATCTACTCACTAAAACCCACTGAATGATAGCACAATAAATAAACCCCGACCACATACAGACAGATCTACTTTAAACACAAATTAACGTATGTAAACTACCGCCCGATGCTATAAATCAATTGGCTCCTTCGAAAAAGACGTCAACATTGGGTAAGTATCCATTATTTCTTGTTGAAAATACATTGTATTATGTATTTATGAAAAGTTATTGAAATATGTATGTGCATGGGTGTGTTTTTTTCCTACATGTGAATGTGTACTATAGACGAAGCTAAAAGACCAGCAGGCTTAGCATGACGCTTTCTATTTCTATGAAGAATAGACACAGCTCTTTCTATACAAAGTGACATTTCGTTTCCCATTTTTGACATCGCACCATAGAAGTCCTTCTACATAAAAAAAAAAACCTACCTAGACAAAGATCGTTAGAAACGAAAGACAAAATGATAGATTGTAGAAGGATTATTACGGTGCGATGTCAAAAATAGAGAAACAAAATTTCACTTTGTATAGAAAGAGCTGTGTCTTTTCTTCGTAGAAATAGATATCGTTATGCTAAGCCTGCTGGAACAAGAGTCGTAGGTACTGCGTAGCACGTAGCGCTCTGTAACTTGCCTACCTCGGAATTCGCATTGGTTTATAACTGCCACCGTATAATTATGAGCTCCATTAGTTTATTAAATAATCTATCGGTATTAATTCCGTTATATTAAAAATTGTCGAAAAATCGTGAACTGCAATAGACCATTTACAATTTAACGCATTATTTTTCGATAGTTTATAATCTATTCATAGGAGACCGACAATTTGTGAACTGGTATCAAACTTGCTTGCGACGTAACGCACCTTGCGCTAATACTAAATAGCTTGCCGAGCAACTTGGAAGTAGCGCTAGCCGACCGCTGCCGCGGCACTGCTCGCTTCGCTCGCTTGGCTCGCGCGGTTTGTCACAGTTCTAACCTAACCTAACCTAACCTATTTCACCCAGTTCCCAGTTTTTTTAACAGTTTATAATCTAAAGGAAATAATACCGATTGATTATAAACTAACAGTTCTCACAATTATGTTGCAAAAACTTAGATTCCTCTCTCTACTCTCTTAAATGGGATGATTATTGTTTTTTTACCGCAATCGCAATGTTTTTGAAACAGACTATGCGTGTCCTGCACTTACTTCAACAGTAAAAATCCTGGAGCTAATTATGATATCTGATCTCAATTAAATAACTATCACGTTAATTCCATGAACTGTTTAATATGGGTTTTTAATATCCCTTTATTTTTACTGTTAGATTGATTTCATCAGATCTGATGAGTGTAGATTCCGCACATAGGCCTATTTTTTGTAAAAAGGCTGTTTTTTAATGATTGTCAAGTAAGTAAATCTTAATCAGCTATGGCCTACGTACCTACGATGGTGGCTTCGAAGCAAGACCATTGTGACTTTATATATATAATATATATTGTGGTAAATCAACGTTTCCTTAAAAAAAACTGCACTACGGGAAATCTAGCACTAACTTGCATTCCCTTATGATTTCAGTATTCAACTCTGCCTAGCCTTTCCCAACTATGATCCAGGGTTCGGCTTCTAGTCTAACCGGCCTATCTGAACTCTGCAACCGGTTGCTGGGTGGCTGGTACTGAAAAAATAATACTGAAATCACCCAGCCACCCGCTGAGTGATTTCAGTATTATTTTAGTTTAATTGGATGGCAGCCAGAAGCATGCAGCCCATGGCTTAAAACATGGTAAGAGGTCAGGGCTGTGTGGGGTCATGCCTGCTGTATCAGAGGCAGCATCGTTGTTCGGTTGACATCTTTAAGACAAAGCCTTAAATGTCTTGATAATGAATTCAGAAAAATCAACCGCAACTATATTCTCATGCATGATCCATAACATTCTCAAGGGCTCGTTAAGCTACGCTTCCCGATGTCAGTACGTGGATGGGTGACCATCCCTTACATATCAAGACCCCTCCGTGCCTCGGAAAGCACGTTAAACCGTTGGTCCCGGCTGTCATTGGTAGATCTTTGACAGTCGTTACGGGTAATCAGAAGCCCGAAAGTCTGACAAACAGTCTTACCAAGGGGTGTCGTGCTACCCAGTAACTAACAATAACACTGCTCCTGAGGGTGTAGACTCTAGACCCTCAGGAGCAGTGTTACTGTATTATTTTCATGAAAAAAAAACCAGTAATATTATACTGGTGCCTAGATTTGTGCCCGGTTACATGGGACTTATTACTTTGACACATTGAGCTTCAGAAAGAGACTTTTACTGTTTGTCCACCGCCACTGTCAATGGGACGTCAACGAGTGACTGGTTTGTGGAGGTCAGATAGGCAGTCGCTTCTTTTCTTCAGATGTAAAAATACTGGTATTCAGCTGCATCCGGTTACTTTATTTTTTTTTGTTTGGAAAATCGTCAAATAACTTCTCCCGCACTTGGCGGAGCGGGCGGGTGTCAGACTCTTACTGACTAAAACCCACCCGTATTCCTTCCGTTGCCTGTGTTGCGGGGGCCTCGGTGACCCTCTAGTACCTTCCCGCGACCCCAGCAGGCATCGGCCCTAGTGGACCCCTACATTTGTGCTGACGACATCTCTTTGAGGCTCATCATCTCTCTCATCCGGTTAGACTAGAAGCAGATCCCAACATAGTTGGGTAACGGCTAGGCTGATGATGATATTGCTCACATCTATGTGACTAGACCAGGTAGAAGTGAATTAAGTTGATCATGTTCAGTAGTAGATACCTAGGAGCCTAGAACCGTAGGAGCCTTTTTGGCCTCGCACAGGTCTTCTATTTTGTTTTTGTTTTCACTATTATGTTATTTTTTTTAATATTTTCATGCTTTTGTTAGTTGTCCTTTTTTACTCGACTGCCTCAGGAGGGTAATGTTTTTCGAGAGTATGTATGTATGTATGTATTTATGTATGTCTATTTCTTTGGCACGTTCTGTAGCCTAAACGGCTTGATGGATTTTAACATATGATATGTCCTTAGATTCGTCTTAATTGTAGGAGTGACATAGGCTATATAATATTTATAAATTGCATCTGCAAATACAAAAAAAAGGAGGGGAAGGGTTTTTTTTAAATTAATTGCAACAATATTGGTATAAAATAAAAGCTAGTAATGAGTAATTTTCAAATATATAAGTTAATAAAACTAAAAAGCTTAAAATAAATTATTTAACAAACAAAAAACCCGACTGCAAAAACACATAACTGAAAAGGGAAAAACAAGCATTATAATCTATATAATTCTGGTCTTGCAGGCGGGGACAGTCGAATAACCTGAAATATGATGTAACTTTTGATTGTCCCGCCTGCGATACCAAAATTCTATAGATGCTTGTTTTTCCCTTTTCAGTTACCTATGTGTTTTTGCAGTCGGGTTTTTTGATTTTTATATAATTTACTTCCTGTGCGTGTCCCAAATAAATATTTTTTCTTTCTTTTCTTTCTTTAGATACAAACGTATGGCGACCAGCAGCATGACGCTATGTCTACTCTACTGTACGATAGAAATCACTTGTCTACATTTCTCGGTACAAAACTGTAAACTGTCTACACGGAAACGTCTTTTTGTCTTCTCTTCCGTCGACAAAACGCTTATCTAAGGTTCTCGTGCTAACCCTGCTGCGGGGTTAATGAGTAACACACATAAAATGACAATTGATCGCAATGGTTTTAATTTTGACAGTTCACCAACGTCCATTGCGTTATTTTTTTGTTGGCCAGACGATTTTTTTAAACCTATGAAGCAATGGATTAGCTATAGACTTCAAAACTCTCGGATTGTGATTGAATGTTTATTGAGCAATTAGGGTGCAGTACAAGAACACATTATATGAAAGCCAATTATGTCTTGAAACTTGTTGACATGTTACTGACACCACCTAATTATATCAATAACCTGTTGCTATACTCAGATTTTTAATTTGCTAGACGAAAATGACATTTGGTGTCGACATAAAAATTACCTAGTAAATAATCTAGTTACCGAGTGGCTCTTACCAAGGACCACTGCATCAGTATAATTATGGAGGACTTTCACCGTTCTCGTGTTGTCTCTGTAATAAATATTATTTATCAAGTTACTTTAAAAAAAAAGGTCGATAGCAGCTGTCATTTTGGTCTAGCATATTATAAATCAGAGTTTAGGTACAATCGCTAGCACATCAAGTTAATCAAACTGTCAAATTTCTCCAAATGATTTTAAACCTTAAAATGTTGATGGTTATGTTCAAAATCGAATGAGAAAAAATGTTTTTGTTTTTACTTATTTAAAGACAGGTACAGTTACGTGGATAGATACCGTACGTATAATCAGCCTGTAATGTTCCCATTGCTGGGACACTTGCCTCCTCTCTGTGAGAGGGAGTGGGCCGTAATCAACCACGCGGGCCCAGTGCGGGTTGGTTGATGTCACATGTCTTCGAATTTTTGGTTCTAGGCCATGCCGGTTTCCTAACGATGTTTTCCTTCACGGTTTACACAAATTAAAGCGCCTGGCAGGGTTCGAACCTACGACCTACATCTCGTAAGTCTTGGTCCTGACCACTGGGCCACCACTGCTCTCAAATACCGTACACTTACGCAAAATCGATTTTCTCGTGAAATAACAAGTGCAACTTTGACTTTTTTAGTCTTTCATAATAGATTACGATTTCGCCAAGACTATGTTCGTAACACCATACAATTTACATCAATATGTTAGGAGAAAATCGGTTTTGAATCTTGCGTAAGTGTATTTATGCTCGTAACTGCACTTCGTATGAGGGGGACTACTCTCTAAGTACGTCAACGAAGATAGGTACGGGCCCGTGCGAAAGTAGTTGATCCGTCAAAACAAGTGACAAATGAAATTTTCGAACGTGCACAAACATTGCGAGTAGGGACAACACTGTTAAATCGTGTCGTCATTCATTCAGAGTTCGGGCTCCGAAGTAATCTTATGTCCGTGTGTGATACGGAGTACGAAACGCCTGTAACTTTGGACGAAACTACGGATTTAGTGATTAGGGAGTAAATCCCCTTTTTTCTTGGGTGGAAAGATGTCAAATAACTTCTCCCGCTCTGGGCGGAGCGGGAGGGTGTGTCAGAGTCTTACTGACTAAAACTCACCCGTATTCCTTCCGTTGCCTGTGTTGCCAGGGGCCTCGGTAACCCTTTTGGACTTTCCCGCGAGAGTGCTCCCCCTGAATCTTAATCTAATGACAGTAGTTTTTATTATCAGCCATTTTTATCGTTGATGCCATTCACTGCATGGCTTTCATCACAGCAGCGGATACTATGAGTTTTAAGAAGTAGTTGGAAGCTTTCTCTTTTTGGGAGCAGTGGTGGCCCAGTGGTAACGGCCGCGACTTACGTCTTGAACGTCCGTCCGTTTGAACCCAGACAGGCGCTTTACTCTATGTACATTATTTCATCACCGCTGCTCTCAAAACGGTGAAGGGAAACATCGTGAGGAAACCGGCATGTCCTAGAACCAAAAATTCGGAGCCATGTGAAATCTATCAACCCGCACTGGGCCCGCGTGGTGGCTCACGGCCCACTGCGTCTCACAGAGAAGAGGCCTGTGTCCCAGCAGTGGGAACATTATAGACTGGTTATGATTATGTTTATGCTAAAAGCTTTCACATCCAACAGGATTGTTGTGCATCCATAAATTCTAGTTCAGTCTTCGATAATTCTGTGTTAAAATGAGAAAGGGCGAAGACGTTACCTTGTTTGTCGTACTTACCCGCAGTTCTCATCATCTATCTGACATTTTCCCAATCATGTTGGAGTATTTTACATGGAGCGACTGCCTATCTGACCTCCACAACCAGTTCCTGCATAATACTTGGTAAGACTGGTTGTCAGACTATTGGGCTTCTGATTACTCGTGACGACTGTCAAAGATCTACGATTGTAGATACACCAAAACAGGTAAATGCAGAAGTAATGATGGCATTTAGGTTCCTGCAATATTAAGGTTCGGGTAATCGCCGTTGACCTCGGCCATATAAATGCGCGTCCCGGTCACGCCGCGCGACCGTGTCATCGGGAATAGGTAAGTATATATTTTTAGTAATAAAATAATTATAATTAAAAAAAAAATCACAGATAGAATTATATATAGTAAAATAGTCTGTTCATACAAAAAAAATATGAAAATATCTTAAGTAGTTTGAAAGTAATATCGTTTTTTATGCTTAGGGTAGACATTACTTCCTGATTTTTTTCATAAATTATCATCATATATTATTATATCTGCGCCTTAGCAAGAGAACATAACGAAACACGACACCAATAACGATTATATATTTATTCCCACATTTTATAATAAACAATATTATACCAACTCGTGTTATATCGACACCGAATCTATAATTACATTAATTTACGATAATTACATTTATTTCATGTCGCAGATAAGAGTCGGCAATAAAGTGATAATAGCAGAAACTTGACAGTTAAATGACTAAAATATTGCTGTTGTTGATAATGTTGAATGTTTGTGAAGGAAAATGTTTGGCATAATATTTGATAACTAGCTACTGATAATAGGATGTAATGTATATGATGTAGGTATTGTATTGTATTGTATAGCATTTGCACAATTTTTCGAAGTGGGGGATTACTGACTCGTCCCACTTGCTAGAGTTTCCTAAGTGCCCGTTCACCTGCAACTCGGATGACCTAAAGAATGCCACAGATGCCAAGATCGATGTGGACACTTACCTACCGTGATAAAAGAACGAAGAAGCGTACCAGCGACACGAAAAGAAGAACAAGAAAATACCTATTGTATATCGGGCTGGTGTCCGCAACTCCACGTCCAAGCGCGTATTTTGCGTACGGGCGGGAACATTGATCATTCGATCCACCCCAGCTCCTCATCGCCTTGGTGTTACTGACCATCTCACGAGGAGTACCTGGGTTACCGAAGTACTGTGCTCTGTAATGTACATTTCAAAGCACATCTCGCGTGTGGTACAATTCATTTGATAGGAAGCCAAATTCATCATAGATATGACCAACGGCTGGGACATACTGCAGTTGATGTGGAAGGCAGAGAACAGGCTGTTGTGGAGTAACTTAAGAGAGGCCTTTGTCGAGAATTTAAAGGCGATAGGCTTTGGAATAGGTTGATAGTAGCGAGACCTCAGGCGAAGACTTTGGAAACCGGAATGTGTAACACAGCATAGCAGTAATATAGAAAAGAGTCGAGAAAGCAGCTGGGCCTGAGCTAACCTGGCGTGGATTTCGTTAAAAGATTCCCCCCATAGCTAAATATCACTCGTCTCTTCATAATTCCATTGCCTACTCTAGGATGCATATCCGGTACGGCTCTAATAATCAGTCCATATTCTAAGGGCACGTCTTCCCTACCATTACCGCGCCCCCCGGTCTACTCCTTGATATGCCTTGGTCTCTGTAGTCCCATGAAACATGAGGCTCCAGGGGCTCGTGTGAATCTTTGGGTTCATTCGAGTAATCGAGTCTGCTCAAACCACGTTGGGGTCGGTGCATTTCGATTCATTCATTCATTCATTCGACAGGCTTTTTATAACAGCTTTGTATCGATGCCTATATGAGTATCTAACTGATGCTGTTATTTCCTGTCTCTTACAAGACACAGGAACGTACGTACACATAACCGCACATCAATTATAACACTAGCACTAGGAAAATCACTCTTACTGCTACAAAATAATGGCGCTGTCAATGTCAAAATGTTACCACTACTGTGCAGCTGACAGTGCTTACAATTCCTTGTAGGTCACGTCCAGTTAGGTTGTCTAATGATCAGAAATCGGAATAGTTTCAGTATATTTACCTAAACTTCGAGGGAGTAAGTAACATAGAGTGGATAATACCTCCTCTAAAATCCGAGAATGATGATAATGACGTTTTAATTCCGGGATTAAAAATCACGAATTATTTAAGTATTGGACTTTAAATATATCATCATTCTCCTGCCCCAATTTATTTGGGGTTTTTGTATAGTCTTTATATATAGTTAGTTTTTGGGGTTATATATATAAATATTTTAGGGTTCCATCCTATATTTGTGTCAAATTTAAATGTTTTGTTTTAAGTAGATAAAATAAAATAAAGTTTTCATCGCAATATAATCAAGTAAATACACACAATAACCAGTCGTCTTTTCAAGAATTTATTTTCCTATGTAAAACAAAGCATTTTAATTTGACAGTTTAGTATGGAACCCTAAAAACGTAATACGATACTGCGAAATGATAATTTGTTACGAATGTATTCAAAGCGCAATATAGTTCTTAAATCTCGGTACTAAATCGTCATGTTTATGATTCCGGGATTTTAGAGGTTGTCCACTCTATGTTACTTACTTCCTTGAAGTCTAGGTAAATATATTACTTATTCCGATCCCTGCTAATGACATTATCGCAACGCATCACGGGGTTTTCGAGCTCAACAAAATGTGCTCAGCTAATAAGGATGATGACAATTTTTTTTGCCCGTCTGGTAGTGACTATTAACAAATATTGGACACGTGTTTTTACGTAATCAAAAGATTACGGCGATACATTGAGTTAAAATGTGTCACGACGTCACGCCTTGCTAGATTTTATACTGAATTGTGACGTAGCAAGCCCCCACTCCCCAACTTGAATACGTTTTATCTAAGTTATTTTTTATTAAGACGCTGACAACACCTAAACCGCGGTCACTGTCAGATTGCATAGAAATACACGCGATGCGCGATGACACAACGCTTGTAATTTATTGCAAAATATGAAGCAATTATCTATTTACTCAGAATTGAGTTGAGTAATCGAAAATAAAAAACAACCAAGTTCTGCATTCAAATAAGACGTTCCTGTTATTAATTAAATACGTAACGTATGTTGATATTTAATGCAGATATTTAGAATTAGAACTCAAGGTGAGAGGTTAGTTTAACTTTAGTTTGTAGGTATCGAGAATTTTTTTTCTAAGCGTGTTTTGGTAACAACCAAGTTCTGGGAAATATGTTCAAAATTAACATATATTTTTTCCGCTACCACAAACTATACAGATTTGGCAATTTTTTTTCTTAAAAAATGCCTATTTTGGGCAATTGGGTCTTGTCAGCGCCTTAATATGATAAAACAAAACATACGTGTCTAATATTTTTTTATTATCTAACTGACGGACTAAATAGGATTTTTTTTTTACCAAGGCATCAACCCTTTTCGTGTGGTTATCACAAAATAAAATCTACTTTAGGTAAGCAGGTACTTACCATACAAAGAGACGATGATTGAATTCATTGTTCTGCTACAAATCCACTTTTGGAATATGCACATATAGGTTTTCCTTATTAATGATCAAAATAAGGTTGAATACGGGGAAACAAACATCAAATTAATAACAATGAAGAGCTATTTATAAACTTACAGGATATTAGGTACAGGACAATGTTCATGGATGCAGGTTTTAACAATAATAATGTGACACGTATAGCAGAGATACAAGATGGTATTAATTTATAATAGGTACAATCACAATACCTCTGCGCCATCTTTCTCTTTATCTCGCTCGCACACTACTGATCAAGCGAGACAGGACGGCAAGGAGAAGGCTCCAAGGCGCCGATAGTATAAAAACTTCTTTTTACGGTGAAAATAATGGTAATTAAAAAAAGACAGTATCTGCTTTATATTTAATTCAGTTATTAATGCAATGTTTCATGATCTAATTTGAACCGAAAAATCAACCGTGTTTTCCTCAAATTTGTACTTGATATCAATTTTACCATACTTATATATATTTCGAAATTAATGTTACAGTATTTTCGATATAACGGAGGATCATGCTAAGCTATTTGAGGTATTGTAGACTCGTCTGAGGAGGAAAAGTTCCACTTTGTATACCTGTGTGTCGTCTCTGTCACTCATAGTTGTATGTCTTTCTCTAAAATCCCGTGTGTCATACATAATATAATAACGCCATAGACAATCTGCATCGTAGGTAGCCCGCTCAGCTTCGTACCTAACATGCTGAACGATAGCTAATTTTCGCGAATCCAACGCAAATCCCGTCATAGTTTTTATTTTGTCTTCTATCGTAGGTACTCGTAAGTACGTAAATCCAAACTAATATTATGAATCCGAAAGCGATCTTGTTTATTTGTTTGTTTGTTACGCTCTGACGCTAAAACGGCTGAACCGATTTGGATGTTGGCACACGGGTAAAACATGGCTTGGGGGCCAACCACGACCTTTTCAATCAATCAACTCAGCCTATACGAGTAACAGTCCACTGCTGGACATAGGCCTCTCCCAGGCTGCGCCACAACACGCTGTCCTCCGCCTTCCGCATCCAGTCTTTCCCAGCCACCTTTTTAAGGTCGTCGGTCCATCTAGCTGAGGGGCGTCCCACACTACGCTTGCCGATACGCGGTCTCCACTCCAGGACTCGTCTGCTCCACCGGCCATCGGTCCTTCGACACACATGGCCAGCCCACTGCCACTTCAGCTTGCTGACTCTGCAAGCTATGTCGGTAACTCCGGTTCTCTTCCGGATAACTTCATTTCTGATCTTATCCTTATCTTAGCCCGCTGGCTATGCACGGAGTTTCTTTGAAAGATAAGATGGAGCGCCATGGCGCGCTGAGCGACCTTTTATAGTAGTATTATTTTAATATTATATCAGTGTGAGAATGAGATGAAGCTATACAAAGGGGTTTAGCTCCATCTCTTTCCCACTGTGAAGCAATATTAAAATAATACTGCTATGAGAGGCCGTGGTACGTACGTACAGGGGGGCACCATGTACGTACGTACCCGTGGGATAATTTCCGACGTACGCGGGCGAAGCCGCGGGCAGTAACTAGTAATTACTTAAACATTTTCTCTTACTTTCCCTCTTGGTAGGTGAGGAGGCTTGCCCAACACCTTCTTTTCGTTTCAATGGCAATTTCAAATTACTTGAGCAATGAACTCAGTAGGTGGTGCAAAATCAGTGCTGTCGATTAGGTAAATTTTTTTGTGTAACAGAATGTCCAAATACGGCACTGCAGGTGGGCCCCGTATTATAAGGCTCGTGCAGACTGGCGCGATGTCGCGGGCGCGACAGGCAGCGCTACACTTTCCATGAAGTTTTTATAGAAATTATGTTACTAGTGTCGCACCGCCCCTGTCTACGGGAGCCTTTAGGCTTACGACTTTAGCACGTGTTGAACACTGGTGCTTTTCGCCAGATATCAAGGGGCATGTAGAATATTTACCTAAACATAAGAATCTTATATCTCTGAAACAATACACCAAACAAATTAGGCCTAGAAGCACAGTTTCGCAAGCCACACATAAATAAATTAAATACCATATTCAACAATATCGCTTTAGTATAGAAATAAAAACACAAATAGCTTCAAGGAATCTTCTGCTTCAACAGTCTTGAACGGTGATGTATCTTCTTTCTTTAATGACTGATGGTGAATAACGAAGAATTGGAGAAGATTGGCGTACCCAAGAGCACGGTATGAAGTTCCTACAGTGGTAGAATACGTAGGAACTCTATACCTCGCTAGTGGCAATCACCATTTTGAAGATACACTGCTGAAGTCTTCTTTGTTCATGATGTACTTGTAAGCTTCTTAAATCTTGTCCTCTTCTTTTCTTGAACTAAAATGTGGTCATGCTTAAAAAAAGACACAATTTTTATAAAGATGATCATATATTACGTCTTCTAAAAGTGGTTTACATAAATAAAATGGCCGTAACAAATTTAATAAAAATAACTTGAATAAATTCTCCTGTATCATCTCACATATGAACATTTTCCATTTAATTTAAATCACAAGAGAACATAATTGTAATTCGATTCAAACCGACGACATGAGGTCCAAAAATGTATCAAATAAACTGCTAAATCTGGGCTCCCAAGGCTACCCACCTGATTCAGTAGCCATCTTGAATTAGCATTCGAACAAAAAAACAGCAGCTGTCAAATCTCGCATAATTACTTAAGGTATTTGCAGATTTGCATATTTTGTGCCAAGTTCTCAGGGATACCAACCCTTTAGGTATGCAAATTTTTCTGCCCGTGGGAAGTCGGTCATTTGCATAAGAAATTCATCTTGTTTGAAGGTTACTGTTTTTTTTTATTCGATCCAGGAAGTTTCGTGAGAACTCGCTGGACCAGTTTTTCGGATTAGGGAGGCTGAATAAAATGGTGGTACATAATAGTTGAGATTTGTTAGTGAATTGTATGGTTAATATTGTAACAGTATTTTTCTGTACATATGTTAATTTTATTCCTTTATGTATGATTGTAGATTTAAGGTCAAGGTAAGACCGAAAAATATATAAAACAGAAAGAGCTTTAACTATCGGATATTTTTACATTATCAAAGACCTAAATACTACGAAACTGACGCAATAAATAAAATAAAATTCATTTATTTAGGTCCTTGACCCATATTAAATCCAAAAACTATCAAATTTGTCAATTTATAAGTGTCACTTCTTGTGCAATTAAATAATTGACAAAAAGTTGAGTGATTAATAAATAAATAAAGTTAATTAAATGACGTAAAAATAAGAGTAGCAGATAAATGTCAGATCAAAACAATTAATGTCAAAAGCACCCGGCAAAATAAAAAATAATGAAATAGGACAATGAATTAAATTAAGTAAATTATGTCAGAAGCAAAAATTAAAATTATGTTATCCATAATACGACATCATTACACAGTTCTTTAAAATGACAATTCAAGCACCAGCAACATGCCTGCTACAGCAATGGCCAACGTAGGGGCAATCCAGTGCGCGGGCTTGCGGACGATGAGCAATGTGTAGCTCACCGTCCGGTAAGGACCAGGGCCCGGGTCGACGGCGCGTTGTATTCCACGCGCGCCTCAAAGAGATGTCGTCAGCACAAGTGTAGGGGTCCACTTGGGCCGATGCCTGCCGGGGTCGCGGGAAGGTACTAAAGGGTTACCGAAGCCCCTGGCAAGACAGACAACGGAAGGAATACGGGTGGGTTTTAGTCAGTAAGAGTCTGACACACCCTCCCGCTCCGTCCAGAGCGGGAGAAGTTTTTTTGATGATTTTAAACCCAAAAAAAGGGGGGCAATCCAGTCGCTGAGCAATCATCGCCAAGACAGAAGAAATAAGACAACTAAATTACAGTAGCAACAGACACTCATAATTTCCGTGCACAAAATAAATTAAACCGTCGTCGTTGTAGAAACAAGTTTATGTTTAACTTCGCTAAAATGACTACCCTACAAAAAACATGGCCTACTAAGCCAGTACCCTTAGGCGACGTACACACGTACTTTAAAGTTCATTTTTAATGAGCCATAACACAAACTGTCCACACCCCTACTTTATAATTAGGAGAACAAAGGGTGGAACTACACCCAGCTTAACTTGACCTTTTGTTTTGATCCTTTTTGTATGATGGACGGATCATTTTATATTGGTGAGATAGTATCTTTAAACTGTCTTATCTATTGTGATTATTAAGTTATGCACTGCCTCTAGCCAGTGATGTTTCGATCGACACATGGCAAATGTAGGGTGTTTTTTTTATTATTAGTGTTTTGTGCTAGTACTACCGTAAAAATGAGCGTCTTCCACATTTTGTCGCGAGATGATTAAACTCTAAAGTGTGGAAAGCTGATCATTACCTAATGATTAATTAATACCTGACCAAAATGGACTATTTTCTACAGTGAGTACATTTCCAGGAACTAGTCCCTCCAGACTTTTGGATATATACTTTTTCGGGGTTTCTACACACATCTTTTTTTTTTTTGCGTGGGAAATCATCAAATAACTTCTCCCGCTCTGGGCGGAGCTCCCGGGAGGGTGTGTCAGACTCTTACTGACTAAAACCCACCCGTATTCCTTCCTGTTGCCTGTGTTGCGGGGGCCTCGGTGACCCATACGTACCTTCCCGCGACCCCGGCAGGCATCGGCCCTAGTGGACCCCTACATACCTTAACCATACTTAGAACCATACTAGGTGTACAGTCAAGGGCTATATATCTTTGTCAGTTTTCAAATCCTTTATCAAGTCATTGTACATCATACCTTTTGAATTTTTGAATTTCCATGAACTTAGTCCCTGCAGACTTTTGGATATATACTTTTTCGGGGTTTCTACTCACATCTGCCTTGTAAATGCCTTTGTTAGTCGCCTTTCATTCATTCTCTCAACATGGCTTGTTACTTTGTTATGACGTGATAAACTTTCCGCCCCAGGAGGACATATAGACCTCATTGGTGATGGTCTTCAGAAAGGTCAGGTGCGTAGTACTCGCAACCGGCGTGCGTAGAACGTCTAGAAACGTAAACGAAGCAAAAGGAGTATGTAAGGAGCGTAGCAGGTGGCGGTCTATAGTTTCTGCCTACCCCCATGCGAAGAAGGCGTGAGTTTATGTATGTATGTATGTAACAAAGTAACAATCTCATTCATAAAAGCAAAATAACACCTCTAAAATAATAGGTCACGATTTTTTCAAGAGAAAATGAAAACCTATACCTATTGACTTCTGCCACAAAAGGCTGGTTCTAGATTCATACCTACCTTATAAGAGCTGGCTAATAGGGACACTTAGGCAACACAATTCCACTTAAAATGTATGTAAACAGACTTTGTTTTTAACAAAAATGTTGATACTGCAGACAACTAAAAATACAGACAGACTAATATTTGACTATTAGTGTAAATTGTTTGAAGCAAAACATTTCAAATTAGGAGTGGCTTTTGTAAAATAAACGTTTTTCATTATTTCGAAAACTGTTTCACAAATAACGAAAAACGGTTATTTTACCGTTTTTCGTTATTTGTGAAACAGTTTTCGGTTAAAAAATTAAAGCTAGGACTGAACTATTGTACGATGTATTTTTATCGAAAGACAATAAAAATATGTGAAGACGTAAAGGCGTATTAAAATACCTGTTTTCAAGAAATAAACATATAAAACAATTAAATCACGTAACACGAGACTAGCCCCTACATTTTTTTCTATTATAACCTAGGACAGAAAAATAATGCGTTCCTTACTTCAATAAAAAACCTGTTTAATTTTATTCCATCTACCTAACGCCTTGTCAACATCCTTTCTTGAAATATAATATTTTTTACACCATTAATTTTCCTAACCCTACTTCAACCCAAGACACGCAATTTTCCCGACAATAAAAACCAAAACAATATGCCAGGGCATAGCTCGAGCTATTTATCCGTATGTCTCATCTACATCTGTAACAGGGGTGGGTAAGCCCGAGATTTGCGAACTAATTTCAACTGCAAATCCTTAAAATGAGAGGGATTTAGAGGATGTAGCTACACCTTTATGAATGTTCCCGTAATGTTATCACGGATTGTGTGCACGGGGCTTTATGTTATGCTTAGGTACTCTGAACCTAATGGTTGTGCAGTGTTGAAAAAATGGGTACGTAGGTTTTTTATAAGGTCCAGAATTTTGAATTTATACAGTGACTATAAATTATACGCAATTTTTCAGTATGTAAAAGTACTCTTAAATATAAATAACTTTTACTGTTGGACCAAGTTTGAAAATATAAAATAAAAGTTTCTTTTGTTTTCATTACTTACCTATGTAATGTATCTACATGGCAGTATTTTTTTCGATATTTTAGTTAATCCAGACAATTAATACATAAAGAAATACTGTCTTAAATCTTTTAAACAATTTTTTAAATTACATAAGTTTAATGTTCTATTTCTATAATTTTAAACCTGTTATCAGGCACAGAAAATATTATCTCAATGATAAGTGAGAGAGATTGCATATTTATGTAGATACGTTATTGTCTAAGATATTATGCTATCTTGGCATTGTTTTAAACAGAATTCAGTTTTTTTTTAATAAGTAAGATAACATTCTGAAATATTTTGTCGACCAAAATCATTCCCTCAAAATATCTAATCTAAATTACATAGGTACCTTTATTTTTTTAATCCACCAAAAAAAAATAACAGTGCCGATTAATTTACAAAAAATAATCAAACGAAAAAATTATTATCAAAAGTGCACAGCTCACCGATTACTTACAATCCACCAGTAAAAGCACAAAACACACGCGTCGTCACGTCAATGTTTACGTAAAATGTACGTGAAAGTTACGTTTTATCGCCATTTAATCCGATTCGACGAAATTAATGCCGACTAAATATGTATGAACGGCTCAATTGTTACTCCACGCGACGCACATAAGTGCCCCTACACACGACAACACAGTATAACTCAAGTAGCGAGCGGAATCCGGCGAAACTTGATACAATGTACTTAATGCTCGCGTGTCAGTTGGCAGTTTAACTCCGTATCTTCTTCGCCTGACGCAGCGCTGCGAATGTCCAATAAATAGGCGTTTGACGCCCGTTGCGTATACAATAACCAACCTACGATGACCCGTCGAGCCGGATAACGGCACACTACGTCTAACTCACACCACTAATACGGACGACTGTGAATGGCTCTCGCCTATTTGGTCGAACGAACGCACGGAGCGACAGTGCTGCCAACACGTACCAACTAACAGGCCTTTTGTCGCATCTAAATTGATATTAACGCAAATAAATAATTCAAAACGTGTATCGCAAGAAACCAGACATAATGAATAGATAGTGTTGTGACTCTGTGAAAATAATTGCCCGAATAAGGTTTATTGCCTTGAATGGATCCTTATTGTGCTCGGAAACGGTTTAGTAAAAAGTAGTTCCTTGCCAAAAGACGATGCATGCATGCGTGCGTTTATGGCGGGGACATTTCCCGCGCGTTCCATATTTAAATTTTATCGGCGATTAAAATGAGAATGTTATTTTTGCATTCAGAACTTAGGCACTATTTTTAATCAAGATTATATGAATTCCTATGTTTGGCTTAGGTCACTTTTATAACTGCGCAAACTTCTTCTTTTTAGTCCAATAGCTACATAGTTAAGTGAGCAACATTCAAAAGGTCGATAAACCCTTGAAAGGCTCTCTCTCTATAGATTACTATTTTTGCAGATAATAATTTTCAATGCACACTTGGCAAGTCACTGGGAACAGTATTTTTATTGCGTTAGCCACAGACGCCGTTAACCCTAAAACTGTTTACAATGGTATCGCACATTAGTGTAATTACTTGTGAACGCGCATTTTAGTGTTTTGTGCCTCCCTACGTGCTGTGTTTGAATATGGTTTCCTAATGGATTCTCACTCGTTTAATTTTTATGGATGGAAAAATACTGTAGAGAATTATTGAAACGGTACCTATTTTGTGACGGCTTTATGGGTTTATTTAGAGATAGGCAATTAACCGGGTTTAAACCCAGTAATCGGGTTTAAAACCGGTTAACAGCCCATCCCTAGATTTATCAATTTTTGTGTTGTTTTAAAGTCTGATTTACATACACATACATACAACAAATAAATACAAAACCGCCAGCCATAACGATCAAACACACATTAAACATTTTAAAATACTTTTTTGCGTATAAACTGCCATATGAAATGCATTCACCCGGGTCGCTAAAATGCAAACACTCGTTTTCAGGTTATTTCTGGGAGGCGTTTAATGGTTGCATTTTAACGGCCATTTTGTAAGTTATATGTTACTTTTATGGCAGCCAATAAAAACGTAAAAATGTAACAGAATGATATTTTTGTACAATGTACTGTTGAACTGTGAAGTCATAATGTTTATTACGGGCTGTATAAAGTAAATACTGAATATACCATAAGTAAAACTATGTAGAATTTACATTTAAAGCCAAATGAATGATCAAACTACAAAAAAAGGAACTTTATTCTTCTCAACTACCGAATAAATTGTTTAAAAGTGCGTGCAATGCAAAATTTCACATTACGAGAACTGTGTGGGGCAGGCAGGAAATACGCTATTATCATACCCTCCTCCACACATAAACACACACTACATAGGGTGTTTACCCCTCGGGGGTAATTTTCACCCCATCAACGAACGTCGCCACCCACTCTACTCACCATTCGTTATTTGAATTACTAGTGAGCAATTTCGTTAAATTTTTTGGTTGTTCTTTATTCAAATTCTGCGGTTTTTCTAATAATTCTCATAAAATTCTTATAAAATCAGACATACCTACTATAATTCTAACGATACGAATGAATAGATTCATGTGTTTTTTATTCATAATATTATTTTAATAAAATCCACACACTAGACCAGCCTTCTTGTAAAACAATACTGCTATCTGATCATGTTCGCTAACGTGAAATTTATTCGATTTAAGCGGCAAATTATCGAGGCTAACGTAATAATTATCAAACGTTAACAATTTCAAACGTTTATCGATGTAATTGCACCCAATAACGATTATAACGTGTTTAATTCGATTATTCCATAAATTATTCGATATACGAAATGCGTTAGTCGAATTTTTAGGGGTGCGTGACGCAATGATTCGTGGTGGAAGTTTCATTAAGTTGAAGATTTGGAGCAATTTATATAACTGTTCTTGTGGGAATTATAACAAATGTGCTGCTCGACCGAATAATTTGTTTTTTAGGAATTCTTTGGACGTGATACATGAAATTACGTGTTTTCATGGTGGGTGATGCAATAACAATGAAGTTCCCATTCCTTTTCATAAAAAAAACTAGGTAGGTACTTAATAGGCAATGTTTGCACAAAAACAGCGCGTTAATTGCGTGACAATAATCGCATTTTCTTTAATTTTGACAGTTCAGTCACGTTCGTTGCCTTATTTACGTTGTTGAGTAGACTAATTTATTGAACATATGAAGCAATGGATTATAAATATCCTTTAAAAGTCTCGGATTGGGATTGAAATTGTGTTACGCAATCAGTCAGGGTGCTGGTTCTACTCAAAAAAATTAAAGAAGGAAGATTATTCAAATGATAACCTTTTAGATTTTATTCGAATATCTGACATAGTTAACAAGTTTTAACAACATTACTTTCATGAATAAAAATATTTTCTACTCATTTTATATTTAATGATTTCAACGTCTTTTCTAAATTCTCGTTATAACACACAAATATAAAATAAAACAACTTTAAACTCCTTATTCATAGCCCACACATCGATAAACGCCAAAAGGGGAAAACTGGTGATAAATTATATTCAATATTCATAAATATATCGTCCTTTTCGCACCTACGAGATGGGAGCGAGATAGAATAGTGCTCGTTCCTACATACACAAGTATACCGCTAATTTGTTTTGACATATCTGAACGAACGACCACTTTTCCCGCCTACAAGTTGCCTTCTCCAAAGGGGATAGATTTCGAATAATCGAATAACAAAAGAATTGTTTCGTATTTCGGGGACATAGGGGTCGAAATCGTTTGACCGATTTACGAACTTAGATCATTAGATTTTATTGTTAGAAGCGAACGCGATTGAGTTTTCGCATATCTATTATACTGGACGGGACCCCCTTTCTGCATTTTTTTGCCCTTCACTACGTTAGGGTGACCCCCCAAACGCGTGCCGTATGAGATATTGTGTTACGTATCACACAAAAACTTATGCCTGGGATACACGAGGCTAGTTTTTCAATGCTCGAATAGCAAGCTAGAACCTCTGTATACTATCCTAGCTTGGCACAAGCTAAAGTCTGTTTTTTTTTAATTTCGGATACTAAATTGACACATGCAAATGTCAAACTCCAAATTGATAAAACGAACAACAATCATTTGAAATGTCAAATTAGTCTCTGGGATTTAAAAAACGAACTATAGTGCTGTTTACACGATGCTAGTCAATTTTAAGCCAATAAGCATTGCGGTGACTTAGTCCGTATAGTAAAATGGACTATCTTCGTCGGCCACACGAGGCTAGTACACAAGCCCGAATAGTAAAATCGACGGTGGAGGGCGCTACTAGCTCAAAAATAGAACCCCAACCAATTAAACTATCCTAGCTCGAGACGCTAGCTTACTATCTTTCTCACTAGTTTATTCGCCTAGAAATGAAGCTAGTTCTGTATACACGAAGCCAGAGTAACTAGTTTGCTAGCTCCGAAAACTCGCCTCGTGTATCCCGGGCATTATTCCGCGGTCGATCAACGTGTATGAAACGTGCAACTAGATCTTTATTAAAATTAAGAAAGTAGACGCTTGAGTAATTATCATTTGTGAGTCAAATAGAAGTCGAGTAATTATTACAAAATACGTAACATCAGGGTCCCCCGGGGCACAATGCACAAAGACATCTATTGTGTAACCCAACAATGGCGTGACTCACTCATGACGGACAGAAAGACAATGAGACGACCGACACTCTTCTAGGGCCCGTATAAGGCCGATATGCATAACGGATATCGGGGGCGTCGTATAAAGTGGAATTTCTTTCTCCACATCTTTGTATAAAAAGCAAATTTTGAAATTGCCTTGTTTTTCTCACAACCGACCGTACAAGGGATCTGGCGTGTGGCCAGATAATTTATGCATTTTTGTTATAAGCAAACCTTAAAAATAACTCACAATTTAAGAGTCGTTACACCCGCATTTAAACGTGCGGCCCTGCAACAAAAAAGATTTCAAGAATAAAATAACAATTGAATATAATTTTAAAGGAGTTCTTAAATGAGAATGCAGCGTGAATGGAACACCCGAAAAAAAAAACAATGTGAATCAATCGCGTGCCGTGAAAAGAAATCCCATCAATCAGCCGAGCCGAACCGAATGCAATATTCAAATGTGGAATCTTTTTTTGTTCCAAGTTCAAAATCCCCGCGACCTTGCCACGGTCAACTTGTGACTGTTTATCCTAGTCGATATTATTTGACGGCGCTACTTTGTCTGCTTCACTTTTGCGAACGCCTGTTGTTGTTAACTATCGCATTATTTGCATGGCTAATGACGTTACACGCCAATGAAATGACTTTTAAAATAATTAGTTTTTAAACGCAACTTTTCCTGAAGAACGCCCTGTAAAAACTGTGTCTATTCGTAAAAAATACCGCTAATTGAAATCGGCCTTTTAATTCCCCAAGGTCGACTTTTTACCGCACATGCTTATAGCCACCTCATTACAATAAGCCAACGAATTTACATGAAGGTGCAAATTACACAATTTATTTAGTTTTCAGTCGACGTTAATGGTCTCAGTGTCACATTCAATGCTCGGTCGTCGCACGAGACACGAAAAGTGTCAAAATGACAGCTAGCTAATCATTGTACATCCAAACGACCGACATACTTGTTAGTGACGGACAACAAATTTCCTTTATTACTTAGCCGTTCCGCAAAAGGTATAAAAATATGAGTCACGGATACGTGTTTTTGCACTGGAGATGATTTTGCGTTATTTTTTACAGCCGTGCAACGCCCGCCGCGACCTTCATGACCTAACTCTTTGTTAGGCCATGTCCTTTATAATTTTTTTGCGTATACAGAATCGTTCGTAAGTATCCGAAGTTCCGAGCACAAGACGATTGACTCGATAGTGTCTCGAATCATCCACATGTTGCTCGAGAATTATGGGAATAAAAAAAACAAAAACTGGTTCCGATGCCGGCCGACAAAAAAGGAAAAAATATTCGATATTTGAAAATTTGAATATGGCGGTTGCGGGCGTGGCCGATGCCACCAGACGTCCACGAACCGGTTGCGATCAAAACTGAATGATTCTTGGCCAACGGAATATTTTATAGTTAAATTAAAACTTAATTAATTACATACCTACAATTCCCTTGGAAGGTTTGGAAGTTTCCAAATAGACATTTTATCTGAAACATGCGGCTAATGGGACCGCAGAGATAGATAAACAAATGGGGGAGGCAGTTGGGCGATAATTATAGGTATATTTTTATCAGTTTATATCTAAATAGCCACCATTACCTGTAGGTATCTGCCGGGTTAGTAAGGGCCACGCTGTGACCATATAAAGACTGCTTGAAACAATTTGCGCAATAGATACTGATCTCTATTTGCATACTATGTAACTTAAACCACCATTAAGAATGAGAATATAGTAATAAATTAAATTAACACCTAGAAAACTAAATGAAATTACTGCTGTGGCTGTGAATTAAGAGACCTGTCATCGTAATAATCCTTGTTAACTTACGCACTATGATCTACTAAGTACATATTTATGTATGTATTTCTAATAAAAGAAAATCTAAACGACATGACAATATTGCAGAAATATTTGATTTCAGAATCCTGATATTGAAATGATGTTCAACGTATTTTTTTTTGTGTTTATGATTTGTGTATCGAAAAATTATCTTTCTTTTTTTTAATAACACGTGATCCAAACTGTTCTTACAACATAAATCCATAGTGATACGTTATTTATCTGTACACAGAGTTTTTAAACATTTTGTCATCACCAAGTGTTGGAATATAAACACAAAACTGTAAACAAAGAGAGGTCCCACGGTCGGGCATTTTAAAATATGTATGTTGTTTTTAAAATGAAAAACATTATTTTTTACCTCTATTCCAACCGGTCTCGCGAGAGCAGGTGCCGTGATGTTTCTATGTCATATAGAACTATGAAGGTTTGAAATTGTGGTTTATTTTTTATCTGGAAACGCATAATAATAGTTATTTATTTGTGGCCATTCTCCTTTATCACTTAACATTACATCACGCCTGTATTCCCCGAAGGGTTAGGCAGAGGTATACCTATAATACACCCACATTTCGCCAGTTGTCTTTAAAACTCCTTCTTTATCCCTTTTTATAATGCGGGGATTTGATAATATTTTAACTTGTACTTATGTTCGTATAAGTACATATGTACAACAAAAATAACTACAAGAATCAGTCACAAAGACATCACCCCCTGTCCCATTGATATTTATAATAATTCAATGCGTCTTCAATTTTTACAGAACTTCTTTCTGGAACTGTTAACACATTCTAACAATTTATTTAAATTTTGTTGTCTATAATTCTTTTTTTGTCACAAAATATAGCACAGCATCCTTACAAAGTACAAACAAGCATCGGTTCACAGACATTACGTATATTTTCAAAAATTTTAAGAAATTATCGTTGAATAAGATATAAAAGTGCAACAGTGTTGCATACAGCCTTTCACACATCTTAACTCACAGGCCACAGCAGGTAGACCATTCACATGTACATATTTCTTTGAACTATTGATCGCCCAGTAAACAGTTCAAGCGAAAACCTACTCCATATGCTTACAAAATAAGACACAAAGTCCAACGGTCGATACAATGAATGAATAGCGAAATAGCCCTGGTATAACAGCACTATATAATTTAAAACATATCAACAGGTCCCGTGATTGTCCGTCCGTCCGTATGTTTGTAGTGACAAAAAGAAATCAAATTAACAATGATTGAGGTTGTTTCAACGAAAATACGCATTTTATTTTTATTATAAAATGTTAATGCTTATAAAATTGCAAGTGACACAGTAAAACAGGGTTGGATCAAATTTTTAAAGATGGAACATAATTTTGAATTCGCGCGAATCTGGGGTCTTGACCGTTTTTATGGCTTTAAAGGCAGAATGATTCATATAATTGCTGTAAGATGAGCCTTATAATGTATTAAAGGGATATCTATGACGCATTTATATTTTTAAACAACGTTTCTTATAAGGGCCTAACAAAATATTTAAAGGCGGACATTTGCGCATAAAAAAGTCTTAACCAAAGATTTATTAAAGTAAAAACTACCAAAAACAGTCGTTATTACACACCACATATTAAACGAACAACTGTCTCAAAAAAAAACACAAAGTATTAATTCCGTGTAATAAACATCCCAAAAAAACTTTAACCCTTCACGAGCTGACTCGAATTAACTTTAATCATAACCCCAATTTCGAAAGTAAAATAAATAGGTTATAATAAGTGTTATAAATATTTCCGAAGGCACTCGAAAAAAATTTAATAAAAAGTTCTACGATACCTGCACTTAACCTCAACATGAGTGGTCCTGTCCGTTCAGATACGTTGTGAGGACTGAGACACAACAATAGCAAGACTGTTAAAATCATTGTTTTTCTTCGATGTAGACTTAATAACGCACTTGTGTGTGACTAATGTCTTTTAGGCCCAGTTCATTGAACTTTATTTTTATTCGTAATTTGATAGTTACTTGGAAATGTTAATAAACTGAACATTAGCTTTAAATAATACATTTGAAATCGTAATACAACAATGAATGTGGCACTCAAAATGCTTCCTGTGCCTACACTAAGAATGAATATTTCCATTTTTATTTAATTCACTTTTTAAAATAATTTTATTGTTTATTCATTAATATTCTGCGAACCGACTATAACAAGGCATAAAGGCTCCTACATACTGGCGCGACTTGTCGCGCGACGCGTCGCGACACAAAGGCACCGCTTGTAGCGCTACAAGCGGTGCCTTTGTGTCGCGACGCGTCGCGCGACAAGTCGCGCCAGTATGTAGGAGCTTTAAAGATCAAATATATTCTGAAAACAAAGTGACTTTATTTTCCACTTCTTCAGTTATCTTATTATCATTTAATTAGCAGATAACGAGATTAAATGATAGTCCAATGTGAAACGCTGGCGATAATTTAGTATAGTATGATAAGTTCATTGATAAACTGTTTTGTGAGTGTAGGTACCTATACTGATAATTATGGAAAGTCTTGGAGAAAAAACTTATTAACGTCTTTAAACTGTTACTGGTAGGTAACTGAAAAATATTTTCATTTACTTTTTAATCCATTAAATAAGGAATCCGTTGCTTAATATTTAGCAGTTTTAATATATATTTAAATTACTTATTACCTAATAGTCTAGATTTTAATGTGAATAAGGTATCAATAACTAATACTTTATAAAAGGGAAAAAGTTATGCACAGGATTAAAATTAGAAGAAAATATACAAATACACGGGTAATGTGAATATTTCAATATATAATCATGTTCACACTAAGTGTTGTCAATATCAAGCTAAAGTTGTATAATTCTAATTCAAAACAACCTTGGAATCTCTCAGTGCATCACAATCTTCAATCCACTCGTATCTCGTTTTCAAAGAATCGTATTATTTACATTTTTTTCCTCCATTTTTACATTTTTTACTAAAAAAGGTGGAACAGAAAAGGATAAAGAATAATATGGAGCGCTCACCAAATGTCCCCGAGCATACAACAGGTTGGCCGCGGTGGTATTCAAGTTTTTTTTGTTTCTTCCCCTTTTTGTTGATCTCGTGTTTCCGACATAAATCTGAAATGGAAGAAGATTTTGGTTAATCGATATGATTTTGTAACGCGCATGAAGGTATTAGGTTTTTTGTTTACTTTTGACCTAAAATCATTTTTTTATATGTATTTTATTTGTAATAATCGAAATTATGAGAACTATTGTAATAATATATAATACATTGTCAAGAACAACTCAATTCAAATGTTCGCTCACTCATTATCTGTACACGAGAAAAACATGTATCAGCATTCTGGAAATACAGCAAGTAAACAAGTAATTTATTTATAATAATAATTAATTGTAAATAGAATACGTCACGAACAACCTCTGTTTCTAATTATAATAAATTGGTAAACAATAATCGAGTTATAACCAGACGTTTTTCTTAACCTTTTTGAACACATCTTAAGATATATTTTTTTTAATATCTTTAGTGTTTTTTCCGACAGTAAACAAAATGTTCAAGTTTATGAAAAAAAAACCCACAACACGTGTATGTGTTCCATTGAATTAATTGCTGTTTAAATTAAAATAATTAGTTTCACTTGTTCATGTCATATTAATTTTATATCAAGGTCTCTTAATAACTTAATAAATATCCATGTAAATAATTGCCTCCATTGTTTATACAATACTTTGTAATAGATACAAACTCAACTTTTGACAGTTTTCGTAAAAATAAACTCATTTCCGCTCAATACCTACCTGTCAAAGATGTGAAAAAAAAGTATTACTGAACAAAATTGGTTACACAACACCGTAATTTCGTTTCGTCCACATTTTTGACCTCACAGCGTACTTACAAAAAAGTACTTATTGTTGCACGTGAAAACACGGTAACTGACAAAGTGGCGATGCCGCCTCGTGATAGGCTCTTGCACGCTCCACATTTATATACAGCTTTTATCGTGGCGTATCGTGAAAAATAACGCGAGAAAAAAGTTGAAAACGAACCTTTGGAAAGCCGACCGTCAACTAAGAAGGTAATCTGATTACAAGATCGAAATCTAGAACTTCTAGGGCTTTAGAAAATGGTGCTTTATTTTACCAGTTTGTTTTTTAGATATGTGGCGCCCTGTGGTAACGGCCCCCGACTTACGAGGAATCAAAAACATCGTGAGGTAACCGGCATGTCGTAGAACCAATAACTGGAAGACGTGCTGATCGACTGTCATTACTAATGAGAAATTATAACCATTGTTTCTCTAATAACAAATAACTATACACTGATAATTGTGAGAAAATGCACCAGTTTATATTATGAAAAAAACTTCAACAGCATAAAACCACAAAAGAATTACCATAGAAACTCAAATAATATTTAAAATAGTATTAAATAGTTCATGCAAGTGATCCATCAACCTAAACAAGGCAGAATGCGCTAGCGCTCAGTGCAAATGAAAAAGGAATTTAAAAAAAATGGAAAAGCAAGATGGCGGCTGTTTTACAGCGGGGGCGATTAGTCCGATAGCTCCGATGGCCACGCCTGCACAATGACTGATCACAGGGGTAGGTATAGCCACCATATTTTAATAATTCTTAACATTATTTTTACTGAGGGGTAATGCTCAATGGGCATGAAGGATTGCGGATTATTTTTATTTCATGTGGTTATTTGTACGACGTTTTGGCATTATCGTATAAAAACCAACTTAAATTTTAAATGACGATGTTTTAGGGTGATAGATTGACCGTAATTTAAGATCCTAAATTGGATTTCATCTTGATAACTTTTATTCAAGACAGAAAATCCAAAGCACTGTTGAGTTTTTTTTTTGTGCATACGTAATGACATGCGGGATAATCCATATTTCTTGTGTTAAAACTCAATCTATTGCCCAGGTTTTTTGTCCATCCAAATGTCATGCAGGTAATCCATCTTTCTAGCGTTAAATAAAAACAAACAATCTAAAGCAAGCCAGAATCGTTTCTCTTATCACAAAAACCATATTTTTCACAACCCGAAGCTAAAATAGTTTGTCAAGGATATATTCGAGGTCCGTTTCTAGCTGTAGTTAATTAAGTTAATAAAGTACAATGACCTAATATTATTTATGAGCTGTCAACAACACTTGGGAACTTTGTATTACATCACGGCATGACGTGGTTTTAGGTACTGCCCTAGTTTATTGGCCCTTCCCCTTTGTTCATAATTTTATTGTTTATGATTTTTTTCCATCATAAAATAATTATGTACCTTAACATCATCTGCCTAGCCTTTTCCCAACTATGTTGGAGTCGGCTTCTAGCCTAACCAGAATGGAGCATCTGCCTATCTGACCTCCACAACCCAGTCACTGGATAATACAAAACCCCTTGTTAAGACTGGTTGTCAGACTTTTGGACATCTTCGTAGAACTTTCAAAGATCTACGAATGACAGCCGGGACCAACGGCTTAACGTGTTTCCGTCAAAAAATAATACTGTATAAAAAAAAAACTGTGGATTTTTAATCGCATCCTTTTATCCCTGGCAGTGCCTATTAAGATAGAAACTCAATATTATTAATTATCCTCATAGTTACAACAAACTAGAAAATGAAATAATACGGTCTTACACCCATTTTTTAAAAGTGTCTTAATTAAATTCTATAGTGCTTAAGTGCCCCAAAAAATCATAATTTTTTTATTCAAGCGATAAGTGCCATAAAAATACATTTAAATTTTACTTTTTCAAATTTTGCGCGTAGTTTGACGAAAACGCTGGACGCAGTTGGATGCCATGTTGCTCTGTGGTCATGACGTCACTTGGCTATGTAAACAAATGCGCTGATCTATTATCTAACTATCAGTTGACAGTTGACACGTTTTAGTTTACACAGCCGTACGAGGTAATAATATGGCGGCTACTATTTCATGGTGTTTTTTAACAGATTAGAAAAACTGAAAACGTTGAATTGAATTTTAAAATTTATTTTGTTATTTTATGAACTAAAACTAACATTTTCCGACTCCTTTTTGCCTAAACTATCTCAATAATATATTTATAGATTTTTCTCGTATATAGTAAAAATACCTTATTGTCTACGATATCTGTTTCTCCTGCCAAAGCCATTCGACCATTAATGTAAGAGTGGTTAAAAAAAACTAATGGTTGAACAAACCGCCTACGTACTACGTTTTACTATCAGTTGTTTTCGCAAACAAACAAACAGACAGACAAGATTAAGTTCACGTTTTAAGATAGAACACACAAACAAGTACTAGACAACCTTTGAAAATAAACATTTACATTGATTTTATGCTGGGATTGGATTCCTTGTTTTATGGTTTACATGTAAGTATGTTTTCGTCTTTCACAATATTCTTTATATCTTCGTTAGGGAAATTATCCTAATACATTATATTATACATTTTGATATCAAACTATTTATTTATTTATTAGTGGCTTTTGTGGACAGGATATTAATTAAGACTTGTTACAGTTGTAATGGCAAACATGTCATTTGGTTTAAATCATTTTATTAATATTTCACATAGTTTATTTAATATTTTGTGAATGTGAGAACGTTGTAGGCATAATAGACTAGATTTGTAGACCATTTACTTTTTGTTAAGTACCTGGTACTTCTTGACAGGCCTATACTGTCCTCCCATACCTATTAACACTGCAATTTGAAAATATTGTAAAAGCCAATTATTTTTAAAAGACTAACCGTGGAGTTTCTTGCCGGCTCTTCTCCATAGGAAACGACCACTTGGAACCGTGCACCTAGCTTCTGACGTTTCATAAGTGCCCATGTAGGTTTATGTGAAATAAAATATTTTGATTTGAAATAAAAATAAAATGCTATTCGGTAGTAAGCGCACGGCTGGACCGATTTGGTAAATTTTTAAATAGCTAGAGCAATGGTGGCTCAAAACGGTGCAGGAAAACATCGTGAGGAAACCGGCATGTCCTAGAACCAAAAATTCGAAGATATGTGACATCTACCAACCCGCACTGGGCCAGCGTGGTAGATTACAGCCCACTCCCTCTCGATATCTCGATGAGAGGAGGCCTGTGTCCCAGCAGTGGGAACATTACAGGCTGACTGATTATGCATGGTAAGCGCACTTGAGAACGGCTGGACCGATTTGACAAATTTACTATTTTAAATGTTTGTCCGAATGACGTTTTTAAGGGAAAGAAAAAAATGGAAAAGTTGCCCGGAAAATTTGGGAAAAACTGAAATAGTTTTTTCTATGGGATTTTTGTATGAATTATTGAAATTTCGACAGGTCAACGTCTGTTGGATCAGCTAGTACCTAATATTATAAATGTGAATGTTTGGATGTTTGACTCATTGTGACTCATTCACGCAAAAACGGCTGAAGGGATTTGGATGAAATTTGACACACAGATAGACCATGACCTGGCTAGGATACTTTTTATCCCGCTAGTACGTTCCCGTGGGATAATTTCCGACCTTCACGCAGGCAAAGCCGCGAGCAAAAGCTAGTTATGTTATAAGGTGAAAAATATTTGGAAATCTGTGCTTGTTTTTAATTAATCAATAATATTTACTTCCATTAGAACTCGGTAAAAGATACAGGATGAAAAAAAAACGTGTTGCAGATCTAAATTGTGAAGTGTTCAAACTTAGCAGGAATTATACCAAATTAATTAATGAATATCAGGGATGATTCTTTAAAGAATCATCCCTAATCATAATCACAATAATCATCAATGATAATCATGATTAATCATGATTATACCTATTAACATAATATGTATTTCGAAGCAAAAAGAGTTATCTAATAATTGCACCCCCTGGATACAATTACGTGTAATAAAAAAAGTATTTTGTTGACTTAATGGTAACTTAAAGAATTTTAAATAATGCCGACGATATAGGTAAGATACCGATCTCCAATTAAATGAAACGATACTAAATGTTAATTAAAATCTTTGACATAATTGAATCGAGATATTTTTAAATAAGAATCGTTTTGATCGAATCGAAACGATTGGGATGGCGATTACGATCTTATGAATAAAACTTGATTGAAAGGATTATTGCTTTTTGCTAATGAAGGCGTAAAATAGTTTTTTTTTTTTTAATATAATTAAACGTGTATAGTTTTTAAATACTTAGCTACAGAATAAACTTATGCTATAAAATGATAAATGAATATAGAAAAACATTTTACAAGTACAACAACTGATCTGATAAAGCCATAACTTGAACTTGAATATTAAAAAACAATCCTTGTAAACTACACACAAAAATAATTATCTTCGTAAAAAATCAAACGATTTCTTCAACTGCTACCATTAAAGCATTTTATGTGTTGCATCTTACATCCGTCAGGTGTAACAAGGCTCATATTCGCAAAAAAAAAAAAACTTACTTGGGTATGAAAAAATGAAAACATTTTGTAAAACAAAAGCGAGAAACGTTCGCTTATCACGTTCTTGTGGTCCCCTTAGCCCCTTTAATTAACGCCTATAAAATTTTATTGAGGAAGCCACCAAA
Organism: Atethmia centrago; assembly: GCA_905333075.3. NCBI lineage: Eukaryota > Metazoa > Arthropoda > Insecta > Lepidoptera > Noctuidae > Atethmia > Atethmia centrago. The sequence continues at coordinate 23,854,341 of HG995384.1, forward strand.
TTAAATGACATAACACATGATGCAGACGTTTTATACGACAGGACACGTGTATATTTTGCTGGGAAATATACTCTGCACACAACAGACAATTTTTTTTAAGCACAAAATTCGAGTCTTTCTACAGGGCACTATAAAAAGTATAAAAAGTGCGAGTCGGATTCGTACACGAACGGTTCAGTACCACCGTACAATATTTAACACTACATTTTTTTATACTTTTATTAATAAAAAAACAAAGTTTCTTGTATGGGATTTACAATTAACACAGTGTGTACTCCACACACTCGTGTAAATTGTAAAAAATACAGTTCTAGCTGCGACAGACTGACGGACGGACAGCAGAGCTTTAGTAATATAGTCTAGTCCCGTTGGCACCCTTTGTGTACGGCACCCTATACAAATAATTCATATATAGGTACCTTTACACAGTGGCATAATAAAATAAAATATAATACGTAATTACGTGTCAAAAAATATTCGGTAAAAAATCACTGAAAATATTTAAACGAATCAATTTCACTTAAAAAAAAGTTAATTAGGTTTCTACTCATTTTAATTTAAATGATCACAAATGAAATGTTACTAAAGTCGTTTTCTGACGTCAAAGAGTTTATTGTTCGCATTTCAAATAAATGAAAACTATAAATAAGATTTATAGTGTGATTTCATTGAAATTTCAAGAAATTATTAAAAAAAATGTTAACGTGAATTAATTTGCAATTTCAAATAAATTAACACTCATAAAATGTTCAGAAGTTCTTGATTACTAATTAATTGGCTAAAATTCTTGTATTACAATCTGGAATTGTTTTAAGTAATAAAAATAAAATAATTAAAGAATTTAAGACTAATTAAGATTATAATGCGTCAGTGCATCCATTTGCTTCTTTTCATTTTAAGGCTCTGACAAGACCCCATTGACCAAAATAGGCTTCGCTTAAGAAAAAATATTGCTAAATCTGTATAGTTTGTGGTAGCGGAAAAAATATATGTCAATTTTGAACATATTTCCCAGAACTTGGTTGTTACCAAAACACGTTTTGAAAACAAAATCTTGATACAAACTAACGTTAAACTAACATCTTACTTTGAGTTCTAATCCAACATATCTGTATCAAATATCAACATACGTTACGTATTTAATTAATAACAAGAACGTCTTATTTGAATGCAGAACTTGGTTGTTTTTTATTTTCGATTACTCAACTCAATTTTGAGTAAATAGATAATTACTTCATATTTTGCAATAAATTACAAGCGTTGTGTCATCGCGCTTCTCTTTCTTTTCTATGGAATTTGACAGTGACCGCGGTTTAGGTGTTGTCAGCGTCTTAATAGGTTTGCCCAAGATTTTTTGTTTCTTAGCAATTGCTTTAAACTTTATGATGAAACAAGCCGGTTCTACAAATATTTTAAAATAAAGTCGGTTTCGTGTCTGTCTGTGTGACCGCGTTGTTCTCCTTAACTACGCAACCTTGACAAAACCTCGAGATTTCTTTGTAAATTATGGTGAAAACCGCATGAAAATCTCATACGGTTTTCACCATCATTTAGAGAATTTATTCCGCAAGGTTTATATGTATTAAACTTACATATAATAAAGAAATCTCGATGTTTTGTCAGTTCGTTAAATCCGAGCGAATCAAGGGTGGGTCGCTAGTGTAAAAAAAAGTTTAAACATAGACCACACAGGCAGTAAAGCATAAACGTTTTTTTTTTATGCAACAGCAAGTAGCTATAGGGTAAAACCGGGATAGATGCCCCACTTTTTGAAATAGCCTCCTTATTTAAAAAATATTAATTTTATATGAATAACTTCTATGAGTGTAGTTAGTTTAATCGTTTATGTTGAATTATAATTATTATTTTTTGACCTATCAATAATAAATTTTGTAGAATTTAGCTTTTCGTGGAACACTTTTTTTGAGGATAGATGCCTACCTGTATGGATAGTTGCCCCACTATGAAAATACTAAGAAGGATAGATGCCTGCAGTGCGGGATAGATGCCCTTTATACTGTGTAGGAACGAAAAACCCAACCAAATATGAAGTCGAATTATGAAAAGCCAATTTTTTTTAATGTTTTTTTTGTTATCGTTATAAGATAATTCTAATACGACACAAACAAACATAATAAAATTTCAAAAACCAAGCATAATAAAATTTCAAAAACATTTGTTTAACAAAAATATGAATTCCTAAAGAAAAAATAGTTTATTAATAAATCCATTGGAGTTAAAATTAAATAAAAGCTTGTAGGTAATATCCTGAATTACATGATCGTTAATAGGTATATACCCAATGCCAACTTCGTTGTATTTTTAGCAGCATAACGTCTTCGCAATGTTCTCAATGGAATCCCAAATTGTCGGGATATTTCATTCATCCCCACGGTTTTTTTGTCCATTTCATCGAAAGCTGAATGTAGTTGTTCTACAGTCCAAGAACATACTCGAGCTCGCACTCCTTCCTTTCTTTTGTATTTTCGTGGTATGGTTCTGCTACAAGTAAAGAGTCCAAATATAAAAAATACGGAAAAACAAAAATATAACAGAACACAAAAATATTTTAAAAGTATGCACTGACGCCATTATAGTGTATGGAGGGATAGATGCCCCTAAGGGCACCTATACCTCGAAAAATCAGGGCAACTATCCTTTATGATAGGGATAGATGCCCAAGTATTTTTTAAATAAATTAAAAACAAAAGTGCAACTATTAACACCCAGATGAACACTTAATAAACCAGTAAATCGATGTAATAACAAATATAATGGAAAGTATTACTACTTATAAAGTTATACAATGGCAAATACTACCCTTTAAATCTTTGACGTGTTCGTGAAGTTCGCCGCGGAGATGATTGCACACACGAGTGAAACGCATCCTCACCGTACGACAGACAGGGGGCAACCGAGGTGCGGGGTGACTGCGGCTCCTACTTATACTATTAATTCATAGTTGCGAGTTTGAGAAGTTAGGTTTTTTGAAAATGAGGCATCTATCCCACTGCGTCATCTATCCCGGTTTTACCCTACTAATATAATTAAGCTGAAAAGTTGCGTTTTTTTGTTTGTTTGTTTGAACGCGCTAATCTCCGGAACTACCAGTCAGATTTGAAAAAAATCTTTTTGCATTTGATAGCCCAATTCTTAAGGAAGGTATTTAACATCACGCTAAAACCAGTAGGAGCTGAGCAAAAAGGAAAAAGTAAGAAAGAACGCCAAGCGAGAATGAAGTAATAGCGCGGGCAAGCGATGCGATGCGACGGGGTGGGTCGGGGGAATAAGAAATTACACGCGGACGAAGTCGCAGGCAGAAACTAGTGTCGTATAATTTCACATTAAGTTATTTATTTTTAAAGTCTAAACCAATTTCGACTCGAGAATAACAGCTAGTGCTAGTCAAAGGTAAAAATACTCGCAAATGATAATTGCTCAACACATAGGTACTGGTCACACACACTACAATATTTGTATTTTTTTCCTTATGGCCCAGCCAATGAACCTAGATGGCAACACGGAAAGAACATAGATAACCTCTTTCGTAGGCAAGGCCTTTTGTATAAAAAAAAACGTTCATTGGTCTTTGGTTAATTAGGAAAGATTTGTTTACAAAAAGGTATGGTTCATTAGATTACAATCATTTTTATTTTTATTAAAGTATAAATTGATGCCAATGGTTTTTACATATTTATTTTTTTATATGCAAAAAGCACGATACGATACGGCATCGATTTATTGTATTGTATAAATCGATGCCGTATGCTTCATCAATCATTGTTATTGTCAGATTTCATCGGCAAAGATGGTCAAAGCGCGAAAAATCGCAGAGAGCATTTGGCAAATCTATACTATACTAAATTACTTAAACTAATTATAATAAAAAAATACTAATATAATAAAGCTGAAGAGTTTGTACGCGCTAATCTCAGGAACTACCAGTTGAAAACAACTGAGGCGCTCCTGATGCAGGCGCTTGGCACCAATTCGCTTGTAGCAGAGTGAATTCACAAGGATGACAATGGGGCCGATTCCCTTGTTCACAAACTAAACTAAATTTAAGTTCAGTGCATCTTTTTCTTTCTATTTCATTAAGAAAAGGACAGAAGATAAACTTTAGTTTAGTCCTGTCAAATTAATCAGCGCCTGTCACTACTCCATACAAGTTTAGACGTGATTAAAAACTTGCCTACTAAAATTACGTCAATTTACGTCAAGCGCTGATTAATTTGACAGGACTAAACTAATATTTATCTTCTGTCCTTTTCTTAATGAAATAGAAAGAGAAAGATGCACTGAACTTAAATTTAGTTTAGTTTATGAACAAGGGAATCGGCGCCATTGTATGTAATAAGTTTTAGAAAACAAGTTATTATCATTAGTTTGTTTCACTATTGCATTGGGTTGCAAATATGTTTTTTATTTATTTATAGTGATTATATAAATAAATAAAAAACATATTTTTGCATTTGGTGGTACTTTGTTCTTTTTGGAGCCGAGCAAAAAGAACGCCGTAATAGCGGGGGTGGGAAATGTGGCTGTTATTTTAGTATATTGCTGGACATTGGCGCTGATTCCCTTGTTCACAAACTAAACTAAATTTAAGTTCAGTGCATCTTTTTCTTTCTATTTCATTAAGAAAAGGACAGAAGATACATTTTAGTTTAGTCATGTCAAATTAATCAGCGCTAGACGTAATTGACGTAATTTTAGTAGGCAAGTTTTTAATCACGTCTAAACTTGTATAGAGTAGTGACAGGCGCTGATTAATTTGACAGGACTAAACTAAAATTTATCTTCTGTCCTTTTCTTAATGAAATAGAAAGAAAAAGATGCACTGAACTTAAATTTAGTTTAGTTTATGAACAAGGGAATCAGCGCCATTGTGGTGGAATCGATTTCCACGCGAACGAAGCCGCTAGTGATGGGTAACTCATCAATTTTGGTTAAGGGAGGACCTCACTTTACCTCGTGAGGTCCTCACGAGGCACCCCTCATTTGAGGTGAGGAATCGTCAACGGCGTATTCACCTCACGAGGCTCGTGAGCCCGAGCCGAATTCAGCCGAACGTAAGAGGGAGCGAGTTCGTGACTCGCGAGTACTCGTGAGTCACGAACTCGCTCGCCTCACCCCTCGCCACGATTTCATATTGTCAATGTCAATTTTTGAGGATGCGTGAACGAGTGAGGTCGGGTGAGGAGGTTCAATGAGGAAATTCGAGTAACTCTTTCAATTTGCGATCATGAGTACCTCAAACGAGGGACCGCATGAGTGAGGGACTCATTACTAGAAGTCGCGTGGAGAAACTAGTGGTTTCATAAATATTAGCGAATACGAAAGCATTAATTTTTTTAAAAGAGTTTCGATAATGAAGACAGCCCGTCATCGACACCGTAAACTATGAACAGTCGTAAATTATTTATGACAGCCATAAAATTCGATGTTTCTTCACACAAGTGTTTGTTAAAGTTAACTATACGAGAGTTGCGTCATGTGTAATTATAATTAAAAATTAATGGCGTTTTAAAGGATTAGGTACATAACGTACGGTGGTGCTTATTATGTCGCTTGTATTTTTTAAATTGATTTTATAAAAAAAAAATTATTCAAACTATTAATTTATTCAAACTAGGCTGAGAATCAACTCTTTTCGAACGACAAAATTACTTAAGACAGTAACCCAAAACGCCCGCCCTTCAATAAATAACTGCTCTATACTGTTATGACTTATGAGTAAGATAATTGATTAAATATCGTATAATACGTAATTTCGTTTTATGAAACTATCACTATTAAATAAATGTTTACCTAGAACACATACATGATATATCATATGTATAATAATCATACTATTTTGTAACATGATTAATTTGTAATTTGACATAAATTCTTTTACTAATTTAATCTTTTAATTTAGTTAATGTTAATAATCATCTTGTAATTTGGTTATGTAAATAAATAAATAAATTTAATCTTAATTTATTGCATGACAATTTGATGTAGGTAAGTATTGTATTTTAACTATCTATAGCGAATATATGTACCGAATTTATAATATGAATTTTGTATGCCTCATTGGCGGGACATAGCAGTCTTACCTGTACCTAACATGATCCACAATTAATTATTTGAATTTGAATTTGAGAACCCAAAAGTCATCTCGTTTATTGCAAATGTTCATTCATACCATTCAGAAATACAATTAAGTCTTTATCTTATCTTAATTTATATAGCCCTTATAAAAATAAGTATAAAATTATTTTTATCACCCTGTTCACAATGAAGTGCACTTAATGATACCTACCTATTATTTAAATTGAATTAACTTAAGTCAAAGTCAAAGTCAAATTATTTATATCAAATAGGCAAATAAAAGGCACTTTTGAACGTCAAAATATATGTTTAGACATGAATAAACTTTGGCGCGCCTAAATTCAAGGTTGACACTCACTGATTCCATTTTATTTATTATTTATTAAAACTTTATGCACAAGTAAAAAAATACCGTAAAAAGACGGACTTAATGCCTAAGGCGTTTTTACCAGTCAACCTTAGGGTGATGCAGAGAAGAAACATGGCACGTGTGGACAAAGAAAGAAGAGTGAATGAAACCAGAGCGGTGAGAAGGACATCGAAGAAGACGATTGTTGGTGGAACGAAGATTTTTAGTATGGGCAGAGCACAAGTATTGAATATGGGAAGTCAGGTAAGAAGGAGAAGGGGGTTTGTCGAGAATAGAGAACAACATAGACAGAAGCCTCACCTTTTTGCGCTGACGAATGGGTAACCATTTTAAAAGCAAACGGTGCGCGGATACCTACATGGTCATACTTACGAATTATTGAGAAGCCGGTCAAGTTTATTGAGGAGAGAGATCTGGATTTAGGTCATACTAACACACATCACCATAGTCAATTATGGGAAAGATTAGGGACTGTACAAGCATTGCCTCTATGTGTGTTGCTGATGGGAGAAGATTTTTCAACCGAAAAAAATGCATCTAAGTATTTATTATCTGTAGGTATTGTTTTAGTCTAGTTTTTACTGGGAAAGGTCGTTGAACATACAGCCAGCAATATATTTTTGTACACGTGCATATATCTATGTAGGATTGAGTAAGTTTTTTTCTTAACGTATTCAAACAGGAGCCAATAGGAGGTTTTATTATTTTTGATTTTGGAATAGTTAAGTGGTTGTTTTTTTTTTTGGCAGAACGATGATGAACCAAGACGGTTGTGTGTTTTTACTTTTTGATGTATTTAAATAATATCGTTTTATCTAGTTACGTGCTTGCCCTACCATTCCCACATTTACATCAGTGTCGAAAAAAATTGTTTCACATACTATCTCTTACACGTGTATTTAGTATAGTACAGACTACTGGTTATTTCTAGTACAACGGATAAACGAAATACTACTTTGCATAAGAATAGTATAGGAACAGCTGTGTTCGTCGGCCATATGTGTAAGGCGGGCTATTAACATACGTTTTGTGTAGGTACTCGTGAAAGAGTTCGAAGTTTAATTTTAAACGAACAGCGTCGTGTCGTGTTCGAGAATTTAAATCTTTGATTTTGGAATTATTAAAGAACTGCGCTCGAGAAATAGAATGTTTATATAAATTTAAATACGTCATATTAAAAACGACAGTTATTATTAAACACTATGACATAATAAACAATAGCAGAATAAAGTTTAAACTTGCATACGTTTCTTGTTACAAACTTACCTACATCGACGCATACAATTTAATATTGTTTTATAGACTTTTAATATACTGTTATAAAATAATAATAGTTACCACATCCTTCCTAGTAATATGCTATGAAAACGGCAAAAATAACCTATGACTCATAAAGTCATCATAACTATTCATAACTCATAAACAATACATTATTAATGATTATCAAAATTCTAGAACTATTTTTTTTTTGTTTTGTTAGCTGTTATTAAATTATATGAAGTTAAGCTTCAATAAACAACTTGGTTCGTTATTTAGAATAATTTATTATTGGTACTACATGCCGATATATTATGTAGGTATGTATTATTGTAGGTAATCTAGAAATAATAGCTCTTTACGCTAGTTATGGGTGGACAGAATATGGATTATGATCTTTTCAACATATTTTATCAATAATACATAAAATTGTTCAGTTATAGCTAAGCTCTAAAAACGTTCTTAATTCAAATGAAATAAAATTGCGCGTGCTAAAACGTACACGTGATAGAAGAGAGATTTAATGCTCGTGCAGACTGGCGCGATATCGCGGCGCAACAGGCAGCGCGACACTTTCCATGAAGTTTTCATAGAAATTGTGCTACTAGTGTCGCGTCACGCCTGTCTGCGGGAGCCTTTACTGTGAGAGACAAAGAGTTATATCTCCTCTCTCATGTAACGAAATGTGCCTAAACGTGACGCTTTCTTAAAATGTCTGTCTCAATTCTCGTCCAACTATCGAATGGGCTAAAAAGTTTCACTTCAAGAAAAAAACAATACTGGAACTTCTGGTTTTCGAAATAGCGTGCATCAAAGATAAGTGCAAAACTGTCGTAACCGCGACTCGTCGACGTAAAACTGTAATTTGGACTGTAAGTTTTTAAAACCAATTATATAATTAAACACATGGAATTGAACAGTGGAGGAAATAGCACCAATTACCGATCGACATGTATTTCTGGTAAATTTTGCAATGTATGGGAAACCATTTGTTTTATTTGTAAACCGTATTTTAAAGTCCGTATCGATGGCGGGATGAGCTGGGCTCCTTCAACAAGAACTGGTGCTTAGCAGCTTTAAATATAGAGAAGTGAGAAAAGACTATTAAGGCCTTTGCCCTGCAGTGTGTCATCACAGGCTTTTGACAATCAATTTTAATAATTCAGTAGGTATACGGAGACGTACCAAATCTACCACGTAAATTACAGAAGTTGTAGATATAAAATTATCTTTCCGCCAGATAAATGAAATTAACCGCAGGATGCATTAAAATGATAAAGATAATTATTGAGAGGAAACACTGTAATTCATACAACAAATTGGAACACTAAGCGTTTACGTTATTAACTTATTAAACACTATTTCTGGATTTGTACACCCTTTGTTCAGTCTATTTAATATGATTAACAAAGTGATCTACATAGGTCGGTGCACCCTTAAACCAGTCTCACACGACATATGGGAGTTATTAATAATGCCCATTTATTAAATATTTGTGTTGTAACATTATGTAAATATGGCAGTCCGTTGTCCTGCTGCGTTCTTAATTAAATTCAATAAAGGCTAGAAGTTATTGGTAATAATGTTTGACAGCATCAATAGTATTTTATCTGTAACTACAACTGACTGCAAGTAAAATGATAATGATATTAAAATTAAAATGATTACCACAATTGCAAACTAAAGGACTGACATACAGCCTAGGCCAGTGAAGATAGAAACAACACATAAATATATTTCTTAGATCTTTATGATGTAGAAGCACACTAACAAGGGATGTAACGGGGCGTGTAAAAGGGCATGACATTTAAAGGCTCGTGCAGACTGGCGGGACTTGTCGCGCGACGCGACACCGGTAGAACAATTTCCATGAAGTTTTCAAAGAAATTGTTCTGCTGGTGTCGCGTCGCGCCGTCGTTTCGCGCCAGTCTGCACGAGCCTTAAGACAGGAAAATCGTATCTGAAGTTCACAAGCACAAGACAGAGGCAAAAGCAAGTTGAAAATAAGAACAAAAGTAAACAACAAACAAAGTTAATAAATTACAGTTGTAATAACCATTACCACAATATCTGATTACAGAAATTACACAGATACACCACCACGACGACAGTAAACAGATAATTGTTTAATTTTCCATTTCAACTCGTTATTTTTTTTGTGGCATCGCCTCGCTGACTGCGGAAATCGTCATAAGTCCTATTACGGCCTTTTGGAAAAGGCTTATTTTAATAGAGGACTATTATTTTTTATTAAAATGATATTGCTATTGTTACTTTTAGACAAAAATTTATAAATAAGATTAGTTTAATTCAAAAAAGGAATACGTATTAACAAAAAAAGCATAGCTGTAAAATCTAGATTAAAAATCCAAACACGACGTGTAAGTAGTTATTTTTATGACCCAAAGTCTAAATACCAGCAGTAATCTTTTAACAAAAATGTTAGATTTAACCATCATAAATCATAGGATCCATTCTTAATCTAACGTTAATCCATAAAATAATGACCAGTGAACCGTCTTGAAACTATTCAAAAGCTAAGAAGCGTGTGCATTTGAATACGAACAAAAATATATCACTAGCGTTTCTCACATAAATTCTATGCACTATGCATGGGAATAAGACGGTAGACAATAGAACAAATCTTAATAAATGATTGAACACGTAGGGTCGAATCAACCCTTTAAACGCGACACCTGGTCTCAAAGACCGAAGTCAAAAAACCTCTTTATCGCATTAGCATAATATTTATAATATTCACAATAGGATGCTTTATTCAAAGTAGCTTCGATTTTTAAATATACGGTAGTTTATTGTTAAAGATAAGGGATGGGACAATCGCGCACTTTGTGGTGGCTTGTAAGACGATGTTGAAAGGGTTACGGTGAGAAGTTAACGAGCCAGTAACAATGCTCTTTCATTCAATAATATTTCATGTCTGCGTTTTGTAATTCATGTTCTTGGTGATAAATTTTTGGTTTACTGAAAATACGGTGTGGTTAAAAACAACAACAGTTTACATGGAATCGAAATTTATCATTTCGATTCCATCCTTACATGCGATCATGTATTAAGTTTCTAATTATAAAATTATAGCTGACGTACGAACTTAAATCAGAAAGAATCAGAATCTAGTGACGTTAAATCAGGAATGATACTTCTATGAGTTTAATTTAATTGAAAACATACTTCCACAACTACAATAGTTCTTAACAAAAACAATGCAAAGAGAAACCACCTACTAACCCAATTAAACAAACGACTAAACAAAAAACCCAAAAATATCGTTTACAATCATAAAATAAAAACCGAAAGTAATATCCATTCATGCTGAGCAAACTATCAGTTGCATCTTCCGATCCAATTTCGAAGACAGCAAAAAAATCCTTTTAGCCCGACAATAGACTGTGGGCTTTTGTCTAGACACCGTCAAATGATACGCATTAGGTTTTTTATGCGATATGAATACATTTAAAACAGGAAGGATGTGAAAGTCGGGGTATTGAAGACACCGTATGGCATTAAAGGGTTAGGGACGTTAGGGTGGTTTAGAACGGCTGTGTCTCACAAAGAAATAGGGATAATGGGTGAAACATTGTATTAACGAATGAATTATTACCGGCATTTTGTTGTGGTATTTTAATATTTTTGAATATTAAGGAGCGCAATTTTAATAATGAAAAAGAAATATGAATAAGTTGCGTTGGCGAGCATAAAAGATTCAAGTCCAAATACCTACTGTTCTAAAAAAAGAACAAAGAAACGAAAACAACATTACAATCAATTTTACTACAGGCAATTCATCATTGCTAAACCGCTACTGTTTTTTGATACCTTATAAAAATGACAGAACAAAAACTCTAACAAAAAACACCTAGTTTCAGGCCGCGTCCTATTTGAAAGCGATCGTCGCGCGAATACGCGATCGTAGCGTTCATATTATGTCACGTTTTTGTTCGGTGAAGCTGAAAGCGTGGTCGCACCGACAGAGGGCGTTTTCCGGTTTTCCGCACAAAAGTGACATCATATTCACGCGACTATCGCGTATTCGTGCGGCGATCGCTTTTAAATAGGACGCGGGGTCAGACTAAAGTCATAGCAATGTAACCTTACAATGTCATAGTAACTAAGGTGAAATTCTTTCGATATTGTATCTAATCGAATTCGATAACTATAAGAACCTTGTTTTTGTTACCTTTCAATCAATCAACATTTTATCAAACTTTCTCCTCGAAGGTTATTTATTGATGATAGATAACACGTGTAAGTCATGTCACCTGTTGTGATAAGAAAAAGGGCGTAACCGACGATTAATGGAAAAATGTAAAGCGTTAAAGTGAAATAGTGCTAAGTGACAAATGCATTACTAAAACTTTATGGTTGTTTTCCTGTCCTATCCTACTTTTTGACTCAGATATAAAAAACAATGTAGGCCCCTTCGGTGATACGTTGAAGATATATGTTATCTAAACCGCGACCGTGTCGGGAACATTTTATATTGGCCTTGATTTGACTATCATATTGTATGGAACAACATGTAGCTTCGACAAGGCCCAAAAACTACAAGCATTTATTGAGGATCGAGCCTGCGACGCAACGTTCACACGGAATAAAGTAGCGTTCATAACCGCTGAGCCATTGCTCACGCTTCAAGTTTGCTTGAAAACTGGATGCACATTATGTGCCTAGTGCCAACTACCAAGATTATTTTTATTCTATTATTTCTTGCACGGAATAAAGTGGCGTTCGTAACCGCTGAGCTTAGCTTATGGTTCTAGTTAAGCTGAACATTGGGAGGCATATTGTATGTCAGTGCCAACTACCAATTTTATTTTTAATTCTATTATTTCCTAAGTGATTGTTCATATTGTGTTGAAGGTTTTAGGTCAAAAGTATTTTTGAATAGATTAGAAACTATACTATCTTCTAATAACTAATTTTTCTCTTATATACTTTCCACAAAAAGTCTAAAATTACCTTTTCGAGTGTCCTTCAGCTCAATAAATTAATATCCGAGACATGTCTGAAACAAAACAAAAACATCATTAGTATAAAATTGATAAGTGCTGCCAAGATATCTAAAGTTGTCCAAGTGCCACACCACTTGACTTAACCTTAAGTAAAATAAACATCGACTTAAAAGGCTTTATCTAAATCCCATTTTTAAATAAAATTGTAAATGCTAAGCTCCATAAATTGTGTAAAGCGATACCAAGTCAGCAATCAACCATTTGAAGTACCTATTACCTAGATCGCGAAACGTGTCCAACCGACTATCTAGTTCTAGTATCTACTGTAAAACCTTTAGCGGAAAATATAAATGGAAAAAATTAAATGCAAAACCTTTTTAATTTCCATTATTCAAAAGACTAGCTAGATATCGTGACCGGATCTCTTTAGAACGACAGTTAAACAGTTAGCGCCGCCTAACTTCATTGCCATTTAATTGTTGTCAGCCTCAAGTATGGATAAACCATTCATTTTAATGAGATTTTATTTAGTATTTGACATTTTATGTCCACCAGCAATTACTGAACCTATATAAATTGAATTATTCAACAGGAAATTTATCGGTAGCCGCCTTCACAGCACGTGTAAATCAACAAGGTCGAAATGAGCCATAAAATAGAGTTTGATTATTAAAGGGTTATAAAACGTGATTTCGATGATTTCTCTTGCAGCCATAAACAGACAATCAAGTTGAATGTTCTCGTACATACCGGCAACGTCCAATTACGTGCGTATAAATATCCGAACAGGACAGATGATTTATTAAAAATGCTATCGCGCAAAGGTGTCAACAAATCTTATTTGACCATCCATCTTTGTCTAACTCGAGTTATCGTTTGCTGATATCTATGTGCGGGGCACATACATTATTTATTTATGCACGAATTTGCATCGGCTTTTGAAGGGTTAACCCGTTGCGTTGTTCGCGCGTCGTAATCGCGTTGCATGCGAAAACAGTCGTATAATATTATTAATTTTGCACATTATTTAGTTTAGCATTTTATTTTGATATTTACAAATACCAACTTGTCCGTGAAATTAATGTCAGATTGTAAATTGAAACATAAGTAGGCAATAATTTTTTTTATTCAGCTACCGGTCGAGTGAAAAATGTCGTGAGAAAATAAAATACGTTAGGTACATTACTATTGAACACGACATAAATAACGTGTATTAAAGTTATTAATTTATAAAACCTTATCAAATAAACTTCGGAACGAGAAATATCAACTTTAATAAAAACATGTTTTATGTTTTTCAAACACATCCTACCTGTACAACGTGGTTTAGTATGAAATACGATGCCGTTTGCCTTGAACTTACGGGGCAACATTGTATCTCAAAACGTTATTAAAATATCAGGTTGCTTATGTTGACTTCGTAGAAAGGCCCACAATATGGCAACGATAACAGCGTTACTTGTAAATTAAAATTGGAACAGAAAAATATGAAGTTTAAACTTGCAATAGATTTTTTTTTTTTAATAATTTTTATTCATGACCATCCATACAAGTCTTTCAGTAGGAAACATATATGGGTTTTAACTTATAGGTACACTTGCGATAGAGAATGTACTGGGTTACCTATAAAAAAAAAGATTCTTAAAAAAATAATTCGAAGAAACATTATCATTTAAAAATGTCTCAATAACATTTCAAAAAGGAACACTATGAAGAAGCTCACAATAAAACCACAGATTTAAAAAAAGAACACTCGAAGACGCAACTTGAGTAGGAAATTATTTCACAATAGTTTACAACTTTTGTGTTTGTAATAAAAAAGGTACTTTAATGTGATTGTACCCCATTGTGGAGCCATGGGCTATGGATTTCGTCTCTATTGTGTGTCGAAGACAGTAATGAATTGCTTGTTACTTTATGTCACACTTGTTTTGACAGCCGACATAAGCTTGAATGCGTCTTCGAACAAACAGACACAAGAATTGCGTTTACTCTACCTATGAACAAAATTTAATTAAGTGCAATTGTCATACATAATCGTTAAGTTTTGTTTGATCGTTAATGCCACGTTATTATTCATAGAAATTAATTTGTATTTCTTTAGTTGATGACTGTTTTTTCCAATTAAACTTTAGGAGTCAAGTACACATCATTGAATTGAATAGCTTCGGGGTATAAACTCAAATGAGTTATTGTAATTTAACTAGGTAAGTGATTATTACATTGTTATAAGTACCTACTGCTTGAAGAGTAGTCTTATTTCAGTAATTTCAATCTGAGTTGGATGATAACATAATAATTAATAACAGACCTAAAGTTCAAAAATGTAATTTAAAATATTGAATAGAAAAGGTCAAAAAACATTAAAATATCATTTGTTAAGTGTCATGCAACGCCCTTGATAGTTCTCAAGGCAATAAATTATTTTGAAAAAAAGAATACTTCTCCGACAATGCACTTGAGATATTTCCCTGTCTGTTTAATTGCCTGTCAGAATCGAACATCTAACCTTTTACAAGTGGGCGAATAAAAATGGGCATAGACAACAGAAGACTCAAGAATGAGGTCATATTATTTTTAATTTTGAACTTTTGATAGAAACTTTTTTGTATTTTTTGCGGTCGCATTCCATATCTATGGGTTGATCGATTTCCTTTTTCTGCGTTGTCTATTAATTGGGATGTTTTTATAGGTTTATAGAATATATTTGGAAAGGAAGTGTTATTTTATTTTAATTAAGTAATGGACGATTGAATGAATAGATATTACTTGAGTTACGAAGTCGCTTCGTTTGCACATAACTGTTTTCTTGTTAGGTATATTCAAATTTTTATCCTAGTTTTGAATAGGGCAGAATTCGGAGCACGTCCTTCAAAATAATGACGTAACTATGTACGGAGATAAGAATCTTATTAATTTACCCAATTATTTGGTACGAACCGTGGCAGTAGTTATGTTGCTTAAACTGTACCTATAGAAACTAGTAGCTAGGCAAGCTTGCCAGTGCCATACTAACATTGTTCTTGTCAGTCTAATTGTAATTTATAACCAGTTTACGTCAATTACTGAATTTAAAGATCTCTGCTAGGGTTAGTAGCACTTGCGGCTGCAATCAAAAGTTTCCCCTAAAATTCTAAGTACCTTTGGGGTTACATTTTGATTGGGAGAAGGGATTTTGGAATCATTTTCTCTAAAATAATCGTTTGTAATTTTTCTATAAAAATTAAAATATTTTCGATTTAAATCGTCCGAAGGTTGCACAACCCTAACCTAATCTTTACATAGACTTTATATACTAAGGTCACTTAACGCATTATATTCACATTGTAACCCACATGACATTACATACTTAGTTCAATTACCGACATTTTTACCACACAATTTGGACATGCAGATTAAAAATAAACTGCCACCTCTATTAGACGTAATTTACTAATTTGTTCTACATAAGAACAATGGCGATTGCGTGTGCCAGCACAAATTTTGCTCATTTGTATTAATCTCGTTCGTTCTCACTCCGGTCATTCGTTCCCTTCGTGCTAGTTTTAAATGAATTTTCAAACGTTATTTCCTGTTATTATCAAGCTATTATTTATTACTAACCAGAGTCATATGAATAAGCTTATTCTAAATTTAAATTGGTTTGGATTGACATTTGACTCATCAGCTGGATTATTGAATAGTTTTATTCAAAAATTATTATAAAGACTTTAGTGAAGTGAACAGAACTCTTTGCTGAGGATAAGAAAACATTGCTAAGAGAATCATAGAAATTAATAAATAAAGGAACAGTTGGAAATGGCACAAAATAAGATTTTGAAAACAAAATTGTTAATGTTTAAGTTTATAATATTCGTATTATTCAGTAGATAACTTTCCGCATTTTCGTCCGTCACGACAGTTCAAAAATTACGTAATACATTTTAGTTGTGTGCGTTCATGTCATTTTATTCTATTCTCGGCAATGACCACACGTGAGTCACTGGCAGGCAACATGTTTTCATAAAACGTTGGGCAAACGTTGGCATATTGGCGAATTAAACAGTGTTGCGATGATTAATGTGTGTTCAAAAATTTGGCAAACATTTTAACGAAATGTTTGCTCGATACGAATGAGCCTTTGTGAATGTCCCGAGTTATTCGGCGTTAAGTTCGGCAAATATTTTTTTGAGTAGGTACGTAGGTGCGTTCCGTACAATCTGCTAGTCATATTATGAAAAAATGCTTATTGTTTTGGAAAAATTGCAACATAGAAGAGAACATTAAAAAATAGGTATAGAACAGTTTAAGCAATCAGAATTCACTTTATTTTCATATCAACAACTTACAGGCTTTCTGTTCTTCGTATTTTCTTTTCATGAATTTGGAGAAAAATACATGTATTTTAAAGAAAGAAAATAATTTATACTTGTAGTAGGTAATAATATTTAATGTAAGTACCTAAGAACGATGATATCAGATACTAAGAAAAGTCCCATGATATAATTAAAACTTGTAGAAGTTTCATGACAAAATCATTAAAACTTATAAGAAATTGCGAGTTACGGGAATCATAGTAAATTAAATGTACCTACATGATAGAGTTACCTACTAGAAATCTGTAATGAGTTTTTAATTTCTTGCCATTAGTGCCGATTCCCTTGTTCACAAACTAAACTAAATTAAGTTCAGTGCATCTTTTTCTTTCTATTTCATTAAGAAAAGGACAGAAGATAAATTCTTGTTTAGTCCTGTCAAATTAATCAGCGTTTGACGTAAATTGACATAATTTTAGTAGGCAAGTTTTTAATCACGTCTAAACTTGTATGGAGTAGTGACAGGCGCTGATTAATTTGACAGGACTAAACTAAAATGTATCTTCTGTCCTCTTCTTAATGAAATACAAAGAAAAAGACGCACGGAATTTAAATTAAGTTTAGCTTGTGAACAAGGGAATCGGCACCACTATTTATAATTTCATAATTTCCCGTTAGTTTAGCTGAACTAGTGAAATGCAATTAGTAGCTTGGTTTATTTACATTTAATAAGGGTTCTCAGATCTTTGTACAAATAAATAAAATTAAAGTGACCTATAGTAGAAAGAAGACCTATAGTACACCCACATTTCACCGAGAGCGACCCTATTGGCCATCAATCAGAAACAAATCCAGACTCCGGGCTACTACCTACTGAGAAATTCCAGATGGAAAATCCAATAACACTGCCCGACCCGTGAATCGAACCCTTTTTTTTTTGGATGGGAAATCATCAAATAACTTCTCTCGCTCTGGGCGGAGCGGGGGGGTGTGTCAGACTCTTACTGACTAAAACCCACCCGTATTCCTTCCTGTTACCTGTGTTGCCAGGGGCCTCGGTGACCCTTTAGTACCTTCCCGCGACCCCGGCAGGGATCGAACCCCTTGAGGACCTCATGCTCAGCAGTAGCGCGTCAGACCATTAGACCAACGAGGCATTACTTGCTAATTTAGGCCATTTCATATTCAAACGTTATTCAATTTGAAATTAGAATAAAATTCATTCCGAATTCGAAAAACTTAGGTAAGGAATTTAAAAAAATAATGTTTAGCAAGACAACTCGCATATTACTCACCAAAATGACCTTGGCAACGTCAGAATGAAATACGACAAAATACCGAGTACTTGACGATCAACAAGAATTACTGTAGACGGTAGCAAGTAACCACCGCCCGCATGCCGTAATATCATAGACTAGCGTATTATTACAGAGTTATTGGTCATCACAAACCGATATTTTGTGGTCATTTGACGTCGTTGAACGCGATTGCAATACTGTTGTAGACTTATAGCAATTTCGCGACCAAGTACCTACGTTCTGGGAAATTCAAATTAAGAATGTTTTATTCTTAGTGGAAACTTTTTAAATGGCCAGTAGGTTGTCGATGTGATTGGCTGACGATTAAGGTAGGCTATTTACGAATGAAAACCTTTTTTTTTAAGTTTTGGCGAAAAGACGGTCACAAATAGGGGTTATTAAATTTTTATTACAGATCCCTTTTAAATAAAAGGTTTATCTTCAGATGTGTCATATTCTCTTTAGAATTTTACTAAAAACGTTCTTTCAGTGCTATGTATAGTTATTTAGGTATTCTAACGCAAATAAATCTTTGTTAAAATTCCTAAGGTGTGGTTTCAAAGCACATGTATTAGAACGGGTTTTGCTCAACTCCTAAACGGAATAATAATGACAATATATCAAAGTAACTGGACATGCTTAAAATATGTATATTATTTGTTTCCTTAAGTTTACAATTAGGTATTTTCCAAGTTACCTACCTTACACCCCGATTCAAATTTTATGGCGGCTCGGAACATGAGAACTAAATATAAATTAAATATTCAATAATTCCTAAATATATAATATTCCATAAAACATGGTTTTGTTAATAAAAGATGGTCGTCATTTTTTTTAACCTAGTCGCTAGTAATATAATATTTAATAACTTGAAATATTAGTAATATTATCATATTATCTACACATGTAACATTATTATTTTATGTTTCATGATTTACGATTTTCTTTTAAAATAAAATATGCTAATACTACCTACATATTTATGTTCACTGGAGAATAAAACTAGTAGGTAAAGTTTTAAATTTTATTAAATTAACTCATAGTTTATTAGGTTATTTTGTGATTTTGACCGTTTACAGACCATTTAATGCTAAATTTATTCAAGGTAAGATGGATGAAAGATTTAATTTTGCATAAAATATAAATTTTCTGTTACAAAGTTAGTAGGTATCTAAAACATTTCTTGGTCGTCATTAGGTACTTACTTATTAAAAAAAAATCTTTACAGTGAAACGTTAATTGATTTTGTTTCAACAAGTGTTGGAAACCATTTTAGAAACAAAATATATTTTTTTCTATTAAAACTCCAAAGCTTTTCTTAATAACTTTGTTCATTAGGCTTGGTCCATAATAACCAAACAAGAAACTATTTCACAATAAATATGATTTATATTTAATAATTTAACACAGATCTCTATTATATTACTAGCCGACCCGACAGACGTTGTCCTGTCCAATACAAAAATCCCATAGAAAAAAGGACATTCAGTTATTCCGAATTTGAACATTTTCCGGAACACATTTCGAATTTTTCTTTCCGTAAAACCCTAATTCGAACTATTACGTCAAATTTTAAGACAACAAAAAAAAGCCAAATCGGTCGAGCCGTTCTCAAGTGATACGCTTACCAACGAACAGTATTTCAATTTTATTAATATAGAAATCATAATAGGAAGGACGATAATAACGATAACGACATAAGGACGCTACCTGTGTAGACACACTGGCACCGTCCCACCTCCAACGACCTACTTCTAAAGCGGGTGCAGCGGCAGAAAATGCCGAAAATCTGAAAGTTATTAAATATGGAGGCCTTGGCAGAGAGTACAACTTTGTGCCCTTTGGCGTCGAGACCCTCGGTCCGTGGGGTCCCAGTGTGCATAAGTTATTTGCGGAAATCGCGAAACGTCTAGTTGATGTAACTGGTGACCGAAAAGCTGGCGGCTTTCTCGCGCAACGCATCAGCATTGCAATTCAGCGAGGAAATGCCGCCAGCATCCTCGGTACAACGCCCCGAGGGTCTTTTTTAAGCTTAACTTAGTTTTAATTTAATTTAATTTAGTTAATGTTAATAATCATCTTGTAATTTGGTTATGTAAATAAATATATTTAGAAATCATAATTAAATCATCAGATCGATGCAAATCTCGCTTATTAAAGAAAATATATAGTGTTAAGAATTAAATTAGCACTTAAATATGAATACAATAAATTTTACGTCGGAAACTTTCGTGAGTCAATCCAATAGATCAGGTAATACACGCAACAGTTAATGCCTTTATCTCCGTCTCATTCTATCGTTAAAATATCGTTCATTCATTCGCTCATTTTATCGTTCTGTCATTAATGAGCCATCATTAAGGTAAGTAGCTTAATTATAATAATTATTGTATTTAATTGCGTTATTTACAAAACACTTACAGCCGAACACGGAAAATCTGCTCAATTTTTTGTCGCTGTTAGTCTCATGCTGTCTGTTACTGTAAGGTGTAGCGACAGAAATATCTTAAAGAACTGAAATGAAACGTCCATAAATAACTCATACCTAATTTATTAATAAAAATATATTATCTTAGCGACATATTAACAAACTAAAATATGGCGTCGAAAAATTCATCCGCTTCGCTGTCGACTGGTAATGTTCCCATGAGACTGGCGGCATTGCATGTTTAGGCTCTGGCCAAGGTAACAGACAGCCCTTCGGTCACGGGAATTGTCAACCAGACCTTTGGAGATTTCATTGAACAGACCAAAGAATGTCATAAAGCTGTCTTACCTCCGGATACTCAAACACCACTGTGTTTGAGTATCCGGAGGTAAGACAGAATTTGAAATAGAATCGTTTTAGCACTTGTTTTATTTATGAATATATAATTTTAATTGATATCTTAGTGATTGGTATCTTGATTGATAGTCTTATTAGATATGTATAATATAAAACATCGCATGTGCACCCAGAAAGCTAGATAAATATAATTGGGTTTTTTTGTAAGGTAATAATTATAATCATTTTAGTGTGATGTGGTGTTCCACATGACAATATTTAAAAAAAAATGCAAAAATGTACGGATATTGGTTGAATTATTAATTAAAACCTAATTAATGTATTATAGTTGGTAACATGTGAACTTTTACTTCTTGAATTACTTGGATGATACACATCATTACTTGGATGATATACATCACTTTGCAAAAAAATATAAAAATAAAATGACAAATAGAAAACAGAGTAAAAATATAGAACTCTGTAACAATACCGTTTTTGATTTAAGAATTGACGTGGGTGTGCTGAACAGTATTTATAAAAAAAATATCTGAGTATTTTATAGTGTAAGTTTAAATCGTCCAAAAAAATAAATCGATTATTCTGGTCGTTATGACAAGCAATATTTTATACAGCATGTCTATGAATGGCCGATTTTATTACTTTTATTTCAGTAATCCTAAGATTTATGTCTGAAATCCACCTTTTTTAAATAAACGGTTCCTACTAAAGCTAATTTATCCAGCCAAAAAAGTCAATGAAAAAAAAAAATGCCTACCAAAAATGGAGGCATGTTTTTTTAAAAGTTTTATAATATCAAGGATTTTGACTCTGTAAAAGAAAAAAATACAAGAATCACTTAATACGTAACACATGTGGTATATTATTTGGAGACGAAGTAATGCAAGTCGTAAAATAAACATATTGCGACCACATGAACTCTAGCTGTTATTTTTGAACGTTTATTTACGTGTGGGCGACAAACAATGTTACCTATATCTGTAGATCAGACATTATTTTTTGGATAAGTGCTAGTCACTAAAATAATAAATAAAGCAAATTATTAAAAAAAGATAAAAATTCCGACTGCAAAAACAGAACTGAAAAGAGAAAACAAGCATTATAATCAGTTACCTATGTGTTTTTGCAGTCGGGTTTTTTAATTTGATTTATTTCAAGCTTTTCAGTTTTATTAATCTGTATATTTGGAACTGACTCAGTACTAGCTTTTATTTGACACCAATATTGTTGTTATTTATTTTCAAAAACCTACCCCTCCCTTTTTTGTATTTGCAGATGCAATGTCACTCCCATAATTAAGACAAATCTAAGTACACCTCTTAGGTATTATGTTAAAATCCATCAAGCCGTTACAGAGCGTGCCAAAGAAATAGCCATACATACATAAACACTCTCGAGAAACATTACCCTCTTTCTGGGACAGTTGGGTAAAAAAAACAAAAAGTATGCAGCTAAATAGGAAATAACTAGGCATTTGTATTAAGTATTTTCATTCAGCAAATACATAATAAACATAACATAATCAGCCTATAATATTCCCACTGCTGGGACACAGGCCTCCTCTCTGTGAGAGGGAGTGGGCCGTAATCCACCACGCGGGCCCAGTGCGGGTTGGTAGATGTCACATTTCGAATTTTTGTTTCTAGGACAGTCGGTTCCTAACGATGTTTTCCTTCACCGTTTTGACAGCAGTGGTGATGAAATAATGTACACAAAGTAAAGCGCCTGTCTAGGTTCGAACCAAAGACCTACAAGTCGTAAGTCGCGACCGTTACCACTGGGCCACCACTGCCATACATGAACATGTTTGGGTGAATTCGTCACAGTTGAAATGATAAGTTATCTAGGTATTTTTTGAGATCTTACCAATAAAGAAAATACCTTATTTGGGATTTTACCATTTTTTAACAACAAAATAACTATTAGGATTATCCGCGGTAGTTTAGAGTCATCGTATGGTAAATTACAACAAAATCAATGGCTCATAAAAATGCACCAGAGCGATACCTTTTTACCCGACTGCCTCAGGAGGGTAATGTTTTTTACGAACGAACTTTTGAATGTCAATCGTTTTTTGTTTTCAATACTAAAATTGGCTTTTAGGTGCTTATGTGTGAACTTAGTTTATAAGAAAAACCCGATTTGAAATTAAGGTCGTCTTCTAAAATTAGGTACTAACTTATTATTTCTTTATCTTAAGTGTTTGCCTGTTTTGGGTCGGACTGAAATTCAAGCTTTTGTATAAACGATTGAGTTACTTAAATACATATTTTGTACGATTTTATTTCTTTGATATACATAAAAACATAATCCTTCTTTTTGGCTTCGCCATAGTCGGGTAAAGGTAAATTATGACAACGTAGTACCTACTTAAACTACACAATAAATTACACTGGACTGCTTCGTTGGTCTAGTGGACGCAAGCGCTACTGCTGAGCATGAGGTCCTGGGTTCGATTCCCGGGTCGGGCAAAGTGTTATTGAGTAATTCTATCTGGAATTTCTCAGTAGCAGCCCGGAGTCTGGGGATTTGTGCCCGGTTGATGGCAATAGGCTCGCCCCCTATTACATGGGACTTTAAAACATAACTGGCGAAATGTTGATGTACTACAGGTACACCTCTGCCCAACACTACGGGGAAACGAGGTGTGATGTTATATTAGTAATTACTAGCTGCTGCCCGCGGCTTCACCCGCGTGGATTTTTCTAAAATAAAAATAAAGCCTAAATTACTCCTTTCAACATCAGCTATCTGCCAGTGAGAGTCCCGTCAAAATCGGTCCAGCCGTTTCGGAGATTAGCCGGCACAAATTGTTTTTTTGATGTACCGTATAGCTTTTAGTAAAAAACTGTTATTTTGACAACACAAACAGACACTTCTAAAAGTACAAAACATACCTACATGCGTTTATTGCCATAAAAAACTGCTGCATGGTTCAAAACGAAAGATAAAATCATTTTTGAACGCTACATAAAATGTGACAAATTAATGACATTAACACAACTAACTAAGAAAGTAATTGCGACAAAAACAATTATAAATAAACATACGAACACACAAACATAAATACTAATGAACAAAATTTAATTGCAAAAAAATGGCGGCCCGCCAAACTATTTACAAGTCGCTTCTGCCCGCGACTTGGTCCGCATGAAAATTCTTGTTTCAACATAAAATATGGCCATACCCATCGCGTCGCATCGCATCGTCAGCGTCGCTTTCGTTTAGCGTCCTTTCCGACTTTTTGCTCTGCTCCTAAGGGTCGTAGCGTGATGTTAAATAGCCTATAACCTTCCTCAAGAATTGGGTTATCAAATGCAAAAAGATTTTTAAAATCGGACTGATAGTTCCAGGGTTAGCGCGTACAAACAAACAAACAAACTCTTCAGTTTTATTAAGAAAGAAATTTTTTTTTTTATCGAATAGAGTTAGTAAAGAAAAGTTGTCAGTTGATAATTATATAATTTATGAAGTGACCGAGAAAATATGTTATTCATACAACGAGGTACGAGTCTCGTACTGAGGGATTAAGGATAATTATTATGCTGCACTAAAATTTAAATCCGTTTTATACGTTTGCATTTTTAGGATAAGTAATTAAATGTAATTTAGACAGTACGGGTAGGTAAAATAATAATTAATAATATGTTTGCTAAGGTTATACTGTTTTGTACCGCGTTTTAAATAGCCACGTTTTGAACAATAACATGGGGTGTGTGACCGTGGCGATAAATTTAGTTCAACTTTTCAGAAAATTTAACTACCTAGGGTACTTGGGACGCCTTTCATGTAACTCTTATAAAACTTTATAATGCCTAGTGCAACTTGTGTAATTTCTGTACTTATATTGTTTTATTTTAATTTTTATAGAATATTGTTTTTGCATGCTGTGTCTATCGCTTAATATCGTGCACTTGGCTTGTATGTTGGCTTGTCTTAATTGGTTGAACAGTGTAACGATTGTAGATATACCAATAAATAAATAAACTATGGCAAAAAGGTGTCAATTTAATAAAGATGGCTCTCTGTTCGGCAACTAGCTCTGTATTCAAAATCCACTACTGTATTTTTAAACAAAGCTAAAATTCAACCAATAAATATGTTGCTTGAATAATTCATCCGTCCTGAACCCGGATGAATTTTTCAAGCAACATAGTTTTTCAACACACCTTATTATTTAATCTTGTACCTATTACTTGTGCCCTATAAAAATATGTATGATTAAAAAGTTTGTTTATTTAAATTTCGAACACCAGTTAGTTTTTTTTTATTGGTGTCATTATATTTTTATTCCTTCAATCTGCCAAAAATATTATGTAAGTAGAAAAGTCTTACCTATGATTCCATCTTAGTAATAAATATGTAAGAGTGGCTTTTAATGCCACAAAAATGTTTTTTTTTTAAATCTATTAAAATAATCGCTGATAGGAACCTACTTATTTATCAAAAATATTATTGAGAGACATTTTAAAAGAATTTTATTGAGCTCATTAGCTCTTATTACAATAAACTAAAATATTTTGCGTTACACTATTTTTTATCCACTCCTCCTTCAATTAATCGTGAGCAAGTCGAAGAAACTTCCACATTCCGCAACATTTCCTAGCGGCCGCTGGCTAAAGATAAGAGTTGCTCATAAATAATAATTAGCAGCCAGGAATCGAACCTGGGCCGCACTTTGTGACTAACGATCCTGCCTGTCGCCCGAGGCGTACAGATATTAATAACACCCAACGACCATCTGATTTATATCTTCATACGAACGTCTATACTTGCTTATCATTTAAACTTGATTCGATTTAACGTAAGTACACCAATTACAACGTCCGACTTAAGATAAATTGTCTAATTAACGATTGTAAAATTGAGCAAAAAGCACGCGTTTCGGTTGTGTTCAACACAACGTTTCATAAGTCTAACAATGCCGTATTTACGAGTGCGTTACCGTACGGAAAGTCTGGCCATTAGCGTGCCGACACCAATCATTTACCGTTCTTAATTCGAAATGAAAAAAAAAAAACTAAAATCGATTGTCTTTAAACAACGCCTCGAGATAAGGACCCACACTGTCCAATACGGAGTCACGATAAGCCTTAAGGCCGAATTTGTAAATAAAAAAGGTTGCCCACGGCCAAATTAAATTAATAATTCCGCGTTTACAATCTTATAATAACCGCTATTTTTCGTGCAACACACCCAAATTATTTTGAGATAAAAACTTATAGGTACATGTGGGGTACGATTGCATATCTCGAAGCAGTGTTGTCGACCACGAATTTGTAAAAATATTAACCCGAATATTAAACAGTATTTCGAAATTCATACTGGAACCAAAACAGATGTTTTTCATTGCAGCAGTCATTATCCGTTTTTGGTTGTTGAAACTTTTAAATTCGTGAAGAAAAATATAAGTAGTTTTAGAGCGTACCTATTGAAATTGCCATGTTATATTAAATATTATAGTACTTAATTGTTAATTTTGACTGTTATTTTAGTACAGATTATTTAAATAATAGGAATTTTAGAGGCAGCTGTTTTCAAGCAGCAGCCCGGAGTCTGCGTTTGTGCCCAGTTAATGGCAGTAGGCTTGCCCCCTATTTCATGGGATATAAAAATAACTGGCGAAATGTGGGTGTACTATGGGTACACCTCTGCAAGTATTTTTTTTTTTTACGTTAAGAAATAATATTTTTAGAGCGTAAGTATTCAACATGACATGTTGTTTTGAAGCATTATTAACTGTTACTACTCACTGTTATTTTAGTACACATTATGAAATCTAGGTATACTATGTGAACGTAGTATTTTTAAAGTAGGTATATTAATTTTTAACATTAGGAAACAATTTCTAATATTTTTTAGAGTGGTCAGTTGGTCACCTATTCAACTTGACAGTTATTTCCGACTGTAACTTGTAACTCTAACTTTACAATGTTCTTTTAGTGCAATTTTAAAATCTTATTTAAGTATCTAGTATTTAAATAAGATTTTAGTGTTCATATTTTTAACATTAAGAAATAATGTTTCTTAAAGTGGCCACTTATTCAACTTAAAACTTCTTTGGACAGCTTTTAAGTTCCACATTCAATTGAATTATTCGTCAACCAACTAGTATTGGATTTAAGTATTTTTTTATTAATTCGTTTTTTTTTCGCACGTTTTCTCTTAACACGTCTGATATTGGCAGATTGCAGAATTATCGACATCGACACCATTGCCATAGAGAAAAATAGAATAGAATAACTGTTACTTTTTACTGATAAAAGTTAATAGTTCTTATATATCATGGCAAGTATTAGCTTCATTGTTGATGACCGTTAATAACAGGTTAAAACAAAGTGTAGTGTCAGAGTACAAGTTACTGATGTGTGTTTTTACTAGGTACATAAAGAAAACCACTTTTACACGACTTTTAAAGGAAAATATTGCCTCGGCAAAAAAATACTTGTACAAAAGAGCATTATCAAGTTGTTATATGCATCAGAACCGTTAAAATGTTCAAACTTTTTAGGTGTTTACACCAATCTGCCATAGCAACACAGATAAGGCCTTACAATGTGATAAACGTAGATAAAACAACTAGCATAACACAATGTGTCTGTATCTGACGTAACTATGATCGTTTAAAATTTGCATTTATATCATCCACATAGTATATGTATAGAACTTCTGTACAAGAACATGAAA
Organism: Atethmia centrago; assembly: GCA_905333075.3. NCBI lineage: Eukaryota > Metazoa > Arthropoda > Insecta > Lepidoptera > Noctuidae > Atethmia > Atethmia centrago. Next base: position 23,882,099 of record HG995384.1, read on the forward strand.
AAATCACCTTTTGACAAAAACATGTCGATAAGTTGAAAGGTGAAGGGGCACAAGATTACGTAAGACAGAGATAATTTGATAAAATAAATGTTGTCGTTTTGTTATGTAAGATAACGTAGTACATTAGGTACATATAGCAACTTAGCAACAGTGCAGGACAAAATTAATTTATTAAAAAAATATTTTTTTAAAGTATAATACTCTGTAAAAAAATATTACAGTAATGTCCTTTATTTGAACTCGATAAGGGACCAGTAGGTATGCTAAATTGTCGTTGTGTGATAAAAACATGTGACTGCTTTTATCATGAACATATAAATACTGTTGCTAAGCGAATTGATAAGTGCAAACTGTTTTTTTCTTTTGCTAACTTATTTGAATCTGAATAAAATCAGTAAGTTAGTGTAAAAAAAAACTTATTTCAATAAAATATTTTCAGGGTTTTTTTTATAATTAGCAACAAATAAAAAAAAACAGTAACCGAAAAAACGCACAAGTTTTTTTCTAAATACTTGACTACCTAACTAACCTGTTGATAAAAATGTTGCTAGGCTAACAATTTAACTGTTCCATAACTGTTTTTTTTACGGTCGATGTAATCCATTTACAAAAACATCGGCCCATTTTTTGTTTGTTAAACTTTGAGCGGTAAAAAGTTTACACAAAAAAGATTGCGTGCAGTGACGATTAAAGTGAACGTCTTTGAATTGTATCACTTTTTATGGTAAGCTTTTAACTTTTATTAAAAGTTGTAAATTCCAGATACCTAAACAACTTGTCAACTTATGAAGAAAAATAAAAATTATTTGTGTAAAATGCGCTTATCCGTCGGGAATGTCAATGTTGAAAATATACACACGCCTAAAATAAATACGATAAGAATATAAAAAGGAGCAAAAAATATACTCACCAAAAGTGTTGCCGATGAAAAAATCTAAATTTAATTTCTATTTTTTTCGTTTGCACTACTTTTTGCGCCTGGTGTTCCATTGACACTGTACCACTAATCGTCACTTCGTAAATTATTACTATCACAACGTTTACAGTTCTTTAATATCCTACTGAATTTTCATATTTTCCAGAAAAAAAGAAAACTTCAGATTTTTAATTCCATTTTTAAAATGAAAATGTTGCCTTCTTCAATATTCCAATCACTATGGCAGCCGCACTAAAATATTTGAAGCTCAAAATCATTAATTGTTGTTAGCTTTTTTAAGATAATATTGGAACTTGAATTCTTATAAGATGTTCCAAAACCGCTTAGGGAGCGCTGAACTCGTATGAGGTTCAAGATGTTATAAAAAAAACAATTGACGATACGTGTTCGCGCGTCCATCGTCGTCACAAGAAGAAGCCACGCATCCAACGCGAGTGTCGCCCGCGCTCCGAACCAACGGATTGTGTAAACGCGCGCCACTCGCTCGGCTAGCGTCGCGAGCGGGGGCGGAGGCGCGGGGGAGGGTCGCTAGCTCTCTCGCACGCACACATACACCCAACCGTACACCACTCCATTACTAACGTTCCTATTTTGAATACGCGTTGCGCCAATCTAGCTCCTATGCGATAGCTATAGGAACCGAGGGATGTGATGACCGAACCGCGACGTGCGACCGACATCAGATCGTGCGTGTAGACAGAGAGCACGCTACGGTTACTACGCGACTGATAGAGACGGAAGATCATCGGTAGTTGAGCCGCGTAACGCATGTGTGTCTTTAAGCGCGGGGCGATGCAATAGTGGCATAAGTGGCATAGTGTCAGACTTTGTAAGCACACGTAGCTAAGAAGAGCAGTCTTGAAAATTTAATAAAGAAGGTTCTGTTCCATTCTCTTTAACTTCAGTTAAATGGGATCCATCACGCCATGTGGCATTCAAACGCCCCAACTCTTCTGACATTGAAAATTATTAATTAACGCGTATTCACGGATCAGTGAATATTGCTCGGTTTAATTTACTCGACATCGAAGCTCACATTTCTACCTGAGATGTTAATAAAGATTACTATATTGTCAGTGTTTAATTAAAATGTATCATTTAATTTTCAGTCGAGCTATTGAACTTGGTGCACACCAAGCTGGTTTGGTTTGGAAAAATGAACATGAGGAATGTTTTTTGACCAAGTCTTTGACACAACGCCTATAGCTAGGTACTTAAATCGGTCGCCATCAGAGTAATAATGAGATTATTATAAAGTTCGGAGCTGAATAAGATTTGTTCGCAACGACACAATCCTGATACAAAATTAGGAAAAGATTTCGTTATGAAATCCCCAGAAATGGATAAAAATGCAAAAATTTCTCTTCCAAATACTTAATCCCAATAAAAGTTTACAAGCATATTTTTATAAATCAAGATCAAAGAGTAGGTACCTACTGTGGAAAAAATGTAAGGTTCGAGTTTAAATTACCGCGTTACCTCCTCGATGCTGTTATGGCGAATAAAATTTGTTTATCAAATCGAGAGAGAAAACCGTTTACACAGTTGGTATGGGAGTACGAACACCCACACGTAAGCCCACGTTCGCAATTCAAATTTCGAATTTACGAATTTCTATTGGTTAGAGGGCATTCGGCGTGTAGTTGCGTCCAACCAGCCAGCTTTATCATTTATGTTTATTCGACTGGTTTTATCTTGGTGATTTTAAAAACCAGATTTTGGTGTTATTGGAAGTTTAGAATGCATCGTATGTGGACACAGGTGTTACGGCAAATTTATTATACAGTTTTGGTCTTTCTGGCTAGGCCAAGTCCCTTACAGTTACTATCTAATAAATTTAATTAGTATGGTTAAATATATCTTGAAGAGAATCTTTTGAAAGTTGACTGAACAGGCCTATTAAGCCATCTGTTTAAATTTGATTTTGTAACCCAATATGTGCTACGGTGGTCTGGTTGGAGTAAATGAAGTTTGTTCCTTTAACCAGGAAAATATGTAACATACAAACAAAGAATATGATATCGCTAATACTGTCGTTCAAATATGTTAGTCTGATATTCCTATAAAGTGCATTCCTATAAATGGCCACGTTAAAACTAAAACGGGTAAAATAAGGAAATGGCTAAGCGCAAAGAGAAAAAAATGGTCGTTCTCCTCGATATTTTTTTACAAGTGCATGATTATACCGCTTTAGCTATGAATGAAGTTATATAAAATGAAATAATAAAATGCATTAACTCTAATCTGTTATGCTCTGCTGGTAATAACATGAAAATAGTAATCTAATCTAGAATTGTGCCTTTTTATATTTTGAACTCAGTTAATTAACAGAAACATTTGACACACAACATATATCTGTAGAAAAAATAGATCGTCTCTCTCGTCGTTTTATGGTGAATGCAAATGTAATTTTTCTGTATTAATTAGTACCTATCAGTTATGCTCATTGCAGAATTAAAGAAAGTATCATTAAGGAATAATTAGCTTCTAAAATGCATTTTTGCTCACGTTCGCATTATTGAGATTTGCTCGAAAACGAAACGACATCCAAAGACAGAGATAGAGTACCTGCCTGAGCAGTATTATTCTGCGTTTCTAGAAAATGTAACAGAAACTGAACTGAAAAATTGGGACGCTCACGTGCACTAGGCTTATTAGGGTTATCAAATAAGAATCCTATGACAGTCGTATAAACGTGTTATCTAACTTTTGAAGTCAGGAACTGTAACTGGAATAAAATGAAACCTGTTTTGAAAATGTAGATTACCTTATCCATGGAATATATCATGGATGTGCATCGAATTTTTGATCGTGACTTCGTTGTACAAAATTTGTACAACGAAGTATTTATATCACAAAAATAAGTTATAAAAATACATGAGTTTATCACTTCTCACCTGACACAATATCAGTAAGATAATGCTACGACACTGGCATTCACGATAAACATTATATTGTTTTTCTTTTTTATCTACAAGCCTACAATGTCACTGGTGATAAAAATGGCTTTCTATTCATCCATCTGTCGAATAACATCTGTGATTTTTACAATGCACTAAAATGACAGTTGTTTTTAGTATCAGTAAATAACATTTTTTTTATGAAGTCATTTATAAAGAAAGAAAAATATGGGTTTTACTGCTGCTTTTCTTAAGTTGTTTTTATTCTTTATTATGATAGTTTAATTTTTTTTTAAAGTGCTTTGCTTACAAAGTATCTTACGTTACGCTAAGTGTAAATAAGCAATGATATTTATTTTAGCTTCGCCGTAAGAAAATACACAACTCGAGAGATAACGTTTTTCACTATCAAAGTGTATTTACTTTAGCGTTTCTAATTTAGGTGCGTGTAAATAAAGTATAGGTGTACTGAAGTTCAGTAAAATGTTTAGTTTATCTAGACGACATTTTCATGTTTGCTTGCATCTAATTCTGCATTTAGCACATTATAATATAATGTATAGTAGTCAAATATTCTTGCTATGTGATAATTATGTTTATTACAATATTTACTTTTAGAAACCGTTGCTCATCCAATTGTATCATTCGTCGTTTTTTTGCTTGTCTCATTAGCTTATTTTTGAGAGTATATTTTCCTTTTGATTTCACCAATAGTAAAATTGCCTTTACTACTTTCGCATCAACAGTTCTCACAGACGAACGTTTACTAATTTTCACTGTTCAACAAAGGGCACACGAAAACAGCGCGGTTTCGAATTCGATTAATTACCAGTTTTAGCGGGAAAACGGCACAGTCATTGCGCTGCAGTCGATATCGAACAAACAACACGGCATCGCCACACATCGCCCGCACTCGAAATTCGAGGTTTATTTTCGAAGTGTCAGTTCGAATATATTTACCTTTTGAAACATTTTTAAACTTAGAACGAACACAATAGCACACGTTTGGATCGTTTCGTAACGATGGGACACCAATAGCGGGGCCGGTGCAACTGAAACGTATTCGCTTATTAATCGCAATAATTAGCGGTTGTTGTTTTTGTGTTGGTACGCGCCGGTGGCGACCGCTCGCGGCGCGCGTCACCACTGCAACTCGTCACATAATGCCACTAACAACGTCTCTTTCCCCCTTTACTTCCGCACCGGCTTTTTACCGAGGGCGCAGGCGCCCCTGACATTTTTTAAACCGCGCCCATGTTTCTGTAATTTCTATCGCGGCGCGCACCTTTAATGAAAACAGCTTTTTTCGGACATTTTTTCGCGACGTCTCTGTCTAACGGGCAGTTTTGCCAACTAGCCATCCCCCTCCTTCTAACGGTCGTCGGTAAGCACTGCTCCGACGCGACGCTAGCTACGTTATATCCTCTCTTTCTAGTGACGCCGCGACGCCGGTGACGCCAATTATTTTGCCACATTCTAGAGTCTAAACGCAATTTCAACAAAGCTCATATTTGATTTTCAACCTTACCTACCTCACATAAAGTTCAAGCTCTGGCGCGTCTAATGCAGTTGCGACTTTATGGTCTAACGCGAAAAGTGTAAAGTTCCGGCCATTTTTGCGATAAAAAAATGCTTGCATGCACGTAACCACGCCTTTGTATACACACATATTGCTGTCTATTTTACTCCTTTTTTATTTTTCACTTGCGGTCTCGCTCTCACGCACACATGCATACGTTGTGATGCGAATGCTTCGGGACGCACCATGTCGCTGCCACCTAGCGGGCAATAGCGGAACTTTTACGATGGAAAAGCGTTCGTAAACTTTCACCATGTGGGGTGGCAGCACTGCGAGAAAGGGGTTGCTTTCACAGTTTAGTTCATCTATTCGCCGCAGCGCCGCACTGTGCGTCGGCTCAAATACGACTTTGGGTTTTCTATTTCATTAAACAAGTTGCGTTCTGTTTTACTAATTATATCGTTTATTAATGCAACCAAGAATCGATTATAGAACCGGCCCTAAGCCGTTAAGGAAAAAAATCTGTCTTGTCTACTTTAAATTTAATCAAAACAGATTTTATTTGGCAAATTAGCATTTTATTTGCGCATGTAGCCGCGATTCCCGGCAGGGGGCGCTGGAAGCCGGTCCAACAACCGGATTAACTAGAGCCATAGAAAGAAAAATTGCCTCTGTGTTAGTTTAATGATTCAAGTCAATAATGAAATTTTGTCCATGGACAAGCTTGTTAATTTTTCGTGTTCCGTTGTCGTTAGGCTGGTGTCCATTATCATTTTATTGGATTCGGTAGACAGGTAAATTAGGACCAATTTATGATTTTTTTAATGGTCTTTCGTTAAACAGTTTAATTTGAAATGTCGTTTAAATCATGATCAAGGCGATTAGGTTCCGCGCCCTTCATGTAAATGGACTCAGCGTGGTATCATTTTTCTTACTAACTTTTTATTGCTGTTTTACCCGCGCTTTTGTTTGTCACTCTTTTAGAATCTAGGTAATATATACCAGACAGGGTAAGTAGCTATTTATTTAAAATAATATGTACATAAATACAAACTTAACCCTAATTATTTAATAAAAATAACAAAATTATAACCTAACTTAACTAAAACTAAGTATTAACAAATTAAAATATGGCGTCGAAAAATTTATCCACATAGTTAGAGGTATATTTATTTATTTATTTAGGATCTCCAACAAAGGAAACACATAAAATATAAATCTCAATAATAAAAAAGGCTCTTTTACGTGTGCTCCTCTAATTACAAGAGACCACAGCATGCACATAATTTTATCTAAGTTTAAACAGGATAAAATAAGATAGAGAAATTTAATGACGAAATATGAAGAAATAAAATAAAATAAACATATCAAGATTGAGCATTCATGTTACATTATTGTATTGTATAGTAATAATTCTTGTACATTTATTGACTATTGGAAGGGAGAAACATAGTTACATACCTAATTATTTTGTGATGGTTAAATTATTTTTGTATTTTGCTCGTGCAGACTAGCGCGATATCGCCCCAGTCTGTGGGAGCCTTTATGTCCAGGTTACAATGCTTTGACAATTTCATTGTATTGCCTACAGTCTATTTTTATCTGTGTGGGCTTTTAGTAACAGTTTCTGTACTTAGTAATTTTGGATTAACAAATTATAATGGAATCTAACAAGGCAAGATTTTCGAATACTTGAAAAAATCTCATGGTCCAGGACATTAGGTAGTTAGAAATTTTAATACACACAGCAAATCAAACTCCGACTACAAGACGAAGCTGCGCCAAACCATTAAAATATTCATTGCAATGAAATCAAATAGATAATTGTACATGGAATAATGGAATAGTGATTAACGTGAACCAGTACAGGCGCCAGATGCTGATAAATATTGAACGTTATGTAGTGTTGTTGGATAAAACGAACAAATTGTTACATAAATTGTTGCTATGGAACCCGCACGGGCTGCACGATCTATTAAGAATAATGAATCTCAAGTAGTTGACGAAAATAGACTTAACTTAGGACAAGAATTTGAAGAATTGTGTAATAACAAAAACTTGGTAGAAGAAGTGAGCAAGTAACAAGAAAAGTGTTAAAGAAGAAGAAGGAAATAAGTCAATCTCAAGAAAAGATGGATGGATTGTGAAAGAAGATGTGTTAAAAAGGAACTTTGACATGATGGATATGGTATGATGGTTGGACAGAATATTGCATCGCAGAAAAAGATGTGCTGCGCAGACTACAAATACATCGGGATAAGGGCAGAAAAATAAATTTATAATTATATAATTATAAATTTATTTTTCTGCCCATATAATTCTTCGATAGTTTGGTCATGTTGAAAAAAAGCCCATTGATGAGAAAAAATAAAATAAATTAATGGTAGATATAAGAGGAAACACCTGGAAATGGATTGAAAGGACACGCATCACTCTACTGGTGATGTCCTTCAAAAAGTTCAGATGCGTAATATCTGCAACCAACTGCACGTGTATGACTAGATAAGTCGGAAGTACGAACACGGACGAACAAAAGGAGTGCCTATGTGAGGATCGTAAAGCAATTTATTTTTCAACCTTAACGGTTGTGATCACCACGATTTACTTGGTGGAATCTGGTTAAATATTTCAGGAATTTCATAGACAGTATTTTCATCTAAGCTCTAAGAAATATTAGTCATTATGTGAAACAACTTACTGCATCTAAAATTTTACCTACAGTATCCAAGTCTCCACAATATGGCCGTGATTATGATGCAGCTAATAATATAAACCGTCAGTTTTCCTTTTATGACGCCCACGATGTGTATAGTTGAGACATAAAACATACCTTTTGATTATTATTACATAACAAACTCTGTGAGTCACTATTAATTAACTATTTCATACAATCATAATGTATCTGAGTATTAGTTATTACCTAGATGCAGGTACAATAATGCTCGGTGGAAAACGTCTCTTATTTGATTGATATATTGAATAGGAGTCTATTTGTGGGACTGGCAATTTGAGTAGTTGATTGCCTAAAAGTTATAATAGGGACCTCTAGATAATCTATGGACAAGCAAAGAAAGAGAAGAATTGACTTTAGAAGTAGAGTCAATTTAAAAAATGTTTTTATCATAGTAGCTGTAGAAGTTCTAAACGTATACAATCCTGGCTGCGCCCCGCGGATTCACCCGTATAAGTCTCAATCCCGTTAAAATATGGAGATGAAAAGTATCGTATCTCCTAATACAGGTCATGGTCTATCCATGTGCCAAATTCAATCCAAATCCGTTCAGCCATTTTAGCGTGAAAGTGTAACAAACAAACAAACTCAATTTCGCATTTTTAATATTAGTTAGAATTGAGATTAGGACCATGCTCAATTTAGATACAACAAATCGGGCTGATACAATACCGACCAGTAACTTATAGGAAACCGACATAAGTTATACAATCACATTGCTAACAGAACGCCCTGATGCCGTTAACTTTGCAAGGCCGAATGAAAGTCAAGTCAAATAGTTGGCTAAATCACTAGCTTTATGTACTTAATTACGTTTTGTTAAAGCTTAGACTTATGTAATTAATTCTATTAATTGATTGGCATACCAATGTAATATAAATGTTGTTTCGATAATTCTAAAAGACTTCGGCTATCGTAATTGTTAGATATAAATTTTAATTAAGGGTTTTACACGTAGTTATCGCTTTATCGTCTGATTTTATTACAGTATTTATTTGGCTCCATAACTTACTTAAGCAGCCCTTAGAATGACCCACAGACTAAGCTAACTAAATGACGTCTATGGACTTAAGTTATAAGAGTATTAATATTCTGATGCTGGCCTTGAGTGATTTATTAATCACTCAAGACCAGTATCGGAATATTGATACTCTTATAGGTAATCTATACGTTAGTACTTAATATAAGTCGACGATGCTTCGTCTTATATTAAGTACTAACAGTCAGTCAAAGCCATCGTTTTCGCAGAGGCATAAATCCTTATAACCAAACTGCCATTTGGGAATTAAATCAAAATAGATTTATGTGATTTCACTTTTTGAACGTTTTTGACGTCACAAAGACCAGTACCCAAACCAGCGACTTTTCACCACTTCTTAGTGTTCGAACTAGAAAGAAGAAGTGCTATATTTTTAACATCGCAAAGCCAAATATGAGCTGTTGAGAGAGATCGAGAGTTTCTATGGACAGTTATACGCGTCAACAGGTAACCCTGGTATGAATCTGGCAAACGGCCTAAGAGCTAGATTGACCCGACACTACACCGAAGATATCCCGGACGTCAGCTTGTACGAGATTAGGATGGCTCTGAAGCAGCTCAAAAACAACAAGGCGCCGGGTGATGACGGAATTGCGGCTGAACTTCTGAGGGCCGGTGGAAAACCCGTTCTCAAGGCCCTCCAGAAGCTGTTTGGTTCCGTCATACTCGAGGGCAAAACGCCACAGGCATGGAACAGAGGTGTGGTGATACTGTTCTTTAAGGCAGGCGACAATACCCTCCTTAAGAATTATAGGCCCATCTCACTTCTGAGCCATGTCTACAAGCTGTTTACAAGAGTCATAAGTGTCATAACGAACCGTCTCGCGCGCAGGTTTGACGACTTCCAGCCTCCCGAACAAGCCGGATTCCGTAAAGGCTTTAGCACTGTAGACCACATACATACGCTGCGGCAGGTGATACAGAAGACCGAGGGGTATAACCTGCCTCTCTGCTTAGCGTTTGTGGACTACGAAAAAGCTTTCGATTCGATCGAGACATGGGCTGTACTGCAGTCTCTTCAACGGTGCCAGATCGACTATCGGTACATCGAGGTGCTTAAGTGTCTGTACGAAAACGCCACTATGTCAGTCCGACTCCAGGATCAGACCTCGAAACCTATCCTTCTGCAGCGAGGTGTGAGACAGGGAGACGTTATCTCTCCGAAACTGTTCACCGCTGCACTGGAAGATGTCTTCAAGGTTCTGGACTGGAAAGGGCCAGGCATCAACATCAATGGCGAGTACATCAATCATCTTCGGTTTGCCGACGATATAGTGGTCATGGCTGAGACTATGGAGGACCTCAGTACAATGCTCGATGACCTCAGTAGAGCTTCCGAAAGAGTGGGTCTTAAAATGAACATGGACAAGACAAAGATCATGTCAAATGCCCATGTTACACCCACTCTCATGAAAATCGGAGACGCTACGCTCGAAGTTGTGGACGAGTATGTTTATCTAGGACAAACTGTCCAGTTAGGTAGGTCCAACTTCGAGAAAGAGGTCAATCGTCGAATCCGACTCGGCTGGGCAGCGTTCGGGAAGCTACAGTGTCTCAAGACGAAAGTCTTTGACCAGTGCGTATTGCCAGTGATGACCTATGGCACTGAAACGTGGTCGCTTACAATGAAAAAACAAAAAAAAAAAAAAAAAAAAAAGCCTTATAAAAAAGCTAAAAGTCACTCAAAGGGCAATGGAGAGGGCTATGCTTGGAGTTTCCCTACGTGATCGAATCAGAAATGAAGAGATCCGTAGGCAAACCAAGGTCACCGACATAGCCCGAAGAATTGCCAAACTTAAGTGGCAGTGGGCAGGGCACATTGCTCGCAGAACAGATGGCCGATGGGGCCGAAAGGTTCTGGAATGGCGACCGCGTACCGGAAGACGTAGCGTTGGAAGGCCTCCTACAAGGTGGATCGATGTCCTTGTGAAGGCCGCAGGAATCCGCTGGATGCGGGAAGCACAAAACCGGTCGAAGTGGCGGTGCTTGGGGGAGGCCTATGTCCAGCAGTGGACGTCTTTCGGCTGAAATGATGATGATGATGATGATGATGAGAGCCAAATATCAGGTCAAACAACAAAACCTGCCTAGATCTAGGCTATTGTAGTTCCAGTCTAACCAACTCGCAAAGAACCAAACAACTTAGCTCAAAACTTGAACAACGACTTATCGTTAGCGGAACTCTGGATTGTGGATAGTATATCTGATTGGGGACTACCAAGCAGGTAAGTGTTGACAATCCGTGATTGTTGCCGATATCATCGTAATTCGTAAGGGTAAAGCCAGATTGTTACGGTAAGCTTTGCAACGAGAGTTAAGGTGGCTATTATAGTGTCACTCACAGGACATCACTTCAGCATGAAAATTCATAATGTATAATACATAATCAGCCTATAGTGTTCCCACTGCTGGGACACATGCCTCCTCTTTGTCCTGGGCCTGCGTGGTGGATTACGACCCACCTCTCGGTGGGTCGTAATCCACCACGCAGGCCCAGTGCGGATTGGTAAAATTCACATGTCTTCGAATTTTTGGTTCTAGGACATGCCGGTTTCCTCACGATGTTTTCCTTCACCGTTTTGAGAGCAGTGGTGATGTAATAATTTACACAAAGTAAAGCGCCTGTCCGGGTTTGAACCTACGACCTACAGCTCGTAAGTCGCGGCCGTTACCACTGGGCCACCACTGCTCTCACCATAATGTATAATGCCAATTTTCAATCTGAATACTTTCGTATTGAGATTTGTATTAGCATTTATTGGGATTTGAGATCCCCAATCCATCATATTCCATGTATTCATGATAAATTCGTTCATGACTTTTTTCTTTAGTGTAAGAGCTATGTACATTTTAGGCATTTTACATCAGGGTATCGTAAGTGATAAGATAAACGTTTTTGAACATTTGTATGATCTAAATAATGTCTTTTTGTCTCCAATAACTTGTTACCCTTAGCTTGTTCCAATCAAAGGCAAGGTGTCCACAATCAACTATTGTTAGTCAATACTATCGTAACGACACTATCATACTTACGTTGCATTCTACGATAAAATGTATCGCTTATAATGGAAGTTTACTCTAAAACCACTTTTGCTTTTTAACACGATTTATGACAATCTTAATGTTGTAACTGGTAAAGTTGGTAATCCAAAATATCCGTATGATTTTGGCTCACTGCTTGAGAACCCCGCTGCTAATGACCGCAGCGACTTACGTGTCGTAATTCGTGGGTTTGAACCTAGACAGGTACTTAATGTAATTTATTTCATCACTATTGCTCTCAAAAAGATGAAGGAAAACATCGTGACGAAAATGGCATGTCCTAGAACCAAAAATTCGAGGACATGTGACATTCACCAACTGGGCCCGCGTGGTGGATTACGGCCCGCTCCCTCTCATTGAGAGGAGGCCTGTGTCCCAGCAATGGAAAGTTGAATCAGGCTTTAAGGGTAAATTTATGTTACGTCTCCAGTAGCATGCATGTGCATATGTACTAGGTGGCTGCTGCATAGATACTGAATCCAAGCTGAATAAACAATATAAAAAATAATTAACGGAATTTCCACTATATTCATTTAATATATCTAATTGCAACGTTGCAAGCTGTCTCTGTGCTGTATCTGTTATCATTTACATAATCAGCCTATAATGTTCCCACTGCTGGGACACAGGCTGCCTCTCTGTGAGATGTGATGTCACATGTCTTTGATCTTTGGTTCTAGGACATGCCAGTTTCTTCACGACGGTTTCCTTCATCTTTTTCTCATGTTCATCTACCACGTGGGCCCAAAGCGGGTTGGTAGATGTCATGTCTGTTCAGGGCTTGTTAACGTTACCAAATAACAAAATAATAACCGTTACGTAACGTTAATTTTAATGTGATACCTTACTAACGTTACAAAAAATTTAACGTTACTTGATAACATTACCAGTAATATAACGTTAATTAACATTAACGTAAAATATGATAATAACGTTAATTTTACCGTTAATTTGCTACGTTGCCGTTCCGTAGGTTTACATTTTGTGCGCTCGCGTACAGTGTAGCTAACTACACTGTTGCCACTCCGCCGCCGCACTATGGGAAAATCGCGTATGTTTCGTCTCAATACTCCGTATCTCAGTTGTTTCAAAACTAAATGAGCTGTAATTTTGCACACGTATTTTTGGATGTATAAAATGTAATATAAATAATTTCGATTTTGAAAGTTCTGTTTATTAATTAATTAAAAAAATAAAACCTGAAAAAATACATGCATTCTATAAGAAAAATTTGTCTTTTTATTTTTATTTACTCTAAAATGGAATAATTGAATCAAACGAGAAAAATAAAGCACAAAATTCAGGAAGCTCCTACAGATTTTCATTGATAGCAAGAAGGGCCTTGGCTTTATCTAAAAGTTATTTCGATATTGTTTCCGAGTTATTTCTCAAACTTGATATATATTATATGGATCAGAAGTATACAATAAGGCATGGTGTCTTCATTTGTAGCCACTCTTGAACACTTTCTAGAATGATGAAGTCTAAACTTTTTGTAATCCTTATTTTGGGATTCTTGCGCGTCTTTGGACAATTGTCCTATAGGTAAAATAGTATTGTATGCACGTAGGAAGGCATAATACCAATTATAAATATTTACGTACAGTTGGGCTGTACTATATTTTTTGTTTTTATTTTTTGATGGGAAATCATCAAATAACTTCTCCCGCTCCGGGCGGAGCGGGAGGGTGTGTCAGACTCTTACTGACTAAAACCCACCCGTATTTCTTCCGTGTTGCCTGTGTTGCCAGGGGCCTCGGTAATTTAATACCTTCACGCGACCCCGGGATTCCCGACGCCCAGGGCGTCTCCTGCGGTAGCTAGGGGCGAGAGGGCTCGAAATTTGCCTTTCCCTCAACCGTCCCGCTTCCTCTGCTTCGCAGAAGAAAGTGACAGCTGCCCATGCCCTCTCGCTTCGTACCATGACCTGAACCAGGGCTGGACGCGAGAGATCTCTGCCACCGATCGCCTCCACGAGGTCACGGCAATCGTGGCATGCCCAGCATTGGGTTGCGACAACCGTACTCTCCATGTCGCCATGAGATCCCGCCGGAGCTCCGTCCGCTGTGCCGCGATTTCTTGCGGCAGCGTAGTTACGTCCCGGCGTTTCGCCTCCTCGCGCCACTCTCATACGTGCGCGAGGACTTTGCCTTCAGATCCCATGGCGGCAATCCAGCAAGGAGGCTCGCTGCCTCACAGGAGACCGTGCGGTATCCCCGGAACAGCCGGATGGCCATGACCCTTTGGGCCGCGCTCAACCGGTGGGCTGGCCGCAGCGCCAGGGAACGCGCCCACACAGGAGCCCCGTAAAGGGCCATGGACCGCACGACCCCCGCGTAGAGCCTCCGGCAGGAGGCGTTTGGACCGTCTAGATTGGGCAGAAGTCGCTTCAAAGCAGCCCCTGCCCACTCCAGTTTGGGAGCCAAACGTCAGAAATGCTCCACGAAGTTCCACCGGCTGTCGAGGACGAGTCCCAGGTACTTCATCGTAGACTCGACGCCGATGTAAACCCCTCCTACCGTTATTTGGGATCCCGACGGTGGCGCGTTCCGAGGGCCATAAAAACACATGGCCTTGGACTTGTGCAGGGCCACCTCGAGTCCCAAGTGTCGGATCATTTCGATGATTGTCGCAACCCCGCGTGCCGCTACTTTGGCCGCCACCTGGTGCAACCTCCCTTGCGCCAGGACCAACGTGTCGTCAGCGTAACACACTACGCTGACGCCGCTATAGGTCGGCGCGCAGCACCCAGTCGTATACTATGTCCCACAGATGCGGCCCTAGGACCGACCCTGTGGGACACCACACGACATCTCTTGCCGGTTCCACACTCCCTGGTGACCGCGGTAAATGACTGCCCTGTCCATCAGATAGGCCTCGACCACACGACAGAGTTAGGTGGTACCGGAGTGCCTCCTTGATGCAACTCCAAGGCAGGGTATTGAAGGCATTGGCGATGTCTAGAGACACCGCCAAGACGACCCCACCCTGGGCTACAGCATTTTTCGTCGTGAGGGCTCGTACGCGCATGATGGGGTCCACGGTAGGGTGCCCCCTGCGGAAACCAAACTGGCTCTTCGCCAAAGCCTGCTGCTTTTTGGAATTAATAGCCCTTCCAGATGACATACATTATTATGTACATTCGTTTTATAAGTTCTACGTCTACAACTGTATTGTCTGCAGAGCAAAAGTAATTCTGAAAGAATCTCCGAGTTGTGTTTCTTTTATTACTATTTCCAGTGCCTTGTCGAGGTTTATCGACATGCTATAGTCCCATTTCCTCCCTAAACCGCTTTTGTACCATTTTTTTCTTTTCGTGTTTGGTTTGATTTAATTTTTAGGTGTAAGCTGACTACTTTTCAAAAGACAAGTTATAAGAAATGTGTAAGATCATCTCCATACTCCTAAACCAAGCATGTAGTGTTGACAGTCCCTATTGAAATGAACTTTCGTTCACATCTCGTGTCCTAACTGCCTCTAAGTTATTCATTTGCCGAGGACTAGCACTCGAAGCGCTCGAACGCTCGCCACTTTACCATCAATCATGGTTAAATATAGGTCATGAGTTATTTCGATTACCTCGCCATTCTTATTTATCAGGGAAGGAGACAGATTATGTTTTTGATTGTTGATATTAGCCACAACAGACGCGGTTTTTACAGGAGTTTCTTTGGCGTATTCTAACAATATAAGTCTGCAAGTTTTGTTTGTACTCACTCTGCCCGGATGACCCGTCACAACCCCATTTACAGAATAGTTTCAACTTTCTTAAACCATTTTTGTAAACTGAACCAATTAGTAATTTACGTGCCACAGTATGATCCAACAAGTCCTGCAGATTGACTTTTGCACTTATAAAAAAAAAATCTTGTAATTGATTGATGCAGTTCGTATAATATTAACGATTGCGGCCTCCTCCGTCTCACCCATAGACAGTAACTCCTGAGCATATGCATTGAGAACACAGTCCTATCCGTACTCTTGTATTAATTCCATGTTTTTTCGTTTTTTCTGAAGATGCTTCGTATGGTTTCGAGGGTCTGCCGTCACTACTTCCAGGCATATTAGAGTCATTAACCGTGACTCGACACTCTAGTGGAATAGGAAATTGACCATCTAACCAGCTGACTCTCTTACTTTCAAAGCGGTCTTTTATCCGAGATGCATTTCTCCAGCGTTCGTTACATTTAGATACCAAGTTTCTTTGAATGTAAAAGACCACAGTAGCCATATCCTCCGGTGACAAATTGAAATTTTCTTGTAAGTAGTCTTTTTCTATATTATTCCTATTTATCAACAAATTGCACAACTCTCGTTTACTACAAACAAATTCACCCGTTTTTCAAATCAGTCAACTTTGCAAATAGTCGAAAAAAGATATTAACTGGTTTTTAGGGCAACTGAATATTTGACCAACAAATGTGAATGTTACAGGGCTCACCATCCTTTTATAGGCATATGAAATAGTGCTATGTGCAAAAAGATAAGATACGAATACGAGTAATTTGCACTCTTCCCATAAAAAACCTGTTTTTATTTCGACCCTAATAGATAGTGACCATATTTTATATGTAAGGTGGTCAAAACTGTATCAAAGCTACAAAGAACTATTAATAATAATCATCACTGTAATTAACTTTTTATCAATTTGACCTTAATAGGTAACAAATGATTTTATGAGAAATAAAAAGAAATTGAAAAAAAAATATATTTTTTATCTCGTGATATGTTTTAGCACCGTGTCAGAAAAAGAGCAAGTATGAGCAATTTTTTGTTCTCCTTGCGTAAACTAATGTATAAAGATCTTAATACAATAAATATCTCGACAGCAGCAAGCAGCGGTAAAGGGTAAATGTCTCATTAAAAAAAAATATCTTATAAACATACCATCTTAAACTATATTAGTTAATTTTATTTTATCAAAGTAATATATATAATTAATTATGAAACGTTATGAGGAGATTATACGCATTCCAAAAATGTATAATACGGGTACATTTATATGAAAAACTTTCGAGTTATGTGGCATTGAATTGCAGTAACGTATTGCGTCAAAATTACGTAATTGAACAAGAGTTAGTTTTTAAGCCTATTTACAATACATTATGATTGGATGCGCGGGGCAACACATAATCGATATTTTGGAATTGGTTTTACGACAAAAGTATGGACGAATGCACAACCACTGTTAGGAAAGAAATTAGGTCGCAAATCAGTAGTTGGCGAAAGGAAGGTAGCACGATACCTTATTTGATACGATGATGATGCACTGTCCCTAAGATACAAGCGATTTCCACAAATTTTCACTTGGTTAAATTAATTTTGGGTGCAATGGGATGCACACGCGACGACGCACGAAAACCGAATCCCTCTTGAATTTCGACGACATTCCGCGGGTTGGCGCTGATTGGTGTAGCGGTCTCGCTCACACGCGGGTGAAAGGCAATGTGCAGGAATGGGATAGGGGGAGAGGAGTGCAGTAAAACCAACCTAATCCCATTAATTAGTTATACCAACATCAAAAAACTAAGGTAATGACAATACATAATTTCAGTCGATCAGCGCGCAAGCAATGATTAACAAAAAAAAAAATTGCGTATAGAAAGCTTATTTATTAGACCATATTAATTTATTATTTTTATTCCATAACAACGACATTCACGTGAAACGGTTTTGAGGCGGCTTTGTATGGGGCTTTACCATAGTGCGGCGGCACGATAGTCAATTAAATCCTGCATGTGTAAAACGACTATTGTAATAAATATAAATAAGAATCATTAATTACATTGACTATTGTCTTCACTTCACTCATTGATATTGAATTGATTTGATCAGTTATCACTGACTAAATCAGCTCACTATACTATCAAAACTTCTCACGCGTAAGAATCAGGCAAGGCAATGTTTTGATCGGCACGATATCAGCGCGGTGCGAGGGCGCGTGGCGGGCGACCCACCACGCGCCTCAGGCCCCGCTACTTCCACCTTACCCGATTAAAAATAACGATAAAAATAACGTTAATATAAAATTGACGTTAATAAAAATTAACGATAAAATGTAGCATAAATAACGTTAAATTTATTACCGTTATTTTAATTTTAACGGTAACGCTGTCAAATAGAGATAACGTTACGAAAAATTTACCGGTATTTAAAGCCCTGTGTCTGTTATCATTTATTAATTGTGCTATTGTGTGTTGTGCTGTCTTTTTGTGCACACAAGAATACGTAGCATGAATAAATGTTTTATCTATCTATGTATCTAATGAAACCTTAACCTAATGAAGCGGCAAAGCCTCCACAATCTATTATTGTAGCCGTAGATAAAATCGTAAGGGTAGTGTCTGACTGCCGCGGTAACATTCCGTCGCCGCTCGCGAGTCATCATAACTCAATCGAACAGGGATCTTGATTGCGCTGCCGTCCGTGGAGGCGGTAGGGTTAGCACAGAAGTGGCCATTTTGGTTTTTGCAAAAAAATGCGAAGAAGAAAAGCTGACAGACAGGTAGGCAATCAGTTGATATTGATATGTGGAATCAAAGTCCAGAAAACGGAAAACACTTCTTGGTTGTAGAGAACGACGCAATGAAGGGCGAGTCTATTGTTCAATTATTGAACCCAGATACAGACTGGACTACCACTGAGAAAATCCTGATGGAAAAATCCAATGAAGCTCACCTGAGGGCCTAGAAAAAGTGACAATGTAATAAGCAAGAACGATGATGCCAAACTAGAAAAAGTATGGGACTGACATAAGCTACCGAAAAGCTTATGGCAATCCTGTTGAAAGTCGTTGTAGAAATACAAAACGCTTTTAAAGCGATATTTCTGTTAAATTACACTTAATAAAATATTGTTTTCTTATTTAAACAAAACACAACTTCTAATTTCACAATAACTTTAAAACTTATATGCCGACCGTCCACAGTAAACTAAACGAGTCGCATGCCTTTCCGGATTCTATCTGTGAGTCTGTGAGCACAAATCTCGGAAACTGAGTTAGCTAGAACAAATTTCAATGCTACTTAGTAATTGTCGCCGGACTTGCATTTGTTGACCAGTTAGATGTCGTGGGTTTGTTTGTGGTCTTACTTGGAGATAAGGTGTTTGATATTAATGTTAAATTGACTTAATTTTGGTTGGACTTAGCAATACTTGAGCGTCAAACGTTGCGTAAGTCAGAACTTTCTATATTTAAGTGTACGCAACATACTAATACTGGATTTTAATATAAGGCTTAGCCACGAACTTAAAAATCTGGAAAAAAATATTTAGGTATCGTCACTAGAATCTTGTGACAAACGAACAGACAGACATCATATTTAAATTCAGATTCACATTGAGTACGAAACCCTTATTAAATTCTAAGGAAGACAGAGAGTGATGTGGTCTAAGAAAAACAGTTTGCTTTCAAAATACGAACAGACAAACAGAAACAAACAAAACATCCCTAAGTGTAACATTATGCCTACAAATGTTCATCTTTATCACATCCGCGATGCACACGCCAATGTAAATGATTTCTTGGATAAGACGTGGACTGACTCGTAGACAGCACATGTGCAATGACCATTCATAGAGATTGAGGCACAAGGTATAAATATTGATGGCATTAATTAGTTTATGCTGGCCTAATGTGATTTAAAACAATTAATTTAATTAGGTAGTTATTGTCCTTTAATAAAGGCTGTCATTCGTACATCTTAGACAGTCGTTTCGGGTAGAAATGTCCCGAAAGTCTGAAAACCAGTCTTACCAAGGGGTATCGTGTTATCCAGTAATTGGGTTGTGGAGGTCAGATAGTCGCTCCGTGTAAAATACTGGTATTCAGTTGCATCCGGTTAGTCTGGAAGCCGACCCCAACATAGTTGGAAAAAGGATAGGCAGGTGACGACGTCCTAACTAAAATGTAAGATTTTTTTCCCGAAACATTGCAAATCAATATTATAATTATGAGTTTTTAGGGTTACGTACGGATGAATGAAAAAACGGAACCTTTATAGGATCACGCGTGTGTCTATCTGTCAGTCCGTCTGTCGCAGACATTTTGCTACGAATCTATTGACAGATTAAGTTGAAATTTGGTACAAATATGATTTTCTGTGACGGCGGTGATGGTGGTTATTTTTGGAAGGATAATAAGAAAATAATAAAATGCGATTTGCAAATTGCACCGCGTGATATCAAATGAAACTGAGTAGGTTACTGTGAGGGACTCATTTTATTTGTTTTTTTTAATTAATAGTTTTAACCTCTTTAAGACAATATATGCAAATTTACCACTAACGAAACGAACTTATTACCGCAACGACTGAGCCTAAATAAAAAAAAAAAACCAGATAAAAGTTCTATACTTACAGGTTACAGGAAAACCTATAAAAAGTCTATGGTATTATAATAACATGGTAAATCTCTCAATATTGTGCGTATAAACTTATATTTGCAGTTGGAATGTATCAGAGAATATGTTTTTAACTACTATATTAAGTTTTTTCTTAGGATAAATTCATCCCAACTATCCCCTTCATTGTGCGTGGTTCGACGTGCACTTGGCTGATTTTTGGAACAATATTCGTCTGTTTTCTCAAGCCGACCCCAACACAGCTGGGAAAAGGCTAGGCAGATGATGATGATTCGTGTGTTCTCTCAGTCAGTAGCACCGAACGTGACTATGCAAGTTATCCCAAATGAATATGCGTCTGCTTCTCAAAACAACATAACCTGCAATCACTAAAATTATTCAATTTGTCACATTTGATAAGTTTGTACCTCCTCCCACACACTACCACAACATCCTGGCTACCTTTTGATAAATACTGTTATTGTCCCATCGTTAGTGAATGGATCATTAACGTTAAAAAACATCTCTGGGTGAGGCAGAAATAAAATCACATAACCACCAACTATATGAAGTAATTACAAAGACTAAAAATGCTGTTAATTCTTACAGCTGGGCTCATGATAAGAAATAATAATCATAAAAATTCTCAACATGAAAGGCCTTTCAATAGCTGTTAATAACACTAATTATTGTTAATAAATCTGCCAGTTTATTAAGTTACTAATGAATCCGGAATAAACAATAGACTGTTAGCGAATGTTCACGTAAGATTATAATCAAGGGCAAGACAGAATAATTGAAGTGAACCTTTTTTGTCACTTTTGATGGCATAATTCTTTTTTGTCACGTTTCATCGGACAATCAATTTATTGATTTATTATTTTAATTATTTGCTTATCCTATTGGGCCTTGAGATACCAAGCCCGGCTGTCGAGTTAGTACTTAGTTTGATTCCCCAAACCGTAACGAAGAAGTGTTTTTTTATTAAAACATTTCAATGACAACCCAGAACTTCGATTTGTGCGTTAGCTCCTCTTTAAACATAGAGCTATACGTCTGTAATACCAAAATATCGAGTTGTGGGCATTTCGCAGTTTATTCCTTTTTTTTTTCTTCGGTACACTTATGTCTATGAAGATTGTTCCATTAAAAAAAAAAAAATATATATATATATGTATATGTGTCCTACCTCTCCAGCCTCTTCTTGCGTGATCTGCGGACCCTGGCATTAAGTTGAAATAAAATTAGGAGTGTACCTGAAACGAAGAATACAGACATTAATATTGAAAACTGTAAATAAACAATAGGGTATTTGACTGGATTTTTGACGTGATAACGTCTTATAAATCGATGAACGCCGGGCGAAAAAGTGTAACGTTCTGGCAGGCAACGTTCCGCCTGAGCCGAGCGTGCAAGCGAGAGCGCGGAACCATCGATAGAGAGGCACAATCGGCCTAAGCGTTCGGCTTGTGACGCATCTCTCTCTCGTTTTCACGTAAAGTTATCGTGCGTAAATCGACTTTACGGACAACCAATTTTTTTTAATGAGATTATAAGAAAACTCGAAAAAGCCACTTTAAAATCAAATTGTAAAAATTGCGAAGTTGTATGCGTTTTAAAGTCTATGCTAGACAGAAACAGCACTGCTGGGATCTGACGTCACAACACAGGAACCCAATAGTAACTTCGCGCCAAAGATTCGCGCAAAAGCGTGTAACTTCTCCATTTCTCTACCGATTTTTTTTCGCACGTAGTATTTTTTAATATCGCCTTTATAATAACTATTAATTCATCTGGGGGCACGGCAGTGAGTGGGCCAAGACGAGCCTAAATAAAAAAACAGGGGTACTACCTATCTTTTCTCGAAGCGTTTTGTCGTATTTGCAAACCCTCTTAGCTTCGGCCTGGATAATGCTAGAAAGCTCAAATTCTCAGGATAAGATGTAGTTAGCAGACTTATAAAAACATTAAGTTTAATTTTGTCTAGCTTTTATACTTTGGATTTTATTAATACGTAAAATACGTCGATTTTGTCACTGACTGACTCGTTCACTCATTCATCAAAACCTCTAGGGCACTTCTCGAAGTCCTATAAAGTTGAAATTTGGTATGCAGGCTAGGATTTGCACACAAACAACAAAAAACTTACACCCTCCCATCCCCGTTTTGGGGGCCTAGGCATGTCTGTACATAAAATGAAACCTATAGGGTACTAGGGCCGAAATTTGGTATGTAGGCTGGGATTTGCACATACACAACAAAACAATTATGAAATTTGTAACTTTCACCCTCCAAGCCCCTTAAAGAGAGGTGCAAGTCTGTATTTCTTACGGATAATAGGTATACCTACTTCCATTTATATCAAAAGCTAGATTAGCACATACATACATAACGAAGAAGAACCTTTTTTCGTTATGGCTATGAATAAATTTACTGCTGGCGAGCAAGAAAAGCCTTTTCAACCGACAATGCTAGAAGTAAGGGTTATGATTTTAACATTCATGTGTAATATAAGTACAATATCACCACTAAAATAAAAATAAATACTGCACCCTACAAAAATAAATGAAATGCCACCAAAAACATTTCATGTATAGTAGGTTGCCAGTTGAGAGCAGTGGTTGTCCAGTGGTAACGGTCGCGACTTAAGAGTTGTAGGTCGTAGCCTGTTCGAATCCTGACAGGCGCTTTTCTTTGTGTACATCATTTAATCACCACTGCTCTAAAAACGGTGAAGGAAAACATCGTGAGGAAACCGGCATGTTCTTATAACCAAAAAATCAAAGACATGTGACATCTACCAACCCGGATTACGGCCCACTCCCTCTCACGGAGAGGAGGCCTGTGTCCCAGCAGTGGGAACATTATAGGCTTATTATGTAGGTTGCCAAGACTTACAACGCTTTCACTGTTAAAAAGATCTAATGTAGAGCCAGGCCCCTAACTCTACAAATCTTATAACTTGGTCAAAATGTATTGCTTGGCCGTACAATTGAACTATTGCATGACTTTGCATTTGCATTGCATTCTTACCATAAGCCCATATTAGAAGTCTGTGCGGCGGCCGCAGCCAAGCCGTACATTTTGACCAAGATGTAAGGCTTGTAGAGTAAGGGGCTTGGCTCTATATTAGACCTGATAGCTTTTGAACAGTGAAAGTGTTATTTATGTAAGTCTTGGTAAAATTGATAGGTGTCAATATTGTATTTATCGTATATCCATTCATTGCTACCGCGTAATGTTGAATGTTGAGGCCACAGACTCAAAACATTTCGGTATTTCAAATTATCAATATACAGCATATACCTAATTTTAAGGATGTGGTACAGACCATCAAATTGGACATCACCAATAGGACCAACATTGTAATAGCGAAAAAAATATCAACTGTCCATAGGTACAAAACTTCAATATCTGCTCGACCCAAATGTATGGGACAGCTAATATATATTTTTTTCACGATTATGATGTTGGTCCCATGAAGAAACTTGTTCAGTTACGATAGTACACTCTTAAATACGACGATACTTTTCTGGTACATCCTGTATATTGATCATTTGAAATACTTCGATGTTTTGAAACTGTGGGACTTCAATGACTAGATATACATATTTTTAATACTCTTTATTATGTACACGATAAAAATTACAGATACAAAAAAAAAAATCGTCTAGTATAGCTAATTCAAATTCCATCGCCTTGTGTACGAACGACCTTATTTTTTATGCAACAATAAATTAATATTCTATGAAGCCAATAAACGTAAATCAGGTACAGTGCACTTAACGCAGTGATTAACTTGTTTAATAAACCAAGAGTATTAAAATAATATGTCAGATAAATAAGTTGTTCCGTTATGAGGATATTTTATTTTAACTGGAATAGAATTTAATGATTGGTAATAAAACATTGGACTTGTTATAAAACTGAGATATTTTAATTAAATTGTGTTGAAGGTGGCAAGTCTGACAACCAGTCTTACAGGCAGTCGCTTCATGTAAAATACTGGTATTCAGCTGCATCCGGTTAGACCTTGTGTTGAAGGTGGTACTGCGTCGTTGGTCTAGTGGTCGCAAGTACTAATGCTGATCATGAGGTCCTGAGTTAGATTCCCAGGTCGGGCAAAGTGTTATTCGGTTTTTCTATATGGAATTTCTCAGTAGCAGCCCGGAATCTGGATTTGTGCGCCGTTGATGGCAATAGACTCGCCCCCTATTACATGGGACTTTAAAATAACTGGCGAAATGTGGGTATATACGTGTGTGTGGGTAGTAGCTACACCTCTGCTTAAGGCGCTGACAAGACCCAATTGACCAAAATAGGCTTCTCTTAAGAAAATAAATTACCAAATCCGTATAGTTTGTGGTAGCGGAAAAAATATATGTCAATTTTGAACATGTTTCCCAGAACTTGGTTGTTACCAAAACAAGTTTTGAAAAGAAAAATCGATACAAACTAACGTTAAACTAACCTCCTACCTTGGGTTCTAATCCAAAATATCTGTATTAAATATCAACATACAACATACAGAACTTGGTTGTTTTTTATTTTAGATTACTCAACTCAATTTTGAGTAAATAGATAATGACTTCATATTTTGCAATATATTACAAGCGTTGTGTCATCGCACTTCTCTTTCTTTTCTATGCAATCTGACAGTGACCGCGATTTAGGTGTTGTCAGCGTCTTAAGACCCCGACAACACTTAAAGCGCGATCACTGTCGGACTGCATAGAAAAGAAAGAGAAGCGCGATGACAAAACGCTGGTATTTTATTGCAAAATATGAAGCAATTATCAGAATCAGAATCAGAATCAGAATGCTTTATTTGTAAACATAGGTCAAATTACAACAGAGTGTGAGATGTTACAGATAGGTAGATCTTCTATGTTTTGCCCAGAGGCGTACAAATATATTTAATTAACATTGTCAAATTTTTACTTTTGAACACACATTTTACTTTTAAAATATCATAAAATGTTAGAATTACGTAACTTTCACATCGCTAGTAAAGTCAGTATTAATAGATACATGCACATCAATACAAATTTAAAATACAATCAATTTCAATAAATGTCAAATAGATTAAGTTACATGTCATATTAATGTTAATATCAAACAAAATTCAAGGTCGTCAAAATAGGTGAGGTAATGAATAATTTTCTGAGGCAGTAACTATAGAATTGTCGTCCAAATATTCCTTTAGTGAGTAATAGCATTTATTTATCAAAATTTTAAATAGTGCTTTTTTGAAATTGTCCAGATTTAACGTTTTTATTTGTTCAGGTAATTTGTTAAATATTTTTTTGGCCATACAGAAGGTACTTTTATTCATTAGTGCAGTTTTGCCATAAGTCACTTCGAGTTCTGACTTATTCTTATCGCGTAACTTTTAGCAGCTATTTTGTATAATGAGATGTTAGATTTGACAAACACATTTGTTTCGTATATGTACAACGATGGCAAGGTCAGAATTTTTAAACGTTTAAAGAACGGTTGACAACTGTCCGTGCTTTTAAGGCTACACATAGCTCTGACACATCTTTTTTGGGCTCTAAATACAAGTTCTCTATCTACTGAATTGCCCCAGTATATAACGCCATATCTGAGTGTTGATGCAACATAGCCGTGATAGGCTGTTAGTACGGATTCTAGGCTCACTATTTTTGATAGTTTATAGAGAACATAGGCAAATTTATGAAGTTTTTTACATATTTCGTCTGTCTGAGATCTCCAAGTCAAATTATTGTCTATATTAATACCAAGAAATTTAGTAGCAGTAGCTGGTTCTATTTTCGTCCCTAAATAGCTAATGTCGAGGATTTTTTGTGGGATCCTTTGATAAAAATGCATAATTTTAGTCTTTTCTAAGTTTATAATTAGATTATTGTTGTCAAACCATGATATTATTCTATTTAATGTCATATTTATTTCATTTTCATAAGTGCTGGGATCATCACACTTAATCACTACGGTGCTATCATCGGCGAATAGTACCATGGGGTGGTTTATTTGCCCCGGAAGGTCATTAATGTAGAGCAAAAAAACAATCGATTTACAAAAAAGCTATAGATTGTATATAAAAACGAAAACACTATTATGCTAATTTTTTTGCTTGTAGAATAATCTGACAATAAATCAGAATGATTGCATCTATATTAGTATGGTTTTTAATCGTTAAAAGAAATTTTTAGAGGTATCTTCGTGATTTTTTTCTATCGTATCAAATTAGTTATATTATGTTTTCAACACACTATCTACCTAGCATATATCCTTAAGAATATCACATATTTTTCTGATTTTGTTTACTGCAGTGGATCTTATACTTTAAGGCATTATAAAACTTATAAAATTTGCGTTTAGGTCCTGTGTAGTCCCCGTAAGGCGCAGATATATGATTTTATTGACTTTTAAATCTGTTATTACGGGTAGTTCGGGTATCCAAGGCCGATTCCCGGCTACTGTAGGCGCGGGCTTGCGGACGGTGAGCAATGGGTAGCTCACCGTCCGGTAAGGACCAGGCCCGGGTCGACGGCGCGTTGTATTCCACGCGCGCCTCAACGAGATGTCAGCACATGTTTAGGGATCCGCTAGAGCCGATGCCTGCCGGGGTCGCGTGAAGGTTCGAAAGGGATACCATGGCCCCTGGCAATACAGGCAACGGAAGGAACTCGGGTGGATTTTAGTCAGTAAGAGTCTGACACATCCCCTCCCGCTCCGCCAAGAGGAGCGGGAGAAGTTATTTGATCATTTCCCACCCAATAAAAGCAGGTTTATGTCGTTACTAGCTTTTGCCCGCGGATTCGCCCGCGTGGATGTCGGAAATTATCCGACGGTAACATACTACCGGGATGAAAAGTATCCTATGTGTTAATCCAAGTTATACACTATTTTTGTGTGCCCAATTTCCTTAAAATCCGTTTAGCAGTTTTTGCGCGATTGAGAAACAAACATACAAAGTTTTATATTTATAATATTAATTATATATAGTAGGATAATTATGATGATAATTAAGTGCAATATCATCACAATGAATATAATATTCTTCCACTAAAACCATTGTTGCCAGTTCACGTTTGTTTCAACTAGATGGAGGAATGTTCTTGCACGAATTGTCTCAATGCTGAACTTGTTGGTAGATCAACATCATAGGAATTTTGCAGGTTGTAGGCAGTCCTAGATTCCTACAATATCTACAAGACTGTACTACTGGTTGAAAGATTGGTTATCATCGTGATTTTTGTCTCCTAGGTCTTCCTACGTAAATCTATTGATGCTCGTCTGAGTCTATACCCACAGTTGGGGGAAATATAGGCCAATTCTTTGAAATCCTATATCAAATAAGAACTGAGACTACCAACCCTGTAGGATTTTAGCTCGTGTTTCTTCTACATTTTAGCGTAATATGGCTTGGCACCAAATCAGAAATTATTAATTAATTAACACACATAACATTATATAACATCACGCCTTGTTTCCCCGAAGGGTTGGGCAGAGGTGTACCTGTAGTACACCCACATTTCGCCAGTTATGTTTAAGTGTTATTAATTAATTAATTAAGTCAGAATTAATTTTTTTGTTGTAGTATAATTATATATGTTTTGATGTGTGCTTTTTAGTCTGTGCTAAATCAATGTTTAATGTTTCTCTTTAGAAAAACATTTGAAATAAAAATATTTCTTCAACGTGGATACCCCATATCTTTTTTCCAGCACAAAGGTATCAATAGGTGCCATTATAGCACGTATTATCAGATGCAGTATAAATATGGTGCATAGACTTTTAGAAAAAAAATTGGTTGTTTAGAGCGTCGGCGTCGTCTATACAGTTTGGCCAGCACAAGGAAATGGCGGCAAATTTAAAAAAGCTTCAACTGTCAACATGGAATATAATATGGTTAAAAGATTTGATACTTTTGTATTTTAATGTTAATTCGTTTGTTGATATAAATAGAATTATAGGATTATGATGACATTTCAGACTATATTTCATGTTCATCATCTGCCTAGCCTTTTCTCAACTTAGTTGGGGTCGGCTTACAGTCTTATTCCTTTTTTGTCACTTTTGATGGCATAATTCTTTTTTGTCACGTTTCATCGGACAATCAATTTATTGATTTATTATTTTAATTATTTGCTTATCCTATTGGGCCTTGAGATACCAAGCCCGGCTGTCGAGTTAGTACTTAGTTTGATTCCCCAAACCGTAACGAAGAAGTGTTTTTTTATTAAAACATTTCAATGACAACCCAGAACTTCGATTTGTGCGTTAGCTCCTCTTTAAACATAGAGCTATACGTCTGTAATACCAAAATATCGAGTTGTGGGCATTTCGCAGTTTATTCCTTTTTTTTTTCTTCGGTACACTTATGTCTATGAAGATTGTTCCATTAAAAAAAAAAAAATATATATATATATGTATATGTGTCCTACCTCTCCAGCCTCTTCTTGCGTGATCTGCGGACCCTGGCATTAAGTTGAAATAAAATTAGGAGTGTACCTGAAACGAAGAATACAGACATTAATATTGAAAACTGTAAATAAACAATAGGGTATTTGACTGGATTTTTGACGTGATAACGTCTTATAAATCGATGAACGCCGGGCGAAAAAGTGTAACGTTCTGGCAGGCAACGTTCCGCCTGAGCCGAGCGTGCAAGCGAGAGCGCGGAACCATCGATAGAGAGGCACAATCGGCCTAAGCGTTCGGCTTGTGACGCATCTCTCTCTCGTTTTCACGTAAAGTTATCGTGCGTAAATCGACTTTACGGACAACCAATTTTTTTTAATGAGATTATAAGAAAACTCGAAAAAGCCACTTTAAAATCAAATTGTAAAAATTGCGAAGTTGTATGCGTTTTAAAGTCTATGCTAGACAGAAACAGCACTGCTGGGATCTGACGTCACAACACAGGAACCCAATAGTAACTTCGCGCCAAAGATTCGCGCAAAAGCGTGTAACTTCTCCATTTCTCTACCGATTTTTTTTCGCACGTAGTATTTTTTAATATCGCCTTTATAATAACTATTAATTCATCTGGGGGCACGGCAGTGAGTGGGCCAAGACGAGCCTAAATAAAAAAACAGGGGTACTACCTATCTTTTCTCGAAGCGTTTTGTCGTATTTGCAAACCCTCTTAGCTTCGGCCTGGATAATGCTAGAAAGCTCAAATTCTCAGGATAAGATGTAGTTAGCAGACTTATAAAAACATTAAGTTTAATTTTGTCTAGCTTTTATACTTTGGATTTTATTAATACGTAAAATACGTCGATTTTGTCACTGACTGACTCGTTCACTCATTCATCAAAACCTCTAGGGCACTTCTCGAAGTCCTATAAAGTTGAAATTTGGTATGCAGGCTAGGATTTGCACACAAACAACAAAAAACTTACACCCTCCCATCCCCGTTTTGGGGGCCTAGGCATGTCTGTACATAAAATGAAACCTATAGGGTACTAGGGCCGAAATTTGGTATGTAGGCTGGGATTTGCACATACACAACAAAACAATTATGAAATTTGTAACTTTCACCCTCCAAGCCCCTTAAAGAGAGGTGCAAGTCTGTATTTCTTACGGATAATAGGTATACCTACTTCCATTTATATCAAAAGCTAGATTAGCACATACATACATAACGAAGAAGAACCTTTTTTCGTTATGGCTATGAATAAATTTACTGCTGGCGAGCAAGAAAAGCCTTTTCAACCGACAATGCTAGAAGTAAGGGTTATGATTTTAACATTCATGTGTAATATAAGTACAATATCACCACTAAAATAAAAATAAATACTGCACCCTACAAAAATAAATGAAATGCCACCAAAAACATTTCATGTATAGTAGGTTGCCAGTTGAGAGCAGTGGTTGTCCAGTGGTAACGGCCGCGACTTAAGAGTTGTAGGTCGTAGCCTGTTCGAATCCTGACAGGCGCTTTTCTTTGTGTACATCATTTAATCACCACTGCTCTAAAAACGGTGAAGGAAAACATCGTGAGGAAACCGGCATGTTCTTATAACCAAAAAATCAAAGACATGTGACATCTACCAACCCGGATTACGGCCCACTCCCTCTCACGGAGAGGAGGCCTGTGTCCCAGCAGTGGGAACATTATAGGCTTATTATGTAGGTTGCCAAGACTTACAACGCTTTCACTGTTAAAAAGATCTAATGTAGAGCCAGGCCCCTAACTCTACAAATCTTATAACTTGGTCAAAATGTATTGCTTGGCCGTACAATTGAACTATTGCATGACTTTGCATTTGCATTGCATTCTTACCATAAGCCCATATTAGAAGTCTGTGCGGCGGCCGCAGCCAAGCCGTACATTTTGACCAAGATGTAAGGCTTGTAGAGTAAGGGGCTTGGCTCTATATTAGACCTGATAGCTTTTGAACAGTGAAAGTGTTATTTATGTAAGTCTTGGTAAAATTGATAGGTGTCAATATTGTATTTATCGTATATCCATTCATTGCTACCGCGTAATGTTGAATGTTGAGGCCACAGACTCAAAACATTTCGGTATTTCAAATTATCAATATACAGCATATACCTAATTTTAAGGATGTGGTACAGACCATCAAATTGGACATCACCAATAGGACCAACATTGTAATAGCGAAAAAAATATCAACTGTCCATAGGTACAAAACTTCAATATCTGCTCGACCCAAATGTATGGGACAGCTAATATATATTTTTTTCACGATTATGATGTTGGTCCCATGAAGAAACTTGTTCAGTTACGATAGTACACTCTTAAATACGACGATACTTTTCTGGTACATCCTGTATATTGATCATTTGAAATACTTCGATGTTTTGAAACTGTGGGACTTCAATGACTAGATATACATATTTTTAATACTCTTTATTATGTACACGATAAAAATTACAGATACAAAAAAAAAAATCGTCTAGTATAGCTAATTCAAATTCCATCGCCTTGTGTACGAACGACCTTATTTTTTATGCAACAATAAATTAATATTCTATGAAGCCAATAAACGTAAATCAGGTACAGTGCACTTAACGCAGTGATTAACTTGTTTAATAAACCAAGAGTATTAAAATAATATGTCAGATAAATAAGTTGTTCCGTTATGAGGATATTTTATTTTAACTGGAATAGAATTTAATGATTGGTAATAAAACATTGGACTTGTTATAAAACTGAGATATTTTAATTAAATTGTGTTGAAGGTGGCAAGTCTGACAACCAGTCTTACAGGCAGTCGCTTCATGTAAAATACTGGTATTCAGCTGCATCCGGTTAGACCTTGTGTTGAAGGTGGTACTGCGTCGTTGGTCTAGTGGTCGCAAGTACTAATGCTGATCATGAGGTCCTGAGTTAGATTCCCAGGTCGGGCAAAGTGTTATTCGGTTTTTCTATATGGAATTTCTCAGTAGCAGCCCGGAATCTGGATTTGTGCGCCGTTGATGGCAATAGACTCGCCCCCTATTACATGGGACTTTAAAATAACTGGCGAAATGTGGGTATATACGTGTGTGTGGGTAGTAGCTACACCTCTGCTTAAGGCGCTGACAAGACCCAATTGACCAAAATAGGCTTCTCTTAAGAAAATAAATTACCAAATCCGTATAGTTTGTGGTAGCGGAAAAAATATATGTCAATTTTGAACATGTTTCCCAGAACTTGGTTGTTACCAAAACAAGTTTTGAAAAGAAAAATCGATACAAACTAACGTTAAACTAACCTCCTACCTTGGGTTCTAATCCAAAATATCTGTATTAAATATCAACATACAACATACAGAACTTGGTTGTTTTTTATTTTAGATTACTCAACTCAATTTTGAGTAAATAGATAATGACTTCATATTTTGCAATATATTACAAGCGTTGTGTCATCGCACTTCTCTTTCTTTTCTATGCAATCTGACAGTGACCGCGATTTAGGTGTTGTCAGCGTCTTAAGACCCCGACAACACTTAAAGCGCGATCACTGTCGGACTGCATAGAAAAGAAAGAGAAGCGCGATGACAAAACGCTGGTATTTTATTGCAAAATATGAAGCAATTATCAGAATCAGAATCAGAATCAGAATGCTTTATTTGTAAACATAGGTCAAATTACAACAGAGTGTGAGATGTTACAGATAGGTAGATCTTCTATGTTTTGCCCAGAGGCGTACAAATATATTTAATTAACATTGTCAAATTTTTACTTTTGAACACACATTTTACTTTTAAAATATCATAAAATGTTAGAATTACGTAACTTTCACATCGCTAGTAAAGTCAGTATTAATAGATACATGCACATCAATACAAATTTAAAATACAATCAATTTCAATAAATGTCAAATAGATTAAGTTACATGTCATATTAATGTTAATATCAAACAAAATTCAAGGTCGTCAAAATAGGTGAGGTAATGAATAATTTTCTGAGGCAGTAACTATAGAATTGTCGTCCAAATATTCCTTTAGTGAGTAATAGCATTTATTTATCAAAATTTTAAATAGTGCTTTTTTGAAATTGTCCAGATTTAACGTTTTTATTTGTTCAGGTAATTTGTTAAATATTTTTTTGGCCATACAGAAGGTACTTTTATTCATTAGTGCAGTTTTGCCATAAGTCACTTCGAGTTCTGACTTATTCTTATCGCGTAACTTTTAGCAGCTATTTTGTATAATGAGATGTTAGATTTGACAAACACATTTGTTTCGTATATGTACAACGATGGCAAGGTCAGAATTTTTAAACGTTTAAAGAACGGTTGACAACTGTCCGTGCTTTTAAGGCTACACATAGCTCTGACACATCTTTTTTGGGCTCTAAATACAAGTTCTCTATCTACTGAATTGCCCCAGTATATAACGCCATATCTGAGTGTTGATGCAACATAGCCGTGATAGGCTGTTAGTACGGATTCTAGGCTCACTATTTTTGATAGTTTATAGAGAACATAGGCAAATTTATGAAGTTTTTTACATATTTCGTCTGTCTGAGATCTCCAAGTCAAATTATTGTCTATATTAATACCAAGAAATTTAGTAGCAGTAGCTGGTTCTATTTTCGTCCCTAAATAGCTAATGTCGAGGATTTTTTGTGGGATCCTTTGATAAAAATGCATAATTTTAGTCTTTTCTAAGTTTATAATTAGATTATTGTTGTCAAACCATGATATTATTCTATTTAATGTCATATTTATTTCATTTTCATAAGTGCTGGGATCATCACACTTAATCACTACGGTGCTATCATCGGCGAATAGTACCATGGGGTGGTTTATTTGCCCCGGAAGGTCATTAATGTAGAGCAAAAAAACAATCGATTTACAAAAAAGCTATAGATTGTATATAAAAACGAAAACACTATTATGCTAATTTTTTTGCTTGTAGAATAATCTGACAATAAATCAGAATGATTGCATCTATATTAGTATGGTTTTTAATCGTTAAAAGAAATTTTTAGAGGTATCTTCGTGATTTTTTTCTATCGTATCAAATTAGTTATATTATGTTTTCAACACACTATCTACCTAGCATATATCCTTAAGAATATCACATATTTTTCTGATTTTGTTTACTGCAGTGGATCTTATACTTTAAGGCATTATAAAACTTATAAAATTTGCGTTTAGGTCCTGTGTAGTCCCCGTAAGGCGCAGATATATGATTTTATTGACTTTTAAATCTGTTATTACGGGTAGTTCGGGTATCCAAGGCCGATTCCCGGCTACTGTAGGCGCGGGCTTGCGGACGGTGAGCAATGGGTAGCTCACCGTCCGGTAAGGACCAGGCCCGGGTCGACGGCGCGTTGTATTCCACGCGCGCCTCAACGAGATGTCAGCACATGTTTAGGGATCCGCTAGAGCCGATGCCTGCCGGGGTCGCGTGAAGGTTCGAAAGGGATACCATGGCCCCTGGCAATACAGGCAACGGAAGGAACTCGGGTGGATTTTAGTCAGTAAGAGTCTGACACATCCCCTCCCGCTCCGCCAAGAGGAGCGGGAGAAGTTATTTGATCATTTCCCACCCAATAAAAGCAGGTTTATGTCGTTACTAGCTTTTGCCCGCGGATTCGCCCGCGTGGA
Organism: Atethmia centrago; assembly: GCA_905333075.3. Lineage (NCBI taxonomy): Eukaryota > Metazoa > Arthropoda > Insecta > Lepidoptera > Noctuidae > Atethmia > Atethmia centrago. The sequence goes on from HG995384.1 coordinate 23,916,667, forward strand.
TGTCGGAAATTATCCGACGGTAACATACTACCGGGATGAAAAGTATCCTATGTGTTAATCCAAGTTATACACTATTTTTGTGTGCCCAATTTCCTTAAAATCCGTTTAGCAGTTTTTGCGCGATTGAGAAACAAACATACAAAGTTTTATATTTATAATATTAATTATATATAGTAGGATAATTATGATGATAATTAAGTGCAATATCATCACAATGAATATAATATTCTTCCACTAAAACCATTGTTGCCAGTTCACGTTTGTTTCAACTAGATGGAGGAATGTTCTTGCACGAATTGTCTCAATGCTGAACTTGTTGGTAGATCAACATCATAGGAATTTTGCAGGTTGTAGGCAGTCCTAGATTCCTACAATATCTACAAGACTGTACTACTGGTTGAAAGATTGGTTATCATCGTGATTTTTGTCTCCTAGGTCTTCCTACGTAAATCTATTGATGCTCGTCTGAGTCTATACCCACAGTTGGGGGAAAATATATAGGCCAATTCTTTGAAATCCTATATCAAATAAGAACTGAGACTACCAACCCTGTAGGATTTTAGCTCGTGTTTCTTCTACATTTTAGCGTAATATGGCTTGGCACCAAATCAGAAATTATTAATTAATTAACACACATAACATTATATAACATCACGCCTTGTTTCCCCGAAGGGTTGGGCAGAGGTGTACCTGTAGTACACCCACATTTCGCCAGTTATGTTTAAGTGTTATTAATTAATTAATTAAGTCAGAATTAATTTTTTTGTTGTAGTATAATTATATATGTTTTGATGTGTGCTTTTTAGTCTGTGCTAAATCAATGTTTAATGTTTCTCTTTAGAAAAACATTTGAAATAAAAATATTTCTTCAACGTGGATACCCCATATCTTTTTTCCAGCACAAAGGTATCAATAGGTGCCATTATAGCACGTATTATCAGATGCAGTATAAATATGGTGCATAGACTTTTAGAAAAAAAATTGGTTGTTTAGAGCGTCGGCGTCGTCTATACAGTTTGGCCAGCACAAGGAAATGGCGGCAAATTTAAAAAAGCTTCAACTGTCAACATGGAATATAATATGGTTAAAAGATTTGATACTTTTGTATTTTAATGTTAATTCGTTTGTTGATATAAATAGAATTATAGGATTATGATGACATTTCAGACTATATTTCATGTTCATCATCTGCCTAGCCTTTTCTCAACTTAGTTGGGGTCGGCTTACAGTCTTACCGGATACAACTGAATACCAGTATTTTACATGGAGCGACTGCCTATCTGACCTCCACAACCCAGTTACTGGGTAACACGATACCCCTTGGTAAGACTGGTTGTCAGACTTTCAAGCTTCTGACGACCCGTAACGACTGTCAAAGATCTACAAATGACAGCCGGGACCAACGGCTTAACGTGATTTCATGTTGCCAGCTAAATATTTTTTTTTAATTTGCCGCCATTTCCTTTTCCACGACTCACTGGCCAAACTACCACACATGTGACAGTTTTTTTTTAAACTCATCTTTCTATCCGTATCGATGGCAATCTAAATGGACTCGGGTCAGAATTCGGCTTCGAGTTTAACGCCATCACTAGCGTCCATCAGTTCCTGTAACGTGAACATAGGGTTGCCACCTTTTTTATATCAAATATAGTTTTTTCAAAACCAATGGCATAAAAAAATATAGTACCTAAGTCAATATATTTCAAAAATATATTTATTCTTTATATATTTATTGTTTTGCTACTATGAACCTTTTAACGGGTTTCTTTTTTTTATGTCTTATAACTATTTTTACACTCTAAATTAAGGTTACAAAATATAATGAATTCAGCTTTTATAAGATTCATATACTACTAGTAATTACTGGCCCTATTTCGATCACTTCGCCATTTTGTATTGAAATAAAAATATGGTAGTTTCGTCTACTATAATTTTTTCTTCAGGGTACGATATTATATAGTAGGGTTGGCAACCCTACGTACAGACGACAGCACACGCAGGACTTGTTCTATATTAACACCCGTATATTGTACTTACCAACATACATGACAATTTCGTAATGAATTCTAACAATTAGTCAGCACGAACTGCATTTGATCGCGATGACCCTAATGCTTAACAAACTATTTATTTTGAGTGCCTGGCTTAATGGAAGTGACCTCAATTAACACTATGCAGTAATTATAAGGATCTGTTCGCTACTGGTGAGTGTTACTTTGGCATAATTATGGAGAACATGGTTTTTTGTTAGCGTATTAACTCCTAGCCATTCTTAGCTGTCAATTTGCGTGTTTAATTTTTGAATAATATACATAAACAAAAGAATATTTCCAACACTGTTTTTACATAACATACATAATCAGCCTATAATGTTCCCACTGCTGGGACACAGGCCTCCTCTCTGTGAGAGGGAGTGGGCCGTAATCCACCACGCGGGCCCAGTGCGGGTTGGTAGATGTCACATGTCTTCGAATTTTTGGTTTTAGGACATGCCGGTTTCCTCACTATGTTTTCCTTCACCGTTTTGAGGACAGTGGTGATGAAACAATTTACACAAATTAAAGCTCCTGTCCGGGTTCGAACCTACGACATACAACTCGTAAGTCGCGGCCGTTACCACTGGGCCACCACTGCTCTCAACATTTTTTTTACTATATAATATTTTGGACTCGAGAACCACAAAACCTTTAAGTCTTTCCCTCTGGAGACATCAGCTACCTTCTTGCCAAATCTAATTCAAATGATAGAAAAACCGGCCAAGTACCTACGAGTCAGATTCGCACACGAAGGGTTCCGTACCACCGTACAATATTTAGCAAAAAACACCGAAAAAAACACGTTACTTGTAGTTGATTTCTACGAACCAACTCTAACTTAAATCACTTAACTCCCAAAATAGGCTCAAACTACTTAAATTCATTTACATATGGATGTATCGCCCCTACGTTCTATATCAAGAACATTTAAATATACATATTTCAGCACAAAGAGCTCATTCAGTGCTGCTTTTAATAAACTCTTAGTCCAGATCAAGTTTCGTTTATTTTAGCCCTGATAGGGCTGGCACTACATTAGATGATATACCCTAATCAGCCCCAATTTCTTCATGAATTAACATATTAAATCAACACATGGAATTGGTTTATTAAGCAGATTAACTGTCATGTTGCAATTAATGTGCTGACTGACAGAAATTAGGAAATTAACAAAAATGTTCCAAATGGGTAATAATTACAAGTCACTCAAAGGGCAATGGAGAGGGCTATGCTTGGAGTCTCCCTACGTGATCGAATCAGAAATGAAGAGATCCGCAGGCGAACTAAGGTTACCGACATAGCCCGAAGAATTGCCAAACTTAAATGGCAGTGGGCAGGGCACATTGCTCGCAGAACAGATGGCCGATGGGGCCGAAAGGTTCTGGAATGGCGACCGCGTACCGGAAGACGTAGCGTTGGAAGGCCTCCTACTAGGTGGACCGATGACCTTGTGAAGGCCGCAGGAATCCGCTGGATGCGGGAAGTACAAAACCGGTCGATGTGGCCGTGCTTGGGGGAGGCCTATGTCCAGCAGTGGACGTCTTTCGGCTGAAACGAACGAATAATTACCACATCGTCCGGACAAGGTTTTAGTTTCAGTAGAAGAATCTATTTTTATCTATAGATATTTTAGCAATAGCTTATCAGAATATCTAAAGAATTAAATAGAAAAAGCAAAGATGTGACAACTAACAGAGACCCCAGTCTGGAAACAGATGATTAAATTAGAAAGATAGAAAATATGAAAATGCGTTAGGAATTGACAATCAAGTAATTTAAAAAATCCTGTATAAGGAAGGTAGGCAGCCCTAAATCAATTCCAAAACGACTTCTCATTAAAATCTAATAACGGAGGACATGAACGTCTTTATGTAAAGTGAAATATTTGAGAGGAGCGAAGTTGCAATGAAGGCAAATTGACGGCTGATGAAAACATGCAACGCTCACAATTACATTGGTCTTAATTATTTAAATTACGTAAGTCCTAGTTCTTAGAAATTACGTGTGGTCTTAAGACTATATCATTTGTCATAAGATGACCGAGCGACAAGTATTTCTTGGCACGTGGCGAAACGTGGAACTAATTTGACTACTGAATGTCGGAGGAAAAATATTGGAAAATCTTCAAATGCATATTCGTAGCAGTGCTTGAAAACGGGCAATGGCGAACGGTCTACAACGAGATGTACGACGAGCCTAATGTTATTAAAACCAAAAAAAAATGGGTCGGAGCAACACATGACGCAAGAATGGACGAGAGCAGAGCACCCAAACTCAGATGGTTGGATGGCGTTGGAGACCAAGATAAAACTGTGGAGTCAAATAGCCAGAAATAGGTCACGTTGGAGAAATATACTTAACCAGGCCCACCTATGGCTGTAAAGCCTTAGATGATGATACATCAGTGGTAAAAAATTGACATTGAAAGCACCTTTATGTCTTATCAATAAGGTTGATATTCATGGTGGAAGCGTTACCATTGATGTGTGGTTATGAACAATTTCTCAAGCATTCGTTACTAACGCCATCCTGAAATGTCAAGTTATATTGGTCGCCCTGTAAGGAATTATGTCAGAATGATGACTTGCTTGACATTAGTCATGATAAGGTCATGATGGTGTCAGCTTGTTGTGTCAGACTTGTGATTCAAACAAAATTGTCATTGTAATTGGAAACTGTATAGACTGTCAGCTTTATAAGTCTTTAAAAGTTAATTATCACATAAGTCAATAATATTAACAGATCTATCTTCAATAGCTTTACCTACATCAGCCTACATGACAACTCACAATCACACCATAACGTTCAGACTAAGTTAGTTACCTGTCGGGCTTTTACCACTGAATCATTTTAATGACACTTTTACAGGCTAGTTTTCAAAGGGAAAGTTGTTCAACATGAAGATTAGAATCATCCCCTTAACGGTTCAGCTCAGCCTATCGCAGTCCACTGCTGGACAGGCTTCTCCCAGGCTGCGCCACAACACCCTGTCCTCCGCCTTCCGCATTCAGTCTATCTAGCTGGAGGGCGTCCCACACTAAGCTTGCGGCGTACGCGGTCTCCACTCCAGGACTCGTCTCTCCACCGGCCATCGGTCCTTCGACAAATATGGCCAGCCCACTGCCATTTCAGCTTACTCTGCAAGCTATGTCAGTAACTCCGACTTAACGGTTGCAAGTGATTAACCTTTTGACCGCCTCAGTCATGTATAGATGACAGACCAAAATGTGCCCAGCACGCCACGGTCACGACTACATGACAGATTTTAAGGAATAATTCGTAGCTTGGCGCCGAGGGCACGTCTTTGCTTTTTTGACGTTGCGGTCAATAGGTTAAAGCGCCAGCGTAAGATGAAATTCCTAACTATTTTAGGATGAATGTCCTGTTATCTCAAAATACCAAGAAAGCCAAGAACTATTAAATTCTCTGAAAACGACTAATTAATACCTTTCAGATAAAACGATCCATCCTTTGTTGAAGTAAAGAGAGCAATGAATCATAAAACATGATGTCAAGATTAACCAGAATATGATTCAGTACGCGTGATAGTAAGTCAGGTATTCCTTTGTTAAATAACAAACATACCAGTAGCCGATTCCTATAATTTACGGATTGTTATTGGTTAAAATTAAGATTATCTTTACCAATAATGAAGTAGCTATCATCATCTGCTAAGCCTTTTGCAAACTATGTTGGGGTCGGCTTCCAGACTTACCGATTGCAGCACCAGAATTTTACATGGAGCGACTGCCTATCTGAGCTCCACAACCCAGTTACTGGGTAATACGATCCCCCTTGGTAAGACTGGTTATCAGATTTTCGGGCTTCTGACGACTCGTAACGACTGTTAAAGATCCACGAATGACAACCACGACCAATGGCTTAACGTGCTTTTCGAGGTACCCCCTCCGTACCTCAAAAAGCACGTTGGTATGTAAAGATGGTCACCCATCCACGGACCAACCGCGTGTAGCCTAACCTGATCGATCGACCCGTGCGGCTGGTATTACTTAGCCACAAGCCCACAAGTAGCTATCACAGGTAAAATTTGCTCACGAATCTATATATATATGCTCAGTTTGCAGGCAATAAACAACGCTACCATTGGTATCAAAACGATTCGTTTTTGTTTATAGAAACCGAGTATTTAAGACAACAAAAAGATAATTGAATCACTTTTCAACAGGCAGATAGAACTTATAACTAAAGCCAGATAGATAAGGAAGGCGGAAACCCTGAATTGTGTACCAGTATCAGTAGCAATGGGTTTAATTTTAACAGTCCAACAACATTCAATTTGTTATTTACGTTTTTAAGTTGACAAATGTTTCGAACATACTCGTATGTAGCAATGGATTTGAAATATACTCCAAAATCATTCAGGTTGTGATTGATAGTGTATTATGCAATTCGGTGCTGGTATACACTGTGTCTGTATACGGTGTGCCGAAAATTAAGGGTGTGGTGCAGACCATCAAACTGAGCAACTTTCTCCCGGGGACTTTTTTTATTGGGTGTGATGTCATTAAATAACATCAAGGGAGTCAGACTCTTACTGACTAAAACCCACCCTTATTACTTCCTGTTGCCTGTGTTGCCAGGGGCCTCGGTGACCCTTTCCCGCGACCCCGGCAGGCATCGGCCCTAGTGGACCCCTACACTTGTGCTGACGACATCTCTTTGAGGCGCGCGTGGAATACAACGCGCCGTCGACCCGGGCCTGGTCCTTACCGGACGGTGAGCTGCCCATTGCTCACCGCCCGTCTCCCGGGGACTAAGATTAGACCAAAAAGTGTTAGCCTAGTGGCGTGACCGTCGGACTGCCAAGTCATAAGTCTTGAGTTCGAACCCAACGTCCGCACCTCTGACTTTTCCGATTCATGTGCGTATTGTATAATCACCACTTGCTTAAAAAACGTTGAATGAAAACATCATGCCAGAGATATTTCTCGACGGCATGTGAAGCCAAGTCAGAGGCTCATGGGTGGCATAGAACTCTGACACCAGGTTAGTCACTAACCACAAGAAAGAAACTTATAAATACAGATGGTGATGATGATGGTGGTGGGGATGGGATTGTATGATGTGTGTTTATGCAGTGAGCGCGACTTGGTTGATGCTCATGTCCAGCAGTGAGGCTGGCTGAGTATATTCTGGTCCAAAAGTATCTGACGAAAGTGTAAACAAACCCTGCTCAGTTTACACCACGACGCAACCACTCGCTAAAGTGAATTAGTTACACATTCATCTGCATTTAGAATAGGTTTCCACTTTAAATCTTACCATTTTTTCCAACGTTTATTGATTGAATAACATTAATAACTTGTAATTGAAAACGCATCGACGAAAATTGAGGTTATAAAATTAACATCAATTGTCAAACTAAAAACATCTATAAGGTGATTTAAAATTAGAACTTCGGGTTTAAGTATTAAATATATTAAATCAAAGCACTCAATTTGTAAGTGGCACTACAAATTGGCATCCACTGGTATGCTTTCTGATCCATTTGTTTTCATTTTCGTTAAATACTTTTGGAACAGACCATAATACGTGTTTTCCTCACAATCCAATACCCTTTATAACGCGTGGTGTGAAGATGAATATTTGTGCCTTCTGGTTTGCTTATAACAAAACTGTGATTACCAAAATGTTTACAAAGTGTGGTACAGCCCGATTCAAACTTTATGGCGGCTCGGAACATGAGGTGAGTCGCTGCGCAGTAACGAATTCATGTGTCAGCGGAGGTAATGGGTCCGGTTTCTGCGCAGCGAGTAGCGCACTTCAGAGCCGCCATTAACTTTGACGAGTACTATAATTATGAAAATATCCTTTCTGAAAACTTAAGGACTTTTTGGTAGGTTAATGAGCACTAGACCATCTTCTACCATGTTTACCAGTTACTCTAAACCTGTATCATCCCACTGCTAGGCAAAGGCCTCTCCCATGACCTCCAGCTCTTATTAAACAGTGAATTAAATAAATCAAATTACGGAAGGAATTATCTCAATGTGTCTATCTGCATTCTGAATAAATTTTGCCCCAAAAAGTCACAAATTATTTCTTCCCTTCTCTTTCGCCCCAAAACACGAGATTTCCTGTCCATCTCAACTATTAACTTGTACAGAACACGAGTTTAAAACCGTCACCTCTCAGCTGCATACGCATTCATTGCACGACAATGTAATACCTCGATCACGACGACTGATTTGCACTATTACAACATAACCACCTCAAATCTTTCATCACAAAACCAACAACCACTCAATTATAAACCCTAACACCTTCAACTTAAGGTGGGTGAAGTTTGCAAGAGGTTGTAAATAAAGGTTGTTCTACTATATTACAGCTGGCATTAATGACATTCCAACGTTGAGGACTCCCTCACTTTTGAAGGTTATGGAATATGGCACGAGAATACTTAGATTATAATTGAATAGGTTAAGTTAGAAAGAGGTAGTTTCCGTGGTTAGAGAAAAAAGCTTGAGTAGTAACGTGGACCACTTTTAAACACCTATTGGAAAACTCGTGGCATAGTGAATGGTAGGTAGGTATCGGAAGGCGCAGTGTGTATAAGTTGTTAGTCCCGTTGTGGGAGACAAGTTAAACTAACGAACCGGTCAAGGTCGCAACAACCCTCTGGATGCAAGAAACATAAGACTTCTCAACTCTCCCACCCCTCCTTCTTATCTTATGTCTCACTTCCAATATCTATGTTCTTCGCACGCTAAAAGTCTGCGTTCTTCCAACAATCTTCTTCTACTCTGTCCTTCTCATACTTCTGACTTTGTTCATTCTTCCTTTCATATTCAGTCCATTCTTCTCTGGGATGCGCTTCCTCTTGATATCAGAACGGCCACCAGTCGCTATGCATTTAAGCGGAAATTGCAGAGTTATTTTCAAAATAAATAGTGTAGAGTCATCTCAATTATGTACTTATTTATCTCTTTTCCTTGAATTTGTATGTATAATGTAGGTATATATTGTAGTAAATATATTATAAAGGCTCGTGCAGACTGGGGCGATATCGCGGGCGCGACAGGCATATTGCTACCTGTCGCGCCCGCGATATCCCGCTAGTCTGCACAAGCCCTAAGTTTGTAACCTATTTATGTACATCTGTACCTATTCTATTTATAATCTATTAAGTAATATTTTTCATTATTATTATTTCCTCTCAGAGCACCAGCCATCTTATCTCTTTACCACCCTTGGTTGATTAGTAGAGAATGCCTAAGGCATTAAGTCCGCCTTTGTACCTAATTGTGTGCGAGAAGTTTTAATAAATAAATAAATAAGGTCGGTCATTGTAGAGATGCTTGAGGGAGGCCCTTGTCCAGCAGTGGAAGTCTCACGGCTGAATGTTGACGATGAAACTTTATGTCAGTCTACAAGATTGATACAGCTGAGTGCCCAGGGTATGCCGGGCGAAAAGAAACTACAACAGGTATCGGCTTAGCCAAGGAATCGAACCCAGAACCCATCGTTTACCAGCCTCACTAATACCCACCGATTCATCTATGTGATTTACAGCATTACTTACATTCATTTTACAACTTTATACAACAAAAACCTGTTTCTCTAGCGTTTCCTTCAAGGGCAGAATATAATTAAAATCAGCCCACATCGTCGGCACGTTTGAGCTAAGCGACCAATCTGTTTACTGATTAGTTATGGCTATAAGACCTCACCACCTACATAAGTATTGTAGGTAGTTAGGGACTTACTTAGGGTTCTGTCCAGGTCCTAAGTGATTTACGTGAGACTGACGTTTTTACGTGGGTTTGCTTGCGTGATTATAATTCATTTTGTAGAATAGCTGTCATATTATTACAATTCTAGATTGTTCTTTATCCAAGACAAAAGCCTTTTAAGAAAATGGCAGCCCCGCGATCATTCTGCTGGCTGATTAATATTAACGTAATTAAATAAAAAACATTGTAGTTTATTACGCGTCAAACCTCTGAAGTGCGCTACACGCTGCGCAGTACCCTACCCCTCACCCCCGCTGACACAGGAATTCGTTACTGCGCAGCAACTTGCCTCATGTTCCGAGCCGACATAAAGTTTCGGGCTGTACCTAGACATTATTTAAGAAGGTTATCGACGAGAACCCAAAGGCAGTGTTCAGTTACAGCCCGAAACTTTGCGAAGCAGGAAATTTGTGTATTAACGATCTATACAATTTTTTAATAAATGGTTTTAAAACACCACAGCATGCTCTCTTTTAGCGATAACACCGCCCATTATGTCACCCTATATAAAATTTATACATTTATATCTGTAATTTTTATGGTGTACATAATAAAGACTATTCTATTCATGAGCTAGTTCACTATGAGATACTAAGTACGTGCCGATACGTGAGAAGAACAAGATTAAGACGGTCTACCCAAATGTCCTTTCTTTGGTATTGTTCGTCGGATCGTTGGCTTCCTTAAGTTCTGAGTTGAGCTGCTTAATCTGTGAGGTTATTTTCATCAAAAGACCATTTCAGACACCAATCTACACGGTCCTCAGATGATCTGACCAAGATTATGCCTGGACTTTAAAAGAGAGTGTGACTTCTGAGTTTGTTTCTGCCTTTCTTCTCAGAGTAGTCAGGTAGGAAACGCCGACCTCATCTAGTTTTTGTAATATGATTGACATGTAAAAGTGTCTCATAAGGGAATAATGATTTAAGATCCCAATCCTTATAACATAGTCGCTTATTTCATCAACTTTGAGAAGATTGGCAAAAAAACCATTAAGGAACGCCAAAAACTAACTACGAAACTTCACATCGCCATGACATTCGTCAGCGCAGAGAGGTGAGGGCTCTGTCTATGTTGTTCTATATTCTCAACCCACATCTCCTTCTTACCTGACTTCCCATATTCAATACTTGTGCTCTGCCTATAGTAAAGATCTTCGTTCCACCAACAATCGTCTTCTTCGATGTCCTTCTCACCGCTCATGGTTTCATTCACTCTTCTTTCTTTGTCCAGGCTGTCTTTCTTTGGAATGCGCTCCCTCTGAACATCAGGACGGCGACCAGTTGGTTGTCTTTTAAACTAACGGCACGTGAACATATACCCAAGAAGTTGGCAGAAACATCCCAGCGCTGATATTTTGCTGGATTCGTTTTCTCCTCTACTGATCGTTATTTCCCCAATACCGATCGTTTTTTCTCCTGACAAAGTTTATTCTGTTTATATGTATGTATCTACGTATCTATTCTTGTATTGTATAGTTATTTTCGTGTTATCTATCCCTTAAGTTGCACCTGCCATGTGTCTTCTCTGCATCACCCGGTTGACTGGTAGAAAATGCCTCAGGCATTAAGTCCGCCTTTGTACGGTATTTTTTTTTACTTGTGCATAATGTTTCAATAAATAAAAAAATAAACATAATATTAGTTTATTTATTTGATACTAGCTTCTGCCCGTGACTTCGTCTGGGTAAAATTTCTTGTTCCCCCGACCCTCTTACTTCGTTTTCGCATAGCGTTCTTTCTGACTAATTATCTTTTAGCTCGCCTCCTAAGAGTTATACCGTAATGTTAAATAGTAGACCTTTCCTAAGAATTGAGATATCAAATGCATTTTTTTTTTTCAAATCCGGCTGGTAGCATATTGCTCTGTGTTCATCTTTAGCTTTGCTTCCATCAGAACTCAAATGTGATGGCTGGCTTTACATTATGGAAGATTGTCCCAGAACAGATAATATCGTTATTATGTGTCAGCGTGGCTTGATAATGAATATTTAAATGGAAAATGGGATTTTTATGGTGACACATACAGAACGAAGAACCCAGTAGAAGGTGGTAATGCTAGATTAAATAGAACATTTTCTGGAAAACTGAACATGATTAGTTTTTTGAATGTAATAAAAAATGACGCTCAATCTCGAGTGTTAAGTCAAGGGAGACCACGACATAAAGACGTTATTATGTATGACAAAATCATTAATGATTCAATAGCAGCTTTATTAAATGGTTCTATTTCCTTGGGACATTGTTTGGAAAAAATAAGCCCGTTTGTATTTTAATTGCAGTGAGTTAGACGTTGATATTTACCTAGTTATTTGTTTTTTGAAATTTATCTCTTAGTTTAGTGTTGATCCAATTTTTATATAAATGAATGTTGATTTTAAAATGTTTGTTTTATCCATGATTGTGTAATAATCACAATTTTTGATGATTTAATTTTAAATTGGGCATGGTGTTTTTGAAATTTTAAAATTATGAAAATGATTGCTTTTTTAAACACTTGTTTTGATACTCTCATTTAATTACTGGTCGGTAAAATTTTTGGTAATTAAAATTATAATTGTCTTAAATATTGTTTATTACAGATCTGACTATTCTGTATACCTATTTACACTGTAGTAATGATAAGATGATTGTTATACAATTTCTGTGATTTTGATTGTGATACTGGATAACAAAGATGATTTATACCTAAATGTTTAAAATTGTGTTATTATTGAATTATTTTTGTTTCAAAAATTTCAAATAAGTACATTATTTTTTTGTTGACTGTACCTTTAATGTACTTGTTATTTGGGACGAAGCACAACTTTAATTGTGCTATGGGACAAACTAAGATTTTTTTGGAATGTGGGACAAAACTTCAGGACGAACGAAGAATAAATCAGTTCCAGAGATTACCCCCTACATAAAAACTTACAAACAAATTTTACGTCCATATAATATTATTATAGGTACTACTACACTACCAGCACCTACATCCAACATTGGCTTAAAATTAAAATAGAATTTAAGGAAGGTATTTATAATATTCTTTTGCCCTTAATCTACGGAACCATGACGCTAAATATATTTCATTATTACACCACGCTCTATATAATCGGCGATCATAAAGCTCGGAGCAGACGATAAGATCTAAAACACATCCCGCTAAATGAGTTCATGTGTACAATCTTTAGCCCTATAAGATTTTTTCTGATACTCTGTTCTTGTCAAGGGTATATCGTGACTTTGTGAAGGGTCTGTTTTGAGCCGAATGTTTTTTGTTATACAATGTACAGACCGTCAAACTGAACCACTTTTTCCCGGGGACCAACATCGGAGTCGCGTAAAAAGTTGCTCAGTTTGATGGTCTGCACCACACCCTTAATTTTTGGCACGCCGTATACAGACACATGTATATATGTAACGTTTAAAACATACATATGTATTTTTGTAGTTTAAGCTCGTGGTTTAGACTAAGCCAAATACTTTTAACAGACAAACCAGCAGGTTAATTTCATAACACACTGGCAATGCCAATGCAATTCATATTGACAATTCTACAATATTTATTGTGTTATTAACATTATCGAGCAAAAAGTTTTTTTTAGTGTATAATAAAGCAATGGATTAGGAATTTCCTTCAAAATCCTTTGGGTTTTAATTGCTGTCTTACGCAGGAGTTCTGTTTGTTATAAATCAGAAGGGCAATTCCTGTATTCTTAAGGGGACTACGGGACCTAAACGCAAATTTTATAAGTTTTATAATGCGTAAAAGTATATGATCCACTGCAGTAAACAAAATCAGAAAAATATATGATATTCTTCAGGATATATGCTGGGTAGATAGTGTGTTGAAAACATAATATAACTAATTGGAGACAAAATAAAAAAATTTACGAAGATACCTCGAAAAAAAAAACTTTAAAGATTAAAAACCATACTAATATACATGCAACTATTCTGATTTTATGTCTGATTATTCTACAAGCAACATATTAATTCTTTTCTCCAATCAATAGATTTTTGTAAATAGATAATTGCTTCATATTTTGCTATAAATTACCAGCGTTGTCTCATTGCGCTTTTCTTTCTTTTCTACGCAGTCCGACAATGACCGCGCTTTAGCTGTTGTCAGCCTCTTAACAAAGATCGCATAATATCAGTCTGTCAAAAAAAAATCTTTACCTAGATTTAATTTATTGTCGCTGAGATGAAATTGCTATTTGATTTTAATTTTTTTTAGTACGCGGATTGGCCTTTTCACGAGTAAACTACATTCGTAATTTGGCACAGCAAATACTCATACGAATCATGAACACTTGAATAAAACGATGATGTATTAAGTTAACTCTTTGATTATTTTAATGTCTAGATAGAGTGTCGCGCTGCAAAATAACTAAAACAAACAGGTCAAGTTTGTTATGCTGGTGAGCGTGTCAGCTACGTCTTAGACTCGCGCCACGTCATTGTGATTGGAGAACATTGCAATGGAGGTGGCTACGGTACATTGAAGTTAACAAAAGCTAGCAAAATCTCCCTGGACTGCTGCCTATAGGCATCTGCAATACTTAGTGCAGGTGAGTTGCCATCCCAGAGACAAAGCTGACTGAACCTCCACCCTTCACAAGGAACCATCACCTTTCTGAACTCTAAAAGAGGCTGTGTGTGTGCTTTGAGTTTGTTTCGTTGTCTCTTCGCAGAGCATGTAGTTGGTTAGGACACATCAACTTCATTTAGTATTAAAATTACTTTTTGACGTGTAAAAGTGTTTTTTAAAACCAACTTAAAGAAATATATCATTTATCAAACTGGATCATAGCAACGCTATTTGGCAGTATCTTCTCGTCCTACAAACCGCAGTGTCTCAAGACGAAACTCTTGAACCAGTGCGAGTTGGCAGTGATGACCTATGGCACTGAAACGTGGTCGCTCACAAAGGGACTTATTAGAAGGCTGAAAGTCACCCAAAGGGCAATGGCGAGGTCTATGCTTGGAGTTTACCTACGTGATCGAATCAGGAATGAAGAGATCCGCAAGCGAACCAAGGTAACCGACATAGCCCGAAGAATTGCCAAACTTAAGCGGCAGCGAGCAATGTGCCCACATTGCTCGCAGAACAGATGGTCGATGGGGCCGAAAGGTTCTCGAGTAGCGACCGCGTATCGGAAGACGTAGCGTTGGAAGGCCTCCTACAAGGTGCACCGATGACCTTGTGAAGGCCGCAGGAATCCGCTGGATGCGGGAAGCACAGAACCGGTTGGAGTGGTGGTGCCTATGTCCACCGGTAGACGTCTTTCCGCTAAAATGATGATAACGTGACAAAGAAGTATGATCATGGAGTTAGTCCTCACAGCTTATGTAGGTAGTATGGTCACCACGGGTAAAACCCTCTGGTTTTACAAGTCTCGACTGGTTGCTTTAAGTGATTGTAATTACCACGCTACTAATTAGTTCTTCTAATCTTGCCTAATGGGCCAGGAGATGACTAGGATTAAGAGGATTCCCTGGGACTTTACTACTTAGGCAAATAAGCACTACCTATTTACTTTATAATGAGCAGACATGTTAAATTCTTAACTACACTTCGTGACTGGTTACAAGAGAGAGACATTACAGACACATCTAAGGTACTAAAGGATTACCGAAGCCCCTGGCAACACAGGCAACGGAAGGAATACGAGTGGGTTTTAGTTAGTAATAGTCTGACACACCCTCCCGCTCCGCCCAGAGCGGGAGAAGTTATTTGATAATTCCACGCCAAAAAAAAAAAATATTGGAACCACTGTAATTTAACACTCGGCGCTTTTTACAGTAGGTATATTTTTGGGTAGAATAAACTATTAGTTATTAATAGTATATACTAAATGCGCAAACCCATAGATGCCGAGGAAAAAATCATCAAAGTTTCTTTCAGGATTGGTGGGATTGTCAGAGTATTAATGGACGAAGATCACGTAGCGGGTCTATATTTATTTCCAAGCAATATTAAGGCGTAGTCGACGGAGCCCAGCTAAGCGGGGCTCCTATTTCTGTCTGCAGGGTTTCAAGAAACCTAGGCCGAGTCGGGGTGCCCCAATTCCCGAGCTCGCTTCGCTCGCTCTAGCATCCTTAGTTCTCCTAGTGACAGTAGTAATATGCCTTTCGTACTTACATACGATGAGTGACAACTGTCAAACGTTAGTGTCACTTACCTACATTCGATTACGATTCGTTACCCACGATCTTTTATGAGCACTAATAAAATATATTATTTTTCTTTTCATTAGTTATATTTATTATTTGCTTCATAGTTTAGTTCATTGCGGTAGTAGTTATATGGTAGGTGGATCCGCTGAGGGAGCCCGCATTTTTTTTTTTTTTAATGTTTTTTGCAATTTGCAGGTCAGCCTCAGGTTGTAACTTGATCAAAATATGATTCGCGACCATAACAAATACGTATTTACGGGTTTAAAATCATTAAATGGATCTCTTAAATTAGTTTTGTTTCTTATGGGGACTACAGGACCTAAACGCAAATTTTATAAGTTTTATGATGCCTTAAAGTATATGATCCACTGCAGTAAACAAAATCAGAAAAATATATGATATTCTTAAGGATATGCTAGGTAGATAGTGTGTTGAAAACATAAGTAATATAAATAATTTGACACGATAGAAAAAAATCACGAAGATACCTCTAAAAAATTATTTTAACGATTAAAAACCATACTAATATAGATGCAATCATTCTGATTTTTTGTCAGATTATTCTACAAGCAACATATTAGCATAATAGTGTTTTCGTTTTTTTTTTTATAAAATCTATAGCTTTTTGTAAATCGATAATTGCTTCATATTTTTCAATAAATTACCAGCGTTTTGTCATCGCGCTTCTCTTTCTTTTCTATGCAGTCCTACAGTGACCGCGCTTTAGGTGTTGTCGGCCTCTTAAGAACTTTTCCATAAAGATTTGTTGTTATGGAACTGCTCTAACTAAGAGAGATGTGATGATTCTAATGATTATAATTCTGTAAATAAATGTTAGTTATGGTCAAGAATCACATTTTAATCAGGAGACAACCTGATACTCATATGCAAATTGCAAAAACGTGAAAACTTGAATTTCGCGTTCCAGATCCACCATAAAAAATTATTAAAGTAACAAACTTACAATATTTATACTCATCATCATCTTCCTGCCCTTGTTCCATGTTACTTGTGGTCGGTGCAACACATTTTCTCTTTCCACTCTCCCCTGTCAACAGTCACGCTATCATTCACTTCCTTCTCTTTCATATCATTCCTCACACAATCCATCCATCTTTTCTTTGGCCTTCCTCTTCCTCTCCATCCATCAACATTTATATTCATCACTCTTTTAGTCACATGCGTATCCTCCCTCCTCATCACATATTAAGCCAAACGATTTCCTTTCAACTTTTCTTGTCCTCTAAACTTATTTATTTATTTATTTATTTATTTCCAACTTACATCTATCCTTACAGAGAAACCTATTGCGATAGTGTACATCTGAACTCTTATCCTAACTTATTTACTAACACATTATTTCAATTAAATTTTGTAAGTTATTACAAACAATGCATTCTTTGTGAACTCACTCAGAGAACAACAGAATAGGTCTGTGTGCGGAGTGCGCGAGTCAGCGGCGCCTCACTTAAAAGATTGGTCCGAGCGCGCGGCTCCGCCAGCAGCCGTGGCTGCCGTCGTCGCCACACGAACCTGTCCGGAACACACAAACCTATGTGCCCTAATATTTCCGCATTATGTACCTTCCCTCTAAGTACTTTGAATATGTACGAGGTAAGTGCGAGATCCCTCCTGACCCTCAGTTCGTTATATCCAACCATACCCAAAATAAATAAAGTTGGGTACATAAGCGGATAAAATGGGTAAACACCATACAGGCGCAGGTACAAGTACCTCACAAACTTGTTTTGTACTCTCTCCAGCATGAGCCTATATTTAGATTCGTGTGGAGCCCAAATGACTGCGTTACATTCCAATTGACTTCTAACTAAAGCATTATATAAAGCGATGACCGCTTTAATGTTATTAAAACCACGCACCATACGTAACATAAAACCTAAATTACGGTAAGCTTTTCTGCAGCAGCTTGTGACGTGATCACGAAACGTTAGCCCAGTGTTGAATTTAACCCCTAAGTCCCTAACTTCCGTGGCCCTAGCCATTGGCAACCCGTCTATATTATAAGTATATAGAATAGGAGTGCGCGCACGAGAGAATGTGATTGTTACGCACTTTGAGATGTTGAACTGCAAGATGTTGTCCTTGCTCCAGGTCACCACTCTGTCTATGTCTCTTTGAAGCCTGTCACAGTCCTCCAATTTACTTATCTCCAGCGATAGCTTGAGGTCATCAGCAAACAGTAAACATTTGGCGTCTTTGACAACTTCTGGCAAATCATTAATCATAAGAATGAACTGCAAAGGCCCAAGATTACTGCCCTGACTCACCCCCGACCGGGTAAAATATGGCTCTGACTTGTGTCCCGCATACTCTACGTACTGTTGCCTACCGCTCAAGTAACTAGCAAAAAACTTTAGTAGATGTGGAGTGAAACCAATGGCCGCTAACTTTTTCAACAAAACATCGTTATTTACCAGATCGAATGCTTTTTTAAAATCGAAGTAAGCGGCATCAGTTTGGCCCCCACTGTCCACTGTTGGCACAAGATTAGCCATGTAGCACAAGAGATTGCTAGTAGTGCTTCTTGCTGGTCGAAAACCGTGCTGGGCGTCTGAAAGCTGGCAACTGACCTGTTGATATATGCTCTTATGAATAGCCGCTTCGAAAACCTTCGCTGGAGTCGACAGCACTGCGACAGGCCTGTAACCATCCACCGTCATCCCTGACCCTCCCTTTGGCACCGGTACGACGCGGGTAATCTTCCACTTCTCTGGAAATATAGCTCCATCCAGACATTTATTATAAATGTATTGCAGCGGTTTGGCTAGCGCCGACCGACAATCCTTAAAGATGTAAGGCGGAATGCCGTCCGGCCCAGAAGACTTTTTCGGTTTAAGCTGTTGAAGCGCGCAAAATACGTCCGACAGTTGTAAGTGATCAAGATGTACCCGCACCGCTCCGTTCTCCCCGCCCGCTTCGGTTATAGCCGCACTGACATCCAACTCAGTCTGCGCTGTACTATACACCGAATAGAAGTACCTAGCAAACTCCTGAACACACTCTTCGTCTGTCAACTCCTCGCCATTCTTTAAAATCTTTTGCTGACTCCTACTACCTTTTCTCGATTTTGCATAATTCCAAAACGACTTCGGGTGTTCCAGCATTTGGTTTTCAACACGGTGCTCGTGCTGTTCCCGAGCGCCTAAAATCAAATTTTTAACCATGGTTCTACACTGAGCAAACGCTTCGTAATCAGTCATCAACCTACTTGTTTTGTACCGTTTATGTAGAATAGCCTTTAATTTTATGTTGCGAATTATTTCAACGGTGTACCACTCAGGGTAAATATACCTTGAGCTTACACGACTTCGCTTTTTCTTTGGAACGCAGTCATCAAAAATCGAATTAATAATATTGTAGAAATAATTTAAACTCATTTGCAAATCTAACTCATACATTGGAGCCCAATCTACAGCCGCAATTGATGAGTACAATAAGAATAAATCGACTTTATTGAAATTCCAGCCTATAGGTTCATGCGTACCCGCAGTCAGTGCTGCTGACCCCGCGCGCAGGTGCTGACGCACGCGCAGACTCACCGACACATCGAGCGACGGGTGGTACGCGTCCACCGGCACGAGTGGCGCCTCCGCCGCGCGCACGCTCACACTCCCCTCCTCTACCAATGTACTCAACACTAGATCTAATTGTCGACTTACAATATTTATACTAAATACCATTAGAATCCGCTGTTACTTTGTCTGAACGTAAAACGGTACAACATAGGTGTGTAATTCGTTCATTATCTGTGGTCAATTTTATTACATAAATAAGTTGAATTTTTGAAACTTTAGGATATTTAAAAAATAAATTAGACTTTATCGTAGATTGAAATTTTGCAAAAGCGTTCTTAAGACATCTATCTATACGCTAATTTATTTTAAGTTTGAAGCTTCTCACGTGCTGGTGTTCAGTACAATGTAGCCAATAAGATGTCCTCTATTTTCAATCAAAAACTTGATTCCAATTCCTGAAGGCAATTTCACTTATTCGGCCAATCCAGCTGTCAAATGTCTGATCTCCCCTATCAAAAGACCGCCCCTATTAGGCCGTGGGTTGACCTGGGTCGAGATTTGTTTTGGACAGATGACGCTGATGAGGACGCTTCCTAAAAAATGGCATGCACACTCGCAACCAAACTGTATTGTTTTAGCGACATACACTTTTCTGTCCACAACGGGCAAAACAGTCGAAAGAATGAGTAAGTTTTTCTTTTGTTCAAACTATACATAATTACCTACATCTTTCATCTATTGGCAACATCAGTAGACTGAAGAGCCAATCAAGCTCTACAAATACACTCCTTATGCCCATCTGATTCATACAAAGTGCATTACAGCCTATATCGATGCAAACGGCCGCATACGGAACCCTGAGTAACAAATATGCACAGTGTTACCTCGTAATAGGACCACTGTGCATACTAAATGGACCTATAAGGGATCGGTGTGTTTCCACTTCATAAGTATAAGAGATTTAAGTTTTACTACGTCACAGAGATATAAGTAAGTACTGGTTCCTATTGGAAAAACATAATGCTTCTCCAGTCCCATGTACCTAATGCGAGCTTATTAGAACGAACCAGTTATAAATCTAGTTTCCGAACTGCTACTGAGAATGACCTCATAGAAAAGCCCTGCAATAACACTCGGAAAACCTTGTCTACACTTAAAAGAACGTTTGCGAAGAACCGCTCATATATCCACATCCTGACCACGCACAGCTTTAAATCACATAGCTATGAATATGCAGGTACATTCATAATTTGGTCATGAGCCACACATACCTAATAAAATCACAATTAATTCGCCTATCCCTATTAACATTGTCGGATGTGAAAATCAGCAACATTACAAGAGAGCGTGTCCAAGTTTGAATTGCAATTTTTTTTCATATAGAAATTAGATTGTCAAAAATCAACAAAATTTTAATAAATGTTTTTGACTCCACTAAAACAAGGGACTTTTTAAGAGTGATTAATGAAATAAAAAGAAAATGGCAAAAAAACATATACGACAATGTTAATAGGGATAAGCGAATTATACCTAACGTAAAACAATGCACACACTCCCTTCACGTTCCGACCGCACTAAAATTCAAATTCGCACTAACTGTCAACGCAATTGTCATTCTGCGACAGCGTTTCTTATACTAACCATATTTTATTAACTACCGACCTACTCTGCTGAATAACTTATGTATTGTAGCTGGTAACAATGCCAACCTAGTGCCAGCTGGACCAGGTGCAGTTGGGAAGCAGTTCTTGGGATTTTCAGGTACAATCAACACCACATCAGGTTATACGAAACTGTCAAATTTCTCCAAATAAAAACCTTAAAATTTTGACGGTTAAGTTCAAAATCGAGTGAGAAAATTAGCCCTGGGCTTTATGAGATACACTTGAATGGCACGTTAGTAAAACTAACACTTGACCAAGGTGCTATGGCATGCATAATCAGCCTATAATGTTCCCACCGCCGGGACACAGGCTTCCTCTCTGAGAGAGGGAGTGGGCCGTAATACACCACGCGAGCCCAGTGCGGGTTGGTAGACTTGGGAGGAAGTGGACGATGACGGGTGATAGATCTATGTGCGGAAGAAAAAAATGTGCTAAGCTGACCCTAAATAAATTAGGAAGATGGCAGAAGTATAACGATTTTGCTATGTTAGGGAATTCATGTCCAAAAATTATTATCTTCGCTTCTGCCCGCGACTTCGTCTGCGTCAAATTTCTTGTTCCCCGACCCACTGCGTCGCATTGCATCGCCCGCCCGCGCTTTTACTCCGTTTTCGCTTATCGTTTTTTCTGACTTCTTTTCCTTTTTTCTCGGCTGCTAAAAGTCGTAGCGGGATGTTAAATAGCTTATACGAGGATGACACTGAAAGTTCTTAGAAAATCAAAAACTGAACAAACTAGCAAGTTATTAGTTTTATTATATCTTTTCAAAATAGTGTCCATTTACATCAATACATCGCTGCATCCGATGGAACCACTGAGAAAAGCAACTTTACCCACTCGTCCTTAGGGGTCTCTTCGACGGCATTTTGAAACGCAGCCATTGCTTCCTCGGCGTCAATAAAACGTTTTCCTCAAAGTTTTTCTTTTATTTTCGGAAATAAATAAAAATCGCAAGGTGCGAGGTCCCTGCCGGGTTCGCGGGAAGGTACTTATAGGTCACCGAGGCCCCCGCAACACAGGCAACAGGAAGGAATACGGGTGGGTTTTAGTCAGTAAGAGTCTGACACACCCTCCCGCTCCGCCCAGATCGGGAAAAGTTATTTGATGATTTCCCACCCAAAAAAAAAAAAAGGTGCGAGGTCGGGGCTATAGGGCGGGTGACCCAGTAATTCCGTCTGACGTCGCCAAGTATTTGATTGTTTGCTTGGCGGTGTGCGACGAGGCGTTGTCGTGGTGAAGGAGGATCCTACTGCGAGGTCGTTTCTCCCGAACTTTTTCCAAGACAAGTGGCAGACAATTGTTAGTGTACCACTCTACAGTAACTGTTTTTCGATCCTCTAAAACAATTGTTGCCTAATGACCTGCCCTTCCGAAGAACGAAGCCACCATCTTTTTTCCCACGTTTCGACTTCTGGTCCCTTTAGTTGGCAACTCCTCGGAAGGAAACACCCAGACAGCAGACTGTCTCTTAGTTTCAGGATCATGACAATAAATCCAGCTTTCGTCACCCGTAAGTATGTCAAACACAGCATTTGAGTCACTTCCGTTAAATCTTTGAACCATTTCACGACACCAATCAACACGACGGAGTTTTTGGGCCTCTGTCAAATTATGAGGTATCCACCGGGCACAAAGCTTCCTGACCGCTAAATGTTCATGGAAGACTTCGTGCACTTGACTCATACCGATGCCTAAGCTTGTCCGAAACTGCTGATAAGACACTATTTTGTCAGTCTCTATCATACGCTGCACAACACTGATGTTATCTTCAGTCGTCGCCGTAGAAGGCCGTCCCTCACGCAGATCATCGGTGAGGTTAGTGCGACCACGTTTAAACTCATTAAACCAGTTGAAACAGTGGCACGAGATGGGATGGGGCTTCATCGTGAAAGGCCAATCGAAGTCTATCATAACTTTCTTGTTGACTTAAATGACATCGGAAGTCATAAAAAATCATCGTACGAAAATTTTCTCGCGTTAAATTCATGCTGACGTGACACATACAATTTTCAATTTGCCGCGAAATCGTAAACAATTGACAAATTAATAAAATACATATCTACATAATAATATTGGCAGAGTTCCATTTTCAAAATTTGAACTGTTTTTTTATTATATCGTTTACAAGTGGCCAGTTCTAAAAACTTTCAGTGTCGCCCTCGTACCTTCCTCAAACATTGGGCTATCAAATGCAAAAAGTATTTTTCAAATCTGACTGGCAGAGATTACCCTTGACATACAAATTTACCAACAAATTATTCCTCTTTATATTATGTATAGATTAGGTTAAGTAGTGCCTAGATAATAAAATCCAATTTACAGCTCAGTTTGATATTTCAGATAACTATTACTAACAGTGTAGATATATTACTTAGCATTCAATAAGACGATCTTTATTATAATAAAATTCCAATAAGCAATAAATTCCTTACTGGAATCATCATAGATTTTATGATCACTTCCTTATAACATTTTATTGAGAAACAGTGACCTATCTGTCAACTGCTAACTACAATATACTTATAAATATACAGAGAAGAGTTAAAATTATCATAGCTTTACCTAACATCACGCCAGTATTTTGAAGGAGCAGGCAGGCCACATTTCTTTTCGCCAAAAATGCTGACGTCTATTTTCTGATTTGGGTAAACTTTTTATCATCAATACAGATTCCGGACTGATACAGAAAACTCCCTTATAAAATAAAATAAAAACATAGACAGTCATGGGGAAGTGAAAACTGATCGCTCACACAATCCTATAATGTTCCCACTGGTGGGACACAGGCCTCCTCTCTGTGAGAGAGAGTGGCCCGTAATCCACCACGCGGGCCCAGTGCGGGTTGGTAGATGTCACATGTCTTCGAATTTTTGGTTCTAGGACATGCCGGTTTCCTCACGATGTTTTCCTTTACCGTTTTGAGAGCACTGGTGGTGGAATAATTTACACAAAGTAAAGTGCCTGTCCGGGTTCGAACCTACGACGTACAACTCGTAAGTTGCGGCCATTACCACTAGGCCACCACTGCTCTTACTGCTATTACAGCATTTCGGCGTGGACATGTCAGTGACGTGAACCCATAAGTTTTAAGGCTCCCGCAGACAGGCACGACGCGATGGTGCGATGCGATTCTGGTATAACAATTTCCTTATAGTTTTCATAGAAATTGTTCTACTAGTCGTGTCGCGCTGTCGCGTCGTGCCTGTCTTTTTTTTTATTTTTTTTTTAGGGTGGGAAATCATCAAATAACTTCTCCCGCTCTGGGCGGAGCGGGAGGGTGTGTCAGACTCTTACTGACTAAAACCCACCCGTATTCCTTCATGTTGCCTGTGTTGCGGGGGCCTCGGTGACCCATAAGTACCTTCCCGCGACCCCGGCAGGGTCGTGCCTGTCTGCGGTAGCCTTTACCCCTACCAAATCCGCTCAAAGCGCCTAAAGAAGATTTCACTTCAAAAACAAACACTGCCCGATCGGATTCAGGGTCCGACCACAAGACCAACGAGGTAGGGAAAACTGTACAATAAACTGGACACTTAGATAATACTTTTACCTAAATGTCCAGTTTATGGTACAGTTTCTTTCTTGCCGTTTCTTTCCCCACAATAAGTAAATCCACGTTTCCTAACTAGTTAGTTAAATCTTACTGTGCTGCCAAAGCCCAAAACAATATGGTTTTCTGTTTATTAACATTATAACTACCAGTGGGCCCAAATATGGTCCAAGACCAACTAGATACCTAATCGACTAACCAGTCGGTAACCACCAAGTGGCCATTGTAAAATGCAGTGTACGGCAGTGGTGACCAGCTTTGCATGGTTAACGGGATATTCCTGACGGGTTATTTATTTATTTATTCATGTGTTCACAAAAAAAATAATAGAAAAAAATCTCGTACATAAAGATAGACGAATACAAAGAAAAGTACCGCTTTTATTTCATTATAAATTTCTTCCAGCAGACCTGCAGCAGGAGATTTGGTTAAGAAACGAAGATACACTGTTTAAGAAGATGGTCGTTGTCACGGCAGACAAAAAATCGGTGGGTGAAAATGTGAATGAGGCAGGCAAAAGAGTATAGTTCATGGGAGAAAAGTTCAGATGTGGCGGCATCTACATCGCCACATGCGACCGACGCAACACAATGACGTGACGCAAAAGCCTGCATCGCGCAAGCAGAGTTTACCGCGTAACTCGTAGCATTAAACAACATTGTCTGGTCGGAGGATCCTCCCTTTTGAACCCATGAGTGAACTTTACACCCTGTTCCTCATGCTTCTATACAGACATTAAGGCGCTGACAAGACTCAATTGACAAAAATAAGCTTCTCTTAAGAAAAAAAAAATGCCAAATCTGTACAGCTTGTGGTAGCGGAAAAAATATATGTTAATTTTGAACATATTTCCCCCAATTTGGTTGTTACCAAAACACGTTTTGAAAAAAAATCTCGATACAAACTAACGTTAAACTAACTTCTTACCTTGAGTTCTAATCCAAAATATCTGCATTAAATATCAACATACGTTACGTATTTAATTAATATCAAGAACGTCTTATTTGAACGCAGAACTTGGTTGTTTTTTATTTTCGATAACTCAACTCAATTTTGAGTAAAAAGATAATTGCTTCATATTTTGCAATAAATTACAAGCGTTGTGTCATTGCGCTTCTCTTTCTTTTCTATGCAATCTGACAGTGACCGCGGTTTAGGTGTTGTCAGCGTCTTAATATAAAATTATTAAAAATAAATAAAATTGTGTGATTAGCTTTATTTTAAACCGACCCCAACTTAGTTGGGAAAAGACTAAACTTCTTATACATTCCTTATTAAAACTAGGCTACCCTACAAACAAGGTACTCCATGTACCGAAGAAATTGACCATAAATATTTATTGCTACCGAAATGGTTAAAACTATCATTATTCTTGTTACTATACAAGGTAGGCAGAGATATCGGTAGTTCAGGATTAAGTATTGTAAGGCTAGAAGTAATT
This sequence comes from Atethmia centrago, assembly GCA_905333075.3. Classification (NCBI taxonomy): domain Eukaryota; kingdom Metazoa; phylum Arthropoda; class Insecta; order Lepidoptera; family Noctuidae; genus Atethmia; species Atethmia centrago. Next base: position 23,942,818 of record HG995384.1, read on the forward strand.
GAGTAGTTCCTAATTCGAATAAATAAACTATTGAATTTCGTAAACTCTAGGGATTATACTACGTCATTTTTTGGATAAAGGAAAGGCAATAATCTATAAAACATGTTTAATTTAATAAGAATCTACAGAAGTTATCTGTAGATTCTTATTAAAGTCAAAGTTTTAACTACGCATGTCAAATATTCGCGGAGTTTAACATAAGTAGTATAAAAATACTTAAATCGATTCTACTGAACGAAAGAAAGTGGGACACGCACAAGAACACAAAAAGTAAAAAAATGAGCATTTAAAACTAACAAAATTTACATATTTGTTCGAATAAACAAAAAACAACAAAGAAAGTAAATAAAAACCACTTGTGAGACGCCAAAAGGCTCCTATCTCAGCATAATGTTGCGATATTTAAAAAATAAATACCGCAGCGCTGGTATTCTGATAGGGCCATAAATAAATAAAACCATAACTATGTCCAATACATATTGCGATTGACTCACGCCGACGCTCGAACTTCACTTGTCTATGCCATAGACTATTCTCTAATAGTCTGTGGTGTATGACAAGCGAAGGGACGCGGGCGCACTGCGTTGCATTCGTTAGGCTGTCAATATTTTTATTAAAAAAATATTGGGTAGGTATTGATTCTTTAGGTAGCCATTTAACTTAGATCTATCAAACTTGGTGATTGTTGTACAAACCAAATCAAAATATTTTTATTTCACATAAACCTACATGGGCACTTATGGAACGTCAGAAGCGGTTCCAATTGGTCGTTTCCTATGGAGAAGAGCCGGCAAGAAACTTCACGGTTACTCTTTTAAAAATAATTGGCTTTTACAATGTTTTCAAATAACAGTGTTAATAGGTATGGACAGTGTAGGGGTTGGATTTAGTATCGTTTGGCAGGAGTTGGGGGGTAAAAGGGGCTAAAGTTGGTAGGGGTTGGGTCCCCGATTATAACGCTACCACTCTAGAAATTAATAATAACGACAAGAATAACGATAAGAAGCGAAAACGAAACGTTTAAAATGGGCGATTGACAATCAAATCTGTCCCAGTATCAGTATTTGTAGTCAGTCCGTGGTGTAAAATGTCGGGCAAAATCGATAACACGGAAAGTAAACAAAAAATCAGGTATACTATTTACGCAATGTGTCACTGTCGTTCGTTTTAGATCATTCCGTTTCTCGAGTTGCGTGAATTTGTTCTCTGCGTTTGTACTCCCACTGATCGTATGTGTGTAAAAAAGGCAATGTTTCTACTGTTACTAGGAGAACTTAGGATGCAAGAGCGAGCGAAGCGAGCTCGGGACTTGGGGCACCCCGACTCGGACAGGTTAGGTTCGTAGGGGATAGCGGGGTCTAGTGAGCGAGCGGAGCGAGCGAACTCAGACACCGCCATTCCCTTCAAGGTTATCTTTTTTAAACCCTTGAGGCCCGTGGGCCTCATACTACGCTTTATAAGCGACTAAGTTATTTGAGGTTAGATTACACTCATTTTTTTTTCTCAAAAACGGTGCGTTACCTATTCATGGGAGTGGTGCCAGGGGGCAGGGGATACCACCCCCCAACCTCCCCCCCACTCCCAACCCCCTTCTCGTGCCAAATGATACTAGATTTTTACCCAGAGTAAGCCTATCATGAAGTACCAGGTACCTACTTAAAAAAAAAGAAAAAGGTTTAAAAACTATGTAGTCTATTAAGCCTACAACGTTCTCACATTCACAAGGTACACAAGAATCTTTGTAAAATGTTAATAAAATAATAAAAATAAAAACCTATTTAAACCAAATGACAAGTTTGCCATTACAACAAGTCTGAACCTAATTGTCAAAACATTATTAATTATTTCTTAGTAGGTAGGTAGTAGTCCCGCAGCTGTTTAAACATGTCCGACTCTTCAACTACCGAACCAGGACACTCAACAAAGTGTTACAAATAAACAACAATTGTAACATTTCTGTGGATTTATATAAAATTATCCCCGGACATAAATCATATTTGCCGTTGCAGCCATGAGTCAGGCCAACAATTGCCAATGAAACCCAATCTGATTTCTATCAGGCAACTAACTATCAAAGGAGATATACGTGAACATTGTTTACTGGTCTCCCTCCCCCCGCACAGTCCTGGAAATTTCGAAGAAATCGAGGCCACACTATTGCCGTCCGCGGATCAAACGTAACTGGCTACCTTAACTGATTTTCTGTCAAGCATAATCAAGTTATTTCTGCTAAAGCTGTTTGCGACAAGACCTTAACGGGTTCTATTCCCGTTTCGGTTATTACCGAATGCTACCTGTTTAGATATAACTATTTATAGGAATGTTAGAGATAGCCTTAAATTGAGTTAAATCCAATAATTAGTTATTATTATTGACTTATAGGAATCTGAGTGGGACTAATTATAAATGATTTATGATACTTATAGTCAGTTGGTAATCGGTGATAAATAATGTTATCTGATTTGTAATAATTCTAATATACGGTAAAGATGCTTCTTTATTGTAAAGCTAGCTGCTGCTCGTGGCTTCACCTCCGTGTGTTTTTGTTAAATAAAAGTATCCAAATGTTACTCCTTATAACATCAGCTATCTGCCAATGAAAGGCTTGTCGAAATCTGTACAGCCGTTTCGGAGATTAACTGGAACCAACAGACAGACAAGCAGACAAACATTTTAAATATTGTTTTTTTGTTATAACTACCATTTATACTTCCATAGGCATATAATAAAAAGCTGTTATTTTAACATTACAAACAGACACTTCAATTTTTATTTATTTGTAAAGATTTAAATAATCATGTTATTACATGATTTATCACTAATAAGACATGACATTTTTGGTATCATACTAAATCTTGTCAGAATTTCATTGGAACCGGTCCTTAAATATTTTCGTAGTAGATTTATGTTCTTATAACTTTGTGAGAATTATGAAGAAGGTGCCTTTAATCTAGCAGCTATCAATATCTGCATAAATCTAATTAAGGCGCTGACAAGACCCAATTGACCATAATAGGCTTCTCTTAAGAAAAAAATTGCCAAATCTGTATAGTTTGTGGTAGCGGAAAAAATATATGTTAATTTTGAACATATTTCCCAAAACTTGGTTGTTACCAAAACACGTTTTGGAAAAACATCTCGATACAAACTAACGTTAAACTAACCTCTTACCTTGAGTTCTAATCCAAAATATCTGTATTAAATATCAACATACGTTACGTATTTAATTAATAACAAGAACGTCTAATTTGAATGCAGAACTTGGTTGTTTTTTATTTTCGATCTGACAGTAATCGCGGTTTAGGTGTTGTCAGCGTCATAAGAAGCCATAAAAAACTTTTAATAGTTTTTCTTGCTTTCGATTTAATACTATCCCTCAAACTGATTTAAGGTAAGCTGACACACTTATAAATTCATTTTCATCTCAAACTACACACCATGTTTTGTAAAAGTAGCTAAATTAAAAAAAAAACTAAGCTTAGAAAAAATATTCCTAATGACCGTTACAATCGATAAAATAACCTACTATTAACGAGTGAAAAATATTAAGAATAAAGTTCAACTGAAATAAGCTTGTATAAAATTGCTTCCAGCTATTTTGATCGTTAATAGATGTATAAACGAAGCAAAAGGAGTATATGTAGTATACGTAGCAGGTGGCGTTCTGTTTCTGCCTACCCCCATGCGAAGAAGGCGTGAGTTTATGTTTTATGCGTCGTTAATAATAGTTCTGCTGACCATACAAGGGTAAAACTGCGTGACTATAAAATGTAACACCACATATCAATAAATTTTCAATCAGTCAGCTTGAATTTAATCAGTCGCCTTTGGCTGGGACTGGACGCGTCTAAATTGACCAATCATTGTGTGTGCTTGCTAGCTAGTGTATCGAGGAGAAGATTAGGCTGGCTTCACGCTTTCAGGCTTTCAGTTTTCTTGAAGGACTGGTGCTAGTACCTAAGTAAAATGATTAGGAACCATCATCACATTGAAAGAGTATAGATTTTCCAATAATATAATGTATATACATTAATTTCATAAATTCCAATCAGATAAAAATCCATACAAAACATCTCGATACAAACTAACGGAAATTAAAAGTAAGGATATTAAATAGCAGCTTGTAGTATATTTGTTATCAAAACATAGTGATTCAATATCCTTCAGTACCAGTTTGGTTGCAGTCCGTAAAACAGTTTTATAAGCAACAGACACGATCCTGTAATGTCCCAGGTCTCCCTTCCTCTTTTTCACACACGTCTGTGCACTGCCATTGCATTGTGGGCCAGCCCTTTCGCCATTTCTCAAAAAGCAACCGTGCTCCCAAAAACGTCCTGACTTTTACAGGTGAATCATAAAACCAAACGTAAGTCAAGCCGCCCAGATTGTGCGTGAGCCACATAACCGACGACCTTAAAAAGGTGGCTGGGACAGAGTTGTGGCGCAGCCTGGCAGAGGCCTATGTCCAGCAGTAAACTGCGGTAGACTTAGTTGATTGAATCACATAGGTAAAGCAGTCCTTATGTAACACATACAATAGAACGCTCTCAGAAAACTAGTCTATCTTTGAACTAAGTATTACCAACTGATAGTGTGCAACCAGCCTATCTGAACACAAATGTATGTCGCGAAACGCAGCTGACAGCTTGATCGATCATGAGCTCAGCTCTTTGCTCAGATGCTGCATTGGAGATACTGTCATACCTGCTGACTTGTTAAAATTATAACAGAATCTTTTTGTTTATTAATTTATTTAAATTTATTTAAATTTGCGCATGTTTTGTGATAGTTATATTAACTAAGGAAGAAAGGAAAAAAAGTAGAGCGGTCAATATCTACCTATTCTTGAGTGTGGTGTTAAATGGTCATAGCATGTGGTTCTCAAACTTTTTTGGCGACGGAACCCTATAGGAAAACGAAATAATTGACGGAGCTCTAAAATAATCAAAAATAGTTTTATGTGTATTCTTTATTAATAATCATATTACTTACATTTGCATATTTTTTTTTACTTTATGTTGGAATATTTAAATAGATTTTAATTTACTCAGGTGGCAGAGTTAAATAAAATATTGTACCCCCTTTCGTATTTTTTTATTTTTTTATGACCAATGTTTTCGCGGAGCCCCCCAAGAGATTTGCAGAGCCCTAGGGCTCCGCGGAGCACACTTTGAGTATGGCTGCAATAGATGGATTGTGTATAAAATCTTATAAAGTAGGAAGGGTGTGAATGATAGCTGATAGAGATTCAAGTAGGAAGGAAGACCCCAAATTTTTGGATAGAAGCAGGATGATGAGGATGATCAGGTGTCTTTACTTGATTACAAGTTTTAGTACAAACTACATAATTTACCTGCTTTAATTTACTTTAACTTATATGTGCAGTTAAACTCTCATTAGTGATTCAAAACGGCCATAAAATCGGACATCCACCGAACCGAGTCTGAAGAACAAAACTATGAAATATGTTACTAATTGTTATTCAAATATTTAATGGCATATAATAAAAGGCACGTGTCTTGATCAAGTGGAATGAATACCTACTGCTAACACAGTAAAATGAAATTTAATAGTTTGGAAGCTATAAAAATACCACAATTAATTACAATATTTTATACAATAATAATTGGAATATAACTTGTTATGAAGATCAATGGAATCTCAAAACTATTTAGTAGAGCAGTGGAAAGAAACCTTGATAAGTATAAAATACTAGCTGTGCCCCGCGGTTTCACCCGCATAAGAAGTTTTCCGCGCAAGTTTCTCATTTTTTTCTTACAAAAGAACCTTCTTCTGACAATAACAAACACAACAAAAAACGCCGTTCACGCGTGATGCCGTGACCAAGGGAAATAGGGATTAATTTTTATATATATAGATTAAACCTAGAATTTTAAATAACGGTTTTACTAATGTTGCCCAGGCACCTGTGCACTTGATGATCTTATGACTGCGCCAGTGATGAGAGTTCGCGGGGCTGATATTTGGGCCAAACATGTTTGAACTTTTTGTCATCGATACGTTAAAATGAAGACGTAGACTGTAAACCTGGAATATTGAACTAAAAAAAACTAACGTTGTTTAGGAGAGGTGTATGTTCGGCAGTGGACAGCAAGTTTTAAAGATAAAGATAAATTTATTTGTTCAAACATCTGTAACATGAATACATGATACATGAATATGCACATATAGATGGAAACATAATTTTACCGGACCAACATGTTTTGCCTCACTCTGCGTACAAAATGTTTATATGTTATTAATTAAATTAGCAATTATAAATTAATTAAATTAATGTCAGTTCCTTAAATAAAATTAGAGTCGCGCAAAATATAGTCAAATATTAATTACAAACAAAATATGTCAATATAGGTACCTATAATAAAATTCAAAATTTATCATTTAAAAAATCAACAATGTTATAATACCTAGCACTTATGACTAAGCAGCTTTTTAAGTTTTATCTTAAATAAATTCAATTGCTTAATGTCATTCGGAATTTTATTGTATATTAATGGGGTCATGCATACAACACTTTTCTTTAGAAGTGCAGTTTTGGCCGAGTGTGACTGCACCCATAGTCTATACTTCTCACGTCTATTTCTATCGGAACTATTTGACAAAAGAGGAAACCAATGGGAAACCATTTAAAAGATGCACTTTTGTAAAAATAATATTTTCGCATTAAAGTCAAACCACACTCAACACAAAACTCACCAACAAGTTTCAATCAACACTTTTTAAAAGAAACTCTATTCATAATGACTATAATAATACGCAGTTCGGATTTGTACCAATCACTGTTCACCATCTAAAATGTTAATGAGATTGATCTTGTATTCAACGCGAACACTTTTGCAAATCATGGTGCATGCTGCATCAAGAAATCGATTAATTTATTAATGATTGAGAATTACTTGCAGATTATTAACCCTTACGCAGACTGTAGTGGTGATGAAGAAATTAAAATTATAAAGCAAATAAATAGATAGCATTCAATAAATTGAATACCTACAGAAGACCGCGGAGATCACCTGGATGAGACTCGCACAGACCAGGGAAGTATAGCACAAAAGGAAGGAGGCCTATCCCTGGCAATGGGTGGATCAAGGCTGCCAATGATGACGTTGATGATTATGATGATTCAAGAAATGAATTGGATACGGATAGTAAGGTAAGTAATCGGTTTCAGTCATTTTAAAAACCCCGGCAAATTAAATCAACAGGGGACAGTATTTTAAACTCTTTTTAAAAGACTCAACCTGACGTCTTGCAGGAATCAGTCGAGACAGATTTTACAAAAGAAGAATATCCTCTTCAAACCGACATAATGTATTCTGTCTAAAAAGGGTTCTCTTGAAAGCGATCATGAAATAAAATGAACAGTATAATACAGTTCATGATATTGCACATTTTGATCCAAGCTGATGAACCATTCGATTAAGAAACGGCAATATGTCTAATGTAATGCTTATAAGTTATATTATTTATGGGATTATAAATTTCATAATCGTTATGATGATCATTCAGTTTATTTATTTACAAGCTAATGTTATTTTGTGCGATGTAAATATGCAAATTAGTATCTTGTAATCATATTTTAATAATTATGTTTATGATAGACTTTTATTGCTATCCTAATGATGTAAAGATCGTATTTATCCAGTGCTGACTTGTGTCATTTTGTAAATGTCATCATGTTTTCTATAGGTTTATGTATCGCGACTGTTCGTCGTCTATATAATTTGAATCATTCGAGAAATTGTATAACTATAAAATTTATTGATTAATTTTAATTGCAAGTATTACGACAGAACTCTTAGTAGGTGGGTATGGCTTTTGACAAAGTTATTATATTCCCGTAATCGTAAATAGTTAGCTACTATTTATTAATCTAAATACAATAAACTACTGGTGATAATAATCTTAGTTTTGTCAGCTTATAATAAAATAAATCTAGCTGTTCATACAAACGATTTAAGTTTATTTATTGAAAACTGATGGACACAATCGATCCATACATTGATTTATTCATAACAGACGTGAATAATGTATTTAATTACGGGCTACAATGTCAGCAATTAGTCACGTAAGAAATGCAATGAAAAAAAAATGTGGTTCTACAACCGCTCCTTAGGAGACTCCGTGCGTGAACCGTTCACGAAGCTAGTTTCTGACGCAAAACAACGAAGTATCGATACCTGCCTTATATATCTACACCATACACGTGCCAACTTAATCTGTTACGTAGAATATCCGACAAGGTTCGCAAGCAACTTTGTTTGTTGCACATTCATCTGTGTCAAAGGCTTCTGTTAGATTTATAGTTTTATAGCGTGAGACAATGGATTGCAAAATAATTGTTTTCATTAGCTAAGTTGGCGTGACTGAACCAGATTCTATGGAATTCTGCTGCCGTTTCTAAAAACTTGATCTGCTAGACGACTCGTGGCAAACAATTGAGTCTAGAACGATGTTATAGGAAAATGGAAACTGGTTTTTTCCTGGTTACGTCAATATGTGACATTTTTATCGTTTTTGCAATTACGGAAAGTGTTGCCATTGAAATTCAATGTCGATATTATTATTATATTTTTATTGGCAGTTGTGTCTGTACGCTAATGGTAAAAAATAACTAAGAAGTTTAATACATCATGTCGTTATTTGAAAACTTGCAATTTTATAATTCTATTATACCTTTAAATGGACAAGACTAATTCGTGATAGCTGACAGATATATTCTTTATGGGAAAGGTGTTCCTTAGTCAATAGTCGAACAATGAAATCAATAAATATGTTGATAGCAATAAACACTTCATTGTGAAAATTATATTATTGCTGAATGGCTATATGTGGCGAGGAATATAATATTTAAGCAGTTGATCAAGTAATAAAAGTGGATAATAAATTGCATTGTCTTGTTTAATATCCCATTGATTGTGGTGCTGTAGATAGTCATATTTTTTTTTCTCAATCGTAAAAAGGTAGGCGTGTGCTGACTGCAATAATAAAAGATCGATTGTAGAGTTTTTTCGTAGCAAATTATCTCCTAAACAATGGATGAGAAAAACTTATGGATCTATAAATCGTTGAAACAGAATGTTGAAGCTAGCGGTATGCTGAGATTTTCGATTCATTGTATGGAACAACGTTTAACAATTTAGATCTATAGTTGATTTTTACTGATCATTAAGGTAAGTCTTCCGCGGTCCCAACAGTTGCCGTTGTCAATTTGCAAATCAATAAATAGCAAAAAAGTAAAAGAAATGTAATCAACAATGTAAATCATTTTATTGTTTTTCCTTCAATCGTCTTTTTCGCATCTCCAATTTTCATAAGCATAGTTGTGTACATGTATTAAAATAATTCAACACAAAAAAATATCACCATTTTAAAATTTAACTGCTTTTTTTGTACAACTTTGTTCTAAAGACTAACATCAAACAACTTGGTTACAACGACGCACAGTGTCCGATCAGGAGAACTTATGCAAAAAACGCTTTTGAAATGCGCTCACAGATGTCGCTAGTGTTGCAAAAGGAACACGACGCCACCGAACTTCCGAACTTGTAAGGACATCGCAAAAGGGTTCCCACAGTGTCAAATTGAAACTTACCGAGAAGCCGACAGATGGCGTTGCTGGTTCTAGAAGTCATATCTGCAATAAGAAAAAAGATAACGCTTTATTTCTTGTAGGAATAACGGAGTAACTATTGGACGGTTACAGAAAAGATGTTTTGGTAAATAGCAAAGGATTTTCGAAGAAAAATACGATTTTATTAATAATTTAATATAAAATGAAAAATGTAGGTACTTCTAGGACTAACATCTTTTGATGTTCTAGGTCTTTTGATGTTTTTGTTCGTAATTTAATAAATAATTGACTAAACAATTACATCAACATGTTTAATGACCAGGCTTTTAAAAATTGGCCTAGACAACACAACATTTATGCCAATCAAGAAAATTACGGGCAATACGCATGATGAGATGATGACTGTATTTGTTGCAAATACTAGGTATTATAGCAATTATTCCTGCAGACATAATTATTACGTATAGGCATTATCTACATACATACAGACATGGACTTTTATAAATTGCATGGTATAAATCCTTGGAAGTTTGTCACTTTCAACATGAACAGGGTTGAAAGTTATTTCGATACGAAGTGGAAAGTTGAAGAGACTAAACAGTTCCGGAAAGTAGAATTTCAGTAAAAGGTTACTAAGGCGATACAATAAAAGCTATTTAAGGCGCTGACAAGACCCAATTGACCAAAATAGGCTTCTCTTAAGAAAAAAAATTGCCAAATCTGTATAGTTTGTGGCAGCGAAAAAAATTGATGTTAATTTTGAACATATTTCCTAGAACTTGGTTGTTACCAAAACACATTTTGAAAAGAATATCTCAATACAAACTAACGTTAAACTAACTTCTTACCTTGAGTTCTAATCCAAAATATCTGCATTAAATATCTACATACGTTACGTATTTAATTAATATCAAGAACGTCTTATTTGAACGCAGAACTTGGTTGTTTTTTATTTTCGATAACTCAACTCAATTTTGAGTAAAAAGATAATTGCTTCATATTTTGCAATAAATTACAAGCGTTGTGTCATCGCGCTTCTCTTTCTTTTCTATGCAATCTGACAGTAACCGCGGTTTAGGTGTTGTCAGCGTCTTAAGTAGATAATGAACGACAATAAGGTTTTTTGTGGTATTTTAGTTGGTTTGAATAGAGAAATCAATTTGTTGTTTTCGGTTGGACGAACACTATAGCGTAAGTAGCATAACAAAATATCTTTTTATTTTTTATACATTTCAAAACCAACAGAAAAAACTGATATCATAAAACTAACATGCAAAACACATCTAAAAATATTTCAAACCAAATAACGTAACGGTCGAATTAGATAAAAAAGAAAAAAAAAATATCTCGACCGGAATAAAAACTTTTATTCTCTAGTAGAAAAAAAATCTTATAAGAAACCGACAGCTGTTGGAACTATCGGGGGCTGTTCAGTCCCCACTATGGAAAAAATCAATGGGCGTCACCATAGGACAGGGGTGGTTACCCTCGGTCATTCATGGCGTTCGGATCACGCGACGCAATTTTAAATTATGGGGTGGCCGAGTAAAGTGAGTTTTATTTATTTTTTGTCATAAAAAGTCTTTTTCCGGTTTTTTTTTCTGGTGAGTGACAATTAACATTTTTTTATGGTTAACTGTTTTTTGGGCGTTACTTTTTCTTTTTGTGGTTTGCGGTTTTGGTAGGTTATTTAAGTTAATTGTGTTACTTTTTTTGTAATTTAGCTGTAAGTATTTAACGAAGTTTTCTATGCGTTGGAAGTATGTATAGTTGAATCATGACATGTTATGACTCTAACTTAGTTGGCGCTAAGATGGATTAAGTAGCCGTTGAGTTTTATTTTATTTTTATCAGCTGTTTTCTGTATTATTTCTTGCCTTACCGCAACTTGGTAACAACTCCAGCCTCCGCTCACTTACTATTATTTTCTGAACACTAGTCTATTAATAATAAGCACCTCTTTGTCCCTGTACGTACTCGAAATATTATTAATTTTAATAGATAGTAGCTGTCATGTCGGTAGCTAAAACTGTCTGGTATTATAAGTAAATTTATGACATCATGTTATTGTTATGCATACACTATGCGTCTAACGGTAGTGTGTATGCAACTTCCTTTTAAATGGAAATTGTGTAGTGATGAGCTGTGTTGTGTTGTGTTGTGTTGTGTTGTAGTGTAGATACATTTGTTATTGTGGATACTTTTGCATTAAATATGACATTGTCACAATGCCAGCAATAATTCGAGAGAGATCCGTATTTTTGTTTTTATTTTAGTATTTGCGAATGTTATTAATTCATAATTTAAATCAAGTAACATAGACTCATAATAGAAATTATAGGAACACACACAGTCACATTAATTAGAATTACATACCTACAATAAAATTACAATACAACTCAAATTTGAAATATTTAAACAAAAAATTATAATAAATTGTTCGTCATAAATTAAAATTACAATTATCATTCCAAGCGTGTGGTGCTTTAATAAACTAATGAGTTCAGTCATAAAAAGAAAAAAAAAATGTTTGTGTGTTACAGCAGTTTATGTAACAACTTTTTAAATTAGCCGTAGGTATAATATTTAGTTAATAATATTTATTTTCCGTTCCTCGAAAAAGCACTTCAAGTCATTGATCCTGGCTGTCATTCGTAGATCTTTGAAAGTGGTTCTGACAACCAGTCTTATCAAGGAGTATCGTGTTACCCAGTGACTGGGTTGTGGGGATCAGATAGGCAGTCGCAACATGTAAAATACTAATATTTAGCTGCATCCGCTTAGATTTTATATTTCTTTTAAGAATAGCCCTGACTTTTGCAGTTTCTCCTCTCAGAGCGACTAAAGTCGCAATTGATGACAGACTAATCCCGAATTGCGATTGTTAGTCGCTTTATTTTAATTAGCATGTCCGGAAATAAATAAATGACTGAAAAATCAGATACAAAAGTTATTTTTATAATAAATAGGCACAACACTACCTCCGCTATGTTATGCTCCGCCCGTTGTCTGTCTGAGCCCACGTGGAATTTATAATAAATCATATTAAATATTTATAATTTGTAATAAACCCATGAATGATACGTTCGTATTTTGTGGGTGTTTCAATGCATCAGTAATTTTATTGTGGCTATATTTATACGCCGCTCGTGGAAAGGATTATCTAATTATATTAATAACGCTATGATTGAGTCAAATTTATTGTTAAAATTGTTAGTAGGTGTATATGTCGTGTAACATTTTTTGAAGTGATTTTATGGGTTCGTGTTACCGAATGTTAACAGTATATTAATCAGTGTGCAGCTATGATGACGTGACGAAATTACATGTAGACACTTAAATATTTTAATTAATAATGTTAATTTAAAAATTTTAATTTTTGATACTACATTCAATTTAAAAAAAAAAAAAAAAACACTGTTATTTCATTCATAGATTTAAGTTGTCACTTCTGCTGCCTGACTGCCTATATTTTTTTTTTTTTGTAAGTTGATGAGACATTGCTATCTACCGTACCGTTTCAACAATCGATATTGCTCTTGACCCTGTGTTACTTGGATTGGGTTGCCGTCACTAGTTAAATCAAAAAACCGGATCTCGTTTTAAAAGATGATACATTTTTCGCTACTCGATACCGAAATTACATAATAATTTAATTAAAAACAAATTTTTTAACCGACTTCATAAAAGGTTTTTTTTTATTTGTTATACAGGATGTTTATATAAATTTGCGTCAATTGCAGACCGATTTTGAAAATCCTTTGATATTTGTTTTATTTGTCAAAGGAGGCTTACGTAGTGGGCCCATATAAATTTTATTAACATTACTTGTAAGTTTTTGAGCTAGCTTTGGTAAGTCGTATTTAATTCACTATGTGTATGTTGATGGTGTATACTTCCGTTGTTTACATAGCAATTAGTAGTATGCGAATTAGTGTGGGGTAAGTACGTCATCGAAAAAGTGAAAAAAAAAAACATTTTTCCAAAAAAAAAACAACCGACTTCCAAAAAAAAACACTACAAAGTGAAAAATTACTTTCATTTCGGAAGTTGGTGGCAAAAACTAAAATACAGATCCGACCGAGAGAGACACCGACTTCCGAAATTAAAGATATTTTTCACTTTGTAATGTTTTTTTTGATAGTCGATTGGTTTTTTTTGTAAAAAAGTTTTTTTAATGCTTTATTTATGTAAACTAAATACACCTACTACAATTTTCAGTTGATAAAGTTAGTTATCAGCATTTTTTACATCGTAACATGGATCGGTTAAGTCCGATCGCCGTATATTTCTTAGCATACAACTCCAATCGATTAATAAAATCGTTACACTACTCGCCAGTTAAAATACCCATACAAAAACGACACGTGTATGTAAATCTCCTTAGATCTACATATACCTAAGAAAATAAATAACACGTCTCGTTTCCTTACTTATCTAAGGCAAGCTTAAGACGCTGACAACAGCTAAGGCCCGGTCACCGTCGGACTGCATAGATAAGAAAGAGAAGCGCGATGCGACAACGCTTATAATGTATTGCAAAATATGAAGCAATTATCTATTTACTCAAAAATTAGCTCAGTAATCGATATTAAAAACAACCAAGTTCTGCATTCAAATAAGACGTTGTTTTCATTAATTAAATACGTAACTTACGTTGATATTTAATACAGACATTTTGGATTGGAACTCAAGGTAAAGGGTTAGTTTACCGTTAATTTATATCGAGAGTTTTTTTTTTCAAAACGTGTTTAGGTAACAACCAAGTTCAGAGAAATATGTTTAAAATTAACATATATTTTTTCCGCTACCACAAACTATATAGATTTGGCAATTTGTTTCCTTAAGACTAGCCTACTTTGGTATTGCCGGGGTCGCGGGAAAGTTCGAAAGGGTTACCGAGGCCCCTGAAAACACAGGCAGCGGAAGGAACACGGGTGGGTTTTAGTCGGAAAGAGTCTGACACACCCTCCCGCTCCGCCCAGAGCGGGAGAAGTTACTTGATAATTTACCACACAAAAAAAAGCCTACTTTGTTCATTTGCCTCTTGTCAGCGCCTTGAGTATGCTTTTGGTTATATACATAACTAACAGACTTTTATTATGAGTAAATTCCAAGAAATTATGATGTTTAGTTAAGGCGCTGACAAGACCCAATTGACCAAAATAGGCTTCGCTTAAGAAAAAAAATTGCCAAATCTGTATAGTTTGTGGTAGCGGAAAAAATATATGTTAATTCTGAACATATTTCCCAGAACTTGGTTGTAACGAAAACACGTTTTGAAAACAAAATCTCGATACAAACTAACGTTAAACTAACCTCTTACTTTGAGTTCTAATCCAAAATATCCGTATTAAATATCAACATACGTTACGTATTTAATTAATAACAAGAACGTCTTATTTGAATGCAGAACTTGGTTGTTTTTTTATTTTCGATTACTCGACTCAGTTTTGAGTAAACAGATAATTACTTCTTATTTTGCAATAAATTACAAGCGTTGTGTCATCGCGCTTCTCTTTCTTTTCTATGGAATTTGATAGTGACCGCGGTTTAGGTGTTGTCAGCGTCTTAAGTCACTCGTGCGCCCACATGTGGCTGTTTACGTGTTTGTCAAGGATTGAAGTGGAATTTATTCATATCTAAGTGCGCAGAGTAATGACTATCATATATGTAGACTATCTGCGTCTTATGTCAGTAAGAACCACATTGGTCACCAGCTTCTGTACCTACTCTCCTACAAACGACAGCACGTCGACAGTGGTAACATTTTGACCTTGAGCAGCGGGGTAATTGCGTGACTCAATAACTGTAGAAATGGGTTCCAGTTTGACAGTTCAGCAACATTCATTCCGTTATTTATACGTTGTTGAGCCGACAAATTTGTCGAACATATGAAGCAATGGATTAGCTATACAAGGTGTTGTTTTGGACCTGCAAAACATTTTAGGAGGTAATTATGTTAGTGATTCTCGACCCGAATCAACGAAAAAAAAATAAAAAAAAAAATAAAAAAAAATAATAAAAAGAAAAGATAAAATTTAAAAATCTAAAATAAAAAGTATTATTGATTATTGACTTGGTATCGTATTGTTATACGATTATTTACGAGTTTCATAACAACCTCCTGAAATGTTTTGCAGGTTCAAAACAACAGCTTGTATACTTCAAAATCATTCGGATTGTGATCACTACGCAATTCGGGTGCTGGTCTTCCGTAGTACGGAATTTAAATACAAAGAGAGGCCAACTTATACTGGTGTTGTTACCATTGACGTCCGGCTTACCGTTCCTACCGACTACTCGTATCTAATAATAAGATTTTCTCGTTTTTTGGTGACTACTGGAAATCGAAAAGCAAAAACGATGCAGGAATTATGTGCTCGTTTTTAAAGTCAATTCGAAATTGAAATGTTTAACTCAGAAAACTTGTTAAAATAAACTTTCCGGAGTCATATTTAAAGAAAACGCACTACCCATCCTTACTAATATTGTATGTTCGAAAGTGAGTTGTTTGTTACGCTTTCACGGTAAAACGTTTGAACGGATTTGGATGAAATATGGCGCATGGGTAGACCATGACCTGGAAAAGGACATAAGTTTTTCATCCTGAATGGCAGATCGCAGGCAACAGCTAGTCTTTTCGTAAAAAGAAACGAACCAAATTCTAAGTTATTCCGACTTTTTTAATACCAAATTTTAATGGGGATCATACATATTTCTAAAACATGCGATAGCCAATCGTCCCTTTTGCAAGGGTGAATAACAAAAGATGTGGGCAGGAACGCGAGTTTTGGGGCAAAAACTACTAAATATGGGGGCCGGTCAACCGGAAAATTGAGTTTTTTATACCTACTTACTTACATAATTATTATTATGAGGAAGTTCGTGATTAGTTATATTCTTAGGTACGTATTGTGGTGTTTTTTTTAGGTATTTTAAGTATGTAGAGTCGGCAAAAGAGAAGAATAGTTAACTCAAAGATATAAAATATGTCTAGATAGACAAAGTCAAAGCTATGAATGAATTCGTCGAAACAAATTGCGTCCAGCAGTTGGCCGAAAAAACCACGCACACTGGAATAATACAGTGACAGTACAATGATGTGGCGCAAGTTTAAGACGTAGCTGTCACACTCACCAGCATAACAAATCAAAGAGTTAACTTTATTAAGTTAACTCTTTGATTAATTAAATGTCTGCTTTTATTCTAATTTTAGGAATTCGGCATGTGTGGGACACGCATCTTAAAACGCTGTCCGTGTGATACCGCACTGTAACTGTCCTTTTGTACACACAGTACCGCATACGCAACGGGGTGATTCTGTTCTGTGAATGTGGTGTATTCTAAAATACTGTCAAACTTAAATAACTAAAAAACAATTATGTATTAATTATTGAGCAGGTATCGTAATTTTATTGGATTAGATATGTCTTTCCTAGCAGCCTCCTGAAATTTGACGAGGATGCAAAACGACATCTTGTATATATATTCTACCCATGTACCAAATTTCATCCAAATCCGTCTATTTCATCCAAATTTAATACAAACAAAAAAACCCACTTGCGCATTTATAATATTATTAAGCTTAAATATCTAGAATATCTAGTTTCGCAATGCTTAATTTGAACCTCCGTTTAGTCCAGTATCAGCTTTCATCTCAATCGTTAGTCTGAATATTATATTAATAATCAGGTAAGCTTAGCCACTGAATTGGCTAATAATATCAATTTCAATGCTGTACTTATTGAAATAATTATTGTGTATTGAATATGAGATGGTGTTGATATGGTTATTTTATGGGTTAGCCGTGTTAGGAGTTTTTATTATATATATTATTGTGTTTTACGTGGGAGGGTTTCTAATGAGGTACGTGTAGCGCCCACATTACTTGATCTTTCCGAGTGATACGCTATTATTGTAATAGATGTGTTGATTAGGGAATTATTATTAATCTGAGCGAAAGAACGGGGCGTTCGCTTATTTATGTTATTCTGCTCCATAGAAGAAAGTTAAAAATACCTCATATTTTTCTGCTCCATAGGAATTCATCATCGTCATAATCAGCCTATAATGTGCCCACACTGCTGGGACACAGGCCTTCTCTCTGTGAGTGGGAGTGGGCCATAATCCACCACGCGAGTCCAGTGTGGGTTGGTAGACATTACATGTCTTTGAATTTTTGATTCTAGGACATGCCGGTTTCCTCACGATGCGTTCCTTCACCGTTTAGAGACGAAAAACAACTCGTAAGTCGCGGCCGTTACCACTGGGCCACCAATGTTCTCGATGGTAATTGAAAGTTAAAAATAATGTTCAGAAACTCATAAAATATACTTACGTAAGTATATCTGGGCTAAACCGCACTTCCGATCAGATTTATTGACCATTGACAAAAGATTCGTGTTCAGTCTGGTCAAAATTACAACGATAGTAATACATATGTCATTTCCAAAGAAAAAAACTCAAAACATAGTATGTCCATGCCATCTTGCGAAAGAAGAGTCTCCTTACAATAGGGCCTGCATGGACTAAGTAACAACAGCATTCTGAAAACGAAAATGATCACTGCTAGATCGGGGTGCCCCTTTCAGGTACACTGGTGACAGTCATAGGTCTGAAAAAATAATTAATTTGTGATAACTAACAACAGTAACCTACCTAAGCACTATATGGACCTTAGTAATTTTTTCGTCTTCTTCAGCTTCTTTTTCTTCAGCCTTAATCGACCAAATATTTGGTGTAGGCCTCCTTTAATCCTCTCCACTTTCCTCTGTCTTGGGCAATTAGGGTCCAGTTGCTGCCCGCCACTTTTTTGTTGTCATTCTTCCATCTCATCTGTGGTCGCCCTCGAGGTCTTTTCTGATCCCATGGTCTCCATTCTAACACTCTTTTACATCAAGAGTTTTGCTTTCTGGCTACATGACCAGCCCACTCCCACTTCAACTTTGCTATGCTTTTTACAACGTCTGATACTGTTGTTCACGTGTTAGTTTTTCTGTGTCAATGTCACACCCACCATTTTTCTTTCCATTGCCCTTTGCGCTACTTGTAGTTTATATAGAATGGCTTTAGTCGTAACTCAAGTTTCCGCGCCGTATGTAAGCACTGTTAGTATGCATTAGTCAAAAGATCTGAGCCTTTTGTTGTGCTGACAAGTTCATTTTGAATACAAAATTGAGTTAGGAGTAGGCTGCCCACCCCAGTCTGATCCTTTGGTTAATCTCATTTTCCTGGTTCTCTTTTCCCATTTTAATTTCCTGTCCTAGATACACGTACTTACAAACTTGTTCAATTACTGTCCTATCAACTAATATTTCCGTCGTATCTTCTGATTCTTTGGTCATCACTTTGGTCTTATCGAGATTCATCTCTAGACCTACTTCAGAGGATACCACGTGTAGTTCCTGTATCATGCACTGGAGATCTTGTGGCGTGTCAGTAAAGAGAACGAAGATTTCTGCATATCTTAAGTTTGTTAGACGTGTACCCATTACAGAGATGCCCTTATCCTGCCAGTTTATTGCCTGCTCTTTACCTCGATCTCGATGATGCAAACAGATTGATGAGGTCTATGATGAAACTTCACTCTTGCTTTGAAGTCAGACGGGTTTAATGTAGAAGGAAACACAGACGCTGGCAGAGGACTCCCTACATTGGCTGTGCGCATAATTAATGCGGAGAAGAAGTGCTGAGTATAAGGACGGGATATCAACCAAATGCGGATGTGACCCTGCAGTACGTCTGGTAGTCCAGTAAGAAAAGAGCGATGATGTCGTGGAGGTCCTGCGCACAGTCTCCGAAGTACAGTCTGTAAAAGACCGACAGGCAAGTAACATTACGCCGATGAGCCAGACTGTGAAGCCTAGCCACCAACGTGTCGTCGCCTATAAGAAAATTACAAAAATTCTTGTTGCAAAAAGAATTTGGTAAATGACGATTAGAAATACAGAGCTACCAAATCGTGGATTTTCTATATTCAATGGCGTTCGGAAAGCCATTGAATACCTATAGAAAATACACAATCTTAATATAAATATCGCAATTATATTAGGTTTTACATATTTTAGGTAATGATCTACAAGCCATTTTTTTAAATATTTAATTTTGTTTTTTTTTTTTTGGTAAATTTTGGCAGTGTGTATATTTTGTTCCACAGTACTTTTATATCAGATAAGCTCTAGACGTGATGACCTATGATTGGCTGTCAGATTAACATACCGTTATTTATCGCCATTGTATTTAGCTGTAAGTCTTCCAAAGTTCTTAAATAAATAAATGTATTGACAACAGTGCCTGAACATTCCTAACAATTGACACACGAACTACCAACCGTCACTTGAACTTCTGCAAACCCTTTAACAGAATCAGACCGTGAACATAAAAATAACAAGCAACAAACTGCATAAGCCAATAAATCACTCCAGTGATCAATAAGCGTATTGATCCGATCCAAAAAGATCCCTCTTATATACAGCGTGTGTCAGAAATGGGAGGTATATTTAAAGGCGCGGTACAAACGATCATATTGTACAACTTTCTCCGTGGAACCAACATCGTAATCTTCAGTCCCATACATTTGCGTCGAGTTGGTCGAGCAAGTTTTATATGGGACAGCTGATAATTTTTTCGTGATTACTTTGTGGTCTCTTGGAGAAAGTTGTTCAATTTTATGATCTGAACCACACCCTTAAATGATTAAAGAAAGAAAAATAAGTTTAGTTCTCACAGAAACACGTACTTACAAACAGATCTAGAGTAGGTAAACAAAAAAATAAAACAAAATAGATCGAAATATAATAACAAAACACAAATAGTCGGCAGCTGCACGTCATGACTGTGACTGTGGCTTCCTCTCAGCATGATGCTGTGCTATGGGGGACCCACAGCACAGCGCTGATTTTCAGCGGTCACCCGAAACAGACGTACGGAATCCAAGTTAGGTTTAATGAGTTGTACATAATGTAGGCAACAAAATAAAATAAATAAACAGTACTAGTAGATTGAACACTGATTTCTGATACACGCTGTAGATCCAAAATCAAAATCGTTACGACTATTCTTTGAAAAGAGAAAATTTGCATAGCAATGGGTTAACACATTTGCATATTGGGTTACCGAAATAATTTTGCATATAAAAAGGTAAGAACTATTGTTTGGAAATGTACCTGGGTCGACATGTGCAAGTTAAGTTTAGTAATAATATTTTTTATCACCCCTTTGGCTAAAATCTGGGGTGGGAGATGTGAGCAGCATCCAGCTACAGTGTTTCGATGTCATTTGCACACAGTATGGCCTTGGCTGGTTGAGTTTACGGCCTAGCTTATAACATACCAACCTGTAAATTGTATCACTGAAAGACAAAGGCCTTTTTTCCATAAAGAGAAGAATGGAGCATCAATCGCTTGCTCATTGGGTACCTACGTATTAAGATTCCTTACGACTTCTAAGGGTTTCTTGTTCTTTCTTCTGGTTCGGACTCTGTCACACCGTAAGTCAATAATACATGAAATGAATCAAGAACACACACTATTTCACACGTCATTGTTTTTGCCACCTCAACATAAAAACACATCCTAATAAGATACATATTAAAAAAAAATCACTACTTCAGATGCGATCCAAAATCACGATCTATTTCAGCAATCTGTTTTTAAATCTAAATGAGGAACGATTCTTAACCCATAAAAATCACAATCGAGGAATTTCAATTAACAATTATTAGCACATTCGTAAACCCACACACGTCCCTATCCCAAAAATATTTTATTAAAATTCTATAACCCTCCAACTGCCGACAGTCGTGCGAACAATCCATCTTACCCATTCGATTCCTTTCCGAACCGTAGACGTTAACGAACTCATACAAAACCGTATGCAAATATAAATCATGTAGTCACTAAATACAATGCCGCATTCAAATACTCAGGTGCCAAAGTGTCACAATGGTTTGCCATAAAAAATCATTCACATTATTGTTACTAGAGGGTTTAGATTAGACGGTCTATTTAATATGCGTGTGAACTGCGAATATTTTCTTATTAAACAAGATGTATTAAACATTTACTAGCTTTTATTCCACATTCGCAACTCGTGTATTATTGATTCTTCTGAAAATCCCGCTAGCTATACCTTTTTGCGGTAAGTTTTGCGTTTAAATGAATATATTTCCATTTACTAATGCTATTATTAGAATGACCGCGTTTAAGAATTATGCTTGTATACATACAATTTGCATAGTAACCGGTAACTCTAAACATTAAAAAAAAATATTAATATTCTTTTAACTGTTGTATTGCGACCACATGTGGATTAATCAGAAATATTGTGAATACTCAAGTTTTTGCTCTACAGATTAAACTAAAAACTTGAGTCAGTTATTTTCGTAGCCCGCCGACCCTTGAGAGCAAGAATTCCCACTATCAATTTCACGCAACGTAATTGTCTTCGATCAATAAACTAAATAAATCATCTACCAGATTTTTTTGTACCCACGGATTCACTTTCTACGCAGGTGTCCCGAAGACTTCCTGCCCTGTAATGAAAGGGTTAAATAGACAATTGTCGACAAGAAAAGGGTCTAAACATCCCTTTGTTAGAAATCTCAGGTGGCGCAAACCGATGTTAGTTTTTTTTCTTGAATGGGCTTAATGCAGGTTGAGTGAAAGTGAATCTTCGGATCCTGTTGCGTTTGAGGGTTATAATGGAACATGGCATACGTGACTTTGAGATTTGTTTTTTTTTTTTTATGAATGCCTACGTTTCGCGTTTTTGTCAGTTGTGTATGATGAATTTCTTTCTTTTTATTGTTTGAATCTTCTTTAGGTAGGTACTTTAATTAAGCAAGTACAGTGAGGATTTTTTTTGGGTTTGTGATGACGTGGGTTTTTTTTTCTTTTTGTGTTTTAAATTGTGTAGTAGCTTTTAAAACGCCTTTCAAATGTCCAAGGTACTGTCGACAGTTGCCATTAACCTATCCAATGTAAAATAACTTAAAATTTAACGCCCGTTTCTAAACACCTGATCCTTTTTCATATGAATTCGAACAAAAACTAAACGTGCCATACAATTTTATTTTACAGTTTAAAAGCCTACTTAGAAGACCAATATAATGTTTGTTCTCGTAATTGGTCATTAAATTAATTCGTCTCATGTCGACACTTAGTACTGAGCCTTGTTAATTATATATCAACACTTTTTAGAACCGTAAAAGTTGTTATTTAGTGTTAGGGTTGCCAGAATGCACGGAAAAAAAGGATGTCTTAAATTAAGACAATATCCTTTTGGTCAAGACAAATATTGATTCATATATGGGGAAAACAATATTCTTGAATGAAGTAAAATTTTGTCTTAGTTTTATTGTCATCTTCGAAGACATTATAGGTACTTAAATGAAGCATTATTAAGTTTAATTTTAAGAATATTATTTCTCACTTAGAATATTTTCTTCAATTAAGATTATTATAGTCTTGAATTAAAAATATTTGCTTAAGTCAAGAATAAAAACCAAGTATTTATTATTCTTAATTTGAGTAAACAGGTTTTCTTGGACTGAGTACATTTATTTACGTTAAAAAAATATTTACTTGGATTGAAACAATTTTTCTGAGAATATTGATATTCTTCGCTGAAGAGATCATTTTTTTCCGTGTGGAAAATAAAGCAAAATACTTCGCCACATCTCGCCAGTATTTTTTTTTTCAGGAGATCATTTCTAATTGAACGAGCCTCAACACTAGGATTCCCTGTGTTGTAGAGACTACTATCCTTCGTCTTGAAAGATTATACTATATGTAGTTATAGTATTTTTATCTCACGCGCGCTTCACTTGTGGTCACCAAGTGTACAAACACGCTGTGATGTGTGCCCGAAGACGAGTAGCGTCAGCACATAACACACACACACGTCTGACTTCACCATTGTCTCGGACCAAGAGCTCCTGTGCTTACACATTCAGAGCGTGGTTGTACAATTGGCGACCACAAGTAAAGCGCGCGTCGCTTCGTGAGATAAAAATACTGTAATTACTTAGAAAAAGACACCTAGATACTTTTTCTGCTGCAATGATAAATGAGAACTGAAATAGAACTTCATATAAGCCAAAAGACGTCCATTGCTGGGCATAGGATAGTCCATAATCAGACTTCTTTGAGACTAGTACCGCGACGCCTGGATGAACCAGTACCTACACCATATCACCGAATGTTTTAAAAGCCAATTAATCTGCCTAGCCTTTCCCCAATCTAACCGGATGTAGCTGAATACCAGTAAAATACTGATATGCAGTGACTGCCTATCTGACCTCCACAGCCCAGTAACTGGGTAACACGATACCCCTTGGTAAGACTGGTTGTCAGACTTTTGGGCGTCTGACTACCCGCAACGACTGTCAAAGATCTAAAAGAATGGCAGCCGGGACCAACGGCTTAAGGTGCTTTCCGAGGCACGGAGGGGTCTCAATGTGTAAAGGGTGGTCACCCATCCACGAATCCCCTGTGACAAGCGTAGCTTAACCTTCGATCGACCCGTGCGGCTGTTATCATTTAGTCCGAGCCATATAAAGCCACCACTGCTTTGCGACTTACGAGTTGTAGGTCGTAGGTTCAAACCCAAAGAAGCGCTTTACTTTGTGTAAATTATTTCGTCTCAAAAGGGTGAAGGAAAACATTGTGAGGAAACCGGCATGTCCTAGAACCAAAAAATTCGAAGACATGTGACATTTACCAACCCGTACTGGGATCGCGTGGTCGATTACGGCCCACTCGCTCTCACAGTGACGAGGCCTGTGTCCCAGCAGTGGGAACATTATAGGCTGATTATGCATATAAAGCCATAAGGTAACCATGACTTTTAATTTGTCAACCCTATGTTTGGTACTTTAAAAACGAGATAAAAAGTAACGAAGTTTTATTTATTACTTCGTTTTGTTGGAATTATGTGACTAATTAATTGTCTGTGCTGTAATTAAATGACAAGGCTGATCACCACGCAGCGATGAAAGGGTTATCAAACAATATTAGTAATTCATTTTGTACTAGTTGCGCCCCGCGGTTTCATCCGCATAAGTTTTGACCCCGTCGGTATATCGGGATAAAAAGTATCCTATGTGTTATTCCTGGTTATAAACTATCTGTGTACCAAATTTCATCCAAATCCGTTCAGTACTTTTTGCGTGAATGAGTAACAAACATCCATCCATCCATTTATCCTTACAAACTTTCGCATTTAGAATATTAGGAGGATTTGTCTTTCATTACGATAATGTAGGTAGAGAGAGATGAGCTGTAGTGGACTAGTGGTAACAGCTGCAACTTACGAGTTGTAGGTCATAGGTTCGTTTTTTTTGGTTGGGAAATTATCAAATAACTTCTCCCGCTCTTGGCGGAGCGGGAGGGTGTGTCAGACTCTTACTGAATAAAACCCACCCGTGTTCCTTCCGTTGCCTCTGTTGCCAGGGGCCTCGGTAACCCTTTCGTTCTTTCCCGCGACCCCGGCAGGAGGTGACAAATACTTTTTTGTGTAAATTATTTCATCACCACTGCTCTCAAAACGGTGAAGGAAAACATCGTGAACACCGGCATGTCCTTGAACCAAAAATTCGAAGACATGTGAGATCTACCATCGCGGACTGGGCCTGCGTGATAGATTACGGCCCAATCCCTCTCACAGAGAGGACGCCTGTGTCCCAGCACTGGGAAATTTATAGGCTGATTATGTTAAGCGTAAATTTTGCAACTAAAGCGCTCAATAAAGTTTGAAAACGGAACACCAATTACGGGCTTATAAACAGTTATTAACAGGTAACGCGACAATTTTGTCGCATGCGCGTGCGTCTAATGTCAGCTGTTGTAAGTGTATCACATTATTAGTCAGGTTTTTTGCTCGTGTTTTAAGTATAGTAACTGTGGAAGCGAAGATGCAGAGTTTCTATATGTGACATTTGCATGGCGTATTTAGAAGCAGCAGCGTAGTGTTTGGTGACAGAATTTGTCTGGGAAATTACTTCAAGTAGCTTTAAGGCTCATGCAGACGTGCGCGACGCGACGGCATGACGCGACACCGTAGAACAATTTCTATGAAAACTTCATGGACATTGTTCTACCAGTGTCGCGTCGCGCCAGTCTGGACGAGGCTTACTGACTTTTGCTTAAAATTTGTATGAATGCCAGTGAAATTGAAGACATAATTATGAAGCTTTTCAACTCTTTACCACGACCAACGAATCAAATCAAATCAAATGAAAATATTTTTATTTCACATAAACCTACATGGGCACATATGAAACGTCAGAAGCTAGGTGCACGGTTCCAATTGGTCGTTTCCTATGGAGAAGAGCCGGCAAGAAACTTCACGGTTACATTTTAAAAATTACATGGCTTTTACAATGTTTTCAAATTACAGTGTTAATAGGTATAGGAGGACAGTGTAGGCCTGTCGAGAAGTACCAGCAGGCTTAGTATGACGCTTTCTATTTCTTCGAAGAATAGACACGGCTCTTTCTATACAAAGTGACATTTCGTTTACCTTTTTTGACATCCCACCGTAGAAATCCTTCTACTTAAAAAAGGACCTAGACAAAGATCGTTAGAAACGAAAGACAAAATGACAGATTGTAGGAGGATTTCTACGGTGAGATGTCAAAAATGGAGAAATGAAATGATACTTTGTATAGAAAGAGCCGTGTCTATTCTCCGAAGAAATAGAGAGTGTCATACTTGACAAAAAAAAGTATACAAAATATCTAGTCTATTAAGCCTACAGTGTTCTCACATTCAAAAGGTACACAAGAATCTATGTAAAATATTAATAAAATAATAAAAATAAAAACCTATTTAAACCAAATGATATGTTTGCCATTACAACAAGTCTGAATATCGTGTCCACAAAAGCCACTAGTAAATAGTTTGTTATCAAAATTGTAGGTATCTAATGTCAAATAATGAAAATATTATGTCAAAAAGTATGTACAAAAAAAAAATAAACATCGTAATTTGGGAGCAATAGAGAGATTTGGGAGATTTGGGAGTAATAGACATTTACATAGTTATGCCGTTTATGAGGTGTAGACGTCACTAACAACATCTCACTATTGGCTATAGAGTTATCCCACGTTGCTTTAAGAACTTTGTAGATTATACGATAAGAAATATGCTTGCATTTGTCTTCTCATTGTATGCTCAGAACTTTTATCAGACACTGGAAAAATGACAGCGGTTTATATGTGTCCCCATAAGATTGTGAGAGTTAGTTTATAATCTATCTAGCGAGATTATAAACTATCGAAAAATTATGAACATTATAACGCATTCATTTTCGGTAATTTATAATCTATCAATGGCGCCGATTCCCTTGTTCACAAACTAAATTAAATTTAAGTTCAGTGCATCTGTTTCTTTCTATTTCATTAAGCAAAGGACAGAAGATAAATTTTAGTTCAGTCCTGTCAAATTAATCATCGCTTGACGTAAATTGACGTAACTTTAGTAGGCAAGTTTTTAATCACGTCTAAGCTTGTATGGAGTAGCGACAGGCGCTGATTAATTTGACAGGACTAAACTAAAATTTAACTTCTGTCCTTTTCTTAATGAAATAGAAAGAAAAAGATGCACTGAACTTAAATTTAGTTTAGTTTGTGAACAAGGGAATCGGCACCATTGTCAAATTGTGAACGAACCTACACTTCGATAGTTCATAATCATAATCCGTCAGATTTGATCATCCGTAAAATTGTGAACCGTCCCTGATTGGTAGGTCTTGGCGGTAGCTGAAGTGGTCGCAGTAGCTAAGCTAGGGCACCCCGACCAAATGGGTTAGGTTAGATTAGAACTGTGAGCAAACGCGCGCGAGCCGAGCGAGCAAAGCGAGCGGTGCCGCGGCAGCAGCCGACGTATTAGCGCAAGGTGCATTAGTCGTATGCACGTTTGATAACAGTTTGCAATTTGTTGTTTTGCCATGGATAGATTATAAACTATCGGAAAAGGATGCGTAAAATGCGAAATTAGAAAATAGTTTGTTATAGTTCACAATTTTTCGATATTTTATAATCATACGGTGTCATACGTTATATAATAGTTCTAAAGTAATCCACCCTGAGAATGCCAAAAATAAAAATATCTGTTATGCTTAAAGTGACTGTTTTCTGCCATATCTAGTAATTCTCTACAACGCCTACAATGTCCTCTTTTACAAAAACTATAAGAGGTGATTACTCCTACATATAAGGTTCATTTACAGTAACCGTGACGTCACGGGGCCGGTGCAACATTGTGGTCGTTACGCAAAACGTCCGGCTAATGTGTATAACATGCAAATAGTGGGTAAAATTAGATATAATGTTCTTGAATATGTATGGAGATGCAGAATTGTTAGTTTTTCATGTAAAGTGAGTTAAAGTTAGAAGTTTATTTAATAAAAAAATTAATATTCTTTATACCTTAAGGACTACAGGTGAGAAAAAACATCTTTGTTTCTAAAATTCAATTATTCAAAATGACCACTAATGGTACTTAACTGTCTCGCCACTTTGCCAATTTGGTTGGCTAAGTAAATTAGTTTACGTTTTTAAGTCAAAAACTGCATATTTTGAAAAAAAAAAAAATGTTTTCTATAATGATAAATCATTTTATTTCTGTAAGTAGGTTTGTACAAGCACTTTTAAAAATAATATTTTATATTAATTTAATAAAAATAGATATATATATATATATATATATATATAGAGAGAGAAATAGGAACCATTTTTTGTAATTTTTCAAAGTCCGTCGCTAAAGTCACCTTTCAGCAATTGCTTGTATAAGCGGAGATGACAAAGCGTGCGCAATACGCAAGCAATAATTATTATCAGTGTACCTACATATTTTATATGGCACACGTTTATCAATGGCCCTATATAGCTCAGTATGATAATAAACCACTTACAAAATAATGAACTTTCTGTTTCTGAAGGCTGCGTGACAAATTAATAATGGCCGATGACAAAGTTCCCGGTGTTTAGTGCACTTTAGCACGAGAATAACCAACTAGATAGATTGTACTCCCTTAATGACACCTTTCAAGCCATTATTGAGGCTAAAACTATATTAAAAACTGTATAATGAACTGTTACTGAAATGCAAAAATAATTTTGCAGAAGGTCCAATACTCTTTTTATCATCTGTTTAGCCTTTTCCCAAATAATGCTGGGGTCGGTTTTCAGTGTAGCTGGATGTACCTGAATACCAGTATTTTACATGGAACGACTGCCGTTCTGACAGTGTTGCCAGACGCCGAAGGCGTGTCCTCGTACAGATATGGTCTGAAATCTCGTATTTTGTCAACACAACTTCGTACATACCATTTATTTAATAAATTGCTTAAAATCTATTGATTTTCTTGTCAACTATCTCATAACCAAGCACTCTACAAAGCAGTTTCGTCAAAAAGTGTCCAGGTGGTCGCAGGTGGCAGGTCGTACAACCGGAATTTTGCATTGAATACTGTATGTAGTATCTGAACTGTACCTACTATAGTGGACGTGGAGTAGAGTGGAATTAACATAGACATATTTTCTACTTAACTTAACATCTTAAAGAAACAATACAAGTAAAATGAATGAAATGAAACCTTTCGTACGTAGGTACACACCATTAATTCATTTCGTATAGTCAGAGGCACGTTTCAAAATATGACTTGTATCAACGAATCTCGTACAAAATCGTACGAGGATGGATGTAAGCACGTACCTCGTACCAGGACCACTAAATCTCGTACATGTACGAGAAACCTCGTATGGATGGCAACACTGCTATCTGAGCTCCACAACTCAGTTTCTGGGTAATACGCTACCCCTTGGAAAGACTGGTTGTCAGACTTTCGGGCTTCTGACGACCCGTAACAACTGTCAAAGATCTACGAATGACAGCCGGGATTCACGGCTTAACGTACTTTCCGAAGCACGGAAGGGTCTTTGTATGTAAAGATGTCACCCCTCCACAGACAAACTGCGGCAAGCGTAAGCTTAACCTGTTCGACCGACCCGTACGACTGTTATTACTCACACTGAAAAAAAAATCGGTAAACCCAATCGATTTTTCGGTAATATTCACCGCTTTGGTCAGTAAAAATAGAGCCTATTGTCCAACGAAGTAAAACTAACTGAAAAAAAAACAGTCGAGTTAGAACAGTAGATTTTACTGTGCATCTCTTAAGCTCTACTTAAAAGAAACTGTTTGTTTCAGTAAACTTGAATGACAGCCAATTGAAAAAACTGTTTAGCTCTTTACTGTTTTTGCCCATATTAGTGCACTGTCAGTAATCAATTATTTTAACATAAAAATACGTTTCCTGAACCGTTTTTTTTTTTACTGTACAATAACAGTAAAAAGCATCGTTTCATTTTTTTCAGTGCAGCCCCTCGGTTTTCTGTTTTCTTTTCTTGTACCAGAAAGAAATAATGAAACATAGAATAGCTCTTACTGTAGTATATGTAGGGTTTGTTGGGGCTCCCATGGCAGCGCAGTGCCTTCGACATGTTCGCCGACCACAGCACGAACGGCTTCCACGCGGTGCTTCGCAAAAGAACGGCCTCACTGTGGTCTCGGCTAAAGAGTAGCACCAACACGCTTCTGAGCGTGGTGTCGGACAGAGTGGACTGACAAATCCTGACGCATTGGTCGTTCATGCATGTCCAAAATAACAATATATAACTATCTACCTTCTAACATAATATCACGGACTTGTATTAATTACTGTGTGTTTGGTTTGAATTAAATATTTTCAATGTCAAATACTTATTGACTTGACAACGAGGCAGTGTAACGGGCTCCTGCCGGGGAAGGTACTTATGGGTCACCGAGGCCCCCGCAACACAGGCAACAGGAAGGAATACGGGTGGGTTTTAGTCAGTAGGAGTCTGACACACCCTCCCGCTCCGCCCAGAGCGGGAGAAGTTATTTGATGATTTCCCACCCTCAAAAAAAAAAAAAAAAAAGTGTAGCGGGCTAGCTGCCCAGGGTGCGATGTCAGGAAAAATGCACGATCATTTCAATGAACTGAAGTTTCTGCTAATACTAAGTCAAATAGTGATTCTTAAGACAAAATAACATGACAAATAGTCAAGCGCGCGTAAAACACTGCGATTTGCTGTTGATAAACCATTCAACCAACCGCAGCAGTTTACGCGCGCTTGACAAGTGGTCATATTAATTTTGCGATACATTTTCGTTCGATAAACTGGCTCTAAATGGCTTGTATTGTGACTAATCACCATTATCTATACCCAGGCCAATGATACGACATAAATACATAAAATTGCAACTTATACAAATATCAACTTTACACTTAAGTAATCTAAGTTGATTTTTTATTGAAAAAACTATCGCTAATCGTCATAAAATAATTTTAGCTGCAATGGAAACTGAACTATACACAATCAAGTTAAAGTTTTTAATCCTGAAGCATGAAATTGACTTGTCTCGTTGGATTTAGTATACTTAACCTTTTCTCAATTATGTTGGTCCTAGCTCTAATTAATACGTTGTCAATAATACTCACCTAGGTATTTATAAATAATAATATTTATAGTTTTGCATTTGCATGTCCAGGACTGCCGAGCTAGGCTTTTCTTTTTTTTTAGGTGGGAAAGATCAAATAACTTCTCCCGCTCTGGGCGGAGCGGGAGTGTGTGTCAGACTCTTACTGACTAAAACCCACCCGTGTTCCTTCCGTTGCCAGTGTTGCCAGGGGCCTCGGTAACCAATTCGGACTTTCCCGCGACCCCGGCAGGCATAGGCCCTAGTGGACTACTTGTGCTGAAATCTCTTTAAGGCGGTTTTTTCGTTCTGTTTTCGTGGAACTCAACGCGCCGTAGACCCGGGCCTGGTCCTTATCGGACGGCGAGCTACCCATTGCTCACCGTCCGCCAGCCCGCGCCTACGGTGGCCGGAAATCCGCCTGGAATTCCCGGCGCCCAGGGCGTCTCCTGGGGCGGCTAGGGGCGTGAGGTCGCGAAATTTGCTTTTGCCTCAACCGTCCCGCAACCTCCTTCACGAGCATTACTGCATCGCAGAAGGTGACGGCTGCCCTCTCGCTCCGTACTCTCCGCCTGGATCTGGGCCGGACACGAGAGATCTCCGCCGCCGATCGCCTCGGAGCAAGCCGGGCAGACCTCCACCGTATGACGAGCTAGGCTAAGTTGTCCTTCTGAGTCCCATCTTTTTGTGTAAAAACTTTATTAAAAACTGAATAATAAAGTGCTAATAACATTGTATAATTCTGTCATATAACTTGTGACAATGTTATGACGTATTTTTTTGCAGCAGGCCACCAATGAGCGACTTTTTTTTAATACATCGGTTTCTGGTCGCCGGTCCCCATATTAATAAAGTGCAGTTTTGGCATTATTAATATTGTTTTTATTACAATATTTTTCAATAAGTGTTATTTTTTAACTTTTTATAATTAATGGAGCTGTCTTTAGTTGGGTCTTTTAAATTGAGTACACCATTTTATGATGTAAATAGTTCTATTTGATAATGGCTGCCAATTTCCATTTTATCAGCTTACAGGTATTATGCTCCAGTCTGTTTAAAAATTCTTAACTTTTTATAGCAATTATTATTGATTCACAGTGACTTAAATAAATGATTAAAATAAGATACCAAAATTATTTTTACCAAATTAGGAATACAAATTTCATAAGAATCTATAAAAACAATTTAAAATGTCTGTGAGCTTTGATTTGACGCAACCTTAAAAGATCTCTATCTCAGAAATAGACTTGTTTTCCTATAAGTCTGTAAAATATAAACAATAAAAGTCTCATACGTGCAACCAGCCTTAATCATAAAAAAGTGTCCCAGTTACCGTCGTAATTATAAATAGCAAACAGTTACACCATGGCAGGTCATTGACTCCAACTATAAAGTTCTACAATCATTAATTAATTTAAATCTCCTTGCTCAACTTCCAAGTTTCCACACTCCGTAACAGTACCAGTAATCCATTCACAAATAATTCGTTAACTTTACAATAACCAAATTAAACATAACTATAATTTCCTAAGACTTCCACCGCCTTAGGGTGGCGGCACCAATTATGGGCGCAGTGAATTTATCCAAAGAATACTGCGCACTGTGTGGCCGTTTTTGCCATTGTGCCAATAATTTATAAACGCAATGCTTTTATTGTTTATTTACTGTTGCATTCTCGCGGCTACATTGCGGGATTCCTTGTTAGGATCGAATGAATCTACGGCATGCGAAATATCCGATAAGTCTTTTCTATGCAGCAATTGTTATAAAAACAGGCTTAAAATAACTAGCCCTTGTTTGCGTACGTCTATCATCAAACTTCTTTAATGGTAATTGCGTTTAGAAATCGATATATCTCTATTGCTGTCTGTCTATGTATAGAGTTGTTGTGGAAATGTGCACGCTGGTTACTGCAAGTTGTAACAAATTTATAGACAATTATAGGTTTCGTATCCATAAATAATAAAATACAATAGTATTAAATGTCAGCTAGGTGCACTTTAAACTCCACCAGTGACTTTTTAGATAGACAGGAGGCCCTTAAAATAGACAGATAGATGGACATATTGTGTGGTAGTTTGAATGGAAATTGCGATACAATTAATGTGCAACTTGTGCCTCAGGGTGCTAGCGACAGGTGCAGCTGCCCTATTACTTATGTACACTGAAGTACGTAACAAACTTGATTTCATAGATAAAGCGTACATGTTCATTTAGTTTAGAATTTAAATACAATTAAGTGACTATAGCAGTGTCATGGTTTTAAAAATGGGTGTTGAATGGTGCACGAGTGTATCTTTAAAACGATCGGAAATTAAGTGTGTAATTAAGTTATACGGTGGTTTGGAAGATATAATTTGATGATTGTAATAGAAACGGGGTAAAAAAAATATTAAGTTAATTGCTACATTACCTATTATAAAGAACAAAAAGATGAAGCAGTAGCTAAAGAACACGTGAGTCTCATATCACAGGCTTATATGCTTGTCGCGAGAAGGTACTAAAGGGTCACTGAGTCCGCTGGCAACACAGGCAACGGAAGGAATACGGGTGGGTTTTAGTCAGTAAGAGTCTGACACACCCTCCCGCTCCGCCCAGAGCGGGAGAAGTTATTTGATGATTTCCCACCCAAAAAAAAAAACAAAAGGCTTATTTGCTTAAAAGGTTCCAATCAGTAGTTGTTCAGGTTTTAATATAGTAAAAAAAAAACACAACTGCATTGCCAAAAAACGAACTAAAAGGTAAAAAAAAGTTCACTCATTTACTTGCTGACTAAACAGATAAATATTATGTGTTTAGTCAGCGAGTAAATGAGTGACCTTTCGATTTGTATATACAGATTAACTAATACAATTTGTTTTTTACTTTTTAGTTCGTTTTTTGGCAGGGCAAACGTGAAATTATTTTTAAAATTGTATACGTTTTATGACAAGTTTTATTTAAAAAAATGTAATGCTAAATGGAGGTATATTTGTATTTTAAGCACTAAATGTGGCTTTATACTCCCACGGCGAGGCGAGCCGTGGATGCCGTGGGGATGAAATGTTTGTTTTGAATGTACACCCTACCTATGTAAAATCTTATAGTTATGGCATGTGCTCATCAATGCCTTCGATTTGATACCCATATTATAATAATTGCAGTTATTTTTTTCACATTTGAAAATGGAGCCATACTGCCATATTTTTTTTTTAATATAGGTCACTCAGGATTATGTAAGGATTCTAACAATACCCTATACATCTAAATCTGTTCAGTTAACAAGTTATGGTGGCACAAAGAAATGGATACATACTACGTACATGAATCTTAAACACGTTACACTCCTTTTTTGGGCAGTCGTATAATATTAAACTACTTTTTTTTTTAATTTTCAATAATTGATAAACTATTTATTTCTGTAAGTAGGGTTTGTACCAACACTTTTACACGTCAACCATATTTAAAAAATAAAAACTAGATGAGGTCGGCGTTTCCTACCTGACTACTCTGAGAAGAAAGGCCGAAACAAACTCAGAGGTCACAGTCTCTTTTAAAGTCCAGACATAATCTTGGTCAGATCACGTGAAGACCATGTAGATTGGTGTCAGAAATGGTCTTTTGATGAAAGAACCACACAGATTGAGTGAATCTGACCGGTCAGTGCACGCATTTGTCAGTAATCGTGCAGCTCAACTCAGAACTTAAGGAGCTCGAACGATTCGACGAACAAAAAAATCATAGAAGTGACATTTGGGTAAACCGCATACAGTACTTAAACTGCAATTTTCAATCAAGTGTCGTCCCCTTAATATTAAGTGAATAAGAAAGATGTTATTGGACGATAGCTTAATTTTATAGTTACTTAGCAGTTAAAGTTATATTTAAATTACTTCTTAGCTAATAGGCTAGATTGTAATGTGAATACAGGAAAAATAAAAAAAATTGTTACTAGGTACATGCTAACCGTCTGCTTGCCAACCAATCACAAAGTGAAACACTAGCACAATATGACGTCACACTAATGGAACATGAAAACTAATGTACCTTCAACTTCCACAAAGAAACCCCAATCTCCCTACCCCCCAATTTATAGCCCCAGAAAAAAGCTCAAAAAATCCCATTACCAAATTGGAAACTATCATTTTCGCAAGCTCATATTTTCGCAGACCCATATTTCGCAGTCGCAGACGGCACGATTCGCAATCGTATCGTATCCGTGCCGTGCCAAAATCGTAAATATGTCCGAATGAAATACTCGTTAACGTTCGGTGTTACGAATATTGCCGAATACTTACGAGCTTGGCAAAGTTGCAGGACAAATGTTGGTATTTATTTATTAGTTTTTTTATGGGGGTGGTAAAGAAGGTTGCTTCTACTCAACTAGCTATTTTTACCCTACTGCGTCGAAGCCCAAAAGGAGAGTAATGTTTGTAGGTGTAATTCACCCAATGGGCGAAGCCTGATTGTTAAGGCGATACTAAAATGAATTGGAGGCTTTTTCGTAGCCATTTATTTCACTATTACAGCATGTATGGATTTAGTTTTTGGATATGTTTGTTTATTGACTATTTGATTAATACTCTGATGAAGGAAAACGCAATTGGTCTAAATTTCCTCGATAGAATTTCATTCCTAAAAGACCTCTAACATTTTTATGGTTCCGTAGTCAAACTCAAACTCAAAACTCAAACTCAAAGCATTTATTTCAATTAAACCATTTACAGGCACTTTTGAATTGTCAAGGAGTCGGTCAGTTAGAAATATGAAGCTAGTTGCCCATTCCAAAGCGTAGTAGGTACCTATGGAGAAGAACGAGCAAGAAACTCCATGGACACTCTTTAAAATTAAATTGATACATAAAGATTAGTACAAAAATAATGTTGAAATTATAACTAAATGTGAGGACGATGTAAAATAAAAAACGCGTCCATAGTAGAAAGAGAAACAAAAACAATTTCTAAATAAAATAATTACAAATAAGCCGAGGACAGTAAACAAGGAACCCTTATAGTTTTGCCATGTCCGTCTGCCTGTATGTCTGTCTGTCTGTCCCCGCTGTAGCTGAAAGACGCTTAGTACTAGAAAGCTGTAATTTGGCATAAGTATACATATTAATCACGCCGACAAATTGATATAAGTACCAAAATCCCGAAAACATTTTTTTTAGGGTACCTCCCTTGCATGTAATGTGGGGATGATATATTTTTCTCATCTATGCCATGGTGTGGGATATCGTTGGATAGGCCGTTCAAAAATATACTCAATACTCAATAATCAATACTTTATTGCATTCCATAATGTGTACATATGATAGTTGGTAAGTTGAAACATCGAATCAATTATGGACCCCATTATGGAATTGTCGGGCACAGCAAAGTTAATTTTTAATAGGAGAGAGGATGAAGGCGCTTTTTGTTAAGAAAAAACAAAAAAAAAAAAAATAGTATCATTTGCTTTTATGGTATTTATATTTTATTTATACAAGTATTTGTATTTTAGGTTTTAAGTTATATTTATGTATTATGTATTGCACGATTATTATAATAGACTAAATATTTACAATTTTATTGAGTCTTGTAGAATGTTATTGTTATTAATTATGCACTGATAAACATATTCATTTGAAAATAACAGTATTTTTATAAAGTTTTAAAATAAATTTATGTTGGAAGTAAAATTTTATTATATATATATTTTATTATATTTTTTTTTTTTTTTTTTTTAGGGTGGGAAATCATCAAATAACTTCTCCCGCTCTGGGCGGAGCGGGAGGGTGTGTCAGACTCTTACTGACTAAAACCCACCCGTATTCCTTCCTGTTGCCTGTGTTGCGGGGGCCTCGGTGACCCATAAGTACCTTCCCGCGACCCCGGCAGGCATCGGCCCTAGTGGACCCCTACTTTTGTGCTGACGACATCTCTTTGAGGCGCGCGTGGAATACGACGCGCCGTCGACCCGGGCTTGGTCCTTACCGGACGGTGAGCTACCCATTGCTCACCGTCCGCAAGCCCGCGCCTACGGTGGCCGGAAATCCGCCCGGGATTCCCGACGCCCTGGGCGTCTCCTGCGGCGGCTAGGGGCGAGAGGGTGCAAAATTTGCCTTATATTGCGGGTCTGTCAACACATTTTGATTCAGGGATCTGTTTACGTAATATTAAGCTTAAAGACTCTTCTTACAAACAAGCGCGACACGCGACGCGACACAAAGGCACCGCTTGTAGCGCTACGCGCAGTGTCTTAGTGTCGCGTCGCGTATCGCGCCTGTTTGAAGGAGCCTTTACAGTTCTAATTTTTGTTCGAATTCAAGTTATTTGATGATTTCCCACCCAAAAAAAAAAAGTGTCCCCCCCTGCCAGCTAAATGGTTGTTTATGGAGATGTGAAAAAATTAATAGCAGTAGCATACATATAATGAAAATTAATAGCAGTAGCATACATATAATGAAAATTAATAGCAGTAGCATACATATAATGAAAATTAATAGCAGTAGCATACATATAATGAAATTTAAAGGAAAACTATCACAGCAAACTACACTTTACAAGTTAATGAGTCGACCAACTTAAATTTGCTGTTGGAAAATGAACCGATATCGATGTATGGGAAAACATGTTTTTGAACTGCAATGTTAAGTTTGTTTGTGGGATAAATTCATCCCAACATTCCCAACCTACGGAACCGTTCATTGTGTGTGGTCCAACACGCACTTGGCCGTTTTTTTATTAGGTAGATTGAATTAAATTCTCGACATATCTTTTTGCTTTGATTCATGTGCAAAAAACTTCATAAAACTAAAGACCTATGATGACATTGAATTATTGCTGCAAGCATCATCAATATGAGCTGAAAAGATACACACACACACACACACACACATACATACACATACACATACACATACACACACACACACTTATTAGTATTAAATTTTAATTTTAATTTTTATTTAGTTACAGTACAAGTCTTGTCTTGTTTAATTTGGGATTTTACTTGTTTTTTTTTATTTTTTTTATTTTTCTTTTTGTTGTTTCTATTCTATTTTCATAGTGTACACCACTTTTACCAATTAATTATTTTGTCATTGGAGTCATGGAGAGGGGGATCTCCTACCACAGGTATATCTTTTACCTAAAAAGAGGTCCATGTAAGATTGACTGTAAAAGTTGTACAAGTTTCTAAAATAAACCTTTTTATTTTTATTTTATTTATTTATTTATACATACAAAGCGATGCCTAAGCCTAACTACATAAATAATTTCAGCACTATCCGTAATGTGTATAAATAAGTGATAAAATTATAATATAAGTGATTAATGCATACTTAAGCTCATCACCGTAACTAATCCTTTAATTTAATAGCGTTCATAACAATCATTGTCTTGCGGCTGTGTGATGCTCTAGAGTGAGTCACAAGAACTCTAAATCTATCATGTCAAAGACATACAAACATAATCTCACGCCTTCTTCCCAAAGGGGTAGGCAGAAACTATAGAACGCCATCTGCTACGCTCGTTACATACTCCTTTTGCTTCGTTTACGTTCATACATCTGGTCATATACGTGCGCCGGTGGTGCGTAGTTTCTGAAGAACATCACCAATTAGGTATCTATGTGTCCTCCTAGGGCGTCCCTTCCCGGCTTTTCCTTCACACATCTACCTTGTAAATATCTTTTGTTAGTCGCCTTTCATTCATTCTCTCAACATTACCAAACCACAGGGCCGGATTTACAGGTGTGGAGGCCTTGAGGCAACCAAGAAGTGGAGCCCCGAAAAATTTGTGGAACAGATGAAAAAAAAAACAATTTAAAAGAGGTATCTTGTGATTGTGAACTTTTCTTTGAAGGAAACAAAGGATGTATTCAAACATGACTTAAAAAAAAAATTGTGGGGGCCCGGGGCCAATGCGCCTGTTGCCCTGCCGACTATCTAAGCATACTATCATGTCAAAGAGGTCTCTCAAAACGACCAAGCAGAATGGTAACCACCATATCATATTATTTCACTCACTCACGAACAATTCAATAAAATCCCAAGCTGCAGCCGTGGTGACTTAATCCCCCGAGTCCTCAGCGACGCCCTAAGCCGAGGTCCGTACCCCACAGGGGGTGCCCTTAGCGTGTAGTCGGTTAGTTTATAAGTTTATGCCCTGGAGGCCTTAATCTATTTAGGCACCCAGGGGAAAATCACGACAACCTCTAAGACTGACTAGTGAGATGACAACCATAAAAAAAAAACCGGCCAAGTGCGTGTTATACCACCCACAATGAAGGGTTCCGTAGTTAGGATGTACTTATCCCAAAAACAAACTTAACAAATTCACGTTTTAGCGGGGGTGAGGGGTGCGGTACTGCGCAGAGAGTAGCGGGCTATAGAGCCGCTATTAATTTTAACGCTAATTATACTGAAGAAGTATTACTCGTCGGTCTAGTGGGCGCAAGCGCTACTGCTGAGCATGAGGTCCTGGTTTCAATTCCCGGGTCGACGGCGCGTTGTATTCCACGCGCGCCTCAAAGAGATGTCGTCAGCACAATATTATCATGTTATTGGATTTTTCCATCTTGAATTTTTCAGTAACAGTCTGGAGTCTGGATTTGTGTCCGGTTGATGGCAATAGGCTCGCCCCCTATTACATGGGACTTAAACATAACTGGCGAAATGTCTACTTAAGGTACACCCACATTCCTAACCCTTCGGGGAATACACGTGTGATGTTACGTATGTATGTAAGTATTATTTTCAGGCTGTTCTTTCTGATCGGGGTTGGACAGTTTCTCTTTGTCTTTTCACCCAGTCCATCAGCTAGCATGCTTTTCCACTCAACTTGTATTAGCCGTATGTACGAACTTCCATACAATCAAATCAAATCAAAATACTTTATTTCACATAAACCTACATGGGCACTTATGAAACGTCAGAAGCTAGGTGCACGGTTCCAATTGGTCGTTTCCTATGGAGAAGAGCCGGCAAGAAACTCCACGGTTACTCTTTAAAAATAATTGGCTTTTACAATGTTTTAAAATTACAGTGGTAATAGGTATGAGAGGACAGTGTAGGCCTGTCAAGAAGTACCAGGTACTTAACAAAGTAGAAAATGGTCTACAAATTTAGTTTAATATGCATACAACGTTCTCACATTCACAAAATATAAAATAATGTCTATAAAATATTAATAAAAATAAAAACCTGCTTAAACAAAATGTTAATTGAAGGCTCGCGCAGCCTAGCTCGCGGGCGCGACAGGCAAATATTGATACCTTCCGCGTCCGCGATATCGCGCTAGTCTGCACTGGAAATCATCAAATAACTTCTCCCGCTCTGCGCGGAGCGGGACGGTGTGTCAGACTCTTACTGACTAAAACCCACCCGTATTCCTTCAGTTGCCTGTGTTGCCAGCCTCGGTAACCCTTTTGTACCTTCCCGCGACCCCGGCAGGGATCGGTCCTAGTGGACCCCTATGCTTGTGCTGACGACATCTCTTAGCCGGAAATCCGCCCGGGATTCCCGACGCCCAAGGCGTCTCCTGCGGCGGCTAGGGGCGAGAGGGCGCAAAATTTGCCTTTTCCTCAACCGTCCCGCCTCCTCCTTCGCGAGCATTACTACTTCGTAGAAGGAGGTGACGGCTGCCCATGTCCTCTCGGTCCGTACCATGGCCTGAAACAGGGCCGGACGCGAGAGATGTCTGCCGCCGATCGCCTCCACGAGGACACGGCGGTGCTCTGCCCAAGCCGGGCAGACCTTCACCATATGCTCCACCGTGTATGGCTTTAGGCTGGCCCCTATTACATGTGTCTTAGACATAACTAGCGAAATGTGGATGTACTATAGGTACACCACTGCTAACCCCTTCGGGAACATGTGTGATGTCATGTTATGTTATGTGTGATAACATAAATCGATTTAGGAAAAAACGTGAGGCCCAAAATGAGTCATAACATGAATCACGAGGACCAGACAAAAAAAAACATGACATATTCATTTTGTAATGTAACAGTTCTCCATTCACGCACCCTAATCCCTCGAACAAAACCTAAGTTAAACAAAAAGATTAGAACACACATTTAGGCATTCCTTTTAGGCTCCCTGGCTGTGTATCCGTGAATGCTTCCATCGGAAATCCTGGCCAGACGATGAAAGATACTGGCCTCAAACATACAGAGTACTCGAAAACATGTTGGCACTAGATTGGCTTGTGCACTAAGTATTAGGCTTAGGACACTCGTTTAGGTTTTGTTTCCAGTGGAGAAATACCTGTACTTCAGAC
This sequence comes from Atethmia centrago, assembly GCA_905333075.3. Taxonomy (NCBI): domain Eukaryota; kingdom Metazoa; phylum Arthropoda; class Insecta; order Lepidoptera; family Noctuidae; genus Atethmia; species Atethmia centrago. The sequence continues at coordinate 23,984,166 of HG995384.1, forward strand.
TTTTTTTGATATGATAGCCCAATTTTAATTGAAAATATGTGACATAATAAAAACAAATGAAAATCATGTCATTTTTGGAAATTACTCTACTTGTCAAGCTTTTTTGGTTACCAAGGATACATACCGACTTTAGCTTTATTTGCTAAAAAAAATGATATCTTACTTTTCACTACCCTTGAGGACATTCGTAGGAGTTCGTATGACAACTGGAAAATAGGTTAAACGTACCTACCTATCTACTCTACAAAGCACAGAGTGACACAGAGCCCTCTGTGCCACTCTGTGTCCTCAAATTCTCGATAATATGTTATACACAAGTTTAGGGAGCAGCTCTTGAACAATAATTTTCCATAAAATGCTCGTCATATGCTAGTTCTATGTATTAGCTAATAAACATAGCCACTACACACGGTGTCACAAATCTCAGTGGGCGCACAAATCATCGTATAATACGACTGATTTGCATATCACACGATTCATACGCAGCAAATGTAGCCATGACACGACAGCACTATATCGTGGTGCGTTCGAAAAGGGGAGCTAGTTTGCTTGTTTGGCTAAGTGTAATTCAACTTGCTCTTACAACTCGCCCGTTGAGCGAACATGAGAGCTTTTGTTCAGAAGCAAAAGTAAGTTAACTTACCAAACAATCACTAAACTGCCACTTTTCACAGAAAAAACGACAGAATTTTTATTCTGTCGTTTTCCAGTGAAACGTGTTTGTTTATTTTATTGAGTTACCCAAGCTATTCGATTTTAAGTCATTGTTTTTGACCTCATTTATCGTGACATCAATATAATTTTCTAGTCGAACATGTCGAAAATGATTACACAAAAAAGATCATAATTCAGTGCAATGGATTAATGTCTTGCCCTCACAAGAAGTGCTAGTTTTGTTTTATAAAAACCGTAGTATTATACCTCTATGTATCTTGATATCAATACTTTTGATTTAGATAAGCCTGAATCCCCATGAAAAAGTAAAGTTGAGGAAAAGCCTAGCCTAAACAGATAGAGCAGCAGGAATAAGGTTCAGAAGGTAGCATCAAAATCAAAAATGCAAATCTCCAAACGGCTTATTGACACTTCCCGTGACCCAAGGGCTGGCTTTTACCTTGGCCAGTAGCTAAGCATTGCCATACAACGTGGCAATGCTGCCAGTCTCTTGGGTACATTACCAGTCGACAGCGATGTAGATGAAAATTTTGACGCCCTATTTAGTTTATGTATAGTTTAAATTATTTTTATTAATTAATTAAGTATATTTGTTTTTTATGTACGTGTAAAAGTTTTTGTACAAACTTACTTACAGAAATAGAATAAAATAATTTAAAAATATGAATGTTAAAATTATAAAAAATGCATAATAATCAAACCACCTATTTGACTGAGTCCCACAACTCGACTTGCCAAAGCCACTCTCCTCGCCTCGCCATCCAAACGTCCCACGTAAACGCACGAAATACTCAAACGCCAACGTTACCGTTTAACCAGTGGGTTCCGTTCCGTGCGAGGCGAACATAAAAAGCTATTACCGGCCATAGTATGTATGTGTTTTATGGTAGGCATGTGGAGTAGGTATTAAGGAATTATGGGGGTTTGTGATTTTTACGAGTAGAATTGATGTTTTCGACTGAAGTTACATGTACAACGGAAATTTGTAAATTTTCTGGAGTGTTCGAGTAATAAAATGGTTGTCGTGTGGCTTTTGGCCTCGAAACCGTTCATATACATATAGTTATGACGTCTAACTGAAGGGTTATTTCTTTTAAATGAACAACTTTAGCGTATGTGTATGTATAGCTCAATCAATCTGCCTATCGGTTTCCCTACCTTACCTCGTTCCAACCAACCTCGTTTTATGTTGGGGTCGGCTTCCAGTCGCGAGCGACTGCCTATCTGACCTCCACAACCCTGTAACTGGGTAAATCGATACCCCTTAGTAAGACTGTTTGTCAGATTTTCGGGCTTCTAACGATCCGTAACGACTGTCAATGAATCCACGAATGACAGCCGGGACCAACAGCTTAACGTGCTTTCCGAGGCACGGAGGAGTCTCGGTATAAAAGATGGTCTCCCATCCACGGACCAACCCCGACAAGCGTAGCTTAAACTCATCGATGCGGCTGTTATTACTTAGCCAGGAGGTAACTGATAAAAATGGTAGAATTGAGCAGATGTGAGTGGAAACGTCGGAACCCGCCCCAGAAAGACATACAGTGACCTCATTGGTGATGTTCTTCAAAAAAGTCAGGTGCGTAGTCCTCGCAACCGGCGTGCGTGTATGACGAAGCAAGAGGAGTATGTAAGGAACGTAGCAGGTGGCGTTCTATAGTTTCTGCCTACCCGCATGGGAAGAAGGCGTGTGTTTATGGTAGATTTAGAGAGTCAGAGAACAATATCTGCGCGGGAAATCATAGTCTTGCCAAAACATGTCTGAAATGGATGATGAATGACAGAGGATAGAGATAGCTTCAATATCAAAAGGCCTTATCACACTGGCAATTTGCAAGCATGTTTCCAGCGTGGCGATTGCTTATCGCGCTCACGGCGTGTGAGTAGCGAGCACGCCACGTATGCGCAACGTGTTCGCCGTGTTTGTGTAACGAGAGCGGATGACGTGACTGTACGAGAGAAAGCGAGACAAGCGAGTGTACAATATTGGGAGAACGCGGAGATCACGTCGCGTAGTCGCGGTTACCTCGTTTCCTAACAGCGGACAGCACGTTCAGAATCAAAATCAAAAGTCATTTATTCAAACTAACATAGGCTGAGAATCAGCACTTTTCGGAACGTCAAAATTACATAAGACAGTCCCCCAAAAACACCCGCCCTTCAACACTTCCTAGTGCTTTAGCTGGGAAGAACAAGTGACGGAACAAACTCCCCAGCAGCACACCTGTCTGTTTAGTTATATAAACTTGATAAAGTTCAGAAATTGCTTCGCTGGTAAAACGCTGACCAATCGTCAGTGTGTTAACAGTCAAAGACCTCTCAAAGAACCCATCACACAGCTTGACGTCAGAAAAACTAAACGCTGAAGAAGGATTTACGTTGGAATACAGATAAGTACAGGCAACATTTTAACAGCATTTGCGCTCAAATAGAAAAGTCAAAGAAAATCGTTGAATCTAGACACGCGGTAGCGGGTCAAGCCAAGTTCAAGTAACAGAACTGGCAAGCAGCACCGTGTGTAATATTACACAAACCATTTGGAGCCACTTTTGACCCACTCATAACTCAAAAACTATTTCACATAAACGTGTCAAATTTGGCTCATATACTGAAACTTGCGAGATACATATGTGCTCCAAATTTCATAAACACATCTCAAACGGTTATTTAGATATTAACGTCCAAAAATCGTCATTTTTATCACTGACTGACCTAACTATAACCAAGTTCCAGATGAGCTAGAAAGTTCAAATTTGGCATGCAGATAGGTAATTAAGTGAATACAAAGGGATAAATCAGAAACAAGTTTCATATACGAATTATATTATAGCCTTCGCAAATTCTAAACCTGTTACTTGTCGGTTCCTATTTTATTATTTCGAAAATTTGGCTTGCTGGTAGAAACTAGCCATCGATCATAATAATTCGTATATGAGAACTAGCCAAGTCAGACCTTAGGCTACAATATATTAGCCTAAGTTATAAGAAGAAATGATATTTTATGTTGTAATAAATAAATTTTAGGACTGATCATTGAACTTGGCACACATTTAGATCTCACTTCTTTTGTCGTTGAAGTCAACAAGCAAGGCTATATATCATAATTTTGAACTTGGCTCTCATTTCACATTTATGTTTTTGATGGGATCGTTCTTACTAAAATGTTAAATTAAAAAAAGAAGTTAAAATCTAAAACCCGACTGCAAAAACAAAAACATTTTCTTTTAAAATCAAATGTGTCGATCCAACCACGTCACACGTGTCACGTTGCGGAGTTTCTCCAGCTAATTTAATTTGACCTTGTATAGAAATTATTGGCGGTCTATGGGTTTTGCCAATCTTTGACTAGCTACAGTGCCAAAATACGGCTCGATCGATCAGGTTAAGCTACGCTTGTCGCGGTTGGTCCGTGGATGGGTGACCATCTTTACATACCAAGACCGGGGTGCCTCGGAAAGCACGTCAAGCCGTTGGTCCCGGCTGTTTTTGTAGATCTTTGACAGTTGTTACGGGTCGTCAGCAGCCCGAAAGTCTAACAAGCGTATCGTGTTACCCAGTAACTGGGTTGTGGTCAGATAACAGCTCCATTCAAAATATCAGTAATATTCGGCTGCATCCGCTTAGGCTGAAAGCCGACCCCAACATGTTTGGTAAGATTCGGCAGATGAGTGACTTAACGATTGGATATATTTTGTTTTAATTGTCATATGCAAATGGCATTAGTTATACGCAGTTTTTAGTTTACCGTCGTATTGTCGTCCCCACAAATGTAGGGGTCCACTAGGGCCGGTGCCTGCCGGGGTCGCGGGAAGGTACTTATGGGTCACCGAGGCCTCTGGCAACACAGGCAACAGGAAAGAATACGGGTGGGTTTTAGTCAGTAAAAGTCTGACACACCCTCCCGCTCCGCCCAGAGCGGGAGAAGTTATTTGATGATTTCCAACCCGCAAAAAAAAAAAAACCTGTACCGTCTTACACAGAATATTACAATACTTTTAGTATTTTTTTTTTTAGTCTAAGTAGCGTTTTAATCATTATAATATAGAATCAACTAATGTTTAAAATAATGTATACACAATAAATGACTTTTTACAAAAAAAAAAAAAACAACCGACTTCTAAAATAACACTACAAATTGAAAAATAACTTTAATTTCGGAAGTCGGTGTCTTTGGATTTGTGTTTTAGATTTTTTGCCACCGACTTTCGAAATTAAAGTTATTTTTCACTTTGTAGTGTTTTTTTAGAAGACGGTTGTTTTTTTTTTGTAGTCTTTTATTTTTCACTTTTAGTGGATCAGTTTGTATTTTATTTAAGTTATAATGGCCTAATGTCAACTGCTCATCATCTTTTACAAAATATTGCTTTTCTTGATGCAGGGACGTTAATTGTTGAGTTCTCCTGGTAAGAACCAGAAGAACTGTCACTCACCATATGCACTGTGAAGAGCATAAATGGCTTAGCAACCATATTAAAGTACCTAATCGAATCGCAACTCGCATAAATAATTAAATACTTCTTATTAAGTAGTTCCGGTGGCCATATGTGGTCTTCATCATCAATTCCACTCTACCAAATGATGCTTTCCGAGAGAAAATGCACAAGTTACTGTAAAAAATACCTAAATGGCTATAGGGTGTACCTTTAAAATTTAAGGAATTCTCTCGATTACCATGGGATCCCTCATCAGATTATGACTTGGTGACAATGGGACCACCTCGGGAGCATACTTTCAAACAAAAAAAGAATTCTTAAAATCGGTCCACGATTGACGGAGAAATCGGCGAATATACCTACATAAAAAAAACAAATAAACATGTCGAATTTAGATAACCTCCTCCTTTTGGAAGTCGGTTAAAAAACAAATATACCTAATTAATAAATAAAAATAACAATATTAAGTTTAGTTTTTAATTATTGTGATCTGATAATTATTCAATCGGGTTAAATCTAATCCTTTTCTAACCAAAAGTCTGCGTCACCAAAGTAATCGACTGCGGTCTCACTTTTAATACAAACGTAAGTAACAATGATATTCCAAATGCAAGAAAAATAAATAAAATATTCAAGTCCCAAGGGTACTATATCGCGAAAATCACTCACACACCGACGACCAAACAAGATTGCCCGCTGTACGTACAGTTGCGTGCACAAGTGTGGGTGATCTAAGCCTTTACTTCTGCAAGTGTGCGTCATTTCTTTACGGTTGATCTGAATTTTTCGCATGTGCTCCTTGTATTAGGCGCACACATGTATAACCCTTTAGTTAAGGGGACGTTCGTGGCATTTGATATTATTTTGTGGATGTACTGGAGAGGAATTCATCATCATCTGCCTAGCCTTTTCCCAACGACGTTGGGGTCGGCATCCAATCTTACCGGATGCAGCTGAATACCATTATTTTAGATGGAGCGACTGCCTATCTGACCTCCACACCCCAGTTACTGGGTAATATGATACCCCTTGGTAAGACTGGTTGTCAGACTTTCGGGCTTCTGACGACCCGTAACGACTGACAAATATCCACGAATGACAGCCGGGATCAACAGCTGGAGAGGAATTCATGTAGACAATTATATAATTGTGATTGGAATACTTATGTTAGGTATCTGTTTATAGTAGCTGTCTTGGATATCTGTCAAAATCTCTAAGTGTCAATTCTTAGACGGCTGACAGCTCACTTCAAGTCCTCCTCAACTAAGTTCCATGATTTGAATTGTTGAGATTTTTGCGGAACTAAAAGAAAATAGCCCATTTTTCTTCGTTATTTGTTAATTGATACGATTTTACCGTTCTTACTTTGTCTGAAACTATTTGATTGGGAAGGAATACTGTAGATAATACAATATTGTATGATGAATTTATGATCTTTTACAGATTAAATTGAACAAAGCCATAACGAGCCACAAAAGTAAGTATAGCTTTCTAGAACAAACCAGACAACTGCGAGTTGAACTTGCGTGGTGAGTGTTCCGAACAATGATAAAGTTATCTACCAAATTTCAACTTAATCGGTTCAGTAGATTCGGAGCAAATCGACTGTGACATACAGACACACACGTATAGGATCACTTTAGTCGATTCCGTTTGTCCGAAGTGTTCCGTTTGTTCCTTTTGAGATACCCTAAAAAGCGTATAAGTTGATCCCGCAGACACAATGTGGGATAGCTGTGGATGTGAAAATTATAATAATTATGCTGTTTCTTTTATTAACCTGTTGGAATTGTACCAAGTGCGTGACGTATCTTCACAAGTTCTTATGCCTTTTCAATAACCCATTACTAGATTGAGACTCAAACTAAACTTCGCTTCCCCCTTAACAAGGCGTATAGTACATTCGCACTAGTGTGCGTAAAGGTAACTCGTACTAGTGTGACTTCTATTCAATCTTCTTACGTTCCATTTCGCAGGGACATTTGATTCTGTCTCCTTCTAACTTGAGCACCACCCATATCGCCAACTCGCTCTATTCCTAACGGGCTTAGGAGCGTGTGATATATTGTATTGGATGGATTTTTCGTTTGTGGAAATGGAATTTCTTTTTTGACTCGGTACCTGACACGGCGGGGATGTTCGATCAAACCACTGTTTCCTTATTCTATTTTATTTGGAATAAGCTAAATTTGACGTCGGTTTGATGGTTTGGGATATTATTCATTAGTACTAATGTAAATGAAAAAATACAACCTTTAAAGTCGGTGGAAGAGTCGTTCAGGTAGAGCGATGTTGAAGAAAATTATTTTTCACGTATGTAGGTAATATGTTTCCCTGAGCTCTAAATCGTTTTGGAAATAAGACACATTCTCATACCTAACACATCTGTGTCTAGGAAAAGCGACTGAAAAATGTTACTTCAACGAAATACCTAACAAAATACATAAGAAATACAGGTTGAAATTGAAAACTTGCGACAAACTGAAATGGGACATTGTATACATCATTATTAACAACTTTTACTAAGGGACCAAAGCTGTAATCCCAAAAAAAAAATCTGCTTTTCCTACATTTTGATGAGGTATTGCGAACATAAATGTAGGGGACAGCAGTTTTTTTTTTGGGATTGTAGCTTTGGTCCCTTAGTAAAAGTTGTTCATAATGATGAGTACAATCTCCCATTTCGATTTGTCGCATGTTTTCAATGTCACCCTGTATAAATGTTAAAACAGATGGTAATAATTGTTTAGTATCTAAACGTTAACTTATGTATGAATATTTCATGACTGCTCTTATATTGCGTAGGACCTACTCGAATCTTCCTACGTAGCTCATAGCAAAAGGATTCAAAGTAAAACAGAAAGCAACCATTAACCAAACAACATCATTAAACATGACAAAAAAATAACAAACGTCGCATATCTCAGACACAGGATGATCAAACAAATTCTAGCTCACAATAAAACAACAAAACCAAGGTTATCATTTCAACAAAAACATGTGTTTTATTATGTTTTCTCTCAGATCGTTATAACGGAACTTAATTCAAAGGCATCACATGGCACAACAAGCCTCGTTCCCGTGTCTACCGAAAAAACGAATAATCTAAAGAAACGGGTACCCTTCGGGTATTCCAGAAAATTGGAGCCTCCAAAGAATATATTTTGAATTTTTATTATGTACTATTTTCTATTTCATTCCCAAGGTAACCCTTCCTTCTACAAAGGGGTTTCATGCGGAGACATTCTATAGACGAGGGTGGGTACCCCCTTTCAGGGGCTGATGCCACCCCGTCCCATCTCGTTTTACTCTGAAGGATTTACCAAGTAGCATGTGTATTATATGTGTATATATACATATGTATGTTTGAATTATTCCTGTATGTCGCTTTAATAAGGTCATTGTTTGCTTACAGAGGTTCTGTTTGGGATTATTCCGTGTCAATTTTAAAGGGATGTTCTACATGGTATTATCATGGTCGTTTGAAGTTTGCTTCTTGAGGAAGTTGGTTTTTAAAAGGGTGTTTATGGTGTTTTTTTTATGTCAATTAGATTAGAATTATTTTTGTTTTTTTTGAGTCAACTGATGATTTTATCGCTACAGAATGAACTTAGCTACCCACTCTATTGATTTGTTGCACGGTTAGCAGTTACATTAAACTAAGATCTCTCAGAAACAGCGTCATCTTGGTTGCGAATTCTACGACTTATCTTTGTGATTTCTAAGAAAATATCGTAACACAATAAGAAGTCCCGTGATTTCCATCTTCATAATGTCATTGAGCAGTTTTTTGTATAACAAGATTTGTATATTTATGTCAAAGGTTGTGTCTACATTTTCATCCAAGTTGTTGAGTAGCAGACTTACATGATGCTTGTTTGCAACTTGCAGGCTTACCACGTGAACCGTAGAGACCGTCGGAAGAGTAGACAAAAATTACGTTTCCGTGTTGAAAGTTGACAGTTTTCTACCGAGAAATGTAGACAAGCGATTTCTATTCTTTAGTGGAGAAGAAATAGAAAGCGTCATGACATGACCTGCTGATGCAATTCGAGAGCTCTTACAAGGAGCTCATTTCCCATGTCAAATACTTTTAGAACTACATTGATTTGAGAAAATTATGTGACTTTGGTAATAATATTCGATGGCATTGAACGGCCAATTGGAACCGTGCACATAGCTTCTAGCTTCTGACGTTTCATCAGCGACCATGTAGATTTATGTGAAATAAAAGATTTTGATTTTGATTGTTTCTTCATCTCTTTTACCATGGAGTTTTTGCGTCACTGTTTGTGGTTCAATTTTGATCTTAGGAAGTGTCTCATCTAGAGTTTTACTTTCATGAGTTTTCTTTCTTTCCTCAATTTCGATCTGAGTAAACCCGAAATATTCTTTTTGAGTAGAATTTTAGTACCCAGCTTTTACCCGCCGCTTCGACCGCGTGAATTTCATTTACCGGGATAGAAAGTATTCTATGTATTTTTAATTATCTGTGTGCCAAATTTTATCCAAATCTGTTCAGTCGTTTTTGCGTGATTGAGTGACAAACGTCCAGACACACAAACTTCCACATTCATAAAATAGTAAGATTGATCAATAAGTGTTCATTGTAAGCAAACTCAAACTTAAAATCAAAGCATTTATTTCAAATAAACCAATTACAGGCACTTTTGAATTGTCAAGGAGTCGGTCAGTCAGAAATATGAAGCTAGTTGCCCATTCCAAAGCGTAGTAGGTTCCTACGGAGAAGGAACGGGCAAGAAACTCCACGGACACTGTTTTAAGTCAACGTATTATGGTTACAAAATATTGTTTACATCATTCATTTTGAAATTATACATGTGAGAACGATGCAAAACGTAAAAGCGTCCGTAATAAAAAGATTACAACAAAAAAAAAGCAATTCAAAAATTAAAATTAAAATAAGCCGTGGCAGCTAAGAGATGACCAGTCTCTACTGACGGCGCCCGTTCACGAACATGACGCGTGGTTTAGCACCATTCAGCTCAACCATTTTGAAGGGAGCTAAATGATCCAACACACGCGCCACCATCAGCGAGACATTAGAGTGAGCACGACATACTCTCAGCCGCCAGGGCACATTCAAGTGATTGAAAGACGTATCCAGTAAATGGCAGCTTTTTAGTACATAGTACTCACATAACAATGTGCTGTGAGCTATAATGGTGCCTTTCCATGCTTGCCAAGCCTTGGCAAACGTCTTCAAGCCCTAAGCGTCCACAAATTTCGCTTGGCATTTGGAAGTCGTTTTCATGCTTGTAAATGCGTCAGCGTGCTACGTACACCCAAGCATGGCGGACACCGAACTTGTGTCAGCTATTGCGTTTGGTTTAACATACTTTTATTTGAAATACAAGCAAAGTAAAACAAGGAAAGCTCGACGACCACGAAGATGGTGGATGATAAAGATTCATAAAAATCGTACCAGGTAACTATTTAATTATTTCACTTTAATTGGTATTTCGGTTACCATTACCTGTGCCAGTTATGTTATCCCACAATATACTTAAAATTATATTGTGGGATATAGAACTAAACATGCGCTCGTCGCAAGATCATAATGGCTACTAAACGCGCACCAACGTGTGAATGCATTGCAAGCGCTTGCCGCAAGCGCCCATTGATCTGTGTCCAAAAACCGACACTAGACCAGATAGAAGACAAGCGTTCACGAGCTCACGCAAGCCAAGCCAAACGCCCTCTTTCCATGCTTGTACTTGTGGATGCTTGCCGAGCCCTGCCAAGCATGGAAAGGAACCTTTAGGATAACCATAACCAATAATAAGTAGCGTTCTAATAGTGAAAAATCTTAACCCTTAAATACCTACTACTTCGTCATCATCTGCACAGCCTTTTCCCGACTACGTTGGGGTCGGCTTCCAGTCTCAGTTCAGTCGACGCAGCTGAATATTGGATTTTACATGGAGCGACTGCCTATCTGACCTCCACAATCCAGTTACTGGGTAATACGATACCCCTTGGTAAGTCTGGTTGTCAGACTTTCGGGCTTCTGACGACCTGTAACGACTGTCAAAGATCCACGAATGACAGCCGGGACCAACGGCTTAACGTGCTTTCCGAGGCACGGAAGGGTCTTGGTATGTAAAGATGGTCACCCATCTACGGACCAACCGCGGCATGCGTAGCTTAACCTGATCGGCTGAACCGTGTGGCTGTTATTATGTAGCCACAAGCCCTTCTCTAAATACTAAATACTACTTCGTGACCTATGCAATGAAAACTACAAACAAATATCAGTGACAGCACATTATTGGTACGAACCATTATATATTGGTACAAATAATTATATATTGGTTCAAACCATTATTGGTACAAATACCAATAACTGTAATATTGTGCCATTGGCTTGTAATATTGTATCATTTCCGTAATAACGGATAATGGCGACCCAATGAAAAGTATTGGTTTTTATTGTAATAAGGTTTTCTGCTTTATAATTTAAGTTGGTTTCGTTATTGGCTACTGATTTTGTAGCTACATAATGTAATGATCGACGAGATCTTTTTTCAAATTTTAGCGATGCCTGTTTTAAGCCAAAAGCGCATTAGATTTTTCAAGCTCGTCTCTGCGCTCTAATCTCTATAAACCACACATACCCACGTGTTAACCTTGAAACCTTCTTACCACTCCAAAAACACAGCATTATCGACCACCAACTGACACACAAAGCACACACAGAAAGAAAATCGAACACACACAAACAAAAATTAATTCTACGCAACGTTCAATCAACAAGTGACACAATAACCCTCAAGTGCTCGCCTAATTCAACCCCCACTCATTACGTCGTAACCCGGACCTGCACAATATTCGAAGTTTAAATTAAACAGGATCCGGAAGACAAGGAGGGGTATAAATGAGTATTTGAGAGCCTCCGGCGTCCGCCATATTTAAAAAAGTCGGCAGGCGTAAGACGCGGTTATTGGTTGGTGTTATGCGTCTTTCGTAATTTTGTTTTCATGAAAAATATTTGGCAAATTATTTTAGTGATTAGACTACATGTTGGTTTTTTTAATTCAATACTTTTATAGAAGTTACAACAGTTTGCTTTGTGAATAGGAAGCTGATACAGTTGAATTTTTAGATTTTTGTAGAAGTTTTAAAGTAGAAAATCGTTTACAATTTCATGTCTGGACTTTAAAAGAGACTGTGACCTCTGAGTTTGTTTCGGCCTTTCTTCTCAGAGTAGTCAGATAGCAAAACGCCAACCTCATCTAGTTTAAAAAAAATATGTTTGACGTGTAAAAGTGCTTGTAAAAACCTACTTACAGAAATAAAATCATTTATCTCATGTGCATTTCCGAGTCGCATTGTTAAAACTAATAATGACCAATAAAAACAATAGTATCCAGCAAAGTTTGTACCCTACATCCACAAAACAACAACACAACAACTCTTCAACTATCATACAAACAATCCAACTTTACCCCACACTGCCACAGTCCCAACACTTTCCTTGGAAAGTCCAATCAAACTTTACCACTTTCACTATCGCATAAAGCCATCCCAAGGCGGTATAATTAAACGTTTCATGAATGGGAGGGAGTGAAACAGCACGATAAAGAAAGAGACGGAATTGTCTGCTGTTGTACGCGTAATCAGTTTTACGGTAAGCGCAAATTACGCGGGGATGGGGTGAATTAACGCTTTTACAAGGTCACCAGTTTAAATTGCGAACGCTTTCGACAATCAGCTGATGTCGGTCGATTCGAAATTTGAATTCCAATGGAATTCGGGTTTGTGGTTCAGACTCCGCAGTTGCGTTTGGAGGGTTGATTCATTAATTAGTTTATTTATTTAATGACATGTTAATATAAAATTTAATTATACATACAATGACATGAATATTTACTCTGAAGTATAATATTGTTTTAATAATTTGAATGTGAAGACTATGTGGGTCATTGTTTTACCTCCCTTACCACTGTTCGTTTTAATCATGGTCAGACAGTTTCAGTAATTTTTGCGGCCTACCCAAATGTTCTTTCTTTGGTATTCGTCGCATCGTTGAGCTCCTTAAGGTCTGAGTTGAGCTGCACGATTACTGACAATTGCGTGCGCAGTGCACGCAATTGTACTGGACATGTCCACTCAATCTGTGTGGTTCTTTCCTCAAAAGACCGTTTCAGACTCCAATCTACATGGCCTTCACATGATCTGACCAAGATTATTTCTGGACTTTAAAAGAGACTGTGACCTCTGACTTTGTTTCGGCCTTTCTTCTCAAAGTATAGTCAGATAGTAATCATCTAGTTTTAAAAACATGATTGACGTGTAAAAGTGTTTGTACAAACCTACTTACAGAAATAAAAATCATTTATCATATATTGAAAATAGGTTTATCTCATGATAGGCTAGTTAAATATCTAACAGCAGGAAGATTTCTGCAATAATAATTAAATATGCTATTTTATTGGTCATCAATAATTTGTCACCAGTCTCATTAATCAGACCGTTATAGGAAATTATCACAATTTCCTTTCTCCTATTGGCATAAGCAGATTTATCAGCAATGCCAACGCCAGAAGTAATAAAAGTAATTCTTGTTTAATTGAATGTGTCCTTAAATAGTGGTCATAAATAAATAAACGATAAAGCCGGCCTATTGCCTACGGATACTGTTAACTAACAAACTTTCGGATTATACTTACGACTTAGAATTACGGATCAGCAGGTTTGATTATATTATTATTATATTAATTACTGTGAATGTGAGGGCTTTGTGGGTAATTATTTTTTTCTTAGTTAGTTTTAATGATAATCTGGCAGTTTGAGTACTTTATGCGGCCTACTCAAATGTCCTTTCTTTGGTATTGTTCGTCGAGTTACACGATTACTGACAAATTCGTGCACTGACTGAACAGGTCCACTCAAATCTATACATATGCTTATTTTCGCAAAAGACCATCTCAGACACTAACCAGCATGGTCCTCAAATGATCTGACCAAGATTAAGTCTGAACTTTAAAAGAGACTGTGACCTCTGAGAGTTTGTTTCGGTCTTTCTTATCAGAGTAGTCAGTTAGGAAACACCGAACTCCTCTAGATTTAAACATAATTTAATGTTGACTTTAAAAGTGTTTTTTGAGCCTTTTTTCAGAAATAAATATCATTTACTTTTGAAATTAGTTCTATCCAATTTTGTATCAGTCAGGATTTTGAGCAACTGTATACAATCCGTAACTCCATGAATACATACCTATTTACAATTTGCATGTGCTTCGTCTTTGAAATTACAAATTGAAGGCCAACAACGAAATGACACACACCGTTGGAATATCAAAACGTCTACACTCTATAATAAAAACCAATAGAAGAAAAAAACTTGCCAAAAGACATTTACGCTGACTGAACGCAGTTTTTACAACGAAAGAGCAAACCGACAAATTACAAATGGAAACAAAAAAGGAACGTCTCGCGACAAAGGAAAAAATCGAACGCCGTGAAAATTTGAATAAGGAATCATTTCTTTTTTCCTATCTTTTTATTCTTTTTTTTTCGCTCGCTGTCAATCATTTGTCTAAGGCAAGGAGGTTCGCTATTTTCTTTGTTGATGGATGGGATATTTTCTTAGGGGTGTTCCTACTCGAGTGTAGTGTATTCTACCAAGTTCATATTTCATTATTTTTATCTAGCGTGTGTTCGAGTTTGGATTTGAAAGCGTGTTTGTTTACGCGACTGCTTACCTTTTTTATAAGGTTTACTTTTGACATTGCACAAAGTCGGGTTATGACACTGTTTTTATGACGAAATGTGCGTAAACATGTTTTATGTGAAAAATGCCATGGTAATGAAGACTCGTTCACGCAAAGTAATTCTCATGTTTGCGTGATGTTTTTGAATTTTCAAAGATACAGCTGCTTTTGTAAGACCTTATTGATCGATAAAATAACTTAGATCGATTTAACCCACCATGAAAGTTTTATTGCGTTAACGTTAATGTATGAAATATTACTGTTCGATTATCGTTTTAAAATTGGGCCAAATGTCCTGTATCTTCGGAATAGGTAATATTTAAATAACTATCTGTTAAAGTCAATTGATCGCAAATGACGGACGAAGTAATTCTTTATTTATTTAAAATTTTGGAGTAAAGGCACAGGCATTACCTATCTACGTCACGCATCATTCTTCTAAGTCTAACGCAGTTACGCTGATTGTGGCTATAGTTCACTAATCTTCAAACGAATCTCAACATTGTCAAAAATCTTATTTTATAAAACTATATGAACCAATCACAGACAGGACCTAAAACATCAATTTCAACAACTCTGTTCAACAAAATTAATTCCGTATACTACATTTATTTACAAATCCCAGCTTTCTGTATCACGTACACGTAATCAGAACTGGTACATGAGCAATACATCTCTGTTATCCCATATTATTGGGTAAATATGAATGCCGCCCGTCATGCAGATTGGCATTCGAACCTCATGGTAATTCCATGTTTTCTTTACCAGATATATTACTGATTCTGTGGATAGCTTTTATATTTGGTTTCCTGATTTGCATGGTACTGTTGCTATGAGTATTATTTGCATCTAAATAAACCTTTATACAATTCTTAGAAGCCTCGGTTCTTGAGGTACTTATTGGTAATAGTTTATTTAACTATGAATTAAATTCTATCAGTTTGATATCGTGGCACGAAGCTTTTCTTGCGTTTCTGATCAATCGGTTAAAAGAAAAACTTCATTGAAATAGATACTGTAGAATCCATACCTGAGGGTATTCTTGAGGACCGAAACCGAGCATGAGACATGAGATGAGATGTGAGATGATTAGTAGAATACCCAATTTGTCACATGAATACGACAAATAAATCAAAAATAATACATTTACACATTAATTATGATGTAGGAGATCTTCTGAAGTACGTTTACGAACGCAATCACGGAGGAAAATGATATCTGAAAGTTAACCGATCCGTTAACTGACTGCTTGCAAAGGAGAGACTGGTTAGAAAAATGGCAATGTATAGTATTTGAGTTTAGATATAAACGCAGAAGCAACCAAAGACATTGCAGTTTGGTTAGGTAATCTCTTGCAAGGAGTCATAAACCTTTTTACAGTTGCAACATGTGGTGTGAATGTTCAAGACTCATAAGCAGGTGTTAAGAAACTTAAACGAACATTAAATAATAAAAATCAGCTCTCAAGTATTCTCTGCTGACTCTCTTTAGAATAACATCATTTAAGTCTGCCATGGAATTATCACTTTTATTACTGAGACCATAGTGTCAATAGTTCGTCACAGTATTATGATAGGCCGTTACTGATATTATAGCCAGTATTGAATATAAATTGAGGCCAATACATTATTTATAAATAACGGCTATCTACAATTATATTATATCTATGTTATATATTATATTACATCACCGCTCCGTACTGTTTCATGAATCACGCATAGAATCAGATAGGATATACGGACGATTATTGTTGAAAAATGGCAGTTGCTCGTGCAAGGTTGAAATCAAGAAAGGACAACTAGGATTATCCGTGGATATAAATTAGCTATGATGAACTACGTGTAATCGATGACAAAGATGTTCCTAAAATTCGTGAAATTTTATACTAAGTCTGCCATATTTGAAACCCCACTCCTAAATTGACCAAGCTTTTGTTTCAACACAAACAAACAGACATGCAAAGAGTCCATGATAGTAGTAATGTAAAGTACGATTCGATCTATATATATTATACTATTTAGAAGATCTGCAAGTACAGTATAAGTTGACTCGGGTTTGATGTGTTTTAAGAGTTGGGGCTCTTATATCTTTCTCTCTTCGACAGACGTTATTTGTACTGAATGACTTTCCGCATTGGTTCTGATTGGGCCATCTCTCTATTCGTAATTTGGCAAAGCCGAAATCAATCTTGTGTTTGAGGAAATGATCAAAATGTCTTCTACTGCCCTAAAATAAACTGCCTCTCTTAAAACTCCATTTTCGACCGACATTGATTGTTTTACAGGACTGTCCATATTAATTCTGATTTGACCGTTTCATTATTTGTTATCTAGCATAGCTGCAATCAGTCTTTAACTACTCTCAAATATCCTGCGTCTGCTTTCTTCTTTCTATTTTGTTTATGGATTAGACATCTCTCTGTTTTGTGATCTGGCATAGTTGGAATCTACGCTGGAATCAGTCTATTGTAAGCTGAGTCAGAAATAACCCGCCCGTCTGTACAGTCATCTGATAACCAACACACGGCGAGTAACTCAACGTGCTTACAAAGCTAAACTCTTAGTTACTGGGCACGTAACACCGACTCAAACCACGTTAACTCTATAATAGTACCGGCTGTCTACGCTAGATGGCAGATGCACGTCCTACGCCGCCGCTGAATAACGTGATCGGAATCTCAAATACCGAATCGATGGTTTTTAAAGCTCTCTCGGAATCGCAAGGCTCTTCGGCAAATATAACCGAATTGTGACTGGAATAAGCGCCAATTGTTGGTGGTGGGTGCAGCAGAATATGGAATTTTGTTCATCTTCGTAATGTTTTTTTTTCGAGTTCGAAATTCGAATGTGGAATAATATTTTTTTGGTAAGCGATGTTCTCTGTTTGGGGGTGTGACGTGCGGATGAATGGAGCACCCTATATGATACGTGATTGATGGAAGATGCAAACATGGATAGTATTCTCAATATATTTTTCAAAGGTGGTCTTTGGTGGACGTCTTTGGATGTAGACTCACAAATCTATCATGATCGCTCTTCGTTTCAGATGCCAAGAAAATTCACTATGAAATCAAGAAAAGTTCAGTAAAGAACAAAGCAAGCACACTCAAGAAAATTAAGATAAAATTTTTGAATTCTAAGAATCATCTTTACTGAACACGTTGAAAATGAAGCAAGAGTAAAGTATTTATTTAATCATGGCGCACGTGCTAAACACTAGTCTCCCAAAATTGCACCAAAAAAAGACATAGGTACTGAACATACAATTTTAAAATCGACGGGAGTACTAAAGACGCAAGCAATAGATAAGACCTAGCGCGCATCACGATTTTCCTTTTTGCGACACGATTTTAGATATTATACAGCGCGATTCTAAAATCGCGCTATAATATCGCAGAAAGTGCAGTGTACGCACTGCGATAAAAAATCGGTGGTGTGGTCATTGCTCAGTCTTTCCATGGATTTGGTACAAGTTCCTTGTCTCTATTTACTAGCTCGGAGCGAAAGAAGAAAAACAATCGTCAATACTGGACTCATCATTTTACAGCGGATAGATTTACTAAGGGTTTCTTTTATCTGAAATACAATGATCTTCGGCTGTATCCCAAAATAATCAATGGCCATTACAGAATGAAAGTTCAAACATTTGACAGATAACTGAGAATCATTGGACCTCTTATTGAATACAAAAACATTACAACATTTTGGCATACCTCCTGCCATAAACGCGTTTTCAAGTCACATTAACTATATTCTTTGGAGTGTTTATTCCACAAAGGTGATCTTTCTTGTATTGCGATTATATAATGTTTCACGTCTAGCCTCGTTTCGTATTGAGACTCCAGTGGAGATGCAGGCGCCAACAAGTTTATTCTCGAAAGAACGTAATACGAATGGACGCCGGCCGGCAGGAGTGCGCGATTTTTCTGTCGCAGTGCGCGAGGGACCATACAATTCCATACGCTGCAGTTTATTTTCGCGATAATCGCGTCGCGAGCAAACGCAGCAAATTATGACAAATCACAATTTTAAAATCGCTGCGATTTATTACTCGAATGTGCGCGCACGGCTGTACTAACTCATACGTTGCATTCCTGCGACAAAATGATCGCATGATAAAAAATCGTAGTGCACGCTAGGCCTTAAACTAGAACAACTGCCAACTGTTCAGATAAAAACTGAAATGTCGCAAGATGTCCCCATCTTAATAACAATATAGATATTACAGAACGGACTTATGTCCAGACTGAAGGTGGAAGACCACTGAAAAGTGCTTGAGTGGCTCCAGGACCTACATGTAAGTATGTTCTCTAAAAGATTGGGCTACTGTAATGTTAGGTAATACAGCTTTTTGCGAAACCTACAACAATGTACCTACAAATGATGCATCATGAATTCATAACTAAATTAAATTAATCAGGTTCGGTAAACTTGAATTGTTTCCAATTTTTGGGACTAATATTATTGATATGACTCTTTTAAGCCCAACTAGAGGATGTTACATGAGTATGATGACAATGATGTTATAGTTACTAAAAACGGAACATCGTCTACTTGAAAAAGCAATTGTTTTATTCCAATTATTCCTCAAGCCACAAACCTTATCTCCCAAAGGCATCATAGTTCAATAACACCATATGCTAATTCACCCCAATCCGAATTTCATAACATAACCGCAGCAAAAAATAAAATAGAAACAAGTAAAAAATCATAACACGCTTGAGTACGCGATACATTTCTTCATATCCACCGTATTCCAATGAAAAATGCTCAAAGAGTTAACTCCTCCAGCCCACTGGGGGGAACTACAAATCCGATAGAAAGAGACGGAGGACCAAGTCAGAGAGAGACGCCAAGCTAAACCCAAAAAGATGGATGGTACACAATGTCACTGAAGATGCTGAAATTGTATATTTTATATTCGGTATAAAAAAGTCCCAACATACGATATTAAAAAGACGGAACATTTTCTGCGTAGTAGTTATATTGTAAGGAATTTAATCTTGCGGCGACATACGATGCTCTAAAGTAAAGGATTATTGGAATGTTTTCGGTATTCCTTATATTCTGTTAATATTTTGTCGTTGGGAGTATATTTTTGTGTACAATTTTGATGTTTAATAATGAGACGAGAGGACACTTTTGGGTGAAATTGTGTTGCTAGCTCGAGGGGAACTGGAATATAATATGGACATTCACAGACACATGGGATTAGAGATAGATGTTAGACGGCTGTGTTTCAAGATTTCAGAACATTACTAAGAGTTGATGCTGTGTTATCTAAAACTGTACACTTTCAACCAAGATATTAGTATATGTATCTATTGCAGAAAACTGTTAATCTTAACAACCACCCCCATTTGAAGGCTTCGTTCAAACTCATCCCTTATTATCCACCCTTCACTCACCTCCAGGGCAAAAACTCATCCTTCTTACCAAATCATTTTCCCCTGTCGAATCTAACCCACCGATTTTCCCCTGTTGAATCTATACTCGACTCTAAACCCAATCTACGCACATCCACACACTTCCTGGCATCTATCGACGCTCATAACCCTATCAGCCGCCGTTTTTAGGAAATAGCTCTATAACGGCTTATCGCCAGGGTACTTAGTACCCCGTGTTTATGTGTTAACACATCTAGAGCGATAGACGCGGTTTTAAAGGGTTAGCTACTGATTTTTAAAGTCTTGTCGAGAAGTTGAGGTATACTGATATTTAGCCGCTTCTAATCTGCCCTCTTACGTCATTTTACGTCATTTGATTCGGTACGGGTGCCATAAGTTCTAATATGGCATAGGTACAAAATATAACATATTATTTCATTGATTGATACTCAATATTTTTTATAATTTTATTTGATTTAGAATTTAAATCATCAACATACTTTGCTAATTACAAATAAGTGCAAAATTATGAGTTTTTCCATAGCAAAAAATGATAATGCTTTTCTTTATATTTTCTTTTAGTTCAGTCAATTTAAAATTTATGATATAACCGTAGAACGAGAAAATTAAATTGTGTAGGATAGAATGTTACTTGGTAGGATTTAGAATCTCTAGAAAAGTCGATGAGCCAAAAGAATCCATGTTCAAGGATCACAATAGGTAAATTATTTTCATTGTTTATTTATATGGAGATTCGAAATGTCACAATGCACCAATAGGTAACTCAATATAAGGCCGAGTAAACAAACGAATAACAAAAGGTCGAAATTGTTACTCATTAAATAGAAAGCAATTTTAACTTTTCTAACATTACCATAAAACACAGCACACTTTTCCTAATTATTAGCCCTGACAAGACGCAATTGACCAAAATAGGCTTCTCTTAAGAAAAAAAATTGCCAAATCTGTATAGTTTGTGGTAGCAGAAATAATAAATGTTAATTTTGAACATATGTATTTCTCAGAACTTTGTTGTTACCAAAACACGTTTTGAAAAAAAATCTCGGTACAAACTAACGTTAAACTAACCTCGTACCTTGAGTTCTAATCCAAAATATCTGCATTAAATATCAACATACGTTACGTATTTAATTAATAACAAGAACGTTTTATTTGAATGCAGAACTTGGTTGTTTTTTATTTTCGATTACTCAACCCAATTTTGAGTAAATAGATAATTGCTTCATATTCTGCAATAAATTACAAGCGTTGTGTCACCGCGCTTCTCTTTCTTTTCTATTCAATCTGACAGTGTCCGCGGTTTAGGTGTTGTCAGCGCCTTAATGTACTTTATTAACGTTCTACCAAAATCAGGAACAATAAACATAACCGAAATAACATAAACATAATGTATTTCACAGTGAGTTATTTTGTTCCAGGCATTTCCCAATTTTACACTTAAAGCCACAAAAAGCAACCCAGCGACTTTCCAAAACATGTACTCTAATAAAATATACCCAAACATGATAAGTGTTTAGAAATCACGCCGTGTATAGAAAGGTGATGTATTTGAATGTTAAAACCGGGTATTGTTAGGCAAATTAACCAGCAGATGTGTGTATATCCGGGGACTGTGGCTCTGAGCACGGCTAATTGGTACATATTTGCATCATAATGGTTGAGTAGTAATTTTACCGGTGAGTACTTAGTTCGGAAGCTTCGAGCTCGGTACGAAAAATTGTGTTCGAGAAAATAAATACGGGCTGGTTGGTTGGAGAGTTGTTAGAGTTCAGTTAGTATACTTTATACCACGTTTAGGTATGGAAGAATGATAAATTCAGCGGTTATTTTGAATTAAATATTGATAGATACGAGGTTTTGGGATTCTGCTCGTAGTGGCTTGAGTTAGAACTGGAGCATCTTTTCCCGCTTTATGGTGAATTTCAGCAACGAAAATTAACGTGATTAACATACACTCTGAGTTTGTTTCGGCCTTTCTTCTCAGAGTAGTCAGATAGAAAACGCTGACCTCATATAGTTTTTTTTTTAATATTATTGACGTGTAAAAGTGTTTGTACAAATCTGCTTACAGAAAATAAAATCATTTCAATCATCATCATTTCATTTCACATCTCAACCGAGGTCTAGGGGTGTCATTGTTGTGGAATTATGACACTGACAGTCTGACAGGTCTTGAATGCGGTTGCCATGTACTGATCACGTTAAGTTTCATTACTGAAATTTGCCCGTAGTAAAAAGAAAGGAAAAGTATGCAAAATCAATCAAATATTATAATTTAATTTAAAAGAGTATCCATGGATTTCCTTGCCCGTTCTTCTCCACAGGAACCTACTACGCTTTGGAATGGGCAACTAGCTTCATATTTCTAACTGACTGACTCCTTGACAATTCAAAACTGCCTGTAAATTGTTTAATTGAAATAAATGTTTTGAGATTTGAGTTTTTTTTTTAGTTTTGATTACAAAAACGACTAAGCTTTACGTAAAATCATAATTACACAAATAAAATGTAACTATTCCTTAATTTTTTATTAGGAATACCTAACACTATGCTTTAATATAATATCCTGCCGCTACCAAGCAGGCCATGCTTTACTTGGCGTTTTTTCTTCAAACGGTACAGGGAAACGTTCATAAATCCTTTAGCCCGCCTGTCAACCACATGCCTAGTGGGTAGTCGTATATTACGGAAAGTAACGGATTTTTTTTTTCGCTCGGAAAAATTACTATATTTTTTAGGTTATTTTGAGGTTTTGTAGCAAAAAGTATCAAAGTTTTTTAGTTTGATTTCTTAGGTCAGTCGAAAGATATGTCATATTTGGCCAGGTTTTTAAGTTAGCTATCATTAGTAAAATTGTTGCAATCAATTTTAAAGACAACAACTAACAACTATGTCAAGATAACTTTGTTAGTAACTGCTGAAACCAATTTAATTTTTGGCACAAACAGCCAAATAACATGGCAGTAATAAAATTATTGTTCGGAAGCTTATGTTACAAACAACAAGTTTTTACGAGTCATGGATGAATACTAAATTTGTGGAAACAGCTTAGGTTCTATTATTGCCTTATTTTTTGGCTAGTATTGGAAGTTTACTTTCAAAATATAGCTAATTTAACACTTAATCAAGGAATCATGCAGTAAAGAAAATCTTGTAGACACTAAAAAATTATCCACATTGACCAGACAGTTCAACCTCCGCATAACAATCAAAGGTACTCTTAACTAACCTACTCGCAACTCGCTTCTGGAATTGGACGTCCATACTACTTTTGAATTCCGAACACACATTCGGCTTCATCTTGAACTATGACGGCACATAAAAATTCACACCGTCATTATCGCGCGATTCTGTATTCAAATAAAAACGGAAACGCCACATTTTCTACACCGCACGGCGGGGTTCGCTGGCAGTCCTCCAGTGAGAAAGAGATAGCACGATAGTTTGGCGCATAAAATAATGATCAATCAGAGCGGGATGACAAGCCGTTTATTGGTTCCACCGAGTAGTTTGTGGCTATCGCGCGCGGCCAACTTCGATGTTATTTTCTTGGCACGATGTGTAAATTTTTAAAGAATTATTTTATGCTGTTTTGTGTAAGTAATGTGTGATTTTCGTAGACCGGTGCATAGTGAAACGTAGACTTTAACATTTACATTATTTTATAGTCATAGTTTTTTCTTGTTGTAGGAAAATTAAAGAAAACAGCCTCTTGATCTCTGTATTTGACTTCCCTAATGAAAATTTCCCTAATTACACAGGTAGCCATCTTAATCTTTTAATTAGTTTGCTTTTTTAAAGTTTCAACATCGCTGTCACCTATTGTCTTTGCTAGGTATCTAGTATCTTTGTAAGTAAATTACAAGATGATCCAGATTTTAAGTTACAAAATTAACCTGTGACTTAGTACATTTTGAAGGAACTCAAAATGGCTGTTAAAGAAATACACTGTTGTGTCTCGTACACTATCTTACAGAAACTCGGCACTAGATCAATACTTCGCTTTATGCCGCACATGTGTCATATGGCGCTGAGAAGACAGCGGAATCAGTGGAGATGCCAGGGGTATTATTTTTTGGATTAGTTTTGGTATTTGACAGATGAATGAAAGGTAAGTGATTATGGTTATCTTGTTTTTGTGAGTTAAACATAAATAGATCTAATTATTCTTTTGTGTTTGAGTTTTCTTCAAGTCCAGCTATTCTAGAAGCCAATAATTATAATTTTAAGACTGCTGTGTATCACGGCAGTCGTAAGCAGCTTCAAATGCCGCTCGAAAAATGTAGTGCCAAATGTCAACCTAAAACACACTCTAATATACAAATTGTCATCTCATTATGCATTCTAATTAAGAACAATCAACAATATCTAACACCAAGAACAGCGTTGAAACTGAAACTATGAAAAACCTACCTAATCAACATTAAAAAAATAAACGCTACAAAAAATATAGCAACAACATCAACTCCACAGCACACAGGCTTATTCCGTGATAGATAATGTGTTACTCGCATATGCCAGGGGAGGCAGGGGGATGTTTTGTCAAACGCCACCCGAAGAAACGTAGGGAAACAGTCGATTCCTCACACGTTTTTCCAAGACTATTTTCCCTGCGTATGAAGGTTTCATTTTTTTCCTATCCTCCTTCCAGAATATTATTTTGTTTCGTAATATTGGATGACGGTACGTAAAGTACTTTTGTGATGTACAAAATTGTTTAAAGTGAATGTTTTTGTCGTTCTATTGTATTAAGAGGTAAAGTGTGTTTGTTGAAAGGTCTGATGTAAGGAGATATTCTTGTTTCTGGGTGTTAGTTCTTTTTGTCAGGAGGCACGCTCAGTATTATGCCCAAGTGCCTCAGTGCAAAGCTGGCTAGTTAGGGCCACCAAAACTTTGCACCGAGGCACTTTGGGCCAGTTTCTCAAACGAAAATGAGCGCGCGTAGACAGCTGCGATTGGCTGTTAATAAATCATTCAACCAATCACAGCAGTTTACGCGCGCTTGACATTTTGTCACATTCATTTTACGATCATTTTCGTTCGAGAAACTGGCCCTAAAATGGGTAGAATATGAGTGAATAACCCTTTTTTACACAATTGTAATTAGCAATTGTCAGTTCTTACTATTTTGTTACCATTTACGTGTATGAGGTAGTCTGTAATCTTTCTTTAAAATTGTAATAATAAATAAATAAAATAAATAAATAATGTGGAGCTGCTGGGACACAGGCCTCCTCTCTTTGAGAGGGAGTGGGTCGTAATCCACCACGCGGGCCCAGTGCGGGTTGGTACATCTCACATGACTTCGAATTTTTGAGTCTAGGACATGCCGGTTTCCTCACGATGTTTTTCTTCACCGTTTTGAGAGCAGTGGTGATGAAATCATTTACACAAAGAAAAGCGCCTGTCTGGGTTCGAACCTAAGATCAACAACTCGTAAGTCGCGGCCGTTACCACTGGGCCAACACTGCTCACAACCTTTTTTTGATTCCGATTAGTTGCGCTACGGGTTTCAGGACAGTTTAATCATTTTCTTGGAACTCGCTGAATGTTCATTGTCTTGAAGCTTCTTCTGGTGAGTCGTCACTGTAGGTTCTGACTTACAAAATTAATAATTCAGTTAGGATGTAGGTATATTCTTCTTATGATTCCCTAAAGCCAATTTAATGTAGTCAATACTACATAATATGGGCTTTGAGTGTTCTCCTTAGAAAAAAGTTAGGAAACTATAAAAATATTGTACCGAAGAATTAATATTCGTTTTCTTCATAACGTATCAATTATGGCAAAGAGTTACAATACGTATGTTTGGCCCAAAATTCAGAAAATTTATAATAATCTGGGTTTTTCTCGACAAGAGCTTATTAACAAAATAATGCCTCTTTTAGAGAATTTCAAGAGGTTTTAAAGCCACCATTGACAGCCTTTTTTTTTGGGTGGGAAATCATCAAATAACTTCTCCCGCTCTGTACGGAGCGGGAGGGTGTGTCAGACTCTTACTGACTCAAACCCACCCGTGTTCCTTCCGTTGCCTGTGTTGCCAGGGGCCTCGGTAACCCTTTCGAACTTTCCCGCGACCCCGCAAG
This sequence comes from Atethmia centrago, assembly GCA_905333075.3. NCBI lineage: Eukaryota > Metazoa > Arthropoda > Insecta > Lepidoptera > Noctuidae > Atethmia > Atethmia centrago. Next base: position 24,010,504 of record HG995384.1, read on the forward strand.
GCTACTTTGGTATTGCAAAGTAGGCTTGTCTTAAAAAACAAAATTCAAATCTTTAAAGTTCATTTTGAACACATTTCTCTGAACTTGGTTGTAGGCTCCTGGAAACACAGGCAACGGAAGGAATACGGGTGTATTCCTTCCGTTGCCTGTGTTTCCAGGAGCCTCGGTAACCCTTTATTACCTTCCCGCAACCCCGGCAGGCATCGGCCCTAGTGGACCTAGTGGTAGTAGTTTTTTTTTAGCTTCGGGAGGTTCCTGTGTTGGATAAGGCGGGAGGTAACGCCCGGTCGTCACCAATGTGTGGATCGCTGTGAGGACACAGTGGAGCATACGGTGGAGATCTGCCCGGCTTGGGCAGAGCACCGCCGTGTTCTCGCGGAGGCGATCGGCGGTATAGATCTCTCGCGTCCGGCCCTGGTTCAGGCCATGGTACGGAGCGAGAGGGCATGGGCAGCCGTCACCTCCTTCTGCGAAGCAGTAATGCTCACGAAGGAGGAGGCGGGATGTTGCGACAACCGTACTCTCCATGTCGCCATGAGATCTCGCCGGAGCTCCGTCCACTGTACCGCGATATCTTGCGGCAGCGGAGTTGCGCCCCGGCGTTTCGCCTCCTCGCGCCACTCCCATACGTGCGCGAGGACTTTTGCCTCCAGATCCCATGGTGGCAATCCGGCAAGAGCAAGGCAAGAGGCTCGCTGCCTCACAGGAGACTGTGCGGTATCCTCGGACCATCCGGATGGCCATTACCCTTTGGGCAGCGCTCAACTGGCGGGCTGGCCGCAGCGCCAGAGAGCGCGCCCACACAGGAGCCCCGTAGAGGGCCATGGACCGCACGACCCCCCGTGTAGAGCCTCCGGCAGGAGGCGTTTGGACCCTACATTGGGCAGGAGCCGCTTCAATGCAGCGCCCGCCCGGTCCAGTTTGGGAGCCAAACGTCTGAAATGCTCCACGAAGTTCCACCGGCTGTCGAGGACGAGTCCCAGGTACTTCATCGTCGACTCGACGCCGATGGAAACGCCTCCTACCGTTATTTGGGACCCCAATGGTGGCGCGTTCCGAGGACCATGAAAACACATGGCCTCGGACTTGTGCAGGGCCACCTCGAATCCCAATTGCCGGATCCTTTCGACGATTGTCGCAACCCCGCGTGCCGCTACATCGGCCGCCGCCTGGTGCGACCGTTGACAGCCGTGCCCGACTCACTCATTGATAAATATTGCTACATAAAGATTCACAGCATTACAACAAAACAGCAATAGGTACACGAAACTTTCACACATTTCAAGGATAAAAATCACCAAAGTAGGTACCTCTTCCTACACGAAAATGATTTTACTCGAAGTAAAAATATCTCGAAACTTCTAAAATGGGCCAACTTTTGCAGAAGTCGTGAGATATTATTATATTTTAAGTTTACGTGAAGTGGTGGAGGAGGTTAGTCCGGTGTCTTTCTGTTTGCCTTTATTGAAATTTTGTGGTCTGAGACGAGCGGAGAGGTAGCGGGAGCGGGCTCTTGTAAGGAAAGGTACATTGAAATTATTGTTCTATATATGTATTGGAAATGTAGGCAGTTGCTCCAGGTAAAATAGTATTAGTATGATTTTGGTTATGTTGACGGTAATTTGTTTGAAATACTGGATAACCTCAATATTATGAAGAAGTAGCACTATAAAGTTCCCTTTCAAAAGTCAAATTATTAATTCATTCATCTGACATGTGCTAGCTGTCACTAAGTGTAATAAAAAACACATAATATTATACATTATATTACACTTATACAAATCGATTAAACTAAACGATCACCATTCCAATAAATATTATTAATATAATAATTTGCTTTGAGTTTCATACTAAAACTAGCTGTTTGCGTGTATTTGTATTTCATCATTTTTAATACAGAATGAAAAGTAGCCTGTCTTTCTCCAGGTTCCAGGTTACCTATATGTCAAACATAATGATCGTGTCAGTAGTTTACGCGTGAAATTGTAACATTTAGACAGACAGAGTTACTTTTGCATTTATAATAATAAGTATGGAAGAGATCGCAGAAAGCGATAAGGCCGCCCATTGTATATTTTGTAGTGTTTGATTTATTTTTTGTCATGATTTTTTTGTGGTGTACAATAAAGTATATATATAAATAATAAATAATATGGATTCTCTATACAAAAGTCCGGGAAGTTAACATCGCTAAATCCTCTGGCCGCTCCGCTCATCAACATAACCTCTTCCCAATCGACATACGGTTGGCGGGCAGACAAATATATTGTTGGTGAAACTTCAAACCAACTCCTGGAGTGGTTTTCCAACTTTTGAAGCCGTAAGTTGCGCATCCGACGCTCGTGAATACGTTATTTTATTTATAACATACTTCTCAAAGTTTTCGGTTCGGCTCCTTTGGTTATCAGCTATTTTACGAGTCGTGTGTTGGTATTTTTTATGATTTGGTTAGAAAAGTTCTGTTTTGTTGGTTTCTTGGTCCTTAAGGGACTTTCATTTTAACAGACTTTTGTAGGTATTTTTACCTGTGGTTATAACGTTTTTTATCACAATATATCCAGTTCAAGCTTAGCGTGAGCAGGTTCGAACAGACATGCGCTTTACTTTGTGTAAATTATTTCATCACCACTGCTCTCAAAACGGTGAAGGAAAACATCGTAAGGAAACCGGCATGTCCTAGAACCAAAAACTCGAAGATATGTGACATCTACTGACCCGTACTGGGCTCATGTGGTGGATTACGGCCCACTCCCTCTCACAGAGAGAAGGCCTGTGTCCCAACAGTGGGAACATTATAGGCTGATTATGGTAAGCTTATGCTAAGCTCTGCAGTTCCTCTCATACTTCGTCATTTTTTTACGTCCTGTTACGAACGAACTAAATGAGACATTGCGCATCTCTTGGTGATCAAATCAGCCATTCAACAAGGCTGACTGCACTAAGTGCCCCGAATGTAGGCTACACAAACCAAGGTTCTTAGGGCGCAGATATATGATTTTAGTGACTTTTAAATCTGTTATTACGATTTCATAATTATAAAGTAAATAAGTTATGCAAAAAATCTATGTTAAACTAGAACACATACACATCAATTCTAAATGCGAATATTCAAGTATTGTAGTAAAATACTTTATGAAATAAATTCAGAAAGTAATATCTACCTAAATAATAAAAAACACTTAATGACATAATCCGCCGGTCTCTTGCCAGCATCAATGTGCCTGCTCTTTTTGAGCCGACTGGCATTGTCAGAGATGATGGTAAAAGACCTGATGGTGATGATGGTGTCTTTGTTCCCGTGGAGTTTGGGACGGATGCTTGTGTGGGTCGCTACCTGTGTAGACACACTGGCACCGTCCCACCTCCAACGGACTACTTCTAAAGCGGGTGCAGCGGCAGAAAATGCCGAAAATCGGAAAGTTATTAAATATGGAGGCCTTGGCAAAGAGTACAACTTTGTGCCCTTTGGCGTTGAGACCCTCGGTCCATGGGGTCCCAGTGCGCACAAGTTATGTGCGGAAATCGCGAAACGTCTAGTTGATGTAACTGGTGACCGAAAAGCTGGCGGCTTTCTCGCGCAACGCATCAGCATTGCAATTCAGCGAGGAAATGCCGCCAGCATACTCGGTACAATGCCCGAGGGCCTTTTTTAGACTTAACTTAGTTTTAATTTAATTTAGTTAGGGTTAATATTCATCTCATAAAAAACTACATCACTTTTAAACTACTTAAGATATTTTCATGATTTTTTTTTTGTGTGATATGTTAATTTATTATCTTTAATTCTATCTATGACTTTTTTCAAATTTTCATATTTTCGTTACTAAAAATAAATATTATAATATAATACGCGGCGTGAGCGCAACACACATTTGTCTGGCCAAGGTCAACGGCGATTACCCGACCCTTATGATAGGCATCTTTTCCGAGTAGGTACAGCGGGGTAACACACTTACAGTAGCAATGGCTTTAATTTTGACAGTTCAACAACATTAATTGCGTGATTTACATTGTTGAAAAGATTTTTTTCGAACTTATGAAGCAATGGATTAGCACTATCCTTCAAAATCATTCAAATCGTAATTGAAAGCGAATTTACGCATTTCGGGTGCTAGTTTCTTAGCTCAACTGAAGACTGAGATTTGGTTTTCTTGTGAGCTTTGGATGTGGCCAAAAGTCTATTGCTTTGTGAAATCACGTTGATGAATGGTCCACTGTTTTCTTCAAAGACACAGCTCAAAGTAATATCAACTCTATTGAGATGTAGAAAGGTATATTTGTATCTAGCAGCATTTCCTTACATGAATGTGAGCTCTTTGAAGTTACCTCACGAATTTAAATTAAAAAAAATACTTTACAACCATCGAAAAGTCAAATAAGTAGTTAAAATATGACCCATTGAACTTCAAAAAATGTAGAACATCCCGTACCTTTGTACGGTGACAATAAATTACGAGGACACAATGAGGACAACGGTAGCATCCCTTTGAATCGAGTGGCACTCAAAGGATTACGTTCGATATTCAAAAATCGTTACAATTGATTGGTTTATTTAAATAGGACTTTATTGAGTGTGTATGATGCGGCTAATGTCCTATGATTTTGCATTTTATTGTCACAGTATTTCGTGGCAAATACTTTAAAGTTATAAAATGGAGGACAGATTTACCTACGCTTTTTACACCTACTAATTAACTAAGTATGCACGAAACAACATGCGCAACTACTTTGATCATTGTTTTTGTATGAAAAGAAAAATTACAGACGGCTAAAAAGTCCAAAAGATACCTAAATATAATTAAAAAAGTGTAGCGTTAAACGTTTGAACTTCTTGACATCTCTCTACAAAGTAAAGGCGAATTTCACGAACGCTTCAAAAGTAAAACTTAAAAAAAAAACACGTACTTGCTTGCAACTCTTAAAAGAAGTATAAAAGAACCTCTTCGGGGAAAGTGCATTAAAAATAAGTGCGCTAGAAAGGGACGGAGCGCTATCGACACCATCTATCTGTCCTTATCGCACGCTTCTAAGAAAATGGTTTTATGAATGAAAATTACTTTTTTCTCACGCCATTTACTCAGTTCAGGGACGTTAGTTTTGCAGCTCGTTTTCCTACACGGGAATAGGTGAAAGTTGTCCGGGATTGCCTTCGAAAGTAGGGCATTGCCTTTTTAAACGTACCGCATTTTTTTCTTGTCAGTTATCCCTCTTATTCTTCAAGGGAGTGCTCTTATTTTAAAGCGCATGTTTTTTTTTGGTTTCTTGGTTTTTTGGTGTAGGTATTGGTGACAATGACAAACATTTTTTAATTATGTAATAAGCTGCCGGAAAATCTCAGGACAAATCATTAATAAAAAAAACAGAGTTCATCTGTAGGTAGGATCGAACTGTGATGCACCTGAAAAGTGACCATACATTTTTTTTCTGCTATTTTAATGTTTTTTATTCAATTTCGCTCACAAGAAAAGCACGGGATGTAGAAAACTTATTCGTACTTAGCAGACCAATGTTACCCCAATAAGTTAAAAGATTAAAATTGTTACACGCTGTATTTCGCTACGGGGTGTTGACAAAAACAATTTAATGGCACTTATATTTCAAACTTTTGTCAACAAAAACTGTGTCCTCATATTATTTTTAATGTGTCCTGTGTAGAAGAATTCGGTTTTTGGGGATATTAGGCAGTTTTTTTTAACTGATAAGCAATCTTTTATGTAATTTAATAGGTCTTGTATTCGTTAGTTTTACCGACTTTAGATATTATTATCTATTGCTGACAGAAATTTTAACAAATTACTGTCAGCAATAGATAATAATATTATATAAAAATATCAAATAAATTAATTCGGACAACATTTTTTTCTTTGTCCAATAATTTTTATAACTAAAACCCGTTAAATTATAATAATAACATTTTAAGACTAGCTGTCGTTGTCATAGATCTTAACGAATGCGTATGCACCCCTTTTAACAAAAAAAAACACACCTTTGTTATGCCACAGATAAAATATAACTACCATTTTTTACAAGGAATAATACGCATAAATTTATCTATACATACATTAATAGAAAGGGTTTAATAGCCTATAAATCAGTATTTTAAACAAAGGCTAGTCAAATTCGGTACAATAGTCCCCTTGTGCTACAAGATTTTTTTTTTTTGTTACCACAAACCCGTGAAATGTTTGTTTTGTTGGTACCGCGTGTAGTGGCTTTTTGCAAAGTTTTTTTTTTCTATAATCGGTACTTTGATGATTGCCTATAATAGCGTGCATTGTGTGTTTTTTAATTCGGTAAATATTTGAGCAGAACTTGTTGGAATTGTGGGTTTTTGAAATGCGTGTAAGTGAGACGTGTTTCTGTTATTAATTGACCTGGTTTTGTAGTGTCTACGCCTTAATTTAGTTATTCTTTAAATTTACAGTAGCCCATCGTCGTAGCTGGGTAAGAAATAAATATAACAATATACGTACACTTACATTAAATTTAAAAATAAACGGAAAAAGTAGGCACGTTTTTTATACTTCAAAATTTTAGACAGTTTAAAATAATAATTTGTTTAGCAAAAGAAGACATACAATGCATGTTATTATCATAATACATTTATGGTCAATTTTTGTTAATAATGACCGCGATGCTAGGAAAATCCTGTGTTATAGGGGATATATATATTTAATCATAAATACAATTAAAAAGCGCAATCACTTTTTGCTTATTCGATTTTGTATTATCAACCCCCAAATGCAATACCTAGGCAAAAGTCTCAAGATCCTATTTTTTCTCACAGATACTCTCATGGATACCAAATATCAGACGTTAGGGGTCAAAATGAATAGACAAGGCCCCTAATATCGGCATCCAAGATATCGCTTCACCGGAAAGGTTAGAGCGTCTGTTACAAAAGATTCTACTTCCGGTTCATCGCACGCATTGTGGTTGATATTAATATAACAGATAATAAGAAATGTGATCGTATCAGTTTTATTATTAAAATTAATAATAGTGAGTTTGATGTTTTATTAATAATTTTAGACAAAGGAATGTTTTTTTCCTAACCTACTGGTGTATAATCCTTTTTTAATTAAGTTAGGGTATTTTGATGATGCAGAATTTTTTGTTATTGTTTTGACCGTTATAATAACACAATACATACACACATAACATCATGCCGTTTCCCCGAAGGGTTGGGCAGAGGTGTGCAACACTTTGCCCAACCCGGGAATCGAACCCAGGACCTCATGCTCAGCAGTAGCGCTTGCAACCACTAGACCAACGTGGGCGTTATGTTAAGTTATCAATATTATAGCTTTTATGCTAATGTTTTCTCATTGAAATTATATAATTACCTATTTATACTTTATTTATTTATTACATACTTAGAAATCGACCAGATAGCATGCGTGTCCCACAAATGCCGATTTGCGAAAATTAGAAAAAAAAAGACCAACTTGTTTTATTATTGATTCGTGTCAAGAATTATTAGCATAGTTACCTCCTTGAATTTGACGAGGATGCAAAACGACACCTTGTATATCTGGTCAAGAAATGAAACTAGTTTTAGCCGCTAGAGACATGGTTAACAAAAACGTACATACGTTTATGCTAACCAAGTCTCTGGTGGGTCTTAGGTAAGTACAAAACGACTGGGCAGCAAGTATTGACAATCTTACCGGTTCGAGAAAGGATCAACAAAACGCTCCAAAACCGGTCAGGTCAAAAACTGAAAGTCAAATATTCTTTAACTAAAGAATAACCCATGATAATACTGAAATCAGAATCTGATCTGTTGCAAAGATCCCGTAAAAGAATTGCGGACTAAGGGCTCCCACACAAAACTGCGAATTCGCATCGCATCGCAAAAATCTGCGAGCTCGATTTCATTTTATTATGAAAAAATGACATCGAGCTCGCAGATTTTTGCGATGCGATGCGAATTCGCAGTTTTGTGTGGGAGCCCGTACAAGAAAAAAGAACGATAAAGTATCAGAAACTCTGATGACAGTCAAACCGGTGCTCTTGCGCATCCCAAACTGAACACGACAAACCTACATAATCCATATGAATACGACCAATTCATCAACCCCTGAAAAACTTTACACATTACCCCTTACATCCTTTCAAACATAAATAATAAACTAAAAATTATATGCAAATTCACGAGCCATAAGCTTCTATAGAACTTAACCCTTTCCCTGCAGAGGGGACAAAAATGGGTAATAATTTATGCACGTGAGATAAAAGGTCAGGATCATAGGTCGCATTCAAAATTGTGCTACAACTGTGTTCAGACGTGTTTCTAAGTTTGTCGTTTTAGTATTTTAGTAATATATAAATGTCAAATTGTTAGGTGATGTGTTGTGCGCATGCGTGAGTAAAATGGCGGGTTGAGAAAGTGAATCTGAGTTTTTTGAGCTGAGATTTTTATTTGTGTTTTGAAGGTGCAGAGGTAAATGATTTGTGTTTTTCTTGTATGTGTTTTACTACCTATTTATTTAGATTTTCGAAATGAGTACTGCTAAAAAAATATTTCAAATCTAAATCTAAAATTTACGGTCTGTTCATCGTTTCTACATTTTTTTAATCAAAAGTATGTTCCCATAACCTGTACCTGCACTGTGACAATTATTTAATTTGACTTAAACATATTAACTACTCAAATTATTCAATGTATCCAACTAATTGCCATTAACCATTAATGTTTACTAGGTTACATTGCATAGTTTATATCTACAGCTCTTTACAAAACAGTCCAGTATTTATGATCTGACTAATGTATTCTATTTTAAAGGTCTATCTTCTTATCTATCCATCTAAAAGCCGTTTTAAAAACTCAGCCTGATTGTTTTATGTGCATCGGAAGTCGGTTAAAATGTAAAGTGAGCAGCGTAAGAGCGTAACTTCGTTAAAATAAGACGATGTTTTAATTGATAAAGTAAAGATAAATTTATTACTAGATATTCGATGGCTATCGTGAAATTCTGTAACTTTTTATCGATAGTGTCTATTAAAAAGTATCGCCTTTTTATGTGGTAAATAATAGTAACACCGACTAAGTTGTTGTGTCCGCGCAAATATTTATTGAGCGGAAAGTGGTGTCTTCATTTATTGTCTTCATACATTTTATGTGTTTTTGTTCGGTTTAAAGCTAGTTTTTCCTTTGGCTTCGGTTGTGATGCGTAAGTTTTACCTGCATACCTATTTATTTTCAAAATACCCTTTGTTTGTGTGGTCTGTATTTGTAGGAAAGGATGATTCGATTTTTAACCGTCTTCGTATGTTTTTATTTACATACCTATTTAATAAAAACTGTTTAGCTTCAAAAGTTACAGTTCTGGAGCTTTATTAAAATCATAATCAAATTCAAGCAACGTTTTCATACTTATACTAATACAAGCTGGGCCCCGCGGTTTCACCCGTACAAGTCGTAATATCGGAATTAAGTACTTATCTTATGTCCTAATTCAGTTCAAGTTCTATCCATGTGCCAAATTTCATCCAAAACCGTTCAGCTGTTTTAGCGTGAAAGCGCAACAAAAAAACTCACTTTCGCATTTATAATATTAATTAGAATTTACATAACTCGAATGAACCAATTCCAATAAGATTGTTATCCTTTGAAACAGAATTATGAAACTCCTACACTAAAAATAAAAATATGAATAAATTAAAAACGAATCTTACATTTGGCATGATGTAAAACATTTCAGAATCACAGTAGGTATAAAGTATTGCTAATAAATAGCCATAAGTAATGGAGGGTTAAGTCTACCTAACTCGACATACTATGAACATAACTCAAACCGTTCTGGGAATCGAGACAGCTCGAGTACTTCCATAAATTGATATAAACAATATCCTAATGGAAACTGTAACTCGATATATTTGTCAATACATTTGCCATAGCTCCTATGATTCCTATGTACAAGAGAAATATGTCCAAATTGCAAACCCGAGACATTGGGCATGGAAAATTTATCATTCAAAACTGAACCATGTAACTTTTGTTTTTGGATGTGTTTTTCTTTGGTCGTTGTTGGAGAGTTGGGTCGTTTTGTCAAATTGTAAGTCTATACTGTTTGCACATGTTTGATCGATTGACAACGGGGGTGGGGTCTGGTATTATAATATTACCCCTGAATCCTGTACGTACCTACTACCGTATTTTAGTTCATTTTGTTCGGGCGTTTGAAGAACTAAAACATTTCATTTTCATCAAATCCATCCTATTTTGCATTACCAAATTACAAGATGATTATTAACATTAAATAAATTAAATTAAAACTAAGTTAAGCTTAAAAAAGGCCCTCGGGGCATTGTACCGAGGATGCTGGCGGCATTTCCTCGCTGAATTGCAATGCTGATGCGTTGCGCGAGAAAGCCGCCAGCTTTTCGGTCACCAGTTACATCAACTAGACGTTTCGCGATTTCCGCAAATAACTTATGCGCACTGGGACCCCACTGACCGAGGGTCTCGACGCCAAAGGGCACAAAGTTTTTGCATTTTTTTTAAAGCCTAAAAATCTTTTAATTTTAAAATCGAGTTACTTACAATTCATAGACCGTACTGACGCTGAGTGAGTATCTTTCTTAAAATCCACATAGCATAGTTAAAAGAACAAGAATCGACACTTAAGATAATTATATGGGAATGTCCCAATATGAAAGATAAAACCATAATAAAATACTAAGTATCCAATAGGTTATCCATTAAATTAAATCATAAACAACAATAAAGGTAATTAACGGCTACAAAACACATTGCAAGAAGAAAACCAATAAAATCAAACGACCACGTAACGATATGGCTGGTCATAGACAATTTAGTTTTAACAGCCATAGACATCTAGCGTGTTGAACAATAAATTCTAAAATTAAAAATTTTTAAATTTCGAAATTTTTTGAAGTTGCCGATAATCGACGTCGACGGTAGCGATCATAGTCGATTAAGCAAGCTCTTTATTAAGCATCTTTTAAATACAAACAACAAAATAAAATTTTACGATCATACCTCTTCACCGTTAAATAAATAGCTATGCGTTCGATTCCCCGTTTGGTCATGCTATAAATTAAACGAGACGTGTAAAAAATATTGACGTTGAGTTGGTTTAAAATAATTAAAGACTCCAGTATAGTTAAACCGTTTCACGATGTCCTGTAAGTTGGTTATTGCAATTTGATGCTTATGTTTAACGTCATTACAGCGACAAGACAGGACATGAAATATGTACTTTAACTATACTGTGTTCTCACAGTAATACTTACATCGAGGATTTTGATAATATATTTTTAAGTAGTTGGCTGCGACAAATAAATGTCGAGAATAAGGCCAGAAGATACACAAAAAACCTATTAAATATTCAAAATTAATTGCACAATTTAACAGCGAACTTGAATGAATTAAAATTAAATTACAAGAGAAATGTCATAAATGGTTTAACCAAAGAAAGTTACTTGCCTATGTACATTTTTGCCCGCTTGAAAAGCTAGAAATATTATTTTTATAAACACACGTATTTAATTTAATTTAAATTTAAAATTGTGTAATACTTTACACAATTTTAAATTAAATTGTCCTAGGTAATTGGAAGTTGAACATTATTTTCGATTAATATCGTATTTTATTGCCACAAAAAGTCCCAAAAGCCAACTTCGCGTTGTCATCGGTTATTAAATTAATCTACTTATTTTCAGGTGACACAGGCCTATAGATAACCTTACTCTAAAAAAATACATATTTTTATTATAAACGAAAAAAATAACAAATGTCATAAATAATCCAAGTATTTTTTTACCTGTATTATTTTTTCTCTCACTGACACTATTTAAAAGTAGAACACGGTAATCATAAAAAAAACAATTTCGAACATCGAATTCGGAATTCGGAAAAAAAATTGACAGTTCAAAAATCGTGCAAAGCCGTTGGTTTACAAAGGAGTTAGCCCTATCGATTTTGTCCTCAACCCTACTCACATGTATATATTATGTATATACATGCGTCGGAGGGTCGCAAGGTACGGGGGTGGAACCAACTATCGACTATACGTAATACGGGTAGGTATATAAATTATATGTCGTTCACCCCATCAATAGTATAATGTATGGAGATTCGATATTATTTTGTGATAGGTTTTCCGTTCGATTTTACTTTGTAAGTAGCTGTTTAGATGGTAATAAAGTTGCAGAGTTTTATTTAGGAATAGAGTAAACTCTGTCCTATCTTGTGATTTATTATGCCGTAGCGGTTATGATTTATAGAACAATTTAAATTCGATATTGGTAACAGTTTTTCGATCAATCCTGAACATCTTGTGTCATCTTTTTAATATTTCTAATTGTCATATTTTTTCCTTACCCTTTACTTTACCTACATGTTAATTAAATTGATTTATTTCAAATTTAATTGCCTGCAGAGTTGCGCTTACAACTCACAATTTAAGCAAATTAAGTCGTTAAAAGTTGACGTTTTAAATGCACGGACTTCTTACTTGTCTTGTGAGAGGTAGTTTCGGTTCATTTAAACATAAAATGTTGTGGAAAAAACATAATAAATATTACCTACGTTAAATTTAATATAAAACCAACTTGATTTAACAAATATTCGAGTGTATGTTCGGAGTAATTTTTTTGGTACTTTTATTTTACACAAGACAGTTTTTCAGGAATGGTAGATATTTATTAGGTAAATTTTAAATAAGTAGGTATGCCTAAAAAAAAACTGTAGGTAGGTAGAAACATTGTGGAAGAAATTAACCAGAATATACCTAAAAAGAAACTTAAAGTTGAATTATTCATTCAATGGAGTAATCTGACATGTGCAAGCTGTTACTTTGTGTAATAAAATGGTCATATTATTATTTATTATAATGGTGAGATCGTTTAATTTAATCGATTTATATAAGTGTTTAAATTTATTGTATAATAATAAGTGTAAAAGTCTAGAATACAATAAATACAATAAATATGACCATTTTATTACACAACTAGATGCGCCCCGCGGTTTCACCCGCATAAGTTTTGACCCCGTGGGTATATCGGGATAAAAAGTATCCTATGTGTTATTCCTGGTTATAAACTATCTGTGTGCCAAATTTGAAACTGAACGGATTTGGATTAAATCCGTTCAGTACTTTTCGCGTGAAAGAGTAACAAACATCCATCCATCCTTACAAACTTTCGCATTTATAAAGTCTAGAATACAATAAATATGACCATTTTATTTCACAAAGTGACAGCTAGCACATGTCAGATTAATCCAGTGAATTAATACTCCGACTTTAGTGCTGCGTGACTGTCCATTTGACATTTGTAGGTAACAGTATTTTTTTCGAATAACCTATCAGAAAAATTTTCCGTATGGAGAGCTTAAATAAAAGTCCACTAAATCGGATATCTGTCAGTGGCAAATTACCCCCGAGCAAAGCCGGGACGCGATCGTAGTTAATATGTATACGTGATTATCTCCGCGTGCGTTTTTGTATTGTTTTTTTAAACTAGCAGGGTGGATTACACGCTGTGCTAGAGACTGACAGAACGATGGGTGTTATTAAGGAGGAATCAAATATATCGGAACTTCAAGTAAAAAAACAATTGTTTTCTTTTATTTTATTCTAGCTTCTGCCCGCGATATTTTCCGCGTGAAATTTCATGTTTTAACATAAAATATATCCTATGACACTCAGCAATACTGAAGTTTCTCATTTGTGAAAAAAAAAATAGGAATCGTATCAGTAGGTCTGTCTGAAGGGACATGCAAACTCACAAATTCTACTTCGTTATAATATTAGTATCTATTTATAAGTTCCCGAATGAAGCAAGTCCAAAGGTCTTTGCCAGACTATTTCTCAATTGCTTGAGTTTCCTTATTTCGGCTCTTTAAAATCGATTACAGTAACGCTACTGATGTTGTCGCGTCGTAACTGCGTCAAAACTATCTAAGATGAACACCAATGTAACGAGATGATAATTTATTACATTATTAGTGGCATACAGCGAGTTTTTCTAAGTATTTCAACCACTTTTCCTAGAATGATTCTTATACGAGTACCATTGCCCCAAAATGTGGAAGACCAACGCACATCGACCGACCGCGTTCGAATTTACATTCGATTTTCAAACACGACTTTTAAATGGAAGAGATACTTTTCTATATTTTAAACTAGCTGACCCGACAGACTTTGTCCTTTGTCTTGAGTTCAAACAAAAATCCCATAGAAAAAAGGACGTTCAGTTTTACCCGAATTTTAACATTTTTCTTTCCATAAAAACTTAATTCGGACTATCACGAAAATTTTAAAACAAAATATTACCAAATCAGTCCAGCCGTTCCTCAAGTGATGCGCTTACCAACGCAACAGCATTTCATTTTTATTATAATGGTCACTTACGTAACGACAATAGGTACTTGCTACGTATACCACAAAAAAAAAACATGAAATAATTAAGTCATTCCGAATTACAACAACTCAATCTTCAGAATACGGTACCTAACAACTTGCTGCCAAATGTCACTTGTTTTAAATGACATTCTGTACAAGTCCCGCCTACTGGTCGTCCATTGATGTCATTTCGTCATTCGGCCGTCATTTGTGACAAGAGTCACGCCTCTCTGTCATTTTGAATTCTCAATTAATTGAAATTGTTGTCTATTAGAGATGCTGGTAGTCTATGAGTAGTCTGTGATTTGATTAAATTTAAAACAGCAGTTTGATTTGAATAAAATGTAAGTTTTAGGTTCCTGTTAACACCTTCTATTTTCATTATGGCTTAGAAGTTAGAGCCTACCATGAAAAAACCGTCTAACAAAAACCGTAAAAAAAAAACAGAAAGTATTCAATTCAATTATGTCAAAAAAGTATTAAAATAAATTATGTCAGTAAAAAATCGATTGGCATTTTTTCATAATAATTCGATTAGTTTTGTTATTACGTAGCGCTAACTTTGCATGTCGGTATCATAACATAAATTATGATAATATTAAGTAATAAGACGGGTTATCAGAATAATTAGCTCATGTGTCAGTGAAGTAATAAAATGTACTAAATTCATACACGGTTATCTACTTAAATGTCAAGGCAAAGCTAGGTACTTAATATTTACAAATTCTTATGAAATAAGTGAGAGAAACTCATCAAAACCGTTGGAAATTATTGCCGAAATATGATTCTTACTAAGATTTCCCTCCATTTTATACATTGAATTATTACAATAATTTAATATGATAAATGCCTCATGTTGTAATACGTTTGAAACCATAATTATTACAAGTATACTTAAAAAGGTGCTAGTAGACTGTAAAAGTGATGTTATTAATATTAGTATAACTGTTACTTTATTTTTAAGTACTAAAGCTATGCATGTTAATAAAAAAATCTAAACTAAACTAAGATTTTCCGACTTGTGAAAACCCAACCATTCATAATTACGCGGCATCGTTTTAAAGTTGCCGGCAAAACTTTATAACGAAATAACCAATTTCTAAAACGATAAATTTTTCCTAGCTTCCGAAAAAAATATAACTAAATTCTTGGAAATAATATGTTATGTCATAAAAATATTCCGGAAATATATAACTCGATCGTAAAAAATCGTTTCATGCTGGCTGAAAATATTCTTACCTTTATGGCGACACGAGGCAAAGTTTTTAAGTAACAATTTTACCGCGGCGCGACTTTAAAAAAAATATTTTGGCACTGAAAGTTAAAATTAAAGAATGAATGAGAAAATACAGAAATAAAAAACATAATAACGCGTCACTCAAATACCGAACACCAGTATAATAAAAAAAAATATGCAAAGACAAATTTGGAGGCAACGCGTCCCGAAGGAAATTCGAGAAAATCGTCGTCTCTTTGCGGCGTACGGTGAGCGAATGTCCCGTTCAAACTACGCTACAATTTCCTCGGCGAAAACCGAATCGACTGCGCTGTGTAAGTATAGGGAAGGGTGGTTTTTCCTTCGAATTTCATAAGTATCTACCTTTCTTTATATCTAAGCGCAAGAACTACGCTCACCCCTTGAGAATACCTCGTGAGACTCGATCGCGGACTCACTTCGGCTTCACACTTACCGATCGTGATCTGCCGCTGTAATTTCAAATTTGTTCCAACTAGAATAAGACTCTAGTTGGACTGCAAGTTCAATAGTGATGTGACCTTACAACATAGTTGGCTTTTCTAGTCAGGCAACGGTAACATAGATAAAATGTATTGGGTGGTGAACAGAAATATATTTATGTATGTAGATTCGTGTGTTCGAGAGTAAGATATGGTGTGGGCTTCGTTTCACGTATGACTGTGGATCTATACGTGTAGGTAGACGCTTGGTTAAAATGTGAATTTTGATATGTGGATACGTCTCGCAATTTGTCACAATATGAGATATCGTATCGAGTAAGCAATATCGTTTAGACGATTTCCTTTTGTGTATCAATTCTTTTGTCTGATAGGTATTTCATGAAGAAATAAATGAGGTCGCTTTTATTATTTTTGTTATGATATAAATATAAAGGTAACATCACAGAAGAGGTTCAATAGAACTAATGAGCGGAAAATTATTAACCATCGAACGTGTTAATTTTTACGCCCAAAGGATAGCCTCTCATGCATAAAATTGTACGCTAAAATAAGTTTTACGGTTAAACGATAATGGGGGATTCGAAAATTCGGTTCAAAGTGACACCATCGGTTTATCAAATCGAGTAGCAATCGATTTTCAGGTCCGACGCTCGCGAGATTCAACCCGATGCAATGACACACATTTAAAAAGTCTTAAATAAATGCGAAATGATTTGGCAAGCAACAAGTTTCATTCATTCACGGAAAAGGGAGAAGGCAATCCAATTAGAAAGGGAAAGAGAGGAATTTAAAAAGTGAACGCCCGGAAAGTTAGGCGGGAAAGCTCCGTGCTAATAACCTGTTGCTTCCGCCGCTAAATTAAATATCAGAGCGGCCCACGCTTAATAAAAACATCGACTATCGATATATTTTCGTAACACAACTACTGGCATGGCCCTACTATTGGAAGTCCTTACCTAAACGAAACAAAAACACCCTTCCCATCGATTTTCCGTACCTTATTCGTTTTTAGATACAGCAGTCTATACTCTGAAATTGCTTACATTTATCATTTTACTATTCAAAAGCCACCCCGTCGCCGTTTGAGTATTATCTTGGAAATATCGATATAGCTCACTTGATGCGGCTGACACCCCTACGCTTGCTTGACATGGAGCGAAAAAGAGACAGCGTCATCCAAAACCTGTGGCTAGAAAAAGAAAGAAGATAGTACCGCGACGAGATAAGTGTTCTAATTTATACTCAAATTGCGAACGTCGTCACAAGAACCACGTGCTAAATAACTTATTTAAATTCAGAATGTCTTAAGTGCTTTTATTTTTGGCATTGATATTGAGCTTTACCGTGAGACATCAAGGTTGAAATTAAGAATTGATATCAATTTAAGAAATATAATGTTAGAATTTTTCATTTTTGAGAAACGAATCTCTATCTCTGGTTGTTGGAGAGTGGATTTTCATTCTTAGGGGTGGGAAAATTAAGTTGTTTTTTCTTTGTGGGAAAAGTTTGGAAATTAATACGTAAGATTTTAAAAGAAAGACTGTGCATACTAACTAGGGTTGTGTCAAGGTTAAATTGGTGTTTTATTACTAAGTCGGTTAGTGGGTTAACTGGTACATTTAGGGGTGATTTCGGAGTTACGATGCCGTGATTATGTAATTTACGTTTTGTATTTGATTAATTTTATCGTTTCTGATAGCTTTATGATTAGTTTACGTACGTTTGTTGGGTAATAAAATGGTGGATGAAGCGAATTACTGTTGTTCATGCAATTTTCTGGGTAATGCGATTAGTTGTGGTGATTAATTGGTAATGAATGAAGACAATAATGTTTGTGATTTCATCGAAGACGTTACTGTTTTCTTAGTTATGTGTATTGTAAATTTTCAATATCAGAAAATATGCATGCAAGTCGAAAGCTTTTCGTGATTCCAAGATATTTACTGAAATATCACAGATATTGAGAAAACAAATGAGATATTTCTTTGACAAGTATCATTTTTAAATGGAATAGAATATAATAAGTTTTATTATGTAGGTAGGTACACCATATAAATTACATATAAAAATGTAGAAATTTTACATAGGGCGACACACTGGCCGGTCTTATTGCTAAAATAGCATAACCGACAAAAAAGAGCTCCTTTCTTATTAAAACAATCGGCTCATCAGTTTTCGAGTTTTTTATACACATACATACAGACATAACGAATAGGTACCTACACGTGCACACCGTAACGCCGTGTACCGTCACGCCTGAGGTTCGTGGCAGTTTTTGTAGTAAATTTTTGACACTTGTCATGTCTGTCGCATCACAATGAGATGGGGTTCACCCCCAACCCCTCACAACCCTGTACCTCTGCCTTTATTTCTGTATATTTTTACAGCGTTATATTTTATGGTGTTTCAGTCGACAAAATATTTAGACGAAAAATGTTTAGTCGAAAATGTTTTCGTGAAATCAACTTTATGAGCTACTTTTGTGAATTTTCTTGTTTAAATGGATAGTTTTTGCATGAGAATGGAAAATTTACCCCTTCTATTCATCAAAGTCCCTTTTTCAAGTAATTGAGCCCTTATTAGTGGAAAGTCACAGCGAGGTTTTATACATTAGGAATAGAGAGTCATAAATTGTGCGCGTTCTTATCATTAATAAATGAAGTACGGTCTGACGTTTTTTGTTTGAATATCCTACTAATATTATAAATGCGAAAGTTTGTAAGGATGGATGGGTGGATGTTTGTTACTCTTTCACGCAAAAAGTACTGAACGAATTTGGATGAAATTAAGCACACAGATAGTTTATAACCAGGAATAACACATAGGATACTTTTTATCCCGATATACCCACGGGGTCAAAACTTATGCGGGTGAAACCGCAGGGCGCATCTAGTCATTAATAAATGGAGCACGGTCTGACGTTTTTAGTTTGTGTTTAAATATGACATTATATATGTCACCAAACACAGGGTCAAATTGAATTAGCCGGCAAAACTCCGCAGACGTGATGGGTATCGCTAAAAAATGCTAAAACAAAAATAAAATTGGTAAGATTTTTTTGGGGTCATTGACCTTTGTTAGCGAAGTTACTTAAAATAACAGTATTTTTTTTTTGTTTTATCTTCACAGACGTTATAGTTATTGATATCTTAAAACGATACTTAAAAAAAAAACTGATTTTCTCAACTCATTCTTCAAGTAACTACACTACGCCGGGGTCGCGGGAAGGTACTAATGGGTCGCCGAGGCCGCCGCAACACAGGCAACGCAAGGAATACGGTTGGGTTTTAGTCAGTAAGAGTCTGACACACCCTCCGGAGAAGTAATTTGATGATTTCCCACCCTAAAAAAAAAAAAAAAAAAAAAAAGTGACTAAATCACCAGACACCAAATTGATTTAGGTCTATCTACAACATGTCCCGGAATTAACGCATACCAGCAAACACTCCAATTAGAATATAATGTTATAATCATAATACATACCTACACAGATTTGTACTATTATGTATCAAACATAGTGTATTTATTAAAATCAAATCAAATCAAAATATTTTACTTCACATAAACCTATATATGGGCACTTATGAAACGTCAGAAGCTAGGTGCACGGTTCCAATTGGTCGTTTCCTATGCAGAAGAGCCGGCAAGAAACTCCACGGTTACTCTTTTAAAAATATTATATATGTCGGAAATACGTTAGTCACTCGTTTGACTAATCGGGACGCCAGCACCACCAAGCGGCGCTCGACAGAGTCTAAAACATAACGCTTGACAGGAGATAAGTTGAGTTTGTCGGAGGCGGTCAAGGAATGAACACGTTTAGAAACTGTCGCGCGTTCTGTATAGTTGTGTCGTGTACCTTCAGTGTGTGAATAGCCAGTGTGATTATTTGATCGTAAATTATAATTTGATTTAAACTGCAAACGGTTTTTCTATGTTTGCCTCAGTATGCAGGAGCCTTAAGGGTTAGAAACCTTAACCTAGTACATATTTCTTAATATGTTTATTTTCCATGACTCGCCAAGTCATGACCCATTGACTCTGAAAGGGACAGTCAAAACGTACAGCTATTGTTTTGACTGCACAGCGGAAGTCTGACTGTAATCTACATAGTTTTAATTATTTTTGGGATAAAAAATTACGTATATAAAAAATGACAGAAATCAATTCAGTAAATGATTCTGAACAAACTACATTCATATTATGCATTATTTCAGTTACATATTGTATATCTGTAGAGTTGTTGAGCTTCTCCTTTCTCCTCACTCTCGATACTTAAACAAACTGGCGAAATGTGGAAGTAGGGATTGGAGAATACAGGATTGGATCTAAATCTTAATTCAACAGCCATCCCCAGCCAAATGCTGTGTAGATGTAAACTACACAACATTTAAAGGTCTACCAAACATATCGATATATTCTCAACTCTAGCTCGTTAGTGCAGTCACAGCCACAATTCTTCTTAACTAGAGAGACCCGGAATCGTTTAAGCATATAGTAAATAATAATTCGGTAGCCACAGAACTGCATATTGTCGTCTAACAAGCAACCCTCGAGAGGTCGTTGGGGAGTTGTGTGGCTACGTGCTGAGGGTGAAGAGGAGTGGGTGCAAAATTTGAAAAAAAAAACTCTCGTTAGTTCTACTGGGTGTGATAGTTCCATCGTAAGTCTTTATTGAGGCATAATCGTCATCATAATTTCCATCTCCTTTTTATGTCTTGCTTCTCTGATCTGCGCGAGTCTCATCCAGGTCTTCCCCGCGATCTTCTGTTGGTCTGCCAACACTCTTTCTACCGTCTAATCATTCGTCCGTCGTTATTGAAGTACAATGCAACAGTTGTCATGATTGATAGTTTTTTTTTGTTTTGTATCATTATTTCAGCCGGAAATAGACAACTGCTCGATATAGGCCTCAGTTAGTTTCTGCCAGTCAGTCTCCATCGTTTAATGCGACTTTCGTCCTGGTGTTTTTTTTCACTTTCCCTATAATACCCAACTATTTCAAGTATTTATTGGTTTTCTCTTATATTAGTTATCGTAGATAGATATCCTAGAATAAATCGACATTTACATTGTCATCGTCATCATTCGAAGTCACGCCAGCAGTGCGTGCCGTGTCAGAGATCACTTGGATGAAGTACAATTACAAGTTAATACATTTGTATTCAATTAATGTATCCTTTTATTACTGTAATAAATTAATTGTAATTAAATAATGGAGATGAACAGCTATTAATGTGGCGAATAGTTGTTTTTATTGCTTTAATAGTTGTTGTAATTCCACTTTGTTAATCATTGGATTTGGATAACTATTTATGCTGTACTTTGACTAATGACGAAACATAGGCCCACAGTAAAAACTGGCCCAGAATCACAATAAAAACCTAACAATACCAGCCTATTATTTTTCCACTGCGGGTAAAAGCTTCCTCCTCATCTCATACAGAGAATGCACGATCATTGATCACCACGCTTGCTCAAGACGGTTTGGCAAAAATCAAATCAACAAAAAAATCTTAACATTTGCACTTCCTCACCGATTCTTTTCACGAGTACGCCTGTCAAAACGAATGGGAAATATGCGAGAAAGAGTGACTGGATAACAAGCACACACACACACATACAGTGCACATGGGGACCGGCCGCCATCTTGGAACCATTCACTATCGGAAAATTTAGTTTACGTCAAGGAATTGGACGCGGTAGGAATTGAACGAGGGTAGGTAGGGACGTTAGCTTCGTGTTTTGGTCTCAGTTTTGGGGAGGAGAGGCTCGTGAGATCCGTTTCGAGGTAGCAAAGATTTTCTAAAATGAAAAAAAAAAATGATCTCATTCTTTAAAGTACAAATTATATCATTATTAATTCAAGTTAGCCGGGACTAATGATGGGCACTTTCTGAAAGTCTATAATACATAGACAGGTTCTAGTACTTACTGCTCCCCAAGTAGTAAGTATTATAACCTGTCTATGTGCTAATGATTGCTTGAGTGTCCCAAGTGTCCATACACCCGCACTATTGGAAATCTAATGAACGCCATTGACGCTGATATTAATATGAGCAACTATTGGGCCCCACTACCTAAACTAATAAGTACCAGTCACAAAAATAAGAACAGAACTTTATAAAATGATAAATGATTTTATTTCTGTAAGTAGATTTGTACAAATGTCAATCATATTTTAAAAACTAGATGAGGTCGGCGTTTCCTATCTGACTACTCTGAGAAGAAAGGCCGTAACAAACTCAGAAGTCACAGTCTCTTTCAAAATCTTGGTCAGATCATGTGAAGACCATGTAAATTGTCTGAAATGGTCTTTTGATGAAAGAACCACACAGATTGAGTGGACCTGTCCAGTCAGTGCACGCATTTATCAGTAATCGTGCAGCTCAACTCAGAACTTCAGGAGCCCAACGATTCAACGAACAATACCAAAAAAAAAGATATTTGGGTTGACCACATTAACTACTCAAGCTGCCATACCATGATAAAAACTAAATGAGAATAAAAACAATGAATAGTCAAACTATATAATCAACATAATCCGTCACCGTTCACATTGAGCCAAGCAAGAGACACTACGTTTAATTATGCCATAACGAAGCTTCCAAGTTACATCCAGTATGAACGTATAGTGCCCATTTTCGTTAACACCAGGAAACACACAAATATTTAAGGGTTCCTACACGAACCCTTAAATATTTGAATTGTGCACTTTTATAGGTACATTATTTATTATTATTATTTTTTATTTAAAAGCTTAAAAAATAAAATAAAACATATGTAGGCCTTGGCAGAGAGTACAACTTTGTGCCCTTTGGCGTCGAGACCCTCGGTCTGTGGGGTCTCAGTGCGCATAAGTTATTTGCGGAAATCGCGAAACGTCTAGTTGATGTAACTGGTGACCGAAAAGCTGGCGGCTTTTTCGCGCAACGCATCAGCATTGCAATTCAGCGAGGAAATGCCGCCAGTATCTTCGGTACAATGCCCCGAGGGCCTTTTTTAGGCTTAACTTAGTTTTAATTTAATTTAGTTAATGATAATAATCATCTTGTAATTTGGTTAAGTAAATAAATATAAATTTCTAAAATATAATATCCTAACATATAGTACATTTATTTATCATTACTTAGTACTGACACTAGGTGACACCTTGGTGAAAATGGACATAGTTTTGGATATCTTCATGTATAAATGTTTTGAGTCCACCCTGAAGTGATAGGCATTGAACTGCACTCTGTAGTGGACTACAGAGTGCTGTTTTCGAACTCAAAGCTCAAACCTCATAATCAAAAAGAGACTTCCCAAAAGACAACACCTCGGTTTCAGTCTCTATTTACAAAAGAATTACAGTAAACTTTCAACCAACTAGCAACAGCTCAATCCTTGTCCCAAATAAAAAATTCAAATATCTTCATTCATTCACATTTATCATTAGTAATCACGCGATTTGCTAATGTACCAATCCACAGACCAAACTGTAGGAAAAGTAATTTGTTCGTCGATTTAACACCACGCCGCTTATTTTCGGTACCCCACTAGAAGGAGTGAAATCGGGTAGCTACTGAAACAAATGTCTTGTATCCGTTCTTGTCGGAGGGATGGGAAACAACGTCATCTAAATTGATGTCGATAATTTTTTGAGATTTGGAAAAATATTTTTTTTTTACTAAACAATAGATGTGTGTGTTTGGAAGGGCTTGTGGCTAAGTAATAACAGCCGACGTGTCGATCGATTAGGTTAAGTTACGCTTGCCGCAGTTGGTCCGTGGATGGGTGACCATTTTTACATACCAAGGCCCCTCTGTGCTAGGAAAGCATGTTAAGCCGTTGGTCCCAGCTGGCATTCGTAGATCTTTGACAGTTGATACGGGTCTTCAGAAGCCCGTAAGTCTGACAACCAGTCATACCAATGGGTTTCGTGTTACCCAGTAAATGGGTTGTGGAGGTCAGAAAGGCAGTAGCTCCATGTAAAATACTGGTATTCGACGGCATCCAGTTAGACTGGAGGCTAATAACACCTACATATTTGGGAAAAGGCTGGGTAGATGATGATGTGTCTTGGATTAATATTAACTACCTTTAATCGAAAATCTTACAAAAATATGAAACAAATTATTTTTTTTCAAGTAACTCGACTATTCAAGTACTTATTAAGAGCCATATCCTGTTCTACTTAAAACAATTCGTTGTCTGTAAATTTGGTTTACGGACGATAATTTTACGTGATAACGAGAGAGAGATGCGTCGAAGCTGAATGCTTTGGCCGATCGTGCCTCTCTATCACTAGTTCCACGCTCTCGCTTGCACGCTCGGTTCAGGCGGAACGTGACACTTTTTCGTGCGTGCAGCGCTTCATCGATTTATGACGTCATCACGTCAAACAATTTCAGTCAGAATCCCGTCAGGGTATATGTGTTCTGTGGTCAGAATGAAACAACATTTCAACACGCATCTGCTGTTAACTAGGTCGTACATCCTATTGCTAAATCTAGCAAAGTATTGTATTTGTACTTATAGTTTACAAATCTTAAAGGTGAGTATTTGATTTAAGCCTGCATATTTGTGCATGAATGGTACTTGACTGTCAATTCAAGTGCAGTCTGAATGTCCACATTGCAGTCTTGTGCGTGAAATAAACACAATTTCGTAATTCATTAGGTATGGACATCGCCAACAATGTACCACGAACTTTATATTTGTGACTTCAGTAATATTTTTCTAATGTATTGCTTGTGATTGAATTAACACAGACATTGAAAAAAAAAAAATAAGGGTCTATAAAATCACTTATAACGAAATTACATCCTAATCTTCCTAACTAATCTTATAAATGCGATAGTGAGTTTCTTTGTTTGTTTGTTACGTTTTCACGCTAAAATGGCTGAACGGATTTGGATGAAATTTGGCACATGGGTAGACCATGACCTGGATTAGGACACAGGATACTTTTTGTTCCGATATCTCTACGGGATCAAGACTTACACAGGTAAAACCGCGGAGCGCAGCTAGTACAAAATAAAACAGACATTAATTCGAAAAATTGGATCAGTAGTGCTGTAAAAATCTTACTGTGAAAATTTAGGTGAAGTGATCTTGAAGTGAGCTGTCAATAATGTCAATCCCTAGCATCAGGTGATAATGACAGATCACTTCACCTAAGTCATGATAAGATTTTTACTAAATAGACTGGCTGATGTAACACAATGAGCCTTATAATATTATATTATTATGTTGCTTTAATTATGCAGTTTAATGTTATTATGCTTCACGCAACAAAGGAATCTTAACATAATGTCCAGAATTTTCTCAGTCGATTTACTCCTACGCTGCTCATAATATCGTTTGATATCTGCATGCACTATCTAAGTGTTGCTATTATATAACATCAAGCCTGTATTTCCGGAAGGGTTAAGCAGACATGTACCTATAGGTACACCCCTTATCTGACTGACTGGCGCTGACAAGACCCAATTGACCAAAATAGGCTTCTCTTAAGAAAAAAAATTGGCAAATTTGTATAGCTTGTGGTAGCGGAAAAAATATATGTTAATTTTGAACATATATCCCAGAACTTGGTTGTTACTAAAACACGTTTTGAAAAAAAAATCTCGATACAAACTAATATATAACGTTCAACTAACCTCTTACCTTGGGTTCTAATCCAAAATATCTGTATTAAATATCAACACACGTTACGTATTTAATTAATAAGAAGAACATCTTATTTGAATGCAGAACTTGGTTGTTTTTATTTTCGATTACTCAACTTAATTTTGAGTAAATAGATAATTGCTTCATTCATATTTTGCAATAAATTACCGTTGCGTTGTGTCATCGCACTTCTCTTTCTTTTCTATGCGGTCTGACAGTGACCGCGGTTTAGGTGTTGCCAGCGTCTCAAACATAACTGGTATGTTGTATGTTTAAGCCACATGTAATAGGGGCGAGCCTATTTCCATCAACCGGGCACAAATCCAGACTCCAGGCTGCTTCCTATTAATAATATAATAACTAGGTATAGTTTATTCAGGAGGCTAAATGATAACAGCCGCACGGGTCGATCTAAAGTTAAGCTAAGCTTGCTGCGGTCATTTTGTGGATGGGTGACCATCCATTGCACATCCACACCCATCCTTGCATCGCAAAACACGCTAAGCCGTTCATTCTGGCTATCAGTCGTACTCGTCAGAAGCCCCAAATTCTGACCACCGGTCTCACCAAGAGGTATCGTTGTACCCAGTAACTGGGTTGTGGATGTCAGATAGGTAATATTTATTACGGACGCTTTTACGTTTTGCATCGTTCTCACATGTATAATTTCAAATGAATGATGTTAACAATATTTTGTAACCATAATATGTTGATTTAAAAGAGAGTCCGTGGAGTTTCTTGCCCGTTCTTCTCCATAGGTACCACGCTATGGAATGGGCAAATAACTTCATCTTTCTGACTGACCGACCGACCCCTTGACAGTTCAAAAGTGCCTGTAATTGGTTTATTTGAAATAAATGCTTTTAGTTTGAGTCGAGTTTGAGTCATAATCAGCCTATAATGCTCCCACTGCTGGGAGACAGACCTCCTCTCTTCGAGCAGTGGTGTGCCTAGGGTTTCAAAATAACGCAAGCCCAATAAAATTTTAACCGATTTCAAAAAAAGAAAGTTCAGTTTTCGACTGAGTTATAAAATAATAAACTACTGGTTAGGTACAATAAATTCTCTATCGAGCATTTTAGTAAGGCATGGCTTTTGGGCTTATATGAAGGTACCGCCACTGTCTTCAAGAGGGAGTGGGCTGTAATCCACCACGCGGGCCCAGTACGGGTTGATAGATGTCACATGTCTTCGAATTTTTGGTTCTAGAACATGCCGGTTTCGTCACATTGTTTTCCTTTACCGTTTGGAGAGCAGTGGTGATGAAATTATTTACACAAAGTAAAGCGCGTGCTTGGGTTTGAACTCACGACCTACAATTACTAGTAAGTCGGAGCCATTACCAGCCTACTACTAAATAGGTAGTCGCTCCATGTAAAATACTAGTATTGAGCGGCATCCGGTTAGGCCGGAAGCCAAATCCAATATATGTAGTTGAGAAAAAGCTGGTTAGATTGAGTACTGTAGTGTACGGGACGTGCTACATTAATAAATAATATAACTTTTTGATAAATATTAATATATGACGGAGAAGGTACGTCTCTCTTGTTATCATCAGCCATATTTTAACTACTGTGGGCGTACAATGGGAAGTGTTGGTTATTGCACAATAGAAAAACCGTTTGGAGTTTAAATCAAATTATAATTTACTATCAAATAATCACACTGGCTATTCATACACTGTAGGTACACGACACAACTATACGACAGCGACAGGGTCTAAGCGTGTTCACTTCTGGACCGCCTCCGACCAACTGCACATAACTCCGGTCAAGCGTTATGTTGTAGACTCTGTCGAGCGCCGCTTGGTGGCGCTGGCGTCCCGATTAGTCAAACGAGTGACTAACTTATTTCCGACATATATTTATCTTTTAAAATTCAATACATTTTCGTTTGAAAGTTAATTAAAGTCTGTCTAGTATATTCCGATTTAAATATTTATTTTTATTAAGTTGCCATTGTCAACTAGCGGCTAGGTTGATGCATTATCATAGAACCTCTACAGTACCTATTACTTATATGCTTTGTATGATGATCTTACACTTTGACTTGGTACAGATTATTAATATAAAAGGAAATCTGAAAAAATTAGGTTGCCATTTGAACCATCAAACACGTGTTCGTTTTTTTAAAGACTTTGTGGGTGTATAAATCCTTCGAATAATGTGTAACTTACACTGAAGGAAATAATTATACAGTAAGTAGGTGTAGAACCACACGATCTATAAAAAGTACCTACATCATTACATACATCAAGGAAAAATCCTAGAGTATTAGCGATCTATCAACGTAATTTTTAGGGTTCCGTACCTCAAAAGAAAAAAACGGAACCCTTGTAGGATCACTTTGTTGTCCGTCTGTCTGTCAACACCCTTTATCTCGGGAACGCGTGGAGGGATCGAGTTGAAATTAAAACCATATAGTCAAGTCTACAGTCCCATAAAGCTGTGAAAAAATCAAACTTCTAGGTTAACGTAAAAAAAGGATACGGCAGTCTATGTGTAAAAAACGTATTTTTCGACACTCTCAAGGGAATCAAAATTTATAGGGTACTTTCCGTTGACCTAGAACTATGAAATATGGTAAGTAATATCGTCTTGTACTACAAGTACAGGGAAAAATTAGAAAAATAAACATTTGTATTTAAATCATAAAACATATTCCGTCTTATTACAAAACAAGGATTATCTTCAGACCAAGGTTTAAATTATTGAGCCATTTTTGAATTTCGAACTTTATTCCGACTACGTTAAAGTTCTTAATGAAAAACTGTCAACTTAGTACCGGACTAAATAGTCAGTTTTGTATAAAGAACTGCATTTCAATCATAGTAAAGTTCTTATTACGAGAACTGGTTCGATGGTTTAAACCATGTCAAAAGAAATCTTTGTTTTGTAATAACACCGCTTGTCTTTATTTAATACCTACGATTTTGTACGGAACCCTCGGTGGGTGAGTCAGACTCGCGTGTTTTTGTATTTTTTTAATAAGGTGTAATGGCGTTGACTTTAGTAGGTGCGCAAGAACGGTTTATTTCTTCCACATAGAAACTGTACACGAGTTTTAAAACTATGCAAGTATGCAACTATGCATATTGTCTTCCTTATCGGGTTAATACGCCATTTAATAACCATGATTGCAAACTGAATGCAACTTCAGCAAAAAGGCCGGTTGGATAGAACGATAGGTCTCCAATAAATTACTTCGCATACTTTGATGTGGTAATTTAAAAAAAAAAGCTGCTAATCGGAGTCGGACTCGCACACGAATGATTCCGTACCACCGTACAATATGTAATACTACATATATAAAAAAAATATTTGAGTAAAAAAGAACATACCTACCATCATAACATCGCGCTTTGTTTCCCCGAAGGGTTGGGCAGAGGTGTTATGTTAAGTATATGTACCATGTAATAGGGGCGAGCCTATTGCCATCAACCGGGCATAAATCCAGACTCCGAGCTGCTACTGAGAAATTGCAAATAGAAAATCCTAATAACACTTTGCGCGACCTGGGAATCGAACCCAGGACCTCATGCTCAGCAGTAGGCCAACGAAGCAGTCAGTAAAAAAAGAAATGCCGAAAAAATACGTTTCTTGTATTTTTATTAGTTGTTAACATAGTAGTACACACTGAAAATTTCAAGTGTCCACCTAATAAGGTTCCAAAGATACAGCCCTGTGTCAGATGGACAGACAGCGGAGTCTTAGTAATAGTGTCCCGTTGGCAGCCTTTGGGTACGGAACCCTAATAAAGATTGAATTGTAGGTGAATTCATTGTAAAATGATTGCCGATTAGTTAGAATGTTTTATTTAATTTACTATCTTCTATTTGTATTGATGGATGCGGCGTTGGTCGGTATTATTTATATCTATTCAACCGTTAGCATTATCTTTTTGGTTGAATAGGTCCCTAGAATACTGATCAGCGGGAATACACTTCACTTTTTCACATAATTCTAGTGTTTAAAAATACCCATTGTATTTTGTATCCTATATATTAATGATTAAATACTCAAATGAAATTATTTAAAGCGCAGATATATGATTTTAGTGGCTTTTAAATCTGATATTACGCCTTCAAATAATGTAAGTAAGTTATAATGCAAAAATGTATGTCAAACTAGAACGCGTAGACATCAATTCTTCCTGCCGGGGTCGCGGGAAGGTACTTATGGGTCACCGAGGCCCCCGCAACACAGGCAACAGGAAGGAATACGGGTGGGTTTTAGTCAGTAAGAGTCTGACACACCCTCCCGCTCCGCCCAGAGCGGGAGAAGTTATTTGATGATTTCCCACCCTCAAAAAAAAAAAAAAAGACATCAATTCTTCGCGTGAATATTTGAGTATTGTAGTAAAGTACTTTATGAAATAAATCCAGGAAGTAATGTCTTCCCAAAGCATAAAAAACGATATTACTTTCAAACTACTTAAGATATTTGCATGTTTTTTTTTTGTATGAACGGACTAATTTATTATCTATAATTATATCTGTTTTTTTTTCGAATATTCATATTTTCGTTACTTACAATAAATATTACATTTGAAACCGAACGGCAGCGCGGCGTGAGCGCTACGCGCATTTGTATAGCCGGCGTTAACGGCGTGTACCCGACCTTTAAGTACGAATTTACTTCTCTAGAATCTTACAGACGGCCAGTACCAATTCATAATTTATTATTTATAATTATATCTGTGATTTTGTTTAAAATATTAATATTTTCGTTACTTACAATAAATATTCCTTTTGAAACCGAACGGCAGCGCGGCGTGAGCGCTACGCGCATTTGTATAGCCGGCGTTAACGGCGTGTACTCGACCCCTAAGTACGAATTTACTTCTCTAGAATCTTACAGACGGCCAGTACCAATTCATTCCATTCTCTTTTCTGCTAAATAACATCAACAATTTCAAAACATATTTGTAAAACATCGATATAATTTGCACCCTATCCCATCCCTAGGCTACACGGAAACGCGCCGCGCTGGGGCGTACAATTTCAGGGGCACTACAAATGTGCACAGTTTTGTTTCTGACATTCCACCATCAATAATGTTTTTCGTAACGTAACAACAGTCGGTTCCTTTTATTTATTGAGCGTTCAGAACCGAGTTTTACTTACTCAGTTAATGCGTCAATCGGTTGTATGTGATCCATAGTTGTACTTATTATAAGTAGTAAGAAGCACCCCTTTTTTTG
Source organism: Atethmia centrago (assembly GCA_905333075.3). Taxonomy (NCBI): domain Eukaryota; kingdom Metazoa; phylum Arthropoda; class Insecta; order Lepidoptera; family Noctuidae; genus Atethmia; species Atethmia centrago. Next base: position 24,041,433 of record HG995384.1, read on the forward strand.
TGGGAAATTATCAAATATCTTCTCCCGCTCTGGGCGTGTTCAGATTCTTACTGACTAAAACCCACCCGTTGCCTGTGCGTTGCTCTGGCCACGGTATCCCTTTCGGACTTTCCCGCGACCCCAAGGAGCAGCCCTATCGACAGAAGTTTTGCAACTTATCAATGACTCATGCGTTATGACTTTATGAGTTTTAAAACTGTAACTGAGGTTTTAATATGTGTGTGTAAAAATTGTAAATTACATCAAAATCAGCCTATAATGTTCCCACTGCTGGGACACAGGCCTCCTCTTGGTGAGAGGGAGTGGGCCGTAATCCCCCACGCAGGCCCAGTGCGGGTTGGTAGATGTCACATGTCTTTGAAATTTTTGGTTCTAGGACATGCCGGTTTCATTCCGGTAAAATTGTTAATTACAATCAATTAAAAATATGTGCCAACAACGATCGTTTTAAAATTGTAACTGATTTTTGATCGGTTTGTTTAATAACTTGTAAATAAAGTAGCTTAAATACCTACTTATCTGAAGATACTGACGACCTGGTGAAGATCTCAGGAATACCCACAGGATACGTAAATTGTGAAAAAACGGCCGGTTGTGGCAATCATCGGAGGAGGTATATGTCCACTTGACCAGCATTCTCTGCTTAGCCTTAAATGATGGTAAAACGATTAGCAGACCGATTACTGAGGGTAGTTTTACTTAATTTTACTTACTAAGCAGGCTTATGGTTGATTAAATACCGTATATATTAAAACCTTGTAAAAAAAATAACTGAAATCGTTTCACCTGTTTTTAAATCAAACCGAGGGGACTATTCTCTTAGGGCGCGTCTTGTCAGCGGTACTGCCCGCGTCGCGTCGCTGCCGGCCGCTGCCGGTGTAAATCGGCCCTAAGTTCGTCAACGAAGATACGGGCCCGTCCAGAAGTAGTTGATCCGCCAAAACAAGTGACAAATTCAAATTTTCGAACGTGCACAAACACATTGCGAGTAGGGACAACTGACTAATCGTGTGGTCATTCATTCTCAGTTCGGGCTCCAAAGTAATCTTATGTCCGTAGGTGATACGGAGTAGGACACGCCCGTAACTTCAGCCGAAACTACGGATTTAGTGCTTAATGAGTAGGCCCCCAGAACACAGCAATCAAAATCAAAATCAAAAGTCATTTATTCAAACTAGGCTAAGAACCAGCACTTTTCGAACGTCAACAACTGTTACATAAGACAGTCCCCCAAAAACGCCCGCCCTTCACCACTTCCTAGTGATTTAGCTGGGAAGAAGAAGTGGCAAACTCCCCAGGTATCACAGGTACCTACTTGGCAGGGCAGTACCTATACCCACTTGAAGAACGTTTACTCTTGGTCAATTACTAGACCCTATAGGAGAAAAATAACATTGCAATATCAAGTAAAACCCACTATAAATTCTCTTACAGTGCCAAAACAAAAAAAAAAAAAAAATTAACATAACGCCTTTAACATAGTGATACGAAAGAGCATGGGCATAAAATAATACGCTACATAAAGCATTCCACATCTTTTATGTAATTGATACAATGATAAAATGAAGCCACTTATTATAATAGTATACATTAATACAATATAGATTTATATTGGTTTACATGCTGAGAATTTCATAGAATTCCAACATTCGCTGACATGGAAAAATGAATATTATTAAAATACGACAGCACACAGTCGCAGTTACGAATAGTGATGTGCCTATAGCGTTTGCGGATAAGATTCGGATATTTTCCGTCGACGTTTTTATTTTATAATGTCATTAATTCAAGCTAGCGTGCTTACGACTTAAAAAAGTGCTTATAATGCTACGGCTACATTGTCGGGATAACGCGAACTATACTTCGCACGCTCGCTGTTGTACAGCGAGACGTCGAGCGGTATGCGAGAGAGAGAGCGTGCGAATTGTATTTCGCGTTGTCGCGACGATGTAACCCCAGCATTAAAGGTGACCACTGTTTTATACTCTAAAGTTCATTTTCAATATTACACAACCAAGTGATTTCATCGAATGATTTACTAATGCTACGGCTACATTGTCGCGATAACTCTTGTGTTCGCGTTATCGTGGCAATATAGCCGTATCATATTAAATGATTAGTATGTTCAGTCATGCTACGGCCACATTGTCACAATAAAGCTAGGATTTGCGTTGTCGCGACACGTGTGGACAAGCGATTCGTCATATCACGAATTATTCAGGTGAACTCGAGTGCGAATCTGCGTAATTTTTAACAATGTGGCCAATATAGTTCATCGTAGATCGAGCACGAAGTTTTATCGCGATAACGCGACACGAATAAGGCGCGAAAATGTGGCCGTAGCATTATTGACTAGTTCAAGGCCGAGGAACTCAAAAGTAAGGTTATCAGAATGTCCTTATTATAAAATTCAATGATAATTAACCTCTGAGGAAGATATAAGTAATGCTTTCAGTAACTATTTATATTTCAAAAAACGGTATAAAAGAGATACCTAACAATCTCAGATTTACGTAACCTATGTAGGTACTTACAAATATCCGAAAAACATTTTCGAGCACGAATTTTACTCACCCCTAAACACAACATACCGCACACACACATCAATGTATGCTTATTCCGGCGAATGTCACATTCATAGGTAAAAATTCAACATCGAGATATGACGTTACCCTTTCTTTATCAAAAACTAACACACGTGCGACTATAACAAGGTTTTCTCGTGTCGATATACAACACGCACACCTTCACATCATTGGAACGAAGCACAAAATTCAACTTTATTTCGGAACCATAAGCTCGAGTCTTGTAAAACGATGAACAATTTTCTTCTAAAAGTAGCCCCAGAGAATATTAAAACCTTTTTGTTACTAAAAAAAGTTCGTTATTCGAAAATGACGCCGTATCACTTAAGCCCTTTCGTTTCGTACACGTCAAAAACATCCAAGCAGGCATAAATGCGAGAATATACTCTAACTCTAAATAGTGACGGTTGATATTCGCTTGTGGAAGTTCCGAATTGAAAATATCGCGTGGGTGAATTCACGAGGCAACAATAGTGTCCGAATGGGGTTGTTATTTTTCGTACGACTGCGCATCAGTTTCGCGCATTTCAAAGATGGCGGACACTGAAGCGAGCGTCGCGCCATTTTGGCTACGTAACTCATTTGCGCATTTTTCGCCTCAAAAATAATAAAAATTTCTCTGATATCTGTGACATTACGTGAATTTTCGTCAATTTTTGATGGAGAGAGGTGTTTTTGATACATTTTGTGAAAATGTAAGGTCTGTGTGCTCGAAAATGGTTCGTTTGGTTACAACCCACAAGTTTCGAGTCATTGATTTTTACGTGTCTCCAATGTGGTGACGAAGTACCCGGTGTTAGATTATACTTTATATTTTTCACCTTAAAACTTTATAAAAGAAGGAACTTTTGCATTTGTCGAGTGGTTTTAAACTTTTTTTATACTTATTCATTAAATTAACAACGCACTTTTTTTAGGTGCTGTCCCTAGATGAACACCATTCTACAAAGCCATCCGTGTACCGTTGGATCCCTTCAACCTAACCGTAAGTATCACCATTCATCTGACTTTTTCTTTCTTTATCAGAGCAAATAAGATAGTACCTACCAGCCTAAATTCAGTTTACTTTGTGTATAAGTCTGCACAACGGATGCGCGTACGTGTGATTAATAAGTAAGGTCTTTTTTTTGCATGGGAAATTATCAAATAATTTCTCCCGCGCTGGGTGGAGCGGGCGGGTGTGTCAGACTCTTACTGACTAAAACCCACCCGTGTTCCTTCCGTTGCCTGTGTTGCCAGGGGCCTCGGTAACCCTTTCGTACCTTCCCGCGACCCCAGCAGGCATCGGCCCTAGTGGACCCCTACACTTTTGCTGACGACATATCTTTGAGTCGCGCGTGGAACACAACGCGCCGTCAACCCGGGCCTGGTCCTTATCGGACGGCGAGCTATCCATTGCTCATCGTCCGCAAGCCCGCGCCTACCGTGGCCGGAAATCCGCCCGGGTTTCCCGACGCCCAGGGCGTCTCCTGCGGCGGCTAGGGGCGAGAGGGCGCGAAATTTGCCTTTCCCTCAACCGTCCCGCCTCCTCCTTCGCGAGCATTAATGCTTCGCAGAAGGAGGTGACGGCCAATATCATCCCCTGAGAGTCTGCTTTCCGCCAAGATTTCTAACATAGCTTTCACAGCTAAATCTGACCGAAAACACAAAATAAAATCTGGCCCTAACCCGTGCCAGGTTCCTATGCAAACCTGGCTCATACAAAAAGCACGTTCTTGTGTCTATTGTTACTCAAAGTTAAAAGCCTGTACCATAAGATACCTCGTCACAGAAAATCCTAGCCAGGCTCACATGCAAAATCCTTGCCAGGCTTTCAAATGTTTGCCAGACTCCCATACAAAACTCTACGCCAGGCTCCCACTCAAAATGCACGCTCGTCACAGTTTCTATGCCAAATGCTGCGATTCCTTATGATGTCTCGTCATAAAAAAATCCTTACCAGGCTATCATTTAAACGCCTTTCTAGGTTCTTATAAAAAACTACACTTAGGCCGCACTGAGCGACATGCGAGTGACAACGATGAGTGGCGCGCGGTGTTTTGGACTGCCTCGGTGGTGCAGCGCGAGTGCCATTTACGCCGCGGGCCTGGCGCCCTGCTGGCAAGCGCTACTGAGGAGCCGGTCGGTCGCCACACGCACCACCATACATCGATCGGCGAATTCTTTGGTGGCCGCGGTACGAGAATATAACTACAGCCCCCTACATCTAAGGTGGCAGTCCTAAGATGTCTCGTCACAAAAAATCCTGGCGATGCACTCATACAAAATGCTAGCATTTTTTCTGAAAAATAGTATCTTAAGGCTTTCCTCTGATAAGTGTCAGTTACGTTCCCTTACAAAATGTCCTGGTTCCTGTTGCTAAGACAAATTCTAAACCCGTTCCCATGAGAAGCCTTAATAATATCTCCATAGTCCCATGATGCCGGACCAACTCTTTCCCGGTTGGAAAAGGTTGCTGCTAAGAGGCGAATATTAAGGCATGTATTGAATTCTTTTGCATAAATATTAATCAATCAACTCAGCCTATAACAGTCCACTGTTGGACATAGACCTCTCCCAGGCTGCGCCACAACACCCTGTAATGCGCCTTCCGCATCCAGTCCGTCCCAGCCACCTTTTCAAGGTTGTCGGTCCATCTAGCTGGGGGTCGTCCCAAACTACGCTTGCCCACACGCGGCCTCCACTCCAGGATTCGTCTGCTCCACTGGCCATCGGTAGTTCGACAAACATAAAAAATAATTTAAAAGTAAAAATAATTTTCATAAATAAAAGTTTATTTTTATTTTTTGAGTTTGTAAGTGGTATATACGAACTCGTTTATCATTGGTAAGGTACAACCTACCTGTACCTATCCAATGATACCTACATAGAAAAATACCTACATCAAATATAATAAATGCTCATAGTACTGTAGAGGCTCTACGATAATGCATCATTCTAGCCGCTAGTTGACACTGTAAACTTAATAAAAATAAATATTTAAAACCGGAAGAAGGATTTAAAATATTTATTTTTATTTAGTTGCCAGTGTCAACTAGCGGCTAGGATGATGCATTATTATCATAGAACCTCTACAGTACCTAGTAGGTATAGATACCATAGTCGGACTTTTAATTAGCTGCAATAAAATTACACTTCTTACTGCCATTTCGTTAAAAAATCTTCGAAGTTATTGACGAATTACAGTAAAGGTTCGTGCAGAATAGCACGACGACGTCGCGACGGCGCGTTGTGTTCCACGCGCGCCTCATAGAGATGTCAGCACAACTGACGGGGTCCGCTAAAGCCGATGCCTGCCGGGGTCGCGGGAAAGTCCGAAAGGGATACCGTGGCCTCTGGTAACACACAGGCAACGGAAGGAACAAACCCACCCGGGTTTGGGATACCGTGGCCTCTGGCAACACACAGGCAACGGAAGGAACACTGGTGGGTTTTAGTCAGTAAGAGTCTGACACGCCCTCCCGCTCCACCCAGAGCGGGAGAAGTTATTTATTAATTATTTTAATAAATTTTCCATTTTAATTTCCCATAAAAAAGGCAGCATTATGCCTGTCGCACCCGCGATATCGCCCCAGTCTGCACGAGTCTTAAGAAGTGTAATTTTACTGCAGCATTTTTTTTTAATTAGCTGCAGTAAAAACAATACCTAATAAAGCTATTATATGAGAATTTCATATCATAGTAGGTAGTCATTGTTTCAACTTCTGTAGGGTGCCCAAATTGGGTTGTTTTCATAATCACAGGCACATTTAATATTAACTGACTTAATTTTAATATTATTGTATATCACTTTTGTTTCAGAAACCCGAAGTTGAACTTAAAATTCTGCTACTGTACTTCACCGAATTACAACTGCTGGACATAGGTCTCCCTCGAGCGTCGCCACATCGACCTTTTTGACTTAAAAAGTACAAATATTCTCAGCATAGTTTTAATAAAAAAAACTTTTGATTTGATTTGACTAGTCCTGTGATTCTGGCATCCATCAAATTCCCGCATTATTTATAAGCATAAAAAGCAGGAAATAAATAATTAAACACCAGCTACATACAATTTATTTCACACCTTTACTTCAGTAACCACCTTTTGAATAACACCAAATGCATACCAAAAGTAACAACTAACAAGTAAAAAAATCTAAAGAAGTTGTTTAAAATTACAAAATTACACCCTTCCATTGTAGGTAAATTTGAATAAATTATAATCACAATACATATTCAAATTGGTTCCCAGGGTCTTTCGGAGTCATCTTTTATAATAATGCCAGGCCTTAACCCTTTCTATGCTGTGTGCAGTTTTGTGATAGTCGGATTTAGATTATTATTATTAGAGAGGCCGAATTATTATCTTCCTTTGTTAGTTCCGCTTCGAGAAGATACGGTTACCTGGTTGGGTGTAAACAATGCTTATATCCGATAAGTGTTTGTAAAATTTGTGAGTCGGTATCGGTATCGAAGCCACACAATGTGTCTCATTAGCTGTCTTTAACCGATTAAGGTGGATCCGCAGGGGTAGCCCGCAAAATTATAATTTTCTTACGTTTTTTACAATTGGCAAGTCAGTGTCAGGATGTATCTTGATGAAAATATGATTCGCGGCCATAACAAATATATATTTACAGAATTATAATCATTAGATTAATACAACTCTTATAGAAAAGTTCCTATGGAACAAATGTAACTTACGTTTTTTTTTTTTGTAGTTTATAAGAAGTTTATATTAATTGGACTGTAAACTTAATTTTCTGATAAGGAATTTGCTAATTAGACATTTTTAATTTTAATATTTCTACACTGGCAATATAGTACATATGTGAAGCTGTTTAATCTTAAGATCTTAATGTAAATAAATTATATAAATCAGAAATAAATTATATTCTATTCTCAGTACAGTACTGGTCTTCTTGTGTGAATGAACTATGGGATAAATATAATTTTATTCTAATGACTATACTGTCAAATTACAGAAAAAAAACTAAAGATTATCCTATGCAACTACTTAACAGACAAAAATTCGTGTCGCTTTTACAATAACTGTGTGGATTTAAAAATTCAAAAGAGCTCTTAGGAAGGCCTTAATCTTTGTAAACTAAGTGTTTTTTTTTTTCTAGTGAACAATAAATAATTTGTATAATTAATAAACATAGCAGTCTCACCGGATGCATGATGATGCATGATCCACAACTGGGTAATACGGTACGCCTTAGTAAGACTGGTTGTCAGACTTTCAGGCTTCTGACTACCCGTGACGACTGTCAAAGATCTACAAATGACGGCCGGGACCAACGGTTTAACATGCTTTCCGAGGCACGGAGGGGTCTCGACATGTAATACTCATCTACGGACCGACCTCGGCAACCGTAGCTTAACCTTCGATGGATCCGTGTAGCTTATATATATTACTCATGTATATTAAGTTGCCGCTTCCTCTCAAAATAGCAAATTAATTAACTACAGGATATTTCTACAAAGGCGACAATAAAATTGTTAGTGCCCTTACCACTTACTTATCTGACGTACAAGCGAATAAATAAAATTGTATGCTTTAACAAAAACTCACTAGCTCCACGGAACAGTGTTGACTATTTTTTCTATTTTTATTAATAATTTAACCCTCCACTTTCGATCTCTAGCCGTTTTTTCCTACTTCCGGAACCTACAGATGTGTGAGGCGACAAAAAATGACATACACTATACAAAGCACATATTATTCTAATTATGCTTAGACCGACAACGTACTCTGACATGAAAAAAAAATATAAAAGGTCGATAAAGGGTTAACTTTTTGCTTTACGATTGAAAGCGAACACTTTTATATTATGCAAATGAAGGCGACATTTGCATACAGTTTTTTACTAAAGAAAAATCACGCACATCTGTCGTTCTTCCGTTTCCTACTTTAGTTAACGATTGTAATAGATAACCGGTTTGCTGGGTTAATGTCAACCATTTTTTATCTGTATATAACTAGGTATTTGCATTATTTTTATCTGTGGCCGTGCTTTTATCTTTGTCCATATTTTATTTGCACCTGTCCAAAACATAATTGTAACACTTTACGCAAAAAAAGCTAAAATTGTTTTTCCTTAATTACTAGAGACAGACAAATTACCGCGGGCAATTAAAATTAAAAACTTGTATAACTTAACAACATATGTTAATACAATAACAATAGGTTTGGAAAAAATACGACAGAAGATAATTAGAAAAATGTCGTAAAATGGTAGATGTGTATCTTACATTCGCGGCTACGCGCTGCCAACAAGATGGACAGATAAAAATAATATATCATTATAGACAATTATATTGTCGCTGGCTGTATTACGGAAGTCGGAAATATACGACGCGCGCATTCAACGAGTTAGAACTTTCAATACTACCGCATAGAAAACCCAACTCTATCTTTTGTAACTAAGGTTTAACTTTCTTTGCTTGCAAATACCCTTAGGACATTATTCCCCAAATGTTTTTTTCTAAGACCGTAGGCGATCTAACCCTTTCTTTACTGGTATCGTGTCAGCTTTTTCCTGTTATCTATTTTATTGCTCGGTGTATTATTATAGACGGAAATAGCCCGGGGGTCTTAACGACCGTAGTTAAGCGGTGCGAGTGTTAAATGCCCAGTATTTTGTTACCCAGCTCAGTTTTGCAATTATTATTTTCTTAATAATACCTTGTATGTTTTGATGTAGTTTTATTTAATGTATTTCAGGGGTTGTAAAAAGTTTTATGGCTGACTGTTGATTTTATTTTTGTAAAAAGAGTTGGGAATTGAATTATATTTACCTATTAAGACATCAAACAAAAGTATAATTACTCTTGTTGTTCTAAGTTTAATTTTTGCATACCAATAAAATAATAAATTATATGCTAGCCCTAAAATTATGAAGCATAAATAATGTTTAATTTTGTCTGATATTATTCGTTTCTTTTTTTTAGCATAATCAGCCTATAATGTTCCCACTGCTGGGTGGCCACTCCCTCTCGAAGAGAGGACTTTTCGAGAAGGAGTGGGCTGTAATCTACCACGCGGGCCCAGTGCGGGTTGGTAGATGTCACGTGTCTTCGAATTTTGTTTGTTTCTAGGAGATGCCGGTTTCCTCACGATATTTTCTTTCACCGTTTTGAGAGCAGTGCAGATGAAATTATTTACACAAAGTAAACCGCCTGCCTGGGTTCGAACCCACGACCTACAACTCGTAAGTCGGGGCCGTTACCACTGGGCCACCACTTCTCTCTTTTGTTTATATGATTGAAAACTGTTGAATTATGGATACCAGCAGTGAATTAAATAATAGGTTTAAAATACACAGCGTGTACAGACAATTGAACTGTACAACTATCTCCATTAGACTAACATCGTTATCATGAAAAAATTATCAACTGTTCCATACAAAACTTCAATACCTACCCAAATGTATGGGACGGCACATAATTTTATCGACACACATATCTAAAAGAAAGCGATAAGGTCGCCTATTGTATATTTTAGTGTAGTGTTTGATTTATTTTTTGTTGTGTATTTTTGTGGTGTATAATAAAGTATACAGGGCATCCCACGACTTTGCCACATGGAGGGAAAGTCCCGCCACAGTCATGTATAGATGACAGAGCAAAATGTGCCCAGCACGCCACGGTCACGACTACATGACAGATTTTAAGGAATAATTCGTAGCTTGGCGCCGAGGGCACGTCTTTGCTTTTTTGACGTGGCTGTCAATAGGTTAAATACTGATTTGTCCATGACTACCGATCCTATTCATTATTCTGAAGAAAATTTTAAATTAAATGTTAAATTTCATGATCTTCCTTATATTTTAGATGTTATGTTATTTATAAGGAATAAATGTATATGATTGAGCCTTTCGATCGGTACAGTAAAAGTTCAGGTTTTTTTTTTATCACAGGCGATTATTTAAAATTCTTTGAATGCAGTTCATATTGTTTTTAAAATAAAAATGAAGTCTTCATTCAGTATTTTTTTCTATCTACAGTATTTAAGGTCCCTCCATGTGGCAAAGTCGTGGGACGCCCTGTATTTAAATGAATAAATATATTTAGATAAAACGCTGTATACACTGGATAAACTACTACACAATACTTAGGTAAACATTTTTGTAGCTCCTATCACACTGGAAACTTACGGAAGGATCTTGCCCAACAGACTGTGTGATATTACCTACAGTTCACTAACTAAAAAGGATGAAGAAGTGCGGCTAAACACAAAGAAAAATAATAAAACTACCAGCTGTTTAGCAATGTTGTTTTATTCAATCCTATTACTTAATCCTGCTAACTTCCTTAAGGCGCAGATGTATGATTTTAGTGACTTTTAAATCTGTTATTACGCCTTCATATAATGCAAGTAAGTTATGCAAAAAATGTATGTTAACTAGAACGCATACACATCAATTCTATATGTGAATATTTATGTGTTGTAGTAAAATACTTTATGAAATAAATTAAGGAAGTAAGGGTAAAAAACGATATTACTTTCGAACTACTTAAGATATTGTCATGTTTTTTTTGTATGAATAGAATATTTTGTTATCTATATTTCTATCTGTGATTGTTTCATATATTCATATTATATTACAAAAAATAAATATTCCCTAAGAAACCGAACGGCGCACTATGGAAAATCGAGGTCTGTTTCAGATAAAAAATCGATAACTTCTTTAATTTTCAAGAAAGACGCTTGAATTTTTGCACATTTTTGCACAGTATTCAATAAGACTTTAGATAACGTTCAGATGTTATCATTTTACTAAAGAATAAATATTAAAAAAAATAAAAATAAAATGAAAACTTTTACAAATGGTCTTTATTTATTTCCTTAGGGACAACACTATTTATATTGTGAATACAAATGTATAATTACATTAGTTTATTATAAAACAATAGTAATATAGCTATTAGTAATTACTAAATAAGTAATTAAAATTATGATTACAAATATTTATCTTATAAAACATTTAAAGTTACGAAATTTATAAGTAAAATTAATACTAAAAAAAATATGTATATTAATACATAGTAAACACTTGCTTAATTATATTTGGTGAACTTCGGGATCCAAAATGAGTTCGTTCACTTTTAAAAGATCTAGGGTACCTATCTTCATCAAGTGACTTCAAATTTCTGCTAAATGTTTTTCTAAGACTGTAAATGTATGGACCTGATATAAAGAAGAGTATGAAATACATCCTCATTTGTAGCCGTACGAGAGCACTTCCTGGCATGATGTAGCCGAAATTTTTTATAATCCTTATTGCGGGATTCTTGCGCATCTTCTGAAAGTTGACCAATAGGAAGCACAGCAAAATGCTTAATGATACTTCCACCATGAATAAAAAAGGTATGTACTCACTGAAGATGGCATGTAGTACCAATCATAATTGTTCACATAGATTGTGGCAGTTTCCATGGCATAATTGCCAATTTTTCAGCATTTACCATTACACCAGATGAAAGAGCTTGTAAAATGATATAAAGCCGTTTAATCAAATTTATATCCACTCCTGTAATTTCAGCAAAACATACTGAATTGTAAAAAAATCATATAACAGTTTTAATACGAATTTGTAATAGCAATATTAAGTGAATCCACTGTTTATATATTATTTGATAAATAAGGGTAGTGTGCGTTTGTTGATTAAAGTTGTACCGCAAAATGAGTGCAAACTGTAGATAGTATAAATAATTAATATTTAAATAAAATATACCGCAAACTAATTAGTGAACTATTCACATTAGAAGCCGCAAAAGATAGAGGTTTTCTGTTCCCTGACTTGTGTCATACTTTTCACGAAAACTTCAAAAACCGAACGTATCCGCAGCTAATTTTTATAAAGATGTTTATGAATATCTACGCAACAAAACAACATCAAATGTAAAGCATCGGGAGACATCGGTAACTGTCAAAAGTTTCGAAGAAGTTAAAAAACTGTGTTTTTTCCCCTCACTTATTGTTAAGTTTTTTTTTATAGAAATATAATCATAAAACCTATAATATTATAATTGCTTTAAACTCTACATACAATGGGCTTTTTAGAAATGTATAACACTTTATATCTATTACCACAATTTTTTGAAAGAAATCAATTTTAAAATACTGACGTAAACAGACCTGAAATAGACATATTTTAGAATTGACACTTTGTCGTTTTAAAAAATATTCCAAATGTAATTCAAGCAAAATTACTACATTATATTAAAGTTTCACTCTTATACTATAAAAATAAAATAAAATGCGTCAGTAACAACATTAGTAAAAACGATTTTTTATTTTAAAGGCTTAAATATTTTTAACCTACCTAAAGGTGCATAATATCATGCATATCATTCTTACCTACGGCTCACCCAAAAGGGACAGAGACTAAAGAAAAATGAAAGTTACCTCTCAACTCAAAAGTTAATCTGAAGAAGGTAAAACTAATGATACGAACTAGGTTTGGTTCTAGGTCTTGAGTCGTCTATTATTGAGATAAAATTGTCAGCCGCCTCGACAACCCTATCCGTAATGTACAGACGCTAAGAAAAATATTGGCATGAAGTTATAATAAGAATGGGTAAAAATGTAATTATACAGAACGAAAACTGTATAAAAGTACAAGTACAGGAATAATAAATAAATAATACCTACCTAACATAAGAAAATGATCAAAGGAACTATAAGCTTCCACGAATGACCTACGCAGAGACACGACAGAAGCAGAAGTAAGTAGCATACTGGAATAATGAAATTGTAAGTATCATTGTAATATATATATACCTAATAAGTAAGTATTAAAACGAAAATCAAAGCATAACCTTGACGACAGAACATGGTATTCCAATATGACCTAACCTGAAACAAATGAGAATAAAAAAATCAAAATCTGTCTAGCGTACTGTAGTGTGCGGGACGTACTACATTAATAAATAATGGTGCCGATTCCCTTGTTCACAAACTAAACTAAATTTAAGCATCTTTTTCTTTCTATTTCATTAAGAAAAGGACAGAAGATATATTTTAGTTTAGTCCTGTCAAATTAATCAGCGCTTGACGTAAATTGACGTAATTTTAGTAGCCAAGTTTTTAATCACGTCTAAACTTGTATGGAGTAGTGACAGGCGCTGATTAATTTGACAGGACTAATCTTCTGTCATTTTCTTAATGAAATGGAAAGAAAAAGATGCACTGAACTTAAATTTAGTTTAGTTTGTGAACAAGGGAATCCAAATTCCTTTTTGATAACTGTTAATATATTTATATTTTTGAATTCAATACATATTCCTTTGTGAGTTCATTAAAGACTGTCTCCGTGACAATCCATCATTTCAAATCTATCTTCCAATTTAAATGTTTATTTTTATTAAGGCACTGACAAGACCTAACTGACCAAAATAGGCTTTTCTTAAGAAAAAAAATTGCCAAATCTGTATAGTTTGTGGTAGCGAAAAAAAGATATATTAATTTTGAACATATTTCTAAGAACTTGGTTGTTACCAAAACACGTTTTGAAAAAAAAATCTCGTTACAAACTAACGTTAAAGTAACCTCTTACCTTGAGTTCCAAACAAAAATATCTGTATTAAATATCAACATATGTCACCTATTTAATTAATAACAAGAACGTCTTATTTGAATGCAGAACTTGGTTGTTTTTTATTTTCGATTACTCAACTCAATTTTGAGTAAATAAATAATTGCTTCATATTTTGCAATAAATTACAAGCGTTGTGACATCGCGCTTCTCTTTCTTTTCTATGCAGTCTTACAGAGACCGCGGTTTAGGTGTTGTCAGCGTTTTAAGTTGCCAGTGTTAACTAGCGGCTAGGATGATGCATTATCATAGAACCTCTACAGTACTAGTGATTATGGAACTAGGTACGCTAGACAGACAGATTGGTTGTAGACTTGCTGTTATTAGCAAAACAAAACTTTTGGGTTTCGTACAATAAATGAATTAACTTGGGATAAAAATATGGTAGATCCATATTTTTAGCCCAAGTTAATTTATCCCATAAACAAACTTGACTTTGTAGTTGAAAAAGATATTCTCCCTTATATTTAACTGCAAATGTAAGTTTACACGCACAATTTTGAGAGATTTACCAAGTTATTTTAACGACATTTTTAAAGGTTTTCCTGAAATCTTTAGGTAAAGAACTATTTTCTGTATTTTTTTTTTTAATTTTTGGCCGCAGTAGTTCCTGGTTTGAGATTTCCCCACCCTTAGGTGGGGAAATCTTTTTTTTTATTGAGACCCCCAAAACAAGTTTTTTCATTTGATATGTCACACGGTACAGTTTGCAGAAAAGTGACCCTCATGTTCAAAAATCATTAATTTACGTTACACGTCCATGTTTGGGTCAGAGAAATTCATATGTGTACCAAATTTCAACTTAATCGGTCCAGTAGATTTGGCGCAAATTGTCTGTGACAGACAGACAGACACACGAGTGATCCTATAAGGGATCCGTTTTTATCCTTTTGAGGTACGGATCTCTAAAAGAGGACGCTGCCTCTTTACTTTAACAAACCCTTAGTAGGTAAGTATTTGAGAATTGCGACGCCTCATAGATGAAGAGAGGCACCTAATATATGGCTCTGGTGCCTGTAACTACAGCGTTATCAATTCATTATACATCAGAATACAGCAATTGATTATATACTTGGTAGCAGAAATTGATATGGTGCAATGGTATTTCCTCCCAAGACAAGCTCTTTTACAAATAGAGCTCTACTCAATGATAATCATTCGGCGCCACGGACGAGAGAATCGCGAGAACGCTGTGCCTTCAAATTATCGCCGCGACGATATCGCCGTGAGGACATTGATTCATAGAGTTTCTATTGAATTTGATGGCACGGCGAGACTATCACCGCGATTTTCTCACCCTTGGAGATGGCGCCATATGAATAAACTGAGGTAGGTACAAGGCCTCGAAGTTCGATAACTTTCAATGTCGACAATGTCAGACAGAGTATAAGATACGATTAGATAAGATAAGATGATAATTTATTTACTCAAACATGAGTACAATACATAGGTACTACAGAAATTGTCAGCATGCAAGAGATGTTAAAAGTACAGATAAAAAAAGATCATCACGTTTGCCTTAAACAATGGCATATTAATCCGTATGGTGCCGGACGTAAATAATAGTACCAACCCATTTCTTCCCCTGGGTGTCGTAAAAGGCGACTAAGAGACTTACTAGAGAATGGGCAGCAGCGTTCTCTATGCATATTAACACGATACTGCGATCGCCAACCCGCCTGCCAAGCGTGGCGATTATGGCAACCCCTCCCCCCGCCCCAAAGGACAACACCTAAAAAAAATACAGCCCCTAGTACCAGGCGGCCCGCCTAACCGGTCAAGGGGTGCTAAGAATACCCGGAAGAGATCCGGCTACCAAAACTACCGAAAACTAGACCTGGCAACATATAACACGCGTACACTCCGGACCGACGAGAAGATCATCGAACTCGAGGAAGAATTGAGCAGGTTACGATGGGGTATAGTAGGGTTATCTGAAGTCCGATGAGAGGGGGAGGACTCGATAATCCTCAAATCCGGGAACTTGCTCTGTTTCCGGGAGGGCGACCGACAGTCCCAAGGTGGTGTCGGGTTTATCGTCCACAAGTCCCTTGTGAGCAACGTGGTGAAGATCGAGAGTGTGTCGACAAGAATCGGAAAAGAGTGTGTCGAATATCCAAAAGATATTCGCTGAAGGTCGTACAGGTTTACGCCCCGCGGGTCACACCCCAACGATGAAGTGGAGCCCATGTATGAGGATATTTCCAGAGCCATGCATGGCTCTAAAACTCACTTCACCGTTGTAATGGGGCTTCAACGCGAAATTGGGCTAACGAAACGGTGATGAGCTGCGAGTGGGGCAATTTGGAGTTGGACGTCGGAACCACCGAGGCCACCTACTAGCCAGTTTTATGGAGAAGGAAGGCCTCTTTATAATGAACTCCTTCTTGACGTGAGCACAGAAAGTGGACCTGGCAGAGCCCTGATGGTGCTACAAAAAATGAGATTGACTTCATTATGTCGACGAAGAAGCAAGTATTCAATGATGTCTCTGTGATCACCGCGGTGAAAACCGGAAGTGATCACCGAATGGTAAGAGGCACATTGAATTTAAATATCAAGCTGGAAAGATCTCGACTGATGAAGTCTACGCTCCGCCCAGCACCAATCCAAGTCCAAAACCCCGAGAGCTTTCAGCTCGAACTTCGAGTGCCTAGGGAGCTCCGTGGACGATTATAACGATGGGTTCGTGGAAACTGTCCATACGATCGGGTCTAAGATCTTCAAGACCCGTCGTACAAATAGAAACAAGAAGCTCTCTGGTCCTACTATACGGCTCATGGAGAAGAGGCGCGAGATGATCCTGCAGTCTTCAGTTGATGCTCTTAAGTACCGCCAGCTCAATAGACGGATCTCTAAGTCCTTAAAAAGCGACCTTCGCCGCTTTAATACAGAGCGCATTAAGGACGCGATAGAGCGGAATAAAGGCTCCAAGGTCTTTACAAGAGATCTGTCTATTGGACAGAGCCAGCTTGTGAAACTGAAGACCAACGATGGCAGGATCGTATCCGCCAAACATGAGCTGTTGAGAGAGATCGAGAGTTTCTATGGACAGTTATACACGTCAACAGGTAACCCTGGCATGAATCTGGCAAACGACCCAAGCACTAGATTGACCCGACACTACACCGAAGACATCCCGGACGTCATCTTGTACGAGATTAGGATGGCTCTGAAGCAGCTCAAAAACAACAAGGCGCCGGGTGATGACGGAATTACGCCTGAACTTCTGAGGGCCGGTGGAAAACCCGTTCTCAAGGCCCTCCAGAAGCTGTTTGGTTCCGTTATACTCGAGGGCAAAACGCCACAGGCATGGAACAGAGGTGTGGTGATACTGTTCTTTAAGGAGGGCGACAATACCCTCCTTAAGAATTATAGGCCCATCTCACTTCTGAGCCACGTCTACAAGCTGTTTACAAGAGTCATCACGAACCGTCTCGCGCGCAGGTTTGACGACTTCCAGCCTCCCGAACAAGCCGGATTCCGTAAAGGCTTTAGCACTGTAGACCACATACATACGCTGCGGCAGGTTATACAGAAGACCGAGGAGTATAACCTGCCTCTCTGCTTAGCGTTTGTGGACTAAGAAAAAGCCTTCGATTCGATCGAGACATGGGCTGTACTGCAGTCTCTTCAACGGTGCCAGATCGACTATCGGTACATCGAGGTGCTTAAGTGTCTGTACGAAAACGCCACTATGTCAGTCCGACTCCAGGACCAGACCTCGAAACCTATCCTTCTGCAGCGAGGTGTGAGGCAGGGAGACGTTATCTCTCCGAAACTGTTCACCGCTGCACTGGAAGATGTCTTCAAGGTTCTGGACTGGAAAGGGCCAGGCATCAACATCAATGGCGAGTACATCAATCACCTTCGGTTTGCCGACGATATAGTTGTCATGGCTGAGACTATGGAGGACCTCAGTACAATGCTCGATGACCTCAGTAGAGCTTCCGAAAGAGTGGGTCTTAAAATGAACATGGACAAGACAAAGATCATGTCAAATGTTACACCCATTCTCATGAAAATCGGAGACGCTACGCTCGAAGTTGTGGACGAGTATGTTTATCTAGGACAAACTGTCCAGTTAGGTAGGTCCAACTTCGAGAAAGAGGTCAATCGTCGAATCCGACTCGGCTGGGCAGCGTTCGGGAAGCTACGCAATATCTTCTCGTCCCACATACCACAGTGTCTCAAGATGAAAGTCTTTGACCAGTGCGTGTTGCCAGTGATGACCTATGGCACTGAAACGTGGTCGCTTACAATGGGCCTTATCAAAAGGCTAAAAGTCACTCAAAGGGCAATGGAGAGGGCTATGCTTGGAGTTTCCCTAAGTGATCGAATCAGAAATGAAGAGATCCGCAGGCGAACCAAGGTCACCGACATAGCCCGAAGAATTGCCAAACTTAAGTGGCAGTGGGCAGGGCACATTGCTCGCAGAACAGATGGCCGATGGGGCCGAAAGGTTCTGGAATGGCGACCACGTACCGGAAGACGTAGCGTTGGAAAGCCTCCTACAAGGTGGACCGATGACCTTGTGAAGGCCGCAGGAATCCGCTGGATGCGGGAAGCACAAAACCGGTCGAAGTGGCGGTGCTTGGGGGAGGCCTATGTCCAGCAGTGGACGTCTTTCGGCTGAAATGATGATGATGATGATGAATGGTATGCAAATATTAATAAAATATACTATAGTGTCACTCCGAGTCTAATTATTTAAAAATGTTATGATAGTATAAAGATCATTAAAAAATACTAAATAAAAAATCTCTAATTTAAAAACTAATTTAAATTATAATACGCTTTATCTGCTACAACATTTTTGACTTTCTTTTTTTAATAGTAATTTGATTTTCTGTCAAGAGACAGAAAATCAAATTACCAATTATCAATGCCATCTCACAATACATATGTTATGTAAGAACATAACATATGTATTGTGAGATGGCATTGGATTGATCTGTCCAAGATTAATTATTTACTCATTGACATTGACATTGATGATTTTTTTTATATATACAATGACATGAATATTTACTTTTTGAAGTATTATTATTTTTTTTTTAATTATTGTGAATGTGAAGACTATGTGGGTTATTGTTTTTATTTTTTCTCTTAGTTAGTTTTAATCTTGGTCTGGCAGTTTGAGTCACCCAAATGTCCTATCTTTGGTATTGTTCGTCGCATCTTTGAGCTCCTTAAGTTCTGAGTTGAGCTGCACGATTACTGACAAATGCGTGAACTGGAGGTCCACTCAATCTGTGTGGTTCTTTCCTCATAAGACCATTTCAGACACCAATCTAGGTATATGGTCTTCACATGATCTGACCAAAATTATGTCTGGACTTTAAAAGAGACTGTGACCTCTGAGTTTGTTTCGGTCTTTCTTCTCAGAGTAGTCAGATAGGAAACGCCGAGCTCAACTAGTTTTTTTTTTTTTTTTTTAATATGATTGACATGTAAAAGTTTTTGTACAAACCTACTTACAGAAAATAAAATCATTTCATCATTTCATTTCATTTCATTTCATAGATTATTACAGGTAAATTAAAGCTAGGTAAAATAAAGCTTATTAGCTCTGCTACGACTACCCTCTTCCTAGGTTTTACCTATCAAGTAGAATCTTTGAAACTGAAGCATTGAACACTCTGTAACCGAGTTCATGTAATGTTAACGTAGAAATAAAGAACAGAAGCAGTGATTGAAGAAGCGCGACGCTCAACTACTTGCCTACATTGTCTTATACATGTATGTGAATACATACATCATGCTTCTACTCTTCGAAGGGGTAGGTAGACATACAGGTAGGTATATTGTTGTAGTAAGAGAGGAATGTTTCCGCAGTAGCAATTTAGATTTTGGATTTATCTATGCCCAGTTATTGGCAATTGGCTCGCCCCTTTTCAAATATGATCGAATGTATATCCAAAGGTAAGTGGCGAAATATGAGAATTAAGTTATGCAATAAAGCGGCAAGCCTATTGCTAGTTACAGTTTTTTGTTCATACATGGTTACAATGTTTAGGAACCTATTGATTCATAGTTAAATGAATGAATAATGTAAGATATGTTTATTATAATAGATATTTGCTCACCTAGGTAGGGCATGGTTTAAAAAACTTTTGTTGTATGTATCACCTCTTTTTTTTTTTGGGAATATTTCAAATAACTTTGAGGGAGGGCGTGTCAGACTCTTACTGACTAAAATCCATCCGAGTCCCTTCCGTTGCCTGTGTTGCCAGGGGCCTCGGTAACCCTTTCGAACTTTCCAGCGACCCCGGCAGGCATCGGCTCTAGTGGACCCCTACACTTGTGCTGACAACATCTCTTTAAGGCGCGCGTGGAACATAACGCGCCGTCGATTCGGGCCTGGTCCTTACCGGACGGTGAGCTACCCATTGCTCGACGTCCGCAAGCCCGCGCCTACGGTGGCCGGAAATCCGCCCGGGATTCCCGACGCCCTAGGCGTCTCCTGCGGCGGCTAGGGGCGAGAGGGCGCGAAATTTGCCTTTCCCTCAACCGTCCCGCCTCCTTCTTCGCGAGCATTACTGCTTCGCAGAAGCAGGTGACGGCTGCCATGCTTTGTTAGTCCATGGTTACAATGTTTAGGAACCTATTGATTGATAGTTAAATTAATGAATAGTGGAAGATATATTTTTATTATATTAGATATTTGCACACCTGTTTAGGTAGGACATGGTTTAAAAAAAAACTTTTGTTGTATGTATCACCTCATGTGCCCATATCCAAGCAAATAATTAATTTGATTTGATTTAAAAATTATAACACTTATGCTAATTTAGAATTGATTAAAAATCGAACCCAGAGGCAAAGTCAAAATCACATAGGTATTATTTACAAATATATCAACCGTAGACAGCATCTAAATAAGTCTGCAAAGTAAATTCACAGTCATATCCTCATATCGATCCACTCGTTTCCATTCTAATAATCGTTATTGGAAAACTGGAACTTATAAGACGGTTAGGTACTTAAACAAGACTTGTTTTTCTTATTGCGTTTGGAATCCTTCCTGTAGATTGGTGGGCCCATGTACACACTACAAATTGTCGAGAATCATCAAAATTAAATACATTTATTTGAATATTTGTTGTATAAATACCCGGTAGCAAGAGTACCTACCTGGGTTCGATTCCCGGTTCGAGCAAATAGTAATTGGGTTTTTCCTGGATTTGTTGCCGGTTAATCGCAATAGGCTCGCCTCCTGTTACATGGGACTTTAGCATACCAGAATGGTGAAATGTGGGTGTACGATAGGTACAACTCTGCCTAACCCTTCGGGGAATACACGTGTGATGTTATTTAACGTGTTGTTGCATTAGTTGTTGTTGAAAGTAATGATAATTCTTAAACTCGAACTTCTCAATTTTACAGTTTAACTATTTACTCGCGACATCTATGATCTAAAAAAGACAACAAAGTTTGCAATCACCTTGAAAATATATAATGTGGACTCATAGCGCCATCTATTGAGGGGTGAGAACATTCAAAATTAGTTTTGGTAAGTAGGTGTTGATGTTTAGAAACAAGAATATTTCTGGATAGACACGAAAGTAAATAATCTATAGCTACACAATATTTATTTCTAGAATGTACATTGAGTGAGCACATACCTCTTCCAATTTATACACATATACTTATCGATGGTCTTATTCAAATGATTTGATTACATCTACTATAAAAATATTTTTTATTAAAAAGATTTAACGTAAACTTATGTTTTTTTTTTTGTATTAATAATAAATCTCAAATGAGGAAGTTATACTAAGTGATTGTAATGGAATAGTATAAGAATTTAAAATAGAAAAGAAAAAACTTATAAGAAATGTTCTGGTTAGAACAACTAGCGACATCTATTATCGAATAGAATAACAAGTAGACACGTGGGTAAAACAGTACACAAAATGCTTCGGGATGTGAAGTAAAAATAATAAAAATTAGGATTCCAAGTAGATGACCTGTTCTTTTAAACTTTTTATTATTATTTTCGTCTGTGGATTATTTAATAATAAAGCACATTATTAAAAATAAACTACCTGAAATGACTTTTAGGAATTTTTTGGTCTTTTTCGTGTCATTTTGGTTGGTTTTTTAGTTTTACTTGTATTTAAGTAATGTTTTTATTTGTTTGCCAGATTGAGAAGGAAATTTATAGGTAGGTACTTATTATAGATGAAGTGTGATTGGTTGACCTATCTAGGTACTACCAAATTGATAGCATTAATTTATTGTCATAGTCTTCATTATAAATAGGTAACAAAATCGGTACCTTACAACAACACTCGGATTTAGGAATCCTAATATTCCCAATCACTATAGGAATTTTAATAAGGAACTCAGTAAATGAGCAAAGTGTGATAGGTAGGTAGGTACCTACCTAAGAGGTAGGCATTTTTGTAGTAGTATATTATTGTAGTAGGTAACCTAAGTTAGTTCTGCTCTCAAAACGGTGAAGAAAAACATTGTGAGGAAACCGGCATGTTCTAGAACCAAAAATTCGAAGACATGTGACATTTACCAACACGCACTGGGCCCGCGTAGTGGGTTACGGCCCACTCCCTCTTACAGAGAGGAGGCCTGTGTCCCGGCAGTGGGAGCATTATAGGCTGATTATGCTTAGTGATCCTGCTGTGCTAACTCACCTAGCTTCGTACTAGTGCTTCGTACTACTTCGTACTCATCATCATCATTTCAGCCGATAGACGTCCACTGCTGGACATAGGCCTCCCCTAAGCATTGCCACGGCCGGTTCTATGCTACGGTTGTGTGTGTGGTTTAGACTAGTGTGATAAGTGATAATCCTGTCAACGCACCGTCAACAGTGGCCATCTTTACTTTTCATGAGCAATTTTACCAATGACTACCTGTGCTTAAATATATCTCGATTCCAAAAAATCTGTTTGCGCTATGTAATCGGTCAAGGACAGCTCATGAGACACAATAGGTTTTCCATTGTTTGGCACCACATGGGGTACGCGCCGGGCTTCATAAGTTAATGTCAAAGAGATACAAAAATTGAAAAGTCGACAATTTGTAACAGATTTTTGGTAATCGAGAGATATTTAAGACGCTGACGACACCTAATACGCGGTCACTGGCAGATTGCATAGAAAAGAAAGAGAAGCGCGATGACACAAAGCTTGTAATTTATTGAAAAATATGAAGCTTTTTAAATTATCTATTTACTCAAAATTGAGTTGAGTAATATAAAACATAAATAAAAAACATCTAAGTTCATTCAAATAACACGTTGTTGTTATTAATTAAGTATGTAACGTATGTTGATATTTAATACAGATATTTTGGATAAGGTAAGAGGTTAGTTTAACCTTATTTTTATTTTTTTTTTATTGAGATTTTTGTTTAAAACGTGTTTTGGTAACAACCAAGTTCTGGGAAATGTGTTCAAAATTAACATATATTTTTCCGCTACCACGAACTATACAGATTTGGCAATTTTTTTTCTTAAGAGAAGCCAATTTTGGTCAATCGGGTATTGTCAGCGGCTTAAGTAAGTACAGTACTCATGGGTAAAGTTGCTTATGGAAAGTAAAAATGCTGTTAACTGTACCTAACTTATATTTTTTTCAAATTCAGATTTTGAAATCATCTTTAAGTAGTCGGACTTTTAATTACAACATAAACATCACGCCTTTAATCCCCGAGGGGTTTGGCAGAGGTACACCTATAATTCACCCGCATTTCGCCAGGTATGTTTAAGTCCCATGTAATAGGGAGCGAGCCTATTGCCATCAACCGGGCAAAAATTCAGACTTCGGGCTGCTACTGAGAAATTCCTGATGGAAAAACCCAATAACACTTTGCCCGACCTGGGAATCGAACCCAGGACCTTGTGCTCAGCAGTAGCGCTTGCGGCCATTAAACCAACGAGGCAGTCAAGGCAGAGGCAGAGGCTGTTAATTAGGTGCAGTAAAATGACACTTCTTACTGTCATTTTGTTTAAAAATGTTAAAAGTTATTGACGAAATGACAGTCAGATCTCAGAAGTGTATTTTTCCTGCAGATAATTAAAACTCCTAGTGCAGAGATGGATGAACAACAACTCTACTGAACAACTTCAAAAAACTGCTGTTGAACGGTGATCATTCTTAAAATCACCACACCTGGAAAATTGTTTGGTGATAGCAGTATTACAGGTACCTAGGCCTAAATTTCTATTTTGTCATTTAAAGCCATCATTTATCTAGCCATTTCCCAACTGTGTTAGAGTCGAATTCCAGTATTATTGGATGCAGCTGCATACCAGTATTTTACATGGAGCGACTGCCTATCTGACCTTTACAACCCAGTTACTGGGTAAAACAATATCTACCCCCTTGGTAAGATTGGTTGTCAGACTTTTCGGACTTCTGACTACACGTAACGACTGTCAAAGATCTACAACTGACAGTTGAGACCAGCGGCTTCACGTGTTTTCCGACTTTGTTATTTAAAGGGAACTGTGCCCCGCGGATTCACTCGCATAAGTCTCGATCCCGTGGGAACATCGGAATAAAAATGTATCCTATGTCATAATCCAGGTCATGGTCTACTCATGTGCCAAATTTCATCCAAATCCGTTCAGCCATTTTAGCGTGAAAGCGTAACAAACTAACAAACTCACTTTCGCATTTATAATATTAGTTAGCATGACTTACGATGACAATTCCAGCTACTTACACACTTTTTTGACAAATTTTCTTAGTTGCCTTCGATTTTTAGAGGATCACACAGCAAATAATTATTTTACAAAATACTTTCTCATTAAACGGTTTACCTATATTGCTGTTCTTAGCAATTTATTAAAATTAAACAGTGTTGTCTTAGGCTAATATTTAAACTGTATCTCATGGAATGAGATGCTGCCGTCGACGCCTCGATGGTGCATGCTTGCATAAGAAGTAAGCGGTTCCCTCGGGCCTTGAAGACTCCAGAGGTCCCAGGTGTGTTAAAACTTTCGACAAATATTCTGGCAAAGAGATCCTCTCCCTCAGAGGTAACAGTATTGTTACCTTGTGTACCTAGCTAGATGCAATAAGTACCGAAGTAGGTATCTATCAATTAATCGGTCTAATGACCTTGCGTAAGAGTTTATCGAAGTAACGTCACATTCAACTAAAATGCCGTCTATGTAACGAGAATCGGACACCTCTACACAAGGTAGGTAGAGGATTCTTTGTGAAGGAACTCGTCAGGGGTAGTATATTACCAGCTATACGATTTCTGCCTCCTGAATTACATGGCCATAAGACATTTCAGTCATTAAAATTAAAATTAAAAACATTTTTTTTCACATAAGCCCATATCGGCTCTTATGAAACGTCAGAAGCAAGGTGCACGGTCCCATTGGTCGTTTCCTATGGAGAAGAGCCGGCAGGAAACTCCACGGTTACTCTTTTCAAGATAATTATCTTTTACTATTTCTTTAAATTACACTGTTTATAGTTATGGACAGTAGGCCTGCCTACTGTCCATAACTATAAACAGTGTAATTTAAAGAAATGAAGACAAAAGAAGAAAAAGATGAAGAAGACTTGTTGACAGGTCAACAAGTACTACCTAGATACTTAACAAAATAGAAAATGGTTAACAAATCTAAGCATCTATGACGTTCTCAAATTCCCAAAAAGAAAAGAATCTATTCAAAAGAAACGAAAATCCTATTTAAAAACCCATTTAAACCAAACGACTTGATTTTTATTACAACTGTAACTAATCTGAATGGATGAGACATGGCATATTTCTCTGGGATGACAACACACCATATGATACTAACCGCATCAAATAGGCAGCCTGTGTGATTACCTAATGATTACCATGACCCATGTGTTGATGACGCTACCCAGGTGTTATCTAAGCGTCTTTGCTCGACCTCAATCGCTTCTAGCAAATAAAATTATCAATAATCATAACTTTAATCCGTATATCACTTAATTAAAATCAACATACAAAAAACTTAGACAACGGAACACCAACGAACTGTCAAGAAAAAAGTTAAAGAAAAAAGTTATCAAAATTAAAATATTATGATACCAAAATGAGTTAATGATCGCAACAAAATTATAGGCCCCCACAAATTTATAGACTCTATGACAGTCTAGCGTAATTACGGAGACCTTTGACGTTTTAACTTTAAAGCTAACTTGTCAACGCTGGCAGTTACTTTTTTAAACTTAACTGACTTTTTTGGAACATGAAAGTGACTCAAAATTTGTTCGGGGTTAGTCGGAAGTTTTGGTTAAAATTACTTTTGACATAACACGCCTGTAATCTGTGAAGGGTTAGACAGAGGTGTAGGTACTTATATTACACCCACATTTCGCCAGTTTTGTTCAATTCCCATATAATTGGAGGCGAGTCTATGGTCACAAATCCAGACTCCGGGCTGCTGAAACTGACTGAGAATTGCGTGGTGGAAAAACCCAATAGGTAATACTTTACTCGACCTGGGAACCTCACCCAGGGGTATATGGTAGCAGTATCTCTAGCGACCACAAGAGCGAGAGGCAGTCCATCACTCAGTCTATTACTTTGGTATTTTATACCTTACCTTTTTAGAGGCTAATGGCTAATTAATAACAGCCGCACGGGTCGATCGATCAGGTTAAACTACGCTTGCCGCGATTGGGCCGTGGATGGGTGATTATTTTTACATTCCAAGACCCCTCCGTGCCTCGGAATACACGCTAAGCCGTTGGTCCCGGCTGTTATTTGTAGAGCTTTGACAGTAATTGTTACGGGTCGTCAGAAGCCCGAAAGTCTGACAACCAGTCTTACCAAGGGGTATCGTGTTACCCAGTAACTTAGTTGTGGAGGTCAGATAGGCAGTCGCTCAATGTAAAATACTGGTATTCAGCCGCATCTGGTTAGTTGGGAAAAGGCTAGCAGATGATGATGTTGATTTGTACCTAGCTAGCTGAATATGTTACCATTTTCTGGATTTCTTTTTGAATAGAGATCTGTATACCATGTTTGTTTCAGTCTGCCTGCATCACCGAAAGGTCAACTAGCAGAAAATACTCTTGACAGTAAGTTCAACTCCTCTATCAATAGTATTTATCTCATAATATCTCTCTCGATGTAGCATATAGTAAAATACTTAGATTGCTTTGATATTTTCAAAAAATCCACAGCCGACACATAAACCATTATTATTAGGAAAATGTTAATATTCTGTACAAGATTTCTTTCGATAAGTTAACTAAATTGAAATTTAGTTGTTGTCATTTCTTTAAATGTACGCATGCTACATTAGGTAGAATGTAAAGCATATCAAGCTACCACAAACTGTAAATTTTTCTCATTCGATTTTGAACTTAACCAACATATTAAGGTTTAAAATCATTTGGAGAAATTTGACAGTTTGTGGTAACCTCATGTGCTGGAGACTGTACATGGATTCCTCACAACTGTATACCTGACGTTGCAGCAAGGTTTTGTTACGAAGTTACTGGAATCACCAAAAGTCGGAATAAGAGTGTCACGGGCCGATGACAGTCTAGCAGAGCGTCACATCGATGGTTGCGAGGCGGCTGTCTTCTGATAACAGAAGATGATGTCAGGGAGCCGCTCGCATACCACGTCCACTGCTATATCCCGGCACAATCCTGACGATATTGAAGCTGCTGAACATCTAATACGAGACCACTTCTGGTGAACGCTATCCTGCACCGATATATTATATCTATGCTATGGGGACATATTTATATCTTGGGCTTTAGGTAACAATCAGGTATTACAATTCATATTTATCCAGAAAACTACTACTTTTTCAGTAGGTCTCTATGCATGCAATAGTTGATATTTATTAAGTTAGTAATTTGCGCTACAGTTATTAAATAATTCACAAATAAGTACCTAGTACAATTTATTTTTCAAAAACGGTTTTTTCAATATTGATTTTTTTCAAAGTGTCACTAAAAATTAGGGAGTATAAAATGAAACAGAAGCTGCGACATTTTAAAGAATTTTATTTTCATTTGTCCATACCAAGAAATAATTTATAATGCTTGCAACTTAATTCTGAAACATAACATCTCTTTATGAGTCAATGAATATTTTTTGATGTCTTATGATTCTTTCCCCTCCCTTTTTTATATAGTTGTACATAATTATTGCTTATTATTATCATTTTAAGACTATTAATAGGCCGCAGGAATTCGCTGGAGACGGGAAGCACAGAACCGGCTGAAGTGGCGGTGCTTGAGGGAGGCCTATGTCCAGCAGTGGACGTCATTCGTATGAAATTATGATGAATGATGAACTTTTAAATTATGAATATTTTGAACATGAACCAACCACCATCCTGACCGAACCAACTTATTTAAGTGCAATACGTCTTTATTTTATACGCATCTCTATTAGTTCTCACCGCATCTCTATCCGTCTCATTACAAAACGAGTTCTATCTTTGATCCAAGCTTAAACCTTCGTCAGTTTTTGTATTTCGAACCTTATTTTGATCGTAGTTCTTTATACCAAATTGATCACTTAGGTTCACAAGACAAACGTTGGTTTGTAATAAGCGTCCGGACCAAGTGTCCGGACTGCCTCGTTGGTCTAGTGGTTGCAAGCACTACTGCTGAGCATGAGGTCTTGGGTTTGATTCCCGGGTCGGGCAAAGTGTTATTGGGTTTTTCTATCTGGAATTTCTCAGTAGCAGCCCAGAGTCTGGATTTGTGCCCGATTGATGGCAATAGGCTCGCCCCCTATTACATGGGACTTAAACATAACTGACGTATTGTGGGTGTACTACAGGTACACCTCTGCCCAACCCTTCGGGGAAAACAAGACTGGATGTTATGGTATGTATTTTAGTCCTTTTCAGTCACATAAGCCATCTAGGTATCTTTTCTGGCCGGCTCTTCTTATTTCTTCTTTGCTCAAAGTTAGGTATTTAAATCAGAGCTAATCTATACATCTATACATACTGTATATAAATAAAATTAGAGTGTCTGTTTGTAATATTAAAATAACCGCTTTTTACTAAATGCATATGGATGCATTTAGTAAAGAGAGGCAAACAAAACAAAAAAAAAAAATGGTATATGTACCGTGTATACATCCATATGCATACACGGTATATATACCAAAATATTTTTTTTACAATTTTTGCCTGTCTATCTGCCTGTCTGTTTGTTCTGGCTAATCTCTGAAACGGCTGGACCGATTTTGACGGGATTATCACTGGCAGATAGCTGATGTTATAAGGAGTAACCTAGGCTTTTTTTACAAAAAGCCACGCGGGCGAAGCCGGCGCAACAGCTAGTTATAAATAAAACAATTAACACTAAGTATAAGTAGGTATTTAAGTCAAACAAGTGTTTACAGTAGGTATAATTAACTTAAATTAGTACCTTCATAATATTAAAATAACTTTATTTTAATAAACATGAGTGTTTTCATCACTTTTAATTCACTCAACTTTGTTAAATGAACATTTTCTTTGTTGTTCACTGGATAAGTACCAACAAATTATTCATCAGTTTGCGCTACAACTTAAAGTTTGAAGTAATTTAAGTAAAAAATAACATCTAAACACTAGTTTAACAATACGTTTCCCTGCACATTAACCAGTAAATCAACTAACTTTATTGCTGTAATACACATAAATGTCCAAATATGGTGACTTGCACAAAAATATTAAACTGAAGTTAACAAAAGGTAGGTGCTGCCTGCAGTTTTTAGTAACAATTTCATTACTTACGACGTACATATTTTGAATAATATCATGTTTTATTTTATACAAGGTGTCGTTTTGCATCCTCGTCAAGGAGGTAACTATGCTAATGATTCTCGACACGAATCAATAATAAAATAAGTACTTATGTCTTTTTTTATTCTAATTTTCGGAAATCGGCATGTCTGGGACACGCATGTTAAAACGCGGCCAGTGTGATACTGCACTGTAACTGCCCTTTTACACACACACTACCGCATACGCAACGGGGTGATTATGTTCTGTGAAAGTAGTGTAATCTAAAATACTGGCTAACTTAAATAACGAAAAAACAAGTAGGTATGTATTAATTAAGGGTCTCTCTTGTTTAATCGAAAAGAAATTGGCAAATTATCACTTTCCAAACAATTTTCCGCATAATTTCATTTGCCAAATTATTACTTAGCAAATAATCTTGTCACAAATAATTGTAACGTAAACCTAATGTTTGGCAAGCGAACGTTTAAACAATAACTTGTTTACCAACTAGTACTCTTACCAATTTTTATGTAGTCAAATATTTCAGTTGGAATTCATTTATTATTACATTTATTCATTTTACGCAAAATAAAATTTCTACCTCGTCTAACAAGTTCGGTTCTCGATAGCCTGCTAAAAATAATCTCTTTTTTCCATATTTTTTTCTATATAAACTATTCGTTTCTGGCACACGTCACGGTCACGGTTTTAACCTAACCTAACCATTATTTAAAATAATTAACCTACTCTTAACTGGTTCCATAAGTAAACATAAATTTGACTTGTTTCAGACAGATTCAAGCACATCTCATTCACACAACACATTCTCTTGAGGGTGGGAAATCATCAAATAACTTCTCCCGCTCTGGGCGGAGCGGCAGGGTGTGTCAGACTCTTACTGACTAAAACCCACCCGTATTCCTTCCTGTTGCCTGTGTTGCGGGGGCCTCGGTGACCCACAACACATTCTCTAACGTTTGTTGTCCAAAGATTGTTTGCTGTAATAAATCATTTGATTAATGACCAAATGCCTAAATGACATTATCCTTGATAATATTCTGCCGAGTAAAAATTTGACCAAATGAAAATGTGCGTACTAAAATCATTCACATTGCATTGGTATAAAAAAAGGTTGCTTAAATTTGTTTGGGTAGTGAAATTTTGGCAAAATCTTTTCGGCAAAACGGCAGGATCCCATTAATTATTGAGCAGGTATCGTAATGTTATTTGATTATAACATGTCTTTCATAGCAGGCTCCTGAAATTTTACGAGGATGCAAAACGACACACCTTGTATAAGGACATTAATATAGGTGTTAAAATAAAATACATTAGACATATCATTATAAAACTTGCTTAATAGACATAAGCAGTCAGCAAGGTTGACAGTTCAGGGGACCTATAAAGTAAAGCAGTACAATTAATTAAGTATTAATTTGACAGGACTAAACTAAAATTTATCTTCTGTCCTTTTCTTAATGAAATAGAAAAAAAAGATGCACTGAACTTAAATTTAGTTTAATTTGTGAACAAGGGAATCGGCACCAATGTCTTATAAATAGATAAACACAGGCTGCACGCACGACGAAGTGTCACGTTCCGCCTAAGCCGAGCGTGCAAGCAAGAGCGCGGAACTAAAGATAGAGAGGCACGATTGACCTAAGCGTTCGGCTTGTGACGCATCTCTCTCTCGTTATCATGTAAAATTATCGTCCGTAAACCGACTTTACACAACCAGTTTTTGCAATACTTACATTTCACAAAACAATTTCACAAATGCTTACAGGACTCTAAATTTAAGTATGAATACAACTTTATTACAACCAGGCACTTGACTAACCAACATTAGCACTTTAAAGCTTAATATTACGCGAACGGATCCTTAAATCGGAAAATAGTTTTTACAGATCCGCAATATTCTTGAACGGCCTACCCAACGATATCCCACACTATGGGATAGACTAGATTCAAAAAAAGATCATCACCACTTTACGTGCGGTACAGGGAGTACCGCACGTAAAGTGGTGATGATCTTTTTTCCCTAGAATGTTTTTCAAGATTTTATTTTACCACTTCTCGGCGTAATTAATATGTACACCCATGCCAAATTACAGCTTTCTAATACTAAGAGTCTCTGAGCTAAGCCGCGAGTAGACAGACAGACATGGCGAAACTCTAATAAGTGTTCCATGTTGATGTTCCGTACCCTAAAAATTATAGTTTTTTGCACAGTTACAAATAAAAAATACAAATTAACCTCCCAACTTCAACTACCTACCTACGCAACAGAAAACCTATAACGGTATTTTAATACCGAAATCAAGATGGAAACCAAAAAAATAGTTTCAATGCCCACCCACTCCGATACGAATATCCCACCCCCAACATTCGCGTACCACATTGCGTGTCCCACCACTTTGATTAAAAAGAAAAAAATGGAGTTTCGTCATGATCAAAATGAAAAAATACCCACCCCACAGGGTGCCACCCCGCATTTAATTTTAGGGCTGAAGCAAATCGAAGATTTATAAAAAAAAACTTTATGTAATTGTGCTGTGGTTTATGGAAAATAAGGCATAGATAATCGTGTTGATTATTGACGTTTAATTTCAGTTCATCGTAGTTTGGCTTCCGCTCGTCACATTTTCTAAACATTACACACAATTACAATACAATTATTGCAACAACCACAACAAACACAGTACACAATTACAACAATATACAATTGTACAATTATTTTGGAGTTAATCGTAGCGGTTACTTGTATCAGTAAAAAAACAGGACGTTATTTTCAGTAAGAATCCATCATTTTCTTCCTGATGTCTTTTGTTTTTATTACCAGACAGAAAGGTGCTGGCCATACCTTTGCAACATTTTTTTGTGCCATCATCTTTCACAATTCATCCACCTATTTAATCTTTACCGACTGTAATAGCCATCTACCTTGATTCTCAAGAGTTTCCTCACGACACGCCCTTAACTCCTCCGCGTAAAATGCCCTATAGGAACCATGACAACCGATTCCCACCCACACAACTTTTAGGTCAAACGCCGCAATTTTCAGACAATCCTTCACTTACTTTTAACTTCTAAAGGCTTCCTTCAGAAATCTAAGATTACGCGAAATATAAAAATGAAATGAAGCGAGTTCTACCAATCATCGTTTACCTGTGAGGAGGTCGTAACCGCTGCGACCCCCAGGGGGTGAGATTTTTGCCCCTCACTGGCACGTCACTAATGCTTGGTAATTATCAATTAGCTAGCGCGATTTTGTCCTGCTTTCTTGATTTTTATTTATACAGAGATGTTGTTACCGAGATTTGAAAGTTGAGATTGAATTATAATCAATAGAATAATCATTCCTTGTATTTAACGTGAAGCTTATACATTTTAAGGAACTTTATGGCAAGTCATAACATTTCACTGAGCAACGACCTGTTCTTGGACAGATGCGACGCACTGTTTAATTAATTGTTTTAGCTATAGTCATTGTTTGTTACAAAAGCAGTTATTTTCCCACTCTGGAATCGGCATTTTGTTTTTGTTCTGATTCTATTCTATTTTCTCTATGGCAATGGTGCCGATGTCGACTATTCTGCCAATGTCAATGTGTTGAGAAAACGTGCATCTATAAATTTGTTGATAAAATAATTAATTATTGGATTTTTTGATTGTTTGTATGTTGTCATTTGCCAGTGTCGCAACTGACACAGAGTAAATATTACGCAATGTAAATTGTCTTTGGCACTGATATCAAGCAATGGACAAGATTGTCAAATTTGTATAGCTTGAATAGGTACGAGGCTTTTGGCTACTTTGTATGTGTGTATTTTACGTGATTTTTTTGTAATGTGCGTTTTGTTTGTAGAGAATAAACATTATTTTTTCTTTCTTTACACTCCGCCAAATCTGAAATAAAAAAAAATATTAAATTGCATATAGTAATGGTTTTGGTGACCGGAGGTAGATATTTTTCTGTATCGCCACTCGTGGAGATTTAACTAGCTTATGCCCGCGGTTTCGCCCGCGTGAATGTCGGAAAATATACCACAGGAACGAACAACCGAGATTAAAAGTACCTACCCTATATGTTAATCCAACCTGGTATCACCCAGGTCGGATTAACATACACAGAGACAAAATTTGGCATACAGATATATTTGTATGCCAAATTTCATCCAAATCCATTCAGCCGTTTTTGCACCAATCCAGAGCATACATCCAGACAAACAGACAAACGAACCAA
The DNA here is from genome assembly GCA_905333075.3 of Atethmia centrago. NCBI lineage: Eukaryota > Metazoa > Arthropoda > Insecta > Lepidoptera > Noctuidae > Atethmia > Atethmia centrago. The sequence continues at coordinate 24,075,563 of HG995384.1, forward strand.
AATTCTAAAAACTATATTTTCGGCATCAGACTGCGACGAGTTGTGGGGACGAGTCCCAACAACTCGTAGCAATTACTTTTTATTCAAAAATATTCAATGTACAATATTGCCTTCGTTACCATTTTATTAATGTATTGAAAATAACATTGTCCAATAAATAAAACTTTAAACTTCATCCCGTACCTATTAATAGGCTATACCAATATACATTATAATATAATCAGCCTATAATGTTCCCACTGCTGGGCACAGGCCTCCTCTCTGTGAGAGGGTGTGGGCTATAATCTACCACGTGGGCCCAGTGCGAGTTGGTAGATGTACCATGTCTTCGAAAACATAGTCTTAGTACGTTCCCATGGGATAATTTACGACCTATACGTGGACGAAGCCGAGAGCGCTAATATCAATATAATTCTATGAGAATACTTAGGGTAATCAGCAAAATCCTGGTTACAATATTAATAACTGTTGCAGTATTTAAAAGAAAAGTGAAAGAACACTATCTTTCCACGTCGTCATAGTTGCGTGTGTATTTATTATTACACTGTATTTTTTTTTATATATTCTAGTGATATTTATTTTAGAAGTATTACCTATGTATGTTAGTATATTCCCATATTATTTGTTTTGTAAATTGTTTCGATTTTATGTATTCTATTTTCTCTTCTACTCTTATACGCGGTGTCTACACCTCTTTCCTATCACAGGTATGCTAGAAGAGATTTCTTTAGAAATAAGCATCACCTTTGTGTGTATTTTTCTGTTCTGTTCTTCTTTTCTGATTTTATATGTGTGTACATAAATGGTTAAATAAATAAATAAATAATATTTAAATCTTTTGTCTGACAGTCAGGGTTAAAAACCGATTTGAATCGAGACAAAACTGATCCGTCTCATCATCTGCCTAGCCTTTTCCCGGACCATGTTGGGGTCGTCTTACAGTCTGACTGGATGCAGCTGAATACCAGTATTTTACACGGAGCAACTGCCTATCTGACCTCCACAACCCAGTTACTGGACAATACGATACCCCTTGATAAGACTGGTTGTCAGACTTTCGGGCTGACGACCTATAACAACTGTCAAAGATCCACGAATGACAGCCGGGACCAACGGCTTACCGTGCTTTCCGAGGCACGGAGGAGTCTCGGTATGTAAAGATGGTCACCCATCCTCGGACCAACCGCGGCAAGCGTAGCTTAACCTCGTCGTGCAAAACTGATCCATCTACGGCAGACAAAATATTTATGTAGACCGAGATCTAGCGTGAGCAATCCTAATCCTTTCTAATATTATAAATGAAAAATTGAGTTCGTTTCTTTGTAACGCTTTCACGCTAAAACGGCTGAACAGATTTGGATGAAATTTGGCACATGTGTAGACCATGAACTGGGTTAGGATATAAGATACTTTGTATCTCGATATTTCAACGGAATCCAGACTTATGCGGGTTAAACGGTGTGATGCAGCTTGTTGCACTATAAATATATAGTATTAAAATTAACAGCTCTATATAATTCCATCAACATTGTGCGATCAGTTTGATTAACGCCAATCTTTGCTGCGATTGAGATGTTTTAGAGGAAATTTTATTAAACGGCTTGTTAACGAATTGTTTAACTTTAACCATTCGTTTGTTAACCATTTAGAGTATTTTTGTTTTTAATTTTGTAGATTTCTTTTTTTTTTTTTTTAAACAATAATATTTATTTGCAAGAATACAAGTACAACAAGTTGATAAATATAGGTTTTTTACTTTACTATGAGATAGTATATACTTAATAAAATCAAATACATCTAATTAATTAATAAAAATAACTAAAACTATACACAAACTAAAATAGGGCATCGAAAAATTCATCCTAATCGCTGTCGACTGGTCACCAAGAGACTGGCGGCATTGCCACGTTGTATGGCAATGCTTAGCCTCTGGCCAAGGTAAAACCCAGCCCTTGGGTCACGGGAAGTGTCAACCAGCCGTCTGGAGATTTCCGTAAAAAGGCCATGAGCACTCGGACCCCATGGTGTTGTAATTTTTTGTCACTGTTGACCACTGTATAATTCAGATATTTTATTTATTGAGTTGAAAATATCAGTGGAAATATTATCATTTAGATACAGTAATTGGGCCTGACAATTCGGGTGAAGGGTTATAACTATTTAGTTACCTATTACTAGTTAACGTGTCGTCTCTGTGTGAGTAACCTCCCCACCGTAGGCGCGGGCTTGCGGACGATGAGCAATGGGTAGCTCGCCATCCGATAAGGACCAGGCCCGGGTCGACGGCGCGTTGTGACCCACGCGCACCTCAAACAGATGTCAGCACAAGTGTAGGGGTCCACTAGGGCTGATGCCTGCTGGGGTCACGGGAAAGTCTGAAAGGGTGGGTTTTAGTCAGTAAGAGTCTGACACACCCTCCCGCTCCGCCCAGAGCAGGAGAAGTTATTTGATAATTTCCCACACAAAAAAAGAGGGACAATAATTGACTTAATTCCAGATATTGTCCATAGTCAGTATGTCATAGTTATTATACAATTATTTCTATGTTAATCTAATTAGAACATGCTAGATAGGTACTTACTTACCTTATAGATGAAAGGAAATACTTATCGAGAAAATAGTTTGAAGTCACTAAAATTAACTATACAAGGTGTCGTTTTGCATCATCGTCAAATTTCAGGAGGCTGCTATGAAAGACATATATGTATAATCAAATAAAATTACGATACCTGCTCAATAATAATTGTTTTTTTAGTTATTTAAGTTTGACAGTATTCCAGAATACACCAATTTAACAGAACAGAATCATCCGTTGCGTATGCGGTAGCGTGTGTCTAAAAACTACTTATTTTATTATTGATTACCTCCTTGAATTTGACGAGAATGCAAAACGACACCTTGTATAGGCGTTCCTACAGCCTATTGTATGAAAAGAGGCTTTCTCCTGCAGTAAATTGAACATCTTACCAAAAATCAATATTATCGTAATCTTCATAAGAAGATTACCTACCCAACTCCCAAAACAGGAACCACAAGCCAATGAAAAATTAATGAAAGACGCATCACAGTCGAACTTATGCTAAGTACTCGATAAATCTCCCCCCCAAGTCGGTTTCCTCCCAATTTATTCTTTCTGCTCGGCCCCTTAATCCCGTTATTAATGGTGTTTTGCCTCCCCCACAGATGTGTGCAGGAACTGTCTATGGGATGAGATAAGTAGCTTTTTTAGTATCGGAAATCATAAGCAGGGTAGAATGGAAAAAATATCTAAGCGTCGCGACACAAAGGCACCGCTTGTAGCGCTACACGCGGTGTCTTTGTGTCGCGTCGCGTCGCGCGACAAGTCGCGCCAGTATGTAAGAGCCTTAAGTCTCGATCCCGTGGAAATATCGGGATGAATAGTATTCTATGTCCTAACCCAGGTCTTGGTTTACCCATTTGCCAAATTTCATCCAAATCCGTTCAGCCGTATTAGCGTGAAAGAGTAACAAACAAACTGACTCACTTTCGCATTTGTGGTACTTATTATAGTAAAGAGAGTTAGAATTATATATCCATGTTCGATAATGAATAATGTTTTCTGTTTTCCAATCGTTTTCGGTGATTATTCATTGAAAAGACTGAAGGCATTCACTGAAGGAATACATGAAAGTTTCTTAAGACGCTGACAACACCTAAACCGCGGTCACTGTCAGATTGCATAGAAAAGAAAGAGAAGCGCGACGACAAAACGCTTGTAATTTATTGCAAAATATGAAGTAATTATCTATTTACTCAGAAATGAGTTGAGTAATCGAAAATAAAAAACAACCAAGTTCTGCATTAGAATAAGACGTACTTGTTATTAATTAAATACGTAATTTATGTTGATATTTAATACAGATATTTTGGATTAGAACTCAAGGTAAGATGTTAGTTTAACGTTAGTTTGTATCGAGATTTTTTTTTCAAAACGTGTTTTGGTGACAACCAAGTTCTGGGAAATATGTTCAAAATTAACATAAATTTTTTCCGCTACCACAAACTATACAGATTTGGCAATTTTCTTTCTTAAGAGAAGCCTATTTTGGGCAATTGGGTCTTGTCAGCGCCTTAATATTATAAATACAGAAGTGAGTTTATTTGTTTATTTAGTTGTTACGCTTTCACGCTAAAACGGCTGAACGGATTTGGATAAAACTTGGCACATGGGTAGAACGTGACCTAGGTTAGGACAGAGGCTACTTTTCATCCTGGCAGACGAAATCACCGGCAACAGCTAGTATTATAAAAGTGAAAATGGGTGTGTTTGTTACGCTTTCACGCTAAAACGGCTTGTCGGATTTGGATGAAACTTGGCACATGGGTAGATCATGGTCTGAGTTAGGACATATGATACTTTTTATCCTGGTAGTACGTCCCCATGGGATAGTTTCCGAGCACCACGTGGGCGAAGCCGTTGGTAAAAGCTACTACTTTCATAGTTGTCTACAACTTACGAAACTACTACGACATCAGAATCGACACTTCACGTGACCAGAGGGCTGGCTTGTTCTTTAGCTAAAGAATTACCATTGCCATTCAACGTGGCAATGCTGTCAGTCTTCTGGGCACGTTTCCAGATGACAGCGATGCGGACGAATTTTGACGCCTAAGTGTCCTTTTGTTTTTTGTATTCATTTGTATATATAGTTAGTGTACCTAGTGTAAATAGTTAGTAGCATCAATATTGTATATTATCTAAGTTATATTAGTTTTAAAGTTATTGAATAAAATTCCTACGAAAGTACTACGCAAAAGGTTAATGTCGTCCAATTGAGATCGGTAGGACATCCCCAGACGCAACAAGCAAAAACGTCGTATAATTCCAGTCTTATAAGACTTCATATTATATAACGGTTATATAATGATATATATTATATAATGGTGTTTAGCTAACTATTACGTCATATAGACGTTCATGTTGTCAAGCCTATAATGTTCTCACTGCTGGGACACAGGCCTCTGGTCTCTGTGAGAGGGAGTGGACCGTAACCCACCACGCGGGCCCAGTGCGGGTTGGTAGATGTCACATGTCTTCGAATTATCGTTCCAGGATCTTTCGTTCGGTTTCCTGACGTTGTTTTCCTTCACTGTTATGAGAGCAATGGTGATGAAATAATTTACACAAAGTATAGCGCTTGTCCGGGTTCGAACGTATGACCTACAACTCGTAAATCGCGGCCGTTACCACTAGGCCACCACTGCTCTATATAGACGTTCATCATACGATATTTCAGTCGCGTGACTAATGTCTTATTATATTAGGTAGTTGAGTAAACGTTTTCAGGACTAACTTATACGATGTCTTATAATGGGGTCAGTGCATATGTTGAGTAAACGTTTTCAGGACTCACCTATACGATGTCGTATAATGGTATCAGCCATGGCGTTTACTGGACAATTGGTCATATAATCAATATGGCTTTCGCCGGGGACGGTCAACTGGTGATCTTCTTGTGTATGTCACGCACTGCTGGGGCGAAGCCATAGAGAAACATGGCGAAGCACTTGCTGTATCGCTTGATATCTCGAAGGCTTTCGACAGGGTCTGGCACGCTGGTCTGCTCAGCAAGCTTCCTGCTTATGGCATCCCAGCTGGTTTTTGTAGCTGGATATCAGACTTCCTTAGTGAACGGTCGATCAGAGTAGTCGTTGACGGCTGCTCCTCTGACCTTATGGCTATTGATGCCGGAGTTCCTCAGGGGTCTGTTCTCTCTGCAACTCTTTTCCTGCTGCACATCAATGACCTACTACAGACTGGTATTGTTGGGTACGCGGACGACAGTACTGTTTCAGAGTGATACTTGTCCAGCGCAAAAACCAACGGGGCCGCAGTTCGTTCCTTGAGAGAGGCCTTGGTAGAGCGGACAGAGTTGACGTTAAGCCTTGTCTCCCAGTGGGGTGATGATAATCTGGTCACTTTTAACGCCACCAAAACACAGGCGTGTCTTTTTACCACAAAAAGGAGTCGTTTCGACCTGACTCCTACTTTTCGGGGTACATCGGTTCCTGTAACTGATCGGCTCGAGCTCCTAGGCACGGAGTTGACATCTAACCTGAACTTCGGCGCCACCATCGAGTACAAAGCCCAAACTGCGGCCAAGAAACTGGGCATCCTAAATAAGGTGAAGCGATACTTTACGCCTGGACAGCTTTTGACCCTTTATAAAGCGCAGGTCCGATCCTGCATGGAGTATTGTAGCCACCTTTGGGATGGCTCGGCTAAATACCAACTTGCCGCGCTTGACTCGGTGGAACGCAGAGCTAAGAGGCTCATTGGCGACGTAAATCTGGTGGATGCCAAGCTTCACTGTTTGGCCCATCGTCGCAAGGTTGCCTGCTTGTCGGTCTTCTATAGATTGTACTTCGGAGAGTGTGCCCAAGAACTCCACGACCTCATTCCACCGGCCTCCTTCTATTATCGGTCATCTAGGCGCACTTCAGGTTACCATCCCTTCCTGGTGGCTATCCCACCAGCTCGCACTAAGCGTTTCCAAACTTCTTTTATAATGCGCACAGCAAAGGAATGGAACTCTCTGCCTGCGTCTGTGTTTCCGAACGCATACAACCCTAATCTCTTCAAAGTGAGAGTGAACAGGCTTCTTCTGGGTAAGCTCGCTCCATCGTCGACTTTGTTTCTGTCACCTCTGACATAGACTAAGGTCAAGAGCAAACCCATCACAAATAAAAAAAAAAAAAAAAAAAATAAACGTATCGGTTAAACATTGTCGGGTGCAAAATCTTTTATATTATTAAAACGCCGCTTAAACGTTTGTGCATGACTCTATATAACAAAACTATTTTGGTGTTATGGAAGACTAACTAAGACGTGTATGCGACTAAAATGTTGAACTGCAACGGTTGCATAACTTTAATCATTTAAAGGTCACACCCACATTTTAATTAAACCATTCCCATATTGTTTGTCATACAAAAGAGATTTAATTAATAAAACCGGCCAAGTGCGAGTTGGACTCACACACCGAGATTCCGTACCGTATTAAGATCAAACAAAAAATGCCCAAAAAAATCACGTTTCTTGTATAGGGACCCTCTTTACCTAATATATTTTTTTTTGTTATAACGGCAAAAAAAAAAATGCACAACCTGTGAAAATTTTAATGGTCTACCTTTTAAGGTTCATGAGAAAAGTGAGTATTCCCGCTGACAGACAGACGAACGGACGCACAGTGGAGGCTTAGTAATATGGTTCCATTAGGCAACAGGTTACGGAACCCTAAAAAGTAATAAATAATTAGGGAACTCTAAAGTCGACTCAATATGGCCGGATCATTATGGTGGAGGAAAATCTATACAACATGTTTGTTATATTAGTGTATTATAAGGGTCGCGATGTAACTTAGACAAGATGGTTGAAGTTTTATTATGAAAACATATTTTTAATAATTAAATAAAACCATTGAATTACAAAGAAATAGAGGAGGACGTTAAAAACTTCACAATAACACATATATACATTGTCATAAAACTAAAGTTCCCTGAAAGATTAACACAACTAATAGGTACTATATGTATATCACAATAATTGAAATAATGTAGGCACAGAAAACATATTTTCAATATTTTGTCATCATGGAAATTAACTTGATTTAATTTTTACTGTTAAGGCTCGTGCAGACTGGGGTGATATCGCGGGCGCGACAGGCATGTTGCTGCCTGTCGCGTCCGCGATATCACCCCAGTCTGCACGAGCCTAGTTTGTTCTTTCATAGGGGCACATTATTTAACATGCGAATCGTTATAACGTTATAACTGCTCTGACATAAATGGGTCTCATCACAACCAGTATTAGACCGTAAAGTCGGTCTCTGACCGGTCTGGTCTAGTCTGGTCGGTCTGGTCGGTCTGTCGGTCGGGGTCTGGATTTAACTTGTACATAACGTTCAGCAGTCACGCTGCGCGGCTGACTTCTACGTAACTACTAAACGATAATACTATCGTGTAATTTGGGCCTAATTCGGGTCTTATAAACGTTTATATTTACGCTTATACGATGAATCTTAAAAGACGATTTGTTAGTTGGATGGCTATGAAAGGAAGCATATAGGAGTTTGCCATGGATCATTAAGTTCCCTTCAAAATGGTTAAGCTGAGTGGTGCTGACCCATGCGTCATGTTCGTGAACGGGCGCCGTCAGTAGGGACTGGTAATTTCTTAGCTGCCACAGATTATTTTAATTTTTCAATTGGTTTAATATTTTTATTACGGACACTTTTAACGTGCACGTCTTTCTACATCGTCTCACATGTATAATTTCAAGTTTAATGATGTAACCAATATTTAAAAGAGTGTTCGTGGAGTTTCTTGTCCGTTCTTCTCCATAGGAACCTACTACGCTTTAGAATGGGCAACTAGCTTCATCTTTCTGACTGACCGACCCCTTGACAATTCACAAGTGACAATTACTTTATTATTGAAATAAATGCTTTGAGTTTGAGTGTGATGAAAACTTGGCAGACAAACATACGAACTTTCGGTATAATATCAGTGTAATTTTCACGATGAATACCAAATAATAATCCTTATAGACGCCATAATAATAAAAAAAAAACACAATAATTAACACTAACAATGAATTTCTTTAAAAAAAGAACACGAAACGGGTCTAAAATGAGACAAGCACTCTCGAAAATGAAGGGGACAGTACCTAGAACATCTCATATAAAATTTATTTCAAATAACAACCAATTTCGCTTTTGACCCACCCTGGCGCGTTATTAGAATAATGTATAATACAATTGTCGTACAAGTATTTAAGGAAAAAACCCTCTTATCAACAAGCCATAAAGAGCAAACTCGTGTGAAGAAAAGGCAAGGTGGAAAAAACAAAAATATTTCCAACTGACTACTTATCAACATTGCGTTTATTGAAATGAAATATAAAGCGAAAAACGGAATACCTACTGAAATTGGTCTAAAGGTGACGTGTTACAGTGTCGGACAAAAAATATTGTACCACATCTTAGGCACATATAATCACGTAACACTTGGCAGGATCGAACTATCAGTAACTTTGCAAACTGACCCCGCGTCCTAACCAAAATGATCGTTCGCGCGAATACGCGATCATCACGTTCATTCTGTCACTTCCCGACGAAATTAACGTGACGGTCGCATGTTCGCGCGACGATCGTTAGCTGTGCCCCTGCCTCCTGACCATTCAAAAAAGGGTAAGTTACTAATTGTTTCACCAATGTGTCACAGCAGCGCAATATTATCCCGTTTTTAATCCCATGTGGCTACAATGCAAAATCATGATGAAATCCCCAATATCTTAATTCCTATGGTTGTAATCATGATAATGAATGAAAGAAAGAACATAAAATAGGTTTATTGGCCACAAAAACACGTGCATACAAAAAGCTAAATTAATGCGCAGCTTATAAAAAGTAATACATATTACATACTTATTTTACAGCACGTTTTCTTCAAATTTCCAGAATAAAACACCTAATTAATATTGTTGGTGGCAGTTCAACAAAAACAAAACGATTTTTACCAACATAAAATCGATACGTTCTTTAAAATCTTTAAAACCACTGAGTATAATTTTCTTAAAAGTATACAATTACCATCGGCCGCCACTGTACACCGAAGAAAGCAACACGGATTGGCCCTAGGCTGAATTTTAATAAGATGTCACTGCCATAACAAGGGCCTAAGGGAAGCGAAATTTTATTACAACAGAAAAACTTTATCAGAGAACAATAACACGCAAAATTACGTTTACATTTAATTGGGTCTAATCGACTGGGCTATACGATGATAGGGCGAAAAATTCTACCAGAGGGTATTTTTAATTTGACAGCTCGGTTCCTTATAAGTGTATTTATGTTGAGCCAATTAAGAATTTTTATATTTTTGTGAGGTGGGCCGTTTTTTTGTCCCGCACTGCAGTGTTAATTATAGATAAATGGTGGTTTGAAGTGACGAAACGATGACTTAATAGGTTTTAATTACAGTTTGATTTAAGCTGTAATTGTTACGTGATGGGTGTTTAATTTAATTTTAAAGGTGTTATTATTGATAGTCCAAGAAACAGGATTTCATTATTACTGGGTATGATGTAGGTTTTTTTATAATATTATGTAATATAATAGTATCCCCGAGGACGCCGCAAATTATTTCAAGCTGCGCCCCGCGGTTTCACCCGCATAAGTGTCGATCCCATGGGAATATCGGGATAAAAAGTCCTAATCCAGGTTATGGTCTACCGATGTGCCAAATTTCATCCAAATCTGTTCATCCGTTGTAGCTTGAAAGCGTAACAAACAAACTCAGTTTCACATTTAGAATATTAGTTAGGATTCCTGAATGATTAGATATTATTTAGATAGAATATTAGTTAGGATTCCTGAACGGTTAGATATTATTTAGATAGAATATTAGTTAGGATTCCTGAATGGTTAGATATTATTTAGATAGAATATTAGCTAGGATTCCTGAATGGTTACATATTATTTAGATAGAATATTAGATAGGATTCCTGAATGGTTACATATTATTTAGATAGAATATTAGTTAGGATTCCCAAATTCCTGGTGACTAAATGTTATTATAGTGTCAAGGAGTACTTACAGGATAAAAATATAGATAGCTTTATAAAGTAAGAGTAATTTATTGACACTGAATATTATGACAATACAAATAGTGTGACATGATTTAATAATTTTAATCGACATAAAATATGTATAATTATATTTTAGTTTGGACCATTATTTTAATTTTAACTTACTTTATTTGATTTTAAGTGATGATGAGACATGTATACTCGTATATTCATCTGACAATTTTTATTTTTATTTTTAAACCGACTTTTGCAGTGTTCTGAATTTATTTTATTATTGTTTTATTTCTTTTATTTGATTTCATTTTCTTTTTGAGTATAATAATTTTGTAATGTTTTTTTTTTTATAATTATTTAATGATGTTGCCAATAATATAAATATTTGCACACCTTGTTAGGTAATGATACAGTGTACTTTATATTTATTTGTAACATCTGTTTATACATGCACCTGTATTAAGCAAATAAATAATTTGATTTGATTTGATATAAGTTAAGATTTAAATAGAGTACCTGACCAATTAGTTTTGAGACCTTCCTCTGTGATGCTAGTTTGAACAGTTTTTTTTATTTTAAGTACTTTACACTTGATACTTTCCCTTGGATGGACTCTGTGAAAGATGATATGGCTACCGAGATGACGGTTAATAGAGAAGTATGGAAGACAAAGACATGTTGCGCCGACCACAAATAAGTTGTGGTCTGGTTAGTAAAAAAATAAGCCTACGTTTTTAAGGCAAATCTAAGTTCCTAGTGGCGCCCCGAAAAATGTAGAGTTGCTTTATTTTAATTATTAATATACACAAAAAGTATACAGTGTTCTTCATTCTCCTGCTCTCATCTTAATATATTTCGGTCAGTCCCTCTATGCTCTAGTCCCGCTATGTCCGACTCGAAAAAAAGTTTCGCTATGCACGAAATCACATTCGCGGGCAGTGATGAAGAAAACTGTTACAGTGTAAAAATTTTTAACCACTTAAAAAGTAAATTAAGAAAACCTTGTATGTACATATGTTATCCCATGCTTAATCATCATTAAATATATTAAAACAGGACGGAGGTCAACGAGACAAAACAAATTTTAACTTACAGACGCTTACGTGTATATCTACGAATAGCGCTAAGAATTTTGTAACTTTATTTCAAACACTTTTCTTTCCAACTGTACCTTCAATTGCTTAGGTAGAATCGAAGAATGGATTCTACGTAAGCAATTAGAAGAGGCTCTAGCATAGAGGGAAAAACCGAAATAAGTTGAGATCAGGGCAAGAGAATGAAGAGCACTGGATACTTTTCGTGTATTATATATTAATAATTAAAATAAAGCAACTCTACATTTTTCGGGGCGCCACTAGCAACTTAGATTTGCTTTAAAAACATAGGCTTATTTTTTATTAATGTGCAATAAAAGAAAGGCGTAAGTTTATGTTTGTGTGTGTGTATGCCATTTTATTGTATTATCTTGTTTTTATCATGTTTTTTTATGGACCATTTGGTCTATAATACATATTTTTATTAATATTATTTCAATTATTACTCTGAATTATATTTTTTGCAGTATAAAACTTTTACCCCAATACATATGAATACCTATCTACTTACTTAGCACATAAATAAAAACGCGAAGTGTGCCTCACAGTCCCACATCACCCTAATATTTATGATTTCGCGTGAATATCGATCACAGAGGAGGCAGGGGCACAGCTAACAAGTGACGGCAAGAAGAGTAAAAATAATTTCTGCTTCTACCTACCCCCGTGTTAGCAGTTAGCACGCATCCAATACTTAGAGCGACTTCACTTTTGTAGTATATGTAAAAAAGTTAGATAAAAAATCGGTTGATTGGATTAAGTATTTTGGTGGACCAATTAGGCGCAATTATCAATTAGGAAATTAGGGAAACAACACAACTGAGTTTTATTGTATTAAAAAAAATACATTTCAGACAAAAAGTAAATACTAACTGTCATTTAAAGTACATATTATGTAGGTACATTAACAGCAAAATTGAGCATTATTACTGCTTTATTAGAGCGAAAAGTGAAGTCGCTCTATAATAAAAATTTTATCATTAAAAATAAATCAGTAATAAATAAATGTTCAATTTTTCTGTTAATATATCTGCATATATATATCTACTTTAAATGACAAAGTTAGGTTCATCTAACCTAACATTTAGAAGAAAACATGTGAGACCAAGTTGTTGTTACTTTGAATTTTAGGAGTAGTAAATGAACAGAATATACTTGGTTCTTGCTTCAAAATTATGTATGTGTTTATTTTATATTAATATTGTTTAATGATGTTTTGGTGCAACAATCAGTGGTAAGTCCTAACAGGTAATTAAAAAACTCTCGTAACTAAAACCAAAGAACCATCGTTCATACCAATGAAACATCTAAAAAAATTACATATACTACGACAGCTAACGCGACTTTACCACCAAACGGGGGTAGGGAGGGACAAAATGGATTCTCGCGACATTCGGCAGCCATTACTCCGACCCTCTGTGCCACTCGCGCCCTCCCCCTCGCAAGGCGTGTTTACTAAAAATGCGTTCAATTTTATATGCGGGCCTTATATACGAGGTAGAAAGCTTTGTAAAGGCTTCTTAGGACGAATTTCACAAATGGAACTGAACACGATCAGCACATTTAAACTGCGTTCAAGAGCCTACAGTGCCAATAATCCACAAAAATGACGTTACTGACGGCTCTTGAACGCAGTTTAGATGTGCTGATGGCGTTCAGTTACTTTGGTGAAATGCGCCCTTAGTCAAACAGAATAACGAGACAGTTTTTATTTAAACAGTGAAAAAAAGAAGTGCAGAAGTGTTTCCTGCATTAGTCACTGCTTGGGCGAAAACTCTGTGGAATGGCTCAAGCAGAAACTTGTTGTTAATCGCCACATGTATTTTATTTTGAAGCAGCTTCTCTACTTGAGACATAATACAGGATGTATCCGAAATTCATATTTAAGGGTCTGTGGTTCGCGGGAAGGTACTTATGGGTCACCGAGGCCCCCGCAACACAGGCAACAGGAAGGAATACGGGTGGGTTTTAGTCAGTAAGAGTCTGACAGACCCTCCCGCTCCGCCCAGAGCGGGAGAAGTTATTTGATGATTTCCCACCCTCAAAAAAAAAAAAAAAAAAGGGTCTGTGGTAGGTACAGACTCTCATCAAACTGAACAACTTTCTCGGCGTTCCAATCGGCGTCCCATACATTTGGGCCGAATAGATATTCAAATTTTGTATGGGACAGTTGATCATTTTTTCGCGATTACGATATTGGTCTTATAAAGTTTATTTGTGTTTTTGATGGTCTGTACCACAACCGTAAATATAACAACACCTTCCTGATACACGCTGTATAATACGTAGTACAAATAAATGTTGCCAAATGAAGAGTCGATTCGAATTATACCCGAATCGCTTGAGCGTGGCCAAAACGGTCATTGACCTCCTACATTTTCTAGCATTCTTTATTTAACTGAAATAAAGTTCGTTAACGTTAAATAAAATCAACTTACACACCGCAGAGTCACAAACATCCTTACACGCACACATACACATGCATATAATACCAAACAGCAGTAAAATGTAGAAATTTTAACGTAAATAATTAAATTATACGAATTGATTTTAGTTTTCGTACCTGAATTAGTTTATTTTTGGAATTTTAGTTTAGTAGTCTTGAAGAGGCTACCTAGTTTAACTGTCGCCAATTTCAACTTATATTTAAAAATAACTAAAATGTTTTATATCGTGGTGCCCAAGATACAGGCTGTGCCTAATTTGGGACCAACGTTATATCAATATTGTAATTTTAATTTTGAAATAAACGACTTTTACTTTACTTCGTCCTGAATCAATATTTATGTTATTTAATCAAACAATTTACATTGTGTTGAATCCAGGCAATATACATGCAATCTACATACAAATATAGTTAACGTTCAAATAAGGTGTCAAACAGTTTCAAATGTAATGTGAAACAGTTTTAAGTATAATGTCGAACAGATTTAAATATAATGTCAAAATATATATTAAATGTCGGCAAATGATTCTAAATGAATATCTATCAATCAACAATCAACTCAGTCTATATCAGTCCACTGCTGGACATAGGCCTCTCCCAGGCTGCGCCACAACACCCTGGCCTCCGCATCCAGTCTGTCCCAGCCACCTTTTTAAGGTCGTCGGTCCATCTAGCTGGGTCGTCCCACACTACGCTTGCCGATAATATCTATATAATATTCTAATTTAATATGAATATCTTTCGTGATGTTCAAATTGTTTCAATAAGGAAAATCCATACATAGTTTATTGTTTGGGTCCCTACGGAGAGATATTAGGGAAAGGTCAATGACCGCTATTGCCACGCTAAAGCGATTCGGGTATAGATGGACCTACGACGTTAAAAAGGTGGCTGGGTCAGACTGGATGCGGAAGGCGGAGGACAGGGTGTTGTGGCGCAGCCTGGGAGAGACCTATGTCCAGCAGTGGACGGCGACAGGCTGTTGGTTAATTGAAATAAAGATTTTATGGAATTTATGTTCATTGAACTTAAGTTCAGAACCACTACAGAAGAATGTGATTTCATAGTTACTTTTACAGAATATGAAGAGTTAAGGCTTCTGCATACTGAGGCGATATCGCCCCAGTCTGTAAGAGCCTTTATAATAACGTTCAGTGCTAACTTATTTGGGTGCAATAGTAGGGTTCAAATTAATTACAACTTGATGTTAGCTAACCATAGTAGAATGTAACAAAAATAATAACAACAAATCCGCTATTCTCCCAAAGTCTTAAAAACATCAAGCAACCTTAGTTTCACATTCGTATTCGAGTTAGTTCTTCCAACCCGCACTGGGCCTACGTTACAGAGAGCCCTGGGAAGTAGTGGGAATATTATATAGGCTGTTACGTAAAAAATAAAATCTTCTCCTCCTCTGTTGGAACACAACTTCACATCAATAATGGAACTGACGTGATTGGAATTGATGACCTCTCTCTCGCCTATCCACGTTTTAACCATTGCTGCATTGAGCTAAAGGTATTACACTGAATATAATTAATACCTATAGGTAGTAGATCTTTATTTACCTTTCATTACCCTTTTTGCAACTTTATATGCTAGTCACTTGACAATTTCACTAAACAGCTAAGGTGACACTCACCACACAAAAAAAAAACTAAAACGTGAGATCTAATTTCTAAAACTAATAATTAATACACAGACACGTCTTCCACAAATCACACTCCAACAACAAATGACGTTTAACCCTTTCGATGCGGACTCATCTATTTTATTCCAGTTTTTTTTTTATTCTAACCATAATGAATTCCAGTTTTTATGCGTATTACCTTTCGTCGGGACAAATTGCAGACGGTTCTTCTTATAAATATTCTAGCGGTTAAATAAAGGGTAGGGACTGCGCTTCCGAAACTTTTTCGCTCCAAACTTTATTAAGTCCTTTTGTTTTGTGTTATGAAAATGTACTTTTGAAAGTATGACGCTTTAAGGATTACGGGAGTGCAACCTACTTTTTGTTTGTTTGTAGGTGAAATAATAAGTTTAATTTATAACGTCTGTTTGGAAACCGTACATTGTTTGCGCTGTTATTTTTGCTTGACTTGTCTTCTCAGAAATTAATTTGTAATATTAAATAGCTGTGTCGGTTGTTGTGTTGTGTTTTTATGCAGTTTATTCTTGGATATGTTAAAGCCGCGGAGTTTCTGTTATGACTTCAGAAATCACTTCTAAAAAAAATCTACAATTCAATATGTTATTCTTTATATCCTCCATGTATTGCTTTATTTCAATGTTTCTGAATGTTTAGAAACGATGACGGAACTTTTATTAGTGTGAGCGAAATCTGAAGCAGTGAATGAATGGAACTTAAATTAAAACCTGTTCTTTGAAAAGATGAATTGATGTGAGTTCTCTACGTAAAGTTCTTTACTAACGGAATGAATTATTTTTACTTAATCGATAAATATATCACGGTTCCAAACAGAATTTATTTAACCTTAAAATTCTGGGTAAAAAATTAAACTCGGTGTCTAGTAAAATAAAAGAAAAAATAAAGAAATTAGGTTAATTGGGCATATAGATGGTTAATCTTAATAATAAACAGTAAAAAAATACTACCTAAGATATTGAGAAAGAAAAACGGTCGCTTCTCTTTTATTACAAGTGATCAACGTTGGACATAATTGTTGCAATTACCACGCCTCTAAACTGCTCACTATCTCATAATCTAGTTTTGTTTACGCTAAAATGTTATTAATTCACTTATTAAATACATAATTCAGTCGGATGAAGTTATAAAATTGAAAAAATACGGTTTTATCACCTGCAAAATCGCTCATGCGTACCTCGTATTTTGTTGTCATTATACCTTGATAATCTTATGGTGTTTTTTTTACATTAGGTACCTACTAGAATAAAAATAAACTTCGTATTCACAAATGCCATTGAAAATGGACTAGTTTTTGCACATTTATTGTTGGTAATGCCTATCAGTCCATTGTTACTGTTAATTTTGCAATTAATTAATTATTTATTTAATACAAATTAATGTAGCATTTAATTAATTGTATAAACTTTGATGAGGCTTTAGGTATCAGTTTTTTTTTTATGGTTGTCTTTAAAGACACATTTGGTATAACAAACTATTAAGTTTTTACTTTCACACTTTCTGTTTTCTTTTTATTAACAATGTGCCTAAGCACAATTACTTTTCTTAACAAGAATTTAACTTACACACGATCCACTATTCATGTTAGTTCATTCCAGATCTCACACTTTGAATGATATGATGGCTAACAAGAACGCCTTGTTAAAATTAAATAAAACGTATAAAATTAAGGAGATTACCTACCCACATTGTCGGTAATAACAATAGTAACATTAATTTTACCGTAATACAACATGTACCGCATTTGCATGAACAAAAACACAAAATAAATTCATTGTGTCAAAAACATCTGTTACGATGGCAACATTACTTTACGGATTTAAATAAAAGGCACAAATGCTTCGAACAAAAAACTTATTAACATGTGAACGCGTAACTGTTATAATTTCGCATTGTGCTCGCATAAAATAATCACAGGAGGCTCTTAAAGAAAAAAAAATCGTTTAAGAAAAAATATGCAAATTACAGCAGCATCGTAAGGGTTAAGCGGCGACCGTGTCGAATTGTGTTATTATTTCGAATAATTATTTTCGTATTTGCACTTTTGGGTCATTTTGGGGTATTATGGATTGGTTTTACGTGATTCTTGTTTTAAAACAGAGTAGGTAGTACCTACTTATAATTTGTGACAATGAATGACCCTCTGATTTTGGCATTTCTTTTCAAGAACCGATGATGACTGGCACAAAAACTTTTGATTCAATTTTTTAGTTTTCTTTTCGATTAAAGATTCAAAATAATTTTGTAAATCTGGTTCATCATATTATGAAGAGCAGTGGTAGCCCAGTGGTAACGACCGCGACTTACGAGTTGTGTGTCGTAGGTTCGAACCCGACAGGTGCTTTACTTTGTGTATATTATTTCATCGCCACTGCTCTCAAAACGGTGAAGGAAAAAATCGTGAGGAAACCGGCATGTCCTAGAACCAAAAATTCGAAGACGTGTGACATCTACCAACCCGCACTGGGCCCGCGTGATGGATAACGGCCCACCCACTTTTACAGAGAGGAGGCCTGTATCCCAGCAGTGGGAACAATATAGGCTGATTATGTATATTATGAAGGGCGGGCGATTTGGAGGACTGTCTTATGAAATTTGGACGTTCAAAAAGTGCTGACCTGGCAAATTCCAGACCCCAGAAAAGAATACGCCAAAGTGGTCCTATCCGAACTAATCCTAATCCTAACTTCCTAATCTATCTTAAAAGTAGCCTTTGTTGTGTGCATCATGTGCCAAATTTCATCCAAATCCGTTCAGCCGTTTTAGCGTGAAAGCGTAACAAACAAACAAACTCACTTTCGCATTTATAATATTAGTTAGGATTATTATTAATAATACAAAAAAAAATATATTATTTATGTCATTAATAAACAAATACGTAGCAAATAGCCACAATTTCGTATATCATGTTCGGGTGTTGTTTTAGCGTGAAAGCGTGACAAACAAACAAACAAACTCACTTTCGCATTTATAATATTAGTTAGGATTATTATTAATAATACAAAAAAAAATATATTATTTTAAATGTCATTAATAAACAAATACGTAGCAAATAGCCACAATTTCGTATATCATGTTCGGGTGTTGTTTTAGCGTGAAAGCGTAACAAACAAACAAACAAACTCACTTTCGCATTTATAATATTAGTTAGGATTATTATTAATAATACAAAAAAAAATATATTATTTTAAATGTCATTAATAAACAAATACGTAGCAAATAGCCACAATTTCGTATATCATGTTCGGGTGTTGTTTTCAGCGGGGAAATCTCTGTACTTCAGACAATGGTGTGTTTGATACGATAGGACCAATTTGAATGAAAAATTATGTGACGTACTAAGCGCGATACGGGTAGTCCCTATAGGCTCTAGTCCCGCTATGCTCGACTCGTAAAATACCTACTTAAAAGTTTCGCTATGCACGAAATCATATTCGCGGGCAGTGATGAAGAAAACTGTTTGTAGTATTTTATTTAACCATTTAAAAAGTAAATTAAGAAAACCTAATATGTTATCCTATTCTTAAGCTGAGGCTACATTAGACCGCGACGTGACCTGCGACACATGAGCGATTAAAACAAATAAATGAATGCTCACGTATATGGCTACACCGTACATCAAATATTACTAGCGATCTTTGATTTCTTTAAGTGATCGGAACAACATAACTGTAATCACGGCACGTCTACGTCAACATATTAGCGAAATTAGCCGCATGAATCGCTCATGCTAATTCGTTGTGTAGCATGTGTACTGTAGCCACGTCATCGCCGAATATACGCCGGATTTTTGCTTATAATGTAGCCATACCATGTTTATCTCGTTTCGCTCCTTCAGTTGCATCGCAAATCGCTGTCTACTGTAGCCTCAGCCTTAATCATCATTAAATATATCAAAACAGGAGGTCAGCGAGACAAAACAAATTTTAGCTTACAGACGCTTTTTTTTTTTTGAGGGTGGGAAATCATCAAATAACTTCTCCCGCTCTGGGCGGAGCGGGAGGGTGTGTCAGACTCTTACTGACTAAAACCCACCCGTATTCCTTCCTGTTGCCTGTGTTGCGGGGCCTCGATGACCCATAAGTACCTTCCCGCGACCCCGGCAGGCATCGGCCCTAGTGGACCCCTACTATATGTGCTGACAACATCTTTTTGAGGCGCACGTGGAATACGACGCGCCGTCGACCCGGGCCTGGTCCTTACCGGTGAGCTACCCATTGCTCACCGTCCGCAAGCCCGCGCCTACGGTGGCCGGAAATCCGCCCGGGATTCCCGACGCCCTGGGCGTCTCCTGCGGCGGCTAGGGGCGAGAGGGCGCGAAACTTGCCTTTCCCTCAACCGTCCCGCCTCCTCCTTCGCGAGCATTACTGCTTCGCAGAAGGAGGTGACGGCTGCCCATGCCATCTCGCTCCGTACCATGGCCTGAACCAGGGCCGGACGCGAGAGGTCTCTGCCGCCGATCGCCTCGAGGACACGGCGGTGCTCTGCCCAAGCCGGGCAGACCTCCACCGTATGCTCCACCGTGTCCTCCGGGCGATACACACAGTGGTGACACCCGGACGTTTCCTCCCGCCTTATCCGACACAGGAACCTCCCGAAGCTGCCATGTCCGGTGAGGACCTGCGTCAGGCGGAAGGTGAGGACGCCGTGGCGCCTCTCCAGCCACTCCTCAAAGAGGGGACTTATCGCCGCAAATGTGGCGTGCCCAGCACTGGGTTGCGACAACCGTACTTTCCATGACGCCATGAGATCCCGCTGGAGCTCCGTCCGCTGTGCCGTCATTTCTCGCGGCAGCGGACTAACGCCCCTCCTCGCGCCACTCCCATACGTGCGCGAGGACTTTTGCCTCCAGATCCCATGGCGGCAATCCGGCAAGGAGGCTTGCTGCCTCACAGGAGACCGTGCGGTATCCCCGGAAGCTTACAGACGCTTACGCGTACACGAATAGCGCTACAAAAAATTTAACTTGAATTCAAACACTTTTCTTACCAACTGTACCTTCCATTGTTTGCGTAGAATGGAAGAATTTCGTGCATAGCGCAACTTTTTAGTAGGTGTAAAACGAGTCGGGCAAAGCGGGACCAGAGCATAGAGGGACTAACCGGTATACTTCCCTACAACTTAGCAATATACAGGGTGACATTGAAAACTTGCGACAAACTGAAATGGGACATTGTATACATCATTATTAACAACTTTTACTAAGGGCCCAAAGCTGTAATCCCAAAAAAAAAATCTGCTTTTCCTACATTTTGATGAGGTATTGCGAACATAAATGTAGGGGACAGCAGTTTTTTTTTGGGATTGTAGCTTTGGTCCCTTAGTAAAAGTTGTTCATAATGATGAGTACAATCTCCCATTTCGATTTGTCGCATGTTTTCAATGTCACCCTGTATAAAGATAGCAGAAATAGCTGTATTTTTTCTCTATTAACATACTATGTGTACGTACCTTAAGGGGACTACAGGGCCTAAACGCAATTTTTATAAGTTTTATATTGCCTTAAAGTATATGATCCATTGCAGTAAATAAAATCAGAAAAATATATGGATATTCTTAAGGATATATGCTAGGTAGATAGTGTGTTGGAAACATAATATAACTAATTTGATACTATAGAAAATAATCACGAAGATACCTCTAAAAATTTCTTTTAACGATTAAAAACCATACATGCAATCATTCTGATTTTTTGTCAGATTATTCTTCAAGCAACATATTAGCATAATAGTGTTTTATTTTTTATATACAATCTATAGCATTTTTGTAAATCGATAATTGCTTCATATTTTGCAATAAATTACCAGCGTTATGTCATCGCGCTTCTCTTTCTTTTCTATGCAGTCCGACAGTGACCGCGCTTTAGGTGTTGTCGGCGTCTTAAGCAAGAGCAAATGCAATAATTTTTTAAATTAAAACTTCTTTAGGCGCGGTCAGCGTTTTTGGTAAGCGTTAAACCTATGGGTTCGCGTCACCGACATGCTGTAGTATCAGTAAGTAAAGTTAAATTGACCTCGTGAAAAGTTTAGTTTGTGTGTACTAGGTATGCATTGTTTATATTGGGTTTTAGATAATCATTATTTTATTGAAGTGAAAACATCTTTAGGCGCGGTCAGTGATAAGTTTTCTCTTCTGCCGTCAGGCCCCATGACTGCCTATGTTATTTAATAGTATTTCCCTGTATGGTACTCACAAGTAACTATACTTAACTTTATAGAATAGTATTTTAGTTTGTGAATAAAACATTTTAGGATTATCCTGCGACTTCTACGCGAACAGAGCCGCGGGCAAAAAGTATTTGATACTAAAAAGCAAAACTCGAAGAAAAATGTCAAAACAAAATGGTTAATTTCACTCAGTACTTATAAAATGTCGACACATACTAAAAAACTTAAATAACACACTCTACCACATGGTGTGTTATTTAAGTTTTTTTACTACGGGATAAAAATATCCTATGCTAAGAGGGATGTGGGACACGAATGTATAGAATAAGAAATGACTGAAAGAAAAGAAAAAAATGAATGACTGAAAAGTTGTGCGCAAATCGGTTGTCATGGTATGAGCATGTGATGCGGAGGAATGACGAAAATATCGTGAGGAAAGTCTTGAGTATGAATGTCGATGGCTATAAGAGTAGAGGAAGACCAAAGAAACGATGGATGGACTGTGTGAAAGATGATATGGCTAGAAAGGGGGTGACTACCGAGATGACAACTAATAGAGAAGTATGGAAGAAAGCCACATGTTGTGCCGACCCCAAATAAATTGGGATGAGGGCAGGAGAATGATGATGATGATGATGATAAAAATATCCTATGTCCTAACCCAGGTCATATTCTACCTGTGTACCGAATTTCACCCAAATCCGTTCAGCCTTTAAGGCTGAAAAGGTAACAGACAGACAGACAAAGCTACTTTCGCATTATACAAGGTGTCGTTTTGCATCCTCGTCAAATTTCAGGAGGCTGCTATGAAACACATATATAATCAAATAAAATTACGATACCTGCTCAATAATTAATACATACTTGTTTTTTTAGTTATTCAAGTTAGACAGAATTTTAGAATACACCACTTTCACAGAAAGAATCACCCCATTGCGTATGCGGTAGTGTGTGTGTAAAAGGGCAGTTACAGTGCGGTATCATACGGGCCGCGTTTTAACATGCGTGTCCCAGACATGCCCATTTCCGAAAATTAGACAGTAATAATAATAATAATGACCTACTTATTTTATTATTGATTCATGTCGAGAATCATTAGCATAGTTACCTCCTTGAATTTGATGAGGATGCAAAACGACACCTTGTATAAGTACAGATGCCCACGTCTTCCCCCCGTGGTGTTAGGAAATCATCCCGCAGGAAAGAACTACCGGGATAAAAACCCCAGGTCATGGTCTACCTGTGGCCAAATTTCATCGAAATCTCTTCAGCCGTTAAGACGTGAAAACGAAACAAACAAACGAACTCACTTTCGCTTTACATTAGCTAGGATGAATAAAAATATGTTTCATATATAACAAAATATTTTATTTCACATAAACCTACATGGGCACTTATGAAATATCAGAAGCTAGGTGCACGGTTCCAGTTGGTCGTTTTCTATGGAGAAGAGCGTGCAAGAATCTCCACGGTTACTCTTTTAAAAATAATTGGCTTTTACAATGTTTTCAAATCACAGTGTTAATAGATATGGGAGGTCAGTGTAGGCCTGTCAAGAAGTACCAGGTACTTAACAAAAAATAAATGGTCTACAAATCTAGTCTATTAAGCCTAGGTCTACCCCTTTCGCTTGTCATACACCATAGACAATAGTTTTATGGCATGGACAAGTGAAGTTCGAGCGTCGGAGTCAATCGTAATATTTACTGTACATCTACATAGTTACGGTTTTTATTTATTTCTGTATTTTATTTATTATAAATAAACTGTCTTTTTATTTTTAATTTTTATTCCCCTGGTGGGATTTATATGTGTCCGTAGATGTGTCCGTGGCATCACAGCGGGGCTATCAGAATACCAACGCTGCGGTATTTTAAAATATCGCAGCATTATGCTGAGATAGGAGCCTTTTTTGCGTCGCACAAGTCGTTTTTATTGATTTTCTTTGTTGTTTTTTGTTTATTCGAAGTTGAGTTTTAAATGTTCCGTTTTTACTTTTTGTATTTCTTGTGCGTGTCCCAAATAAAATATGTTTCTTTCTTTCTTTCTTTCAATGTTCATAAGTTGTACGTAAGTCATAATGAAACACATTTAAAGCCCAAGGAGAATGTGTTGGTGGAATATATTCCATATTTTTTCAATTTACAGAAAACTCTCATCAAATCGCCCTTGAAATTTATTGCCACAACATTTTTCTTATTAATTTATCAGGAAGAATTTATATTGTGTTTGATACATTACATTACAGACATCATGATTAATAAAATTAATATTAATTAAAAGTGAACATGCAGCAATAATAACAAAAAAAAACATGTTTACAAAAATCAATAACAATAAATAAAATATCTTTTTGTTTTTAAAAATATGAAAACTTAATATTGCAAAACGGACACAAATGGTATATTTATCCTTATATAATATTGGCTAAGATAAATAATAATAATTATAAAGTAGGTATGTATGATTAATCCAATGTTTACAGTTTGTACGTAAGTAATAACGTAACACTTTTAAAGCTCAAAGAGAATGTGTTGGTGGAAAGTATTTCATATTTTTTTTAATTTACAGAAAACCCTCATCAAATAGCCCTTGAAATTTATTGCCACAACATTTTCCTTATGAAAACTTAATATTGTAAAACGTACACAAATGGTATATATCCTTCCATGCCATGCAAAGTCGTAAATGGCAAACACTCTTCCTCAAAAACCACTTACGGAAGTAACTTAACCCGTCCACACCTTTTAGCATAAATTAACATCACCTTCCCAAGGGGATACTATC
Source organism: Atethmia centrago (assembly GCA_905333075.3). Lineage (NCBI taxonomy): Eukaryota > Metazoa > Arthropoda > Insecta > Lepidoptera > Noctuidae > Atethmia > Atethmia centrago. The sequence continues at coordinate 24,100,329 of HG995384.1, forward strand.
ATTAGAATAACTTCACAACCAAAAAACTATTATCTCTCCAGTCTCCACAGACATTAGATGTTGTGATTCAAATGAATTCTGTAACTGATATCCCTGAGACCATTCCATATTCAAATCGAAAAGCGTCGCCATATTGTTTTTTTTTTGTCTTTTCAAAGTGGGCCACGCATATCATTAAATTGGCCTTTTTAAGTTTTTTCTTCTTAAAACCGGTAACGCTATGAATAATACTTAATCATTAGCTCTATTTTCATATTGGTGCAGCTGTGCGTTGTTTTTTTTTTCGCGACATTGTCTTTTTATGTTTTGTACGTATTTAAAAATGTTTGGTTTGTGATTTGAATATTTTTTTTTGCGTTTTGACTGTAGAGTCAAAAACGTAAAGCTTGTACAGAATGCATAGTATTTTTTTGCTGCGCATTTTATTGTTATTTTTAATATTATCTGGTTCTGTTATTAAAATTCGGTGATGAATTATGTAGAAATTATAAAGAGTGCAATAAAAAAAATATAACTTCGGTTAGTATAATTCATCAAATATAAACAAGTAAAGTTATTTCTATAACAGAAATTTTGTGTTGGTATTAATACTCAATTTCCATTACAACTTTTTATACAAAAAGTTTTAAGCTCTCTTCACACGCAGGTTGATTTCGACCACCACTACAGAATATCAATGAGTTAACATTTTAATTTTCTTGCAAAATACCTATCAAACAACCTTATTACAGTATTATGTTTAGTGCTACCTTAATGGGAAGCTAAAAACGTTATAAGAAAAAAAAAAGTATCAATAATATGTCTAACACGTTTACCTAGGAGCCCATAAAACATTGTGGTATAAAATTAACTACCAAACGAGGCATTACTGGCGGAAGCCACCCCATTTCCCACACTAGAACCAGTAGCTAAATAAATTTTCAACAGACATCTGCTTGCTAATTGTCTAACGAGCGGTGTGCATAATTATTATACATTACACAAAAAAAAACCGTCACATTGCGACAAGTCTTTATTTTTAAAAGCAATCGTCTTTAAACCTGTCGTTTCTCCAAGCTCAAGGTGTGAAATTTGCAAAATTAAAAAAATTTTTACATTCAGGAACGCACCTTTAAAAGTATTCGAAATTCAACTTACGTTCTTTGGCTTTTATGCCAGTTTTGCATATTGCTCTATGCGTACTTCTTACACTTGGCTTTGCTGGGTTAATATGCAAATTGACTAACCCATTTCTTACTAACCCTATAATTACAGTATTTGCATATTATTTGATGAATAAATATTTATAAGGAATGAAATTGAAGAACTTTTTCATTATAAACTAGTTCTTAATAAAGCGTTCGTTACTTTTTATTTTTTCGAAACTGCAGTAGTTTATGCAAATATTTTTGGGTTTAATAAATTTCGTGTGAAGATACGCCTGGGAACTTCATCTGATGGAGATATTTTCAAATTGACATTAATTTAAACGTATAACTTATTTGTAATTTGTCATTGCATTTTTACGTCGTTTTAATTTAATTTGCACAATGTGACTTGCATGCTTTTAAGAGAATATCTTTGGGAAGAGATTCCTTGGCCGATCAATGTGTTGATTAACTGGCATATTTAATTTTTTTAGGGAATACGTAGGAAATTGAACAATAATTATATTTTCTAAATCTTCAACATCAAATCTAAATTCCGAGATCAACTATCCTTAATTTCACTATATGAATATTGAATAGGTATATCGATTAGAGACATAAATAGCCATACCTATTTATTTAACACATATTTCTTCTCTGCAAAGCTTAACAAGGAGGCGTGAACGACAAACTATACACAATAGCTAAATACCCAAATCATATCGACATTCCTAATGCCAATCGACAAAAGATCGATCCTAATATCGAATGAATGGAAACCACTTGACTCGTGTTAAAAATCGATTCAATTGTGAGCGCCCTATTCGATTGTATTGTGTGGAATCGATTTATTTAGGGAACAATTCAGCTTATTGTAAAGCGATCTTTTCAATTCGGATGTGTTTTGTAATATTTTGACGTCGCATTGTTGCACTTGTCGATTTTTTTATTTATAGGTAGGCACGTGCTATTTTGAGAGTTGGGTGCTGTAAATTGTCGGAGTGACTGTCATAGCGGATTATATGAAAAATTCAACCTCGATAACACAACTTTGGCAATTTTTTGACAAGCGATTTACATAATAGAGTTGTTCAGTTTGTAAGATTTCTTACAGCTCTGTTAATTCTCGCAACAAGTCTGCGTCCGGGCGCTCCTTGCTCCACATCGCTGTCAGTGCGGTGAAGCAGTCAACTGCCTCGGACACCATAGGCATCTGCAGCAAGATATGGCTGGTTGGTTGGTACGGCAAGCCAGTACATCATCCGTCGGGCTCTTGTCACCGCCAGGTGTTAGCTGTTTTAGATCCCAATGGCTTGGCACGTGACGATGGGAAGAGGCCAGACGGAATGACCATAATGCCTTAGAAGTTGGGTGGGTGTGGTGTGCCTAAGTCGATACCCTCGCGCCTTCCCATCTTCCTAGCAGGGCGGGTTGTGCTGCGGCGGCTGTTGCAGGTGCAAAAAACCACAAACGGCGTAAATATAACAACCTTATTGGGAGCTATATGTTTGAGCACTTTGGGGTGTTTCAACCCCAAACGGCTAGGACCGTGGGGTCCGAGTGCTTATCGAGTATTTTGGGACATCACCAAGCGGTTGGTCGACTCTTCACGTGACCCGAGGCTGGCCTCTTTCTAGGCCAAAGAATCAGCGTTACCATCCAACGTGGGAACGCTGCCAGCTTTTTGGGCACTTTTCCCACTGCCAGCGATGCGGACGAATATTTTAATGCGCAATGAGTTCTTCCTTCTTCCTTTTATTATTTTCCTTTTTTTACCCTTCATATAAATACATACCTAATATAAATATTTTAGTGTTTGATTGTATTTAACTATATCTATGTAAATGAATGTACCTAAATAATAAAAAATAAAAAAATACACCAAGAACAAAAAAATAAAACAAGTTAACAAAATACAATAAATATCCTGTTTTTTTTATTTTTTGTTTCACAAACAAAGACAAAACAACAAAGACGACAAACAAAGACAAAACAAAACAAAGTACAAAGTTGATAATGAAAGTTAAGGACACATCCAATATGGTAGGTAGAAAATAAATTAAATTAATAATAACATTATTAATTAATTAATTAATTAACTATACTTAAATTAAATTGATACATGTAGGTAAACTTGTTTAACATTTTAATCATAAAATGTCATCGTGTAAGTTATAAAAAAAGTTGTTACACTGCTTGCAATTACTAATAAAAAAACACATTTCTACGAAAAAACTCAATGTTTTTTTTTTCCTTTATTAAATTATAATTTTACCAAAATCCATTTAAGGATTGCACCTGCTAAACCGACACTGCGACATTTTTTTTTCAAATATCATAACAATAGCTCATTTTAAAGGCAATATCAGCTTTTAATTTTATTACATCGTGACCGGTGTCACGATGCAAATGCGTATTTAATGGCCCATCCTTAATAAATGGTTTGGGGTGAAAGAACGTAGCCTTAAGTGGACACAATATAGCTGTGGTGATTAAATTATATCTTTTAACTAGTGTGCGCCCGCGATTCTGTCGATCATTAATTTCATGACCTTTGGAAGCACAAACATTTTTCTTTATTGGACTTTTTATATTTACTTATTTATTGTCGCTGTAGTTGGAGCTTTTAAGTTTTTAGTTCAGCGGGGTAATTGCGTAATGCAGATAAAATGACAATTGATCGCAATGGGTTTAATTTTGACATTTCACCCACGTTTCAACAACGTGGGTGAACTGTCAAAATTACACCCGGACGAATTTTTCAAACCCATGAGGCAATGGATTAGCAATTCAAATTCAAATTATTTATTTCAACGTCACTTTTGAACGTCAAAATTTACAAAAAAAATAGAGTTGATTCTGGTCGCCCCTTCCAAAAGGTAGTTTCGTATGGAGAAGAATGGGCAAGAAACTCCTCCGTTACTCTTTTAAAAATATTTTACAATATTTTGCACAGGTACATTGATTATATAATTATATGTGAAGACGATGCATCTAGAACAAAATTACTATACCACAGTAGGTACAAAGAAGTAGAAAATGAAGCAATGACAGATAAATAAATTCTGTGATAGAATATTCATGGTGTTCACATATTTACAAACTTTGTAAAAGTACTTTAAATACGTTTTCCTAAAAAAAAAATAAAGTAATAGGTCAGTGTGTGAGTTAAGGTAATCACAGAATGTAAAATTAATGTCATAAAAATAATAAATTAGGTATACAAGTGCAATGCAACAAGTTTGATTTTGTCTAAACTCCAGATTCCCCTATGGAGCTGGACCAGCGTCTGTCCAAGCATTCCTATCTTAGATATAATCCTCTAATTTATATTTTTTTATATTTTTGTAATATTCTTTGTTTGCAATATTCTTCAAAACTCCCGGATAGTGATTGAAAGTCTGTTACACAATCAGGGCCTCAAGTCTGCTATTACAATAGTGTCAGAATGGTCTGTTCTGATCCTCATTAATGACGCCATTATATTGGTAGATTACCAAACTTGTCAAAATCAACGATTATAAAATCAATGATTAACCATTCTGACACCATTGTAATAGCAGACTTGAGGCCCAGGTTGCTAGTTATAAGAACAGTGTTTTCGTTTATTATTGTAAACTACAATTTATGATTATTTTTTTTCGGTTTGAGTTTTTGCTAGGGTTTAGGAAAAAGCATCTTCATCACCTTCTGGTAAGTATGTTAATTATGTAAGACGACACAGGCCTCAGTATTTATTTATTATTATTTTTATTATTTAACATACATAACATAACATAACATAACATGACCCCTGATGTATTTCCCAAAGGGTTAGGCAGAGATGTACCTATAGTACACCCACATTTATTTATTTAACATTTTATTTCCACACATATAAACAGACAAGAAGAAAGGAACAGAAAAACACGTACACCGACCTTTGTACCTGTTTTTCTGTTCCTTTCTTCTTGTCTGCTTATTTCTAAAGAAATCTCTTCCAGCATACCTGCGATAGGACAGCAGACAAAGAGATGTAGACACCGTGTGTAAGAGTAGAAGAGAAAACAAAATACATACATAAAAACAAAAAAAACTATTCATTAAGTAGGCAAACCAATAGACATCAACCGGGCACAAATCCAGACTCCGGGCTGCTACTGAGAAATTCCATATAGACAAAAATAATAACATTATGCCCGACCCGGGAATCGTACCCAAGACCTCATGCTAACAGCGCTTGCGAACATTAGACCAACGAGGCAGTATTATTATTTAATTTGATTTGAATATTGTGGTTAGATGGTTTGGCCATGTTGAGAGGATGAATGAAAGGCGCCTAACAAGGCAGATGTGAGTGGAAATGCCGGGAGGGGACGCCCCAGAAAGACATATAGTGACCTCATTAATGATGTTCTTCAAAAAGGTCAGGTGCGTAGTACTCGCACTCGGCGTGCGTGTATGACCAGATGTATGAACGTAAACGAAGCAAGAGGAGTATGTAAGGAGCGTAGCAGGTGGCGTTCTATAGTTTCTGCCTACCCCCTTGGGATGAAGGCGTGAGTTTATGTATGTATGTATGTATGTTGATTTGAATATCAACTTAAGGCGCTGACAAGACCCAATTGACTAAAATAGGCTTCTCTTAAGAAAAAAAAATACCAAATCTGTATAGTTTGTGGTAGCGGAAAAAATATATGTTACTTTTGAACATATTTCCAAGAACTTTGTTGTTACCAAAACACGTTTTGAACAAAAATCTCTATACAAACTAACGTTAAACTAACCTCTTACCTTGAGTTCTAATCCAAAATATCTGCATTAAATATCAACATACGTTACGTATTTAATTAATAACAAGAACGTCTTATTTGAATACAGAACTTGGTTGTTTTTTATTTTCGATAACTCAACTCAATTTTGAGTAAATAGATAATTGCTTCATATTTTGCAATAAATTACAAGCGTTTTGTCATCGCGCTTCTCTTTCTTTTCGATGCAATCTGACAGTGACCACGGTTTAGGTGTTGTCAGTGTCTTAAGTTGTTATAATATCGTTTTGTTAAGAAAGAAAAGTGTAAAATGCCTGCAGCGTTTAACTTGGTGCCGAATGCTGCTTTTAATTTCTTAGAGAAATTGAAATGTTTCATTGACGGTAATTAAGGCAGCGTTTCTACAATATACTGTGGTTAAAGACAGGAAGCAATTTAATAAATAATAACACAAGAGCGTAATTCAAGAGGAAACAACAATTTGCGAAAGTCCATTTGTAGTGTAGACTGTAGTATTTATACTCGGTCAAATAAAATTAGAACGCGCTACCGATACTTCACAGACAGACAGACAGACAAGCTGAAGTGGCAGTGGACTGGCCATGTTTGTCGAAGAACCGATGGCCGGTGGAGCAGGAGAGTCCTGGAGTGGAGACCGCGTATCGGCAAGCGTAGTGTGGGACGACCCCCAGCTAGATGGACCGACGACCTTAAAAAGGTGGCTGGGACAGACTGGATGCGGAAGCCGGAAGACAGGGTGTTGTGGTGCAGCCTGGGAGAGACGAGTAGTATCCAGCAGTGGACTGTGATAGACTGAGTTGATTGACTTCACAGACGAGACGAGACGATTTGGCCTTGTATAGTGACAATAATATTGAGTAAAAATAAAAAACCGAGACAAACCGTACTAACACTTGAACACGGCAAACGTTACGGAGAATCCATCGGCTACGACGATGCTTAGCTAAACCAGGACTTCAATTCATAGTTTTCCTACAGGCCCATACTAAAAATGACCTCCATTTTTCGCACGCTTAATAGAATACTGACCTATTTGAGCTTGAGTCAAAGTTAGGATTTCTGCATTTTTTTTGCACAGATTTAATCAATGGTTTCTGAAAAGTAGGTATTATATTTAACAGTAAATTGCATGTTTATTATATTGGCTAATAAGCCGACTGGAACCCAAATGCAAAACATTTAACGGCGATTTCCCATTCAGATTTCCAGAAATCTTTTTTTGAGTTAAGCCAGTATTCTAGCGTTTTGTCTAATCAACATATTATGTCATTCGTGTTTTATTTTATTTTTATTTTCAAAACTTAAAAAATATTATACAAAATGTGTGAAAGCCAGCCACTAAACAGCTTAAAAAATTAAAGCTACAAAGATGGAAAATAGTTTATCTATTCAGCCGAATGAATAAAGCTACAAATAATTAATTAATGGCATAACATATTTTTAATCGAACTTCTAATAACTTCCATAATGCACTCCTAAAAATATTTTTGAAAACTTTAATATAATAATTGCGCCTCTTTTTGTGTCTAAATACTTAAGTATGCTATTTTGGGGCCCTAAAAATACTTAATAGTCAAGTAACTGCGACCAACGAGAGAAAAAGGGCCGGAAAGTTAAAAAGTAGCTCAATTTTCCTAAAAAGTGTGCATCTTTAGAAGCGTAATAAGTTTTAAGAGGTTCGTTAATTTTTAAAAGCGTGCATCATTAGGTCAATAAGTTTTTAGAGGATTAGTTAAATATTTCCTATAAAGAATAACATCGTGTGTAACATAATCCGCATCTAAATATAGGTCTATACCTACCTATTGTCTATGCTTATACCGCGAGAACTAACCTAGTGACCGCTCGGGGTTCTTTGTTGACGTTTGTGGGGGAGTTTGGTCAGCAGTCGACGGTTACAGGTTGTTTTGATTGATTTATATTGGGGGACATCTAGTGAGAATTACACAAAATGTGCTGTGATAAACGGTATTTTATTAAGATTTTGCGAGTTGTTTCATAAGAAAAAGAAAAAGCATTTATATTAAAAATAATTAAATTCTTGAATGATGAATTAACAAGAGCTTATCCAAATGAAATGAAATGAAATGAAATGTAATTGTTTATTCTGTAAATAGGATATGAGAATCACTTTTACACGTCATATTAAAAAATAAGCTAGATGGAGTCGACATTTCCTATCTGACTACCCCTGAGAAGAAATGGCGAAACAAACTCAAGGGTCGAAGTCTCTTTTAAAGTCCAGACATAATCTTGGTCAGATCATGTGAGGACCATGTAGATCCATGTCTGAAATGGTCTTTTGAGGAAAGAACCACACAAATTTGAGTGGACTTGTCCAGTCAGTGCAAGCATTTGTCAGTAATCGTGTAGCTCAACTCAAACTTAAGGAGCTCAACGACTCGACGAACAATACCAAGGAAAGGACAATTGGGTTGGCCGCATAAAGTACTCAAAATGCCAGACCATCATTAAAACTAAGAGAAAAAAAAACACAACAAGAAATAAATAAAAATGACCCACATAGTGCTCACATTCACAATAATTAAAGTAATATAATACTTTTTAAGGTACATAAATATTCACTTAATTTTGCTTATAATACTCATCAATGTCAATATGTATATATATATATATATATAGTTGTATATAATGATGATTTTGCATAATTTAAATGTCAAGTTTTATGGTTTTAGCACAAGGCTTATCAGAGCGAGCAGCTCAATCCCAAGCGTTATCCACGTCAGATTCCAGAGTTTAGAATACAGTTTTTCTCTGTGGTATAATTCTGCTTCCAACCTGCAATTTATCAAACAAACAAATTACATGACAAAATGCAACTACTAATTATTTCAGACATGGTAATTGTAAATATCTCGAACGCAAGAGATCAAACATGTATAGATCAAACAATTTTAATCAGAAACCATTCATATTTTTAATGAATCCCGTCTTTGCAGAGCAAGCCGAGCATATGAATATCTCAGATCCAACAACCACCCAACATTAGTTACAGGACTATTCACCTTTAGAGATATTTATAAAAAAAACACAAACGAATTAGGAACCACCCGCACAATTATTTCGAGGAGACGTACAAAAGAAATGCGAAAAAGCGGATGAAAAAAAATATAAGCTTTGTTATCGAAATTGAAAACGAAACGAATATCCGTAGGTACCTAAAAGAAGTTCGGCTTCTGTTGGGGTGCATTTTTTTTTTCAATCCAAACGTATAAAAAACACCCCTCCGTGTATGAAACATTACCCCTACGTCCAATGGAGCCGTGCCCCAAACACATCTACGCTCTCATTTTTATAAACAGATTTTTTTCTTTGCAACAGAACGAGACGGATAATCGCCTGTCACATTTGGACGGCATGCCGCCACATGTGGGAGAGAGACGGAACGAAATAAAAAGTTCGGTCTACGGATAAAGAAAGCTCAGGTATGGATAAGGGTGTGGAGGGAAGAAAAAAGGGATACGACGTGGGGTGGCGACCACCCCTCGGCATAGTGGGGGCTGTTGTTGAAGTTCCTGCCACCGCCGCTAGATGGGGGTGTCGGAGGAAAGTTTTTTTTTATTGAATTTCGGTGAGTTTTGGCATAATGATGATGGATTGTGCCGTGGCTTTCGACTGATAAGTTTTGGCGAATTTTCCGCGGCGTGTAATGTGTTTTGCGGTGTTTTGTTTTTTTTGTAAATTAGGTGCATGTACCTACGCTGATGCTGTCAGCTGACTATAAGTTAGGGGTGAAGATGTATTGGTTTATTTTTCATAATACTAATTGAGTTAACTTTCGAGCTGTTTCATCAAAACTTTTCGTTTAAAGTGTGTACAACCATCTTATTAGAAACACATGATCCCATCCGCCTCCAAAACTGACTCAAACATTTGTAATTAAAATTCTAATTAAACAAAATTCTTACAGGATTTCACGATTCACATTTAAACCAGCGTTCCATTGTTTCGTTTCAAAATCACTACATTTTTTGCGAATTTTTGTCGTGCGACTATTATGCGCACTTGCATCAAATCTTTTAATTAGCGGGGTGACGAGAGCGCGCTCTCAGCCACTAATGAGACAAGCCCTTAGAACGTCTGCCTGTGGTTTGGTTTCCCAAATTAAGGTGTGATGTTTGTGGTGCGATTTTTAGTTAGTTTTTTAGTTTGAACAAGGTTTTTGAGGATCCTGTCGCGTCGTCGTAAGGCTAATTGCCAGGGTGACAAAATTTTAATTTTAAGTTTTTGCATTTATGTGTGTATAATTTCTACATGGGGTGATTTGGATTTATACAAATTATAATTAAGTACGACATGATGGGTACCAACCCAAAAAATATACCAAATAAAACCAACCACATTAACCTCAAACACTAAATAGGTACACAAATGCAGACTCCGAAAAAAAAATAACAGAAAAAGAAAAAAATACTAATATTTTCTATCGGCGAACGACTCAACCTTTCACAAATATCCAATTTGGGCTTCGTATAAGCAATAAATAAGAGGAAAAGGCTTTCCAGACGGTGCCTGGGAGGAAAAAAAGAGAAAAAAGTAAAAAAGGCAACGGATCGAAGTCTTTCGTCCGTCGGATCCAATAATCCGGCCGTCTGTCCGCCCGCCTAATGTGATCGTAGCCTAATGAAAAACGCTCGGGTCGTATCTGTAGGCGGGACAACAAAAATAATGTTTGCCTGCTTTTTGTTCAAATAATGACTTGTCTTGGTGGCCCAGTGGTAAAGGCCTTGCGAGTCATGCACGAGGTTGTGAGATCAAATCCGGGCAAGTACCAATGTGACTTGTTAAATTAATTTGTACTTTCCGAGTTTATCTTGGTCGTCACTAACATAGGTGAAGGAAAACATTCGTGAAGAAACCTGGACCTGTATAGTTGATGTAAGTCTAAAAAAAGTCGCCAACCCGTCTTGAGCAAGCTTGGAGATCAATGCTCGTGCCTTTTCTGTATGAGAAGAGGCATTTGCCCAGCAGTGGGACAACAATAGACTGGTATTATTTTTATTCATGATTTTGAACGTCATAATTGAAACATATCGTAAACTTTCATGAGTTACGTTTGCAAAAAATAATGTGTAATTGAAAAATAATTAATGTAATTGTTAATTGAGTATGTTTTCCTAGGGGCTATTGAGGGGCTTGTGGCTAAATAATAACCGCCGCTCGGGTCGATCGATCAGGTTGCTAGCTACGCTTGCCGCGGTTGTTCCGTGGATGGGTGACCATCTTTACATACCTAGACACCTCCGTGCCTCGGAAAGCACGTTAAGCCGCTGGTCCCGGCTGTCATCTGTAGACATTGACAGTCGTTACGGGCCGTCAGAAGCTCGAAAGTCTGACGACCAGTCTTACCAAGGGGTATCGTGTTACCCAGTAACTGGGTTGTGGAGGTCAGTTAGGCAGTCGCTCCATGTAAAATACTGGTATTCAGCTGTATCCGGTAAGACTGGAAGGCGACCCCAACATAGTTGGGAAAAGGCTAGGCAGATGATGATGATGAGTATGTTTTCCTATTTATAGTGCTACTGCATTAGCAAGCACTTGTGCTTTATTTTATAGATCTCAAAGCCACCTCGTATTTTTTACTAAGTCTACGCCGTCTGTATAAAGAAAAGAAAGAAAAAGAAAGAATAATTGTTTATTCTGCACAAACAAAACGCACATTACAAAAATTTACGTAAAATACACGCATATACAAAGTAGCTAAAAGCCTCGTAATCAATCCATTTAAGTTCGACAATCCTGTCGATTATGTAATATTTACTCTGTGTTGCGACACTGGCAGATGACAACCAATGACATAACATACAATCAAAACAAAAACAGAATGACGATTACAGAGAGAGGAAATAACTACTATTATAACAAATAAACAACTATAGCTATAACAATTAAACAGTGCGTCGCATCTGTGCAAGAAAAGGTCGTTGCTCAGCGAAATGCTGTGACTTCGGACAAGCCTATCGTCAAATTGTACGTCTATTAGACGTCGTGGTATGTCTATTAGATGTTTGTTTCTTGTATATACTTGTTACAGATAATTATGGCATAGCAGCAAAGCAAATAATATAAACTATACCTGTCGCGACTCTGACTCGCAATTGGCCAGTTTTAAGTTCGTTTTTCGCAAACGATATAGAGATTTTGGCGACTCAATATGAATTATGTACATATACTTCTAGCAATTTGTTTTTCCTCCAGCAATAATTAAAATGACACTCCCGCTATTCGTGATCGTGAGTTCTTGACTATTTTGAAACCCGACTAAAACGCAACGATGCTTCTGATTTATCCCTGTCCCATATTGCTAAAACTGTACCTTTTTATCACCTTCTTTTTATTATTATTTTGTTATACGAGCCTATAATTGTCCTACTGTAGGGCTAAGTCCTCTTCTCATACAGAGAAGGCTCGAGCATTCTCATCTTATTAGAAGCTTGCTGCTGCCCGCGGCTTCGCCCGCTTGACTTTTTCTAAAATAAAAGTAGCCTCAGTTACTTCTTATAACAACCGATTTCGGCGGGATTTACACGGGCAGATAGCTTCTGCCCGTGTAAATGCTCGTCGAAATCGGTCCAGCCGTTTCAGATAAGCTGGAACAAAAAGACAGACAAAAAAGTTATAAGTACCGTACATACAAAAAAAGCTATTATTCTGACAAAGCTATTATTTCGTAAAAAGCTATTATTTTGACATTACAAACAGACACTTACATTTTATTTACTTGTGTATATGTATGTAGGTACAGACAAAATCCAATAACTTTCTGATTACTCAACTATTTGTTCCCAGATTTCAAATAAGACCAAAGACCACCTAGCAACACTTGCCAGTCTATGAATACGGCCCCCCGCTACACGAATGTTAAAAAGAAATCGTGAAATGGGTTTGCGTTGGTAACGAAATCAACATAAATTTAGAAGAAAATTCGAAAAAAAGATACGTTGTGTACCCAGACTGTAATTATATCGATAATTCAACGCGGTTTTTTATATGGACTGTGCAGTATATTAGAAAAAGTACTTAAATGTATGTAAGTAATTGTTCTTGAGAGTATTCTACTAAGACATAATTACAAACAAATCCTCTCCCATAAGCACGGATGAGTAAGTTTTAAAGCAATGAATATACTAGAAAGAAACAAAACCACGAAAAGAGTTACAAAACACTATTACAAAGAAAACTTCTGAAAACATAAAGTACACTATCGACATTATACTCCCAACCCGTTTAAAGAACTATCTCACAAAAACAAACGAATCCCACCTATATTCGTGTCTCCAGAGCTTCAGACTCAGTTTATTCTCAACAAAGTCAACAAGACTTCAAGCAACTAATTCTTTCAAAAATACTTCACTTAGCTAAGACTTCCAATTACCCTTTTAAAAGAAAAAGATCGTAAAAGAAAACCAACTTTTCCTCTAAGACGATTCACCTTGAAATCTTCGCAAAGTGTTTAAAACTGAACTTCCATTGACACATCTTCGTTTCGATTTCATTAGAAAAAAACGGAGTGCTTAAGAAAATCTATTCATTCAAGCTCAGTGGGTGTTTGCTTCTCTTTCTAGCTTATTAATTGGAGGATATTCTGTCTCGTTCGGTGCGATGTTCAAGAAGTAGTGACGTCATAACGAGGTCGTTTCTCCGATTCACTCATTAAATAAACAAGGGAAGTGTGCGTCGTGTCTGCGGGACCACTTGGAGTTTACTTTCGTTTTTAATTTTTAATCTAATTGTTTCCATGCTATTCGTGAATTAATTGGTATATTCATTTATGTAATAATTAGTCTGTATTATGCTGACTATACTACACACGATTATTTTTCACTAAAACAACAAATTAATAAAAAATGTTGTTGTTCGCTGGCTTAAAGCTAAATAATGATACCGATTCCCTTGTTCACAAACTAAACTAAATTTAAGTTCAGTGAGTGCATCTTTTTCTTTGTATTTCATTAAGAAGGGGACAGAAGCTAAATTTTAGTTTAGTTCTGTCAAATTAATCAGCGCCTGTCACTACTCCATACAAGTTTAGACGTGATTATAAACTTACCTACTAAATCCTTTTCTTAATGAAATAGAAAGAAAAATATACACTGAACACAAAAAATATTTTTATCAAATCCGACTGGTAGTTCCAGAGATTAGGGCGTTCATGTTTGTGAACAAGGGAATCGGCACCATTGTTTACTAAAATTTCAAAATAAGTTTATTGGATGTTGCTAAACATCCAATAAACTTATTTTTCTAATACGAATTGCAAACTGTTCGTTCCATTTTTTTTTTCAACACCAAGTAAATAATACGTTGAAAAAACCCTTTAGTTAAAACATAAATAACAAACGACCAGTTTCTGAACAGAACAGTTGTAAAGTTCGTGAAACTCGGAGGTGGTTCCTCCACTGTGGTGCACGTTTCTCGTTTTAATTCGAAGCTCGACCCCGCTGTTCTTCATTATCTTATTACTTAGCCAACTTCGTACACTACGACCGTTGTGTTTTGATACTGGGCTACTAATTGTGAATATGTGTGTTTTGGTGTTGGTGCGACAAAAATAATAGTAGTCTGTTTTTTTATTTAAATCTACATAATTGCTATGGGTGCTTTATATTTGCAAAGATTCGTGTAATGGAATAAATAATCTTCGATTGGATTACTAGATCTAGTCTATTTGGATTTTATGTAAAATCATACGAAGATACTAAAAAAAAGGGCTAACAGATTTTTGAATAACAAATTAAACTAAACTAAGATTGGAGTTTTTAAGCAACTCAGTGAAGTCACTTAAAAATCTAATTAGATTTTTAAGTGACTAAACTATTGCTGGTAATATATATATATTACCAGCAATAGTTTAGTTTATTACATAGTAATCATTATTATTATTTGCTATTATAGTTCTCATAACACACACCACATCCATTTTTCACTACAATATTGATCCCTAAATTATTATAAAACATAACGTCTCTTTTAATGCGCTTATCAATCGAGAACCACGTATTAGCTTCACATGATTTCTTATTTTGTTAGCTTGGGCAACGTAGACCGCAGCCTAAAGTTTCAAATAAAATTTTAAGTTTTTTTTTATAGTTAGCCTCCATTTTCCCCACTGCTGGGCAAACGCCTACCCTTTCCTTCAAACTACAACTCTCATTTGCAATTTCTAACCAGATCAACTTTAATTAAAAATTAATTATCCAAGTATCAGGACTGCTGGATCCTGCTATAAATCTTAAGGCGGTGCTGCCAAGAGAGTTGTTCTAAGTGCAGACGTTAATGGGTGCCTCCTTCACCTTGACCATGGCTGAACTTTCACCCCAGTTCACCAGAACTGGGTCGGAGGAGATAGGGTTGAGAAAAGACAAAAGGATTCTTTTTTCAAATTATATTTTATTGTGGGTAGAGACAAGTTTTGGTTAGTTGTTTAATAGAGGTTTGAGGGAATATGGGTCGTATTGGTGTGTTCATAGAATCCGTTATAAAGTCAAGTTTGCATGTGGTATTTGGCTAAAATAGGATTCCATACCACAAACGTCCCCAAAAGGTTAAAAAAACGAACAAATGAAATAAAGCTGCCGTTTAAAAAATCGGTTTTCTTTCTCAACAATTAAAAATCATGAAGAAATGTGATTTATTTTAGTGGTCAAATGCAACTGTGTTGTGTTTCTATAGTAAATTGTTTTCACTATGATTATTTTTAATTATCTGTCCTGTTGCAATTTTGATCAAAACTCTTGTAGGATATCTTAGATGTCTTCACTGGCTTTAGCTGCGTTTTTTCGGAATCGAGGCTCATTTTATAGACAAATAACATTACTTTTACTATTAAATAAATCACACAAATAGCACTGCTCCCTATTTTATAAATAAAATAATTGTGTCAAGAATAGCATATAACCATGCAACGCAGTGACATCAAAGACGTTTTACCGACGGGCGCGAGATCAAAGTGCCGCCGTCGGGTGTTATCTCTTTGAACTTGCCGACGGTAATGTGCATTCGGATACTTTACCTTAAGTTTTCGTTCGTTCTTTTTCATATGTTTACTATTTTTATTTATTTTAGTAAATGGTTTCAAGTGCTTAAATACGTTTTAAAAAATAGTGTTGTTCGGGGAATGTTATTTTTCGCCTCACCGTTTGCCTGTCACAAGTTTTAATTGAATTTATTTACAAAGCATTAAAATACCTTTTAATCAAACCAGTGCTAGTAACCTATTTTATACATTACATGAAACACTTAACCGAGAAGGCACATTCATTGAATTGTCTAATTTGTAGGTCTTAGACTAAAGTGCAGAGCAAAGACATCAAGTAGAATTGTTTATTTACACACGAATAATTGGTACTTAATGGTCAACAATAGTCCTAATCTTATATAAGGTATACCTAATTAAAATAAGTAAAGGCTTTCGCAGACAGGCTTGACGTGACAGCGTGACGCGACTCTAGTAGAACAACTTCTATGGAAACTTCATGGAAATTGTTCTACTAGAATCGCGACGCGCCTGTCTGCGGGTAGCCTTAACACAAAACATGAAACGATTTATTTTATTTTTTAATCGATAGTAGAATCGGTACCCTTAAATGTGTACATTTTTTTTTACAGATCCCGTAAGTCAAATCTATCGACTAGACTGCCTGTCTTGTCTAGCGGTCGCAAGCGCTACTGATGAGCTTGAGGTCCTGGGTTTGAATCCCGGGTCGGGCAAAGTGTTATTGGGTTTTTCCATTAGGCATTTCTCAATGACTGACAAATGCGTACACTGACTGGACAGGTCCACTAAATCTGTGTGGTTCTTTCCTCAAAAGGACCATTTTAGACACCAATCTACATGGCCTTCACATGATCTGACCAAGATTATGTCTGGACTTTAAAGGGGACTGTGACCTCTGAGTTTGTTTCGGCCTTTCTTCTCAGAGTAGTCAGATAGGAAACGCCGACCTCATCTAGCTTTATTTTAAAAATATGATTGACGTGTAAAAGTGTTTGTACAAACCTACTTACAGAAAATAAATCATTTATCATTTATTTATTAATAGTAGCCTGAAGGACTTGTGCCCTGTTGATGGCAATAGGCTCAACCTCTATTACATGGGACTTAAACATAACTGGCGAAATGTGGGTTTACTACAGAGTATTGGTACCTACAACTCTGCCTATCCGGGGATTACAGGCGTTATGTTATGTCATAAAAGCTAGAACAAGTTTTACAATAATTATTCTCCTGGTAATCATCTATGGTGTGCTGGTGCCTACGCTTATGTATGGAAGTAAATGTTGGGTGTGGCAGAAGAAGCATGAAAGTAGAATAAATGCTGTGGAAATGCGTTTCTTGCGAAGCATGTGTGGTGTGACTATAACTGATAGGCTGAAAAATGATGTGATAAGACAACGGTGCGGTTTAAAGGAAGATGTAGTGATATACATTGAAAAGAGTATGCTTAGATGGTTTGGTCATGTTGAGAGGATGAATGAAAGGCGACTAACAAAAGGTAATTTACAAGGCGTGAGTGGGTGAAAACGACATAAAGTGCCCTCATTGGTAATGTTCTTCAGAAAGGTCAGGTGCGTAGTACTCGCAACCGGCGTGCGTGTATGACCAGATGTATGAACGTAAACGAAGCAGAAGGAGTATGTAAGGAGCGTAGCAGGTGGCCTTTTGTTTTTTTAGACATCTAATAGTCATTAAACCCTTGCAATGCTTATCACTAAAATATTATAAAATCCATGTCCGGAGAACGCTAGTGCCATATCCTCTCACATTATCCATTTATCAATATCTTTTAATATTGTAATTATTATTAAGATCTAGTTTAATATTTATTTACATAACCAAATTACAAGATGAATATTAACATTAACTAGACCTAGTTTTAAAACATTGACCAAAAATATTGACGTGTAAAGGCGAGCAGACAGGCTGCCGGTCGTGCCCGGACGGAGCGCTAGTCTGCACAAGCCTTAAAAGAGTCTTAAAAGATCTACTTACAGAAATAAACATTTCATTTCATTTCGCATGTGATATCACCTGATATGCAACAAAGAATTACATTTAATTTATCGTTGCCATTACCCAAGGAAGAACGGTAACAAAGCGTCTTAGACATAAATAAACTTTTCGGTATTTTAAGGTAACTAACTGCGTCCCGTGGTTTCACCCGCATAAGTCTTGATCCCGTCGGAATAACTGGATAAAAGTATTATATGTCCTAACCTAGGTTATGGTCTACCTGTGTGCCAAATTTCATCCAAATCCGTTCAGCCGTTTTAGCGTGAAAACGTAACAATCAAATAACTCACTTTCGCATTTATAATAATACATAAATAATAGTTAGGATTTATCAATCTACTTTATAAGCATTAAGTTTATGTTATATTATACATGATAACTTGCTAAGTGATCTGTATTCTCCTGTATAAATAAAGATTTTTAACCCCAACATTTTTCTCAACCAACAACAAGAGTAGATTACTTAAGGAGCTGATTAAATTCCTGAAGAAGAAAAAAAACCCACAAAAGAAAACTAAGCTACAAAAAGTACCTCCACCTTGAAGTTTAATCCTTAACGTATCTACCCTTAACAAAAAACGCGTTATTCCTTTACTGGAGAAAACTCACCCGGTATTAAAAAGGGACGCGCTCATGTGTGAACGTCAGTGTATCTTCTGCCGAGAACAAAGGACGGGGAAAACATTCGCTTTTAAGGGTTTTAGTACAATGAAAGACGTGCTTGGAAAGCTATGCAGAAGTGTCAAGGTTCTCATTATCTTGTAAGAATAAATGCTGTTGCTTGTGATGCGAGCTCATTCGCATGCAAACATCAATTCACCCTTTTAAGAAAACGTATGCTTTTAAATATGTGAGCATCATGTATCTGTCACATAATTAATTTATCTGTCATTGCTTCATTTCTAATAAATTTTGTTTTTACCTATTATGGTAAAGTAATTTTATTCTAGGTGCATCGTCTTCACATATACATAATTGTATAATTAATGTACCTGTACAAAATATTGTAAAACATTTTAAAAGAGTGACGGTGGAGTTTCTTGCCCATTCTTCTGCATTTTGGAAGGGGCGACTAGAATCAATCATTTTAAAAGAGTAACGGTGGAGTTTCTTGCCCATTCTTTTCCATACGCAACTACCTTTTGGAAGGGGCGACTAGAATCAATTATATTTTTTTGTAAATTTTGACGTTCAAAAGTGCCATAAAAGTGCCTATTTTAAATAAATAATTTGAGTTTACTTGACTTTAACTTTGAAGTTAGAGGTGGAGGTTGACGCATCTCTTAGTTTCTTGTGATTCTATCTTCATTCTCTGCTATTAAAAGCCTTTTTAATAAAAAAAAAATCTAGTTGTCAAGTCGTTAAAATCCTCTGCCGGGGTCGCGTGAAAGTCCTAAAGGGTTACCGAGGCCCCTGGCAGCACAGGGAAGGAATACGGGTGGGTTTTATTCAGTAATAATCTGACACACGCTCCGCCCAGAGCAGGAGAAGTTATTTGATAATTTCCCAGCCAAAGAAAAAAGTCGTTAAAATCCTGCGAAGAAGGGTTGGGTCCTTGCTTCGCAAGGTTTTCCAAAGATGACAACATTGAAATTTCATTATTACCTATGTATATTTAAGTTAAACAAACTATGTACTTCTGCCTTGTTGGTCTAGTAAGTGTTACTGCTGAGCATGAGGTTCTGGGTTCGATTCCCGAGTCGGGCAAAGTGTTATTAGGTTTTTCTATCTGGAATTTCTCAGTAGCAGCCCGGAGTCTGGATTTGTGCCCGGTTGATGGCAATAGGCTCGCCCCTATTACATGGGACTTAAACATAACTGGCGAAATGTGGGTGTACTACAGGTACACCTCTGCCAAACCCTTCGGGGAAACAAGGCGTGATGTTATATTATATTATGTTATTACCAACCAAGCTATGGTATTTTGAAATGCTTTTATTTGAATTCAGCTGACAATACCATAATAATATAACACATTTGAATGAATGATTGAATGAATGATTGCATTTACAGAAAAAACAAGTGCGTCTCGGATCACTCACTATGAAGAGTTTCGTAGTTGGAACGAATTTATCCTTACAACAACTTAACATTGTAGCTTAAAAACCTGTTCCCCTGTGGCGGCATCTACAGCGCCACATACGAACTACGCATCACACTGACGTCACGCAAAATCCTGCATCGCGCAAACAGAGTTTACCGCGCAACTAGCATATATACAACATCCCGACATCAACCGTCGGGCAGTTGCCCACCAGACACGACACCCGTCTGGTCGGAGGATCCTCCCTTTTCTATGGAGGATGAGTGAACTTTACACCCTGTTCCTCATGCCTCTATACCCCCATACATTCCAACCACAAATGTTCAAAGTTTGTACGCCCAATGTTGAGTGATCTACGAGTACTATGTTATTTTAAAACCATAGACTTCTTATAAGTTATTCTGTAATCTTTATGCATATGTCGTAGCCATCTGGTTAAATTAGCCAGTTAATTGGACGCCTAGGTCGTTCATTAAACGCTGGCATCGACGTCGCAGCCGACTAGCTTAATTAGCTTAGTAACAGTTAGTTAACAGCCTAACCGTTAGAAGTAGCGCTCGCCGGCCACTGCCGCGGCACCGCTCGCTTCGCTCGCTCGGCTCGCACGCGGTTGGTCACAGTTCTAACCTAACCTAACCCATTTGATCGGAGTGCCCTGCCTTAGTTACTGCTACCACTTTTATGCGCGTGGTTGGTCAGAGTTCTAGTTATCCTTCAGCTATTTAATTGGGTGCCGGCCGTTTAATGAACGGCCTAGTCGTCCAATTAGCTGGCTAATTTCACCAGATGGCTGCGGCAGAGTTAGGATGTTAACTAAACGGTTGATTAAGATAGTTGGCTGCGACATATCTGATTTAAAACAAAAATAGATTCTGCAGTTTCGGAAATAAGGACCCAATGGTCTATTTTCATCTATTTTCTTTAGCACAATCAGCCTATAATGTTTCTACTGCTTGGACACAGGCTTCCGCTCTTCGAGAGGGAGTGGACTGCAATTCAACACGCGGGCCCAATGCGGGTTCTATTTTCAATAACTTTAAAATTTATTTATCTAAAATTCTTTTGAAAAATATTTTAAATGCTCATAGCAAATGCTTTCATTTAATATGTCACACGATACCTACTTATTTTTCCCCCAAAAGTGAACCCTATATTCAAAATGAATTTATTTACGTTACACGTTCGTGTTTGGGTCACAGAAATTCATATTTGTACCAAAGTTCAACTTAATCTGTCCAGTAGATTCGGAACAAATCGGCTGTGACCGACAGACAGACAGACAGGCACTCGAGTGATCTTACAAGGGTTCTGTTTTTTCCTTTTGGACGGATATATATTTTGGCATATATTTTTTATTTTCTTTATTCTTTGCACTTGTTTTTGTTCTTAACACTTAACTTGTTTCATGATTGTTATTGAATAATTATATTATATAGATAATTTTATTAAGTTTTGTGTATGTTTGTATTTAATGTATATATATGTAAATGGTAGGTACACCACAGACTACCTGCAGTATTGTCTCTCTTTTCCTCCCTAATCCATCCAAAGTTGTCTTTAAAAGATCGCTCTTAGCGATAAGACCGCGCCTTATGTACAATTTCTACATTTATATCTGTAATGTTTATGGTGTACATAATAAAGGGTATTCTATTCTATTCTATTCTATTCTATTCTACGGACCCCTATAAATATTTCTTCAGGTCTATGTCAATAGAGCCATCAATATTGCCGCACGCACTTCATATTGCACGTGTTCGTTTGAAGAAAAAATACGTAACCATAGTTCATAGATACTGTTCACAGCTTGTGGTGTGCAACAACCCTTCTCCACCGGGTATCAGCAGACACAGATATCTCTTGCAGCACCCTCCTTATACCGACATTGAGACGTCTTCCACGTTAATACCAATACTGTATCCCTTTCTCAATGTTTTCTTTCGTTACGCTTTTTTTTCCTTATATTTCTAGTGCTTTTTCAGCGAGTAGGTAAGTCTGTTTTTTTATGAAGATTGTGGTGCGGGTATCGAGTATCTCTTTGATATACTTATCCATTAAATTATTAAATGAAATCTTTATTTTTCCAGATAAAAATCCACAGTTATGAAGTAGTATCTTTTTATAGGTATGTAACAGCTGCCCACGACTTTCTCCACGTGAAATTTCTTGTTCCCCCAACCCACTGCGACGCATTGCATCGCCCCGCCCGCGCTTCGTCGGGTCGTAAGTATAACGGGTAACGTAGGTACGGTCCTAAGGGTCGTAGCGTGAAGTTAAACAGCCTATAACCTTTCTCAAGAATTCCGCTATCAACAGCAAATTAGATTGTACTACACTAATTATCTATTAACTACTTTAATTAGAGATTACCTCCTACATACAAACTTACATCCAATTAATTTTTATCTCTTTATACTATTAATATACACTAGCTTTTCTCGCGGCTTCACCCGCGTGGAGGTTGGAAATGATCCCATGGAAACGTACTTCCGTAAAGCACACGCCAGTAAAGCTCCCAGTCGATATGTTTTTTCGACATCTTCAACAAAGATCGTCATATTTCAGGCAATTTACACAAAACCTTAATGAATAATACACCTAAACGTTCCTCATGAATCACTGCGTCCATCGGTGAAGACTGTATGAAAATCTGTTGGGTAGTTTTTGAGTTTATCGTGTTCAGACAGACATACGCGGCGGGGGGACTTTGTGTTATAATATGTAGTGATACTTGAACGTGCGGAGTAAAAGTAACGAAAATTAGAACGATTTTAACACATTTTATTTTTGTATGATTTTAGTGAATTTTAAATCTGTTATTACGCATTCATATAAAGCAAGTAAGTTATGCAAAAAATGTATGTTAAACTAGAACGCATACACATCAATTCTATATGTGAATATTTAAGTATTGTAGTAAAATACTTTATGAAATAAATTCAGGAAGTAATGTCTACGAAAAGTATAAAGAACGATATTACTTACAAACTACTTAAGATATTTTCATGTTTTGTTTTGTATGAACAGACTGTTTTATTATCTATAATTCTATCTGTGATTTTTTTCAAATATTCATATTTTCATTACTTAAAATAAATATTCCCTTTGAAACCGAACTGCGGCGCGGCGTGAGTGCGATGCGCATCTGTATGGCCAGGGTCAACAGGAGGCCCCTGGCAACAGTTACCGAGGCCCCTGGCCACAGTTACCGAGACCCCTGGCAAAACAGGCAGCGGAAGGGACACGGGTGGCTTTTAGTCAGTAAGAATCTCACACACCCTCCCGCTCCGCCCAGAGTAGAAGAAGTTATTTGATAATAGGGTCTTACACCCATTTTTGAAAAGTGTCTTAATAATAATAAATAATAATAATAAACGTTTATTTAAGACAACTAAGATCCAATTTGTTAGTAGTACAATAACTTATAACTAGTGTTAGTAATACAACATTAAGCTACTCGCCCCCTGCCTGACCCATGAGTCGAAGTATCAACACTTATGTGAGCATTAATACATCGACCAATGTACAGACAGTCAAGTCTACTGGCTATCCTACATAAAACGCTGTTGCGACTAGCCCGTACTCTGCTCAGCATTGACGCGCACCGCTTGCGCTGAGTAGCGTAGAAGCAATCGATGCGCGCCTCCGCAAACATACGTGATGCTCTACAGTGGCGGGGCAGCCGCAACATCGTTCTAAGCGCGTTATTATATTGTACCCGTAGGGCACTGTACGCTTTTTGAGTATAGACTGCCCACAGGCTGCAGGTGTAAAAAGATGTACAGAAGGCTCTGAAGAGAGTGATTTTTACCTCACTTGTACACCTGGCAAACCTGCGAGCAATCATGTTTGCTCTCACGGACAGTGCCCTACGTTCACGTTCAATGTCCATGTCGTCCTTAAGGTCCTCAGTAATTAGATGATCCAGGTATCTGAACTGACGTACACTAGCCAACTCAACTCCATTCAATTTTATGGGGGGCACGCTAGTGGGACACTTAGTACCGGCCTTAAAGACAACATACTCGCTTTTCTTCACATTATATATCAAGCCATGAACATTTGCATAAGTTTCACAGATTTTCAACCGTTTCCTAATGCCACAAACCGAGGCGCTAATGAAATTCTATAATGCTAATTTGCCCCAAAAATAATCACAAAATTTTGATTCAATTGATAAGTGCCATAAAAATGCATCTAAAATTTTACATTTTCAAATTTCGCGCGTAACGCGAAAACGCTGGACGCAGTGGACGCCATGTTGCTCTGCGGTCATGACGTCACTGGGATATGAAAACAAATGCGCTGATCTTTGTATGATAATTGACACGTTTTTGTTAACATAGCCGTATGACGTAATAACATGGCGGCTACTATTTCATGGTGTTTTTTAACAGATTAGAAAAACTGAAAACGTTGAATTGAATTTTAAAATTTATTTTGTTATTTTATGAACTAAAACTAACATTTTCCGACTCCTTTTTGCCTAAACTATCTCAATAATATATTTATAGATTTTTTCTCGTTTATAGTAAAATACCTATTTCCCGCCCAAAAAAAGGGTCAACTGCGATTACCCGTCCCTTAAAGAATACTAAGCGCCCATTGACGTCAGAACAATAATACCTACTTATATTGTGTCTCGTTGTGTCCTTCAACTTGAAGTCAATGACCGCTTGTTGAGAAAATCAGTATTTTTTTTTTGTTTTAACGTGTTTAGACATCAAAACCCATGACGCCTGTGAAATTTACACAAAAAAAAAACTGTTATCTCAAGTGACTACACAGCCTGCATCTGATGATACCAAAAAAAAACTTATCAAGCAATTTCTTTTTTGTTTTATCATGTTTAGATGTCTGCGAAGTTTCGCTTATTAACTTAATTTGACCCTGTATAGGTACTTACTGATCGTCTTAAGCCTCGTAACATTTGTTTATTTTGAAGCAACATCTTCAGTAGAACAAAGAAATACAAGGTGTCGTTTTGCATCCCGGTCAAATTTCAGGAGGCTGCTATGAAAGACATAGGTATATAATCAAATAAAATTACGATACCTGCTCTATAATTAATACATACTTGTTTTTTTAGTTCTTTAAGTTTGACAGCATTTTAGAATAGACCACTTTCACAGAACAGAATCACCCCGTTGCGTATGCGGTAGTGTAGGTATGTGTAAAAGGGCAGTTACAGTGCGGTTTCACATGGGCCGTTCCATAGTTTTAACATGCGAAATGCATTTTCGAAAATTAGAAAAAACCTACTTATTTTATTATTGATTCTTGTCGAGAATCATTAGCATAGTTACCTCCTTGAATTTGACGAGGATGCAAAACGACACCTTGTATAGGCTATTTTAGGGCACATCACAAAAAGCTGTTGCCTTCCAATATCAGTTTAAAGACTATCAATATAAGTTTATACCTAGCTATTCTAAGTGTCTTTCTTCTGAAACGTCAGGTGCGCAGTACTCGCAACCGGCGTGCAGAGCGTAGCAGGTGGCGTTCCATAGTTTCTGCCTACTCCCATGGGAAGGTGTGAGTTTATGTATGTGTACCTACACAACTTTAGACATTTACATGTGTACCTACACAACTTTAGACATACAACAAAATTAGACATTTACATGACCTACTCATCGCCAGTTACGTCATACGTCTCATGTAGGTAGATAACCAGGAAGCAAGCACGTTGCCATTAACCGGGCACAAATATAGACTCCATCCAGCCTGATAATGAGAATTTCCTAATTGAAAGAACTTAGCAACAGTTTGCTGAACCCGGGAATCGAACCCAGGCTCATTAAACAATGACAGCAGTCATCATTTACCGCCTTTTCCCAGTTGTATCGGGGTCGGCTTCCTGTCTAACCGGATATAACTGAAAACCATTATTTTACATGGAGTACCAGTCACAGCAGTCAGAAAAATGCAAAATTTTTGTATTTGCATGGGGGTCAATAATCGCTTCATTTCAAAACAAATGTGTCTTAAGACTCGCGTAACATATTTATATTTGCACAACAGGGGGTGATAACTTAAGGGGTAGAACCCCCATCATTTTCTTAGGAGCAATAAATTCTACGAATGCGTGCTATAAATTTTATCAACCGCCTTCTAATGCAGCGTTATGTTAAATCGTAATGGTAGCGATTTTGTTTTGAAAAAGTGGAAAAAGAAAAATATAGTCGTGTTTTCTTTCAGTTGAGTCTTTGTTATTTATTTTTATGGAAAACTCCTATGTATTTTAAGACAGCTTAGCTCGGGCGAATTGAATGCTTAATATTTTTCTAACTACATAATGGAAACTGTCAAGTTAGTCTTTGACGCAAATCGTTAATGTATACCTATTGCAGTACAATGCCGAACTTAGGTCTCCCCAATCGGAATCCATTTGGCTCAATCCGCAGCTACTTTGCTACCAGCCATCCTGCGAAGACCATCGTTAATGCGAATTCTTAGGTTAAGTCATCAGACGTCAGATTCAACAAACAAACTAAATTCGATGCAAACAATTGTGAAAGTGTCTTCGACGACTTCAATGTATTTTGGAACATTTCCTAGTTCCGGATTTTTAAGTCGACCAGGCAATCTTATAAAACATTTCCTTATTCCTAATCAGCCAACCATTTTTGCAAGTTATGAAGAGACACAAAAGTGAACATTTAGGGTGCATATTGCGTTGTGTTCCACGCACGCCTCAAAGAGATGTCAGCACAAGTGTAGGGGTCCACTAGGGCCGATGCCTGCCGGGGTCGCGGGAAAGTCCGAAAGGGATACCGAAGCCCCTGGCAACACAGGCAACGGAAAGAACACGGGTGGGTTTTAGTCAGTAAGAGTCCGACACACCCTCCCGCTCCACCCAGATCGGGAGAAGTAATTTGATAATTCCCCACCCAAAATAATAAAAAAATAAAGGATGCATATTTAACACCCGATGAGGAGGTTTATCATCTTTCATGTGTTTTTTTATGAAATACTTAGTGGAAGGGTAAATGAGAAAAAATTGTCAGAAATCCTTCAAAAATAGTTTATTCCCTCCATCATATCAGGGCCATTAGTTGTTCACAAATAAATAAAACAACTGCAAAAGATACGAGTACGTACATAATATATATTTTGATTTTTACATAAAAAAACCTTCTTTTTCCTTCAGAGGAAAACGGCGGAAACACGGGACCGGAAGTTGCGCCGACCGCTACCGGAAACGACTCGGCCTGTGAACGTTAAGAACATGTCACATAAATCAGTTTTATTATAGCACTGAGAAGGGTGCAGGCTGTGTATAATAGTTATATACTTAGAGGTAAATGGTATATAAACACATGGTTCAGTATCGGGTTCAGTGTGGAAGAAATGTTTCTGGATGTGGTCGAAAGTATGGATGTGTACATAGCAGATCTTTTACACGAGGAAGATTCGTGTTTTTTTTTTTTGACAATGGCAATGGTTTTGAAATGGCCGTATTCACACGATCACGAATCGTGAAATATGACTGATTCGTCTTAAATGACGTACCGTCTCTTAAAAATCACGTTCGTCAAAAAATACGAATCGCTATTTTCTTGTGATGGATCCGCTCGCGATATTAAAGTATTCACATCCATCGTGTTGAATAGTTCGTCCAAGACTGATTTTTGAAACACGAATCAAGTGTGAACATCTATTCGGATATTTTGGTGAATCACGAAAAAACTCGTTTCCTTATGCAACGTGAACGTGCATCCGTCATGAAGTATCGTTTTTTTGACGAATCGCCAATGACGGGTCCCGTGTGAATGAGCTTTAGGCTAATTCATATTTTGCCATAAACATGATATTGACAATACATTATGTTCTATTGGAGCAGGTAAAACTTAAAAAAAAAAACATAAATAAGTCATTTCAGTCACTTATTTGTGTTTTTTTTTTAAGTTTTACCTGTTCCATATTTTTCTCTATATACTTTAAATAAAACCGGCCATGTGCGAGTCGGACTCGCACACGAAGGGTTCCGTACCATTATCTATAAAAACGGCAAAAAAATCATGTCTGTTGTATGAGAGCCCCCTTAAATATTCATTTTATTATATTTACTAAAAAACGCTATAACAACAAACACTAATATTTGTTGTTATAGCAGCAACAGAAATACATCATCTGTGAAAATTTCAACTGTCTAACTATCGCGGTTCATGAGATACAGCCTGGTGACAGACGGACAGATAGACAGGCAGCGAAGTCTTAGTAATAAGACCCCTTTTAATCCTTTGGGTATGGAACCCTTAAAAAAGAAATTTTTCATGTTCAAGTTGGCTTGGCAATATGTACATACATTTCAAGAAATGTGCATTAGCTTAAGTACCAAGTAAACATTTCAATCTTCACACGGCTCGAAATAATCCAACACCGCTACCTGCATCTTACTAAATCAAAGAAAGGCGTCACCTTCCACACGGGTCCCAATAATACAGAACACAAATTGTTTCAAATTATCGCCGCCTGCGCAAACGAGACAAACGCAGCCATTAGCGGTAATCAGGAACAGACTAATCATTAATTACAGGAGGGAATGTAATCTTTAAGTAAATTGAGACAAAAAGAAACTGTGGGGTGTTTCAATTTGGTTAGGATGTATGAAGAGGTGGAGAAGGCAAACGGTTTGCAGGTTTTTCAATGTCTATTGCAGCGAATCATGAACAAACATTCAACTATTAGCGTCCTCTTTTTTTTTTTGGTTGGGCAATCTTCAAATAACTTCTCCCGCTCTGGGCGGAGCGGGAGGGTGTGTCAGACTCTTACTGACTAAAACCCACCCGTATTCCTTCCTGTTGCCTGTGTTGCCAGGGGCCTCGGTGACCCTTTAGTATCTTCCCGCGACCCCGGCAGACATTGGCCCTAGTGGACCCTTACATTTGTGCTGACGACATCTCTTTGAGGCGCGCGTGGAATACAACGCGCCGTCGACCCGGGCCTGGTCCTTACCGGGTGGTGAGCTACCCATTGCTCACGGTCCGCAAGCCCGCGCCTACGGTGGCCGGAAATCCACCCGGGATTCCCGACGCCCCGGGCGTCTCTTGCGGCGGCTAGAGGCGAGAGGGTGCGGAACATGCCTTTCCCTCAACCGTCCCGCCTCCTCCTTCGCGAGCATTACTGCTTCGTAGAAGGAGGTGACGGCTCCGTACCATGGCCTGAACCAGGGCCGGACGCGAAAGATCTCTGCCGATCGCCTCTACGAGGACACGGCGGTGCTCTGCCCAAGCCGGGCAGACCTCCACCGTATGCTCCACCGTGTCCTCAGGGCGATCCACACAGTGGTGACACCCGGATTAGTGTCCTCTGAATATGCTATGAGTTTAACAGGATTCCAAAATGACAATGTGTTACCGAAGTTACAGTGTTACCTGTAATGAAATGAAAACGCCTTGTCAGTACGAATATTCTGTATTTATTTTATATTCTTTTACACACACAAACTTGGTATATAGCAATATTTAACAAATTATTTAATTAGGTACTCAATATAATATCATTAAAGACTTTAGCTTCTTGCAGACAACCTTTTCATTCCGAGGCTCTTAGCAACTACGCGGCACACCAAATATATCATGTTTTCCATTCAGTTGTGTTAAAAATACCAGTACTTTTACAATAACTGTCAAATTAGATGCTTTTAAACTTCATGACTACCTGATACAAAAACCATTTGAAGCAAATCACAAACTTTCAATTTTATATTTAGTATTTAAAATCACTACAAATCTTATTTGTAATATTTGGAAATCACGACATTCGGTCATCCGACACTGTGTTGCCTCCTGTTGCACACACACAACAATAATAGGTACATTTAAATATATTTTTTTAAATAAATCATGACAATAACAATAAAATCCTGTAGTGACTTCGCCATTAAACTAATCATGAATCCTGTGATCTTCAGAGCTCGCAGATTCTAGTGCAGAGACCATCACCCTGTTTTTTTTTTGTATGGGAAATCATCAAATAACTTCTCCCGCTCTGGGCGGAGCTAGAAGTGTCAGACTCTTACTGACTAAAACCCACCCGTATTCCTTCCTGTTGCCTGTGTTGCCAGAGCCTCGGTGACCCTTTAGTACCTTACCGCGACCCCGGCAGGCATCGGCCCTAGTGGACCCCTACACTTGTGCTGACGACATCTCTTTGAGGCGCGCGTGGAATACAACGCGCCGTCGACCCGGGCCTGGTCCTTACCGGACGGTGAGCTACCCATTGCTCACCGTCCGCAAGCCCGCGCCTACCAGCACCCTAATTTCGTAACTCAGTTTGTATCACAATCCGAGAGTTTTAAAGATATTGCTAATCCATTACTACATAGGTTTGAAAAATTCGTCTGCTCAACAACTCAAACTCAAACTCAAACTCAAAGCATTTATTTCAATTAAACCATTTACAGGCACTCAGTTAGAAATATGAAGCTAGTTGCCCATTCCAAAGCGTAGTAGGGCAGGAAGAACGGGCAAGAAACTCCATGGACACTCTTTTAAATTAAATTGATACATAAAGATTAGTACAAAAATAATGTTGAAATTATAACCAAATGTGAGGACGATGTAAAATAACTTAAATAAAGCAATGGACGTGGGTGATCTGTCGAAATGAAACCCATTGCGATCAATTGACATTTTATTTGCGTTACGCATTGTTCGGCTGGTATCTATCGCTCCTCACACTAATAAACAGCAATAGTTACATGGTTGATGACGAAGATATACTCAAATAGTCATCTATGCAGAATGATGAATGTCTCGAATTTAAATTTAAACTCTACGACGAGTTCCAGATTCACACATTATTTATTTTTTTTGCGATTTTTCCGTCGAACATCACAAATTGTATCATGATGCCATATCCAAATTTCAGCGATCACTTAGCAAAATCGTTAAAACTCTCCGGACGAGTAGAAATGGAATTATTAAAGACGCCTGAAGTCGTAACTGAGTTATGTTCGCCACCTGTTGATGCGCTAATTAATTCGATTTTCCAGGCACCTTTTTGTTTTAGAGTTCCCTAAAGAATCTTTTGGTAAAATGGAAATTTTGCGCGTAGGTAGGGTTATCTTTATTTGGGATGTGGGCAGTTTGGGCTTAAGACAAATAAGGGTCGGTTTTGTGAAATTTAAATTAAAGATATAATTGTATTGAAAAATTAATGAATGAAGAATGTTAAATAACCAAGAGGGTTGTAAAAACTACTTTAGTACAGTTGCGAGCAAAATTAAAAATAATATTTTATGGAAAACAATAAAATCGAATACCAAATTAATTATTTTTAGATTTTAATTAATACTTAACGACCAAAACGATCTAAAAGGGAAACACTTTAGTTTGATTTATAACCTTTTAATCAAGGGGTTCACCCAAAAACAGACCAAAATAATACCTAATTTTAAAAAACTTTCACAATTACGCTTTCTTTATAATAAATGTACTAAGCGATGGCTCGGGGACAAATTCGTGCAGGTGGTTTAAAGTCATTAAAAACAGTTTATTGCGAACATCGGCTATCGCGGCCATCTTGGGCGCCATATTGTTTCTAAATTTATTACTGTAATTACGTCACGTCACTCGCCGCATGATATAACAATGTTGCTGACCTGAAATAAAAAGGAAAAGTGTGTATTTATATATTTTCGTCACATTTTAAGAAAAGAGTAAAACTTGAAAAATAATTAGTGCAGTAATTTCTCATTTGAAATTGTTTGTTGGTTGACATTGGTAATTACTGTCTTGTGTAGGTAATTGATCTCGTTAAGTTCATTGGTGTGACTTAATAATTAGTGCTCATTTAGATAATATTTTTTGTAAATAATTGAAAGAAATTATCTACGACTCACGCACTGCGGCTGCTAAAATACTTTAAAAATAAGCATAATCCAAGATAATAAGGGAGTATTCATCAGTTTTCAGATTTGGCGTCATTGTTTCTGGAAGTAAATACATAAATCTAACTAATTGACTAATTGTAGGCTTATAGCATTTTAATATTTCTCTACCATTTTGTCATTCACTATTTTAATGACATTACTATTTTGTTTTAATTGATTTGACCTACATAAGTTAGTGCAACAATGGCTCATTCCAATAGTTTTTGTCTGATACATTACCGTTAACCTTTTCACCAACAAATGAAATAAAACCCAGAATTAACACCAATGTCTAAAACAAAACTCCAGCATTCTTAAATTCACATACCTAAAAATTGTTCAGCTTTTTTCTTTTATTATTCGTCATCAAACAAACGCCGCGCCGGTGTGTTTACGTCCTTAGTGACATTTCGCCAACAATTACACTGTCACATTAGGCTGTCAGGTTGTCACCCGTCATGCCGTCATTAGCACTATGTTTTGGCATGTCCCCACTTATCTATATAACCCTAATTGTGCGCCATTTTCAAAAAGGTTATTTTCGTTTCGAGTATAAATTAAAATTTAGATTTTTTTACCCGACTGCAGAGGAGGGTTGAGTTTTGTAATTGAGCTGAATCAATTTAGATGTTTGTAAGTAAGAATTTGTTTTAGAAAAACCTTGGTATTGTAATTGTTTTGTATTTAAATGGTTAGTGCAAAACAATGCGCGTGATATTCCAATAATAAATGTGAATGTGAATGTTTCTTTGTGTATTCAACACCTTTTTCAATGCACTTTAAATAAAATATCGGTATCTCTAACCACAAAAGAAGGTTTAAAGGGATTATTTCTATTATTACGATCTAATAAACTGTTCGGTCAGTGTTGCAACTGCCGTTCGTATAACAGCTTACGCCTTTGTGAGTCAAGTATTTTAAGTAGGCATTTTTAAGCACCCTTTTACTTAACAAGCATCGGACCTATCTTTTCTGATAAGCATAAAAAAAATACAATAACTTGGAATAAAATTCATGCCATTTTGTCATATTTCAAGATAAAAAAAAAATTCATGGCATTAGTCAGGAGTCTTATCAGTCATTCCAGCCGTTTGCTAGAAAACTAACCATAAATAAAAAAACAGCTTTTAAAGTGTAGTTTAAAATTACTCGCATTACAACAAATGTATTTATTTTATGGGCAAAAAGTTTTTATTGTTATCATAACATCTTTAAGTCTAATGAATTTGCTTTTTATCTGGACACGAACTGTAATAGTTTTCGGGGATACTCCACAAAAAATAGATGAATAATACAACACATTAACGTAAATTTAAGTACCCGAAAATGGTCTGAGGGTTCCTTACATTTAATTAAAGGTAATTAAGACTTGATATGCATTTTTGAGTGCTCGTTAAAGGTTGTAATTTTGTGACCAATAAAATTATGCAAGTAGGTATATAATGGTCTTTTTTAACTTATTAAATAGGGCTATTTAGGATTGAATTGCTTGGTTTTTGATTACTGAGTTTCAGTTTTTTACTGTGTCAAATCGACAAGGGGCTCTGATTTTCTTAAACATACAATGCCACTTATGCTAGTCTCGTTTACTGCTGTCCTATAGAGTACTATCTGCTATCTGTATTTGATCTCTGATCCTAAGATTATAAATTGGATCGATCAAACTCGACACAACACTCGAAGACATGCATTAAACTGACGTATCGAAGTCAGTTTCATGGATGTCTTTCTCCAGATCGAGTTTCGGTTTTTATCACTTTTTTTTTTTTTATTTAGCAGTTTATGTACAGTCGCCAGCACATCAAGTTACCACAAACTGTCAAATTTCTCCAAATTATTTTAACCCTCAAATGTTGATGGTTAAGTTCAAAATCGAATGAGAAAATTTGACAGTTTGTCGTAAATTTATGCGCTGGCGACTGTATACACATATAAACAGACAAGAAAAAAGGAACAGAAAAATACGTACAAAGGTGACGTTTCATCATCATCATCATCATTTCAGCCGAAAGACGTCCACTGCTGGAAATAGGCCTCCGCCAAGCGCCGCCACTTCGACCGGTTCTGTGTTTTCCGCATCCAGCGAATTCCTGCTGACGCTAAATTAAATATTCCAGGTGACGATTACTTCCAAAGAAATCTCTTCCAGCATACCTGCGATAGGAAATTAGATAAAGAGATGTAGACAACGTGTGTAAGAGTAGTAAATAAAACAAAATACATTTAATAAAAAAAAATATTCACTACTTTAAGTGTAATTAAGTGCTAAGTAAGTATATTCCCATATTATACGATATGAGAATATACGTAAGTATATTTATCAATACATAATAATGTAGTATAAAATAATCAATAATAATAATAATCTTTATTTATATAAAAAAAACAGATTGTAGTACATGTAACAGTTTTCACAAAGTAGGTAGTATGAAATCTCTGCCAATCAAGTGGGTGACGTGCTTTTTTCCTTGCTAGGCTATGAAATAGCCTGTATTAAGGAATAACTGTGCCGATCCCCATTAATTGTATTACTACAATTTTCATTTAAAAGTTAAAATGTTTAAAAAATATAAAAAAAATACAGGTAGGTATTAGAGCGCGAGCGCATTTGTGAGTGAGTGTGCTGTGTGTATACAACTATAACCATTTAATACCTATATGAAACTTTTGATCTTTACACATGAACGATCTAATTTATGAACCATCTTCACTTTTGCGTAACTGTTGAATGGTCCTTTCAAAAATACTTTATTTAAATTTTATTTAAACCACCACGGAACCCCAAAAGATCATCGATTAACAGATAACCATCGCAAGCAATTCCGTACATTTTAACCCAAAAACAGGATTGCAGGGACCATTAATTACATAGTTTTTTGTATATAAATATTTATACCCACTTATTATGTTAATTTATGTACAGTGAAAGCGCTAACTCGATGGGCATTTGGACCCTTTAATATTCCATTTTTGGTAACGACTGACGGTGAACGCCCACCTGATATTATTAGCGGGTATAATGCTTGATATGATAATGTTTTATTTACGATGAAAGCTATTACTTATAATATGTTAATTAGTGATTAAAACAATTTTGTATCACTAAGATTTTTATCGTTTCCGGAGTGTCATTTCTGGAGGAAAGGTAAAGAAATGCGTCGAGAATCTTTGCTGCATAATTGACAATTATGAATATCAGATGCTGAAGAGCTTATAGAGGCATGAGGAACAGGGTGTAACGTTCACTCATACTCCATAGAAAAGGGAGGAATCCTCCGACCAGACGAGTGTTGTGTCTGGTGGGCAACTGCCTGACGGTTGATGTCGGGATGTTGTTTAAATGCAAATTGCGCAGAAAACTCTGCTTGCGCGTTTCAGGATTTTTCGTGACGTCAGTGTGTTGTGTAGTTCGCATGTGGCAATGTAGATGCCGCCACAAGCTGAAGCATGTTACAGGGTGAGCATATTGCCACTGCAAAAAAGGGACTAGGTTTACCCATTGGTTGCCTCAAAAACCTTTCGATCAACTACATATTTTCAAAACCAAAATATTGAGTCAAAATTGAATTTCAAAATCGCCGTTATTTTATTTATATTCTCCTTAAATTAAGGGTCGATAACACCAACCCTATTAACAGATAGTTAAGACAACGACTTTGAATTAGGGGTTACCGCGTTATTATCACGATTAAGACTCACAAGCATCTCGTTAATTTGCATATACTATGTTTTTTAATGTTTAATTTTGGGCAAAGTGACCGGAATTTCTGTTGGTATGCTGTTAGCATAATTGTTTTGAAATTAATTCTTTTTGTGATTAATTTATTGTAATTTATTTATAACACCTATTTTGTGGTAGTTAAGTTTGTAATTTAAATTAAAGTTTTTGGGATTAAGGCCTGTTCGCCAAAGATGGATCTTCAAACATTATATCGTTATCGTTCGTTAATATTGGGTGAATATTTCACGGAGTTTCTTGCCCAATTTTCTATTCTTCTCATACGAAACTACCTTTCGCCTAGAATCAATTTTGATTAATAATAATAATAATAATAATCATTTATTTGTCAGAATAATACAATCCATATTGTTAGTCAAGACATAGACAACTAACAAACTAGTGTTAGTACATATACCGCTGTCAATTAATACATTTAAAAAAATGTCAGATACGATAATAATAATTATTATTATTATTGAATGAATACAATTACACTACACATACCTACTTCTTCTGGGCACGGTTTGAAGGCAATCCTCGTCCAGTGCTTCCATCAGTCCTATCAGAAACGGTCCTAAAGAGACTGTTGGCGCTGCCACGCACCCGCCATATCAGAGATGTGATACGCTTTCGAATAATATCATAGAAGTCATCAATCATCATCATCAAGTACACAAGGTGTCGTTTTGCATCCTCGTCAAATTCCAGGAGGTAACTATGCTAATCAAAATCAAAATCAAAATCAAAAGTCATTTATTCAAACTAGGCTGAAAATCAGCACTTTTCGAACGTCAAAGTTACATAAGACAGTCCCCCAAAAATGCCCGCCCGTCACCACTTCCTAGTGCTTTAGCTGGGAAGAAGAAGTGGTGGAACAAACTCCCCAGCAGCACGTCTGTCTGTTTAGTTATATAAACTTGATTTTATACAAATCGTATGCAAAGTAATTAACATTACGAAACACAAAACATTGGATTAAATTACACACTTGCCATACGTTAGCTAGCACGCGCCAGTATACCAACAAAACAATGAACAAACTGTACTCAAGCAGATAAAAATTTCAACATAAAAAAAACGTAAATAGAACTTAATACCTAAATAAAAGCCTCCAGGCATAAAGGGCGTGCCCGCTTACATAAGGCAATTGCTGTAGCTCGAAGTGAGAAATGATAAACTAGCCCCATCGAAGTAAAATAAGTAAACAATTACTAATAACAATTAAAACCATGATCAACAAGACGACCAGACACCACAAGCAGCACCCGTTCACGAGCATAACGCAAAGATCAGCCATCACCCCCCTCGCCATATTGGAGGGAAGGAGGCAACCCGATCCCCGACGCTACCGCAGGCAGTGACATCTAAGGGAGCATGACGAGCTTGCTGCCGGTTGCTCAGGCAAGAATAGTATAATCAATAGTCGAGGACGCTAGCTAACCACTTATTGCAATACAACTCATAAAACACACATTGTAATGAGTAGATTATGTAACTAATAAATTAAAATTTAACTAATTAAATTACATTGACTTATACAGTCAAAATAAAAAAATAATCAATTATATGAACTCATATAACCTGTCAGTAGGAAAGCTAATTCTGGAGAAAGAACATAAACATTGTCTTGAGTTAATCACAGCGACCAACTATTCTTATCGTTTAAGTAGTCATTGATACAATAGTATGCCTTTGAACAAAGGGTGGATTTTACTTTAGTTTTAAACGCATTAAAAGGCAAATCTAGCAAAGAAGAGGGCAGCATGTTATAAAAAGTTATACCAAGCCCAACAAATGAGTTATGTACCTTATGAAGCCGGTGAAATGGAGCTCGTAATTTGTCCTTATTTCTGGTGTTAATATTGTGAATATCACTATTTTTAGTGTATAAGTGTATATTTTGCCTAATATATAAGATGTTGGCGAAGATGAATTGTGATGCCACCGTGAGAATACCAACATCTTTAAAAAAATCTCTCAGAGAAACTCTGGCACCAAGCTGGTAAATAGCTCGAACAGCTCGTTTTTGAAGAACGAATATATTTTGAATGTCAGCGGCTTTGCCCCACAGCAGAATACCGTAGGACATAACGCTATGAAAATAACTAAAATAAACTAATCGAGCTGTATCAACGTCAGTGTATTGTCTTACTTTTCTGACGGCGTAGGCGGCCGAACTGAGCCTGCCCGCTAGGCTTGATATATGAGGGCCCCACTGAAGTTTGGCATCTACTGTTATACCAAGAAAAACTGCCGAGTCTACAGTTTCAAGCACCCCATTATCTAAGACGATGTTGGGACCTAGATTCCTAACATTTGGCAAGGCAAACTTTATACATTTCGTTTTCTTGGCATTGAGAACTAGGTTATTCGTCGTAAACCAATCCGTGACCATTGAGAGTGCACTGTTTACGTCATCAAAATCTTGTCTATTCCTGTTTACTTTAAAAAGAAGTGAGGTGTCATCTGCAAACAATACAACGTCACAGATACCCTTTAAATAAAATGGTAAGTCATTAATATACACTAAGAATAAGAATGGACCCAGTATTGAGCCTTGAGGTACACCTAACTGAACTGGTAACCCGGAAGATTTTACACCATTCACATCTACACATTGGAACCTATTATGTAAATAAGAATTTATTACTTTGAGAGCTTCATTTTGGACACCATAATGACACAGTTTACGCAAAAGCGTGTCATGGTCCACGCAATCAAAGGCTTTGGAGAGATCACAGAAAACTCCAATAGCATTTTGCGAGTTCTCCCATGCGTCAAATATGTGTTTCAGCAGTGCAACACCCGCATCTGTAGTCGAACGACCTTTTGTAAAGCCATATTGTTCATTATGAAGGAGGCTGTTTAAATTAAAATGTCTTAGCAATTGCTTGAGTATTAACTTTTCAAATATTTTGCTAAATGCAGGTAAGATAGAAATAGGTCTGAAATTGCCAACGTCATTTTTATTACCTGATTTAAATAAAGGTATGACTTTACTACTCTTCATGAGGTCAGGAAAAGAGCCCAAATCAACACATTTATTAAAAGTAACAGCTAGATAGGGGGCTACGATTTCTATTATGTTGCTTAATAGTTTAATGGAGATACCCCAGATATCACCAGTGTTTTTAGACTTAAGTGTGTTAAAAATATTAACTACATCACGAGGTGTTACATGTTCGAAGCTAAATAAGCGACTACATTTAGGCACACTACTATGCAAAAGGTTTTCAGCTTTAGACGGGGACGAATTCAAGGAGCGAGTCGTAGTTATAGGTATGTTGGCAAAAAACTCATTGAATGCTTCAGCTACGTCAGCTGCTTTATTAACTAATTTGTTGTCGACCATAATCTCAAGTTGTTTTTCTTGTTTAACCGACTTACCCGTTTCATTGTTAATAATTTTCCAAGTGGTTTTTACTTTATTATTGGAATTTTTAATTGTATCGCTTAAAAATTTAGATTTAGCAAAAACACAAATCTTTTTAAATAGTTTTGAATAATTTTTGACATACTCTAAGAAAGGAGTGTCAAACCTGAATTTTTTCAAACCGTATAACTCGTATAGTCGCGCTCTACTTTTATAAATACCTGGAGTAGCCCATTGGTTAAAGCCAGCGGAGGTGCCATTAATGTTAATGGTTTTGGTCTTGAAAGTAGATTGGTACTCTTTTTGCACAACATCAAAAAGAGCTCCATAGATATCATTAGGATTCACGTGTTCTACTATAGATGGTGTAATTCTATGAGCTATATTATTTTTAAACTTGTCGCACCGACTAGCTGTATATGGCCTGCATTCTATTTTATGCGGCTTTTTATGTAATGGCATAGGGAAGCTAGCTAATAAACCACAGTGGTCAGACGTTAAGTTACTTAACACTAATTTATTTTTGGCATCACAATCACTAAAAATATTATCAATACAAGTCGACGAGGACGCCGTGATCCTAGTAGGTTCAAAAAACAAGTTAATTAAATTATAAGACCTAAACAGAGTGAGAAGCCTAATACTTAATGGAGTAACATCTAAAATATTAATATTAAAATCTCCACATAAAATTATACTTTTGTTACTACTTTTTAACCTGTTGAGTGAATCCTCCATTACCGATTCGAAAAGAATAAAATCTCCAGAGGGGGGTCGATAAACGCAAATTATAACGTATCGCTCGAGTTCAACACAAGACAACTCAATAGTGCGCTCGATAGAAAGATTAACTAAGTCTAAACGTTGTTTACACTTCAACTTGTTTGCAACAAGAACTAAAGATCCACCGCGAATAGCACTTTTTCTTATAAAAGCACTTTGTACAGTAAAATGATCACTATTCATAAACACTACTTCATGTTCTTTCAACCAGTGTTCAGTTAAACATAATACCTGAACATCATAGTTCTCCATAAATATACTTAACTCTAGCTCTTTGCCGGACAGACCCTGCATATTTTGATGTACAACATTCAACATATGCAGCTGACCCGTTGTCGCACCTAATAGTTTAAACTACAAGGCGTATCAAAAGTAGTGTTAGTATCACTACTAACAGTAATTGATGGTACACTACAGGTACCAGTGTCATGGTGTATATTGTATGCTAAAAGATTAGCAATATGTCTCCTACAACTAGGTGGCAAATCATAACCGTACCGGCACTCGTGCGGTCTGGTTGTGTTTTTTGTCGCGGATCGAATCGCTATCCCACTGCGCGCATTGTTGTTTACGTACTGCCACGCGCTATAGGTGTGCGCCGGACCACCCGGCTCGCGGTCCTACCGTGTGCCTTACGTGATCGCGCCATGGCTAATAACGTAAGTGCTTCACCGCGCTGTGATACGCCCGTATTCAAGAATGATGTACAGAGTCTGTTAAATGATTCGTCGGACATGGATGCAGATGAAGATAGTAAAAATAAGGAGCTGTTAAGAGCAGAAAAACGAGAAAGAGAGGACAGTACTGAAGACGAAGAGGGTTGGACAGAAGTTAAGGGGAGTAAAAAAAAGATATGTCTCGGTAGCAAAAACTCTGTAAAAGAAGAAAAGTATGAGGTCTATGTGTCATCCAAGGAACGCCTTCCGAAACAGTTTGCGATGGCACGTATTTTAAAAGAAAATAACATAACAAAAATTAGCCAAGTTAAATATTTAAGTCCTTTTAAAATACGTTTTCAATTTGAATGTGACTCGGCTGCGCAGAACCTTATAATGTGCGAGAAACTTTTAGAGAAAGGATGGAGGTTCCAGAAGGCTATGCAGCTTTCTGTCTGCTATGGCCTAATCAAGGATGTAGATCTAGACTTTACATATGAGGAGATTCTTCAAAATATTTCATGTCCGGCCCCCGCCAAGCTTTTATCATTCAAGAGGCTGGACCGTCGCAATAGGGATGAAGGTGGTTGGTGCCCCAGTGAAACCCTTCGACTTTGTTTTGACGGTGATCATCTACCGTCATCAGTACGTGTATGTGATATAAACATAAAAGTTTTACCTTTCATACACCAGGTATCCCAATGTTCCCAATGTTGGAAGTTAGGCCATACGCGAAAAATGTGCCCCTCGAAAAACATAGTTTGCCCGAAGTGTGGTGGGCATCATGAAAATTGCGACACTTTATTGTTTACCTGTGTCAACTGCAGTGGTAACCACATTGCTCTAAGTAAGATTTGTCCAGTGTATAAGAAGGAGAGAAGGCTAAGGGAGATTATGGCTGAGTTTGGTTGCACATACAGGAAAGCCCTAGAATGTTATGTTCCTCCCGAAAATTCTGGTCCCCCCGAAATTGTCGTTCTCCCTCAAGCTCCGGTAGCCGCAGAAAATCGTGTCTCTTCTACACCTTTTGCAGGCAACCTCCAAGCCTCTTTTCATCATAATTTTGCCGAAATTATCCACACTAAGGCTACTGTACACAAAGTGCAGACTACTACTACGGTTAGTGATGACCCTCCAAAACCTAAAGTACAGTCTCCGAAAAATAAAAACAATCCACAAAAAGAAGATTGGATGTTTTGGAATTCAGATGCAGACGATAAAGACTTTCATCATTCACCTGATCATGGAGAGGGTAACGACGAATGTCCATCTTTCAATGAGTTGTGGTCCAGGATAAAGGAAGTTATTTACCTCAAAAAGACTAGCTTAATTTTTAAGATAAGGTGTGTCTACCAATTGTGCCTAGAATGGTTAACCTTAGTGTCAGCGAGTTTTGTTTCAGAATGGCCGTGGATAAAAGCATTAGTTAACTTTTTCATTCCTTGTAATGGCTAACAAATCAGTTAAATTAAACATCTTACAGTGGAATGCCCAAAGTATTAGGCCTAAGTTAGCATCGTTTCATGAAATTTTATGTCAGGATAAAGTACATATTGCTGCCCTTAGTGAGACGTGGCTCGAACCAAAAAGTAATTTTAAAGTTAGTGGATATGATGTTTATCGCGCGGACCGGGATGACTCATACGGCGGTGTAGCTATCATCGTACACAAATCTATTAAAGTGCAACAGAGGCGCGTCCACGTGAACAATAACGGTATCGAGGTAGTGTGCGTTCAATTATTTAACTGTGATCCGTTCGTAAATATTGTTTCTGTCTATTGTCCAACTAGAATCGTTACCACTCAGCAGGATTGGGACAGCTTGTTATCATTATGGCCATCTAAAACTTTAATTCTAGGTGATTTTAATGCCCATCACGTCAGTTGGTCTTATAAAACTGACCACAGAGGCAGTCTTATTCACGACTCGCTTATAGACAGCAACTTTTTTTACTTGAACGACGGGGCACATACGCGAATTCGTTTAGTTGACAACAACTTGCAACAGACTTCTCCAGATGTATCGCTAGTTTCTACAGATATTGCGCTTAACTTTAATTGGACCGTTTTAAATGAAAATCTTGGCAGTGACCATTTAATGATTAAAATCTCAACGTTGTGTACTTCATACCTGCCTTCAGTTATTAAAAGGAGTTTTGGCAAAGCAGATTGGACTTCATATAAAAAATATCTGGAACAAAGACTTTGTCATTTGTGTTTACCGTTTGACCTTCAAAAAGCTTATGATTTATTTTTGGATATTTTGAATGACGCTGCTAATAAATTCATCCCGATGTTTAAATTTAACCAAAACCCTTCTTCCGATTTTACTCCAAAGCCGTACTGGACTTCAGAACTGTCACACGCTGTGGCTCATCGTAGGCTAGCATTAGCCAAATTTAGGCGTAATCCCACTCCCAAAAATCTTGATATTCTCAACAGTAGGATAAATACATCGCAGAAGTTAATCCGGCAGGCTAGGGCAGTGAACTGGCAAAATATTTGTTCTACAGTCGATCACACTACATCGTCTAGTGAAATGTGGCGCAAAATGAGATGGCTGAAAGGTTACCGTTCACCTAGACATTTTGTGGACGCCCAAAGTGCCATCAATCTTTTGAATTCTTTAACACCAGATTATGTTTCCCCATCAACCCCTACGGTTCACCATAGTAACCCTATTTTAGAGTGTGAGATCTCTATTCAGGAGCTTGATAAATGTATCAAATCTAAGGATACATCTCCTGGATGCGATGATATATCTTATTCTATGATTAAGAATTTACCTGATGTGGGTAAATCTATTTTACTAACGTTATATAATAACTTCTTTGATCTCAGTTTTGTTCCCTCTCAGTGGCGCGACATATGTATCGTACCTATTCCAAAACCTGGTCGTGATTCTAGTAACGTTTCTTCACTCCGACCTATTTCCTTGTTGTCGTGCATATGCAAAATTTTCCATTACGTTTTATTTCGAAGATTGGAATGGTTTTTGGAAAAACGTAACATATTTTCT
Source organism: Atethmia centrago (assembly GCA_905333075.3). NCBI lineage: Eukaryota > Metazoa > Arthropoda > Insecta > Lepidoptera > Noctuidae > Atethmia > Atethmia centrago. Next base: position 24,143,739 of record HG995384.1, read on the forward strand.
GCGAACACAGTAGGTTTCCGAAGAGGTAGGTCGTGTTTAGATGGTTTAAGTTGCTTAATCTCCGCAATTCAAACTGGTTTTTCCGAGGGTTGTTCTACTATGGGTTGCTTTTTAGATATAAATAATGCGTATAATAATGTAAATAATACTGTTTTAATAAATGTTTTGGATAGTTTTAAAGTGGGGTCACGCATCTGTAGATATTTATGGAATTTTCTTCATAGAAGAGTACTCAAAATAAGATCTGGTAATGACTTTATTAGCAGATATTCGGGTAGTGGTTTGGCTCAGGGTGATCCGTTATCTCCACTATTATTTAATATAATTACGTCGGATATTTGTAAACGTTTGCAGAACAATATTTGCATATCCCAATATGCGGATGATTTCGCTATATACGTGCAGTGTTCTTCTGTTGGTGAGGGCGAATGCAAGATTCAGGCTGCTCTTGATCTAATCAACAGCATGTTAACGCACGTAGGTTTAGACATTTCTCCCGCTAAAAGTAAAATTTGTTTGTTTAGTAGAGGTTTTCGTAGGCCGATTATAGATGTCCGTTTAAACGGTACTTTGTTAGAGTTAGTAGATCATGTTAAATATTTGGGATTGTGGCTAGATAGGGGTCTTCGATGGAAGAAACATATAAATGAGGTTCGTGAGCGAGTACTTAAACTGATTAATATTTTTAGGGTTTTGGTAGGACCCGGGTGGGGTGTTCATCCTAACCACTTAAGACGGTTATATATTTCTCTTATTCGTAGTCGTATCGACTTTGGTAGCTTTTTACTGGACAATAGCGCCAACACACATTTAACCAAACTGGATAGATTACAAAACATCTGCCTGCGGTTGATAGGTGGGTTTATCAAAAGCACTCCGATTCACGTGATGGAATCTGAATTGATATTGCCTCCTCTTTTTATTCGCCGCCAATATTTAGCTGGTAAATTTTACTTAAAATCTAAGTGTTACGACTTTCCTTTAATAGGCATATTGGATAAGCTTCATGATCTTTGTAGAAATAATCCTTATTGGAGAAATAAGAAAGAACCACTAATAGTTGTGTCTCACAATGCCCTAAAACAAAAACATATGTACTGCAGTAGTAAAATTGGCATGTTCTCCATGGATACTTGGGTCAGCAATATGGACTTATCACGTATTGTAAAGCCTAGTTTGGATTCGGTTGATAAACCTAAGCATTGTTATGATATACATAATTTAAAATCAATATGTTGTAAGTCTCTAAATGCACAATATTCTGGCTTTTACTGTGTTTATACGGACGGTTCTAAACATGAAAACTACTGTGGCGCAGCCTTTTTTGATTCGCAAGTTGGTACCTTTTTCAAATTCCGTATTTTATCAAAAATTTCAATAATGCATTTGGAGTTGATCGCTATCGCTGAAGCTTTGGCTTATATACAATCTTTGGATGGCGACAGGTTTGTCATTTTCACTGACTCAAAAAGTGCTCGTCTTCATCTCATGAGATGTACGAGCACTTCACCTTTCAGGGGGCTTCCACTGGCGTATAGTATCATAAGAACCATCACTGAATTTATTGCCAAACATAAAACAGTTGTATTGCAATGGATTCCTTCTCACGTTGGACTGGATGGTAATGAGATGGTTGATCGTTTGGCAAATGAAGCCGCGTCTGATGGGGAATTGTATGCTTGTCCTCCGTGGCATACTGAACTATTACCCCTTGTTAGAGACAGATGTATTCGATCTTGGTCAGAATATTTTGATCAAAGATCTTTGACGAAGGGCATTTGGTACAAGACGATTCAACCATCTCTTCCACGTATGCTTTGGTTTAGCGAGGGCAGAATGAATAGGCAAGAAGTTGTGATGGCTTTGAGACTCCGATCCGGCCACGTTCCTCTCAATAGTTTTGGTTTTATGATGCGCAAAGTTGATTCACCTAATTGTGCTGTTTGTGGAGTTATAGAAGATGTGCATCACATCTTGACCGAATGTAGTCGTATTGGAGTCCAAAGACGTGAAGCTTTTGACAATAGTTTTAATGTAGGCTTCTATAATAGTGTTCTGGCCTCACCATTGTCAGATGAGGCCAGATCACTTTATCATATTATTATTATGGGTACAAGGTTGCGGGTAGGCTAGTTTGTTATACTTATTGTATTCAATAATCGGGGTGACATATTCTGTATAGAAAAAACCCTGTAAACAAATAAAGATTAAAAAAAAAAAAAAAAAAAAACTAGGTGGCAAATACATTGTATAATTTGTCAGTTGGTAATCAGTAATAAATTGATTACAATCAAAATATAAAATAGCGTCACTGTGACGACAGGTCCTATTATAAATTAACATATTTAAATTATAAATGTGCCTATTTTGCTCAACAGACAAATATTGAGAATAAGGCAAGGCACAGAAAATAAATTTACAACTATTGGTCTCATTGAGATGTAACATCAAATGGACACATTCAATTATGTCCTTTTTTCTTACAGCTAAACTATCCCCATATAATAAAATAACAGTAGAACTGGGGTTTATTTTTGTCAATTTAATTTTACTAATTAATTGGCTAATACTGGCACCGGGTAAACAATTATTAATTACATACTGTTGTGAACACTGATTAAATATACTACCAAAACCTTGACCAAATTTGTCTGAAAATAAATATGTGGTATTAACTAAATTATTTATACTATTATTGACATCATTAATACCGCTACCTACTGGCTGAGCCACTGAGGGTGTGGATGTGGGTGTAATAAGTTGAGGCTGGGGTGCCTGGGAGCAGGTACAGCTAAAAGAGAGGTTATTTGTCAGAGACTCATACCTCTCTGCATTGTACTTGACCAGGTCTGCCAACTCATTGGCCTCCTGCAAGCGCTTACTCAGGTTTTGTTGTGAAGCCTCATATTTACTAAAGATGTCCTTTAGAGCATATTCCCTTACAAACAATTCATCCTGAAGCTGCTGAGTGTCAGTATCATACATAGTATTACATAACTGTAATTCACTATTACACATCTTTAATTCTTGAATTAAATTTAAATTTTTTTGCCTAAGTTTTGTATTTAATTTATTTACTTTCTGGCGTTTTAAAGATTTTTGAATTTTTCTAATTAACCTATTAATTTTAATATACTTTTTTATCTTATTATGGCTAGTAAACAAATTGCTTTTAGTGATTGTATCATTAGTTAAATCTATTGTTACAACAGGCTCAACACAAGTGGGTCCGGACCCGCTACCAACCAACTCATCATATAGACTGCAGGTGATCGCAGACTCTTCACTGGCTTTGAGAGATTCCAAACGGGTTATTGTGTTGTGGGCCCTGCTTAATTCCAGTTCTAATTCAGATATCTGTCTCAAAGCCAATTCGTGGGTGTCACTACATTCTTGGAAATTTGACACAATTCTGTCAAGACATGATTCTTGACACGAATCAATAATAAAATAAGTATGTCTTTTTTTTTCTTTCTAATTTTCGGAAATCGGCATGTGTGGGACACGCATGTTAAAACGCGGCCCGTGTGATACCGCACTGTAACTGTCCTTTTACACACACACTACCGCATGCGCAACGGGGTGATTCTGTTTTATGAAAGTGGCGTATTGTAAAATACTGTCTAACTTAAATAACTAAAAAAAGAAGTATGTATTAACTATTGAGCAGGTATCGTAATTTTATTTAATTATATACCTTATATAGTCTTTCATGGCAGCCTCCTGAAATTTGACGACGATGCAAAACGACACCTTGTATACATATCTCAGCGAAAATCCCTGATGCGCTGCAGAATGGCGGCAGCCTTAACAGTGCCCTGTATGTAATGTTGTACTGGACTCGCAAGGTTTCAAAAGCACAAGGGGAATCCCTCTTGAACTATTTGAATCTTACTTGAATAATCGCAAGCAGATCTTCCTTCGCAAAATTTAACTATATTTGTTTTACAAAGTAAGTATAAACTCGCAACCGTTACTAGATCCCAACCCCCCAATCCCCGACTGCTCATAAGTAAAATATACAGGTTACAACATACTTAATATCTAGGAGTTATGGTTGACCAGCGCCTGTCCTGGCACATGCAAGCCGAACTGATTATGAAAAGAGACTGCCAAAACACTGCGACACGTGGCTTTTAAGAAACTTCTGGAGCAAGTACCTATACATATCATTAGCCCAATCGATCCTCACGTGAGGACAATAAAAATATTTTTTTCAGAACTTGAGAGGGCGCAGAGAACTTTGCTTAATGTCATGTTCCTTAAACCCTATACATTCCCTACCCAAAGACTTTGCCTATTATCTGACCTGCTTTTTCTATAATTGAAAACTACCTAATTACTTATTTTTATTTTCTTTTTTTTTTGTATTTTATTACATCAATTGCAAATTAATGGTTAATTCTAAGTGGAAGAGTGGAGTTTCCTAACACGAGCAATTCTTACTTAAGGCGCTGACAAGACCCAATTGACTAAAATAGGCTTCGCTTAAGAAAAAAAAAATGCCAAATCTGTATAGTTTGTGGTAGCGGAAAAAATACATGTTAATTTTAAACATATTTCCCAAAACTTGGTTGTTACCAAAACACGTTTTGAAAAGAAAATCTCGATACAAACTAACGTTAAACTAATCTCTTACTTTGAGTTCTAATCCAAAATATCTCTATCAAATATCAACACATGTTACGTATTTAATTAATAACAAGAACGTCTTATTTGAATGCAGAACTTGGTTGTTTTTTATTTTTGATTACTCAACTCAATTTTGAGTAAATAGATAATTACTTCATATTTTGCAATAAATTACAAGCATTGTGTCATCGTGCTTCTCTTTCTTTTCTATGGAATTTGACAGTGACCGCGGTTTAGGTGTTGTCAGCGTCTTAAAAGGTGATCTCCAAACCTTTGTACTTATTTTTTTTTGTAGTTTAAAGGTGTAATTTTTTGGCCTACCTGAAATAAATGACGACTTCAGACCAATTTCCACTATTTAAATAAATTATTTAAAAAAATGAGAATTATGTTAGACTAGCTACTGTCCGCGACTTGGTCCGCATGAAAGTTCGGCCCCCGACCCACTGCGTCGCATCCCGTCGCTGCCTGCGCTATTTACTTCGTTATCGCTTACCGTTCTTTCTAACTTTTTTCTTTTTGCTCTGCTCCTAAGGGTTGTAGTGTAATGGTAAATAGCCTTCCTCAAGAAATGGCCTACTTATATAAAAAAAAAACAAATCCGACGGGTAGTTCCAGAAATTAGCGCGTACAAACAAACAAACAACAAAATAAACTCTTTAGCTTTATTATTGAGGTATTCCACTCAGAGCTCCGATTTCAACAGCACTTGACCGAACTGTGTGGTGTCGGACGTAAAGAATAGCACCATCCCATTTCTTCCCATGGGTGTCGTAAAAGGCGACTAAGGGACTTACTAGAGAATGGGCAGCAGCGTTCTCTATGCATTTTAACACCATACTGCGATCGCCAACCCGCCTGCAAAGCGTGGCGATTATGGCAAACCCCCCCAATATTGGGTGAGGCCTATGTCCAGCAGTGGGCGCATGTGGAAGATTACAACACTCCCTCTCGATCAGAGGAGGCCTGTGTCCCAGCAGTGGGAACATTATAGGCTGATTATGCAAGTGCGATTCGGTGGAATAATTTCTTAATATTATTTTCAGTCCCCGAACGGCACCTGCATACAGTTTGTAGAAAAATTGATAAGCGGTAAGTAGGGATCTTCTCTTTATATAAAAAAAAAATTACGTCCTTACTTATATTAGAAAAGATGTGCCTCCCTCATGACGCGTTTGCGCGGCAGTACTAACACTATTCTCAGTGTGTTCGCAGATCGGTGGGATTCACCGATAATGCAGAGGTGGATGCAACTCCACGCTGTATTGTAGCTGTATGTTTTAGTTTTAGTTGTATATTTCTGTACCTATTAACACTAGTAGTTAAGTAAATTGTTACTAACCCTATGGACTTTGTCTGAAATAAAAGATTTATTATTATTATTATATTTTAATTACCACCACTGAATGAGTTTTGGTAGCCAAACTACCCTTAATGATATTTTATGATACAATTATTTATAGACCCGGCGTCGTTCCGCTTCCCCAATAAAAACGATAATTAAACTTGTATTTTTATTTTCAAGTAACAATGTCGAAGAAATGATGTGAATATAAAACATAATTATACAGCAAATACAATAGCCAAAACTATAAATTAAACCAATATAAACCCCTTATTTGCCATAAAATTCACCATAAAAATGTGTTTTATTAGATCTCGAAAGTGACCCCAATTAATTACATAGATTACATCAGAGGAAGACTTCTTAATTGTAATTTTAACTGTAATGAGATACAAAATTACAATATATTACAATGGTTGTATAATGACATAATTATTTAATTTTATGTTTTTTTTACGACACGGTCTTTTAATATTCTTATCTTGCTGTTTTTTCGTTGATCAAAAAAACGTTGGGACTGCTTTAGCTTGGGGGCTTAAACAGATCTCCTGTTGTTAGTCATTTGTTTTTTCATACTTCAAGTTTTCACGTATTAGTGTAACCTGAAACAATAAAACACAGTATTATTTAGATAGATTCTGAGAGCAGTGGTGGCCCATTGGTAACGGCCCCGACTTACGAATTGAAGGTCGTGGGTTCGAACCCAGGCTGGCGCTTTAGTTTATGTAAATAATTTCATCACCACTGCTTTCAAAACGGTGAAGGATAACATCGTGAGGCAACCTAGATGTCCTAGAACCAAAAATTCGAAGACATGTGACATTTACCAACCCGCACTAGGCCCGCGTGGTGGATTACGCCCCACTCCCTCTCACAGAGAGGAGGCCTGTGTCCCAGCAGTGTGGGAACATTATAGGCTGATTATGATGAGTATTTAAATCGTTTGATTAAAACAATTTAAAATGTTTTTTACAGAACATAAAATAACGAGTTCCCCGAAAGTTTAGGCTGGGTTGTACCTGTAGTACAACCAGAAATCGCCAGTTAGGTATGTTTAAGTCCACATTGACCACATTTGGGCAGTTATGTTTAAGTCCCATGTAATATGGGACGAGCCATCAACCGGGCACAAATACAGACTCCGGGCTGCTACTGAGAAATTCCTGATGGAAAAACCCTTAATGCCTGACTTGGGATTCGAACCTCATGCTCAGAAATTGAAATGATGATAAATGAACATTATGACTGATTTGTTCAGTGTTGTCGACAGGCTGTACGAATATAGGCAACTTGCTGCTGCCCGCGTCTTCGCCTGTGGTCTAGGATGAAAAGTAGCAAATGTCCTTACCTAGCTCATGGTCTATCTTTTTGCCAAATTTCATCCAAATTCGTTCAGCCGTTATAGCGTTAAAGCGTAACAAACAAATAAATTCACTTTCACATTTATATAATATTATTGGCGGTGCCCCGCGGTTTCACCCGCATACATCTCGATCCCGTAAGAAAGTCGGGATAAAAAGTATCTTTTGTCGTAATCCAGCTCATGATCTACCCATGTGCCAAATTTCATCCAAATCCGTTCAACCGTTTTAGCGTGAAAGCGTAACAAACAAGTAAAATCACTTTCGCATTTATAATATTAGTTAAATCAAAATCAAAAGTCATTTATTCAAACTATGCTGAGAATCAGCACTTTTCGAACGTCAAAATTACATAAAACAGTCCCCCAAAAGCGGGGCGATCTTCACCACTTCCTAGTGCTTTAGCTGGGAAGAAGAAGTGGCGGAACAAACTCCCTTCCAGTTAGCACTTAAGAAGCATGCCGTGGTGAAAAGATTAACCTGCATGACTGGTAGCAGAACTAACAGACTGCTGCCCAGGACAGGCTGAACTAAATGCTGCTTGTGGTGCCTGATCGTCTTGCTGACCATAGTTTTGTTATTTTTATTAATAATTAACTGTATGTATATCTATTTTACTTCGATGGTGCTAGTTTATCATTTGGGACTGAGTTACGGCTATAGCTTCATGTAAGCGAGCACGCCCTTTATATCTGGAGGCTTTTATTATGGTATCATTCAGGTATTCTGTTTACGTTTTTATTTCTGGTTGAGTATAGTTTTCGATGTTTTTTTGTTGGTATAGTGGCGTGTGCTAACTGACATATGGCAAATAATTTAATTTAATGTAATATGTTGCGTAGCATAATCAGCCTATAATGTCCCCACTGCTGGGACACAGGCCTCCTCTCGGTGAGAGGGAATGGGCCGTAATCCACCACGCGGGCCCAGTGCGGGTTGGTAGATGTCATATGCAGTGATAGGAATAGGTAGTGCCTATTTGCCTAAACTTCGAAGAACAGAGACAAGAAACGGAGACTTCCTTAGGACTAACTTTTTTTCCGAGACATCTGTCCCGAAATTTCGAGACAACACATAAATACATTTAAAAAAAATGTTATTTGGTATAAGTAATTCGTCTATATTTACCTAAAGTTTGCGACTAGATATATCATAATAAATAACATACACAGTCGTTACAACCATAAAATTTTCTGATTTTTTTTTTGGAGAACATTTTGTAAATGACTTGTTGATCGTAATACACAATGAATCACAATGTTTGAATAAGAAGCCGTACACGTTTCGAAGTAAATATCTTCTTTCTAGCTCACTCTCGGCTACGTTTAATGATATTTCTAAAGTTCAAGTGTAAAAAAGGCATTATATGTAACACATAATATGATTTAAAAGAGTGTCCATGGAGTTTCTTGCACGTTCTTCTCCATAGAGACCTACTCTTTGGAACGTGCAATTTAGCTGCACTTTTCTTGGACTGACCGACATTTGACTATTCAAAAGTGCCCGTAAATGGTCTATTTGAAATAAATGCTTTGATTTTGATTTTAACGGTATTTAAAATAAATAAATAATTCATTTATTTGCCAGAATTTAGGTATACAAAGTGGTATGATCTTAATATTAATGAGGTCCCTTTACATTCTACCGTTATAGATGATGTGCAAATATTTAGTTACAAATGAAAATACAAATACCTTTTTTCTTTCATCTTAATGAAATATATTTCTAAAGTATATTTAAAAATGTGCATGATATTAAAATAATTGCATAATAATGGTATCACATTATCACATTTTACGGCAGCGCGTTTCGTTATCTATTCTTAGAAATTACAAAAGGTAACCGCCATGGTCGCATACCTGTGCGGCGCGGGGAGGGTATACATACCCCCTCCCCCCTACTCCTTACCGCCCCGCGTGCGCGCAGGTTACCTTCACTTCAATCCTGTACGTCGGTTTGTTAAGTGCGCATCTTCCTATATTGTTTTTGTGAGTATTGTTTTTCACCCTCGCTCGTTTTTTGGTTCATTGGATCTTCTTAATACGACTACTTTGGCTTGAATTTATGGATTACGATTTGCTGCAATAACATTGTTCCTGTCTGTCTACATCAAATAATACGGTAAGTTAACATTTATTACTTTTTAATGTTTTGGCTAAAGTTATTTATTTTATTTCTTGTAGGGAAACAAACAGTAAGTTAGATATAAAGAAGAACATTAATGTATATATTATTTTATCTTAAACTAGCAATTTGACAGTCTAGATTGATATGCAATTGTATGAACTTGATATTTTTTAATGGAGTTTTTAAAATAATTATTGTGTATGAAACGTAATTAAAGAAAAAAAACATACGCATTTAACTTTTGGTTCAAATATAAAAGTGAACTTCAATACTAACAAGCATAGTAATGTTATATCTTTGGTGTCATAAAGAATTGCTAAGGTGGACGAATTCTATCAAAATATATTATTTTTCTGGCCGGTTCTTTTAATATTTGAACCAAAAAGGAATATGTCTTTTGCGCATTGACTAAAATGCGAAAAAAAAATTTCAATAACAATGATGTTACGCGTGTTCATATTATCTATCCGTTTTTCTTTATTAGAGCGTAAAATGAAAGAATAAAATCTTTAAATCGATACAATCGATGCACCTAGCTGGAATGCGCGCACCTCTCCCGCTTTCCTTTCCACCTCCCTGTATCTATAAAGGTTCGTTATTCCTTTTGAGGCATGGAAAACTTAAAATTTTATTTTATTTTAGGTACTTGCCATCGTACATCTTTTTGGAGACCAGTAAGATTGGAGATGGCGAACAAGCCTAAGAAAGCAACAGTACAAAGTTGGATTGGACTTCATCCTGAATTATATTACGACCCGGCCAGTAATTTGATTTACTGTTCTAAGTGCGAGAGCAGTATAACAGCTAAACTTAGTAGTGTCAAGAGGCACGTTAAAGGTCCGAAACACAAAGGGACAAGTAAAAAACCAAATGAAGAATTTTATTTGGACCTAGTACAATTTCTCATATTATGTAATATACCTTGGATTTAAGTAAACAACCCCGCTTTCAAAAAATTCTTCCATAAATATATTTGCTGCAATTGTACAAATCGACAAAAGCTTCCTGAGCAATCATTGCTGAGAAAAATTTATTTAGATAAGATTTTTAAAACTAAAATTGACTCGATTTATGAACAAATTGCAAATCAAAAGCTGTGGGTATCTTTAGACGAGACAACTGATTTTTTAGGCAGATACATGGTACATTTACTTGTAAAACCTTTAAATGCGATCACACAAAAACCATTTTTAGTTGCTTGCAAAGTACTAGAAATTGTTAATGGGAGCACAATTGCCCAATTTGTAATAGACTGCTTTGAAAATATGTGGTGCGATTTGTATGAATCCAAAGTAGGAGACGTTGCTGTATTATGCACTGATAGTGTAGCATATATGCTAAAAGCGGGACGTGTGCTGAAAAATTATTTGCCCAACATGATACACGTCACTTGCTTAGCACATGCACTGAATCTCGTGGCAGAAAAAATACGATACGAATACTCAGATGTAGATGAATTAATTTCAAACGTAAAAATTTTTTTTTTATTATCACCTAATAGAGTGCGCTTGTTAAAAAACACCTTTCCCCACATGCCGCATCCTCCAGAACCCGTTATTACAAGATGGGGTACTTGGTTGGAGGCAGTGTCATATTATGCAAAATATTATGATCAAATTAAAACAATTGTAAATCTTTTAAGAAGTTCCGACGCGCTATCTATTAGGTGTGCCAAAAATGTTCTTCAAAAGGAAAACTTGAAATCGGACTTGGACTACATTGAGGAATATTTTAAAGATATACAAATTGGATTAAAGAAATTACAAAAATCGAATTTAACTCTAACGGAATCCTTTGAAATATTTGATCACGTGAGAACTGTGCTTAGCTGGTGTTCATCTGAGCTTATAAAAAATAAACTCGTAAATGTCATGGACAGAAATCCCGGTTTAGATAAAATTAGAGACATATGTGAAGCGATAACAGCAGGAAAGGATGAGCGATCATACTATATGTACGCGCCTTTAACCTCAGTTGATGTTGAAAGGTCTTTTCAACTTATAAATGGATTCTTAATAAAAAGAAATCGCCTGACAGTTGAAAATATAGAAAAAATTATGATTGTGTATTTTAACTTAGATGACTCATCTGACAAAGAAAATTTCGGTTCTGATACTGAACTTGACGAATCGAATCACGATGTTCTTTATTTTTTATGGTATTTGTAACACAAATAAAGATTTTCAAATTCTTAGCAATTTTTGATGCATCAAGTTCTTTATCAAAACCGAACAGTTAGTAGTTCAGTATTAAAACTGATTGTCCTAAATGCTTCAAATATTAATTTGTAAACTTCAAAGGTTAATTTGTACTTTGATTTGAGTAAAAATTGCATCCCTCAACGTCAGTAAAATAAATATGACATAGATATTTAAAGATAGATAAACATAAATTTGTTTCTTAAATCTTTCCTTCTGTACATTTTGTTTCATGGTCTCCAATTACGTCATATTTTAAAATAATATAAATATACATATATTTGTTACAACAATATTCTATGTGTTTTATTTTTGCTTTAGAGCCCATTAATTATTTAATGAACCTAGAGCGATATCGACCGGCGATTTATGAGCATTTTTTCTTTCGTTTTTTTTTTGTATAGAAATCTCCAAAAATCGCCAGACAATATCGTTGGTGTGAAAGGACCCTTACGTTTTTTTTTTTAACTAGTTAATGCCCGCGGCTTTTCCCGCGTGTACTATTGTTTTTGTATCCCATGGGAACTATACTTTTTTTTTAATAGGAAGTAGCATATGTGCTATTCCACACCTTAATCTATATCACTACCAAAATCAGCATTTTCACTGGCATTGAGTAATGGACATCCATACAAACTATCACATTTATAGACAAACTTTAGATAAATATAGACGAATTACTTATTCCAAATAACACATTTTTTTAAATGTATTTAAGTGTTGTCTCGAAATTTCGAGACAGATGTGCCGGAAATAATTTAGTCCTAAGGAAGTCTCCGTTTCTTGTCTCTGTTCTTCGAAGTTTAGGCTAATAGGCACTACCTATTCCTATCACTGGTCATATGTCTTCGAGTTTTTGATTCCAGGACATGCCGGTTTCATCACGATGTTTTCCTTCGCCGTTTGGGAGCAGTGGTGATGAAATAATTTACATAAAGTAAAGCGCCTACCTGAGTTTGAATCTACGACCCACAACTCGTAAGTCGCAGCCGTTATCACTGGGCCACCACTGCTTCATATGTTGCGTAATGTAAATTATTTTGCACACTATTGTATAGAATCAAGTTATTCTAACTAAACAGACAGGGGTGCTGCTGGGGAGTTTGTTGCGCCACTTCTTCCCAGCTAAAGCACTAGGAAGTGGTGAAGGGGGGCGTTTTTGGGGGACCGTATAATTTTGACGTTCGAAAAGTGCTGATTCTCAGCTAAGTTTGAATAAATGGCTTTTGATTTTGATTTTAAAGTACTCGTAGGTAAGTAATAGTGTAATTGCCTCAAATACTTTGCCATCTAGAAATAAAAGAAGAAAACAAAGGAAATAAATGTATTTTAAGGCACACAATAATCATACAAAAACAAAAAACCGGCCAAGTGCGAGTCGGACTCACGCACGAAGGGTACCATTATCTATAAAATCGGCAAAAAAATAATGTCTGTTGTATGTTTTTTAGTATGTGTTGTTATAGCGGCAATAGAAATACATCATATGTGAAAATTTCAACTGTCTAACTATCACGGTTCATGAGATACAGCCTGGTGACAGACGGACAGTGGAGTCTTAGTAATAGAGTCCCGTTTTATCCTTTTGGTGCGCAACCCTAAAAAAAGAAATTTTAAAGAAAATACTTAAAACAGCATTGTGTGCCTCACGGCTGCGCCAAATAAGCCCAGTTCAGCATAAATGCCAGACAACTAGTGCCTGTCGCTGGACCTTATGTTACATCAACTAAAAAATCAAATTTCTTCATTCATTCACTGACACACACGGCCTAAGCCGCTGGGTGGGCGACGCATGAAATTTTGTGCAAGAGTTTTGAATATAACGAAAGTGATAATTAAGGACCCTGCCGGGGTCGCTGGATGGCCTGCCGGGGTCGCGGGAAGGTACAAAAGGGTTACCGAGGCCCCTGGCAACACAGGCAACGGATGTAACACGGGTGGGTTTTAGTCAGTAAGAGTCTGACACACCCTCCCGCTCCGCCCAGAGCGGGAGAAGTTATTTGATAATTTCCCACCCAAAAAAAAGGAAGAATTTTGGTAAATTCATCCCTTAAAGGACTGGAAGTTCATCATTTTTGCCGATGGAAATTCCCATCGAGCACACGGCTTATACCTAATTATTCATGGCATTAACACGAGTGCATACTTTGCATACAATAACTTACTACTGCTAAAAAGTTTACAATGTTACCGATTACCTTGTTCACAAACGAAACTTAATTTAAGTTCAGTGCATCTTTTTCTTTGTATTTCATTATGAAGAGGAGAGAAGATAAATTTTAGTTTAGTGCTGTCAAATTAATCAGCGCCTGTCACTACTCCATACAAGTTTAGACGTGATTCAAAACTTGCCTACTAAAGTTACGTCAATTTACGTCAAGCGCTGATTAATTTGACAGGACTAAACTAAAATATATCTTCTGTCCTTTTCTTAATGAAATAGAAAGAAAAAGATACACTGAAATTAAATTCAGTTTAGTTTGTGAACAAGGGAATCGGCACCATTGTCTCTTATTAATACTTATCATAATAATTAATAATATTTATAATTAATAATAATTATAATATTAATAATTATTGACTGTGACAAGCGCTACTGCTGAGCATGAGGTCCTGGGTTCGATTCCCAGGTCGGGCAAAGTGTTATTGGGTTTTTTATCTTGAATTTCTCAGTATCAGCCCGGAATCTGGATTTGTGCCCGGTTGAAAGCAATAGGCTCGCCCCCTATTACAGGGGACTTAAACATAACTGGCGAAATATGGGTGTACTATAGGTACACCTCTGCCCAACCCTTTGGGGAAACTAAGCGTGATGTTGTGTATATATAATATTAATAATACTTATAATATGACTTAAATTCAATAGATCAAGCAAAGAAAAAGATTTTAATGATTAATTAAGTATTATTTTTTCTACATCACTTTTTCATCAATGTGTCTCCACCTTTAAACAAATACAGCCAGCTACAATTTCAAAAAAAGAACGAACCACCGCATATCACCTATCAAAATAAGTAATTTTGTTATTAAGGTAGCTTCACACGGAACGACTGACGCCCACAAAAGTGCGTTCACTCGAACACACTTTTTTTTCGACCGTTTAATTTGCATTCATTCGGTTATCTGTACGATCTGAATGGTTAATTGTGAACCTGGTTGATGTTAACCGTTGGAACTTATCTGATAGCTAACTGTATTAACACGCAATGTTTTGGGATGTGGTTACACGAGGTTGCTTGAACAATGGTTTAAGGTTTTTTATTGTTTTATTCTACGTTAGTACTTTTTGTTATGTACTCATGATTTACAGTGATGCTAGCTAAGTTTTCTGTTTTGTGGTATAGTATAGTACTAGACATACGTATGATAAAAATAATATATTACATCTTAGTTCAACTACATTATACCTACCTAATATTTTACCGGAGTTTTTTTACTAACCTCCATTTTTTAACCATAATTTGTTAGGTTGTGTTAGTCGCAAATATCAGCTATCACCCTCTTCTCTTCACAATTTTAGATTTAGACAGTTTGGATTTAAATAAATTATGTTCTCCTGCCTGTTATTTTTTTTTATTGACTTCGTTCGATCTTTTATGTAAAAAGCTTACCGTAATAAATAACTCATTTGAAGTGAGCTAAAAGTGAAACTGTCGTTAGTGTCAATCCCTAGCTTCAAGTAGAAGCTAGCTGACAGCGCACTTGAAGCTCACTTCACCTAAGTTTTCACGGTGAGATTTTTACGGAATATATAGTCCAGCTATAGGTACCGTGTATTGACGCCTTAACACAACTCAGTTTAAGTTTTTCTAAGCCTCAGTTATTTCGTTATCGTGATGTAGCGATATATTTTAAATCGATATGTTGCTGCTACCCGCTATTTCGTTTACTCGGTCATGTTAACTATCGTGGGCTTTCATTGTACAATAATTACCTATAATACTAGTTGCTATAATTATCCGGGTTTGCTTACAAAGGGTATGTTTATCCCCGAGCTAAAATAACGCAAAAATAAAAGCAATCGTGTCGTGTATAAACGTTTTCATTACTATCATTTGCTGCTGAGTAATATCACTTTTTGCAGTTTATACTTAACCTAATTCATTAAATACCTTTTTTATATCCAAGATATCATATTTATAACTGAAACTCGAAGCATTTATTTCAATTAAACTAATTACAGGCTTGAATGGTCAAGGAGTCGGTCAGTTACAAATATGAAGCTAGTTGCCCATTCCAAAACATAGTAGGTACCAATGGAGAAGAACAGGCAAGAAACTCCATGGAAACTCTTTTAAATTTTATTGTTACAAAATATTAGTTAGGTACATCTTTGTTGTTGAATTTACAACTGTATGAGAGGACGATGTAAAAAGTACACGTCATTAAAAGCGTCCAGAGTACAGAAAATAAAAAAAAAAACATTTTACTCAAAAATAAAATAAGCCGTAGCAGCTAAGAGATGACCAGTCCCAACTAACGGTGCTCCGTTAACGAACATGATGCAAGGATCAGCGCCACTCAGCTCAACCATTTTGAAGGGAGCTAAATGATCCAACACACGCGCCATCATCAGCGAGACTTCTGAGTGAGAATGACATACTCTCAGCCGCCAGGGCACATTCAAGTCAATGAAAGACGTATTACCCGTTAAATGGTAGCTTTATAGTAGGTACATAGGTAGTACATAGGTAGTACATAGGTAGTACATAGGTAGTACATAGGTAGTACTCACACCTACCTATGCTGATATAATTTAAAAAAAAGCTAACAGTCATAAAATTATATTAATAATATGTACAAGTATGGTAAAGATGGGCACGCCACGATTGCGGCGATAAGTCCCCTCTTTGAGGAGTGGCTGGAGAGGCGCCACGGCGTCCTCACCTTCCGCCTGACGCAGGTCCTCACCGGACACGGCAGCTTCGGGAGGTTCCTGTGTCGGATAAGGCGGGAGGAAACGTCCGGGTGTCACCACTGTGTGGATCGCCCGGAGGACACGGTGGAGCATACGGTGGAGGTCTGCCCGGCTTGGGCAGAGCACCGCCGTGTCCTCGTGGAGGCGATCGGCGGCAGAGACCTCTCGCGTCCGGCCCTGGTACAGGCCATGGTACGGAGCGAGAGGGCATGGGCAGCCGTCACCTCCTTCTGCGAAGCAGTAATGCTCGCGAAGGAGGAGGCGGGACGGTTGAGGGAAAGGCACGTTTCGCGCCCTCTCGCCCCTAGCCGCCGCAGGAGACGCCCAGGGCGTCGGGAATCCCGGGCGGATTTCCGGCCACCGTAGGCGCGGGCTTGCGGACGGTGAGCAATGGGTAGCTCACCGTCCGGTAAGGACCAGGCCCGGGTCGACGGCGCGTCGTATTCCACGCGCGCCTCAAAGAGATATCGTCAGCACAAAGTAGGGGTCCACTAGGGCCGATGCCTGCCGGGGTCGCGGGAAGGTACTTATGGGTCACCGAGGCCCCCGCAACACAGGCAACAAGAAGGAATACGGGTGGGTTTTAGTCAGTAAGAGTCTGACACACCCTCCCGCTCCGCCCAGAGCGGGAGAAGTTATTTGATGATTTCCCACCCTCAAAAAAAAAAAAAAAAGTATGGTAAAGAATATACACAAATTCGAAGACATGTGACATCTACCAACCCGCACTGGGCCCGCGTGGTAGATTACGGCCCACTCCCTCTCATCAAGAGGAGGCCGGTGTCCCAGCAGTGGGAACATTATAGGCTGATTATTATGATGTACAAGTATATTAATTAAAAAGGACGGGAAATAATAGGGCATCAATAAATCAAAAGTCGACCAACCGCTTGGCGATGTATCGAAAAACTAAGTGGGCACTCGGACCCATGCCAGTAGAGACGAACTTTTTGATACTCTATGATTATTTTTTATACAGGGTGGATTTTTAAGACGGGGCAGTAAGGGCAGCTACCTTAACCGTTGTAGCTACAGGAAAACAGTCTTAAAAGACCGTCCTTAACTTTTGAGACATTTAGATCTGCATTCACAAAATGGGCAGTTTTCACAAAAACTTTTTTTGTTGCCAATCGATCTCGTTTCTTACAGGGATCAAAAAACTTTACTAGACCAACCGAGGTTTGAGCACTAGAAAAGTCAGAAATCGCAAAAAACTTTTTCCATACATTTCGTAGAAAAGAAACTGCAAACTTATTTTTTTATGATGGACAGATTAGCCGAAAATAAACAAAAAATGTAAAATTCGAACGAATACGTGTTATACATTTATTTGCTTTAAGAACTATTTTGTTGTTTGTGATTTCCGAGAAGAAAACGACCTCAAATAATTTTGAACTTTCAGATTTGTATGGGAAACGTTAAAAATGCCTGTCCGCTACAAAAGCCAGAAATCGCAAAAACACCTTTGTGTAGGAAAAGTTTTTTCAAAAGGAACAAACTGTGTAAATATTGTTCTTCCTGCAAATTAAATTATAACGCGTATTCATTCGAAATTTGAAGTTCATCTTTTTAGGGTAGTAAACAAGGAACCCTTATAGTTTCGCCATGTCCGTCTGTCTGTCTGTCTGACCCCACTGTAGCCCAGAGACGCTTAGTACTAGAAAGCTGTAATTTGGCATAGGTATACATATTTATCACGCCGACAAAGTGCTAAAATTAAATCTTGAAAACACATTTTTTTTCTTGTCTATCCCATGTTATGGGGTATCGTTGGATAGACCGTTCAAAAATATTGCGGGTCTGTAAACACCACTTTTCGATTCAAGGATTCACTTTTGTAATATTAAGCATTAAAGTGCTAATTTTTGTTAGATTCAAGTGTCCCCCCTGCCAGCTAAATGGTTGTTTATGGAGATGTGACATATAATTAAATTAAAAGGAAAACTATCACTGCTAAGTAGGCTTTACAAATTAACGAGTTATAGTCGACCAGCTTAAATTTGCAGGTCGAGAATTGACCGTGGCATATATCGATGTATGGGAGAACAGGGTTTTCAACTACAATGTTAAGTTTGTTTTTGGAATTAATTCGTCCCAAGTAATCCCAACTACGGAACCCTTCAGTGTGCGTGGTCCGACACGCACTTGGCCGGTTTTTTTTTTTGGTTTTTTTTCGTCCAGTCTATCCATCGTAAAATAGAAAGTTTCGAGTCGTATTTACTACTAAATGTATGGGAATAGTTTTTTGCAATTTCTGACTTTTCTAGTACTCAAACCTCTGTTGGTCTAATAGTTTTTAGAACCCTGTAAGAAACAGGATCGATTGGCATCAAAAAAGTTTTTGTGAAAACTGCCCATTTTCTTGCTGACTGTACATTTTTTTGCAAAATCTGTGAATGCAGATCTAAATGTCTCAAAAAGTTAAGGACGGTCTCCTAAGACCGTTTTCCTGTAGCTACAACGGTTAAGGTAACTGCCCTTACTGCCCCCTCTCAAAAATCTACCCTGTTTATCTACTTATAAACATTACATAGGCACCTTGAATTATCTTGTAAAAAAGAAGCCATAATTCTAAGGTAATTTATTTTGATATTTATGTCGTCATTGGGTGACAATCAAGGTCAAAGGCTCATAGCTCACCTAATGGTAAGAAAATGCTCAGCTACCTGTGAACATCTTTACAATAATCGAAGAGGAATCTTGTTAAAATATAATAAAAGTTCCTATTCGTACTAAAACAAATGTTATAAAGATGTATCAGCAGCTCGACAAGTTAACCCTGCACCTGCTTCACGATCAAGTAGGTTCACATATTATTATTATAATTAATAGTTATCACTATCCAACTTTAATAATAGTTCCATAATTCAACAACAAAATGAAATGTTTTAATATAAAAACACAGTAAAAAATAACCTTATACATAATTGGGACATTTATTCATATTTATATTCCACATTTTATAGGTTTTTAATGAACCTGTAGGCAATTAACAAAGGAACACGATTTAAACTAATACAAGCTTTTTATTACAAAATTATGATGAAGTCATAATTTTACAAGCTTAGACATTTACGAGAAAAATAGTTACGTTTGAATCGGATAATTTAGATAATATCAAAATTATTGTTGGAACTTATTTTAATTTTTAAACCGTGTGTTTAGTTTCACTTCTACGTTTTTTCTAATCTAAAGTATAACATGTTAAAAGAATTTAATGGCCCTTAAAAGAAGCGTGTTTGAATAACACACAATTAAATTAATAAGTCTTTGTGGGTAGCCAAGAATGTTTCACTCGTACTATTGCGGTCAGAAAGACAAAGGCGAAAGATATATATGTGAGCGATATCAAAGCTACATTATAACAATAGGTATTGTTGTCCGTTTACTAGTTATGTACTTTATTTGCGTTTTATTAACCGTTACACAAATTTCACACATTTTGTATTAATTCCCAAAAACGACAGCTATTCAGATAAACTGGCATCCAAACTTTAAACAACAAAAATACCATATCATTCTCAAACCGCTATAAAATGGCTTCCACATACTTCCGAAAAATCAATTTAAGCCCCAAAAAAACGTATCATAATTTCGCTGTTGCCACCCCACGCAGCGTGATAGAGGGAATGAGACAAAAATACACTTTTCTCTCGAAAAAAAGGGACAAGAAACAAACAAAAAACTTCTACGGCAAAAAACATGGTCGCGAAAACCTCGTAGGGGTTGATTTTAGAGTGGCACATTAGAGAACCCTACACTGAATTTGACTGGAGAAAAATGAATAATAACCACCCCCGCGAACGGGGGGTTAACTTTAACGACCATATTCGAAGATATTTTGTAAGAATGCGAAAGGATATTAAATTTTTAGTGCTCTTTACAAACGGAATTTCTATGACATGAGACATTTTACTTCAATTAAATAAAACTTGTACGCAGTTGGAATCATGATTACTGGTAATAAGAACTGAAATATTAAAGACGTTTGAGGAATTGCAAAAGTAACCTCGTTTTAATACTAAAAACTTAGCTGTATTCAAAAACTTAGTTAACTCAAAGCGACAAGCTATTAATAAGAAGGTTTACTCTTGATGAAATTAGAAAAAAAAATATAAGAACGAACGAAGAAAATTTAAATTTAACATTCAACCCATTATTAGCAATGCGTGTCTTCGGTGACAACGGATGATTGTGACACCCCTACATAATAAATAAATAATCTATGAGTAGGGCCACACGTAGAAACTTTCGATCAATAACTTGTACGCAAAATTCTAATGTTGTTTATTTCCTATATTAATAATGAGAATAGCAAAAAATCTGACATCTTTAGCAGCGGAAGGGTTAAAATAAGGCTAGGTTTAGACGAACCAAACCAACTAGATGTTAAGACGCTGACAACACATAAACCATGGTCACTGTCAGATTGCATAGAAAAGAAAGAGAAGCGCGATGACACAACGTTTGTAATTTATTGCCAAATATGAATTATCTATTTACTCAAAATTGAGTTGAGTAATTGAAAATAAAAAACAACCAAGTTCTGCATTCAAATAAGACGTTCTTGTTCTTAATTAAATACGTAACGTGTGTTGATGTTTAATGCAGATATTTTGGATTAGAACTCAAGGTAAGAGGTTAGTTTAACGTTAGGTTGTATCGAGATTTTTTTTTCAAAACGTGTTTTGGTAACAACCAAGTTCTGGGAAATATGTTCAAAATTAACATATACTTTTTCCGCTACCACAAACTATACAGAATTGGCTATTTTTTTTCTTAAGAGAAACCTATTTTGGTCAATTGGGTCTTGTCAGCGCCTTAAGGCGAGTTTACAAAGATTCTTGCACAATAAAACAGAAAAGCGTTTTTCCTAGTACCACTTTTTAAACTTTTCTTAATTTCGACTTGTACCTTCTTACTGTCAAGTCGTTCTTAAGACCTAATCCCTCGTCAATAGGAGTTTCCTTACATAATTCATTGTATATTCTTTGAAAATATCCCGGATAATCCCCGTCTGGACGCTGTTATGACATTTAATGACGTCATTAAAGTAAACAGAAACAACTTTTCTTTGCTGCATTGTATTTTAATTCTTCTGAGATGTTCAATACCTAAGTTAGACTCTCTCGTCGGAAAGATATAGTTGATTTTTGCATGTAAAATTTTCTAACTTATAAGTCGCCCCAAATATTTGCAGTTATTTGTCAAGACCGCTAATTGCCTGTTATATTGGGTAAAGGGAGTGTTTGTCTGTTTAGGTCTCATTAATGATGAATACCCAATTTGTATGGCTGAGTTAAATCCAAATTTATGTGAGAATATTAATGAACTTCAGAATGTAAGGAAATTTGAATCCTCTAATATGAAAAGTCAGTTGGCCACAGAAAAAGGAATGGAATTAAACGGTTAAGTTTATTAAAAATTGTCGAATAAGTTTATTAAAATTAATATGCTGCACTAGATTATGCCTTTTTTTTTGGGTGGGAAGTCATCAAATAACTTCTCCCGCTCTAGGCGGGGTGGGAGGGTGTGTCAGACTCTTACTGACTAAAACCCACCCGTATTCCTTCCGTTGCCTGTGTTGCCAGGAGCCTCGGTAACCCTTTGGTACCTTCCCGCAACACCAGGTAAAAAAAAAAGCCCGTGGAGGTCCAAAAATTACTCCCTATGGAAAAATACGTATTATTATACAATGCCAAATTTCATGGTCAAAAGGTGTTGGAGTTTATCAATTTCATTCCTAAATATGTATACCTACCAACATATTTTTTAAGTGAAAACTTATTTTAAATGCGCGTTGAGCGATTTTTGATAGAGGAAAAACTTATGGGTTCGCGTCACCGACATGCCCGCGCCGACATGCTGTAGTAGCAGTAAGGGAACTTAAATTGACCACGAGAAAAGTTTTATTTGTGTACACTGTGCATTGTTTAAATTGTGATTTACATAATCATTATTTTATTGAAGTGAAACCTTCTTTAGGCGAGTTGAGCGATAAGTTTTAATTTCTGTCGGTCCCCATGGCAGCCTATTATATACATAGAAGATTGAACAGGGTGATCACCACGTTTGGAGAACGATTAGCTAGGCGAAGCAAGTTCATAATAAATTCACGATGCTAGTCATCAAGCAAGACAGCTTAGTTTTAATAAACTGAAGAGAAAACTTGTTTAACTGCTCCCAAATTACGATGTTTATAATTATTATTTTTAAGACATACTTTTTGACATTATATTTTCATTATTTGTCATTATATACAATGGAAAACATGTCATTTGGTTTAAATAGGTTTTTATTTCTATTATTTTAATATTATTTTACATGGATTCTTGTGTGTACGTTGTGGTGTACGTTGTGAATGTGAGAACGTTGTAGGCTTAATAGACTAGATCTTTTGTAGACCTTTTTCTTTTTTTTTTGTTAAGTACTTCTCGACAGGCCTACACTGTCCTCTCATACCTATTAACACTGTAATTTGAGAACATTGTAAAAGCCAATTATTTTTAAAACAGTAACCGTGGAGTTTCTTGCCGGCTCTTCTCCATAGGAAACGACCAATTGGAACCGTAGGTGCACGGTTCCAATTGGCTCCGGCTTCTGACATTTCATAAGTGCCCATGTAGGTTTATGTGAAATAAAAATATTTTGATTTTTGATTTTGATTTTGAACACAATCTACGATCAAAGTTATTCAATGGACACAGTGTTTTTACCCGACTGCCCCAGAAGGAGGGTAATGTTTTTCGAGAGTATGTATGTATGACTAATTCTTGGGCACGCTCTGTAGCCTAAACGGCTTGATAGATTTTAACATAAGAGGTGTCCTTAGATTCGTCTTAATTGTGGGAGTTGCTATATAATATTTATAAATTGCATCTGCAAATACAAAAAAAGGAGGGGAAGTTTTTTTTTTTTAATTAATTGCAACAATATTGGTATCAAATAAAAGCTAGTAATGAGTCATTTTCAAATATATATCCTATTAATAAAACTAAAAAGCTTAAAATAAAATAAACTATTAAAAAAAAACCCGACTGCAAAAACACATAACTGAAAAGGGAAAAACAAGCGTTTTAATCTATATAATTTTGGTCTTGCAGGCCCCCGCCAGTCGAATAACCTGAATTATGGTGTAACTTTTGATTGTCCCCGCCTGCGATACCAAAATTCTATAGATTATAATTCTTGTTTTTCCCTTTTCAGTTATGTGTTTTTGCAGTCGGGTTTTTTATTTTTTGAATAATTTATTTTATTAGACTGCTATGTCTGGTGCGTCCTCGTAGAGCGACGCGTGTGCTTCGAATGGTTAGCCACGAATATGACCGTGCCTCAGGTATCTGACAGAGACAGTACATTTTCTTTGGTCCTGTGTACCTAGCCTAAGCGCTACTGCTGAGCATGAGGCCCTGGGTTCGATTCCCGGGTCGGGCAAAATGTTATTGGGTTTTTTCTATTTGGAATATCTCAGTAGCGGCCCGGAGTCTGGATGTGTGCCCGGTTGATGGCAATAGGCTCGCCCCCTATTACATGGGACTTAAACATAACTGGCGAAATGTGGGTGTACTACAGGTAGGTACACCTCCGTCCGACCCTTCGGGAAAAAGTGTGATGTTATGTGTAATATTTATTCTTCCTCTTCCCGGGATTGCAAGAAATTAACTTATGATTGGCTTTGCACCCTCTCCTACGAAGAGTAGGAGACTTTAGTTAAGCCATAAGGATTTCCTGTATCGCGGGAAGGTACTTATGGGTCACCGAGGCCCCCGCAACACAGGCAACAGGAAGGAATACGGGTGGGTTTTAGTCAGTAAGAGTCTGACACACCCTCCCGCTCCGCCCAGAGCGGGAGAAGTTATTTGATGATTTCCCACCCTCAAAAAAAAAAAAAAAAGGATTTCCTGTGTAAGACAGTTTTCTTCCGTAATAGATATGTACATCACACACACCTCCGCACAAACTCACGCTTCATACACACACACACACACACGCCCACACACACCACACCTAGGTACATACCATCCATCTACACATCATACACGCACTCACACTGCTCATACAAACTCTACATACGAACTCCTTAGTTTTATTTAGTTTAGTTTTATTTTTTAAATTAAAATTCTAGTATAGCATTGAATATCAGGAACACTGTCATCTTCTTCACGGAGGTTGGTGTTAATAGCTGCGACACAATTTGTAAATAATGTGGCTATTATCGTACGCAATGAAATTATAAATGTACTGTTTTTTGTTCCAATAAAGATATTATTATTATTTAAAAAACTCCATTTGCGGCGCATGCCTTACACTGTTTGGACACACCTTTACAATCATTTGGTGATAGGTACTCAGGCTGAGGAATCTGACGTATTAAAAACTTAAAAAAAAAACATATTAAAGTATCTAATCGACCAGCTAAATACTTATTATTAAGTAGGTACCCAGTTCCAGTGGCAATCTGTGGTCTTCATCATCAGTTCCACTCCACCAAATGGTGCTTTCCGAGAGCAAATGCACGAGTTACTATAAAAAATATCCAAATCGCTATGGGCGTGCCTGTAAAATTTGAGGATTTCCCTCAATTTCCATGGGATTCCCTCATCAGATTAAGTCTTGGTGACAATGGGACTACCTAATAAAAAAATAATTTTCAAATGTCGGTCCATAATTGATGGAGAAATCTGTGAACACACCTCATCCTTTTTGGTAATCGGTTAAAGAATGCAGCGCATGCGTCTAGATGAATTTTTATGATGGTTTGGTTATACTAAAAATGGCACTTAAAGCTTTTGGTAATGTTGGATATAGAAGCCACAGAAAAAGGTAAAGCAACTTAGAATCATGGTCCAACAGTATTCTCATGAAAACATCTTTCATAAAACAAGGTTTTATAAACGCTTTTCCAATGAACACAGGCACAACCGTCATAACAAGTATAGAATTAACGTTTCTATAAAAAAACCCTGTTACACACACACACACACACACACACTTGTAAACAGTTACGCATGCCTGAAGAAACAAATTCAATATAACTTAAACACTCCTAAAATTATATTACAAAATAGGTGCTCCGTACAAAATTGAATCGTCTTCAGTCCGCTATAAAGACCCACACACACAACAACACATCAACATTTGCGACATGCCGACTATCCACATAAGACCTTAAATTCGTATAAAATACATCCACAAAGAAGGAAAAAGTAATGCAAAGGAATCAGTACAGACTATCACGAAATTGATCTGTGATTCTACAAGCGATATTCGCTCTTAAATCTCAAACATAAAGAATATAATCGGGTGGATGTTGGTATTGTAAATTAGTTTTTTGCTGTAACAGTATTTCAACTGTATTCCAGGGACGATAAGGTCTAGATTTAAGTGAACTGCGCTCCTCATATACCCCCACATAAGTTAGGGCCCAAGTAATACGGATGACGATGCGAAGTTAGTGGAAAGAAAGGGGAGAAGGGAAGTAGAATAACGAGGCGGGTGGGAGGTGGGGGATCAACTCCCCCTGTTTCGGGTTTTCAATAGATGTTAGAGTTTCACTTCCCGTACGATTTAAAAGGCAGACAGGTGTAAATGTTGTATGCTCGTGTGTGTTGGTTTGCGCAATGTTGGGTCGTGTTATGAGGCCTTAAGTTGAGAAGTAAATTGAAATTTTGAGACAGTGACAGTCGCAGCGATTATCGGCTATTGAATAGACTGCAAAAATGTCAACATGGCCTAAGACAAAATAGAATAGAATGGAATGCTCTTTATAATGTACACCATAAAAATTACGTATTACTTATACCAAAATACGTATTGATACAGCAACAATTCCTATTCACTTTAAATTTGAAAATTGGGGAAGCCGTATGTCAGAGCAACACTACGATTACTTAAGTAAACTTACTAAACTATCACTAAACTTAAAAAATCAGAACTATCTCTTTGGAATATTCAGTAGCAGCTAGGTTTTAACCAAAAGTCTGTTAAACTGAATACTTTGAAGTATTCATTAACTTTTGTTTTGACTTACGTGACCTGCTTTTAAAAACATTTTGTCACACCTACCTCCAAAGCCAGAAACCATACATATATGTACTTATGTATAATAATATGTATTTACAAAGATTTTCATAATATTCACTTAGGTAGGTACACAAGCGCAGATATAACTCGAGATATATCGTCTTATGATATACAACCCATCGCCACAGAGCTCCGCAAAGCATTTTTCAAGACACAATCCACCCTCGCTTTTCTGAACGTATTATTGTTTGGTCTAAGTTATAAGAGAAAGCGGGCTATAGTCGTGGTTTATCATAGTGTTAAAAACCAGTGTTAGTATAACAAATCATCTGAAAAACGTATTTGGGATAAGTAATTGAGCAAAAGTTTTGAGTTAATCTTCTTATCGGGGTATCTAATGGACAAAAATGACTATTTTTCATAACCTTGAATCGATTAAGTTACTCATCATCTGCCTAGACTTTTTTCCAACTATGTTGAGGTCGGCTTCCAGTCTAACCGGATGCAGCTGAATACCAGTATTTTACATGGAGCGACTGCTTGACCTCCACAACCCAGTTACTGGGCAACACGATATCTCTTGGTAAGACTGGTTGTCAGACTTTCGGGCTTCTGACGACCCGAAACGACTGTCAAAGATCTACAAATGATAGCCAGGACCAACGGATTAACGTGCTTTCCAACGCACGAAGGGGTCTTGGTATATAAAGATGGTCACCCATCCACGGACCAACCGCGGCAAGCGGAGCTTAACCTGATCGATCGACCCGTGTGACCAATCAAGAAGAGATTGGTGCACATTACATTGAATCAGCACTTGTGTATTCAAATGCACTAAAATAAGTGCTATTAGATCAACAAGAGACAGCCTGTGTAGTAGCAAAACTTTGATCTGAGTTGATCTGAGGTCCTTTTCAAATAGTGCATACCGGAAAATCTAAAGCCCTCAACTCACGAGCCTTAAGGCTCCTGCATAAAGAGACGATATTGCGGGCGCGACAGGCAGCAATATGCATGTCGCGCCCGCGATATCGCTTCAGTATGCAGGAGCCTTTAGGGCCAGTTTCTCGAACGCAAAATTATCGCAAAATGAATGTGATAAATTATAAATTATCAAGCGCACGTAAACTGATGTGATTGGTTGGTTTAAATTTATTGAGAGCTAATCGCAGCAGTTTATGCACGATTGACAATTTGTCACATTCATTTTTCGAGCATTTTCGTTCTAGAATCTTGAAATTTAAATTCAAATTATTTATTTTCTCTTCATAATGACATAATAAATATATAAAACAAGCTTAAAAACTACGTGACAAAATTTGTGAGACTGGGGTTTGACTGGTGTCTGCACTAGGAAAACCTGTATAGCAGATCACCAGGGTCCAACCAGACGGATTTTAAACTTGATTATACAAAAATTATACAGTAAAAGTGAAAATATGTAAATCTGGCCTCAAAACACCGCTAGCCACTCATAACTTTAACCACACCCCCAGAAAAGTTCGTTTTTTCTCCCTACTCCTTGGCAGTTTTGATGCATCGCAATATTTTCGTGTCAGCCGCATAGCCCGTGACGTTACATGATATATTGGAGCGTCGCCTCCTTTACGATATTATAACAATTTCCTTATAATATTTTTGTGTTGCTTTTATTTATTTTCTGGGAGAAAATTGAATTATCTATAGGAAATATGACAGCTTATTGTTTGAAATTTTAAATTTAATGGTGTCTAATTTTAAAGGAAGCCGAAGTACTTAACTGAATTATCATTCTCCTGCCCTTATTTGTTTGTGGTCGGCGCAACCTGTCCCTTTCTTCCATACTTCTCTATTACTCGT
Source organism: Atethmia centrago (assembly GCA_905333075.3). Taxonomy (NCBI): domain Eukaryota; kingdom Metazoa; phylum Arthropoda; class Insecta; order Lepidoptera; family Noctuidae; genus Atethmia; species Atethmia centrago. The sequence continues at coordinate 24,172,182 of HG995384.1, forward strand.
CATCTTGGTAGTCACTCCCTTTCTATCCATATCATCATCATCAGTTTCTTCATCGTTTTTTTGGTCTTCCCCTTCTCTTATAGCCATCCATACTCTAAACTTTCCCCACAACATTTTCCTTACTCCTCTGCGTCACATGCCCAAGAGTTTAGCTAAATATCAAGAGAAAATTATCTTACTTAGGTATCCTCTTTAAGTACCAGTGGCACATAGACTGTGATTTCCATTCTAATCCTAAAATTTATATTTTTATCGTATCAAAGACTATTAAGCCCTCGAATAAAAATCGAGTAAACAGTTTTTCTATGACGAAATAAACGAGCCGGTGGTTTAAATCAACGCACTATGACTTACAAAAATAGTAAAACAAAATGATACACTGAAACACCACCATAACCAGCATCTAATCAAGAGAAAAATAAAATAAAAGTCAAATGTACCCAACCCTTCAACACTCGAGACTTCAAACAAACATATACGTACGGCAAAACCCCCTATACGTAAGTACGGCAAAACCCCCAATATGCCTACGAAAAGTATTCTAAACAAGCTACGTTCCGAAATACTAAGTAAAAGTGAAGACAAAAGAAGGTAAAAAATGCTCGGCTCACAAAGCGGGTGTAAGGAAGGTTCGTTTCGGCTCCTTGCAGCGGAGACTGCCTCATATGTATGGAAATGTGGCCTGAGCCCGCCGTGCTTAGGGCGAGGACAGATTACCGAAGGATTTCGATGAAAGAAAAGGAAAACTTTGAGAGTTTTTGTGAAAAAACTGAAAACTATGTCTTTGAAGTAAAAACAATTCATGTTATCTAGCGATATCCGTATTATTTGCCCTAAGTAGGTAGGTATGTAAGTTTATTAACAGGTTGTTAAATCCTGAATTATCTAGAGTGTAGGCCAAGTTGTTAATTTAAGGATATGCTGACCTTCTTGCTTTCCACATGAAAATGATGTAAAGATTTAAAGAAGAATACTTAGTAACTAATACGAGCTAATAAAACAGTGTTTATAGGCCTATGATTATATCGTAAGGTAGCAAGAATTCGAAAAAACTATCGGAATACAAAACTACATACTTATATCGAGCGTGTAGTGAAAACTGAAGTATTCGTTGCGGTATAGTCATTTTAATCTAGGTACATCGTCTTCACACATAATTATCTTATTAATGTATACAAAATATTGTGAAACATTTTAAGAGTAACTGTGGACATGCTTGCCCATTCTTTTCCATATAAAACTACCTTTTGGAAGACGCAACTAGAATTAATGACGTTAAAAAGTGCCTTTTTTGTGTCTATTTGACATAAATGATTTGACTTAGACACATCACAAGAAAACTCCATTTACACTATTTCGGAAAATACCAGAAAAGCTTCCACTTATGACCGTTATGTCCTAAGCTTTACAATAGACATCACATAAACATAGCTATACTGAACTACACAGTTTACGAATACATTTTTCCCGTGATATTGCTCCAAAGATTTGTGGGTATCTCGCAATATTTATACACGCCTATAAAATTGCGCGTTCCTATGTAAAACTTGCAAACGAAGATATATTGTGCAAGTTTTCAGTTGAAGAACTTTTGACGCAGTTCGTGTATTATTTATATTATGAGATTTTCTATGAACGTTTAGAGTTTAGTCTGTTCCTCATAGGATTTTTTTGAAGATATCTTGATGATAAAGGAAGAAAATTTACAAAGTGTTGTGCAAATGGAAATAAACTATGATGAAGGACCAAAACACATTTCAGTTTATTGAAGCAAACGAAAACTACTTACAAGGTAAGGGTTTTTAGAATCCAATTAAATTAATTTGTTTGTGTTTCACAAAAAATGTTTTAATTCATGATAATTACTTTAGTGAACATATTCAAGTAAGCAGTATAAGTAAGCAATGCAAGAGTTTTCTCCCAAACATATCGCTCCCCCCACCGAATAATATGGTAATGTGGTACTACGACACTTTTCGTTTTATTGCATATTCGGTGTTCAGAGCATTAATTACCCTTTTGTGTTTTTTTTTTGTATTTTTTCTATGTATATTTATAAAAGTGCAATAAATTCAATGGTATCGTAATGAACACAACAAGATTATTCTCTTAAAATCTATAGATACTTTTTGCTTGAATAATACCATAACAAGTTATTACAGATTATGCAATCATTAACTTTTTCTGTAAGCGACGATTACCATCATATTCGCGTAAGAAATGCATATTTTTTTCCACGTAAACTATTAAACAAATATATTCATGTCTTATTTTTATTTACAGGACTTGGTAATGTCTTTTTACAAAACGTGTTAGTTATTTATGCAAAATTGTAACGTCGTTCACTGTCTCTTATAGTTAATATTTTTGAATATAATATACTATCGCTTGAATTTCACCCGAATAATATCGTAATATCATATTGCCGTTAGGTTTTTTGACACCGTATTTCAACGAATAATACTATAATGCATTAAGATTGACTACGACATCGTTGTTTACACGCGAATAATATGGTGATGATGCATTGCATACTATATTTTTGCCCTTTATTTTCAGTAACATTATTTTTGTCAATAACTTCATTTTGTTAAACTATTATAAAAAAAAATCATAATATAAAATATATTGTAAAAAAATTGCTTTGTTTTGACGTATAAATGTCTATCATACGATCTACCCGTGCTGAAATATACGCATAAAACAGTTTTTTTATTTTTCCTGTAAAATTTAGATTTAGCGATTACCATATTATTCGGTGGGGGGAGCGATATCTATTTAGATTTTCAGAATCTGAATTTATGTTTGTGTTTGATACACATTTTGAAACCTTTATTTCGATGAACATAGTGAACCAAGTCTCTTAGACCTTACCGCGTAAAAGTTCATACATCCCTACATAGATCGTAAGGGGCGTTGAACCCATAAATACCATTTTCTACTGCCAACCTTTTTCTTCCAACCCACCAAAATTCATCCACCTCAAACCACCTTCTCGTCACGTAATGCATCAAACGTAATCTTCTTACATCGTCTCAATTTCGGGAAACCCCCTACCCCCGGGATTACCCCCTGCATGGGCGATTTTTCTTTTTTTATTATATTGCCGCGCCAAAGGAAATAGTCGAATAGATTGGATTTATTTATGAATTTTGTTGGAAGGAGTTCTTATTTTGAATGTGAGTAGGTAATGTTTTTTCCATTCGGCCAGAGGATGTTATTTTTATTGTTAGAATGTGTTTTTTGAATTATATTTATTTGAATGTGGAATCGACCATAGAGATAATTTATTCTTACATTGTTTATTTATTTGATAATAATATCTTTCAGAAAGAAACAAATAATTATCCTGGGTCAAAATTCCCATTAATTTAATTGGATTTCTACAAAAGATTCTGTTGCTGTATTTTATAGTACACGAGTAATTTAACAGAGATCATTAGGGCAACTATGATCGTTAGAGATATAAAGATTTGTTGTAAAACAACTACAATTCTTCAAACGCATCACATCTGCATGTAGAGATTTTTGTGACAATACAATCAAGATTTTCTTGGAGAAAACCTAAGCTATTGTCACCAGAATCCACGTAGTAACCCCATATAACATTCTCAATACATAGTACATCCCTGGAAAACCGAGGACAAAAAAAACATAATTTACTTACATCTCCTATCCAAGACATTACGGTTCTAACAAGACACAATGCTTTCGCGAAATCCTCCCTTTAGTACCTCAGCCATTTTAACTTAACCCTCCCGCCGCCGCTGTGGTTTCTGAAACAGGGGCGAATGCGGGGACGAGACGAACAAAGTCAGGAGTCTAGTTACGTTGGGGCGATATTAGGGATAGCTTCCACCCGCTAGTCAGTTTGTGAGTGATTGATGGCGTAGGCGGGGCGAATCCAATCATTAAACTTGATGCATGACCGGTGGTACATCAGGTTTTGGGATTTTCGATTTTGAGAAAATTAGTTTTTCGGTGGTTAGCTGTTTGTTTTTTTTTGTAATAGTAAGAAATATTTAGACTTATGTACGATAGGAAAATTTGGTTGTATCAGTTGCATGTGGTTTTGTAATTTATTTATTTAATATACTTTTTAACGTATGACCACGATTTTAAAACCAAAAGCCCTATAATCTATAAATTGTCTAAAACTTTCATAGTTTCCTTTGCATCATTGGTTAAATATAGGTCTTAGTATATAATACTAGCTTCTGCCCACGACGTCGTCCACGTGAAATTTCTTGTTTCCCGACCCACCGCATAGCATCGCATTGCATCGCCCGCCCGCGCCTTTACTTTGTTTTCGCTCAGCGTTCTTTCAGACTTCTTTTCTTTTTGCTCGGCTCCTAAGAGCCGTAGCGTGATGTTAAATAGCCTATAACCTTCTTTAAGAGTAGGGCTATCAAATGCAAAAAGATTTTTTAAAAACCGACTGGTCGTTAGATTAGCGCGTTTATACAAACAAACAAACAAACAAAAAAGAAACTTCTGATGTATTATTAGTACTTATCTATTAGTATATATATATGTACTTATACTTACTATAAATTGCATGGTCTAAGTACATTTAAAAACCGGCCAAGTGCGAGTCGGACTCGCGCACGAAGGGTACCATCTACAGATTGAAATTGAAAACATGAGACAAACTGAAATGGGAGATTGTACTCATCATTATGAACAACTATTACTAAGGGACCACAGCTGCATTCGCGAAAATAAAATCAGTTGTTTCCTACATTTTGTCGAATTATGCGGACATAAATGTAGGGAACAACTGATTTTTTTTTCCGCGATTTCAGTTGTAGTCCCTTAGTAAAAGTTGTTCATAATGATGAGTACAATCGCCCATTTAGATTTGTCGCATGTTTTCAATTTCACCCAAAAATCGCAAAAAAAAAAAAACATGTTTGTTGTATGGGAGCCCCTTAAATATTTATTTTATTCTGTTTTTAGTATCTGTTGTTATAGCGGCAACAGAAATACACCATCTGTGAAAATTTCAACTGTCTAACTATCACGGTTCATGAGATACAGCCTGGTAACAGACGGACAGACAGATAGATAGACGGACAGCAGAGTCTTACTAAGACTTAATAGGGTCCCATTTTAACCTTTGGGTAGGGAACCCTAAAAAGCAGAGAACAGGCCTATGACTTAATTCATTAAACATTGGAATAAGATTCATATTCACTTGTCACATCTATGTACTCGTACTCACATGTCACACTTTCACCACATTTTCTCACAATAACTATTTCTAAGTACAGATATTTAAAAGATCCTCAAAGACATTACAAGGTCTAACACTGCCATAATTTATACTCTAGTTCAACACCAATGTCTTCAAAAACCTTCCACACACTACGAATCCCAATATCAAACTGAATGTGCAACAAAAAATCACATTCACAAACGTATCTGCATTTTTAACAACCGAATACATTAACCCTTGAATAATTAAAAATATGCGTGAGCGCAAATAATCCCGAAGAATTAACCCTTTGCATGCAAATGAGGCGCGGATGCAAAATCACGACCGGTCTTTGAGACCCAGGTGTGTTATTATTTTAAAAACAATTTGCATACGACTTGGGGATACCGGATAATATTATTAGGAAACATTTGTTGAAAAGAGGTCACGTACACCGGTTTCTGATTTAAGATGTGGACTTTTAATTGTCACATTTTTTATATTATGGGATAAGGAGTAGCTTTGGAGTAAATTAATTAGGTCGACCGAATTTTGATTCAATCACATGTCCACGTCACGTCCGGCCAGGACGTGGACTTCATATGACTAGATAAATCTAACTTGAAAGAGGTAAGCTAACAAGCCACCAATCTTTTAATTCTCAATATTATCAGACCAACTCCTTCTGCTTTTATAGAACTTTAAACACGCTACTCGGATTCGAAAACAACTCGAATCATCCTATTCGAGGCTGATTTACTAAAGACACACAAACTTAAAAGTGTAGCTTAGAATTTGTGATGTCTGTAAAAAACTAGGGTGAGACACTCACTCAAGTTTTCTAAAAATCCAAAAAAGTCCACCTCATAACGACATACCAACAAAAGCCTCGTCCCTCTAATTGCCACAAAAACAAAACTTAAATCAGAGGTTTAACCACATGTTTAACAACATCGCGACAAAAGCTCAAGCAAGACAACGAACATGGGACATCTTAACTGACGGAAGTCCTCACAAAGACACCGTACACCTGCCAGACGGAGGGGACACGAATTTAAATTTGAATGCCCAGCGCAGAAGGGTTGAAGACATTCGTTTCGAACGAGAAGTTTTTCAAACTTTGAATTCTATGTCGGGTTTTTTAGATTAATTCTGAGGTGATTTGAATGTGTGTTTTGAAATTGGAAATTAGCTGAGATTTTTTATTTTTATAAGCTAAAAAATGCTTGTAACGTGGTCATTATTTGGACAACCTTATTATTTCTGCATAGTTGACCTTTCCGCGCTACTAGAATAAGCGACAGCAAAGTTGTATGGAATTTCATTTCTGGTGAGTTTTAGACACCAGCAATTTCCTTTGAAAGTCCATTATTGTCGAGTTTTGTATCAAAACTAGTCAGGTGCAAAAAGATTTTATTCAGAATGTGGCATAAACTATGCTGTTTTTATTTAAATTACTCGCATTGCTTGAGTAAAGCACAATGGTTGCGATGGCCTCGAGCTTAGCTTAGCTACCCTCTCGGCCTTCAAACTTGGGCTTCATTGCAGCCCTTGCTGTCCGCGCTATAAATGCCTCGACTTGCAGCTTGACCATCAAAGGCTGCAATGCTGACCGCGCTGTGTTGGCCTGTAGCTGCGCTTCGCTGCGCCTTCGACCATCATCAGCGATCATAGATATTGAACTCTTCGGAAATAGGAGCGAGCTGGAACTAGTATCACTCCTGAAACTTTTGATAAAAAAGCATTTGGTAAAACTGTTTAGGTAAAACAAGTTCAATTCCAAAAATCTAAATAAATCCACAAACTTCTATACTCATACATTCCGCTCTCCCGGTTTCAACACCCAATAAATTAAAATCAATCGATACACCATGACACCTTTTCGTTTATTACCGATCCATAATTACCATATTACTGCAAATGTTTACACAGCTTTCCATAACATGCAACCCCATCGATTATACCATAAAAGAAAAAAAGGACTCAAGTCTCACGACCTAAGGATCCGTTCCCACGAAATCTATGAATACATAAAAAAAAGGTTTTATCTATTTTATTTAAATTCGGACTGGCCTTTAAGATGTTCGAAATTTGAATATAAAGTGGAAGGGTTATTCTTCCGAGTGTCAAATTTGTTCTTCCGCATTCACAGGATGGTCTAGTAATTTGAATATCGAATCTGAATACCATGCATTCAGATCTACTTTGCATATCTTTTTTTCCTTGTCAGGTTTTAACTTTTCACACAGTGGTACAAAGACGCGTTTGGTGTGCGCATTATTGATTTTTGCCGGTCGATGCGTAACTTTGAATGCGTAATGAGATAAAATATTTTCCTTGCGTTGTCATATTTGTATTTTGTAGTCTAATTTATTCGTGTCTTTGTGTGGAGGTGACGGATGTTTGTAGTGCAGCGTTCCCATGGACTTGAAAGATAAAGATAGACATAAATTACCTTTATCTAAGCATCGTTGTAGATGATGAGCTCGGAAAATAAATCAGAATAGGTAGGTAGATACTTAAACACAGGGAGTAATTAAATTCCTTTTATGATTTTATGTTTTCAAAATAGCACCTATAAAATAGGTATACTTGGAAAAGCAAGAAAGTATTCCTAAAGATTTAAAGTAGGTAAACACAAAAGATTTTACTTTCAAAGTCATTTTTTATATTTAAGCTTCATTCAAAATAATGTCTCCCAAAGTGACAATAACAACAAAACACAAGATTAATTGCATTTATTTCAATAACAATAGACAATCGTTGTCTATCGATCGTGAATTATTTAACAATTGACTAAAATAAAATAAACAATTGACATTTCATACAGTTCGCAGATAATAAAATAAGGTTTGAATAAATTAAAAGCTTCAATTATAATTTATTGATTTCATTTACATATTTGAAAGCTTACTATTTTAACTTTTGAAATTCATTACTTATTGTTAAATTTTTTGTCGTTATTATTTATTAGTTTATTACCAATGCCTGATATGATCGACTATCCATCATCTATTTACTAATATTATAAAGAGGTAAAACTTGTGAGTTTGTATGTAAGGGGTACTCTTCGGAACTACTGATCCGATTCCAAAAATGCTTTCACTAATGCAAAACTACAGTATTGCTGAGTGTCATAGAATATGACTAATATCTTATGATAAAATAAGAAATTTCAGGCGGATGAAGTCGCGGGCAGAAAATCTAGTTCTTTATAAACATATTTACTAGTACAAAATAATAAACATTGAAATTTGTAAACATTTTTCGGGGCTTTTATTTAGGTGTTTTTTTTTTTTGTTTTGAGTTCTGCGAAAAAGAGTTAAACACTGAAAGAACAAATAAAACGATGTTTTGTAGGGCTTCTTGTTTTTCTTTCAGAAAATTTCTTTCGTAACACCTTCGCGGAAAAAAACACTTTCCAAAGGAAATTGTTAGGCATAACAATGTGTCAGTGAGAATATTTACGCGCTTTTGACAACTTACGCTCAAATATTTTATTACGAGTAGACTGGTAAGTATTCAAATCATAGAAATGCTTGAAACATTTCTCACTTTACAGAATAAATTGTACAATTTATTTGTAGCCATACTACTTTACTAAACTATACAATGTATCTACATATAACACAGGTAAATCGTTCGTGACTAAGTGCTAAAATTCTCTCCCTACTGTTGTCTTATTTCAGGCTCCAGACCAATCAGTATTAGCGTTGGGTGTTTCCACAGAATATCGAGGTTTTTATATTGTATTCCTTTAGTATTTTTTTTTTTTTAAGAATTTTACAAGTAAAAAAAAGCGTTGTTTTTTTTTTCATAATATAATGATACTTAACACGCGCGTCACGCCTGTGATCCCTCCATACGCCTGTATCGCCTGCCATCAACCGGGCACAATTCCAGACTCCGGGCTGCTATTGAATTATACTTTTTGTCATTATACACATAATAATGATCAAATATTTTCTTATACCAGTTAAAATTACTGTATTTCTTATTTCCTCCAGTGAACCACTCAGCTCAAGAATTTTATAATTAAAAGAAAAGATAATATAGGTAGATATCGCCTGCTTCTCATTCCACGCATGTTGTATTTACAAGATAATTAAAAAGAAAAAGTTCTCCATATATCTAGAATTTTTCCACCTATAATTATACCTTAATAGGCGTTATTAGAAGAAATTGCACCTTTTACTAGTCATTAAAGGAAATTGATTAGCGTTGTTACGTTTTCAATTATGTAATAGAATGCTTCAGAAATGCGATGTTTCTATTCAAAATAAAAAGTTAGAAAATTACATAAAAAGGCGACAAAAGCTGAGACTTTCAACTATGAGTCAAACATCGGTTAGTGTATCTACTGATACTGAATTTTAGGCTGGCTCATTAAAATTCTAACGTCACTGACTTTAGAACACATCCAGCCGTTTACTAATAAAATAGAAACGAACTAGATCAGTCTAGCAGTTTCGCAGAAATATCGAAACAGACAAACAAATCTCTATCACAGAAACACACTCATTATTCTCCTGTCGCAATTTATTTGACGTCGGCACAATATGTCTTATTCTTCCATACTTCTCTATTAGTGGTCATCTCGGTAGTCGCCCCCTTTCTAGCCATATCATCTTTCACACAACCCATCCATCGTTAAAAATAAAAATCCTCACAGAAACACACCGTAGTTAGTAAAAATTAAAAACAACGCAATCGGGACTCGACTTCCGTGGGTACATCGCAGCTCAGAGCATCACCTAACACGAATTTGCATACATTACCAGATAAAGGGCGAACCCGTCATAATTTTTAATATTTAATTTTTTACAGTTACAAGTACCGGTTTTTGTCTATTGTCACATTGTATAAAATATTTAAATTGAAAACAAAATCGTTGGGTCGAAACAAAAGAGCGCACCTTTTTGTCCTCGCTTGCATTCATTTTGAACACTGTGTGACAATTAACGTGCACACAAATGCCACCTTTATGTATACTTTTATAGAGTCTAAATTCTAATGTTTTGAGTTTGCAAATGACGTGTTAAATTAGTAATAACAGCGTTAAAGATGTATTAAGAGTGCATCAACAAAATGTTTATGGGGTTAACACCATCCATACCGTATGTCATTTGAGGATGAAATATCATCAAGCTTTAATTATTCTCTACCTAATCTCTTCAAGAAGAATAAACAGAGCAAAATTAAGCAGTTTTTTAATATTAATATCATGTAGTTCTTAACAAACTACTTCCCTCTAATTAAATTGATATATGAAAAAAACTATTTTAATACATGTTTTGTATTAAATTCCTTACTGAGGCCGAGAACTTTTCAATCCAACCTGTAGCTATGCACGTTGTCACTTAACCCAAAAAAAAAAAAACTGGCCACGTGCGTGTCAGACCACGCACAATGAAGGGTTCCGTAGTTGGGATGAATTTATCCCAAGAACAAACTTAACAACGTAGTTTGAAAAACATGTTCCCCATACATTCCAACTACAAATATAAGTTTGTGTTGTACGCACCATATTGAGTGATTTACCACGTTATTTTAAGATCATAGACTTCTAAAGGCGTAGGTAAGTATAGAGAACTATTCTCAGTGTTTTTTTATTATTTTATTTTTAATTATCTTTTTTGGGAATGATCAATTTTCATATATGTATTTTCTTTAAAACTAACAAATTTTAAAATTATAAAATAACAATATTTGGAATCTTCATAACAAGTACTTTCATTTGATACGTCACACGGTACAGTTTGCAATAATGTATTCTATTTTTTTTTTAAATAGAAGTAGAAGTCAAAATTAATTTATTTACGTTACACGTTCGTGTTTGGGTCACAGAAATTCAGATGTGTATCAAATTTTTACTTAATCGGTCCAGTAGATTCGGAGCAAATCGGCGGTGACAGACGGGCAGACAGTGTCGCACACGAGTAATCCTATAAGTATTCCGTTTTTCCTTTTGAGGTACGAAACCCTAAAAAGAAATGATAGTTCAAAATCACGATCATTATTCCAAAAAAAAACAAAACACGAAAATCGGTTGAACATTAAGGCCCCACCACACCGGTCCGTATCAAATCGCGAACAAACATGAAGAGTTCGGAACGAATCGTCGAATCACAATAAGATGCTAATCTTTCACACCTTTAGCTAAATTTGCATATTGTGTGAGCATTAGCTTAACCGACTGTGCGAATAAAATATTTGTGGATCGGATATAGGGTGACATGTTGCAGATTTTAATACTTCACCAAAGCTAGTAACGTATTTTAAAATGAAAATGATTACAAATTGGAATTATAAACATAAGTCCGAAATGGATATGATATGATATATGGAGGCCTTGGCAGAGAGTACAACTTTGTACCCTTTGGCGTCGAGACCCTCGGTCCGTGGGGTCCCAGTGCGCATAAGTTATTTGCGGAAATCGCGAAACGTCTAGTTGATGTAACTGGTGAACGAAAAGCTGGCGGCTTTCTCGCGCAACACATCAGCATTGCAATTCAGCGAGGAAATGCCGCCAGCATCCTCGGTACAATGCCCCGAGGGCCTTTTGTAGGCTTAACTTAGTTTTAATTTAATTTAGTTAATGTTAATAATCATCTTGTAATTTGGTTATATAAATAAATATTATATAATTAGTCAGAAATAGCCCCCCATCCGTCTTCAATACGATGATGATCAATGCTGATGCCTTTTCTTTATAAAAAAGTGGCCTTTGCACTGCTGTGGAAAAATCATAAGAAAATACGGAGAAGGAATGAGTATTTTAGGTCAGGTTATATTATATTATCAACCCTCATGCATTATCATCAATATCGTTGGTAGCCGTGTTCCACCCACTGCTGAATAGAGGCCTCCTCCCTGCATTATATTATTGGAGGTTCCAATTGTCATAGTCAATGACTGCCTTTAATCTTAACCCTCTCGCGTTCGCGAGAGAAGTCAACTCTTCTGATTTCGAATAATTATTCGTAAATTAGTTTATTAGGATATCTTTACACGGATTTCCAAATATCAAAAGTTTAAATTTTTTTCAGTTTTATTAGAACACTAGCAACAATTTCTTTTTAGTAATCCTTTAAAAGTATACTTTAATAAGTACAGTCAAAATCAAAACTTTAGAAGTCTTGATATTCCTCGTCGAAGTTGGATAAAAAGGCGAGCTTCTTTAGAAAATGTGGACACCTGAAAGGCTCCATGTGCTGGAAAATCAATACTAAGCCTGTCGTACGCGTGATACCAACGAAAAACTACTACAGCCACCCCAACTCACCCTACGTGGATTTTTCTTCACCCTATCCGCCCCCACCGGCTTAGGGGAGAAAGGGGACGCAAAAAGATGCCCGGTTTTTTTCTCATTCGCGTGTGTTTTTGTTGACTAAACTTTTCTACGCACGAAACTCAACTTTGAGACTTTAGAACTGGGTTGGTTTTAGATCGGACACGTTCTTGATATGTGGACGATTGTCATGTCGAAATAACGATGTAATTTCGATCCTAAATTGTTGCTAATAAGGTGGGATTTGGGTTGGATTTTCATCATCAAAAAATGCCTCAGTAAACGTGGTATATGGGAGTTATTCGGTCTTCGCAACGAAATTAGGGTCCGTATATCGTACGCTCGGATGCCTAATGACTTCTTATGATTTTGATGTCATGTTGCGTGTAAGATGCATCGAGTTTATTTGATTCGGTATTGGAGGGTTAGCTGATTCGTATTCGCAGTGAATTCCAAATTTGAATGAATTCGAATTTCAGACGGAATTTTAAATTGACAGCTGTCAAATAAAGATCATTCGTTATTCAAAGATAATTGTGTGTCGTTTAACTTTAAAATGAAGACCTATGGGGGTAGGCAGGCATCTAAGTACCTACCAGCCCATCAGTTTTCCTTTCTTTCTTTTCTTTCATGCGTTTTCACAGCGTGGTATGTAAACGCGAAAACATTTTGAGACTTGGTTTCCACGTTACACGTTCTGATTTGTTTTACTAATGGTTTTGTTCAGCAATGCAGAATCCATTAAAAAAAAATGTTCTATCTTTGGTTAGTTTTTAGTATTTTAGGAAAGAACACAAAATAATAACCCAGGCTCTTGGAAACATTTTCGTGCTAAGTACCTACTCAGATCTGCATTCTGTAGCGCGTAAGTTAAATCAAAATATTCTTGGAAAATTTATTGTATAACCTTCTTTCCTACATACATTATGAAGAAGCATAATAATATGCATTCAATCAGTTTTTCTATGTTCTGTTCTGTTTTTTTCTAGTTTATGGACATGTGAGCTAATAAAATTACAAAAAAGAAAACTGTCGGTCGTAGCACTGCACGTCAGAAATTAAAACTTCTCAGCTTCACAAACTTGTAAACATCTGTACACATATATACAAGTTGTTGTTTTGGACCTGCAAAACATTTTAGGAGGTAATTATGTTAGTGATCCTCAACCCGAATCAACAAAAAAAAAAAAAAAAATAAATAAATAAATATATAAAAAATAAAATAAAAAGGAAAGATAAAATTTAAAAATCTAAAATAAAAAGTATTATTGATTATTGACTTGGTATCGTATTGTTATACGATTATTTACGAGTTTCATAACAACCTCCTGAAATGTTTTGCAGGTTCAAATCAACAGTTTTTATATCTGAGCGTGACGGTCACTCGAGTTCAGTGCTGTTCTCCCCCATCCCAAAAGTGCCCAACGTGCCTAAAGAAGTGTTCACTTCAAAAATAGAAAACGTTTTATTGGCATAAAATAAAGGTGATGCCAGACAGTGATCTTACATAAAAAACAATTAAGTTTGTACATCTCAATGTTTTGGTTTGGAGTACATGCATATAAGACATAAGACCTGTATGTCTAGGTGTCGGGATCAATGCAATGACACGTACCTAGGAAATAACTAAACATCATGCCTCTATTCCCTGTAGGGCAGGCAGAGGTCTTTGGTCCACTAATATTTCACCAGTAATGTTTAAGTTCCCTGTATTTGAGACTAAGGAGCAACCTTATTGCCATTGCTTGGGTATAAATTCAAACACCAAATTTATACATACAATATATATTATAAATTAAAATCGCTTTTCAAAAATTGAAATGAGTATGCTTAATATGCTTATATGGTTCGGTCATGTTGAGAGGATGATTGCAAGGCGACTAACAAAAGGTATTTACAAGGCAAACGCCCTAGGAGGATAAATAGTGACCTAATTGGTGATGTTCTTCAGAAAGGTCAGGTGCGTAGTTCTGGCAACCGGCGTGCGTGTATGACCAGATATATGAACGTAAACGAAACAAAAGGAGTATGTAAGGAGCGTAGCAGGTGGCGTTCTATAATTTCTGCCTACCCCCCCATAGGAAGTAGACGTGAATTTATGTGTGTACACACATAAAATCGCTTTTCATGTCTATGTGGACGCGTTGTTTTTCATAACTACGCAACGGATTTGATGCGATTTTGAACATCATATAAAGACTTTATTCTTGATTTAAAGTTTATGTTGTGATTAATACCTTGATATTAAACTTACATATACTACGTATACTAAAGAAATCTCCATGTTTTTCAAGTCGTAATCGTGCGAAACAGAGGGAGTACTCTCTAAGTCTGTCATCAAAGATACGGGCCCGTCCGAGAGTAGTTGACCCGTCAAAACAAGTGACAAATTGACAAAAATTCAATTTTTCGAACGGGCACACATTGCGAGTAGGGACAACTGTCAAATCGTGTTGTCATTCATTCTCGGTTCGGGCTCCGAAGTAATCTTACGAGATAGGGAGAAAGAAACTCTTGTAACTTCCGCCGAAACTACGGATATAGTACGTGTGCAATATAACAACGCCTTCAGTGCGCTGATGGGGCTGCCGCGACACTGCCTCGGGCATGTTTGCCGAGACACTGCCTCGGGCATGTTTGCCGAAGCTAGCGTCGACTGCTTCTATGCAACGATGCGTAAGCGGAGTGCGGCTCTGGTGCGCAGGGTCCACGGCAACCCCAACAGCTTGCTGATGATGATAGCGGACAGGCTTGACTGCCCATACATTAAACGCTGCAGTGACTTGCATGTCACCTACAGTCGTCGTTCACTACTGTAAGTGTTGGTAGTGCGATGGTTTTTGTATTTAATGTTAATGTATTGTCTGTTGTGTGTATAATGTATTAAATTTTGTGTATGAGTCCATGTTACTTGAGTAAATTAATGAATAATAATAATAATAATAGTGCTTAGGGAGTAGGCCCCCTGGGACAGGGTCATTACAGTCATGTTAGAGAAACTTAGAAAAAATCAAAATCAAAAGTCATTTATTCAAACTAGGCTGAAAATCAGCACTTTTCGAACGTCAAAGTTATATAAGACAGTCCCCCAAAAATGCCCGCCCTTCACCACTTCCTAGTGCTTTAGCTGGGAAGGAGAAGTGGTGGAACAAACTCCCCAGCAGAAAATAATGTTAAATAATAAAAGTATTTTATAATGAAAGAAGTCACAGGCCATTCAGATAGAATCTAACAGTTTCCTAACGATTACACCAACGACTGTACTTTCAGTAACTAATTAGCAAAACGATCAGATAATTTTGAACATTATTACGTACGTAGTTTCAGTGTTTTCCGCTAGAGGTCGCCACACGTAATGCGTGTCGCATTCCTACACATCTGTTGTACACTTGAACGACATACTTGCTCCCCTAGTTTTCAGAAAACATAATTTCACTATACATTTTCTTGATACATCAAGAAGTGGGTTCGAAGCTTTCAGTCTGTGGGACAGTGTGCGTATTGTTATCAGAAAATTAGGTACTGGTATAGGATGTTTTAAAGGAACATAGTATAGCTATCTAAGGTCTAAGATTCGTATTTTTCTTCTAGTGCAGTTATAGAAGTATAGTGCTCCTGTCTATTAGCCCAGCGGCTGAGGAAATGGCTGTGTCGCTACGTGTCGCGGCTTTGATTCCTGTATCTACAAAACAAATATTTGTAAGGCCTAGGTAGGAAAGTATTGGTTCCTAGTCCAGTATCCAGCTGTTTATTTTAGGCATTTATTGAATCGTTCCTCAATGAATTCCCATTTTGGTGTCCTAAACTACTTAATAGACAAACAACAACAAACAGCTTTGAGAAAAAGCCATAAAGTTAAAAAGGGGTTCATTTATTTAAAAAAGAACATCATTACAAGCCCAAAAAGCCTTAAGAGGCTCATTTATTTTAAAAATGCCAATAACTTTTTAGAGCAAATATTTCCTTTTATTTTTTTAGAGGGCAGATTTACAACAATAGTATTGACGAAATCATAATGTGGGCCTATAAGTTCAGCATCATAATTAGACTTAAACATAAAAAAAAAAAACAAATCATTCACACACGATCAAACCTCAGATAAAATCAGTTCACAAAAATTTAAATATTAAACATAACATTTTATATCCTTACAACCAATACCTGTGAGGGGTGTTAGACGGTCCAGTGACCGACCAATTACAAGACCACAGAGTAATAAAATGTTTGAATGATTTTATCAGTAAACTAACTAGCGGTTGCCTGCGACTTTGTACGCATACATTTTTTTAAGCCTTATTTTATTTATTTATAAATTTTAGGGGTTTCACAAAATATTTTAGATAAGACTGTTTCCTTTCGGTCACAGACATTATATTTTATGATAAATAGCAAGAGTGGTTACTGAGCGTCTCCTGGTTTCGATCCCCAGGTCAAGCAATGTTATTGGTTTCTTTTCCTTTTTTTACTACAAGTTTCTTACCCCTACGCTTGTGCTGACATCTTTATGAGGCAGGCGTGGAACACTGCGCGCCGTCGACCCGCACCTGGTCCTTATCGGACTGCGAGCTACTCATTGCTCACCGTCCGCAAGCCCGCGCCTACGATGGCCGGAAATCCGGCTGGGATTCCCGACGCCCAGAGCGTCTCCTGCGGCGGCTAGGGGCGAGAGGCCGTGAAATTTGCCTTTCCCTCAACCGTCCCGCCTTCTCCTTCGCGAGCATTACTGCTTCGCAGAAGGAGGTGACGGGTGCCCATGCCCATGCTTAGTACAGTCTGGCTTCTTGATTAGTGCTCGGTTGTGCCATCATCCAATAGGCTCGCCCCCTATAACATGGTGGGACTAAACATAACCTGCAAAATGTGGGTGTACCTACTCATACACCTCTGCCTACTCCTTCGAAGAATACAGGTGCGATGATATGTTATAACGTATGTAACTAGAAAACTGGTGTAGGTCGGACAATACACGATATGTTATGGTGTGCAACGCATGGTGATCGAACTGATATCTTCTCCCTCGCTAATCCACGGGTTAACAATCGGCCTATTGTCATTTGTAATGACCAACACCGCCTTCAGGTGTACAGTCCGTCCACTGTCCGACCTATTACAAGCATACAAAGTAATAAAACGTCCAAATGATGTTATCAGCGAATAAATCGGGAGTGTATCTGAAAATCGCTCGTTAGTTCAAGTGAGCGCGGTATGCGCCCACGTCGCTTGTTTTAGATAAGTTTATACGGTATTGTCTGGTATTTTTACGTTTTGAGGCTGTTCATTGAATTGTTTTGTAATGGCTGCTTAGTTAGTCTAGTGCTCGCAAGCACTACTGCTGAACGAGAAGTCGTGGGTTCGATTCCCGGGTCGGGCAAAGTGTTATTGGGTATTTCCATCTGAAATTTCTCAGTATATAGCAGCACGGAGTCTGGATTTGTGTCCGTTTGATGGCAATAGGCTTGTTTTTGATTACATGCGACTTAAACATAACTGGCGAAATGTGGGTGTACGTACCTCTGCCCAAAACTTCAGGGAAACAAGGCGTGATGTTTTGTTTTGTAACGAGCTGTTATTTTTTTTTTAAACCCGACTACTTATTATTACAAATGAGAAGGTAACTCCATCTGTGTGGTTCTTTCCTCAAAAGGACCATTTTAGACATGGATCTACATGGTCCTCATAGTCATGACCTGACCAAGATTATGTCTGGACTTTAAAAGAGACTTTGACCCTTGAGTTTGTTTCTTCTCAGGGGTAGTCAGATAGGAAATGTCTACTCCATCTAGCTTATATTTTTAATTTTTTTTTTTTAATATGACCTGTAAAAGGGTTTCTAATATCCTATTTACAGAATAAACAATTTCATTGTGTGTTTTTCACCTTTTCGTACTTAAACCACTGAACCGATCGTTATGTATGGTAGCCTTATGTATGGAGCGGGAGGGTGTGTCAGACTCTTACTGACTTACACCAACCCGTATTCCTTCCGTTGCCTGTGTTGCCAGGGGCCTCGGTAACCCTTTGGTACCTTCCCGCGACATATCACAAGGGATACTGTAACATTTTTAACACAGAGCCCCATAAAAGATGTATGTATGTATTCTCTCGAGGTTACAAGGAAAAATGACCAAATTATAAAAATGTGTAAGATCCTTCACGGAAAAACAGATGCTCCTGAACTGCATGACGAACTATCCCATCTTTTTGCTCTGTTGAACTATAACCGTAGCAGGAGGCATAGATTGTTCGTTGTGCCTCGGTCGCTCGAGCCCAGTCTCCTGTCCCTCGCACACTCTTTGCTCTCAACGCTCTCTTGGACGCTATAAGCCTCACTGTGATGTGTTCGCGGATCAATGGAAGAAAGTCTTGTTAACATGTCTGGAGTATTGTGAGATGAGCGTATGACTGTCGAGTAGACTTTTATTTTTGAACTTAAATAATGTGTAATTGTATCTTTAAGTAATTAATGCCTTGGCCGTTTTATGTTAAAATTAAATAAATAAATGTACTTTAAATAATCTGAATCAAAAGTATGCATGCATTCATGAATTGAAAACCACTAGTACTCCAACAAATACAACTTACCTAGGTACACACGGCTACATATCAAGCTATAAATTTCCATTATCAGCTGATCTCTCTGTGTACGGAAATCCTATACAATGCGAGATCAGCATAAACTGGAATATATAGCTTGATATGTAGGCGTGTGTACAATACTACTTCAATCCACGCTTGGCATAATTTCCGATCGTCATAAAAACACACCAACAAATAGGTCAACGCCCTCTGTAGTGTAGAGTAGGACCAAGTTCTTGCACATAATGTTAATTTGTTAGCATTTACAGAGTGAATGGTTAGTTCTCAGTAAAGCTTAGTGATTAGGCATTCAATTAGCTCATTGTTCGTACACAACACCTATGCAACTTAACTTTTGTAGGGATAGCAGAAAAGTTTATTTATTTACTAGCTGTGCCTCGTGGTTTTACCCACATAAGTCTCGATCCTGTTGGAACATCAGGATAAAAACATCCATGCCCTAACCCAGGTCATGGTCTACTCATGTGCCAAATTTCATCCAAATCTGTTCAGCCGTTTTAGAAAAACAAAGAAAAAAAGAAAATAAATTTATTTGACCCAGGTTAAGACACACAATATTCATACAAAAACAAAAAACAAAGTACACCTAAAGCGCAGTCACTGTCAGACTGCATAGAAAAGAAAGAGAAGCGCGATGACACAACTTTGGTCATTTATTGCAAAATATGAAGCAATTATCGATTTACAAAAAAGCTATAGATGGTATAAAAAAAATAAAACACTATTATGCTAATATGTTGCTTGTAGAATAATCTGACAAGAAATCAGAATGATTGCATGTATATTAGTATGGTTTTGAATCGTTAAAAGATTTTTTTAGAGGTATCTTTGTGACTTTTTTCTATCGTATCAAATTAGTTATATTATGCTTTCAACACACTATCTACCTAGCATATATCCTTAAGAATATCATATATTTTTCTGATTTTGTTTACTGCAGTGGATCATATACTTTAAGGCATTATAAAACTTATAAAAGTTGCGTTTAGGTCCTGTAGTCCCCTTAAAACAGCACTGTGTGCCTCACGGCTGCGCCAAATAGGCCCAGTCCAGCATAAATGCCAGACAACTGGTGCCTGACGCTGGTTTTCAACTGGACCTTATGTTACGAGGACGCCTTACGGATATAAATCAGTTTTATAGTGTGTGTAATATTTAAATAAAAACAGATATATTTGTGTAGCAAATTCGAATAGGATTGGCGAGTAAATCTGTAGAGAAAAAAAAATAGGAATAAATGAAAAAAAAAAAATAATAAAATCGCTTGGATTAAAAAATATATTATAGATAAGTATATAGTGGTGTTTAGCATGAAAGCATAACAAACAAACAAACTCACTGTCGCAATTATAATATTAGTTAGGATATAAACGTAACAAAGCATTTGAATGTAAAAATTACATTTACTTATGTACTATTCCGAAAGTATAATATCTGGTGAAAATGGAAACAAATGGATCAAAAAATAACTGGATTTGTAGTGCCACTTTCAAATTGAGTGCTTTGAATTGATTATTTGAATACATTAATCCAAAATTGTATTTTTAAATCACCTTAAACATGTTTTTCGTTTGTCAGTTGAGCTTAATTTTATAACCTCAATTTTCGTAGACGATTTTTCAATTACAATTTAATAATGGTATTCAACCAATTAGTGAGATATAATGTTGAAACCTTTTAATTAAGTACAGATGAAAGAGTTACTAATTGCCTTTAGTAAGTGA
This sequence comes from Atethmia centrago, assembly GCA_905333075.3. Lineage (NCBI taxonomy): Eukaryota > Metazoa > Arthropoda > Insecta > Lepidoptera > Noctuidae > Atethmia > Atethmia centrago. Next base: position 24,192,991 of record HG995384.1, read on the forward strand.
TTGTGTAAGAATTTAACCGGATCAGATACTTTTGGAACAGATGTTTAGTGATATTAGAGCTCAAAGGGTTTGCTCATTTCATCTGACGACACGAGATCAGATACTGTGTATAAATAGTGATTTAGTTTTAAAAACTGCCATTAAATGATTGCTTTTTTTAAGATAAAATTAATCTTGATTATGTTATTCAAATGTCAATTTGATGTAAATATGTTATTTATCACTTCTAGTTTTTTTTAGCCCATACTGTCCCACCGCTGGACAAAGGCCTTCTCCAAATCTACGTTCTTAATCAAGGTTTACAAGAAAGCAGATGACAACAACAAAAACAAAAAATAATTAAAATTTTAGTCCTACCTACTAGTTCTTAAAGAACCTCTGAAATAACAGGGCATTCAAGGACCTTTTATACCTAAATGTTTAAAACCGAAATAAGTCCGTAGGATTCTGGGGATAAATCCCAAAATTATACTTTCAAAAGAAATAAATTAATTGACGTTCCCAATTTTTTGTTTTTATCTAACCCAATAAATAATAATGAATCTGCTGTCGGTACTTGATAACATCTCTTCACGGTAGCGGCCGCGGACAAAGGAGTGTTCTGCTGACGTTACATCAGTACATGAGGCCCCGGGCCAAATCACTAGTTTTATCTTTCATAGGATGCATACAGTCTGTTATTATCGCCATTAGCATTTGTTTATAGGTTACTTATATTATACTGAACTTATATGAATACCGTTATTTATATAATATACATACCGTTTTTTTATTTAATTATTCGTTAACAGTCTTAAAATAATAATAATAATATATATATTTTTTTAAACCGGTCATGTGTGTGTCGGACCACGCACAAAGAAGGGTTACGTACTCGTAGTTTGGAAGTTGGGATGAATTTATCCCAAAAACAAACTTAAAATTGTAGTTGAAAAACATGTTCTCCCATACACGCCACGATAAATTCTCCAACTGCAAATGTAAGTTGGTCGACTATTACTCGTTAACTTGTAAAGCCCACTTACCTGTGCTTTAGATTTCATTATATCATTTTTTTCACATCTTCATAAACAACCATTTAACTGGCAGGGGGGGACACTTAATTCTTACAAAACTTTGCACTTTAGAAAGAAGAAAGAAACGACGACCTATCCAATGATACCCCACACCACGGGGTAGACGAAACAATTATCACCATAAAAAAAAAAATTTCGAGATTTTATTTCAGCACTTTGTCGGCATGATTAATATGTATACGAGTACCTATGCCAAATTACAGCTTTCTAGTACTAAGCGTCTCTGAGCTACAACGAGGACAGACAGACAAACAGACAGACAGACGGACATGGCGAAACTATAAGGGTTCCTTGAATCCTACGGAACCCTAAGAATGGAACATTCAAAAAATAAGTGTATCGTTGGTGCTATTTTGTGTCGAAAAATATAAACTGAATAGTGGTCGATAAAAACTAATAGGTACTATTTTTTCTTTCACCTATTCGATTATTTTATTGATTCTGTTACACTTGAAGTTCAATCCCTTCTTTAGGAAAAAACGTACTAATGAAAAAATCGTTGTATCACAAACACCAGAATTTAAGACGCTGACAACACCTAAACCGCGGTCACTGTCAAATTGCATAGAAAAGAAAGAGAAGCGCGATGACACAACGCTTTTAATTTATTGAAAAATATGAAGCAATTATCTATTTACTCAAAATTGAGTTGAGTAATCGAAAATAAAAAACAACCAAGTTCTGCATTCAAATAAGACGTTCTTGTTATTAATTAAATACGTAACCTATGTTGATATTTAATGCAGATATTTTGGATTAGAACTCAAGGTAAGAGGTTAGTTTAATGTTAGTTTGTATCGAGATTTTTTTTCAAAACGTATTTTGGTAACAACCAAGTTCCGGGAAATATGTTCAAAATTAACATATATTTTTTCCGCTACCACAAACTATACAGATTTGGCTTTTTTTTTTTTTAAGAGTAGCCTATTTTGGTCAATTGGGTCTTGTCAGCGCCTTAAGCAGATAGGCAGGCACTTTACTTTGTGTAATTTATTTCATCACCACTGCACTAATACGGTGATGGAAAACATATTGAGGAAACTGACATGTCCTAGAACCGCAAGTTTAAAGACATTTGACATCTACCAACCCGCACTGCAACCGCGTGCTTGCAGATTATGGCCCCCTCCCTCTCAAAGAGAGGAGGTCTGTGACCCAGCAGTGGGCTAATTATGCTTATTCTACTTCTGCCTAAATCCTTCTGGAAAAATAAGCATTACCTACATTATGTGTTATTAGTTATGCACCTATAAATCATCATCATCATTTCAGCCGAAACACGTCCACTGCTGGACATAGGCCTCCCCCAAGTTATGTGACATTATTAACTAAAAATATTTAGTACCGTCAACAACGTCATCTTTACTTTCCATGAGCAACTTTACCATGAGTACTGCACTTAAATATCTCTCGATTACTAAAAAGTTGTATCGCTTTGTTAGTAAATGGCGGCATATTTTTTTGGAATCGAGAGATATTTAAGCTGTAAAGTGCTAATTTATTTGTTAGAAGTAGGCTTTACAAGTTAACGAGTAATAGTCGACCAACTTTTTGCAGTTGGAGAATTGACCGTGGCATATATCGATGTATGGGAGAACATGTTTTTCAACTACAACGTTATTTTTGTTTTTGGATGGATGGAATGGGTAAATTCATCCCAACTTCCCAACTACGGAACTCTTCATTGTGCGTGGACCGACACACACTTGGCCGGTTTTTTAATATGCCTTCACAATAAACAGTTTATTTTAATCATAGTTAAAGCTGATTGCAGACTGAGTCAAGTATTTCTATAAGACAGACTGTCGTTCTTTATGGAAACAATTTAAGACGCTGACAACACCTAAACCGCGGTCACTGTCAGATTGCATAGAAAAGAAAGAGGAGCGCGATGACACAACCCTTGTAATTTATTGCAAAATATGAATCAATTATCTATTTACTCAAATTTGAGTTCAGTAATCAAAAATAAAAAACAACCAAGTTCTGCATTCAAATAAGACGTTCTTGTTATTAATTAAATACGTAACGTATGTTGATATTTAATACAGATATTTTGGATTAGATCTCAAGGTAAGAAGTTAGTTTAACGTTAGTTTGTATCGAGATTTTTTTTCAAAACGTGTTTTGGTGACAACCAAGTTCCGGGAAATATGTTCAAAAATAACATATATTTTTTCCGGTAGCACAAACTATACAGACTTGGCAATTTTTTTTCTTAAGATATCCCTATTTTGGTCATTTGCCTCTTGTCAGCGCCTTAAGGTGCACACAAAACAGTCTCATAGTCAAAGTTGTAAAAATGTAGCTATACTTAGCTACATTTTTACAACTTTGACTATGAGACTGTTTTGTGTGCACCTTAAAAAACCAGTACTCTGAAAAACCTGTTCTGTAATACAAGAGAAAACTGTTCTGCCTATGATAGACAAAGTTTAGTTTAATTTGTAATTTACCTATTGTGGTATAGTAATTTTATTCTAGGTGCATCGTCTCACATATAATTATATAATTAATGTACCTATACAAAATATTGTAAAACATTTTTAATAGAGTAACGGTGGAGTTTCTTGCCCATTCTTCTCCATACGAAACCTTTTGGAAGTGGGGACTAGAATTAATTCTACTTTTTTCGTTCTTAATTTTGACGTTCAAAAGTGCCTTTTATGTGCCTATTTGAAATAAATAATTTGACTTAGACTTTGACTTTAATGCCTTTAAAAGGCTCGTATAGAACCCCACATGTTCAAACATTGAAGTAGTTAAACACAAATTAGTCTAAAGCCATTTTGATTGTTTGAAACTAGGGAAATTCTGTAATACAGGCCTAAATTCACAGTCCGACCGAAAGTCTTTAATTAACCTAACCGAGTAAGTTACCCAAAACATTCTTCTCTGTAGTAAGTTTCTGAAACACTTTACAAATACAATGAAATAAAACAATTACTGAAAACAGGACACCCGTCATACTTAACTAACATAAAGAAAATTCACAAACAGAACATAATTGCTCCAATAGTATGTAGTTAACAATATTTTTCAATAGCACTCGAAGCACTACAAACTCATGCGCACCCAAAATGAATTAAAATCGATCGTAATTCGTCGCAAATTGTCCCCACCCTTCATTTTAAAAATCGAAAAAAAATGTATTGTTGTAAAAAGGGGTGTAACAATGATAGAACGAGAGGGAATGAGATTACAAAAGTTTGTTAGAAGAGTCAAGACAAGTGTTAGAAAAGGATAGATATATTTATGGAAATGTTGGTGCGGAATAATATTTTTTATTTCGTGTAAAGGTATGTGTGCACGACACCGTTAGAGTTTGTTCTACAAATTCTAACTTACGTTACACTAAAAATATTATACAACGAGATTGAAATAAAATGAAATTGGTTTTCTGTAAATAGGATATCGGAATCACTTTTACACGTCATATTGCAAAAAAATAAGCTAGATGGAGTCGGCATTTCCTAACTGACTACCTCTGAGAAGAAATTGTGAGACAAACTCAGAGGTCATAGTCTCTTTTAAAGTCCAGACATAATCTTCGTCAGATCATTTAGTTTAGTGATTGAAATGGTATTTTGAGGTAAGTGCAAGCATTTATCAGTTATCGTGTGAATTGAAATCAGTAGCACTTCAAAACCATAAATAAAAAATAGAATGAACCCTAATGGATAGAATAGAATATAATATCTTTATTTTGCATAAAATATGGTACATAAAATGTCTTAAATATAATTAGTTCCTTATATAAATTTTGCTAAATTAATTCAGCATGCAAAAAATACCTTAAAATACAATTATAAACTAAACATTTCAATTTTATTATTACTACTGAGATCGAAAAGACTACTTTAAAATAAAATAATATTAGGTACAAATAAGATCATATTTGGAACTTGGCATATAATTTAAAAAAAAAACGATTATAATGTAGAATACACTAACAAAAAGCCAATTCTTAAGTTTCTTTTAGATACATATAATATAAGTAGTAAAGTCTTACATTCAGCAAAAAACTCTTCCTCCGAATCGGTTTACATCAGGAAATTTCTAGAATTAAAGAAATGTAGAAATGTAGGTATATAGGTAGAAGATGGGGCTTCTTCAGATATCAAAGAAGACAATGGGCAAAACTGGTCCACATGTCCACCAGTAACCAGACTTTATGAAAAACAACAAAATTTTAACTAATTTCTGAGGTATGACTAATTTCGTGAGAAAAGTAGTATGAACGTGGATGATTATAAGGTAAGGGAAGACCAAAGAAGCTATGGATGGACTGCGTGATACGGCTAGAAAGGGGCTGACAACTGAGATGACCCAAAAAGACATGTTGCGCCCACCTCAAATAAATTGTGATGAGGGCAGAACAATGATGATGTTCCTGTTAAGAACAAATAAATACTGAAGCAAAATATCGAAATTATTGCAATGCAAGTTCATGGATTATCTCTGGCAGACAACAATAAAGAGGAGCAGACAGGCACGACGCGACGCGACGGTGCGACACGATTCCTGGTAGAGAACAATTTCCATGAAGTCTTCATAGAAATTGTTCTACTAGAGTCGCATAGCGGCTTTCTGCGGGAGCCTTTAATACTTTAGTACTTACTGTGGGGAATTAGGGAAAAAGGTTAGTTTACCTTAGTACCTACCTACTCCTAATACAATAACTAGGTATTAGATAGGTACAAAAGAAAAAAAATACTTCAAATCTTAATAGATGTTACTCTTTAATTTTAATTTCCTATTAAACTTCTAATACACTAAATTCTAATCAGTCTAAAATTAGAATGTACCGACATTATCTTATTGGATTCTTAAAGTACATACATCTTCATAAAAGAGTCGAGAAATGAATATAAATGCTTAAAAGCGTACAGAATAAGATGTGAGGTGGCAATTTGAACAGAAAATGAGACAGTTTACTTTTAAAGTCACGTACAGGAGGTGGCAAACAGGATATTTGCTCAACTGGGCTCGACTTAACTAATGCCACTAGTACTGCCATCTATGTTGTCATAGCCGAACTAATAAATAATTTTAGAAAAACATTTCATGAATAGTAACAATAGAATTATAATTAGAATGTATTTCTTAACTTGTAGTTATTTATAAAATAAGCGTGATATAAAATTAAGACAAAATAACTTTAATTATGTTTGTTGAGAAAGCATTACTAGCGCCATCTGTTATCGAGTAGCAACATTAAAAACTGTTTTACAACTAAATTTGACGTTTCTGGCACCCTCGTACATACAGGGACGGCTTCGTGTATGTGTGAGTGAACAAAAGCGCTCGAAATTCAAAATTGTAGGTTGGGGTTCATCGGAGTTTGTTCGAATATTTGAATCTTAGCGGCGTTCTGCTAAAGTTTTTTTTTAATTTATGTTTAGATTATGAAAACTGTGAAGTTATTTGAACGATAGAAAATTAATATTAAACTTTAATCTAATATAAAATAAATAAAAGACAAAATATAAATTGTATGTTTTACCTACTTACATAATTTTTTTCATAATAGATACAACAAAAAAACAGTCATAAACGTTTCAATTTTTAAATAGGTATTAAAATTATATGAAGCGTTTGTTAAAATTTAAGAAATTTAAATACAACAAAATTAAGAAATCTAAATTAACTAAATAGACATTATATTACTTTTTAATAGCAAAACATTCTGACAGTCTTACTACTGCGTAAAATACCTAACTCACAACAGCTTTTGAACTCGCTGAATGCAAAATCAGCTCAGTATTGAATATCAGTCTATTGTGAGCACATAATGGCCACTTATTACTGAATAAACGCTAGAAATAATAGCAGACCTCCATAATCGCAGACGGCAATTATTTGTTGAATATAATATTTAATACAGGTCTATATTGCAAGACATCATGTATGACTAGCAATATACTTTTAAATAACTAGATATGAAGTTCTCAAAACTTATTAGTAGCTAACTTATAAGTAGATAATTACCCAAATTCGACAACCTCCGAAATGGATAACTAAATATGTATAAAATCAACGACAACCATTAAACATAATATTGTAGAATAAATAACATACCTGTAATCAAGAAGTGGTGAAGGCACGATGGGGTTGACATATCTGTTTAGATAAAAACCCCAAAATCAATGAAGAGAGAAAAAAAAAGAAGTGATAGGCAGAGATGTAACTATAGTACCTACAACCAAATTTTGCCAATTATGTTTTTAAGTCACAAGTAAAAAATAAATATTTTAGATATTTGGTAGGTAGTAAAATAAATTTGTTTTGGCCATCAGCACCGATGATACAACTACCTAAAAAATCAGGTAAGTCTGTGAACAATAACGAGGAAAATGTTTATTAATAATAATAATAATAAACGAATCGAACGTGACTTTGTATTGTATTCAGACTTATTACTAAACTAATATATTTGTACACCAATATCATTGGTAGGACATAGAGCTCGACTAAAATGTATACATAAGACCTTTATTGTAATACCTGTGTTCACGAATAAAGATTGATTGATTGAATTTATTTATTTTACATTACAAACACTGCAAAATTATTTAATATAACAAACTATTAACTGAGTACACATCTAAATTAATCATATTATTTATTTATCAATTTATTTATTTATTAATACTTTATGCACAAATAAAAAAAAATACTGTACAAAGGCGGACTTAAGGCATTTTCTACCAGTCAACCTTGTATGCAGGTGCAACATATGGGATAGATAAATCGAAAATCAAAAATATATACTAATACATAGATAGATAGATACATACATACATATAAACAAAATAAAAGTGTCAGGAGAAATAACGATTGGCAGGAGAGGAAACGAATCAGCGCTGTGATGATTCTGCCAACTGTTTGCCGTGAAATTGGCTACTTCTAAGTTAGAAGTAGCCAATTAGGTAGGTACCTTCCTACTACGTAATATCATAGGAACCAAACATTAAGATCATCCTCACCATCGGCAGCCTCTTCTACCCTCTACTGAGAACAGGCCTCCTCCTTTTTGTGCCATGCTTCCCTGGTCTTTGCTAGTCTCACCGAGGTCTTCTCCACGATCTTCTGAATCACCCAACTGGCTGTTGGTCTGCCTCTACTTCAATCGTCTCTCGACAACCGTTCAATGAGGGTTCTGCTCCAGAAACACCACATCTAGCCTATCCTGGTCATCTCAGAACCATGGGGTTTCTTGCCCGTGCTCCATAGGTACCTACTACGATATGGAATGAGCAACTAGCTTCATATTTCTAACTGACCGACTCTTTGACAATTCAAAAGTGCCTGCAAAAGGTTTAATTGAAATAAATGATTTGAGTTTGAGTTTGAACCGCTTCTCGTATTCCGACATCTTAGATTTTAACACTAAAACAACAAGATTTAGGTACCTATAACACAAAAAAATATCTTTAAAAATGTACATTATACATATTTTTTAACATACAGACGAACCTAGAACATCCTTCTTGTTTGAAGTCGATTAACAATTAAAATAATTTGCACGTTTTTATTCTAAACAATGCAACTGCATAAATTCATCATTAACTTTTGTTGTTGATTGTACTTGTTAAGGACAATGCACGCACTCGTGTAGTTCCAACACTATAATTATTATTTAAATTATTAATGGCCACACATTGTTTTCTGTTAAAATACAATTGCGTTGTAGGTACAATTATTACAATTTTATTTAAATGCCCTATGCTATTAGTTTAGATGCAAGCAACTGAGTCGAAAATCGCCTTCAGGCTAAATGCACGCACGCAACTAGAAAATATTAAGTTATACGCTTTGACTAGAGATATCAAGTTTTTAATGCAATTTTATAAATGTTTGGCATAAAATTCCTGTGTCAGGCCAGTGTCGTATTTGCGAATAAATGGATAGGAAATATTGGTTTCAGGTCTCATTTTAGGGTAATCTGTTTTTACATTTATTATTTATTATTATTTGTTACGTCACACAACAAATTTACATCGCACCGATACTTTCGAAAGAATTCTATTAATATTCATTCAGTTTAAAAAATAATAATAAAACGAAAGCAAAACTTAGAAAAATCTATTTTGCCTACCATACCACTATAAAAAATACATGTGATTGTGACTCATATAACTGTCCCCCAATAAACAGCGTAACTGGGTCACACTTAACAGCCTACAAAAAAAAAAATACAAAAAGTATAAAAAGCTACTGGCAGGTAAATCAGATTGCAAGCGATGCATGAAAAATGACTCCGCCGGATCGTAATTAAAAAAAGCACCGACAATAGAGTTCTTAATTTAAATTCGAACGTTACAAAAAAAATACCCCTATCAAGGGTCATTTTTTGCAAAGTGAATAAAAAATGACCCTCATTTTAGTGTCACTGAAATGAAACAAAAGATGAAATTTGACTATAACCTTTTCATATTTTTGATTTAAAGCTTATGTTACAATGACACAGTTGAGAGAAAATACTGGATTTGTCGACGAAGACAAAAGAGTTTTTTTGATTATAATCAGTTCGATGTCGCATCTTTATTCGTGACGGTTCCGGATTTGTTTATTATTTTTATTCATCGGGCAAAAACATTGCAATGAGCCGTTGTAAGCCTTTGCATTACAAACTAATATTCTCTAAGGTAAATAGAGGTTTAAAATTACACAACATGTATTTTTAAAGATTATTCATCAATGATTTAAAAACCCGACTTTCGTTACTGGCCGTACTTAGGTACCTACACACATAGTTTATTAATCTAAATCATCAACAAAATAATATCACGCCTGTTTTCCCCGAACTTATATCTGCCAAAAATACCAACTTTACAAATATTAATAATTTTATATACACAAAATACCTGCAACGTTATAATGACATATTATTATTATATTTACAATTTCCTTATCCAAAATACAGGACAAACAATTTCGAACCGAAAAATTATAGCCCAGTACAATATTACCTATGACAGCGCACATTCAGTGTCTGCGTGTCTGTTAATTTGGTATTTTAAAGCACAAAACACACATACATACATACATACACACATAAACCCACGCTTTCTTCCCATGGGTTAGGCAGTAACTACAGAACGCCAGCAAGAAGAACAGCACAAACAATCCTTGTCTAAATACCGATTATCAAAGTTAATAGCGAGAATGGCGGAAGAACCGGTAAAAAAAAAAACAGAAATTCGAGACCGATAGTAAGTGCCTACAACATAGCATAGAATAGATATTACAGCTAAAATATTTTAGTTTTCTTAGTATTTAACAAATCACCAATTTCCAGACTTCCTGCACTAGGCTGAACCTCTCCCGCAAGAAGCTTATAATATTTTACCTTAAGGCGCTAACAAGAGGCAAATGACCATAATAGACTTGACTTAAGAAAAAAAATTGCCAGATCTGTATAGTTTGTCGTACCGGAAAAAAATATATGTTAATTTAGAACGTATTTCTCAGAACTTGGTTGTTACCAAAACACTTGTTATACTATTTAATTATTTCTAGGAATTTAGATAAAATAGGACTACGAAGAACTAATAATACTTATTTTTATGTTTAAATTAGCTTAATAATAACATAATCAGCCAATAATGTTACCACTATTGGGACACAGGGCTCATCTCTATGGGAGGGAGTGGATCGTAGTCAACCACGCGGGCCCAGTGCGGGTTGTGGTAGATGTCACAAGCCGGGACACGCCGGTTTCCTCACGATGTGTTTTTTTCACCGTTTTGAGAGCAGTGGCGATGAGATGATTTACACAAAGTAAAACACCTGTGTGAATACGAACTCGTAATGAAATGACTTATGGCCACCACTTCACACTACATTATGAGACCAAAACTTATAATAATAATTATTCTTCTCCCATCTTTTGTCATCACTTTCAGCCCTTATCCCAATTCATTAACCGTCCCCCGCCGCGACGCCGCGGCTTGGTTCAAAATATTACCTACAACTTATATTAAACCTATAGGGCCAATACATATACATTTTTTTACTTTTTAGAGGTTTTTGGTTGTGTCGGGAGCTTTTAATTTTTTTTATTGAACTATTATTTCCTGTTTTTTAAACTTTATATGCGAGGGCGACACTGAAAGTTTTTAGAACTGGCCACTTGTAAACGATATAATAAAAAAACAGCTCAAATTTTGAAAATGGAACTCTTCTCTCTCTGCCAATAATATTGTGTACCTACGTATTTTATTCATTTGTCATTTTTTCACGATTTGGCGGCAAATTGAAAATTGTCCGTGTCACGTCAGCATGAATTTAACGCGAGAAAATTTTCGTACAATTATTTTTTATGACTTTCGATGTCATTTAAGTCAACAATAAAGCTATGATAGACTTTGATTGGCCTTCACGATGAAGCCCCATCTCGTGCCACTGTTTACAACTGATATAATGAGTTTAAACGTGGTCGCACTAATCTCACCGATGACCTGCGTGACTACTGATGATAACATCAGTGTTGTGCGGCGTATGATAGAGACTGACAAAAGAGTGACATATCAGCAGATTCGGACAAGCTTAGGCATCGGTATGAGTCAAGTGCACAAAATCCTCCATGAACATTTAGTGGTCAGGAAGCTTTGTGCCCGGTGGATACCTCATAATTTGACAGAGGCCCAAAAACTCCGTCGTGTTGATTGTTGTCGTGAAATGGTTCAAAGATTTAACAGAGGTGACTCAAATGCTGTGTTCGACATACTTACGGGTGACGAAAGCTGGATTTATTGTTATGTTCCTGAAACTAAGAAACAGTCTGCTGTCTGGGTGTTTCCTTTCGAGGAGTTGCCAACAAAAGTGAAGAGCGGTCGAAGCGTGGGAAAAAAGATGGTGAACTCGTTCTTCGGAAGTAACGGTCATTACGCAACGATTGTTTTAGAGGATCGAAAAACAGTTACTGCAGAGTGGTACACTAACAATTGTTTGCCAATTGTCTTGGAAAAAGTTCGGGAGAAATGACCTCGCAGTAGGATCCTTCATCACCACGACAACGCCTCGTCGCACAACGCCAAACAAACAATCGACTACTTGGCGACGTCAGACGTGGAATTACTGGGTTACCCGCCCTATAGCCCCGACCTCGCACCTTGCGATTTTTATTTATTTCCGAAAATAAAAGAAAAACTTCGAGGAAAACGTTTTATGGACGCTGAGGAAGCAGTGGCTGCATTTCAAAATGCCGTCGAAGAGACCCCTAAGGACGAGTGCGTAAAGTGCTTTTCTCAGTGGTTCTATCGAATGCAGCGATGTATTGATGTAAATGGACACTATTTTGAAAAGATATAATAATATTAGTTTTATTATATCTTTTCAAAATAGTTTGTTCAGTTTTTATTTTCTAAGAACTTTCAGTGTCACCCTCATATACTAGTAGACAACCGAAAATGTGGCCGAATTTTATCGATTGATGATCTTCGATATATAACAAAAATGTTTACATTTAGTAATAATAATAAATAATAATAATCTTTATTGGAACAAAAACACATTTTACAAATTGATTGCGTACGTAAATAGCCACATTAGTTACGAAACTGTGTCGCAGCTATTAACGCCCACCTCCAAGAGGGAGACACAGCGTTCCAGTACAGAGAAAACAAATAAAATAGTAAAATTTATAAGTAATAAACAATTAAAGTAGTAAATAATAAAAAATTAAATAGGTACCTAAGTGTTAGTTAAGTTGTGCATGCGGGAGTGTTGTATGTGAGTGTAGTGCGTGTCTGTGGGGTGTAAGTGTAGAGTGTGTTTGTGGAACCTCCCCACGAGCACACTCCTCGCTACGTGTATATGGTGTGCATGTCTGAGGAAGAAAGATATTTAGGGTTTAACTAGATTCTCCAACTCTTCGTATGTGAGATTATGAAGCCATTGATCAATTTTCCTTTTGCAATCCCGGAGAGTACATGGATAAATTGTTAGAACTTTATTTATTCTATTATAAAGCACGGGACTGAAGAAAATGAACTGGCGGCGGACAATTTCTAATTTAACGGCTGGTGTCGGGCAAACTCTGTCCGTTCGGCGTTTATGTTTTCTAAACTCTGGGTCAAAAGACAAGTTGGAATGTTTACGCAACATTGTACTTAGCGCAAAAGAGTGCCTTACCGTAGGTAGCCTCCATATCGTGTACAATTCGCAGGTAGGGAAGCGATAGGGTTTGAAGGCCATAACCTTAAGAACAGCCCTCTGCGCCCTCTCCAAACGCAGCAGAAGACATTTACCAGCACCACCCCAAGCCGAAATACAGTACGTTAAAATGGAATGAGCAAGAGCAAAGTACACAGTTCTCAGGGTAGAGAAATTGGCGGAGGTCCTTAGATTTTTAAAAACAAAAATTAATTTTCTAACCCTAGATACCAGTGATTTGATCTGCTCACTCCACGTCAACTCGCTGTCGACCCAGACTCCAAGATATTTTATTGAGTCCGTGCGCTTAACTTCAGGACAGCCACAGATGTCAGTCCTAGTTGTATGGCACGCATGAGCAGTCAGACGGAAGGGTGGGGCTGGCTGTGACGCTTTCCTTGGACTAAAAGTGATAAATCTGGTTTTATCCAAGTTGAGGGTGAGCAAATTCTGTGTCAGCCATCTCATAGTCACTCGCAAGGCTGACTCTGCCTGAAGCCGAGCTTCGTTCCAGTCACTGCCTCGAACCAGGATAACAGTGTCATCAGCGTAAGCAATTACTTTGGAGTTTCTTAGATCAAGTTTACAGAGCTCGTTTATGTAAACCAAGAAAAGGGTAGGTCCTAAGACACTACCTTGTGGTACTCCATAGGAGAGGAATGCTTCTTTGCTGGTGTGGTTGTTTATCCTGACGATTTGCGAGCGACCACTGAGGTAACTCTTAAATAGATTAAGCGGTAGGCCTCGTATACCAATCTTTTCCAGTTTTTTGAGTAGAAGGGGGACAGAGACAGTGTCAAAGGCTTTAGAAAGATCAAGGAAGATAGCGATAGATTTATCCTTGCTGTTAAGGTTTTGAGCTACTGAACCTATTAATTCTAATATGGCATCCTCTGTGTTTTTGCCTGACCTGAATCCATATTGGTTATTTGCGAGTATATTTTGTGAGTTAAGGTAATCCAGCAGACGTTTATTAATTACTTTTTCGAGGAGCTTAGATAGAATTGATAATACAGATATGGGTCTGTAGTTATTGACACTGTCTCTGTCTCCACTCTTGTGAATAGGGTGCACAACAGCCCTTTTGAACACCGTTGGGAATATTCCAGATGTAAGGGCAAGGTTGAACACGTGGCAGATAACTGGGACAAGTGTGTTTCTAGCACTATAGATTACATTTGCGGGGATGCCATCCCAACCCGCAGCACTAGTTAGTCGAAGGCCACGAATAAGATAATCTATCTCTTCGTTGTCCGTGCCAAAAATAGCCATCGAGTTAGGGTGGACATCAAAACTGCCAGAGTCAGAGGTGTTGCTAGAGGTATAGTTTGGGGAGTTAAAAATTTTAGCGGCCAGTTTTGGTCCCACATTTGCAAAGAAGTCGTTGACAGAGTCAAGTGATTTAGTTGGATCTGGAGTAAGCGATAATAACTCACTGGCAGAGGACTCACTTTTTTGAAGGTTGGAGATAGTTTTGATGAGATTCCAGGTAGCTTTCGGGTTCTTGCGATGTTTTTCAAATTCATGTCGTTCATATTCTCGTTTTAATTTCTTTAACAGATTGTTGCAAAAATTTTTATATCGATTGTAGGTTACTTTTAAAGTAGTATTTTCAGCATCCCTCCTCATTTTGCGGTACATGTTGTCCCGGTTTCGAATACACCTAAGAAGCCCAGGTGTGATCCATGGCTTAATAATGCGTTTTCGGTTCGGGACAACAGAATCACGACTATTTTCATCTACAATTGAGGAAACAATTTTGACCATGGTGGATGCAGCAGTTTCAGCATCCTGACAACTCATAACGGGAGTAAAGTCAACATTCTCAAGAGCAACTACGCAAGCATTAATGTTTACACGATGCTGCCGGGAAGGTGATTTAGGGATATCTAATTTCAAATTACAGAAAACTACAACAGGAGCATGATCAGTAATTAGAGAGTCAAGAACTAAGGTAATAGCTGGTTTATTTGATTTTAACATAACGTGGTCAATGCAACTATCGTTGCGTGTCGGGAAAACATGAGCCGGCAACATGGCATGTGACGCAACAGCATTTAGGTACATGTCTGAGTTCGAATCAACCCAATTTGGTGCTATATTTATGTTGATATCTCCAACCAAAATAATGGTTCTAAAATTATTTAATGAATTGAGGATAACATCGAGACTGGTAATAAAGTGGTGAATATTCCTATTTGAAGGTGACCTATATACAGCGATAAGCGCCACCTCATTTTTAAATTTGATTATAAGACAATTTGCATCAGCGAGTATAGGCTTTTCTAAAAGGAACTGTAACTCTACCTTAGTATACACCACAACACCATCATTTTGGTTTGAGTGATCAGAATAATTAGATACAAAACCCGGTATCGAGGGAAGATGAGGGCATTTACGTAACCAGCATTCCGATAAGACCACGACGTCAAATTGTGTCTTTATTCGATGCAGCAATATCAGGAGGTTGTTAAAATTTGCAGTGCTGCCGATGCTTCTGATGTTAACGTGAAAAATTTTTAAGCCGTGATAAACATTATGCAGGTATGAGTCAACTTGTTCCGGGGAACATTGATGTGATGCTGAAGCTGAGAGGTGTTCTATATCATCTATTATTTTAACATTATCATTCATAATCGAAGCAGAGAACAAACAGGTGATTTGAGTTATTGAACGTAACATAGCATAATCCGAAATGACTGGAGATTGTACAGGAGAAACCAAGATGAACAGAATAAATCTTCCGTTGTGAGTATAGCGAATGTAAGTAGTAATGTGTGTATAAAGTGATGTTACAATGATGATATAACATTGGTGACGTATTAACTAATTTTAGAACATGCATGATAATTACTAATAGGATATTTATATTTTTAAATCTTCGAATAAATATTTCTACGTAGTAAGTTACGGTAATAATACAAAAGTTAAACAAAACGACCTTACTACGACATACTATAATTAATTGATAAATACCTAGTCATTTTTTAAGGTCAGACTCATCCCTGATCATGATATGTTGGGCTCCATCCTTCTCTCGGACAAAAATTTTGCCATTCTTAACCCAGCAGTACTGGTACTTATTTGTGCTGGCAAAGTCACGGGCCAGGAAAAACAATCGTTTCATCTTTGGTGACAGATTTTCGGACACAAATATAGGCTTAACAGGGCCGCTGATGTTTAGGTGCTCGGTAGATAATCTATTTTTTTCCTTGTTGTATTTTTTATACATTTGAATAAACTTTTCTTTCCGTAAATTGCTCGTAAAGTCCACGATGACAGTCCTAGTGTCAGAGTCTTTGGATCCTATACGGAAAACATCCTTTATCTCGAGTGGCTGAATGGGCACATTAAGGGTTGACCCTATTTTAACCACGGTATTTAGTAAGCCTTCTTTGGATTCTGATTTAGTAATAGGTATATTCCTAATTTCCACGCAGGACGATCTTGCACCCCGTTCCAGGTTCTCCAGTTTATCTTCTAGGGTTTTCAAATACGCTAAGTTATTTTTCCGTTCAGTTTCAAGTCGTGATTCCATTTCTTGTAATTTAATTTTAATGTCGTCGTAGTTTTGCGACAGAAAGTTAACCGTCGATTGTATACTGGAATTTTGAATTTTAATATCCTCAACCGACGCACATAATTTTTCAAATTTACTATTCTGTTGTTCCTTGAACTCGAGAAACATGGTTTTCATTTCCGAAATGAATGAAGATAGGTCGATATCCTGGCAAATCCCTGACTCAATGCATTTACGTTTGCTACTACTACGGTGGGTAACATTAAGGAGTTCACTATCGATGCAGATTAACTGGTCAGGTTTTGTAATATCAGGTTCGGAAGAGCTGTGATGCAACGGAGTCTTTATCGGCGCCAGAAGTGACGTCATAGGTGTTGAAGTTTTTGGTGGCGATCTATTTATCGGCATAATTTCTAATTTAAATAGTACCAGGGCGCGAGAGATTTGAGGAGAGGGTACTGCTTTGTAGTATTTCCAACTGTGTAGAACGGAACGTAATATGTACACAGTTATGCCTTTATTCCACAAATACTGTCAGGTGACTTGAAGTCCTAGTAGGTTGATGAACAGATGAACCGTTGTTATCAACAATTTCTCTCTACTCCGCCCTCCACTCTTTATTTCAATGTTTACAATAAAACCTTATTGTAAACATTAATGTGTTCCAAATTCTGAAGTACTAGGCGCGCATAGCAGGCGACGACATCGACAGTACGGCAGCGGCGACGTCACCTTCAAGGGCGGAGCTAATTACTGTCGGTTAAAGATGGAGGTGTCCGTACCTTTTGTCCCTCCCTGGTGGGCGGAGAGTTGCGTGAGCGAGGCAGCACTATGTCCTGCCCAGAAGGTCGTGCGCAGGAGGTGGAGTTAGCGGGTCTTCAAGATGGCTGATTTAGTGCTCGGAGAGTGGTGTTGCTCCTATGATTTATGCACTCCTATTTTTTCGAACGGATTTTTTGAGTTTAATTTTGATTTATAATAATTAAAATAAAACTGCGTGGATTTATTAGACGTGTGCTCGTCACCGAGGTCCGGGAGGAAGGGGAAAATTTAGTGTAAGTAACCTGTAGATTATTATGACCCTAACCGGTTAGCTTGTATTAGCATGTGCTCGTCGAAACGCATCGTATGAGCCCATACACAAGGTAGATGAAGGCCTTGTACCCGCCAGAAGAACTCCTCAACGGTGTCCGTACACTGTTGAGGAGTTCTTCTGGCGGGTTGGGTATCCTGCAGGATCCTGTTAATGCCTTCGCATCAGGTCAAGGTAATACTTTTGTTATAACATTGACAACCTGTCCCATTGACAGGATTTCAAATTTCGAATTGATAAGACCTGTAGAAGTTGTTTATAGCTCTTTATCAACTAGAAAAGAGGTGATCTTCAAACGGCTGAGCAGATTTTCTTGAAACATACTAAGAACACTCTCGATTAAAACACCTTTCAAAGAAAAAAGTAAAAAAATCAAAACCGGTTCATCCGTTCAGGAGCTATTATGGCACAGACAGACACAGATACACAGACACACCCCTGTTTTTCGTCGGGAGTTAAAAATAGTCAAAACGGTCAAGCCGTTCTCAAGTCTGGTCTTATCAACGAATAGCATTTAATTTTTATTAACATACATAGATATAGCGGAGAGATCACTTGAGTGAGGTTCGAAATGAATCCAATAATTCCTTCTGCACATGTGGCTTCCCTGGTACCTCATAAACGGCATAACTATGTAAATGTCTATTAACTGCTCCCGAAACACGATTTTTTTTTATACATACTTCTTTGACATAATATTTTATTTATTTGACATTATATACCTACAATTTTGATATCACTATTTATTAGTGACTTTGTGGACAGAATATTACTCTTCAGACTTGTTACAGTTGTATTTGGTATAAATACGTTTTAATTTTTATTGTTTTATTAATATTTTACATAGATTATTTTGTATTTTGTGACGGTGAGAACGTTGTAGGCTTAATAGACTAGATTTTTACACCATTTATTTTTTGTTAAGTACCTGGTACTTCTTGACAGGCCTACACTGTCCTCCCATACCTATAAACACTGATTTGAAAACATTGTAAAAGCCAATTATTTTTAAAAGAGTAACCGTGGAGTTTCTTGCCGGCTCTTCTCCATAGGAAACGAACAATTGGAACCGTGCACCTAGCTGCTGACGTTTCATATGTATGTGCCCATGTAGGTTTATGTGAAATAAAAATATTTTGATTTGATTTGAGTCACTTTAAAAAATAACTTTTACATTCATACTGTGGATTAAAAAGCTGTCCAAGAAACTTTGAGAGTTCAAATTAATCATAACACGATTTTACCAGGTGAACAAAAACTAATAAATATATCAGTATTAACTACGACACAAATATTAGATTTTACCAAACAAACCGTATATCATTTACCGTCTAATCTAACAGCCAAGCCGTTTGAATGCACATGCTAGGCAGATGTGCTTGTTCCTAATGCCTTTGTTTCGTCTAAGTATCTAAGTTTAAGTAGTCTAAGTTTATAGAGCTTAAACAAGGTGCCTTTGCGTCATTAAGTGATACACTTTTTTATGCTTGTAATTTTATATTAGCAGTATAAGGAGTACTTAGAGTTTTAGCCTTTTTTGTTTAACGAAGCAGATGGTCTAATTTGTAATAATATGCTTATGGGAAATTTGCTGTGCTACCTATTAACTGACGTAACAGAACTTTAGTAGTACCAACCAGCCTTAAACCTAGAGTTATATTCCACTTACGGATAGACAGACAGAGGCGTTGCTTTATATAATAAAATTATGCTAGGAGAAAGATGTGTCCAATTGGAAAAAAAAAATCTAAATTGGACATGGAACAGGAAATGGTGCTTAAGGACAGAACAAGATGATCCCATTTGCACCTGATTAAAAGACGTTATATCATACGTATTTTATCGGAATAATGGTTATACCGGAATCTCGTCAGCGCCTCCGAAAATGCGGAAGTTCCGCAAAAAATCGTACCTCGCTCCGCATCCGCAAGTTTTTAGTAGAGATGTAACGGACGTGTAATAAATAACACAGTCTTACATACATTACACATCCACATATATACCATACCACACCTGAAATCACCTCTCTATTCTCCACTCCGGAATTCGTACCCGGAACCACAAGATACAGACTAACTGTCTAACTTAGGGCTCACTGGCAAATGTATTGTAACCTAGCTGTAGGAAATATTTTAAGTAGAGATGCCGCGAATAGTAATTATAGCGAATATTCGAATACCGACTAACCGCCATTCCCTATAGCGAATAGTCGAATACTCGCCATTATTACTCGACATAAAAAAGGGAATATAAAAAATTGTTTATTTATTCTCAAATAATCATATTAAAATCACAGTCGGGCAGACTGTGATTTTTGGACATTAAATATTAAATTATTAATTAATAAAAAGCCTATGTAATTTACTTCAACATGAATGATTTTTTGCTAACCTTTTATATTAATGATAATAGGTGTGTTTTGTTTTTAAAGATTAATAAAAGTTTAATTCTTTATTTTTCTGTTCATTAAAAGTTTATTTTTATTTATACAATTATTCTCCGAATGTCGAATAATAGACAATTCGGTATTCGACGAATCACAAAAAAAAAATCAAGTAATGCCGAATACCGAATAATAGCGAGTATTCGCGGCGTCTCTAATTTTAAGATACTCATGTTGTTTCAACTTTGTGATAACCTGTGATACTGTATTACCTGGACAATACAATATTTTCTATTACCTACTTAATGTGGTGGAGATAGAACTTAAAAGAGCATGGCGGTTGAGAGTATGTCATTCTCACTTAAATATCTCGCTGATAGTGGCGCGTGTGTTGGAACGTTCGGTTCCCTACAAAACGGTTGAGCTGGATGGTGCTGATCCACGCGTCATGTTCGTTAATGGGTGCCGTCAGTTGAGACTGGTCATCTCTTTACTGCTAGAGCTATTTTTAATCTTATATTTTGAATTGTTTCTTTACTTTCTTTTTGACATTTTTCTCACATATAAAAGCAACAAGAATAATGAACCCAGGATTTTATAATATTTTGAGTTAAAAGACTGTCCTTGGAGTTTCTTGCCCGTTCTTCTCCATAGAGATCTACGTTTTGGAATGGGCAATTACCTTCAACTTTTTCACTAACCGACCGACTCCTTGACAATTCAAAAGTGCCAGTAAGTGGTTTAATTGAAATAAATGCTTTGAATTTTTTTGAGTTTAGTGCGTAGTTTATAGCAAAAAATTAAGAGACTGCGTTTGTTTCGGTGTTTGTTCTCAGAATAAGTAGTCGGATAGGAAACACCTCATCAAGTTTTAAAACATAATTTGTTTTTGACGTGTCTTTAAAACTCATTTAATATCATTTATCAGTTTTCTAGACGAGTGGTTAAATAATAACAGCCGCACAGGTCGATCGAAGGTTAAGCTACGCTTGCCGCGGTTGGTTCGTGGATGGATGACCATCTTTACATACCAAGACCCCTCCGTGCCTTTGAAAGCACGTTAAGCCGTTGGTCCCGGCTGTCATTCGTAGATCTATGACAGTCGTTACAGGTGGTGCGGAAGCCCAAACCAACAGGACTTTTTTGGGCTTCTGTCTGTCTTACCAAGGGGTACCAGTAACCAGTGGGCTGTGGAGGTCAGATAGGCGGTCGCTTCATGTAAAATACTGGTTTCAGCAGCGTCCGGATAGACTGGAAGCCGACCAGGCTAGGCAGGTTGATTGATTGACTTTTCTCGAAGAGTCCTTTCACAAAGATGAAGTCTTTCACAAAAGAAATGCAACAAAATTTCATCTTACCGACAGCGCAGATAAAAGGTGAGTTATGTGTTTGCAGTAGCTTCCGTATATGATAAGCGATGGTCTACGTGACTGTGATGACGTACGTCAGTGTAATTTTAAAGCTCGTATATGGTGCATGGAATAAGCGGAAGCGACTTATTATCTTGCTGCCGTTGTCGTTAATTATCAACTTTGTTGGCAACCCAGAACTTAGTAATAATATTGTTCCATCACTGGCAACATCATCTGTTAACTGGTACTGGCTACATCACAATAAAATATGCGTGAGAATGCGTTCGATTCTAATTCTGCAGTTTTTATTTCTTATTCAAGCAATCAAAGTATAGGAAAAGGTAAAGAAAACTATTCAAAACAATGCTAAAGTATCTCTCGATACAAAACTGACAGATTTCATATTATTGTATACACAAACTTAATTGCAATTCATGTAAGAGCATATTTTTAAAATATAGGCCTAAAAGTGAATAATTAAACTTCAAAGACACTATTGGAAAAAAATCTACCTAAAAATTGACAATGTGAGAATCGACTATTTTCCACCCTCAACCAATAACACAACATTACGCCTGTATTCTCCGAAGGGTAAGGCAAAGGTAGAGGAGCGATCACATTGCCATCAACCGGGAAAGATCCAAACTCCGGGCTGCTACTGAGAAATTCCATGTGGAAAAATCCAATAACACTTTACCCGACTCGGGAATCGTACACAGATCTCATGCTCAACATAAGAGTAGCGCTTGCAACCACTAGACAATTAATACTTAGCGCTTTAAAAGAATCAATAATCTTAAAAGTTTTGAGTTTTTAATGTAAGGTTATAAGAGTTGATAAAGACCAAAGAAACCATGGATGGATTGTGTGAGAAATGACGATTATGGCTAGAGAGGCTGAATACGGAGCTGATGGGATCTAGGAAAGGAGAAAAAGACTTACTGCACCGTCCCCAAATTTATTAGGCTGAAGGCTGTATTCAACCAAGTACTTAACAAATAAAAGTTAAATCCGCTACCGCTTATAAATTGAACTATAATTATAATGTGAGTATCGGTACGCGGTAAACAAAATCAATTAGTATTAAAATAAAATTATACTTACAGCTCTTTTTAACTCTATAGGCATTTAAAAATATTATTTTTCCCTGAGGACTGGTTTAATATTCTGCCTCTTATTAGAACTATTACATAATCAGCCTATAATGTTCCCACTGCTGGGACACAGGCCTCCTTTGTGTGAGAGGATATGAGCCGTAATCTACCACGCGGGCCCAGTGCGGGTTGGTAGACGTCACAAATATTCGAATTTTTGGTTCTAGGACATGCTGGTTTCCTCACGATGTTTTCCTTCACCGTTTTAGAGCAGTGGTGATGAAATCATTTACACAAAGTGAAGCGCCTGTCTTGGTCCGAACCTACGACCTACAACTCGGTAAGTCGCGGCCGTTACCACTGGGCCACCACTGCTATCATTAGAACTATTGTAATTTGCGACAATAAGCCGTTGTATCTCTTCATCATCATTTTAGCCAAAAGTCATCCACTGCTGGACATAGGCCTCCCCCAAGCATCGCCACTTTGACCGATCCTATGCTTTTCACATCCAGCGGATTTCTACGGCTTTCACAAAGTCATCGGTCCAGAACGTTTCG
The DNA here is from genome assembly GCA_905333075.3 of Atethmia centrago. Classification (NCBI taxonomy): domain Eukaryota; kingdom Metazoa; phylum Arthropoda; class Insecta; order Lepidoptera; family Noctuidae; genus Atethmia; species Atethmia centrago. Next base: position 24,216,231 of record HG995384.1, read on the forward strand.
GACCCATTGGCCATATGTTCTGCGCAATGTGCCCTGGTCATTGCCACTTGAGTTCGGAGTACGTCGGTTACCTTGGTCCTCCTGCGGGTCTCTTCATTACTGATTCGATCACGCAGAGAAACTCCAAGCATAGCCCTCTCTTTTGTTTCCAAATATCTCTTTACATAATAATGTAAAGACGGTCATTGAGCACGCTTGCAGAATTATAATCATTAAAATCATTAATAAACAATCTCTAGGAAAAGTTCTTATGGAACAAATCTAACTTAGATAGATATATTAATGACTATAAATCTGTAAATACACATTGTTATGGTGGCAAATCATATTTTGATCAAGATACAACCTGACACTGGCCTGGAAATTGCAAAAAACATAAGAAAAAATTAATTTCGCGGGCTACCACTTTTTTTTTTTTTTTGGTTGGGAAATCATCAAATTACTTCTCCCGCTCCGTATTCCTTCCGTTGCCTGTGTTGCCAAAGGCCTCGGTGACCCTTTAGTACCTTCCCGCGACCCCGGCAGGTCGCGGGCTACCACCGCGGATCCACCTTAATTAGGTTTCCGCTAATTTCATTGGCTGTTTTTACAACTCGATATCAGCAACAAAATAACCTCGAAGCACAAAATAATTCTATTGAGTCGATCGATCAGCTGATTCAAATAAAATCCGCTATCTTTCCTTTTAGCAAGGTTTAAAGTTTCGCCTATTGACCGCCACGTCAAAAAAGCAAAGACGTACTCTCGGCGCCAAGCTACGAATTATTCCTTATAATTTGACATGTAGTCGTGACCGTGGCGTGCTGGGCACATTTTGGTCTGTCATCTATACATGACTGGCGGTCAAAAGGTTAAACAGTACACCGGTGTGGTGGTTTATAATTCTGACAGCTATTAATAACGACCTCCTAACCGAACCCTCCCTAGCGACCTCTTAATGCTAAATAGCGTTTATGAATACATTTTTTGCTAATCAGTTGCTAATTAATCAATTAATTAAAATTGGCTTCTATTTAATCGCTTCAAACAATCGCCATTTTGCTTTCATAAAAATATTATTGAACCCTCTAATATAAAGAATGCACTTCTTTTTGTGATCTTCTAACAATTCCTATCTTGGGGTTCTAACAATACTAAATAGCTAACTGCGACCAACTTGATTGTAGCACTTGCCGGCCACTGCCGCGGCACGGCTCGGCACTTTGCTCGCTCGGCTCGCGCGTGGTTTTATTTTTATCCTAACCAGTTTATTCGGGTTATCCTAGTTTATTCAATGCGACCAACTGTGAGCAATTACCAGATATTAAAAAAGAGACTTCCAAAATGAAAGAGACTTCCAAAAAATTTGGCTATGGGGGTCTGAGGAATCACCTCAGACCCCCATAGCCAAATTTTTTCATCCTGTACGAACTTGTGCACGCTTATCGACTTGTTGAGTTTTTTTTAACAATGATACTTCCTACTAAAATATTAGTCATTCTTATAACAAGTTGGTACACGTAACACAACTAAAACAGTATCTTGAAAGTTTTAAATAAGAACTTGTGTTAATTAATGGGGTCGATTTTTAGACCTCGTCGACTCCCAGAATCAGTTTTCGTTTGTCGACCCCTAGGAAACCGATTTCCGACCACTTTGGGAATCCCTGATTTAGAGGATCATTTAAATATTTTCAATTAAAATTTAAGAGACGTTTATAAATGATAAATGATTTTATTTTTTTAAGTAGGTTTGTACAAACACTTTTACACGTCAAACATATTTTTTAAAACTAGATGAGGTCGGAGTTTCCTATCTGACTACTCTGAGAAGAAAGGCCGAAATAAACTCAGAGGTCACAGTCTCTTTTAAAGTCCAAACATAATCTTGGTCAGATTATGTGAAGACCATGTCGATTGGTGTCATTGGTCTTTTGATGAAAGAACCACACAGATTGAGTGGACCTGTCCAGTCAGTGCACGCATTTGTTGCACGCAGTTGTGAAGCTCAACTCAGAACTAAAGGAGCTCAACGATTCAACGAACAATATCAAAGAAAGGACATTTGGCTAGGCCGCAAAAAATACTAAAACTGCCAGACCATGTTAAAAATAACGGAGAATAAAACAAAATTAAATTATAAAAATTATAATACTCGTAAACTATAAAGAATAATGATTATATCTACTAGCCAATCACAATATCTGACTTAAGACAGCAGATATACAGATTAGAGGCTTGATCATGCAATCAGGAACCTGGTATACCTACCACATACTTGATTGATGGAATAAATACCAAATAAGTATACCTACTTACTTAGTATTTATGCCATCAATTAAGTAATCAATAACGTGATTACTTGGCACATTGACATTAATTCATTTGCACATTAAATCTTGTCCAGCATTGATCAGTGTTAACTGCTAAGATTAGAGTAGTGTTGTCATTCTACTGAGGCTTTTAGAAATTGTTTATTAAATAACAATAGGATATCCGAATCAAGTTTACACGTCATCTTTACTATCTTCATCATCTGCCGAGCCTTTTCCCATCTTTGTTGGGCTCGCCTTCTAGCCTTACCGGATGCAGCTGAATACCAGTATTTTACATGGAGCGACTGCCTATCTGACCTTCACAACCCAGTTACTTGGTAACACGATACCCCTTGGTAAGACTGGTTGTCAGACTTTTGGGCTTCTGACTACCCGTAATGACTCTATAGGTCTTCAAATAACAGCTGTGACCAACGGCTTAACGTGCTTTCCGAGGCACGGAGGGTCTTGGTATGTAAAGATGGTCACCCATCCACGGACCAACCGCGGCAAGCGTAGCTTAACCTGATCGATCGATCCGTGCGGCTGTTATTACTTAGCCACAAGCCCCTCGTCATCTTTACTACATAACAATATAATAAAACTAAAGGGGTTGTTTATTTGTTTGGACGCGCTAATCTCTGGAACTACCAGTAGGATTTGAAACTCTTTTTGAATTTGATGGCCCAAATCTTGAGGAATGTTTTAGGTATTTAACATCACGGTATATACGTATACAACTCTTGGAAGGCGAATAAAAATAAAACATTGGTGTGGTTTTATGAAACCACGATGAAGTGAAACAAATATTTTCGCACTATTCTTGGGTTTTCGCTCGTTGACCGGTTTATTTGACTCACCAGCTGTATCGTTGTCCATCACGATCAAGTGAACAACAACATTTACATCAATACACTGATATAATACCGCAGAGCACTTGCACGAATGAGTGAGAATAAACTTGCACGAATAAATGCTACACGGTTAGCTGATGCGAGCCATGGGTGCCGCCATATTGGCTTTACCCCTACTCCGCGGCCGGTTGTAAAGCGACATGCTATGATGGACGAAAAACATTGAGACGATGTAATAAAAGTTTCACACAAGTTTTAAACAATCGGTAAGAACGCTAAGCGAAAACGAAGTAACAGCGCGCAGCGCGAGATGCCGACACGATGCGACACGATGGGACAGGGGCCGAGGGAGTTCTGTAAACATGTGGCTGTTATTTTAGTATATTGTGTATCTTACGACTTTCACTAGAACAAAAAAGGGGACAGAAGTTAGAATAAAAAAAAAAGCTTGATGGAGTCGAAATCTATCTGACTATTCCTGAGAGGAAATGGTGAAACAAACTCAGGGGTCAAAGTCTCCTTTAAAGTCCAGACATAATCTTGGTCAGATCATATGAAGACCATGTAGATTAGTGTCTGAAATTGTATTTTGAGGAAAGAACCACACGTATTTGAGTGGACCTGTCCAGTCAGTGCAACCATTTGTCAGTAATCGTGTAGCTCAACTCAGAACTTAAGAAACTCAACGATTCGCCGAACAATACCAAAGATAAGACATTTGGGTCGGCCGCATAATGCAAACTGCCAGACCACCATTAAAGCTAACTGAGAAAGAAAATTTATTTTGTGGTCGATACATCCAGGATAACCGGATGAGGTAGAACATAAATATTTTAGACTAGATGCGCCCCGCGGTTTCACCCGCATAAGTTTTGACCCCGTGGGTATATCGGGATAAAAAGTATCCTATGTGTTATTCCTGGTTATATACTATCTGTGTGCCAAATTTCATCCAAATCCGTTCAGTACTTTTTGCGTGAAAGAGTAACAAACATCCATCCATCTATTCTTACAAACTTTCGCATTTATAATATTAGTAGGATGGAGCAGCTTCCACTTGAATTTATTTCATCACCACTGCTCTCAAAACGGTGAAGGAAAAGATCGTAAGAAAACCAGCCATGTCCTATAACTAAAAATTCGAAGACATGAGACATCTGCCTATCCGTACCAGGAGGCCTACTGCTTAAGCACTAAATCCGTAGTTTCAGCTGAAGTTACAGGCGTTTTCTACTCCGTATCACACACGGACATAAGATTACTTTGGAGCCCGAACTGAGAATGAACGACAGCATGATTTGACAGCTGTTCCTAATCGCAATGTGTTTGTGCCCCCGTTCGAAAAATTGAATTTGTCACTTGTTTTGACGGATCAACTACTTTTGGACGGGCCCGTATCTTCGTTGCCGGACTTAAAGTAGTCCCCCAGGCTCGCGTGGTGGATTACGTGTCCCAGCAGTGGAAACTTTAGAGGCTGATTATGATGATGCTAAATACCATCGCACCTTCAGATAGGAAACTGACAATCTAATTTGTGGTGTAGCAGCATCTTCTTTTAGTTCTGGTTTTCTTACAATGACTATCGAATAGCTTATTTCATAGTAAAAAGTTTCAGATGCCAGCAATGGTGGTACCTAAACTGGAATTATTAATTCACTGAAAAATTCTGATATATGTATGCTGTCAATTTGTGTAATCAGTGAATCAACTCAGAAGTTTTCCAAACGCTACCCAACCCAATTGGATCCTCCTGTCGGCTTCTTTCACAAAGTTGTGTCTACCGAGCTGGATAACTTGTCCTAGGTAGACGTACTCCTTCACAACTTCGAGAAGCGACCCTTCGATGTGGATTTGACTCGGCAAGACGTGCGAATTGTACATGACTTTCGTCGTTCGTTTTTGTGTAATAAAATGGTCATATTTATTGTATTCTGGACTTTTACACTTATTATTATACATTTATTTTACACTTATATAAATCGATAATACTAAACGATCACCATTACAATAAATATAACCATTTTATTACTAAAAGTGACAGAAGCACATGTCAGATTACTCGCAGTGAATTAATGATTCGACTTTATGTAGGTATTTGGTCTTTTTCATCAGCATATTTTTTTTCTATTGTTGAAATTGTATTGACAGTAATTGGAAACCCGTTGTTCAATAACCTGTTAGCATAATATCTTGATTTCTTTCGTGTGTCTCTGCGACAAGATTTCAGATTCGTTTGGGACATCATTATCTGCCTAGTCTTGTTCCAACTATGTTGGGATCGGCTTCCAGTCTAACTAGCTGCCTATCTGACCTCAACAACCCAGTATCTGGGTAACACGATACCCCTTGGTAAGACTGGTTTTGGGCTTCTGATGACCCGTAACGACTATCAAAGATCCACGAATGAATGGCAGGACCAACGGCTAAACGACCTTTCCGAGGCACAGAGGAGTCCCGGTATGTAGTGGATGGTCACTCATCCACGGACCTGCCTCGGCAAGCCTTGCTTAACCTAGAATATCGACTTCGGACAACTTTGTCAAATATCGAGTATCTTTTCCCATCACTAGGAAAATTATTAAACCTTTAAAATTACGCACAACGACTAATAACTGTCCTTCTTATCATCATAAAAACGGGTTTATTTTCATACCACAAGATTTACAGTTTGACAGTAACAAATATACGGAACACTTCACACGATGACATTATTTACACCCCCAGCTTACTCACAAACTCTTAACACGCGGACATAAGGTTCAAAATCCTTTGACAATTTTTTTTTAAAGTGTCATTATATTGTGGTGAAGGTAGAAAATATTTAAGACGGGTATTGATTGTCCTATAGCAATTACAACCGTTTGAAATTGTAAATCTTGTATAATAAATCGTATTAAATTGACATCATGATTGTTGCAGTAACCGTAATGGGCGGCGAAAGGGAAAATAGCGTAACCCATAATATATGGAATTGCGTGTCTAGTTAGTTGAATTTGAATTTATTATTCGACTAGAAACCAGAAGTTGATCATATCATAGTTTATGTGTCATGTGCTTGTAAATGCTAGTTGGAACCCGCGGTTTTGTTCGCAACTTAGGTGTAGTCCTATTTTCTGTATCAAAAGTGACCCTTACCTGTGCGTAATCCAGGAATTTTAGGCCCATTTGCTCCACAAATCACTAAACACATTTAGCGCGAAACGGTTTCAAGTAAAGACAGAATTATTTTTTAAATAAGTTCAGCATTAATTGATTTGTGGTGCAAGTGGCCTTACTCAATTAATGCTGGACTTATTTAAAAGATCATTCTGTCTTTGTCATTTTCATACGATTGACAGAAATAGAACGATGTTTTTATTTGTGGTGCAAGTAGCCTTAGTCCCGGGGTCACAGGAAGGTACACCGGGGTCGCGGAAAGGTAAAAAAGGGTCACCAAGGCCCCTGGCAACACAGGCAACGGAAGGAATACGAGTGGGTTTTAGTCAGTAAGAGTCTGACTCACCCTCCCGCTCCGCCCAGAGCGAGAGAAGTTATTGGATGATTTCCCACCCAAAAATAAAAAGTGACCTTAGTCATCTGTGTGTGAAATGGCATTAAAAGTCCGTTTACAATAAATAAGTGTTAGATAAGTGAGTTCGTGACTTTAACAAAGCGTGTCAAGTCTATGATATTGCGGGATGAAGAAGGCCCATAAGTTCTTTTTAAGTAAAAATTCACCTCGATGCCAAAACAGAATGGATAAAATCATGTGGAAGGCGCCCACCGACCTGCAAACTTCAGGAGTAGTACTAAAATGCTCAAGGTCGTGTAACAAAATTTACTACATCTGACTGACTAGATAAGTGACGTTTTATGATTTCCGTAGGTATAGGTTACCAATCATAAATCTTGAGCCATCATCACATACCTAAGTATAACTTTAATTGTACAAAAGACTGGATCTGGTCAAACTGGAACTGTAGGCGACACTACATTTCCGTTTTCTTGTGCAATTAAAATAGGCCCATCCAAGTCTTTAATCGTTCCCACAGCATCTTACCTCCGCAGCAATGTATTACGAATGCAAACAATGCACCTATTAATTTTTAAGATGCAAATCAAACAAATCTAATCATAAAAAACATTTCCTTTGCTTGAAGAATGACATTTAAAAAACAATTTATGCTTTAATAAAAAAGAATGACATTCCCGTTCCAATTTTGAAATAGAACCCGTTCGGTGGGAACGGTTGTAATGCCAAAACTATTTTTATTAAAAAAATAAGAGAATGCGCACTTTGTCTATATTTTAATTTTGGTGAATTTGCATACGGTTCGAGTTGTGAATAATTTCTAATGAAATGTATGAATAAATTATAAATGAGGACAATGTCTTCAAGGCGCAGGGGAAGAGGAAGCTATAATTAAAATACGGGAGACGATAGGGTTGGCGATTTGCTAAAAAAAATTAAGACGACTGGTACAAGCAAGGTGGTTTAAACAAGGACAATTCGTTTTTAACCGACTTCAAAAAGGAGGAGGTTCTCAATTCGGTTGTACTTTTTCTTGTAGAATTGTTGCAAATATTGTAAATGGAGATTTGTGTTAACCATGTTATCATACTAAAACTTTTCACAATTATTATTATTAACCTAATTTGTCATTCAAACAAAACACAAGCAAAAAAAGAGTCCAAAGGCTTAATGAGAGCACTTTATTATTATTATTATTATTGAATAGGTAAACAAAGAAAACTAGATAATTCAAAAACATAGTTAATGGCACTCATAAGTTAGATTACGACATACAGAAAATATTGGTTACGTAGCTTCTGCCTGCGACTTCATCCGCGTAAAATGTCTTGTTTTAACATAAAATATATCCGAAGGCACTCCGCAATATTGTAGTTTCCCATTAGTGAAAGAACTTGAGGAATCAGTAGTTTCGAAGGTTATGCCCTGCATACAAACTCACAAATTTTACCTATTTCTCATATTAGTTTATAGATCTGCTTGTAATCCAGCATCTTCAACACTATCAAAAATAATTAAAAATCTAACAGCCCTATATTCATGAGCAGATCACTTCACGGGCTTACATCTCACTCTACCCTTTCAAATGATAATGAAAACCTGTTCCTTCCTATAACAATCTTTTTTGTTTGTTTTAACGTCACCTTTCCGGTACTGCGTGATTGTCAACGGCAACTATTGTTGCTTTTATATTATAAACAATAAACCCAAGGGTTAAAAACAGATGTCGAGCCAAATCAGAAATGTTACATTGTCTTAATAAAAATAGAGGTGCAAAAATTTGAATAAATTTTTGTTTATTGAAATTAGTTTTTTAGTGTTATACCGTTTTGGATGTGGGAATGTTTGACCCCTTTTTCGGACGTCATTGTTTATGGTTCCTTTTGTTTTTTTTTGATGGCAGTTATTTTTGTTTTATTGCAAGCTGGATTGGCTATGGTGTCGGCAGATGGGTTGAATGTCTGTTAATAGTAAAAGCTGTGATACTTTTGAATATGGCGTGGACGAGTGTGTAATTTGATTCATAATTAAATTGTTACAGCTACACTTATATCTAAAAAGTATTTTCTCTATTAATATGAGATGAGAGGCCGCTTGATGAGATAAAAATATTTTGTGCTGTAGTAACGATACGAATGAATCTGGAAGTTACTGAGTCGAACATTGCATAAATAAGTCACAGACTGCCTTGGTCTAATGGTCGCAAGCGTTGAGGCTGAGCATGAGGTTCTAGGTTCCATTCCCGGGTCGAGCATTGTGTTATTAGTTTTTCTATCTGGATTTTTTTAATTCTCAATATCAGCCCGGGGTTTGGATTTGTGCCCGGTTGATGGCAATAGGCTCGCCCCCTATTACATGAAACTTGAAAATAACTGGCGAAATGTGGGTGTACTACAGGTACACCTCTGCCCAACCCTTCGGTAAGGCGTGATGCTATATTATAAATAAGTTAAACCATAAAACTAACATCAATTCTAAAATTATACCCACTCATATTAGGGATAAAAAATACATGTTCAGGTATTTAAAACGAATTTCCTTCATAGATGTAATAACCGCAGATAAAATTTCATGGTGTATTGAAAATATAAGGAATATCCTGTTTACGTGCTGTATTATAATTTGTAGGTATGTCGTACTGCTAAACCCAGAACAGTGGTTAATCTCGTTGTAAGTCTTACATACATTTTGGTCAGTAATTACTTTTGAATAGTTTTCACCTGTACCTAGTGTTATTGTCTAAATATGATCATCCTCCTGCAATTTATTTAGGGTTCGGCGTATCACGTCTTCTTTTTCCATATCTCCAGTACCTCTAGTACCTCTAGTCATCTCAGTCTTCACCTTTTTAAGAGTCGGGTAATCGCCGTTGACCTCGGCCATACAAATTTGCGTCGCACTCACGCCGCGCCGCTGTTCGGTTTCATAGGGAATATTTATTTTTAGTAACGAAAATATGAATATTTCAAAAAAACCACAGATAGATTTATAGATAATAAAATAGCCTGTTCATGCAAAAAAAAATCATGAAAATATCTTAAGTAGTTTGAAAGTAATATCATTTTTATGCTTTGGGTAGACATTATTTCCTGAATTTAATTCATAAAGGATTTTACTACAATACTTAAATATTCACATACAGAATTGATGCGTACGCGTTCTAGTTTAACATATACATATTTTTTGCATAACTTAATTGCATTATATGAAGTCGTAATAACAGATGTAAAAGTCACTAAAATCATATATCTGCACCTTAAGCCATAAATCATCTTTTACACAATCCAGCCATCGATTTTTTCCATTTTATCTCGTAGTCCCGGAAATTAATTGTTTATTAAATTGTCTTTCTACGTCAATTTGCCATGATATAACCATTTCACACCAGTTGTGTGACAGTTGTGATTTCAATATACGAGCAATTTAAGTTCAAAGTCAAAGTCAAAATATTTATTTCAAATAAGCACATAAAATACACTTTTGAACGTCACTATTTACAGAAAAATAGACAGATTCTAGTCGCCCCTTCAAACAGGTAGTTTTGTATGGAGAATAATGGGCAAGAAACTCCACATTTACTCTTACGGTTTTACAATATTTTGTATACATTAATTATATAATTATGTGTGAAGACGATGCACCTAGAATAAAATCTACATCACAATAGATAAAACGGATTAAAAATGAAGCAATGACAGATAAATTAATTTTGTGATAAATACATGGTGCTCGCATATTTTTTACCAACATTTAGTCATAGAATGTAAAATCAATGTCATAAAAATAATAAATTACTTATACAATTAAATTAACAACCAGTTCGATTTTGTCTAGAGTTGGTTGGCAATTTCTTTCTTGAAAATACTCTAAACAACTCTTCAAAGTTCGGTGTCGACGTGCAAAATTGGCGATGATTTTTGAAATAAATAGTTCAGCATTAAATTATGGATGTAATGATCCATGATCCATTCGGCCCACTAAAATAATATTAAAGCATCCATAATTATAAAGACTATCAAACTGTGCCAATTGGCTAATTTACCGCTTTGAGCGAAAAAGTATGGTTGCTTGTCGTTTGCCAATACCATACCTCAATGCATGCCGCTTGCAAATGGCCGCCATCTCTTTTTTTTTACCGCGCTTTTAGCTACTTTGTTTGCGTGTATTATAGGTATTTTTTTTTTGTAATGTGCGTTTTGTTTGTGCAGAATATCTTTCTTTCTTGTCTCTTCACACAGACACTGCCTGCATCGAGCTATGGCCCATCAAGTGAATAGGTAGGTAGGTACTAGGAAAACAGTTCGGTTTTTTCCTTAATACCTTAGAGCTAATTACACCAATGACACCGCGTTCCGCGTTAGTGTTAATATTCCATAACAATTTTGACACTGACTCTTGAAGTGAGAAGTGCTGACGGCGTTCAGTTGCATTGGTGAATCCACACTTAGGCGCCATCTACACGGGCGAGAGTCACGCCGCCGTGACATCAAATTCAATAGAAACTGTATGGAGCAACCTCCACACGGCGATATCATCGCGATGACAATTTGATGGCACGGCGAGACTATCACCGCGATTCTCCCGTCCGTGGAGATGCACCTTAGCACCTAAAACTTATTTATTACTGGTTAGTATAGTGTGGGTCAAATCAAATCAAATGAAAATATTTTATTACACATAAACCTACATGGGCACATCAAACGTTAGAAACAAGGTACACGGTTCCAATTGTCGTTTGCTATGGAGAAGAGCCGGCAAGAAACTCCACGGTTACTCTTTTAAAAATAATTGGCTTTTACAATGTTTTCAAATTACAGTGACAGTGTAGGCCTGTCAACAAGAACCAGGTACTTAACAAAATAGTAAAATGGTCTACAAATCTACAGTCTATTAGGCCTACAACATTCACAAAATATAAAAGACTATAAAATAATAAAAATAAAAACTTATTTAAACCAAATGACATGATTGCGATTACAATTGCAACAAGTCTAAATTAATATCCTCTCCACAAAAGCCAGCAATAAATAGTTGAAATTAAAATGTTAGGTATTTAATGTCAAATAATGAAAAGATTATGTCAAGGACGAATGTAATAAAAAAAACATCGTAATTTGGGAGCAGTTAATAGACGTAGAGGGTAAAGTTCGATCTTGTACAGTAACATAAAATGCAAATAACAGGATATTCGATAGCCATTTGTAGATAGGTACCTACACAACGGCAGTTCTCTAACTAAACAGATAGCTTATCACAATTTTGACCAAATGTCGGGCAAATCTCAAATGCAGGATTTCTATAACTCACCGATCGGTGTTCTTTTTCAAAATCAAAAGTCATTTATTCAAACTAGGCTGAGAATCAGCACTTTTCGAACGTCAAAATTACTTAAGACAGTCCCCCAAAACGCCCACCCTTCACCACTTCCTAGTGCTTTAGCTGGGAAGAAGAAGTGGTCAACAAACTCCCCAGCAGCACAGCTGTCTGTTAGGTTAGATTAAAAAAAAAAATATTCTTTTGTATTGACAGTTTGTTTTTAAAATAGCTACCCGCGACTCCGACCGCGTGGAAGCCAACTATAGGAACTTCAAAGACACTCGGCAGTAGTGTAGCCTCATACCAAATAAAAAACCAAGACATTGCTCTGAGAACAATACAGTGAAGCACGCCAAAACTACACCTCGCTCTGTGCATACACGCTTACACGAACACATTTAAGTACAACCCCATTACCATTTTAATTTATAATAAATATTTGTATTTATTTTATTCTTTTCTTTTCATATTACAAGCTCACTGTGTGCTGCACCGGTCGACGTCATCACGTCAACGCCGACTATCGCTGAAAACCGGCGCAGGGGCTCTGTCTCGCATAGGGTCGCAGCATTATGCTGAGCGTTGGCCGTTTTGCGTGGATGTGACGCATATTCTCTCCCAAATTGTTTCTTTTTTGTATTTGTGTTCCTTCTTGGCGTCAGGTTTGCCGCAAATAAACGTGGTATCGTTTAACACGATTACAACCAAACTACACCTCACCGGAACACTCACTAAGTGCACACATGTTTACGAAGCCGGCCTCACGTCAGTTTTGTTTTTTTTTTTTGGTGGTAAATTATCAAATAACTTCTCCCGCTCTGGGAGCGGGAGGGTGTGTCAGACTCTTACTGACTAAAACCCACCCGTATTCCTTCCGTTGCCTGTGTTGCCAGGGGCCTCGGTAACTCTTTCGAACTTCCACGCCTCACGTCACTGTTGACAGCGTGTCTTGGTTTTTTATTGAGTCTGAGAGTGTAGTTTTCTGCTAGTGAAAGAATTTTCGAAATCGGATCTACTTCTAGAGATTACTCTGGAAGTAGATCCGATCAGATCCGATCAGATTTCGAAAATTCTAAGTAAAGTAAAGTAAAGTTTGTAAGTGTGGATGTATGAGGTAATCCTCATACATCCACACTTACAAAACTTTACCTTTTATAATAATATTGTAATTTAACTACAGATTCTTTTGGGAAAATGTTGAACATAAACAGCCTATAATGTTCGGGGGAGTGTAGAGGGAGTGGGCCTTAATCCACCACGCGGGCCCAGTGCGGGTTGGTAGACGTCACGTCTTCGATTTTTTTTTATTCTAGGACATGTCATGGTTCTAGGCCAGGTTGGTAGATGTCACATGTATTTTTTGGTTCTAGGACAAGTCATGGTTTTGGGCCGGTGTCCTCACGATGATTTCCTTCACCATTTTGAGAGCAGTGGTGATGAAATAATTTACACAAAGTAAAGCGTCGTAAGTTGGGGCCGTTACCACTGAGCCTCCACTGCTCACAAATGTGTAAGGACCACCCAAATTCAGGTTCAAAATAAAATTGTTGTACACTTAGGTACCTCGACCTCTGCTCATAATTTTGTTAAAAAAAAATGTCGATTTTGTACGTTTTGCTTCAATAACCAAAACGACAAAATAACAGCCAGACAGACGTGTTCGATGGTTAGTAAATAAATAAAATCAATACCTAAAAAAATATACGCACTTGGTACAAAATCACTAAATCGAGCCCAATTTTAGTAGTGTTAAGGTCGTTTTTAGCTCGTAGAGACATATATATATATATATATATATGAGGTTATGTATAAGAATCGGTCTGTGCTAACAAATCTAATAATAACGGTAACAAGCAATGGGGGAGTGCATCTGATTTAGGAAAAAAATACCCTATCGAGTTTGGGGTGTCATGTTGGGTACAGTCGCGGAGAAATGGTTAGAAATTATGAAGAAGCGAAAAAGGAATTAAAATAATGAGACGGTATATGTTGGTTGGTTAATTTTTCAGCAGAAACCAAATTATTAAGGCGCTGACAAGACCCAATTGACCAAAATAGGCTTCGCTTAAGAAAAAAAAATTGCCAAATCTGTATAGTTTGTGGTAGCGGAAAAAATATATTTTAATTTTGAACATATTACCCAGAACTTGGTTGTTACCAAAACACGTTTCGAAAACATAATCTCGATACAAACTAACGTTATACTAACCTCTTACTTTGCGTTCTAATCCAAAATATCTGTATCAAATATCAACATACGTTACGTATTTAATGAATAACAAGCATGTCTTATTTGAATGCAGAACTTGGTTGTTTATTATTTTCGATTACTCAACTCAATTTTGAGTAAATAGATAATTAGGTACTTCATATTTTGCAATAAATTTCAAGTTTTGTGTCATCGCGCTTCTCTTTCTTTTCTATGGAATTTGACAGTGACCGCGGTTTAGGTGTTGTCAGCGTCTTAAATTGTAAACCTAGATATAAAGTTTGTTCATAGTTATAACCAATATTTTTTTTATTAATGCTTTTCTGGATAGAGTAGTGGAAGACCAAATAACAGATGGATGAACTGTGAAAGATGATAATTATGTCTAGAAAGGAGATGATAAAAGATGGCATGCTGCGCCGACCCAAAATAACTTGAGATAAGGGGGCCAACCTTCACCTGTTATAGCAGTATTATTTTAATATTACTTCAGCGTGAGAAAGAGATGGAGCTATAAGTCCTGTACAGCTCCATCACTTTCCCACTGTGAAGTAATATTATAAGAGGTGATGGTTGCCCCCAAGGAAACGTAGGATGATGATAATACTGAATGGTTTTTGATTAAACTATCAAAAACAGGAACATACATACATACACACATACACAGGCTTTTTTTTTTTTTGGATGGGAAATTATCAAATAACTTCTCCCGCTCTGGGCGGAGCGGGAGGGTGTGTCAGACTCTTACTGACTAAAACCCACCCGTATTCCTTCCTGTTGCCTGTGTTGCGGGGGCCTCGGTGACCCATAAGTACCTTCCCGCGACCCCGGCAGGCATCGGCCCTAGTGGACCCCTACTTTGTGCTGACGACATCTCTTTGAGGCGCGCGTGGAATTCGACGCGCCGTCGACCCGGGCCTGGTCCTTACCGGACGGTGAGCTACCCATTGCTCACCATCCGCAAGCCCGCGCCTACGGTGGCAGGAAATCCGCCCGAGATTCCCGACGCCCAGGGCGTCTCCTGCGGCGGCTAGGGGCGAGAGGGCGCGAAACGTGCCTTTCCCTCAACCGTCCCGCCTCCTCCTTCGCGAGCATTACTGCTTCGCAGAAGAAGGTGACGGCTGCCCATGCCCTCTCGCTCCGTACCATGGCCTGAACCAGGGCCGGACGCGAGAGGTCTCTGCCGCCGATCGCCTCCACGAGGACACGGCGGTGCTCTGCCCAAGCCGGGCAGACCTCCACCGTATGCTCCACCGTGTCCTCCGGGCGATCCACACAGTGGTGACACCCGGACGTTTCCTCCCGCCTTATCCGACACAGGAATCTCCCGAAGCTGCCGTGTCCGGTGAGGACCTGCGTCAGGCGGAAGGTGAGGACGCCGTGGCGCCTCTCCAGCCACTCCTCAAAGAGGGGACTTATCGCCGCAATCGTGGCGTGCCCAGAACTGGGTTGCGACAACCGTACACTGAAAAAAATGCAGACTGACTAAGATACATTTTCTCTTAGTTGGCATTAAAATGTTTAGAATTATCATGTATATATTTACTGTAAACAAGATTGTATATTTGCTAGAACAAATTCATTTTATTTATATCGACAAATTCGCACATGTACAAAATAATCAACGTTCTTTGTTACATCAATCATGCTTAATTTGAATTTATTTCTTCACTTTTATAAAGCAAATAATAATGTAAGTTCATGGTAACAAGCAACTTGTTAGCATTATATCATTTATATCATAGTTTTTAACAATGAGCATGGTTGAATAAATAGCCTGCTTAGTTAAATCAAACAAAACAAGTGGTCGCATCTAATAACGCTTTGTAATGTCAACAAAACGTGATGTTTCCCGCGCTTCTCCCGCACCACACTTGCTCAAATTGCTCATAGACTAGCCGAACTTGTCAAAACGCGTACGTGTTATGTTACCTAATTTTAATTTTGTATTTACATATTTTAAATTCTGGTGAGTGCTTTAAACACTATTGAACACATGGACGAGGTGGCCGAATTATTAAAGACATGGGAGCTGCCCGATCTCATCCCAAAATTTGCAGGTAAGATAAATCATGCACTAACCTTAGTACTTATGTATAATAGTGAATGCTATTTATTTGTAAGTATTGGTAGTTAGGTAATTTGCAACGCACCATTGATTTTGAACGTTTTCTAATATAAATACTTTGCGCACTGCAAAATACGCTGCTGGTGCCGATTATATCTCTAATACTTTCTTAATCAATCACTATATTGCGTAGGTACCTATCTTCTAGCGACATTGCGTTCAAAAGTTAATCTGTAACCTAAGAAGAAAACTTTTATACCTTGTACTTGTTTTGAAATTGACTAATTAGGTACACCAGTTCATGATACATTTACACTGTTAATATAGAGCAGGCGATTAACATCCAAGCCTTATCGGCGTTGACCCCAGACGACGTCAAAGACATTATCCCTCAAACAGGGCCAAGGGTCCTGTTTATGAGGTGCTGGAGAGCTTGGAAGGCTGAATTCAACAATACATCTTTACCGGTAAGAATACATGATTAAATAGGTACAGTTGTAAAGGGACCTATATATTATTTTAAATTGGCATTATAAGTGATAAACTCCATCAAACTATTTTCTATAGCGCAAAGTATTCTTTTAATTTACTCATTTTGTTCACTTTTAAGCATTCATGTTTACAAACTAACATCATAAAACCTCGATGTTATACTTACATTTATTGTAAATAGTACCTACCTAACAAAATATGTATTTTACCCTACAGTGACTAATTGACCTTATTTTTGCTTGCAGAATCTAGATTTATCGGATTTTGAATTTGGGCGGGACCCACAAAACATATCTATTGTGGAGGAGAAAGAAAATGTGCCCACTAGTAATGTCGCAAATTTTATAATTCTGGAAGAAAATGTGAAAAGTACAGAAGTCGATCAAAGAACTCAGAGAGGGGTATGTTTATTTTTAGCTTTTATGTTTCAATCACCAAATTGGTAATTTAGCTGCATATTTTAGGAGAAGAACAACTTGAATTAATGGCACAAAAATAAACTAAGTAGAAAGAGTGACATTTAACAATATGTAATGAAAAAGTATTAAAATAAAATAGGAATTTACCTTTTAATTTATACTTACATAGTAAAGAGCAGATAAATTACATTTTGTAAAACTAAACAAACTAAATGTGAACTAAAACTACATAAATATTAAAATATGTACATTGACTATGCATCAAATAGGAATACATATGTATAAGTATTCCTATTTGATGCATAGTCAATGTTTAATCAATCTGTACTACATACTATTATACCTACTATCCTACTTAATTATAAATTCAATACAAGCTCATATCTGTCTGTCTGGTGCACTATCATAGCTAAACTGCTAAACCAGTTATAATAAAATTTGGCATGTAGGTAGACTCATTCCACGTGAATGAAGTTGCAGGTCAACATAAAAATACATGTAAAAATCTAACTAGCATTTATTACCTTATGTACTGCACCTACCATTACTGAACCTAAAAAACTGCAATTGTAAAATAATAATACTTATTGAAGGTACCTCAACTCCCTGGTACATAAATTAACATATCCTCTTGATTTATTTTGAACCTTTTTAATTTTTAAATGTTTATTTCTCTGAATTTACTGGACGGACATAGTTGTATTTCTGAAAGTTTTATTTTTTTCAGTTACTTGAAAATATATTGCTAAAGTCACTCGAGACATCTTCACTGTTAATATATAAAGGTGGAACTCTTGATGGAGATGGTACCAGAAATTTATTGGCTTCCACAGTTGCCAGAGAAATATTAAATGAACACACAAACTCACCGATTGTGGGACCAATATATTTTAAGTGGGCAAATTTGATAAAAGAACTTTTCCCTGGTGAAAGGACCACCACCTATTACATTCCTGCATGTACAACTGCCTCTGGTGCAGTTCTTCAAGCGCGAGGTAAGCTTGTACACCAGGTCTTGAATAAAAGAAGACGTTTACAGCAGTTAGGGGCTCTGACAACTAAAGGAAAGAGAAGCAGAGAGGAAAGCGCTGCATCCTCGTCTTCATCATCGCCTAGACCATTGCCTGTTCTGCTTTGCGAAAGCAACACACTGGATGAAAATTTTGAAGATGATTTACAGTGGCTTCGAAATTCGTCAGAACCTTGGAGCCTGGTGGAAATAAAATGGAAAAACACATTCAAATATCGAATTAAGCGTCTTCACAACAATCATAACGATCAGACTTTGGAATCTTATATGAACGAGTACCCGGCGCTAAGAAAACCGCAAGGTTATACTCTGGTAAGGTTTGGCATATAATTATATTTGAGCTATATTTTGTTAATTTAATGTTAATATTTATATTGCGGTTTTTGTTTTTTAGTTGAACATTGACTTTGAAGCGGCTTATGCAGACCAAACAAATAATTTGTTTGTTTATTTACCCATGGCAAAAATTAAAATCTTGGAATTATTAAGAAAAAGAAAATTAAAAGATAACATTGGCCAGGAGCTAATCTCTCTAGCTGATTGTAAGTATTTTTTCTTTGTTAATTCAGCTTATATACATCCCATTGCTGAGCAGTGGCCTGCACGCAGAGGGCTTGAGCCGCTCTGAATATCTTCTCCGGTATACACCAGTGAAAAACACATGGTGAATTTGAAATTCAATGAACCCATCTATTGGCCACCACAATATACTACTTCACGGTATACCTACCACATATAATATAGGTAGTTATTTATCTATTTTAACGTGCTTCTCACATGAAAATTAAGCTATCTGGAAAATTGATTTTTCTTATATTTCAGCACCTAAAGAAGAAGATAAGAATCTTGCAGCATTATTGGCAATTCCCCACCTATTGAATACGACAACTGTTAAACAGAAGAAAAAACAAAAGAAAGTGGAGCCTAGCTGCAACTGGAAACCATCTAAGGCAGAAACGCGGGATGCTTTCATCCGACATTTAAGATCTGACGCTGAAATCGGTCAGTCTATTGAACTTCGGCTAAAAACATTACAAAATAAAGGGGCAACATCACAGCCTTACATAATTATTGTTGGTGAGTCATTAAAAGAAATCAAAACGTATTTAGTAGTTGTCAACAAATCGGTTATATATCAGAGGGTCAATATTATGCAAGCTGTCGACACTTGTTATAAGGCCATTTGGGCTTTAAATGCGGAGTATGGAATTGACTCAAACGCAATATGGTACTTCATACAGAGAGGCTTATACAAAATGACATCTCAGTTCGATCGAGGTTCAACTTCAGCTGAATCTCTCTTAACAGATTGTAATATGTAGAGTACCTTTGTGATACGAGTGTGTCCATTTACTTGTAATTGGCAGCTTTCAAGATACTAAATAAATAATACTATTTATAAAATAAATAATTATCTACCTACATTATATATTAATAATGTTATATTACTAGTGATTAATAAATAATTTAAAAATAAATACTTTAATAAAAAAGGGTTCTTACTCCAATTTTATGTTTTTGAATATTTTATTATTGTTTTATTTTATTAAGTTTCGATATTACTGACTATATTACGACTGATTAATAATAATTAGGTACCCGATTAAAGAGTAGAAAGTGGTTATGCTTATATAAGTCCTATAAAAAGTTAAATTGTAACAGTTTTTGATATCTTCATTTGAGTTTTATTGTATTTGTTATTTATCATGGTGACTTGTTTTGTATGCCGTATGCAACTGTTAAATATAAAGATTCTTAAATCGCACTTTGAGCTAATGCATAGTGCTGAGGAGTTACGAGTATATGTATGCGTAGAAGATGACTGTTATCGCCAATTTCAGTTGTTCAATTCTTTTAGGAGACACATCTTGCAGAAACATTTGTATATAAACATTTCAGACAACGCCTTACAGCCATGTAGAACAAAAGAGCTAGAGTCTGACTATTCAACTGTAAATCCTGTTAGAGATCAGTCGCAACCAAGTGTTTGTAGTGACAGTAGTCACTTGACAACATCTCTACAACCTTCGTCATGTGAAGAGATAGTTGAGAGCGCATTTTCAAATTTTGTTGCAAGTTTGTATGCCAATCAATCTTTGCCGAGAAATGTTGTTCAAACTGTAATAAACGGATATAGTGAATTCATGGCAAAGCCTTTAGCTTTAGCAATTGGGAAGAAACTTGAAATTTTATCTTCAAATAACGTAATCCCACAAAGCAGTCTAAAAACTGTCATAAATGCAGTCGAGCCTCTGTTAACAAATCCTTTGAACAAACTTGATACCGAATATAAGCGATTGGAATATTTTCGAAACAAAAATACATATATTCAACCGGAAACGATAGTAGTAGGTGAAAGATTAGAAAGAGTGAAGCGAACAGGTATCAGTCGCATTTTACCAATAACCTGTGAACAACATTTTATACCACTCCGCAAAGTATTAAAATCATTTTTTTCACTTCAGAATGTTCTTTCTGAAACAATAGATTACATGCGTAGTCTCAACAGAGCAGATGATGTTGCAATAGAAAACTTCATTCAAGGGTCATTTTGGCGCAATAGGATGTATCAACGCCAAGGTAAAATTGTAATTCCTGTATTTGTATTTTTTGATGACTACGAGATTGGAAATCCATTAGGTTCTCGAGCTGGACAGCACAAGTTGGGAGCGGTTTACGCATCTATTCCTTGTTTACCGCCATGTCGTTCTTCAGCCCTTAGCAACATATTTCTTCTTCTTCTCTTTCACTCATCAGATAGGGTAGTATTTGGCAATAATGTTATTTTTAACTGTGTGATTGAGGAGCTCAACTATTTGAGTAAAAATGGCATCGAATTTGATCTTCCAGATTTTACAGGCGTCGTTCACTTTGAACTTGGATTGATCTTGGGAGATAATTTAGGTATACATGCTATATCAGGTTTTGTTGAAAGTTTCTCAGCAAATTTTTCTTGCAGGGTATGTAAAGTTCCAAAACAAGTTATGAAAACGCAATGTTTGGAAAACAAAGAGTTATTACGTACTTTATCTGATTACGAATCAGACCTTCGTCTCGGTAATCCTTCAGAGACAGGTATTAAAGAAAAATGTGTTTGGTTTGGTGTAAAAGATTTCGATTTATTCAATCAGATAGGTGTCGACTGCATGCATGACATTTTAGAAGGTGTTGCTAACTCAATAACAGAATTCATAACTTCGAGTATGGTCCTAACAGTAGAAATCAGCCATGTACTTTGGCTATGGATAATTTAGTTCACGGAAATGTGCGTATGACAGCGTCAGAGATGCTAACTTTTTTGCGATATTTTGGTTTATTAGTGGGAGAGTTTGTACCTAGAGAGGATGAAACATGGAAATTGTATAAAAAACTAAAAATTGTATTGGATATAGTTTTATCTACAGCTTTTGCCAAAGGAACTGAAGAATTGTTACAGACCGCAGTATCGGAGCTTAACACTACGTATTTATCACTTACCAAAGATTCATTGAAACCAAAGTTCCATAATTTAGTTCATTATCACACTGCTCTAGAAAAATATGGGCCTATCGTTTCCTTGTGGTCAATGCGATTTGAAGCCAAACATCGAATATTTAAAATAGCTTCAAATGCTTCATGTAACAGAAGGAACGTTACATTAACTTTAGCTATAAAACATCAATTACAATTAAACGATTTTTTTTTAAAGGCATGTTGCCTGATACTGTCAGGACTGGTCCTGTTTCTCGTGTAACTCTTGCTGAATCTTCTAATGAACAATTCATACGATCTAGCTTAGTATTATGTCAAAGTAAGTCACTTGTACAAGTGACTTGGGCCACCGTATCTACTACGCGATATGTCAAAGGTACTGTGTTAGTTTATACTACCAGCCCTGATGATCCACTGCCTGTTTTTTTCAAAGTGCAAAATGTTTTCTTTTATAATTCAAATAGTCTGATTCTAATGGGACAATTATTGCAAACATTAGAATTTGATGAACATTTTTTGGCTTATGAAGTTAAAGAACTAGAACCAATGGAAAATGTTGTTAAATTCCATAATTTTTTGTCGCATCCTATACCGTGCAATATAAATATTCTGAGCAATGGTAAAAAATATGTTACACTAAGATGCGCAATATGAATAATGTGTTTTGCATAAATAAAGTTAAAATTCAAATATGGTTGTTTGATTGCTTTAAAGAACCTTTTTGCATGTGCGATATTTTTTATATTCATATTATTGTGTTTATTTATTTATGTTATTGAAGTTTTTTTCTAATTAAAACAGTTATACGGGGCTTGTACGCATTGTCAGTCACGACAATGGGTCAGGGAATTATCCCTTATCACACAAGTGAATAGGCGGCACTCGCAGTCGTGGCTGAATAATGCACCAGCGTTAATACATTCTTTATTGTACTTCTATTTACAAAGGCGTAGGTATACAGATTATTAAAATAGTTACATACGGTAGACTTCGTGTTTGAATCTCTAAAAAGTATTTTATAATGTATCATCATTATAAAATACTTTAAATTGTTACTGTTATTAAAAATGTCTGCGCGCTGAAATTAATTGTCGATTTAGAGCAAGTATCCTACCCTATTATATAGTAAAATATTAAACTGTACGTTAAACAAGTATTAAATATTGGATAATGTATCTATGATGTTTTGTGCGCATATCAAGAAAACATTTTGATTTAAGCTTAATATTTGCCATAAATCTATATTTAATTTCAGCGCCCGCGCGGATATATTTAAGAACTTCTCCACAAAGATATTAGTAATTTTAAAAAAGTAGGTACTCACCAATAATTATTACAATAAAATTACCTTGTTTGTGTGCAAAAGACACTGACTTGGATTGACGAATACAGGTAGTACATATGACAATGGTACATGTTTACGTTGAATACGAAGTTAGTTGCATTAATCAGTTTATCACGGTTATTTTATGCAAGATTTTAGTTGAAACAATAAACAGTAGGTACTCAACCATAATTATTGCAGTAAAGTTACTTTGTTGATGTGCAAAAGACACTGACTTGGCTTGACGAATACAGGTAGTTCATATGACAACGGCTCATGTCTACGACGAATATGAGGTTAGTTGAATTAATTCGTATATCACGGTTACTTGATGCAAGATCTTAATTGAAACAACATAAGAATTTCATTGATCTGATGACGTTTCACAGACGTATCGTGCAAGATCTTTGTTGAATCTACAACTTAAGTGAGTTAATGGTACAATGTCTCATTCTTAAACTGGCCAACATTTTAGCTAAGTTAAATAACTACCCGTGATTAAAACAAATCATTACTTCGTAGACGGAAATATGATAATTTAACAAAGTTCTCATAGCTTCAGAAGTTAAGATCTTGTTAGGCTCGTATGGAGTCATGATGTGTGATCACATTAAACAAGATGTTTATTAAAGCAAACAATTTTTTTTTTCAGTGTACTTTCCATGATGCCATGAGATCCCGCCGGAGCTCCGTCCGCTGTGCCGCGATTTCTCGCGGCAGCGGACTAACGCCCCGGCGTTTCGCCTCCTCGCGCCACTCCCATACGTGCGCGAGGACTTTTGCCTCCAGATCCCATGGCGGCAATCCGGCAAGGAGGCTCGCTGCCTCACAGGAGACCGTGCGGTATCCCCGGACCATCCGGATGGCCATGACCCTTTGGGCCGCGCTCAACCGGCGGACTGGCCGCAGCGCCAGAGAGCGTGCCCATACAGGAGTCCCGTAGAGAGCCATGGACCGCACGACCCCCGCGTAGAGCCTCCGGCAGGAGGCGTTTGGACCCCCTAGATTGGGCAGGAGCCGCTTCAATGCAGCGCCCGCCCGCTCCAGTTTGGGAGCCAAACGTCGGAAATGCTCCACGAAGTTCCACCGGCTGTCGAGGACGAGTCCCAGGTACTTCATCGTCGACTCGACGCCGATAGAAACCCCTCCTACCGTTATTTGGGACCCCAACGGTGGCACGTTCCGAGGACCATGAAAACACATGGCCTCGGACTTGTGCAGGGCCACCTCGAGTCCCAATTGCCGGATCCTTTCGACGATTGTCGCAACCCCGCGTGCCGCTAATTCGGCCGCCGCCTGGTGCGACCTCCCCTGCGCCAGGACCAACGTGTCGTCAGCGTAGCACACCACGCTGACGCCGCTAGGGAGGTCGGCGCGCAGCACCCAGTCGTATCCGATGTCCCACAGATGCGGCCCCAGGACCAATCCCTGTGGGACACCGCACGACACACACGCACGCACACACAGGCTGATAAACACATAACCCGCCTTTGCGCAGTCTGGTAAAATTGCACAAACTATTGATTAAGGTATAATATTATTTATTATATATACATTATGTACATATAGGGTGTCGGAATTCAGACATTAAACTAGCAAATATCAAAATCAAAAGTCATTTATTCAAACTAGGCTGAGGATCAGCACTTTTCGAACGTCAAAATTACATAAGACAGTCCCCCAAAACGCCCACCCTTCGAGCGACTGATTTCTTAAAAAACAAGCAAATTCTATACATACAAATAAATAACCTTGAAGTGTCTGTTTGTAATGTCAAAATAACAGCTTTTTAATGAATGCAAATTAAAGTATACGGTACTTTTCACAAAAAACTATTTTGATTTTTTTTGTCGGCTAGACCGATTTTGTCGGAACTCTCACTAGCAGATAGCTGATATTTTAAGGAGTAACTAAAGCTACTTTTATTTTAGAAAACCCACGGGCAGAAGCTAGTTGTACAATAAGATTCTAAAAATCCCAAAATATGTAAAATCTAGAAATTGCATTGTAAGCATAGGTACCTACTTTTTTGTCCACTTCTCATTCAATAACTTTTTTCAGAATCAGAATCAGAATCAGAATTGTATTTGCTATGAATGCAGGTACAGGTATAAGATGTTTGTGTTCTTATACTTTTAGGTACTTATTTGAGGGGCTTGTGGCTAAGTAATAACAGCCGCACGGGTCGATCGATCAGGTTAAGCAACGCTTGCCGCGGTTGGTCCGTGGATGGGTGACCACACCAAGACCCCTCCGTGCCTCGGAAATCACGTTAAGCTGTTGGTCCCGGCGGGCATTCGTGGATCTTTGACAGTCGTTACGGGTGGTCAGAAGCCCAAAAGTCTGACAAGTGGTATCGTATTACCCAGAAACTGGGTTTTGGAAGTAAGATAGGCACCAGCCTATCTGACCTCCACAACCCAGTCACTTGGTGGTCAGCTTCCAGTCTTTCCGGATGCAGCTGAATACCAATTCTCTGGATACCGAAGCCGACCGCAACATACCAAGTATGTTGCGGTCGGCTTCGGTATCGATAAGGCTAGGCAGATGATGATGTCTTTAGATACTTACTGTCAAAAAAGCATTAACGACCGTTTTCTCCGACTGTACAAAGGGGGTAGGAAGAAAAGTTGAATTTCTTCAAAACACCATCTCTTTGAAACCTCATACGCAGAAGGTATACTTTATTATATTTTATATAATTAAAGAAGGGGAGAGTTTTTCGACTTTCCATCAACAGGAGATCGAATTTGAATATAAATTTTTTTTGTTTGTAAGAATTTCTTCGGGTGCGTTTGTAAATAACGTGCCGTGTTTGGCTCGACGGTACAAGCGAAAAGGTAGGTAGTTAAAAGGTACCTAATTATTATGTTTTTTTTTATAGGTACCAAGGTAGATTAACGGTAACGGCCGTGACTTACCAGTTGTAGGTCTTTGGTTCGCACCCATATCGGTGCTTTACTTTGTGTAAATTATTTCATCACCACAGCTCTCAAAAAGGTGAAGGAAAACATCATGAGGAACCCGCATGTCCTAGAACCAAAAATTCGAAGACATGTGACGTCTACCAACCCACTGGGCCCGCGTGGTGGATTACGGTCCACTCCCTCTCACAGAGAGGAGGCCTGTGTCCCAGCAGTGGGACCTTAAATAAATATCAGGTATCATTTGACTATTGACTTCTACTACCCAGTTACTGGGTCATACCAATACACCTCATCATAGCATGATCAGCCTATAATGTTCCCACTGCTGGGACACAGGCCTCCTCTATTCGAGAGGGAATGGGCTGTAATCTACCACGGGCCCAGTGCGGGTTGGTATGTTGTACCTCGTCATGTGAAGATTAAAATGACGCAGGGTTGACGTAAGCCAACAACGTTAGTTTTCAAGCAAATAGCATATGCCAGTCTGCCAATCATACGTTTTTGTTCTTTTACATTTTATAATTTTTCACTTTGGTCATACTCCAATACTTACTATTTTGGTATTCTATTAAACATATTCTGCCTATAAACCCTGCTCTTACATGACAGCATTTTTAAATCCTCTCTTGTTTTTTTTAATATTTTGTTTTACATAAACCAAGATGGACGCTTTTGAAACGTCAGAAGCTAGGTGCACGCTAACATTTGGTCGTTTCCTATGGAGAAGACGGTAAGAAACTTCAATGTTAGGTACTCTTTAAAAAATAATTAGCATTAACATTATTTTCATAATACAGTATTAATAGATATGGGAGGACAGTCTAGTCCTGTTAACAAGTAGGTATAGCAGCTATCTTCCATGACCTGATGACCGTCAAAACTGGCCTCTAATTCGCACTGAAACATACCATTGAACTAAGCCTATTGATTTTTAAATCCTCATCCACCATACTTGTTAGGGTCACGGGGCGAATCGCGGGGGTGAACCGATGGGGTGCGACAACCCCTGTCCAATAGTTTATGTAAAATTTATGTGCGATGCCAATTTGTTCGGCATTTCGCGTTTTTAATGGTGACTACTTATTTTTGATGTGAAATGTTCTTAAATATTAGTACGAGTAGTTTGGTGTTTTTCTGTGGTCTATTTTACATTTGGATTACTGTTACGAAGTTATCTTCTGAGAAAAAGAGTAGCGATCGTTTTGATTCTTCACTAGCGTAGCATTTTTGGCAGTGATAAGTTTTTCTGCCTATATTAATTATCCTTATGGTAATGATCTTCGTCTTTGATCTCTCTTTAACCGTTTATTTTTTAAAGAAGATAAATACATGGAAGACCTTGATCTGTAAAAATAGTTTTTAATGACGATGCAGCAGTTTACCTCCTACACGTAAAAAAAAGGATGTCTTAAATTAAGACAATATCCTTTTGGTCAATTCATATATGGGGAAAACAATATATTCTTGAATGAAGTAAAATTATGTCTTAGTTTTATTGTATTCTTCGAAGACATTATACTTAAATGAAGAATAATTAAGTTTAATCTTAAGAATTCTTCAGTAAAAACTAGATATTTTCTTCAATTAAGATTATTATAGTCCTGAATCAAAAATATTTGCTTAAGTCAAGAATATAAACCAAGTATTTATTATTCTTAATTTGAGTAAACAGGTTTTCTTGGACTGAGTACATTTACTTACGTTAAGACGCTGACAACACCTAAACCGCGGTCACTGTCAAATTCCATAGAAAAGAAAGAGAAGCGCGATGACACAACGCTTGTAATTGATTGCAAAATATGAAGTAATTATCTATTTACTCAAAATTGAGTTGAGTAATTGAAAATAAAAAACTACCAAGTTCTGCATTCAAATAAGACGTTCTTGTTATTACGAGTAATTAAATACGTAACGTATGTTGATATTTGATAGAGATATTTTGGATTAGAACTCAAAGTAAGAGGTTAGTTCAACGTTAGTTTGTATCGAGATTTTGTTTTTAAAACGTGTTTTGGTAACAACCAAGTTCTGGGAAATATGGTCAAAATTAACATATATTTTTTCCGTTACCACAAAATATACAGATTTGGCAATTTTTTTTCTTAAGCGAAGCCTATTTTGGTCAATTGGGTCTTGTCGCTTTAAGAAAATATTTACTTGGATTGAAACAATTTTTCTGAGAATATTGATATTCTTCGCTGAAGAGATCCTTTTTTTCGTGTATATTGATGTATTAGTAAATTAAAGATCTCATAGGAACAAATGGAAGGAATGCCAAAAACCATAAAGAATATCATCTAAATAAATTAAATATACTTGATAATATCCTCTCATAGTATCTAAGCTACAAACTTCACATAAAATTATCTTCTTCATAAAAAATATCAGGTTAAATTCAGTCCCTTTATATTTATCAAGTCCCTGCAAAGGACAAGAGATTTGGGAGTTCAAACTTCACCAAGAATTATTGTTGGTGATTGTTTTTAATGGCTTTTCTTTTCTTCGCGATTTTTTCGCTGATTTTTCGTCTTCGGCAATCTCGAATCTTTAATTGTTAAAGTTATTTTCTTTTGGTTTATTGTCGGCTGACTTATGACTGTATTTATGATCTTTTAATATTTTATGATGTGCTGTTTTTTTTATGTAATCTCGTCGTTACTCTCTTGTCTAATATTTGAGTTGTATATATATGTTTTATATAGTTTATACTATACTTAAAATACGGAAAATGCCACTCAGATATACATCTAAGTGGCATTTCCCGTATATTTTTAAGAATTTTTGCATTTTAATCTGTCTCAATCTATCAAAAATACCTGTAATTTACATACATTTTTAACAAGTTTTTGACATTGATTGTCGCTGAGATAAGAATGTCACTAGATTTTGAACGTTTTTAACAACGCAAATTGTCCTTCAGTTCACTACGTGTGCATATGTTTTTTGTGCATTATCCAGTTTATCTGTAAAGAAGACCCTTACTTGACATTAGTCAGTTTCATACTAACTAATATGTGTTTTGCGAATATGATCCTTATAGTTACTTGAAATTGTCCAGCTGACAGATGTCAGGAACGCATTCTTCCGGCGGCTGGACTGTAACGGTCTTCTTTACACATAAACTGGATAATGTACAAAAAAAAAACGCATACGTAGTGAACTAAGTACAATTCACGTTATTAGAAACGTTTAAAATATGATCGCATTCTTATCTCAGCGACAATTAATGTCAAAACCTTGTCAAAAATGTAGGTAAGTTACAGGTATTTTTGCCAGATTCAGACAGATTAAAAGCGAATATTCTTAAAAATATGCGGGAAATGCCACTCAGATAAACATCTGAGTGGCATTTCCCGTATTATATAAAAAAAACTGTAAATATAACTCAAATATTAGACAGGAGAATAACGACGAGGTTACATAAAAAACAGCACGTCATAAAATACTGAAAAACCATAAATACACTCATAACTTCATAAGTCAGCTGACAATAAACCAAAAGAAAATAACACCACGTTTTGGCAAATAATGGATGTATAATAAATAATGGATGTATAATAAATCATTGTAGCCATTCTTTACTCATTTTGTCATAAATGTATGATTCTAACAATTCCAAAATGTTAGGCGCTTGGCAAATTGGCACCAAACTTTAAACAAAGTAAATAATGTACAGATATATAATACAAACACAGTACATAATAGAAACTGCATAATACCGGCTTAAGGCTCAATAATTTGGCGAATGGCGCATTGAGTATTATTTGCATTTATTATTGGGGCTTTGAGGAAAAAAGAAATAATTAAAGACGAGGTCGCGTGCCAACGTCTCCCCGATTGAAATCATGTAGCGTTCGCAAAAATGGCCATTGGGCTGTACAATAATGGACAACTTCCAGAAATATAAGTAGAAAAAGTTTCAAAAGTAGGAACAGTTAGAGGGGCTTGTGGCTAAGTAATTTTATTATGTCTTCATCATCCCTATCACGAGCAGCCTTGTTCCACCCATTGCTCCAATACTCAGCAATGGGTGGAACAAGGCTCCCTTTTGCCTTTTGCATTATGTCTTATTTTGGAATAACTCTGGCTAAACTGCTTCCAGGATTTTAGTGACTTTTAAATATGTTATTACGCTTTCATATAATGCAAGTAACTTATGCAAAACATGTGTGTTAAACAAGAACGCATCACATGAATTATATATGTGAATATTTAAGTATTGTAGTAGAATACTTTATGAAATAAATTCAGGAAGTAATAAATGTATAATATAAGATATAAATGTCTACCCAAAGCATAAAAAAGATATTACTTTCAACTTACTTAAGATTATGTTCATATTTTTATTTTTTGTATGAACAGGCTATTTTATTATCTATAAACCAATCTCTGCGCGGCGGCGCGGGTGAGCGTGACGCATATTTGTATGGCGAAGGTCAACAGCGATTACCCGACCCTTAAGCGATCGTGCATATGACGATGGTGCACGTTGACCTAACTGTCAGCTATCCTGACAAATGCGTGCACTGACTGGATAGGTCTACTCAATCTGTGTAGTTCTTTCCTCAAAAGACCATTTCAGACACCAATCTACATGGTCTTCACATGATCTGACCAAGATTATGTCTGGACTTTAAAAGAGACCGTGACCTCTGAGTTTGTTTCGGCCTTTCTTCTGAAAGTAGTCAGATAGGAAACGCCGAGCTCATCTGGTTTTTTTTTTTTCTAAATATGATTGACGTGTAAAAGTGTTTGTACAAACCTACTTACAAAAAATAAAATCATCATTTCATTTCAATATATTCAACGAATTATGTTTCTTAAATAGGTATTATAAAATATAGATAGATATTCTTATTAAAGTATTTTTTTGCTATCTCTACTTTACTTAAGATGAAAATTATTTGCCTAAACACCCACTCTGGTACCCCCGAAATGAGCATTTCTTTTTCACAATTTGCTATTGCAATTATGGAAATCAAATAGGGGGCGTCTTGGCGTCTTCACATTTAATTTTGGTAATAGGTACCTACCTCTATCTTATGTATTAATTATACATAGGCACGTATATAAAAAACAGGTTGAAAGATGTTTCGTGTAAGCCAATAACGGTTTGGCAAAGTAAGCTGAGCTGATTAGAAAATAACCATTTAAGACGCTGACAACACCTAACCGCGGTCACTGTCAGATTGCATAGAAAAGAAAGAGAAGCGCGATGACACAACGCAGTAATTTATTGCAAAGTATGAAGCAATTATCTATTTACTCAAAATTGAGTAGAGTAATCGAAAATAAAACAACCAAGTTCTGCATTCAAATAAGACGTTCTTGTTATTAATTAAATACGTAACGTATGTTGATATTTAATACAGATATTTTGGATTAGATCTCAAGGTAAGAGGTTATACACAAACTATACAGATTTGGCAATTATTTTTCTTAAGAAAAGCCTCTTTTGGTCAATTGGGTCTTGTCAGCGCCTTAAAGCACACATACATAAAATAACAATAAAAATCTAAATAATGATCTTCTCTCTTTTTCGTGTGGTCAGTGACTACCAGGGCCTCAAGTCTGCTATTACAATAGTGTCATAATGGTCTGTTCCGATCCTCAATAATGACGCCATTATATTAGTAGATTACCAAACTCGTCAAAATCAACAATTATGAAATCAATAATAGACCATTCTGACACTATTGTAATAGCAGACTTGAGGCCCTGGTGTCAGAGTTTTTATGCCACCCATGGACCTCTGACTTGGCTTCACATGCCGTCGAGAAATATCTCTTGCTTCGTCACGATGTTTTCCTTCACCGTTTTTTAGGCAAGTGATAATTAATTATACAAAAGTCAGAAGTGCGTGCCTAGGGGTTCAAACTCGAGACCTCTCACTTGGCAGTCCGACGGTCACACAATTAGGCTATCACTACTGTAAGTTAGTTAAAATCCAAGATGAACGAAAGTTCAGGCAAGAACTTGTTGATTGTTTTTGCGTTTTTGCTATAGAAGTGGTTCAAAAATGTATATAGGAAAGCACATAGATATACGAGTAGGTAGACAACGACTTCATTATCCCATACCTATTTATTTTCAAATATTAACCCCCCAAAAAGAACCCCTCAATATTCAAATCAGTTAATCTTCAAAATCGACTAGAATATCAGCTTCATGTTCTCTAATTAATTTCCTAGAGCGACTGAGAGAAAAAAAAATTGAATTAAGGGGTGGAAAATTTTTGTCGAAACTTAAATAAAAATGCAGATAGGTGGAAGTTTGTTAACAAGGGGGGGGAAGCAACCCCCTTTGAAGTTCGCAAAGAGCACGCGAGCGTAAGGGGCGGCGTACACTTAGGGGTGAAAAATAAGTCTCCCCTTAAATAAGATATCAGCGAAATTGAAATTGTTGAGGCGAATATTTTTTGGTTGGTTATTTACCTACTCTTTTCTCGTGATTCTATGTGAAAGGTGATAGGTACTTGCACAAATACCTAATTTCTGCAGTTACCTATCACGGCCTCTAATCTATCTACATCTTTAATAATAATAAAGCTGAAAAGTTTGTTTCTTTTGTTTGTTTGTTTGAGCGCGCTAATCTTTGGAACTACCCGTCGTATTTGAAAAAATCTTTTTGCCTTTGATAGTCCAATTCTTGAAGAAGGATTTAACATCACGCTAAGATCCGCAGGAGCCGAGCAAAACCAAAAAAAGGCATTTATGGGGACTGCCGAAAGAAATGAAAACTTAAAACTTTAAAATTACATATATATAAGAGTATACATTTACACAGGTCGCTGCCCGTCGCCAGTCTGGAGCAACACGTCACTTTAGCGTGTCGGTGACGCGAACTCTCACCGGGACTAAAGAAGTTTTAACTTAAAAAAAGTCAGATAAACGCTAAGTGAAAATGAAGTAATAGCGCGGGCAGGCGATGCGATGCGACGCGGTGGGTCGGCGGTACAAGAAATTCGCGAAACCACGCGGACGAAGTCGCGGGCAGAAGCTAGTACTTTTATATGAGAAGTGAAATGAAATGACATTGTTTATTCTGTAAATAGGACATCGGAATCACTTTTATACGTCATATTAAAAAAAAATCCAGATGGAGTGCGAAACAAATTCAAGGGCAAAGTCTCTTTTAGAGTCCAGACATAATCTTGGTCAGATCATGTGAGGACCATGTAGATCCATGTCTGAAATATTTTGAGGAAAAAACCACACAAATTTGAGTGGACCTGTCCAGTCAGTGCACGCATTTGTCAGTAATCGTGTAGCTCAACTCAGAACTTAAGGAGCTCAACGACTCGACGAACAATACCATGTAAATGACATTTGGGTAGGCCTCACATTCACAATAATTAAAGTAATATATTACTTTTCAAGGTTAATTTTTAATGTAATTTTGTATAAGTATAGTATTCAGCAATGTCTAATATATAAAATTGTGTAAAATGATGCTTTTGCATAATAATTAAAATGTCCAGTTATACAGTTTTATGAAAAGGCTTAGCAGAGCGAGCAGCTTATTCTCAAGTGGCAAAGTTCTCTACGGGGCTCCTGTATGGGTGCGCTCTCATGGCGACATGGAGAGCACGGTTGTCGCAACCCAGTGCTGGGCACGCCACGATTGCGGCGATAAGTCCCCTCTTTGAGGAGTGGCTAGAGAGGCGCCATGGCGTCCTCACCTTCCGCCTGACGCAGGTCCTCACCGGACACGGCAGCTTCGGGAGGTTCCTGTGTCGGATAAGGCGGGAGGAAACGCCCGGGCGTCACCACTGTGTGGATCGCCCGGAGGACACGGTGGAGCATACGGTGGAGGTCTGCCCGGCTTGGGCAAAGCACCGCCGTGTCCTCGTGGTGGCGATCGGCGGCAGAGATCTCTCGCGTCCGGCCCTGGTTCAGGCCATGGTACGGAGCGAGAGGGCATGGGCAGCCGTGACCTCCTTCTGCGGAGCAGTAATGCTCGCAAAGGAGGAGGCGGGACGGTTGAGGAAAAGGCAAGTTTCGCGCCCTCTTGCCCCTAGCCGCCGCAGGAGACGCCCTGGGTGTCGGGAATCCCGGGCGGATTTCCGGCCACCGTAGGCGCCGGCTTGCGGACGGTGAGCAATGGGTAGCTCACCGTCCGGTAAGGACCACGCCCGGGTCGACAGCCAAGAGATGTCGTCAGCACAAAGGTAGGGGTCCACTAGGGCCGATGCCTGCCGGGGTCGCGGGAAGGTACTTATGGGTCACCGAGGCCCCCGCAACACAGGCAACGGAAGGAATACGGGTGGGTTTTAGTCAGTAAGAGTCTGACACACCCTCCCGCTACGCTCAGAGCGGTAGAAGTTATTTGATGATTTCCCACGGTAAAAAAAAAAAATTGTGGCAAAGTTATCAACACGCTTTGCCAGTTATGCTTTGGTCAAACTCTGGATACCCTTTTGCTTATAAAGACTTAATTCTTCTCTTCTCAAAACGAGCCAAAATCAAAATCAAAAGTCGTTTATTCAAACTAGGCTGAGAATCAGCACTTTTCGAACGTCAAAATTAATAAGACAGTCCTCCAAAACGCCCACCCTTCACCACTTCCTAGTGAAATAGCTGGGAAGAAGAAGTGGCCAACAAACTCCCCAGCAGCACAGCTGTCTGTTCAGTTAGAGAAAAGAAAATGGATTCTATACAACAGTATGCAAAACAATTTACATTACGTGCAACATAAAACATTAAATTATTAGCCATATGTCAGCTAGCACACCACTATACCAACAAAAAAAAAGAAAAGAAAAACACCGAAAACTATTCTCAAGCAGAGATAAAAACGTAAACAGAACTTAATACCTAAATAAAAGCCTCCAAGCATAAAGGGCGTGCCCGCTTACATATAGCTATAGCTGTAACAGTCACAAATGATGAACTAGGACCATCAAAGTATAATAAATAAACAGTTAATTACTAATAACAAAACAAAACAATGGTCAGCAAGACGACCAGTCACCACAAGCAGCACCCGTTCACGAGCATAACGCAAAAATCAGCCATTACCCCCCTCGCCATATTACCTATCAAGTGCTAGGATATGCTCCATGTACCCCGCTATGTAAAAATTATTCATTTGATATTTTAAAGTCTCTACTGGACACATTAGAAACTTAAACTGTGCGGTTATATTGAAAGTTCAAAGTTACAATAGAAGTTCTAGTGTGGTTATTACCCTTTAAAATTACGTTTCTTTCAGTTAGTTAGAAGTTTATTATATTTATAAGTAGATACAGTGATTTGTGGTTACATAATAATAGAGCTAAAGATGAACCTAACAATTATAAGTCCCGTAAAACCTTTCAACAAATAATTCAATTGTTGACTTACCTAACACCTTTTAAAAAACATATTGATCCCCTATTAGTTTAGGCTCGTGCCAAATAAATAAATGTTCCAATAGAAATGGATCAACACCTCTATTGATCAAATCGATCCTTAAGTGACAACAGGTAAAAAATACCCCTCGAATTATCATAAAAAAAGATTGCGCTTGCAGTTTTTTTTTTTAAGAACAAAAACCTCTTAACCGTTTTTGTTATTTAAATTTTTTTTGTTGGCAAAAACTTATCCGATGTGTGAACGGAATTTGAATTATGGGACCCAAGACTTTTTTTCTTGTTTTTTGTCATGTTTGCCACTTAACTCGCTTACGGTAGATGTATTTTGAATTAATGTTTGTGATTCATTTATTTTTTTGTTTTTAGAAAGAAAAACGTGGGACTTTCGTGAAGGACTCTTTTTTCGATTGTGATTTTTTGTGGTAACTTGCCGTGAGATAAATATACCTACTTTAATTTTTTTACTGTTAATCTTATGCATAACTAAACAAATAGTATTTTAAGAAAGGAGATATTTTTTTGCTGACGTGCTTTCTGTTTTGTGAATAAAACTTTGGGACAAAAATAATAAGTACAGTCACGAACGTGAATTACACTTGCCCTTAATTCAGAAGCGAACTTTAGGAAAAGACCTTTTTTCATAATACCTAATACTTTTCATTATTTCTTTTTATGGTTTCAAAAATACTTTATTCATATCATCATAAAATGTCTATAAATGTAAATACTTTAGGAGAAAATCGAGTAAGTGCAAAATTATTTATGCCCGTAACTGTACCAAATATTTTAATAGATAACATAACATCACGCTTTGTTTCCCCGAAGGGTTGGGCAGAGGTGTACCTACACCCACATTTCGCCAGTTCTGTTTTCAGTCCCATGTAATAGGGGGCGAGCCTATTACCATCAACCGGGCACAAATCCAGACTCCGGGCTGCTACTGAGAAATTCCAGATAGAAAAACCCAATAACACTTTCCCCGATCCGGGAATCGAACCCAGGACCTCATGCTCAGCAGTAGTATTTTAATAGATCTTTTGCCATATTTACGAAACGAAAGAATGCCAAACGAAAGAATTTGCTGTAACGGGCTGGGTATAGCTAATTTGTTCGTTCCGGCTAATTCTAGGCTGGCAAAAGATCTGACGAAAACTTTCAACCTAAAATAATCATTAGTCTTCACAGATTCATTCATAAAAATGAATTATTATTTTTTATTGTTGTATTTATTCATTATTATTTTTTTTTATTATTATTATTTATTTTATTATTTTTTTCCACATCCTCCCCTAAAATCTTTTACAAAACAATTCGGTTTCTCTCATTCTTCTCAGATGACTCCCGTTTCTCTCCAGCCTCAGCTACACATTACTTTTGCAGTTACACCGCTATTCCAACCTTGGGAGTTGGAACAGGTCCAAGCTAGTAGCGGCAGAAACCAGTTATATAAACTTGAACTTTACTCGTAGGTTATCAGAATTAGGGTACCGTAGCGAAATACTAAAACTTGGGCTATATTGTAACCTTATTTTATTTAATAATTATTTAAACCCGGCAATTCAGTCCGTAGTTAGCTTAAAATAAAGTCTTTTTTTTCTATCACCAGTAGGCTTAGCATGACGCTTTCTATTTCTTCGAAGAATAGACACAGCTCTTTCTATACAAAGTGACATTTCGTTTCTCCTTTTTTGACATCCCACGGTAGAAATCTTTCAACCTAAAAGAGGACCTAGATTTGTCTAGGTCCTAGGTTAGAAACGAAAGACAAGCTGACAGATTGTAGAAGGATTTCTACGGTGAGATGTCAAAAATGGAGAAACGAAATGTCACTTTGTATAGAAAGAGCCGTGTATATTCTTCGAAGAAATACAAAGCGTCATGCTAAGCCTGCAGTAGTTGTAACAACGTAAACAATTATTACAATATATTTTAAATTCCCTGTGTTATTATTTTCTACGGAACCATCGCCACAGAACAACATTTAGATTGTTTTTTTTTTCAACAGTAAGTAAATACTTCTACCTACTTGCGGCGTACAGCTTGGTTCACAGGGGGAATGTTTTCTTAAGATCAATGGAACCCGTTGCCTATGGGATTTTATGGAGAACCAGTTTCCGTACTTACATAACGTTTGCAGATATAATCTCTAGTATAATACGGCTTTTTTAGCTTTTTTCTTTGTGTGGAAGAAAAAACTTAACCGTGTGCGGATGTGCAAAAATATTTTTGGTGTTTGGAAAAAAAGGATCAGCTTCTTTGATTGTGCAGATCCCAGCAATTGACTGGGGGATAACCCCCAGTCAATTGCTCATTGGTCATTTTTGGTCCTACGCATAAGCGTAGGACCAAAAATGACCAATCCTTCTTTATTAGTAACTGGAAAAACCTGGTATATTAGATACTTATGTATACTAGCCCTCACCGTATCGACATGTATGTGACAGCGACTCAGACTAATTTTCATTTCTTTCGTGAGCTCTCTGGTGACTATCAAAGCCTAGTTACCTAATTAAATACTAAAGCTTATAATCTATTGTCTTTGATCTTGGTGTGAGTTATGGAAATAGTATGTACTATATTGTGTGTGACAATTTAAATTGTGACCTGCCCTGGCATCAAACAATGGACAACATTGTCAAACTTTGAACTTTTATTTGTTGAATAGGCTTTTGTATTAGTGTGTGTACTTTATGTATTTTTTTTTGTAATGTGCGTATTGTTCGTGCAGAATAAACAATTGTCTTTCTTTTCTTTCAAAATTAAGAAACCTTATTCGTTTAATCAAAACAGGTAAACTGAAGCTTGGTCCTAAACTTCGACAATTGGTGTCTAAATTATTATTTAGTTGTGATTGGTTTATAAATTCAGTGTTTCCCAGTAAAAAGCAAGCTAAAAAAATGGGGCAAAAGCTAGTACAAAGTCGGCAATAACGAGAGTCCAGTTTCACCCCCAAGTGCGGGGAAAAACTCAACCACTTATGAAACTTCGCAAAACTTTTAGAAGCTAATTAATTAAATTGTTTTATTAAACTCAGCGAATTGTTAATTGATTTCAAGAGTTAATTATGCATTTGCTCAGATGTATTTTTTTCTATCAAATATTTCTTTTAGCAAGGAATTTATACTGCTATACTTTTTGTCTGATATCTTTTTTATCTTTTAGACGAACGAGGATTGAAGAGAAGCATGAAAACATAAACGCATTTTTATTTAAAACACCTCTGAAGCACAGAGTGAATAATTATAAGCTTAAAGAAAAAAAAAAAAAATAAGAGCGAAAAATACTTTTATACTTAACACAAGTCGGAATTTCCCGTTTCGCTAACACTCGAGATACACTAACGTCCCTATTGATATCATTTAAGTCCTTTAAAGAGAGCTCTGTTCCTATATTTTAAGGTATATTTCACTAAGTAAACTTATTTGAGTAAGGATTTTTTATCTAAATTGCATAAATAACAATAATAATAATAATTTTGCCCACAAAATATTATCGTATGGCCAATATGGCATCCTGTAGGAAATCGGGTTGAATTAAAATAAAAGGATGATTAATACTTTTTGCTGAAATTACTAACTATATGTAGATATCTCAACAAATCGAGCGCATTAAAAAAAAAAACGAGAACCCTGAACAATCCAATGAACATGTAGCATTATATATAGATCTTTTACTCTATAGAATTGCACACAATGGCGACACAACCCCAAAATCGATACCTATTATGTACCAATAGAGACGAAAAATCAAAAACGGGGGTGAGCGATGGACGACAAAAACCCGCGAGGGTGGAACTTCACCCCTAAGATTTTTTTCGTCATTTTTTTAACTGGGGGACGTAATCACAATGGTTAGTACATCATTATGTGCTTATTTATGGGTGTTCGCCCCCATGAGTCGATAGTTATCCAGATGAAAAATTGGTATGTATTTAGTTTGTGAGATAAATTATGTACCGATGAAAGTAGTTAACGTTCGAAATGTAAATGATACGGTTTCCGAAAGAAGTTCCTACTTCAAATTGATAGTTTACCACAGAAAAAATATTATATTCCATATTCAAAAATAATAATGGGAAGTACCTAAATAGAGCTACAGATTTTTGAATTTTAA
Source organism: Atethmia centrago (assembly GCA_905333075.3). Taxonomy (NCBI): domain Eukaryota; kingdom Metazoa; phylum Arthropoda; class Insecta; order Lepidoptera; family Noctuidae; genus Atethmia; species Atethmia centrago. Next base: position 24,255,613 of record HG995384.1, read on the forward strand.
TATCAATTATGTGGAAGAAAGATTGTTAAAAGAAACTTCAAAAGATCATCATCTGCCTAGCCTTTTCCCAACTACGTTGGGGTCGGCTTCCAGTCTTGACGGATACAGCTGAATACCAGTATTTTACATGGAGGGACTACCTATCTAATCTGTAATCAGATACCCTTTGACCCCAGATAACCAGTCTTACTGGTTATCAGACTTTCGGGCGTCTGACGACCCAAAGCTTAAAAACACCATTATTTATTTTTTTTGGGTTGTACTGTTTCCTGAATGATTTGTATTCAATAATGAAGTAGGATAATAAATCTAGTCACCATTTTCGTCACACACTGGAAAGTCACACAGGGGAAGAAAGGTACCATGATCTATCTAGATACTATTCCAGAAGCACAAACGTCCACAAATTATTGATTAAACATCTAATTTTTTGCACAACTGCTTACACCATGAGGCATATGCACAACGGGGTAATCAGAATAATTAGTAACAAGCACCTGAAGTCGTAATTTAGCGTCCACACAATGTAAAGGCGTGGTTTCTGCTAGTAGTAATTATTTCTAGCTCCAAGTCTATTGGTTAACACCCACCATACAATGTTTAAGGCGTCGCGATTGCCACAAAGATAACGCTGACTTTTTATGGAATATAAAGTGTTTGATGCTCGTGGTATATAATTTATTTTGTTACACAGTGGATTTATTAGAGAATTACAATTAGGAATAAAAAAGTGACCAAGTGCGAGTCGGACTCGCACACAAAGGGTTCCGTACCCCCGTACAATATTTAACACTTACATAATTTATTTTTGTTCTTGTAAAATAAAATAAAATTAAAAATTAAAGGGTCTCCCTTTAATTTCTCACTTTATTTTATTTTTATTATTTGTAGTTATAACGGCCATAGTAGTACCTACTGTGTAACGGGTTTGTGGCTAAGTAATAAAAGCCTCACGGGTCGATCGATCAGGTTAAGCTATACTTGCCGCGGTTGGTCCGTGGATGGGACATCTTTACAAACCAAGACGAGGGGTCTTGGTAAATGCCTCAGAAAGCACGTTAAGCCGTTGGTCCGGCTGTCATTCGTGGATCTTTGACAGTCGTTACGGGTCGTTAGAAGCCTGTAAGTCTGACCACCAGCCTACCAAGGAGTATCGTATTACTCAGTAACTGCATTGTGGAGTTCAGATAGGCAGTCGCTCCATGTAAAATACTGGTATTCAGGCAGCTGAATAGGATGGATGAACTGGATGCAGATCCAGTTACACTAGAAGCCGATCCCAACATAGTTGGGAAAAGGCTAGCAGGTGATGCAGATGATAAGTAGGTAAGTAGTACGTACCTACCTACTTTGTGAAAATTTCAATTGTCTACGTATTACGGTTTAAAAGATACAGCCCTGTGACAGACGGATGGACGAACAGCAGAGCCTTAGTAATATGGCCCCGTAGGCACCCTTTTTTTTTTGGGTGTGAAATTATCAAATAACTTCTCCCTCTCTGGGCAGAGCGGGAGGGTGTGTCACACTCTTACTGACTAAAACCCACCCGTGTCTCGGGGCAAGCTGGATCGCCTCAACGCAAATGTACATGTACATCTGTGGTGGGGAGACCCAGACAGCCACGCACTTCTTCTCTTGCAACCGAGCGGGTGGGCAGGTTGCGGATAGCCCAACTCCGGCTGCGGGACCGACTGTTAATGTCGACCCCGCACCCGGAGCATCTCGAAAGAGATCCCGGACAAGAGAAGCTCCCGAAGGCCAAATCCCAGGCTCAGGGAAACCTATGTTACCTTGTCCTATGCTCCTATCACCAAACAAACCATCCCTCCGCATACATAGATCCCGTCGGTCCCCAAATCCCTAGGTCAAATCCCAGGCGTAGGGTGACCCCCAAAACCACACCACCTCACCTAACCATGCCTTCCTTCCTATCCCTATATCCCGTCGATCCACGAGGAGGGGTAACCTCGATTCCTCAAAAGCCCACCCCCCATAGCCAAAAAATATGCAGAACGAGGAAAAATCTACCCAGGTGGGTCCCGGCCGAGCCGGGGAATCCCACACCGCTTCGGCGGTCAGCCCCCATCGTATTCTGGGGGGGGCATCCGACTGCTCTTTGGTGCCGCGCTCTTCAGCGCGGCCGGCTGCTGACTCAGCGCCCACAACACAGGCTGCGACTTACGCGCCATCCCACCCTACCACGGCTGCGACTAGTGCGCCAACAATCTCAACTCCGGCTGCATCTCACGCGCCAACACCCACTACGACGTGTATGCCTACCACAAGTCTCTGGCAACAGAGCCTTGTGCGTAACAGCATCACCAACCCGGACAAGGACCAACTACAACACAGACAGAGAGTGACGGGGAAGGAAGACGGACCTGGCAGCTCTAACACTTTCCCGGCCGATGGAGTACGCATGCTGTACAAGCGCGGAAAAATCATGGCTCGAGGGAAGAAAGTAGGCGACCGAAAGCGCAACACTCGCGAAGGCTCTAGCCAGCGCGAAGAGCGATCGGACGCCGAAGAGGTAGTACGCGACCAGCCACGTGTACGCGAAGGGGCAACCCAGCGCGGAAAACGGCCGGACGCGGAATCACGTGACCAGCCGCAAGTACGCGAAGGGGAAACCCAGCGCGAAAAGCGGCCGGACGCGGAACTATGCGGGCGAGGGCAAGTACGCGAAGGGGAAACCCAGCGCGAAAAACCTCCGCACGCGACTGAGCCTGCCGGGGCCGCCAGCCGACCCCAGGACACCGACTTGACCCACGACCGACCTCGACCCCAAAGGAAGAGGGGTAAGCGCGCTGGATCCTCACGCCAACCGCTACCGGCGAGAAGCACCCAGACGGGTACCTCCGATCCGCAGCCTGGACCAAGCGGTACAGGGCCGGTGAAGAGGGAGCGCCCCGACGACTCGGCCTCACCGAGCACGCTTCAGGGGGACGCCAAACGCGTGAGGGTCCACTCCGCCCAGTGAGTGCAGAGGACCTACGCGCGAGCCACAAAGGACATTCCTGCGCGGCTGGCCGTAGCAATCTGCTTCCCTACCCCCTCTAGAGACCTGACCAAGGAAGAGGCCATACACATCAAGACCAAACTTGAGAGCCTTATGCTGGACACGGACTCCACATCGCAGCTCCCTGCCTTCCGCGGCTACCCTCGGGTAGCGGAAGGCACCGTGCAGTTGTGGTGTGAGGACGACCATGCTCTGACCTGGCTGACTCAGAACGTGCCCCGTATACAACTCCCAGACACCGACCTTACCCTAACGGTAATGAAACAGACCGACGTGCCGACCCGTGCCCGAGCCTCACTCTTCGTCCCACGCTACAAGGGGGACATTGCCCGGCTCCAAAGTATTCTGATTCGTCAGAATACTTGGTACGACATAGGCAAGTGGTCGCTGCAAAGGGCAACTACCGTCGGTGGCGACAACTATGGGACATATTTGACCCTAGGTGTACCACCGGAGGAAGTTGAGAAGGTCCTAGCCCGGGAGCGTCGGATATCGTACCTGCTTGGGTCGATATACGTACGCTTCTGGCCCACGACCCAACCCCCTGACACCGCGACCCAACCCCCTGCCACACTGACCGAAACAACGACGGACCTGACTGTGACGATACCGACGTCAACAGACACACTGGACACGGACATGGACAGATTGGAGGAGGTCATGGCCCGAGCGGCAATGGCCGACGAAGACGAAGCCATACCGCCAACATCGCCCGGCTGGAACGAGCAACTGTTAGCCTCGTCACCGGGCGGTCAACACGACGACCAGCATAGGGCGGAGGGAGCGGAGGGATTGTCCGATGGATCCATCTCCGACTAACTCCACCCCACCGTCGCCATCGCCCCCCCTCAACATCATACAGACAAACCTCCAGCATAGCCAGACTGCCACGGCTAGTTTACGCAGGGCGCTGGAGGTAACACCCCGAACCATCGCACTGATCCAAGAGCCTTGGATCAGGAATAATAAAATATGTGGCCTCGGTAACATCGGAGGTAAGCTGATCCTGAACACACACAGCGCAGACAAGCCAAGAACCTGCGTCTACATACCCAAAGGAATTCCTATCACACCACTTACTCAATTCTGTTCCAGAGACTTAACAGCTGTCAAGCTCCACAGCGATGGTAGCGCTCCAGATGTTGTACTGGCCTCGGTGTACATGCCAGGCGAGGACGCAAACTGTCCTCCAAAGGAGATGGCCGACCTAGTGCAGCACTGTGAGCGCGCCAAACTGGAGCTGATAATCTGCACCGATTCGAACGCTCACCACCCTCTATGGGGCAGCGACGCACCGAATTCCAGAGGAGAGGTATTATCCACCTATTTATTTTCTACTAATCTTAACATCATTAACCGCGGCTCTGAACCCACTTGGGTCACAGTCCGAGGACAAACGATCATAGACTTAACACTTGCTACAGAAAACGCGACTAACTTTATTATGAACTGGCACGTATCGGACGAGCCATCTTGCTCGGACCATAGGAGGATACGCTTCACAATAACTACCAATACAAAGAAACCAACACCAAGGCGGAACCCGCGGCGCACCGATGTACCCGGGTTTAAACGTCTACTAGCCTCTCTATTAGATAGACACCTATCACAGGTAACTATAAGAGACCAAACGCAACTGGAATACACCGTGACAAAGTTATCAGAATATATAACCGAAGCATACCATGCATGCTGCAAACTAAGAGCGCCAAAAACCAAGGGCGAGAGGAACCCCTGGTGGAACGCAGAACTTAGTAAACTCAGAGATGCATTGCGGAAACAATTCAACAGAGCCAAAAACACCAGACTCCCGGACGACTGGGAACTATACAAAGAAACCCAATATGCATACAAAAAACAGATTAGAACCGCCAGGAGATCTGCTTGGCGGAAATTCTGTGAATCTATAGAGACAAATAACGAAGCCGCTAGGGTAAGGAAGATCCTGGCAGCAGACCAGGACCGAACTCTTGGCGCGCTGAAAAAGCCTGATAATTCATACACACTAACCGACCAGGACACCAGTAAGGTCCTTCTCGAAACCCACTTCCCAGACTGTAGACTCCTGGAGGATGGGAGGTGGGAGGCTGAACCAGAATGGACCCCAACGGATCAGGACTGGTCCACAGCCCGCAACATAATAACAGAAGACCGGTTAAGGTGGGCTATTGACACCTTTCAGCCGTACAAGTCCGCAGGGCTGGATGGCATTTTCCCAGCCCTGCTGCAGTGGGGGGTAAATCATCTGGTGCCATTGCTGACGGAGATTTATCGAGCCTGCATGGCACTCAGGTACATACCCCTCGCGTGGCGCGAGGTGAAAGTCATTTTCATACCGAAACCTGGCAAAACCGACTATACACAACCTAAAGCTTATAGGCCTATAAGCCTCACATCCTTTCTACTGAAGACCCTCGAGAGACTTTGCGATAGACACATTCGAGACGGACCACTTCGAGCCAAACCCCTCCATAAACAACAGCATGCGTATACCACAGGCAGATCAACAGAATCCGCGCTGCACAGCGTGGTTTCCAAAATCGAATGCGCAGTGGATCACAAATGCTCAGCACTGGCCGCCTTCATTGACATCGAAGGCGCCTTTGACAAAACGATGTTCAAAAGTATCAACACGGCCCTTGACAGGCACAGCATAGACCAGACCATAAGTGGCTGGATCTCAAATATGCTTAAACTGAGAGCGGTACAAGTCACAGTGAACGACACCACCAGGGCCATAGTGGCGAAGGGCTGCCCACAAGGTGGCGTCCTCTCGCCACTCTTATGGAACCTGGTTGTCGACAGTCTTATCAAAACACTCAACGATAAGGGTTACTTCACCGTAGGCTACGCGGATGACTTAACCATAATAATAAACGGCACCCACGAGAATACCCTGTGCAACCTTATGCGCCAAGCCTTAAAAATAGTAGAGGTTTGGTGCAATAAGCACCAACTATCAGTAAACCCTACAAAAACCGAATTGGTTCTTTTCACAAAGAAGAGGAAATTGCCGCTACTACAGCTACCACGATTCTTTGGAACCACCCTAAGCCTATCAACTGAAACCAAATACCTGGGCATTTTCTTGGACAAACAGTTGAATTGGGCAAAACACACCAACTACATCATTACAAAAGCCAGCATATCACTGTGGCAGTGCAAAAGACTGCTCGGCAGGAACTGGGGAATTAACCCCAAGATTACCCACTGGCTATTCACCACGGTCATCCGGCCAACTATCACATACGGCTCACTAGTCTGGTGGCCCAGGACAGACCTGAGCACAGCCCAAAAAGATCTCGAAAAACTGCAACGGTTTGCTTGTGTAGCAATCACAGGCTGTATGAGAACTACGCCCACCGCCGCCCTACAGGCGATGCTTGGATTGCCGCCTCTGCACCTCATCGTGCGAGAGGAGGCAGCCCTGGCCGCCTTTAGGCTTAACATAACAGGGACCCTGAGCAAAGACTCTAGAGTCAAGCACATACGCATAAGGGAGGATGCGATCAAACGAAGACCGATGATGGCATCACCCTGCGACAGAGCCCCAAAACTACACTGTTTCCAAAAGCACTACAACATAATACTCACAGAAGAACGGTGCGACTATTCAGGCCCGCATGAGGTAAGAGTATACACCGATGGATCAAAGACCAACTCCGGAACCGGAGCTGGCGTTTTCTCACACGACCTTAACATAGATATATCCTGTCCGCTGGGAATGTTCAACACCGTCTACCAGGCGGAATGTGTGGGCATTATACAAGCGGCGTATGCCATAGAAGCCAGGAGAGTTACTGACACTCATGTACGTATACTCTCCGACAGCGCCTCAGTTCTCCAATCCCTAGGGAAGAAACATAATACCTCGAGATTAACACAAGAATGTCACAATGCGCTAGAACGTATAACGGTATTGAACCGCAACACAGTGACACTGCAATGGATAAAAGGACACAGTGGATCCCTGGGCAATGACGCAGCTGACGAACTAGCCAGGAAAGCATCCGGCACGTCAGTCTGCGGACCAGAGCCAATCGTGCCCATCCCCTTCAACCAACTACGCAGGTGGCTACAGGAGCTCACCCACACACAAGCGGAGAGCTGGTGGTCCTCGGTACAGGGGTGCAGACAGTCCAGGGAGGCTATGCCATCCTTGGATAGCAAGTTAACCAGGCGCCTGTTACGCCTGAACAGGACCGGCCTGCGCCTGTTGGGACCATCACGGGGACCATCACGGGCCACTGCTCGCTAAACAAACACTTCCACACAATAGGCATAACGGACAGCCCTCTGTGCAGGGCTTGCATGGAGGCAGAGGAAACAGAAACCCTCGGGGCACCTAGATCCTACACAGAGGTTCTAAACAGACCAGGAGATGTTATCAACTTCTGGAGGGAGGTGGGCTGGTTGGAATAACCACCAAAAAACGGCCGCCATGGCCCACGCACAATGGTCCACTTGAAGGACTAAGTGCGGAAACCAAACCCTCTAACATAACATAACATAACATAACATAACATAACAACCCACCCGTGTTCCTTCCGTTGCCTGTGTTGCTAGAGGCCACGGTACCTCTTTCGGGCTTTCCCGCGACCCCGGCAGGCATCGGCCCTAGCGGACCCCTACACTTGTGCTGACATCTCTTTGAGGCGCGCGTGGAACACAACGCGCCGTCGACCCGGGCCTGGTCCTTATCGGACGGTGAGCTACCTCGTTGTCACCCTTGGAGTACGGAACCCTAAAAAGTGGATATTATGCGTCGAAAGAAAGTGGCTAATGAATGGTTTGGTGTTTATGTTGTTTTCTACTCCTGAATCAAACGGAAAGCTAATGGTGGAATCGTAGATAGATGGGGTTTTGATATGCACGCGCCGACACGCACTACAGTTTTTGACATTTAAATAATGGTTAATAATGGTTATGAATTATTTATTTATTTCACAGTTTATGTATACACATATAAACAGACAAGAAGAAAGGAACAGAAAAATACGTACAAAGGTGATGCTAATTTCTAAAGAAATCTCTTCCAGCATACCTGCGATAGGACAGTTGACAAAGAGATGTAGACACCGTGTGTAAGAGTAGAAGAGAAAACAAAATACATAAAATATAAAGTTCGTTTTTTAATCTCAGAGACTAATGTGACATTTCAAATGATTGTTGTTTGGTTTTTCAATATGGAGTTTGACATTTGCACCTGTCAAATTAGTCTCCGAGATTAAAAAAAAACAGACTTTACGTACTACGTACAGTGGAAGTAAGACTGTAATATACTTATATATAATTAACTTATATAATTACGACTGCCTCGTTGGTCTAGCGGTCGCAAGCGCTACTGCTGAGCATGAGGCCCTGGGTTCGATTCCCGGGTCGGGCAAAGTGTTATTGGGTTTTTATATCTGGAATTTCTCAGTAGCAGCCCGGAGTCTGAATTTGTTCCCGGTTGATGGCAATAGGCTCGCCCCCTATTAAATGGAACTTAAAAACATAACTGGCGAAATGAGGGTATACCTACTACGTACACCTCTGCCCAACCCTTCGGGGATACAAGGCGTGAAGTTATGTTGTGTTAATTATTTTTGGGATAACAAAATACCTACGTATATTAAAAATGACAGAAATCGATTCAGTTAACGATTCTGAACAAACTACTTTCATAATATGGTATCAATTCAGTTACACTTTTTATAATATTGAACTCTCTATGGTCGGCTTCCATCAGTGGCTACTGGACACAGATATTGTTAGTATGTACTTACTCTTTTTTTTTCGGTGGAAAATTACCAAATAATTTCTCCCGCTCTGGGCGGAGCGGGAGGGTGTGTCAGACTCTTACTGACTAAAACCCACCCGTGTTTCTTCCGTTGCCTGTGTTGCCAGGGGCTTCGGTATCCCTTTCGGACTTTCCCGCAACCCACAAGGTATCGGCCCTAGTGGACCCCTACACTTTTGCTGACGATATCTCTTTGAGGCGCGCGTGGAACACGACGCTAGTATCTACTCTTGGAAAATAGTTTGGTGATCGCATCTCATTCTGTCAGCAGACGTTCTCTTTTTCAAAACACGTGCCTTCTTTTTTTACAAAATCAAAATCAAAAGTCATTTATTCAAACTAGGCTGAGAATCAGCACTTTCGAACGTCAAAGTTACATAAGACAGTCCCCCAAAAATGCTCGCCCTTCACCACTTCCCAGTGCTATAGCTGGGAAGAAGAAGTGGCGCAACAAGCTTCCCAGCAGCACACCTGTCTGTTTAGTTATATAAACTTGATTCTATACAAATCGTAAGCGAAGGAGGAGGCGGGACGGTTGAGGGAAAGGCAAGTTTCGCGCCCTCTCGACCCTAGCCGCCGCAGGAGACGCCCAGGGCGTCGGGAATCCCGGGCGGATTTCCGGCCACCGTAGGCGCGGGCTTGCGGACGGTGAGCAATGGGTAGCTCACCGTCCGGTAAGGACCAGGCCCGGGTCGACGGCGCGTCGTATTCCACGCGCGCCTCAAAGAGATGTCGTCAGCACAAAAGTAGGGGTCCACTAGGGCCGATGCCTGCCGGGGTCGCGGGAAGGTACTTATGGGTCACCGAGGCAACAGGAAGGAATACGGGTGGGTTTTAGTCAGTAAGAGTCTGACACACCCTCCCGCTCCGCCCAGAGCGGGAGATATTTGATGATTTCCCACCCTCAAAAAAAAAAAAAGCTTTGTATGAGAAGACGCTTTTACCTTTGTAGGGTATTATATTTATTTCATTATGTATGTGCACACTGTGAAATACATAGAGTACATAATTATTTATTTCGCAACACTTTACAGAGGGCCAAGTCTCGTACTTAACACGTTCAAATTCGTCCTACTTGTCAAAAAGTAGGTAAATAGGCTTGCGCGCTTTGACCACTCTTTTCTCCCTTCTCAACTCTCCCACCCTCCTTCTTATGTCTTATTTCCAATATCTATGTTCTTCACACGCTAAAATCTGCGTTCTTTCAACAATCTTCTCCTACTCTGTCGTTCTCATACTTCTGACTTTGTTCATCCTTCCTTTCATATTCAGTCCATTCTTCTCTGGAATGTGCTTCCTCTTGATATCAGAACGGCCACCAGTCGCTATGCATTTAACCGGAAAATGTAGAGTTATTTTCAAAACAAATAGCGTAGAATCATCTCAATTATGTATAGTATCTCTTTTCCTTGAATTTGTATGTACCTATATATATATATATATGTATAATGTAGGCATATATCGTAGTAAATATGTATGTATGTGTATTATAAGTTTGAAACCTATTTATGTACTTCTGTACCTATTCTATTTATAATCTATTATATTACCTTTTAATATTTTCATTATTATTATTTCCTCTCATAGCACCTGCCATCTTATCTCTTCACCACCCTTGGTTGACTGGTACCAAGAGAATGCCTAAGGCATTAAGTCCGCCTTTGTACCTAATTGTGTGCGAATAAATAAATCAGAGGGTTTTTGACAGATTGATACTGAGATTAGAATGCCAACGTTCGGGAAATGTACCTCAAATGTCTCATTAGGGTAGGTATGGTAAAAAAAAAAGTACGAGGGTCATAACCCGCGTACTTTTTTAAAATAGGTATTTTACTTAGGTATATATGTAGGTACCTATTATAAACATATTTATACATAAATCTAAGTAAAATACCTATTTCATATACCAAAAATATCTACTTATTTCCAATTATAAAAAACGTAGTCTCGTCTAGACTTAAAAGAAAAAATATTCATAGGCAAGATATCTTAATTAGTCTTATCTTAATCATATTCCACCACGAGCAAGCCTTAATAAAAGTTAATAAAACACCAAGAAAAAACTCAATTTATTTTAATTTCAACCCTAAATAATAAGCATACCTAATTATCAACCCTAATTAGTATTCTTACTTAGAAGAGAAAATTTTAAATCAAACTGCCATTCCACATCTCTTTTTACATAAAAAAAAAAAATGTTCTTTAAATGAACTTCACATCGTTAAAACTTATTTCTAACTTAAACTTGAAGAATAATAAACACGCGAAATAGAAATAAAAATCTCCCTCGTCACGAAAAATCGACATTGCGAGGGTGATTTCAAGATGGCGCCGGTGCCTCTTAGCACCCTATTTTTGTATTCTTCCCTCCCTCGCCTGTATTTATGCATTTCACCCCATCTCGCCCCCGCGTAAAAGTGCATCGAATACTACCTACTCTTCTGTGGTGTAACCTGAATATGTCCGTGCGACTAATTGAGTTCGTTTTATTTTAAATTATTGCATTTTCCTTTAGTCCTTCGGTACAGAAATAAATATTGACCGTGTTTAGTACAGGATCTCCTTGGTAGCGAACAATATTGTAAATAAAATCACTGAACTTTTGCCTATTTGCCCTGAAATTCATCAATTGCAAATTAGGATAATAATATAAAACTATCTATCAGCTAAATTGAAACTGCCAAAAAATATTCCCGCAAGTATTTCCTATACTACCTAATACTAGTTTCCTTAAATAATAACAAAAGTATACCATTGCTTCAAAACAGCTTTGTTTCGAATAGCACCAATTAAGTAATAAATCCAGTAACAAAACATTACGCAAGCCAATTAGGGAACCACAATCAAAAGTACTAAATTTATAATTTTCCTTTACAAATACCTCAACTGTGAATGCCAAGATAATATACTGGTCTACCTTAAGATTCTACATAATAAATTATAAATGAAACCGACATTTATTATGACTATTATGACCTATTCCCTAGTTGAATATTAATTAAATAGAGCAAGAATATGTAAATAACAGACAATATAATTAAAATAGTCGTTTATTAATATTAATAAAGTAAATGCAATCATGCAAACTACCTACTGTAACTAGAGTTCCTATCTACAGTCCAGCCGGCGAGAGAATGCGTTCTTGACATCTGTCAGTTCCATATTAACGAATACGTGTTTTGCGAATTTGATCCTTATAGTTACTAGAAATTATCCAGCTCACAAGTGTCAGGAAAGCATTCTCTCGATGGCCGGACTGTGAGAGATTGGTTCTATAAACAATGCATAATTCAATATCTTCATTAATTGCTTTTGTGCTAAACACAATCAATAATAAATAAATGATAATACATACATTCTTTATTGGCATAAAAAATGAAGCCTTGACTCCTTGACTAGGTAAAAACACCTGTGTCTTCACCCAAACAGTAGGTTCTGGATTTTATGCAATATACATCGTTGGACTTTACGACAAGCAATAAATATTATTTAAAATAGCAAAATCATTTTATACTTAATGAATTATTGTAAGCTTGTACTGTTTAATTGTATCAACTACTTACCTACAGATTACTAAAGAAAAAACGAGACATACCATTTAGAGCACCAATTTGAAAATCACCCATAGTATTCCACATTGCGCACCCACGATTGGGAAGTTAGGAAGGGGCATTAACTATTAAAAAAACATCGATTTTCGAGGTTGTTCGCCGAAAATATTAATAATTGTTGAGTTTTAAAAAGCTTGATATGCATGGTACACGGTAAAGGCCAGATCTGACGTCCCTTGGCGGAATCAAACTGCCCAACTGTCGGGCTATGTGAATGTAATATATTATTCAGTAGCACATTATTAGGTAGGGTTTGCATACTGATTGCAAACCTTGCACTTGATGAGATAAGATTATTATTGCAAACCCAGCTCAATCCTTATTCCTAACATAATCAGCCTGTATAATGTTCCCACTGCTGGGACACAGGCCTCCTCTCTGTGAGATGAGCCGTAATCCACCACGTGGGCCCAGTGCGGGTTGGTAGATGTCACATGTCTTCGAATTTTTTGGTTCTAGGACATGCCGGTTTCCTCACGATGTTTTCCTTCACCGTTTTGAGAGGAGTGGTTATGAAATAATTTACACAAAGTAAAGCGCCTGTCTGGGTTCGATCCTACGACCTACATCTCGTAAGTCGCGGCCGTTACCACTGGGCCACCACTGCTCACACTGCCTTATTCCTAACCTATATCAAAATAAATACCAGGTCATGTCATTCGTAGGTCTTTGACAGGCGTTACGGGTCGTAAGAAGACCGAAAGTCTGACCACCAGTCTTACCAAGGGAGGTCATCGTGTTATCCAGTACCTAACTGGGTTGTGGAGGTCAGATAGGCAATCGCTCCATGTAAAATAGGTATTTAACTGCATCTAATTAGACTGGAAGCTGACTCCAGCATAGTTGGGAATAGGCTAGGCAGATGTAATCAACTAAAATGAATCTGCAAGAAAATGTTTGTTTTTTAAGCTGAAATACTTGAACACAAATTCAATGAGATTATTTTTCGTCTTCAAACTCATTTAAAAAGACGTTTTTCAACTCAGCTGACGAAGCTGTTGAAAGTTCTAAAAATAGAAGTCTATTTTCAGATATATCATTTTGTGACAGATTTTAATTTTAGTCTCAAAGTAATGGACACTGCTCCCATTTGTAATTTTTTCTTTAAAAATATGCTTATCTATGGGCCTATAATCCCTGTTTTGACATTATCAGGATGAAGAAAAGATGGATGTGACATTCCCTTGTATCTATGTTAGTTTAGTCTTAGGACAGTACTTGAACGAGTACTTGAACGAGTACTAGTAAGATGAGCTTCAAAATCATCATCGTCAGTCAGCAGTTCAATGCATGACGTAGGCCAATATAGTATTAAAAATATGCCAGAAATAAGTAATTAAGATTTACAGAATAAGTAATTAATACAATTTTGCTTTTATTTCGTATCCATAAGCACATCGAACATTGCTAGGTTCCGAATTATATCTGTTTTGCTCCACCTGATAAATATTACCTACCACCTGAAGAACTTTATAATTAATCCATGTTTTTAAACTATCAAAAATATATAAGTGTAAGTATTCTATACTATTCCCATGAACACTAAATAAATAAATATTTACAGGAACACAAATAAAATCGCCCAAAAGTTGAATTCCTTCAAAACTAAACAAACATCCCTAACATTTCTCATAACAACTGGCAAGTTAACTAGCGCTAGTAACTATCCCGAGTAAGTGAATGGGGCTCAAGTGAAGTCTTCACGAGGGCACGTTCACCCCTCCCGGGGGGCGGGAACCGAGGGGAAGACACACCCCTAGGCACGCGGTGAAGTGCAGGAGCAAAACCATTTTATGAACATTGGCATTTATTACTCGTATTCAAATCGTTTTGACTGTCTGTTACCGATGGATTAGGCAATTAGACTCGAATCAAATGAAATATTTTATGAATACGTTTAATGTGGTTTAAGTGGTTTTTGTTAATTTATTTTTTATCAACTTCCGATGATCTTGTTTTAGTTTTTTTTTTTTTTTAATGTTGGTCCTTTCGTACGAAGCAGTTTAACTAAATTTGAAATTAAGCGTTGTTTTAAACGAATTTAATAGTTCAGGTGAGTTACGTGCATAGGTAGCAGGCATAACAGACGAAAATAAAAAGTGAAGTTTCATGCAAAGTGTCAAGTGGATTTTCACTTGGCCAATCATTAACTGTCACCTTTACCCTGCACAGCAACTGCCCTGCTTTCCGAATGATTAACTATGGCGGGCCAAATGTTCGAAACCCACAAAATCTCAAGCAAACTCACGTGCCAACTCTAGTTCAGCACCAGCACCTCACCGCGAGCTCTCCTTACTTCGGGGTCACCCCACGCCACTTCTTTCTCTTATTTCCCGGTTTTTTTTCGGCCGCCATTTTTGCGACGCATGCGCACTCTCTACCGCGGCATAGCATTCGTTGCCATCGATTTATCAGAAGCTATACGAGTAAATAAAAATGGGTATGTAAGACGTTTTTACCTATTTTTATTACCGAGATTTTTCTTTAAATATGCGGATTTGTTTTGTGAATTTGCTGCTTTGTGATTTCTGTTTGTTTTATGTGAAGATTGTGTATGTAGAACGTTGGTTTGTGGAGTTATTTGTTTTTTTTTATACCTACAGCAATGGATTGGTGTTCGTAGTATGCTGTCATTGGCGTAGAAGAAGCTACCTATCCTTTTGACATAACTGCTGGGACTCCTTTCATTATACAGGATGAGGTTAATAGGAGTGCAGATATTTTAGGAGGTAATCAGTTGCTCAAAATTGAACAACTTTCCCCAAAGAACATAGGTCGAAATCTTAAAATTGAAAATCGACTTTTCATACAAAGTTACTGGTCACGTGACTTATGTTTTTAGGAGCAGTTGTTTTTTTTTTAAATTTCCGCTTATGGTCCTTGGGGAAAGTTTCCTGTTAGTAGTTATCCTGTATTTAAGGCAGTATGGCCTCTTATTTTCCAGGAAACGGAAGACTGACATGATTGGAGAGAAAGTTGGGTCCTTATAATAGAAACTGACAGCACTGATAAAAATTCGATTACTTAGAACGTTTATTAATTTCTTCAAAAATGACGGATATTGAGAAAATTGCAGATACTTTTGCGTATTCTTCTCTTGCTTACTTATAAATTATTTTTGACGTTATAACGTCTTATAAATCGATGAACCCGGCTGCACGCACGAAAAAGTGTCACGTTCCGCCTGAGCCAAGCGTGCAAGCGAGAGCGTGGAACTAGCGATAGAGAGGCCCGATCGGCCTAAGCGTTCGGCTTGTGACGCATCTCTCTCTTGTTATCACGTAAAATTATCGTCTGTAAACCGAGTTTACAGACAACCATTTTTTTTTTACAACATTTACCAATGAGAAGTGAACAGCCTCTATCTTTGTCAGAAACCACAAACAAAAATTACCTGGGATGACCGATATTAAGCACAGGGCCGGATTTAGGGCAGGGCAACAGGGGCACTGGCCCCGGGCCTCCACAAAGAAGGGGCCTCCACAATTAGATTTTTCATTGATTGATATGAATAAAATACTACGTTTGTGTCCTTCAAAAAAAAAGAGTCCACAATCATAACTTCGTAAGGTTCCTTCTTTGAATTGTTTTTTTTTTATCTGTTTCACAAATTTTTCGGGGCCTCCACTTCTTGGTTGCCCCAGGGCCGCCACAACTTTAAATCCGTCCCTGATTAAGCAGCTTCCAAATACGAAAACCCCGTGACGGATTGCCGGTCATCATAATATAATCAAGAAGCAATTCCAACGGTACAGGGGTGCCAACTGCGCCTCGCAATATCCGGCCGTGCGGGTGGTAGACCGGTTTCAATCCGGCAGTGACGCAGACGCATGTATCCGGAGCGCTAATAATAAATCCACTATTTAAATAATTTTGGAAAAGAACAAAATTTTTCGAGTGGCCGTTTAGATTTCTTCGAATCTAAATGTATAAAATGGGATCTAAATCTACGATTTGCTAGAAGACCGGTGGCCGCCACATAGCGTCTGCAATGATGTTGCTAAAACGTAATTTATGAAAGTAAGTAGGTGTGTTTTTATTTTATTGTAATTATTAAAAGAAAAAGAAAGAATAAAAACACATTTATTTAGCACAGACTAAACGGCACACAATATAAAATACAGCAGATAAAAAAAAGTATTAAAAAATCAAATAAAAAGTGTAAAGCACGATGTAAGAAATTAGCAGGAAAATGTGCATCACGGCTGCGCGAAAAAGCGTCCAGCAAAAATGCCAGACAACTAGTGCCTGACGCTCGTTTTCAACTGGATCTGAAGTGTGAAGTGACGGATTAAGGAAAACAAACAGTAACGCATTACATTTTGTAGGAAGAAATACAAAAAGATACGGCCAAATGTGTAACCAACAACATTTTCCACGGAATACGCATAAAAAATAATCTTTACAAACCATGCTATTAAAACTAAAACCTACAAACTACAATAATTTAAGAAGAAAACATTTTTTGTGCTAAATAGTAAAACAAAAGTAGATTTAGCAAACAATGAAAGAAAAACTCATCAAGGCGTGCAAATCTTAATTAAAATTACTAGTAATTTCAAGTGTCAATACAATATTTTTGAATCTACCAACCGAAAGAGCAAACATATCGATATGGTGGAATTGCTTGTTGTGTTTTTCTAGAGTGCGTTTTTTGACACTGTAATGTTAAACCCATCATTTTCATGACAGCCGTCACTACGGCCCCTATGTGAAACTATAGCTTAAAGAAGATGCGCCAAGGTAACCCGCGAAATAATTTTTTCTTACATTTTTTGCAATTTCCAGGTGGGTGTCAGGTTATATGTTGATTAAAATTATGATTCACAACCGTAACAAATATGGCTTTACAGAATCTTAATCATTAGAATCAGCAATACAACTCCTTAAGTTAGAATTGGCCTGAAATGTCATGGTTTCATGAAACGGTCATTCAATAGGGTAATAAGAACTTAGAACGTTGTATTGATGATTTTTATGATTAGAATTATGTGGACAAATATTTAATACGGCCGCGAATCATATTATACTGACCTGCAAACAGCAAAAACTTAAGAAAATTTGAATTATGCGGGCTTGATGCTTTCGCCTTTAGGAGGAAGACGTAGAGTTGAGATTTTTATGTCAATAGGTGTTCCTCTGAACATTTATGACAGGCTAAATATGGTGACTGGACTTTATTCAGAATATTAGGATACCGTTTTTATCGGCTGATTCTTTGACGTTAGTAAATATTTGATCAATATTCCATGACTGCCTCGGTGGTCTAGTGGTTGCAAGCGCTACTGCTGAGCATGAGGTCCTGGGTTCGATTCCCGGGTCGGGCAAAGTGTTATTGGGTTTTTCTATTTGGAATATCTCAGTAGCAGACCGGAGTCTGGATGTGTGCCCGGTTGATGGCAATAGGCTCGCCCCATATTACATGGGACTTAAACATAACTGGCGAAATGTGGGTGTACTACAGGTACACCTCTGCCCAACCCTTCGGGGAAACAAGGCGTGATGTTATGTCAATATTCTTGAGAAAATGCCTTTAATTTGCACCGCGATTAAAAGCTGATTTTAATCCGATTTCAATAAAGGAGGAGATTTCGACGAGTTTTTACTAAAACTATTTAGCTTTGTTTAATTACTTCACTTTCCTATGCACCTGAAAGTTTATAGTTTCTATAACTTATTCATAAAAATAAAATGCTCTTTCATGAATGCATAAGTATGAGCATAGGAACTTCCACCCCCAATCAATTTGGTCTATTCAAGTGAACTTAAAACCAAAACAAGTCACTACCGAATTACTAAACTAACTTCAAAGAAACTTTGAAAGGTAACAAAGTCTTTGAAAAACCTTCAAACACGTACGCTTTTATGGATTTTCAAACAGAAACCCATGGGCAAGAGTACCTATTTCTTTAAGAACCCCTTTACATTTCAAAGGGGTAGTTAAAAGAAAATGCTAAATAACCCTCTGTGGATATTCAGTCGTGTGTAAAAATTAGGGGTTGAATTTCCCACCTTTGAGTGTATTTCTTTAAATTCTTCTTTACGTAATATCGCTTCATTGGTACCAAGAAAGCGCCATGGATAAAAAAATACTGGCACCACAAAAATACGATCGCTATTTTTAAAACAGCATTCAGCAGTGTATTAGATTGGGACAAAAACATAACTCTGCCCACCACCGCGAGGAATACCGGCGTGATGTGACATTTTTATGGTAAGCAGTACAGCGCTGTCAATCCTACAGAGCGAGCAGATTTAGATTTTTCTTAATTATTGCTTACGGGTTTTTTGTCATAATGGCTTCGTCAATACTTTGATAAAGGCAAAAACTATTTATAGGGAAATAATAATTTATTTCCCTATAAATAGTTTTTGCCTACATACTCGTACAAGCAAAGCAAAGCAGCAATACGTCGTCGTCGTCGGTCGTCATTACGTCATTTGGTAGGTAGGTAATTGCTGAAAATCAGCGCTGTTGACGATAGGCTTGTCCGAAGTCACAGCATTTCGCTGAGCAACGACCTTTTCTTGTACAGATGCGACGCACTGTTTAATTGTTTTTGTTATTGTTGTTTGTTTGTTACAAAAGTAGTTATTTTCCCACTCTGCAATCGGCATTGTTTTTGTTTTGTTAGTATGTTGTCATCTTCCAGTGTCGCAACACACAGTAAATATTACGCATTAGACAAGATTGTCAAACTTTTATGGCCTGGTTGCGAGGCTTTTATGTGTGTATTTTATGTCATTTTTTTTTTGTAATGTGTGTTTTGTTTGTGCAGAATAAACAATTTTCTTTTGCTCTTTCTTTCTTTTCCTATCAATAAAGAGTGCCCGTGGTGTTTTTCCCCGTTCTTCTCCATAGGAACCTGCTACGCTCTAAGAACAACTAACTTCATCTTTCTGACTGATCGACTCCTTGACAGTTCAAAAGTGCCTGTAATTGAAATAAATTCTTTCCGTCTTATTACAAAACGCGATCTAAATTTAGTACTGTGATTGTTACTAGGTTTAAACCAAGACTAAATAAAACGTTATTATAAAATGAAGTTTATCTCTAGTTCTTGAACTATCTGTGGTACTAAAGTTAGTCCGCCGAGACCCCTAGTTTATCTTTGGTACTAATTAATTTGAGGTTAGCGTTGATTATTTTTGTTGTGTCTTTTAATTTACAAATCGATAGAAATGGATATTAATATGATTGACTTGATGGATTTGGAAGATTTGGATATGCTGGAGACGTCTCGGCGATCTTACAGACATCGTCATCGTGTTAATCCTTTCGAATTGAGTGACGAAGATTTTCGGTACCTATAAGTATAGGTTCACAAAATGTTTTGGTGAAAAAATAGTGGATGTTTTACGTGAAGACTTAACCCACGACCCTCGAGGATGCCCATTGAGCCCTGAAGTGCAAGTGGTTTGCGCGTTACGCAACTGGGCTCGACATGAAGTAAGTACCTCTGGTTGATGCTAATACAACATTAGACAAAATCCTGATAACTAGATACCTAATAATATTGTTTTATTCGTAGATTCAAGACGATACAGCTGATTTACATGGTGTGTCCCAACCAGTTGTCAGCAAAACTTGCAAAAAGGTAGCAGATGTTTTATCACAGATGTCCCGAAGTTTCATTAAAATGCCGACTACTCTAAATGATCAGGAGGAAACCATTCGAAAATTCCGCAGTATTGCTAATTTTCCTACAGTAATTGGGGCAATAGACTGTACTCATATCAGAATAAAGAAAGTTAATGCTGATGGGGGTCAGTTATATATTAATAGAAAAGGATTTTCTTCAATCAATGTACAGGTAATTTAAAACAAATATTTGAAGTTCTGATTATCTCAATTGACAAATAACTTTGTAGTTTGATCCCATCTGTGCCACAATAGAGATAATAGAATAATTACTTGATTTTCTTAATTATTAATTACCAATGCTATATTAAAATAATGAAAAGGAATGCAAAATTCTAACAAGTTGTCACTTTGCAGGTGGTTTGTGATGCTGACTTGAAAATCATGGACATTGTTACAAGATGGCATGGCAGTGTACATGACTCCAGAATATTCAGAGAATGTAGATTAAAACAGAGGTTTGAAGCTGGCGCATTCTCTGGAATATTATTGGGTGACAGTGGCTATCCTTGCACACCATATTTATTTACACCAATCCTACGCTCCACAACACCACAAGAAGAGATGTATAATATCAGCCATATACATACCCGGAACACAGTGGAAAGGTGTTTTGGTTTGCTAGAGCAACGGTTTCATTGCCTTTTACGAGGTATGTTTGGGGACATTGAAACAGCAAAAAAAACGATTGTTGCTTGTGCTGTCCTCCACAATATAGCCATCGACATGAGGGACAATCTGTTTCCAGGTGAAGAAGATAACATAGAACAATCTTCATCTAGGGAACCCATAGTACAAAGGTATATTCCACCTTCAATAAGGGGAAATATTAGGAGAAGGCAGTTTATTGAAACTCATTTTTAGTAAATATTTTATTTTATAAGTATGAACTATAAAATGAATAATCTATTAGTAAATATTTGTACTTTGTTATGCTAGTAGTCCAGTGTTTGAATTTATCACATTTAAATGTTGAATAACCATGTAATTAACTATAACAAAGTTATTACCTATCTTTTATTAACCTTAGGCTATGATTTTGAACTGTAAATTTCATACTCTGAAGGGAGATTACAGAGTACTTCCTACATAATGTAAAATGTCTAAAATCAATCAATTTTAATTAAATGTTATAAATGACAAATAAGCAGTTTTGTTTACCAATGCATCACTATCGTAGTCATTAACTTCAATGACAAAGTCGTGAGGAGCAATCGCCATTATTTCTAAGTCCTCAGGAGAAGGTGATGGTGGTTTTTCGCCACCGCCTGTCTTAGATTGTTCCCTCCTATGAGTAGATAAGTTGGATTTAGCGGTCAACTTCATTCTTTTCCAAGCCAACTTTAACTCTCCATCTGATCGGTATTTACCCATTATCTCATTAAATCTAAAAGTAATAAATATGATAATTAATATTACGTACACAATAACGTACTCGTGCTCATAACAAAAGCAATATGTAGGTACTTACTTAGTCTGTATATTCTTCCATTCTTTGGTTTTCTGCATATTTACCGATGTTCTTGTGGACTTATCTTCTATGATATGTGCTGATTGAGAAATGAGATTACGTAATATTTCCTGTAATAATAAGAACATCCGTGTTAGGTAGTCGAAATAAAATGATACAAAGCATTACTTACCTAATAGTAATACAAAATCCATGTTTTACTAACTTTTTCTTCATAACTCCAGTTTTCACCTCTTTTTTTCTTTTTTTGTTCCATTTTTTACTGTAGGTCACGATTTAACCGGACTCACGAACAAACCACAACAGTACCTACCAGTAACTAAGAACGATGAATAAAAATAAGAAGTGCATTTATTTATTAAAAAGTACGCAAAGTAAACATTCGTCTCAAACTACGAACGCTCCCGCCGAATTCAATGCATTCCAATTCACGGCAGAGGTGTTAAAAACATGACAACTTGATTATAAAAAGCGAGTCAAAGTACAAGTGGGGCTTGTTCAATATATTGTAACCTAAACATAGAACAATTTATGACGTATTCCTGTATAGTTAAATATTTATTTGATCATTTCAAGTGTTATTCTAATTACAATATTTCGATAAACAGAACGTTGTTTCAACCAAAGCCCGAATGAACGAATGAAAGAATGCCATTTTTGTTTATTATCTGTAGATATAAATTGAACCATGGACCTTCTTTGGTACTAACTGATCCTCAGATAGTCTTTGTTTTGTAATAAAGACGCATGTTGATCCTGGTACTGACTTTAGTACCGTAACAATCCTAGACTTATAAGTCTTGGTTTAAACCAGTACTTAAGCATTTTTTTGTAATAAGACCGTTTTTTGAGTTTAAGTTTAATGAGTTCTCTTGAACCCTTGCTTCTTTCCCTAACGTCGCTAAATAACACCCTGCTAAGTGGCTCATATTTCTACAACGACAGAGCTATTTCGATAATTCATACCGATGCTATAAAAGAGGAAGATTAAATATCTCTACTCATACATTTTTACCGAAAATTTAAAGTCACATAACCCTTTAATCCACACCGCTCAGGTAAGTTTTCGCAAAAAATCCAGTTATAAATAAAACCTTCAACGCTAAAACTCAGTGAAAAAGAAAATTCGAACCGCGCCGTCTCCCCAACGGACCGACGTTCGCAAGATTCCCTTGTGTACCCACTCTTTTCCTTATTAACAACGGGATTCTGTAGTGGGAGCATGAATTTTGATACTTGGGCATTTTCACTAAAACTTGCACCCTTCACTTTTACGCTGTCCCACGTTTTCTAAGTTGTATTGTGTTTTAATATGAAAGTGTATAGTTTTTATTTTTTAATGAATCGATCCCAAATGTATTAAATTTGTTTTTGATCAACAATAGTTCTGTATATATACTTAATTAATTTAATTATGAATAATTCGAATACTAAAAGAAGCCATTTTTTACTTGTCCCAGTGCTTAACCACTTTGAGTAAACCTAAATTACCGGAAATTTTCGTACAAAAACGTTGTCAAATTTTTGTTCTAAATATAGTAGATTCCTTTTTCCAACTCACTAATTAAAAATTAATAGTAAAGCCCTAATATTACAGGCGTAATTTACATTTTTGTAAAGGACCTCAAAACTCGATCCGACCGGACATGTCAGCACAGTGACGGTCCAAATGCAAGTATTTTTTCTACTAAACTCGTTATAATTCTAAAAACTTGCAACACTACCCACTAAGGATCATCCACAATTTTTAAAACCTGTCAGTTTGCTAAATTCGTGAAATAAAGAGGGTGTTTTGTTGGTGTTGGTGGTTGGTCGCAATTTGGTAAGTCATGTTTGAAGCCTATTTTCTTATTACGTATTTGTGTCACAGTATTGAACTACTTTCCATTGATTTTTGGTTTTATTCAAGAAACGGTTTTATTAGTAATTTTAGAAAAATATAATTTTATTTGGTGCGAAAGGATTTTTTTTTGCGTTTAACTTGGATAATGTGACAGTCAGTTCAGTGACGTTTTGTGTTGTCACATATAGGGCGGACCACTAAAGTCACCAAACTGACTCATAAGGCTGGTTCTACATCATTAATTTTTTTTAAGGTACTTTAAAAAACATCACAATGCCACTAAGTGGTGCTGAAAGAACTCAACGATATAGAGAAAGGCTTAAACAAAATCGTCCTGACGAGTTTGAAAGACAGAAAAAACAGAATTTAGCTAAAGTTAAGTCGAAAAAGAAAAAAGTATCAGAACTCACACCAGAGGAAGCCGAAATTAGACGAGAAAGGTGGAGAAAAGAAAAAAGGAAAAGCCGGCAAAAGCAAGGGAAAGCCAAGAAACACGACTTTTCTCAAAATAACATTAGTTCAATACCCGAGCCTAGTAGTGTTACACAACAAGAAAACTTAAAATATAATTTACCAAAAGAAAAATTCATACAAAGTCTGAGAAATAAAAACAAATTCCTTGTAAATAAATACAGAAATTACACAAGACAGATTGAAAATTTAAGAAAAAAGAACGATACTTATCGGAAACGATACCAAAGGTTAAAACAAAAGAAGGATAAGGAGATCAAAGACCTGAATTTACAAATATTGAAAATGAAAGCGAGAGAAGAAATATTGGAAAATACTCTTAAAACGACCTACCAAAGTTGCTTTAAAATAGAAGAAAAACGAACCCTCAAAAAATTGGCATTAAATTCAGGTAATAAAACGATGATCTCAAAAATGTTGGGTCTAAAAGACAAAGTTAGACAAAATAAAAAGAAAACGAGACGTTGTGAGAGACAAGAGATAACTAAATTTTATACAAGGGATGACATTAGCCGTATTACTGCCGGCAAAAAAGAAGTTAGAACAAAAAACAAACAAAAGGTCCAAATCCGATATTTGCTAGAGACGCTAGTTAATACTTTCCAAAAGTATAAAGCTGAAAATGGACGTTACGGTTTTACTACATTTTATTTATACAAGCCGTTTTTCGTATTATCGCCTGGCTTATCCTCAAGATCTACTTGCTTGTGTATAAAACACAGCAACTTTGGATTTCTTCATTCTTCTATGGCAAAACATGGTTTACTCACAGGCAGTATACAAGATATTTTAAGCCAAGTATCATGCGATATGAATAACTATGAGTGCATGTGGTTTAAATGTAACAAATGCAAGGACAAAAAAGTACAGTATCATCAAATGAGCGAAGAGGAGTTTAAAAAACAACTAGAATGGCCACGTTGGGAGAGATTAGATCACACATATCAGAAAAAAGACGGTGAAGCGATAAAATAAATTACAACAAAGAGAATGGCAAAAGCAGCAAAGAAAGGGACTCTCAAAGAATTGAAAAATGATTTTGAAAGAGACTTGATTTTATTCAAAAAACATTATTTCAATACAAAACATCAGCAAGGTCAGTATCGAAAGGCAGTATTAGAGCTCAAAGAGAACGAAGCCTTGATAGTTTGTGACTTTTCTGAGAATTATCAATCCAAACTCGCTGAGGAAATCCAGTCAATGCACTACGGGGCATCGAATCTTCAAATTTAAAACAAGAAATAAATGTTCCTACATAAAAACATGACTTTTATTTCTAATTTGTATATCATGTAGTCTCGACCTAAGAATTTTAGATGTGTCAATTTGGTGACAGTCCCAATTTTCACGTGGTTTGTTTTACTGATTTAATAATTTTGTTTAATGCTTACATAATATACTTTTTTCTTATAATGTTTCAAATACTTTAAGACAGAATATACAAATTATAAATTTAAAAACAGGCTGTTAAACACTAAATTAAAAAGAAAATAATGATCGCAATGGAATCACTTGTCACAAAACCGAATTTAAAAATTAATTTTAAGAAATTTTAAACCATTTCTATATTACCATGTATTTTTTTTTATGATAAATTCAAGTATTTGAAACTAATTAAAGGTGAAAAACGTCATAATTCCCTTTATTTTAATTATTATAACCGTTTTTCAATGTCACCAAACTGACCATTATTTTGCTATAGTGTCCACTTAAAAATTGTTTTTTACATAGAAATTAAGCTATTTGTCAGAAATAAAGTGTAATTTTCAGTTTGTAATAGTAACAAAAATATAGTGAAAACCTCAATCAACTCAAAAACACACTTGTAAAAAATCTCCTCAGTTTTCAGACGGGTGCATTTTTAAGTAAAAATGCCCACTTGAGATTTGTATTGGTAAGTTTTTAGATTGTTTTTTCGGAATAATATATCGACGAATGACTGCTGATGTCGATGATGCCGTAACCGAAAATAATGGTTTCTAATGCTAGTACAAGTATGAGACAAGACTTCATCTTTCGTATCGGCACGGCGTGAATATTATACATACAAACATCAGATTATGCAGTGCAAAAAAAAGCAGCAGACATTGAAAAATGAAAAGTGTCTGTACATACTTAACTAAATGGTTTAGTAATTGAAATACATGCTTTGACTGACTTGCATAAAACAGCTACAAGGTGAAACTAAAATAGTGATAATCTAACAGAAAACAGAGTATCTTTTACTAACCATTGGTGACATCACGAAACTAATTAGTTTAATTTACTAACTAAATTTTACTACAGCCAGATTTGGCAATAGCAAGTTGGAGATCTCGAGTTTAATTCCTACAGCTAGAAAATATTTATTTGGTCTACAGTCTCGCGCCATCCCATCTTCCTAGCTCAGTGTGCTATGCTGGCGCTGCTGCTGCGGCCGCAGAAAACCTCAAGCGGCGTAAGTAGACCTTATAGTTAATAATATTTTCAACCCAAAATGTTAAGTGAAATCTCCAATTAACACTTCCTGTGACCCAAGGGCTGGCTTTTTGACCAAAAACTATTTCAAAGTCAAAGTCAAAGTCAAATTATTTATTTCAAATAGGCACATAAAAGGCACTATTGAAGGCCAAAATTAACAAAAAAAAAAAAAATGAATTGATTCTAGTTGCCCCTTCCAAAAGGTAGTTTCGTATGGAGAAGAATGGGCAAGAAACTCCACCGTTACTCTTTTAAAATGTTTTACAAAATTTTGTATAGGTACATTTTAAAATTATATGTGAAGACGATGAACCTAGAATAAAATTACTATACCAAAATAGGTAAAAAAAGAAGAAATAATATTGCCATACACCGTGTCAATGCCGCCATTCTCTTGGGTACATTACCAGTCGACAGCGATGCGGAGGAATGTTTCGACGCCATAATTTAGTTTGTCAGAGCTACGACAACAACAGATGATTGCTACACTTCACTCTACAAGTATACTGGTAGGCCTCGAAATTAATCCGTCAAAAACAAAAATTATGACCAACAGTACACAAAAAACATTAAACGCTAACAATGTACTACTTGAATACGAGTATGTAAAGGAATATGTATACTTAGGTAAAGAATTTAATTTGCCAAAAATAGCAATTTACTGAAAGTTGAACAAAGAGTCAAACAAATTAAGTGAAGTGTTCAATGATAAAATGATAAACGATTTTATTTCTGTAAGGTCAGCGTTTCCTATCTGACTACTCTGAGAAGAAAGAAAAAAAAACACACAGATTGAGTGGACCTATCCGGTCAGTGCACGCATTTGTCAGTAATCGTGAACCTCAACTCAGAACTTAAGAAGCTCAACGATTTGACGAACAATACCAAAGAAAGGACATTTGGGTAGGCCGCATAAATTACTCAAACTGCCAGACCAAAATTAAAACTAACTATTCAATAGCGGCCTCCCAGTAGATTTGAAGATACCCATGCCAAACTTGGAAATTTAACTACTCTATCAAGAACAAAATTACTACATGCCAAAGGGGAATGGAGCGCAGTATGCTTAACATAAAAAAACAATTTAAGAGTTCGTCAGTCAAAAATTCGATCTACGAGTACATCCAAAGCAATCGATGCCCTTACTTACACACGCGCTCAAAGTTAAGTAGAAATGAGCAGGCCATGTTGCAAGACTGATTGACAATAGACGTGCCAAAAAGATGACTTCTTGGATGGGACCGCTTGGCAAACGTAAACGAGGAAGACCACACTTTCGCTGGGAGGACGAGATCATGCCTACCTATAGCTGGATCACGCTGGATGGACGTAGCAAAAGATATAGAAAGCTGGTATTCTCTGGAGGAGGCCTTCACCTCAGGGGTTCTTAAATAAAAACAATTAAAAGATTAAAATTATTGATTAACGTTGTAAATAAACTTAGAGAAATATATTATATGGATGGTTTTTATTTTAGTTTGCTAATAGAGTTATTAAAGTTAGGATATTGTATTTTTATCTTATTCATTAATTAGTATAAGTTGTTATTTATGTAAATTTAATTGTAATTCTGAATGAACTTTATAGCTACAGTTGATCTAAGCCTCGTTATCTTCACATTTGAGAAACTTATAGCACTCTGTTTAACAGACATTTTCTTTGTAACCCAAATCACCAAGTATCAACTCTCCTTCATTCGGACACACAGACACCATGTATGCCACGGCTTGTTTCTTTTTGTGAGGGGCGCAGCACCCCGTGCATAACAGACCTAAGTGCGCAGAACGAAGCTTCCCTCAAGCAGGCCTCATATACTGACACTGTCTATGTTTCTTACATTTTATAGGCATATGAAAGTCATTTACTCGTATATACCTAGGCCTCGAAACTTTCGGCTTTGAGGAGCTCGATAAAAACAGTTCTAATCAAGTATAAGTACAAGAATTCGGTTAGGTTTGGTTGAAACTAAGTTTTCATCATCATTTTCGTCAGGCAAAGTAAATTTAACCTGTTCTTTTTCTCTTTGATCTACCTCATTGCTTATAGTCATCCACAACCATAGTGACGGTTAACAGCGTTGTAATTGCGTCACACATATAAAATGACAATTGATCGCAATGGATTTCATTTTAACAATTCACCCACATTTATTTCGTTATTTACTTTGCTATGCAGACGAATTTTTAAAACCTATGAAGCAATAGATTAGCAATATGGTTCAAAACTCTCGGATTATGATTAGAACTGTGCTATACAATTAAGGTGCTGGTCGCATGCTTCTCAAACACCAAGTTTGTAAATCTCTATTAAAAATTAATCGGTTGTCATCTTCTCCTCTTCTCGTTCAATAATAATGCACTGAGTACTGTTGCGGCTGCCGTAGCGTCGTAGTGCGTCAGGGATTTTTGCGGATAACAAGATTGATGGTTTTACCGCAATTATTAGAAAAACGTGGGGCTTGTGGCTAAGTAATAACAGCCGCACGGGTCGATCAATCAGGTTAAGCTACGCTTGCCGCGGTTGGTCCGTGGATGCACCCATCTTTACATACCAAGACCCCTCCGTGCCTCGGAAAGCACGTTAAGCCGTTGGTTTCGGCTGTTATTTGTAGGTCTTGGATAGTCGTTACGGGTCGTCAGAAGCTCGAAAGTCTGACAACCAGTCTTACCAAGAAGTATCGTGTTACTCAGTAACTGGGTTGTGGAGGTCAGATAGGCAGTCGCTCCATGTAAAATATTGGTATTCAGCTGTATCCGGTAAGACTAGAAGCCGATCCCAACATAGTTGGGAATAGGCTAGGCAGATGATGATTAGAAAAAGGTATGCATCCCTCTTTTTGGGTAGGAAATTATGAAATAACTTCTCTCGCTCTGGGCGGAACGAAGGGGTGGGTCAGACTCTTACTAAAACTTACTGGTTTTCCTTCCGTTGCCTGTGTTGCCAGGGTCCACGGGATCCCTTTCGGACTTTCCCGCAACCCCGGCAGGCATCGGCCCTAGTGGACCCTACACATCTGACATCTCTTTGAGGCACGCGTGGAACACAACGCACCATCGACCTGAGCCTGGTCCTTATCCGACGGCGAGCTACCTATTGCTCACCGTCCGCAAGCCCACGCCTACGGTAGCCGGAAATCCGCCTGGGATTTCCGACGCCCAGGGCGTCTCCTGCAGCGGCAAAAGGCGTGAGGGCGCGAACTTTGCCTCTCCCTCACCCGTTCCGCCTCCTCCTTCGCGAGCATTACTGAGGTGACGGCTTCCCATGTCCTCTCGCTCCGTACCATGGCCTGGACCAGGGCCGGACGCGAGAGATCTCCGCCGCTGATCGCCTCCACGAGGACACGGCGGTGCTCTGCCCAAGCCGGGTAGACCTTCACCGTATGCTCCACCGTGGAGATGTGCATCCCTGATGTCGCGTGTTCGCAGCAGCACCAACAGTAATCTCAGTGTGTTCGCAGATCGGTGGGATTCCTCGATGTTGCGGGGGCAGCTCCTCGCTGAATTTTAATTTGAATTGTTTGTTAATCTGTGTCTGTACTAACACTAGAGGATAAGTTACTAACCCTATGGACTTTGTCTGAAATAAAAGTATTCTATTCTATTTTTTAACAGTCCATTTGATTGGTTTTTATTATTTCGACTAATTCGCTACTGCCTGCGACTACGTTCAAGTGGACGTCGACTACACATTTAAGTACTTAATGACACTCGAAAAATATAGTGTAGCTTTCTTAGCTTTCTATCATTAAACCTACTCCAGATATAACCTTCTGAAAACAAACAATTTATGTCCTTATACAGGTTGAAATTGAAAACTTGCGACAAACTGAAATAGAACATTGTATACATCATTATTAACAACGTTTACTAAGGGACCAAAGCTGTAATCCCAAAAAAAAAATCTGCTTTTCCTACATTTTGATGAGGTATTGCGAACATAAATGTAGAGGACAGCAGTTTTTTTTTTGGGATTGTAGCTTTGGTCCCTTAGTAAAAGTTGTTCATAATGATGAGTACAATCTCCCATTTCGATTTGTCGCATGTTTTCAATGTCACCCTGTATATATTAGTTTTAAGACGCTGACAAGAGCTAAAGCGCGGTCACTGTCGGACTGTATAGAAAAGAAAGAGAAGCGCGATGACACAACGCTTGTAATTTATTGCAAAATATGAAACAATTGTCTATTTACGCAAAAAAAAAAATATAATCGAAAATAAACACAACCAAGTTCTGCATTCAAATAAGTCGTTCTTGTTATTAATTAAATACCATTGTACATTGGTTGATATTTAATAAATAAATAAAAGGTTAGTTTACCGTTAATACCGTCGATTTTTTTTTTCAAAACCTGTTTTGGTAAAAACCAAGTTCTGAGAAATTTGTTCAAGATTAACATATATTATTTCCGCTACCATAAACTATAATAGATTTTACGTAAGCCTAATTAGATCATTTGCCTCTTGTCAGCGCCTTAAGATACCAATCACAATACATAGACTAGACGGAGATTTGATATTAGATTAATTTATCAGAGACTTGACCTTTCACAAACGGTGTTACTAAATAAAATAATTCATTAAATTAACTAAATTAAATTAAAACTAAATTAAACCTAAAAAAGGCCTTCGAAGCCAATTGTACCGAGGATGCTGGCGGCATTTCCTCGCTGAATTGCAATGCTGATGCGTTGCGCGAGAAAGCCGCCAGCTTTTCGGTCACCAGTTACATCAACTAGACGTTTCGCGATTTCCGCAAATAACGTACTGGGACCCCAGAGACCGACGCCAAAGGGCACAAAGTTGTACTCTCAGCCAAGGTAAATAAATTAGGTTCCAAATAAAGTAAAAAAAATAAAAACAAATCCTCCTAGATTGCTGACTGGAACTAAACACTCACTTGGTGCTCCCCAAGGGCCCTCGATGTTAATCTATGCACTAGACGTGTCTAAGTATCCGATACTATCGCCTTCAAAAGCACGCAGTGTACCTACGCATATCTGATGACTTTAGGCTTTTTGTTTTTAGAAGCTGTTTTGGCAAAGATTTTTTGTGAGTTTATCATTTAGTACCGACATAAACTAAGTATCATATAAACATCACGCCTTGTTTCCCCGAAGGGTTGGGCAGAGGTGTACCTGTAGTACAACCACATTTCGCCAGTTATGTTTATAAGTCCCATGTAATAGGGGCGAGCCTATTGCCATCAACCGGGCACAAATCCAAACTCCGGGCTGCTACTGAGAAATTCCTGATAGAAAAACCCAATAACACACAGTAAACTAAATATACATAAAGAGGTAAAATTTGTGAGTTTGTGTGTAGGTGGTAATCTTCGGAACTACTGATCCGATTCTGAAAATTGTTTCACTAATAGGAAGCTACAGTATTTTCGAGTGTCATAGGATTTATATATTATTATTTATAAACACGAGACACTGTTCGCTAAACAAACACTTCCACACAATAGGCATAACGGACAGCCCTCTGTGCAGGGCTTGCATGGAGGCAGAGGAAACCGTTGCGAATGTGCTCTTTGAATAAGAGAGGCCTATGGCTAAATAATAAAAGACGCACGCGTAAATCGTTCAGGTTTAGCTACGCTTGCCGCGGTTGGTCCGTAGATGGGTCACCATCTTTACATACCCGAGATTTCTTTTCGAGACTCCTCCGTGCCTTTCGTACTTTCTATAAATTACTTCATCACCACTGCTCTCAAAACGGTGAAGGAAAACATCGTGAACAAACCGGCATGTCCGAGAACCAAAAATTCGTAGACATGTGACATCTACCAACCCGCACTGGGCCTGCGTGGTGGATTACGGCCCAGTCCCACTCGCAGAGAGGAGGCTTGTGTCCCAGCAGTGGGAATATTACAGGCTGATCATGCTATATGTAAGTTTTTATAGTCAAGAAAGCAGATAGTGCTGTGGTACGACATAGATGCTGGTACGTCTCACCCAACCTTACGCTACATGGATCAAGGTGCATTTTGGTAAGCGAATTAAACAAATGCGCCATTTTGAAAACTTCCTGAAAAAGATACATGCAACTAAAAATATGTACCTAGTAATGAAAATAGGAAAATAATATCTATAAATACCTACTCAGCCTTACAAAGCACCTTGAAAACTTACAAATTTACAATAGTTAAAACTACGTTTTCAATAAAATTATTACAATGCAATGACTTAATATTTATTCATAAATTAAGTTGGTTTACTGGCAGGTTGGCAGGTGGTAGGTTTACTGCTTCAGAGAAAGTAATCGGTAAGTAATATGTTTTTAAAGTAAAAACAAGTTATTTGTTATGAATACAGGCACGTAAGTAAAGTCAGATAAATTACTTGTTTACTTAGATTGTCCGTATATTCAAATCACAGTTGTCATTTTTGACAGTTGAGATAGCTCTATGGTTCGTTTTTTAATCCCAGAGACTAATTTGACATTTCAAATGATTGTTGTTCGTTTTATCAATTTGGAGTTTGACATTTGCATGTTACAATTTAGTCTCCGAGATTAAAAAAACAGACTTTTAGTTATGTAATGACTATAACACGGCAAATTAACGCAGGTTGTCAATTTCTTTAACAATTATTACCCCTGACTGGCCACCTCAAATTGATTATGTAATAATGGTACCCATTTCTGTTTAGAGCACCGTAGGCATAGTGTCTTGTCTTGCATAGACAGAAAAGTTTTGAGTTGTGACTTTTTCATCAATAACCTTGATGACTCTTGAAAATACAGAAAATTCCTTCTTTGTCACTGCTAAGCAATGGCTTCTTCCTGTGGCCTTCCACATCTCTAACTCAACATTTTCATCATCTGCCTAGCCTTTTCCCAACTAGGGGTCGGATGTCTTACCGGATGCAGCTAAATACCAGTATTTTACATGAAGTGACTGGCTATCTGACCTTTGAACCCAGTTACTGGGTGATACGATATCTCTTGGTAAGAATGGCTGTCAGAATTTCAGGCTTCTGACGACCCCTAACAAATGTTAAAGATCCACGAATAACAGCCAGGACCAACGGATTAACGTGCTTTCCGAGGCACGGAAGAGTCTTGGTATGTAAAGAGGGTCACCCATCCATGAACCAACCCCGGCAAGCGTGGCTTAAACTGATCGATCGACCCATGCGGCTGTTATTACTTAGCCACAAGCCCCTCCTCATCAATACATCAATACTAATCTTCTCAAAATAATATGCATCCTATGTTCAGAAGTGAACAAAAAATAACCTAGAACTCGTAATGGTATAAAAGTAACCGCTTTTAAAACGCCATGTAATAATCCTTTTGATATTCCCACAAACAAATTAAATCGATACTTTATCACCTCAATTTCTAATCGTTACGAATCGAAACAATTCAAAAGACGTAATATATAGCTCCAAGTCTATTTTAAAATTCAAAGAGCTTTACATGATAATTCGAATGCTGGAAATAAATTTACTTTTTAATATAAGTATTATAATCATCAATAATAATTTAAAAATTCCGTACGGCCAGTCGAGCCAATCGAATGGCTTCCCATAGAATCGATTAGACACATGCTTTCACGTCACTAATGAAGATGATTGACCTATTTTGTAATCGATTACTTGAATGTAATCATGTAATCGGTATGGAAGTTGGAATAAACAACCCTTTGGTTAGGAGAATCGACAAGTAAGTTTTAAGTAAATTATTAAGACGCATGATAACACCTAAACCGCGGTCACTGTCAGATTACAGAACGCTTGTAATTTATTGCAAAATATCAAGCAATTATCTATTTACTCAAAATTGAGTTGACTAATCGAAAATAAAAAACAACCAAGTTCTGCATTCAAATAAGACGTTCTTGTTGATATTTAATGCAGATAATTTGGATTACAACTCAAGGTAAGAGGTTAGTTAACGTTAGTTTGTATCGAGTTTTTTTTCAAAACGTGCTTTGGTAACAACGAAGTTCTGGGAAATACGTTCAAAATTAACATATATATTTTCCGCTACCATAAACTATACAGATTTGTCATTTTTTTTTCTAAAGAGAATCCTATTTTGGTCAATTCGGTCTTGTCAGCAAAAATCTCTTCAGGTTTTTTACCTTACCTTAAGGCTAAGGTAAGATAAGAAACCTGAAGAGATTTTTATAACGTAATAAAATTATTTGTCATAATTTAGGGCTTACGAAAATAAGAGAAACTTGAAAAGCCAGTTTTGAATTACTTATGTATGTACCATGGTGGACACTGGTCAACAAATTGGACAACTTTTCAACCTTATCATTAAAGGCTCCTACATACTGGCGCGACTTGTCGCGCGACGCGACGCGAAACAAAGACACCGCGTGTAGCGCTACAAGCGGTGCCTTTGTGTCGCGACGCGTCGCGCGACAAGTCGCGCCAGTATGTAGGAGCCTTAAGGGCGAAAAGTTAACCGCCACCATATCTATCTATGGTTGTACATGGGTACTTATTGGTAAAATAGAAATAAATCTTTGTCTGTTTCAACTAACTTCAACACCCTATTTTACAACTTTAGTGCTGATTTTATTAAATTAGGTACCGATTCCCTTGTTCACAAACTAAACTAAATTTAAGTTCAATGCATCTTTTTCTTTGTATTTCATTAGGAAGAGGACAAAACATAAATTTTAGTTTAGTCATGTCAAATTAATCAGCGCCTGTCACTACTCCATACAAGTTTAGACGTGATTAAAAACTTGCCTACTAAAATTAGGTCAATTTACGTCAAGCGCTGATTAATTTGACAGAACTAAATTAAAATGTATCTTCTGTCCTTTTCTTAATGAAATAGAAAGAAAAAGATGCACTGAATTTAAATTCAGTTTAGTTTGTGAATAAGGGAATCGGCACCTGCAATGTCCTGCTTAAAAATCAACCAAATTTCATCGAAATCGATTCAGCGGTCTAGCCGTGAAAACGTAACAAACAGAGAATTTCTTTCCCATTTAGAATAGGGGTTCTTCAAAACAGCCCGATAAGTAATACGGCGACTATCACTTCAAATCGATTAAGAAATTGATGCATCGATAACAGTCAGACAAATGTCAAAATGACATGTGACACATTGCACCTGCTTTTACAAAATCGAGTAAATGTTAAACGATTATTTAAAAACTGTATTCGGACACAAAGAAATGTATGTACCTGATATAAATAAGTAGGGTATGTAGAGGTAAGTGTTAAGTGGATCTTCAGGTTTATTCACTTTTTAAGGGAGGGAGTAAATTTGCTTGTCATATGTTTAAGGAAAACATGGGCCGATTATGGGTCGATTACAATACCTTATGGCCGGGTGCGAATTTATAGTGTGGCCAGTTTATTTTGGCTCGCCAAAATATGAAACAAAGCCAAAAAAAAACAATATTTTATTTAGGACACGAACAAGAAATACATAAAGTAAAAACCGGTCAAATACGTGTCGGAACACGCACAATGAAGGGGTAGTTGGGATTACTTGAGACGAATTTATTCCAAAAACAAACTTAACATTGTAGTTGAAAAACCTGTTCTCCCATACATCGATATATGCCACGGTCAATTCTCCAACTGCAAATTTAAGTTGGTCGACTATAACTCGTTAACTTGTAAAGCCTACTTAGCCGTGATAGTTTCATTATTATGTACTACTGCCATGATTTTTTTCGCATCTCCATAAACAACCGTTTAGCTGGCAGGGGGGGGGGGGGACACTCAACTTTAACAAAAATTTGCACTTTAATGCTTAAAGGCTCCTACATACAGGCGCGACACAAAGGCACCGCCTGTAGCGGTACACGCGGTGTCTTTGTGTCGCGTCGCGCCAGTATGTAGAAGCCTTAATATTACGCAAGTGGATCCTTGAAACGAAAAGTGGTGTTGACAGACCTGCAATATATTTGAACGGCCTATCCAACGATACCCAACACCATAGGGTAGAAGAGAAAAAAAAATTTCATCCCCACATTACGTGCAAAAGGGAGGGAGACTGTAAGCTAAAAAAATTTTTTTTTTCAAGATTTTATTTTAGCACTGTCGGCGTGATCAATATGTATACCTATGCCAAATTACACTTTTCTAGTACTAAGCCTCTCTGAGCTACAGTAGGATCAGACAGACAGACAGACAGACGGACATGACGAAACTATTAGGGTTGCTTGTTTACTACGGAACCTTAAAAAAGGAGCATTTAAAACTAACAAAATAAACAATATTAAATAAATAATAATATTTTTTTTAATATATTTATATTTTTTAAAGACTCACATATCTTAACATCATACTTGTATATCCCAAAAGGCAGAGGTGTAGGTACCTAATACTCGCACAGTTTTACTAGTCAAAGTTAAGCCAAGTAAAGTGAAAGATTGTTGATTTTACTTTGCAAGAAATCAAGAAAATAAAAGATAATTCGGACACCAATCGACATGGTCTTCACATGATCTGACCAAGATTATGTCTGGACTTTAAAAGAGACTGTGACCTCTGAGTTTGTTTCGGCCTTTCTTCTCAGAGTAGTCAGATAGGAAACGCCAACCTCATCTAGTTTAAAAAAAATATGATTTACGTGTAAAAATGTTTGTACAAACCTACTTACAGAAATAAAATCATTTATCATTTAATAATTCTCCTACCCCTACGCAAATTTATTTCGGATCAGTGCATCATCATCTGTCTAGCCGGATGCAGCTAAATACCAGTATTATACATGTAGTGACTGCCTATTTGACCTCCACAACCCAGTTACTGGGTAATACGATACCCCTTGGTAAGACTGGTTGTCAGACTTTCGGATCATTGCATATTGTTCTAATACAACTAATTTTAATTCTTTGAAATATTTGTACACTGGAAACAGCAGAATATTATGGACATCATATTACGTGTAACACCTTTTTTTTTTGGGTGAGAAATTATCAAATAACTTCTCCCGCTCTGGGCGGAGCGGGAGGGTGTGTCAGACTCTTACTGACTAAAACCCACCCGTGTTCCTTCCGTTGCCTGTGTTGCCAGGGGCCTCGGTAACCCTTTTGTACCTTCCCGCGACCAACGTGTAACACCTTTGTAACAATAATATTCTAACTTTATTATTATTAAAAGTTCAAAAGAAGGCTTTTTTTTCGCAGTCCATTTTGCTTAAAAATCAAATACAAAATGAAGGACGAGCAGGATTAAATACCCTTAAAATAATAATATCGTCATTCCGCATCCATTTGGGATGAGCAGGGTAGCGTCAGCTAATTAACAATAGACTAGTAAAAATAATACCCTTCCCGTTTCAAAGGGTCCCCAAATACGGTCAGCAGAATAATAATTATATTCAAATAAGGGCCAGGTGTCCATTAGAAACTAAAAAACTATCAATAGTTGGTACTGAAAGTGCTTTAAAGGAATTTCTTTACTGACCCTACTTAATTGAGGCGTAAAGTATTTATTGTTTAAACTGATTTAATGGATATTCGACTTTGTTGTGATAAAGGGTAAGCTTGAATTTGATTGTTGCTAATTTATGCACTGTCTATATAAAAACCCATTCGTTCGTTTATCCTAGATGTTTGGTTATGTTAGAATTTAGATCAAGAAGAAAAAGGTATTACCGTTTTTCTTATTTATCCTACCACAGGTTACTTGCAAAGCTTTCAAACTGAAAAGTCAGCAGTTGCCTAGATGAGAACTGTAAATTATCGTCGACACAAAAAGAAGGTGATAAAAAAAAAGATTGTAGTTACCAATTTAACTGAAAAACTGAAACCACTTATAATAAATACAGATTTACTTCATTCCAAAAATCGTAAAAGAAATAAAAACACTACATCTGCAACATCCAACACTAACGGCAGCCGAATCCGCGCGCAAACCCAGTCAAAAAGGGTTAGAGATTCGGACAATATGACCCTTACCTATTGACATTCGCATAATTACAAGGGTTAATAATACAGGCCGTTCGTCCTATGATACAGGGGTCAGGTAACCAGCTGGTCCGCACTTTAATTTAGCCAGATTTGACCTCCAAAATGAGGAAGCTTATCCTTTAGAAAATCTCATGAATGGAAGAGAAAAAAAAACTGTATATCTTTTGTTTGGGATTTGGACATAAAATAATTGTATGGGCAATTTTTTTGTTGTGGATGGCGCTGACGACCTTCAAGGAATTAGGAAATAATGTGCTACAAATCAGTCTTCCAGGCTTTAATAGATAATATTAAGTCTAGGTTTCTTCATGATATTTTCCTTCCCCAACTTTAGAAAACTTAGAAAATAAGAACAGATTGTGGGTAGGCCTAATGTCGCTGAACAAAAGATGGTTTGTTTACTAGACCTAACTACATTTTCAAGTGGAAGTCTCCTTAACTTAATCCCAATTACACAGGAATCACCTTTAATTATTTTTTTACGTATGGAATATTAAGGTATAACAAATTCTTATCATTCTCTAAATCTTTCATCCTCAAAACAGTGTAATTATTTGAAGTATGTGCAGTGTTGAGTGCTACTGACGCCATCTATGTTATTCTAATGAAACTAAACCATAAAGCGCCCTCTATTTACATTCAGAGGAAGTGTGACCCACAAGTAGTTTATTAGGGAACTTTTCACGTGAAGCCATAATGATCGCTGCAATTACAGGAAGTAGAAAACAGATGACGCTACTGGTCGAAAAAAATGCTAAAGGTGTTCAAATATAGAGTCCTACTATACATAGAGATAATCTTAACTAATATTAATATAATACTATTAATGCGAAAGTGAGTTTGTTTGTTTGCTACGCTTTCACACTGAAACGGCTGAACGGATTTGAATGAAATTTGGCACATGGGTAGACCATGACTTAGGTTAGGATATAGGTTACTTTTTATCCCGATATTCTTAGGTGATCGAGACTTATTAGGGTGAAACCGCGGGGAGCAGCTAGTTCAATAATAAAATCAAAATTTAACCCAAACCTGTTTATTCCAAATAACAAAAAGATTTAACTTAAAAGAAAGACCAGCTAGTCTTTTTATTCAAATTTAGTTTGGAGTCGAAAAATTCGTTTTCCTTTTCCAGTCCTTTCAGACCCATATAATATGGAAAATTGTTTGCAGTCGCCAAATAGAAGATTCCTTGTACATTTCTATTTGTGTTTAGACCCACAATATTGGTCACAACTGGATTTTTATCATAACACTCTCTATCCCTTGCTTCTTGAACAGAGTCACATTTCATAGCAATGAAACTATTTGGATGAATGAGTGCTGAAATCCAAATAGTAAAAGCTCTCACGTGACTGCAAACAACGTTACAAGGAACCCAAAAAATGTCCCCAGGTTGGAACTCCCCACCGTTGACGTAAAAATTAACATGGCCGACAGGAGCTGCCATGCCATAGCCATCGATATTAGTTTCTATGACGTCAACGAAATCAGCATCGGACTGGTCCAGTCGGTCTTCTGGCCCTAAATTCCGGAAGCAAGGTCCAGATGGGTCTAATCCAGTTATTCTGGAGATGTTCGTGCCTGTTTGGAGTCTGTAGTTTTTGGCTATGAAGCTTATGGTGTGACCTCCTAAGCTGAGGCCTACAAGTTCGAGTTTTTTAGGGTCTAATCCATATTTTGAGAGGGTGGACAGCATTTCAGCGACGTGTTTTCCAATGGTTCGCATGTTGCTGGCAGCTCTGAAATAGAGAACAAATATGTCCTGATTATTTTGAGATTTAGTTCTAAAAACATTGCGAGATTCACGGAAGATCTTGCTCCTGAAGGACTGATGATAAATTATATTAATTTCCGTAAATTAGTTTTAAAAAAACTTTAACGCGTCATAAAGAAATATAATAATGTCATGTCATTTGGTTTAAATAGGTTTTTATTATTTTATTGATATTTTCCATAGATTCTTTTATATTTTGTGAATGTGAGAACGTTGTAGGCTTAATAGACTTGATTTGTAGACAATTTATTTTTTGTTAAGTACTTTTTTTATGGGAAATTATCAAATAACTTCTCCCGCTCTGGGCGGAGCTCAGGGTGTGTCAGATTCTTACTGACTAAAACCCACCCCACCCGTGTTGTTTCCGTTGGCTGTGTTGCCCGGAGCCTCGGTAACCCTTTCGTACTTGTGCTGACGATATCTCTTTGAGGCACGCGTGGAACACAACGCGCCGTCAACCTGGGCCTGGTCCTTATCGGACAGCGAGCTACCCATTGCTCACCGTCCGCAAGCCCGCGCCTACGGTGGCCGGAAATCCGCCCGGGATTCCCGATGCCCAGGGCGGCTCCTGCGGCGGCTAGGGGCGAGAGGGCGCGAAATTTTCCTTTCCCTCAACCGTCCCGCCTCCTCCTTCGCGAGCATTACTGCTTCGCAGAAGGAGGTGACGGCTGCCCATGCCCTCTCGCTCCATACCATGGCCAGGGCCATGGACCAGGGCCGGACGCGAGAGATCTTAGCCACCGATCGCCTCCACGAGGACACGGCGGTGCTTTGCCCAAGCCGGGCAGACCTCCACCGTGTCTTCTGGGCGATCCACACAGTGGTGACACCCAGGCGTTTCCTCCCGCCTTATCCGACACAGAAACCTCCCGAAGCTACCGTGTCCGTTGAGGACCTGCGTCAGGCGGAAGGTGAGGACGCCATGGTGCCTCTCTAGCCACTCCTCAAAGAGGGGACTTATCGCCGCACTTCTTGACAGGCCTACACTGTCCTCTCATACCTATTAACATTGTAATTTGAAAACATTGTAAAAGCCAATTATTTTTAAAAGAGTAGCTGTGGAGTTTCTTGCCGGCTCTGCTCCATAGGAAACGACCAATTGGAACCGTGCACCTAGCTTCTGACGTTTCATAAGTGCCCATGTAGGTTTATGTGAAATAAGATATTTTGATCAGAACAATAATATTATAAAACTAGATGAGGTCGGTGATTTCTTACTGACAACTTGGAAAAAAACCGAAACATATTCAGAGGGTCTTTCGTAGACATACAAATATAAAAAAAAAAACTTCAAGAAAACTTCTTTCTTATAGGTATCTCTAATGGTAGACAAGTAATGCAGATTTAGTGTCTGAGACGGTCTTTCAAGGAAGAAAAGAACCACACCACTTCGACTGGACCTGTCCACTTAGTGCTCGCATTTGTCTTAGGACTAGATTGCAAGTTCGAAACTGGATATGATCAATATGGTCTTTTCAAGGTCGTGTTATGAACTTTCTTATTGATAATGGCTAATTATTTTCCAGGCGACTAACTATTTGCTACTAAAAAATAACTTGGCAGCGATTAATCGCTGCCAAGTTATTAAGTTAAAAAAGTTTAAAGTTATTTTTTTAAGATAAGTAATCTTTTACGCAAAAAAAACAAAAGTTAAGTATTTTTTTAATTTAGTTCACACAATCAATAAAATAACTACCTATACTAATATTAATAATATAAAACATTTTTTTTTGTGGTTGGTATGATACCATTTACTGTTATTGAACCAATTTGATTAGGTTAGGTTAGAACAGTGACCATTAACGTGCGAAGGCGAGCGAGCGAAGCGAGCGTGTCGCGGCAGCGGCCGCCGAGCGCCAGATCCTCTCTATTGTTGGTGACTCTCAGTTACCAAAACAAAAACTCGAGCCAGTTAAAATTAAAACAAACCTAAAAACTGATTATTAAGCTGCTACTTTCTACTTAGAATTATCCTTCGCTGTATAGCTGCCAACCTACTATTTTTGCTTCAATTATTTTTTAATCCCAAATTCAGATTAATTTGCGTTAAATACATGCCATTGATAATCAGCCTATGATGTTAGCACTGGCTGGCGTTGTTACTCAGGCCTCCTTTCTGTGAGAGGGAGTGGCCTATACTGTAATCCACCACACGGGCCCATTGCAGCCTTGTGGCCCAAAACGGAATATTAAAAAAAAAACCGTAAAAATCATTGACAAATTTATACTCACACAGGATAGGCCACAGTCGTAAACCTATTCGTATCCAACAGAAACACGTTGTACCCCAGCTTTTTATACACCATCCCAGCTGTCAAAGCGAAGGGTAATTGGGGGTGGTCCAAGAACCCCCCCACATACATGACAGTGGGTTTCTTGAAGTCAACCCGAGGGTCTTTCGCTAAGTCCTTCATTTGGTAGTAATTGTACTTCGTCTTTGGCCAAAAGATGTTCCCTTTACCTTGGACTAAAATGTTCAGGTATTTTAAGTCTTGTGGTGGTATTGGTTGTGGTATGTTGGTTCCTGGACCTGGAAATAGATAGATTTAATGTGATTAGATTTAATTGTACACACGGCTACATATCAAGCTATACATTTCCAGTCTAAGCTGACCTCTCATTGTACAGAAACCCCATACAATGCGAGATCATCTTTAGTCTGGAGAAGCCCGACCTTTTGGTGTACGTTCAGCGACAAAACTCGATTAACAGCGCTACTTGTACACATCAACTAAATTGACTCAAAATTATTCGATACTTTCGATATTTCAGCATTTCATATAAAATAAGAGTCAATATTCTTTTAATTTTACTTCTATTCCGATTTTAATTAAACATTTTGCTTAATAATTAATATAAATATATCTGAAGTTTTAGTTCCGTCGCTGAGTGTACCATCCAGACCTCGTCAGGACTTTTTTTTGTTTGGAAAAAGTTGAAGTTGGCCAAAATATTTCACAAACAAACACTGCCACTTCTTCAGAAACATGGCTTCGATCCTTGATTTTTTATCAAAAAACAAACATAAGTACAGAAACAACGTTTGCACTTCGATACGCGTTCCCTTTTATTATTAAAACCAATATTGTCACTACACGTCATTTTGAGGTGGCTATCGACAACAATCCACACCCAACTTGAAAGAAAGGTGACGAATGACATGACGAACCAATCCAAGGAATACTAGGCATGTGAACGATGACAAAATTCCTCCTTACAACTTGTTTAAGACTCAATATGGCGTCATTAAGGCGCAGATATATGATTTTGGTGACTTTTAAATCTGATAAAACATCTTTTTTATAATGCAAGTAAGTTATGCAAAAAACGTATGTTAAACTAGAACGCATACACATCAATTCTATGTGAGAATATTTAAGTATAGTAGTAAGATACTTTATGAAATAAATTCAGGAAGTAATGTCTACCCAAAGCTTAAAAAACAATATTACTTTCAAAATACTTAAGATTATTTAATGTTTTTTTTTTTGTAAGTCAGTCTATATACAGACTATTTTATTATATATAATTCTATCTGTATATTTTTCAAATATTCATATTTTTGTTACTAAAAATAAATATTCCCCATGAAACAGAACGGCGGCGGCGCGGCGTGAGCGCGATGCACATTTGTATGCCCAAGGTCAATAACGATTACCCGACCCTTAACTGGACACAATCATGACTCCGG
The DNA here is from genome assembly GCA_905333075.3 of Atethmia centrago. Taxonomy (NCBI): domain Eukaryota; kingdom Metazoa; phylum Arthropoda; class Insecta; order Lepidoptera; family Noctuidae; genus Atethmia; species Atethmia centrago. The sequence continues at coordinate 24,299,281 of HG995384.1, forward strand.
GGTATTACTGAGTCATTACATAACATGACGCTTGTAATTCCTGAAGCTTTAGGCAGAGGTGTACTTATAGTACCTATACTTCGCCAGTTGTTTAAGTCCCATGTAATATCAGGCGAGCCTATTGTAATCAACCGGGCACAAAACCAGACTATGGAGTAATTCCTGATGGGAAAACCCCGTAAAACTTTGCCTGACCTGAAAATCAAACACGGGATCCCAAACTCTACCGTTACGCGCGACCCTTTTTTTTTTGTGGGTGGGAAATCATCAAATAACTTCTCCCGCTCTGGGCGGAGCGGAACAAGTCAGACTCTTACTGACTAAAACCCACCCGTATTCCTTCTTGTTGCCTGTGTTGCCAGGGGCCTCGGTGACCCATTAGTACCTTCCCGCGACTACGCGCGACCCTGGACCAACGAGGCAAGTAGCTGCAACATTAAGTCGAGAAGAAAATATTCAAATAAAATCTAATGCAAATAGAAAGATTTTAGGAAGAGCAATTAGTAGGTACTCACAATCAGCCAAATAACCAGCTGGATAACCTTCCAGAGCTTTCGAACTGTACATACAAACAGCTTCACACACAAACATAACACATAGTAAATACACACGAAGCATAAACATATTAACGTTTTTATAATTTTTATTTTTCCCAAAAAACGTCGCGAAACAAGCGGAGTCGGTGCCCAAATGTTCAGAATGATCGCAAGGATTAAGGCACATTTTGTATAACTCTACAACTTCGGTTGCAGCAGTGATAAAAAGTAACCTTGTTGTTGATAAAAAATAATAATTGGTAGTCTGTAAAGTCGGTTTACGGATGATAATTTTACGTGATAACGAGAGAGAGATGCGTCACAAGCCGAACGCTTAGGCCGATCGTGCCTCTCTATTGCTAGTTCCGCGGTCTCGCTTGCACGCTCGGCTCAGGCGGAACGTGACACTTTTTCGTGCGTGCAGCCGGCGTTCATCGATTTATAAGACGTTATCACGTCACGGTTTTTTTTATCTAGATAGAACTTTAATCTGCAATCATAGATTACAGCAGTACAGACAAACGCAAAAATGCGTAAATTATATTCCAGAGCTCTTCAATTTTTAATTTACCAGACAAACTGTCAAGTTTCAGCTATCAATCTTCCCACTGCTTTTTCTTTTTCTTCACAATCTCTTTCCTTAAACATATTTTTTTTTATTCTTTGCACTTGTTTTTGTTCTTAACACTTGTTTCAAGATTATTATTTAATATATTATATAAATAATTTTTAATATGTTGTGTGTATGTATGTATTTATTGTATATATGTAAATGGTACACCACAGACTACCTGCAGTATTGTCTCTCTGTTCCCCCCTAATCCTTCCAAAGGTTGTCTTTAAAAGATCGCTTTTAGCGATACGTAAACGAAACATTACCCTCCTTCTGGGGCAGTCGGGTAAAAACCGGCCAAATGCGTGTCAGACCATGTATGAAGGGTTCCGTAGTAGGGATTAATTTATCCCAAAAACAAACTTAACATTGTATTTGAGAAACATGTAAACATGCAACGATTTACGTCACGGTCAATTCTTTACCTGCAAATGTAAGTTTGAAATCGCATTTTTTTTCTGTGTTAAAACTACAAATGAACGATTTTCGAACTTTTTCTGTTACTTGTGCTGTAAGACCTTGCTTCTTGCCAAATTTTATGATTCTAGGTCAACAGGAGGTACCCTATAGGTTTTGATTTATTTGCGAGTATGAAAATATCTCACATAGATGGCCGTATTTTAAAATTGCGTTGACTTAGAATCTTGATTTTTTAGTGTTCCAAGGGACCTTAGGCCTGCGTTTTTAATACCGTATTTATATCTCCATGCGTTCCTGAGAAAAAGGATCTTGACAGACTGACAGATAAATAGACAGACAAACAGGCGGACAACGAGGTGATCCTATAAGGGTTCCGTTTTTTCCTTTTGAGGTACGGAACTCTAAAAAGGAACATTTTTAAATCATAGGAACGAATGGTCCAACAGCCAAAACTGAAGTTGTCAAGTAATAGGACTCACTATACCAAAATATACGTAATGATGGTAGTGTATAATGAATAATGATATAATGTCAGTTAATAAAACTTTGTATGATACATAGACTGAATCGAGATGCATAGATATAGCTTATCTTTAGTCAATCAATCAAACAAATCAGTCTATAACTGTCCACTGCTGGACATAGGTCACTCCCTGGTTGCACCACAACAACTTGTCCTCCGCCTTCCGCATCCAGTTTGTCCCAGCCACCTGTTTAAGGTCGTCTGTCCATCTAGCTAGGGGGCGTCCTACACTACGCTTGCCGATATTCGGTCTCCACTCTAGGATTCGTCAGCTCCACAGGCCATCGGTTCTTCGACAAACATGGCCAGCCCACTGCCACTTCAGCTTGCTTACTCTGCAAGCTATGGCGGTAACTCCGGTTCTTTTCCGGACAACTTCGTTTCTGATTTATTATTTTTAATCAAACCAAATGGTATCTTGCGATTGTATTTAAAAATTCAATCCATTTATTTCATAACAAGTCAATTTCTTGCCTTAATATGTAATATTATCTCTTATTGGTCTAATTTGTAAGGGGCTGTTTGCAATTTGTTGTGGCTAAGTAATAACAGCCGCACGGGTCGATCGAATTAGGTTAAGCTACGCTTGCCGCGGTTGGTCCGTAGATGGGTGACCATCTTTACATACCAAGACCCCTCCGGGCCTCGGAAAGCACGTTAAGCCGTTGGTCCCGGCTGTCATTCGTGGATCTCTGACAATCGTTACAGGTCGTCAGAAGCCCGAAAGTCTGACAACCAGTCTTGCCCAGTAACTGGGTTGTATAGGTCAGATAGGCAGTCGCTCCATGTAAAAAGAAAAAGACTAGACAGATGATGATGGTTTAATTTGTGCTGCAATACACCGTGTTCATCATACATGGGTTCTAATTAATTTTTCAATACTTAAATAGAAACGTAGCTAAATTATTTAGGTATCAGTAAATAATTTAAAGTTACTTAGTGACCGCAATTTGATGCATTTGCAATCATATAGATTTTTTGTCAAAGTTTTCGGTACAATTTTTGTAATCAGTTACACCGGGAGCTATATTTTTTATCAAAATAATAGGTTTGTAGTTGTTCGGTTGCTCTATTAAACAACAGAGAACAAATAATTACTGTATTTAAATATGGACTGTAATATCACCCACCCAACAATCCATTCAGTAGTCTCCTCAGTCGTCTAGTCAGATACACAATTCACAAAGAGCTCTAGAGCTCTTTGTGAATTGTATAGGAGCTCTTCTGTGAAAGTACTACCACCACGCCAATTTCTACCCCCAAGTTAACTTGCTGTGTTCCTGTTTGAAGGGTATGGTCATAATCAGCCTATAATGTTCCCACTGCTGGGACACAGGCCTCCTTTCTGTCAGAGGGATTGGGCCGTAATCCACCACGCGGGCCCAGTGCGGGTTGGTAGATGTCACATGTCTTCGATTTTTTTGTTCTAGGACATTTTGTTTGCTCACGATGTTTTCCTTCACCGTTTTGAGAGCAGTGATGATGAAATAATTTACCAAAAGTAAATCGCCTGTGTGTGTGTGTGCGCCATGGAGCGGGCTATGCTTGGAGAATCAGAAGTTGAGAGAAGTTACCGACATAGCCTGCAGAGTCAGCAAGCTGAAGTGGCAGTGGGCTGGCCATGTGTGTCGAAGGACCGATGGCCGGTGGAGCAGACGAGTCCTGGAGTGGAAACCGCGTATCGGCAAGCGTAGTGTGGGACGCCCCCCAGCTAGATGGACCGACGACCTTAAAAAGGTGGCTGGGACAGACTGGATGCGGAAGGCGGAGGCGCAGTGACGCACACACGGCGCAGTGGACTGTTATAGGCTGAGTTGATTTTGATTTGAAATCGCCTGTCAGGGTTCGAACCTACGGCCTTACAACTCGTAAGTCACGGCTGTTACCACTAGGCCACCACTGCTCTGCTGGGTGTGGGCAATTGGGCACAAATTAGTAGAATACTCATCATCTGCCTAGCCTTTTTCCAACTATGTCGGGGTCGGATTCCAGCCTAATCGGATACAGCTGAATACCATTATTTCACTTGAAGCGACTATCTATCCGACCTCCACAACCCAGTTACTGAGTGATACGATACCCCTTAGTAAGACTGATTGTCAGACGTTTGGGCTTCTGACGACCCGTAACAACTGTCAATGATCTACACAAATAACAGCCGGGATCAACGGCTTTTAACGTGTTGTTTCCGAGGCAAAGAGTGGTCTAGATATGTAAAGATGGTCACCCATCCACGGACCAACCGCAGCAAGCATAGCTTAACCTGATCCATCGGTCCGTGCGGCTGTTATTACTTAGCCACAAGCCCCTTAAATTACTAGAGGACTATAGGGTGCCAATTTAGTTACAGATACATGAGACATTTCAACTTTGTCTCTGGGGTGAATACGCACCTTCCTACTATGCATTTGGTAATGCAGATGTTCATTATAATTATTGGTGATCACTCAACATCACCTGGACGGCCACCTTACATTAACATAAAATACTTACAGTCGTCCATGTCTTCAAGGTCATCACACTGAGCGCTATCAATTAAGGGTCGGGTAATCACCGTTAACCTTGGCCATACAAATGCGCACTCACGCCACGCCGACGTTTGTTTTCATAGGGAATATTTATTTTTAGTAACAAAAATATGAATATAAAAAAAAATACAAATAGAATTATATATAATAAAATAGTCTGTATAATACAAAAAACAAACATGAAAGATCATAAGTATTTTGAAAGTAATATTGTTTTTTTATGCTCTGGGTAGACATTACTTCCCGAATTTATTTCATAAAGTATTTTACTACAATACTTAAATATTCACATAATTTTAGCATTGATGTGTATGCGTTCTAGTCTAAAATATTTTTTTTGCACAACTTACTTACATATGAAGGAGTAAGAACAGATTTAGAAGACACTAAAATCATATATCTGCGCCTTAATAAGAACACAATTTGAGTTTCCAATAGCACACCAGCCATGACTGATTAATTTCGCGCCCTCTCGCCCCTAGCCGCCGCAGGAGACGCCCTGGGCGTCGGGAATCCCGGGCGGATTTCCGGCCACCGTAGACGCGGGCTTGCGGACGGTGAGCAATGGGTAGCTCACCGTCCGGTAAGGACCAGGCCCGGGTCGACGGCGCGTTGTATTCCACGCGCGCCTCAAAGAGATGTCGTCAGCACAAGTGTAGGGGTCCACTAAACCCACCTGTATTCCTGGCAACACAGGCAACAGGAAGGAATACAGGTGGGTTTTAGTCAGTAAGAGTCTGACACACCCTCCCGCTCCGTCCAGAGCGGGAGAAGTTATTTGATGATTTGCCACCCAAAAAAAAAAAGCCATGACTGATTGATTCTGAACTGATTTTACAAAATATGTATAATTTGAAAACCGTCTAACAGTACTCAGTATCGCTACTGTATGGAAATGATTTAACCTACTGTTGATTAAAGGCTCGTGCAGACTGGGGCGATATCGCGGGTGCGACAGGCAGCAATATGCCTGTCGCCCCGCGATATCGTGTTAGTCTGCACGAGCTTTATAACAGGGTTGAAATATTTGTTTCATAATCTATGTATACACAGTGAAAAACCGGCCAAGTACGTGTCGGACCACGCACAATGATGGGTTCTGTAGTTGGGATGAATTTATCCCAAAATCAAACTTAACATTGTAATTTAAAAACATGTTCTCCTATACATTGATATAAGTCATGGTCAATTCTACAACCGCAAACATGAGTTGGGCGACTATTACTCGTTAACTTGTAAAGCCTACTTAGCTGTGATAGTTTTCCTTTTAACTTCGTTATAAATACTACTGCCATGATTTTTTCACATATCCAAAATCAACCATTTAGCTGGCATGGAAGGCGACACTTGACTCTTGAAAAAATTAGCACTTTAAGGGCGACTTGCAGCTTTTACTTTAATCTAGATTTAAACTCGACTTAGGCTTAAACTGAATTTAAGGATTTGCATGTTATCGATTTAGCTTAAATCTCAATTTAAATAAACGTCAAAGTTAAACCGGCATCGAGGTCGGCTTAGTTGTTAAATCTCGATTTTATAGACAGACGACAATACAGTGTTATTATAAATTCCTCTTTTTATTTGTTTAAATTATTAATATTTATTTATCACTCTACTTTAAATAAGGAAATATGGAATGCAACAGAAATATCTTACTTTTGATGGCCATTTTTTCATAAGACTGAAATTTTTAGCTTTAATTTTTGGGTTTATGTTTGTAATTTATATTTTTAACTATTATATTATGATAGACGCTAAACAAAACTAGAAATTAACACGAGACTACAACCAACACTGACGTTATTGACAGATCAAATTATTTTTTCTCTATATGCAGAACTGAGTTGCCATCATTTTTTTTATATGAAAACAGAACGCAAAGAATGAATGGCGAATGGGTTATTGACTTAATCTCGGTTTAGTTAAATCGAATGAGAAATGTGAGTGTGCAAGACATGCTTAAGATTTAAGTTAAGTCGAGTTTAAGGCAAAATCGAGATTTAATAAAACCGAGATTCGTATCATTTTGCTGCAAGTGGCCCTAAAGCTTTATATTACGCAAACGGATCCCAGAATCGAAATATGGTTTTCACAGACCCGCATTTTTTTTTGAACGGCCTTCCAACGATGCTCCTCACCATGATTTAGACGAGAAAAAAAATGTCATCCCCACTTTTAAATATTTTTTTTTAAGGTTTTGTTATACCACTTCTTGTACTAAGAGTCACTGTCTAACCCTAAAAAATACTTACAATCGTCCATGTCTTCAAGATCATCAAACTGACCACTAACAATTAATAAAAATACAATAAGAATTTCCAAAAACACACCAGCCATGATAAGTTGATGCCCGAAGACTTTACAAAAAGTTTTTATTTTGAAAAACGTCTAAAAGTGTTCACTATGACTAATTTATGAAAGTTATTTAACCTACGAATTGCATTAATTATTGTGTTCTACAAAACAGGGTTGTGATCAATAAACTTTTATAAAATATGCACACATTTTCCATCATTCATCATTTGCCATCCCCTAAATAAAAATAAAAAAACATAGACAGTCAAGAGTCAAAAATAAGAATGTCCGAAAGAGTTACCAAGGCCACAGGCAACGGAAGGAACACTGAGTGGGTTTTAGTCAGTATGAGTCTGACACACCCTCCCGCTCCGCCCGCGGGAGAAGTTATAATATGTCAACAAACAATCCAAAAAAAAATGGGCACTGCCAACAGAAGTGATAACCTCTCGCTCAACGCGCCTAAAGAAGGTTTCACTTTAATAAAATAATAATTATCTAAAACACAATTTAAATAATGCACAGTATACACAGATTAAACTTTTCACGTGGTCAATTTAACTTCACTTACTTGTACTACTGCATGTCGGCCCGGAGATGTCGGTGACGCGAACCCCTAAGTTATTCCATCGCTCAACGGCGCCTTAAGAAGTATTGACTTCAAAAATCCTGTTTTGTATTCCTTGATTTTTAACGACGATACCCATACCAATTTTCAAATTAAAAACTATTCCTTAGTAAGAGACAATGGGTAGGCAGAAGTAAAAGGTGCTCCACACTTGTTTCGGTCGGCACGTCATTAAATTCGGCAGTATTTGACGAACAACAAAGACGACCCGAAGCAATTACCTACTACTTACACAAATTCGGGTTACATTCGGGTCGTGCCGATCGGCACACTCCGTTCGGCATCTACTCTCGCTGAATCATGTTCAACTCGGTTCGACACGATTCGAGCTCATCCGAGCGGCTTGTACATAATATCTACATTATACTTACTCAATTTTGCCACCCGGCTGTGCCGAATCAAGCCGACCCGAATTAGTGTGCAGCTTGCCTAAAATTCAAGTTTCCAACCGCAGAGGTTCAGGTTGAACGGATCAGACAGTCATTTTCACCTTAATAATACACTCTGTATTTCGTGGTAGACCTCTGCAGTTTCTCTACCCTCGTGGAAAAGGGGGTCATGCTGTCTCTCCAGCCACTTTTTCATATTAGACGTTAAGGACGTCTGGTTGCAGTTCCTGCTTCCATTCAGCCACTAAGAACGTGCAACCCTGATACTACCACAATGTATTCTGCCTCTATAAAGCATTCCCGCATTGTGTACAAGAGCCCGCATGTTTGAGTGCATTACTCAAATTACTGACCCGTTCATTAATTTTGTGTTTGAACCTGCATTTTCCTCTGTATGTCTATGGTAGTTCTTACGTAACATAATTATTATGTATCTTTCTTTTTTTCTTTCTCCCATGAACGCTAATAATGAGCGATTGAACCTGCATTCTTTTCTATTTATCTTTGGTAGTTCAAACTTCTTTAGGCTCTTCTCTAGAACTCGCGAAATCGTCACGCTCAGATACATATACAGATGTTTGCAAGTTTGTGAAGCTAAGAAGATTTCACTTCTGAAGTGCACTCCTACGACTGACTCTTTTTTATTTGTTTGTTTGGACCCGCTTAGCTCTGGAACTACCAGTCGGATTTGAAAAATATTTTTGCATTTGATAGCCCAATTTTTAAGGAAGTTATAGGCTATAACATCGCACTACGACTCTTAGTAGCCGAAAAAAAGTCAGAAAGAACGCTTAGCGAAAACGAAGTATCAGCAGGCTTAGCATGACACTTTCTATTTCTTCGAAGAATAGACACGGCTCTTTCTTTACAAAGTGAAATTTCGTTTCTCTTTGTTTGACATCCCACCGTAGAAATTCTTATACATAAAAAAATACCTAGACAAAGATCGTTAGAAACGAAAGTCAAAATGACAGATTGTAGAAGGATTTCTACGGTGAGATGTCAAAAATGGAGAAACGAAATGTCACTTTGTATAGAAAGAGCCGTGTATATTCTTCGAAGAAACAGAGAGTGTCATGCTAAGCCTGCTGGGCACAGATAGGATATATTTTGTGTTACAACAAGAAAATTTACATGGATGAAGTCGTGGGCAACTAGTACATAATATAATTGCTTCTTGCGTTCGTACATGCAAATCATCATCATCGACCTAGCCTTTTCCCAACCATATTGGGATCTGCTTCCAGTCTAACCGTACGCAGCTGAATACCAGTATTTTACATGGAGCGACTGCCTATCTGACCTCCACAACCCATTTATTGGGTAACACGATACCCCTTGGTAAGACTGGTTGTCAGACTTTCGGGCTTCTGACGACCCGTAACAACAGTCAAAGATCTATAAATGACAGCCGGGACCAACGGCTTAACGTGCTTTCCGAGGCACGGAAAGGTCTTGGTATGTAAAGGTGGTCACCCATCCACGGACCAACCGCGGCAAGCGTAGCTTAACCTAATTCGATCGACCCGTGCGGCTGTTATTACTTGCCCTCACAAATTAGACCAATAAGAGAGACCGATTTAATAGGAGCCTGCAAAATAAGTTTATTTTTTATTTTTTGAACTCGGCCGGCATCGGCAGTCAGTCACCTAAGAGCTAACTAAACTACAGTCCTGCCTGGTAGACAAAATTACAACTATGCCCGTTTTGACTAACGTCATGTTTAACAACGCCTAATTAAATATTGGTGCCGATTCCCTTGTTCACAAACTAAACTAAATTTAAGTTCAGTGCATCCTTTTCTTTCTATTTCATGAAGAAGACGGAAGATAAATTTTAGTTTAGTCCTGTCAAATGAATCAGTGCCTGTCACTACTCCATACAAGTTTAGACGTGATTAAAAACTTGCCTACTAAAATTAGGTCAATTTACGTCAAGCGCTGATTAATTTGACAAGACTAAACTAAAATTAATCTTCTGTCCTTTTCTTAATGAAACAGAAAGAAAAAGATGCACTGAACTTAAATTTAGTTTAGTTTGTGAACAAGGGAATCGGCGCCAATATCTATCATAAGCCGATCTTTAAGACACTACTCCTGTTTTACCATTTTTTTCAGTAGACAACAGGTAAGCTTCGAAATCTACATTTTAGACACTTGTCTGTGATATGAATGATATACAGTCAAGTTCGTTGTCTTTCAATCTACTTACTAAAACCGGCCAAGTCGTGTCGGACCATGCACAATGAAAAGTTCCGTAGTTGGGATGAATTTATCCTAAAAACAAACTTAATATTGTTGAAAACCCTGTTCTTCAATACGTCACGGTCAATTCTCCAACTGCAAATGTAAGTTGGTCGACTATTACTCGTTAACTTGTAAAGTCTACTTAGCTGTAATAGTTTTCCTTTTAACTTCGCTACTGCCATGAATTTTTTCACATAACCAAAAACAACCATTTAGCTGGCAGGGGCCCGAAGACTGCTTAATATTACACAAACGGATCTCTGAATCGAAAAATGGTTTTCACAGACCCGCAATATTTTTAAACGGCCTATCCAACGATACCCCACACATGGGATAGACGAGAAAAAAATATCATCACCACTTTACATGCAAAGGGGTAGGAGGTAAAATCTTGAAAAAAGCTATTTGTAGGGTACCTACCTCTGTGTGGATCGCCTGGAGGACACGGTGGAGCATACGGTGGAGGTCTGCCCGGCTTGGGCAGAGCACCGCCGTGTCCTCGTGGAGGCGATCGGCGGCAGAGACCTCTCGCGTCCGGCCCTGGTTCAGGCCATGGTACGGAGCGAGAGGGCATGGGCAGCCGTCACCTCCTTCTGCGAAGCAGTAATGCTCGCAAAGGAGGAGGCGGGACGGTTGAGGGAAAGGCAAGTTTCGCGCCCTCTCGCCCCTAGCCGCCGCAGGAGACGCCCAGGGCGTCGGGAATCCCGGGCGGATTTCCGGCCACCGTAGGCGCGGGCTTGCGGACGGTGAGCAATGGGTAGCTCACCGTCCGGTAAGGACCAGGCCCGGGTCGACGGCGCGTCGTATTCCACGCGCGCCTCAAAGAGATGTCGTCAGCACAAAAGTAGGGGTCCACTAGGGCCGATGCCTGCCGGGGTCGCGGGAAGGTACTTATGGGTCACCGAGGCCCCCGCAACACAGGCAACAAGAAGGAATACGGGTGGGTTTTAGTCAGTAAGAGTCTGACACACCCTCCCGCTCCGCCCAGAGCGGGAGAAGTTATTTGATGATTTCCCACCCTAAAAAAAAAAAAAAAAAAAAGGGTACCTACCTAACCTACAAATATTTTTTTTAAGATTTTATTTTACGACTTTGTCGGTGTCTTTAATATTTATTCCCATGCCAAATTACAGCTTTCTAGTAATAAGAGTCTCTGAGCTAAGCTGCGGGCAGACGGACAGACCGACGGACATGGCGAAACTATAAGGGTTCCTTGTTGACTACGCAACCCTAAAAATCTAAAATTCATTGACCGACACCATACAGCCTAAACCGCTAAGTGTAGAAGCATGAAATGTTGCACAAAAGTTCCTTATAAAAGAAAGGTGAGCAGTAAGGAAGGATTTTATTAAACAGGGATGAGCGCTTACATGGAAGCTCCTCATTTTTACTGATGGGGAATCCCATCGAGAACACGGCTTGTATTGTTAGAAATCTGTTGCTAGGCAATACAAAAGAGTTGTTAATTATTAGGTTAGGTGGAGTAATGATTTTTTTTTTTGATGTGAAATCATCAAATTACTTCTCCCACTCTGGGCGGAGCGGGAGGGTGTGTCAGACTCTTACTAACTAAAACCCACCCGTATTCCTTCCTGTTGCCTGTGTTGCCAGGGGCCTCGGTGACCCTTTAGTACCTTCCCGCGACCCCGGCAGGGACATACGAGTATGCTAGGTGTCACTTTGTGTAATAAAATGGTTATATTTATTGTAATGGTGATCGTTTAGTTTAATCAATATAGATAACTGTAACCAACCCGCACTGCGTCCGAGTGGTAGTTTACAGCCCCCTCCCTCTCGAAGAGAGGAGGCCTGTGTCCCAGCAGTGGGAACATTATAGGCTGATTATGATGAGATAAGTGTAAAATGAGGGATCCTGTCGTTTTGCCGAAAAGATTTTGCCAAAATTTCACTACCCAAACAAATTTTAGCAAACTTTTTTTTTACCAATGCAATGTTTGGAATGATTTTAGTACGCACATTTTAATTTGGTCTAATTTTTACATGGCTGAATATTGTTAAGGATAATGTCATTTAGTCTTTAATCAAATGATTTATTATAGCAAACAATCTTTAGACAATAAACGTTAGAGAAGTTTATGTGCTTGAATTTGTCTGAAACAAGTTAAATTTATGTTTACTTATGGAACTAGTTAAGAGTAGGTTAATTATTTCAAAAAATGGTTAGGTTAAAACTGAGACCTCCTACGCCAGAAACAAATAGATTATATTAAAAAAAATATGGAATAAAAGAGATTATTTTTAGCAAGGTATCGAGAACCGAACTACTTAGACGAGGTAGAAATTTTATTTTGCGTAAAATGAGTTATTCCAACTGAAATATTTGACTACATAAAAATTGCCAAAAGTACTAGTTCGTAAACAAGTTATTGTTTAAACGTTCACTTGCCAAACATTAGGTTTGCGTTACAATTATTTGTGAAGAGATTTTTTGCTAAGTAATAATTTGGCAAATGAAATTATGCGGAATATTGTTTGGGAAGTGATAATTTGGCAATTTCTTTTCGATGAAACAAGGGAGACCCGTAAAATGAATGTATAATGTATAAGTGTAAAACTCTATAATACAATAAATATGATCATTCTATTACACAAAGTGTCAGATAACTCCAGTGAATGAATAATTCGACTTTAGATGACAGTAGCCGAGGAGCGAGTAAAATGGCGAACGATATAAGAGGCCTATGTTCAGCAGTGCATTGCTATAAGCTGATGTTGATGTGATAGTACGAAACTGGATCAAGTAAGTGAATGTAATCTTACAACTACGATCAACGACTTAGTACCGTTTATTGTAAAAGTTCAAGGTTTTTGAGCGTTTCTGAGACTTTCGAAATTAAGTTAAATGCGATTTTTTATTTATTTCTTAAAATCGAATAGTTGTCTGATTAGTAAAGTGCAACACTAAATTTGTCTGATATAATGTTTTTCTACACTAGGGCAACTTTTTTCATCATGTCCAACAGTTTTCAGACAGTTGTAGTCAATTCTATTTTACAGATCGGTAAAATTTTTCAACACGTTCAAAACGGATTCCACACTAAGACGCTCATATTTTCTGCTGAAAAATGATTTATTCGCAACAACTGAACAATATTCACTTGAAAACAAGATTTTCAGACGGTTTGCGATGGATTCTTTTTTTGCCTCATTTTTTATTTTGTCAAAATGGTCTTCCGGGTACGTGTACGCCAGTGGTATCTGAAAATTGTGTTTTCGGTATCTAAAATCTATCATTCAACAATATTCAAATAATCATACAGGGAGCTATGAAACAGTTCGGGTTTGTTTTGACATGTTTGAAAATGCGGTCAGGTGAATGAATGAATGAAATGCACCGACCCCAGCGTGGTTAAACCAGACTCGATTGCTCGAATGAACCCAAGGATTCGCATAGTCCCTGGAGCCTCATGTTTCATGGGACTACAGAGACCATTGCATATCAAAGAGTAGCCCGGGGGGCGCGGTAATGGTCAGCAAGACGTGCCCTTAGGATGGGAAGGATTATTAGAGCCTACCGGACATGCATCCTTGGGCAAGCAATGGAATAGTGGAGAGACGGGTAATTTATCTATGGGTTTTTTTAACAACGTCGCTGCCAGGTTGGCTCAGGTCCAGTTGCTTTCTCGACTCTTTTCTGTGACACTGCTATGCTGTGTTGCACGTTGCTGTTTCCAATGTCTTCATCTGAGGTCTCGCTACTATGAGTTTCTGATTTCTTGTAAATCACGCTAGCAGTCTTCCTGATCTTATCTCGATCTTCGGCCGTGTCCATCCAAAAGTTGATTTCCATATCGAAGTACTTCATGTCCTGCTTTAGGTTGTCATTCCAGGTGTAAATAGGTCGGCCGACTTTCTTGGATTTGACCTTATACTGCATTGCTGCATGTAACAGATGTGGTTCGCGGCGCCTGTGTACATGTGCAAGATAGCACATCCTGTGGTTCTTGATACGTTTGGTTACAGTTTTTCCGTCCAATATTTCATGCATTTTCTTTTCCTTTGGTTTATTCCTAGCTTGGTTAATCAAGTCTCTCATGATAACTCTCTCATACCTTCTCAATCTTGACCTGTTAGCTTTAGTGAGTGCCGCTACTTTCAAACCGTGTATCATACAGGGCACGGTCACCATTCGATACAAGAGTCTGGCTAGTTTCCAATCCATCTTTGAGTTTGTTATGAATGGTAATAGCGATTTTGCGTTTCTAGTGGCCTCTTCGCAGCGTTTTTTAATTGTGCTTTTCCTGCTTAATGCAGATGTTATGTGTGTGCCTAGGAATTTAATTTCATCGACTGTAGGTAGATTTATTCCATTAATGGTCACATGGGCCGTTTTCTTTGTAGCTATGAGGTCTCTAATTAGTATTTTTGTTTTTGTTTCATTTATTTGGAGGTTTAATATGGTATAGGATTTCTTCTAGCCGTTCAATGTCATCTGTAATGAAGATAAGGTCGTCCGCAAATGATAATACCAGGGGAGTGAGATGGCACGATCCTGATCCAGTTTGTATAATTGAGTTTCCTCTTCAAGGGTTCTAAGGACCTCATCCATGACCATTGTAAAGAGACGAGGGGACAACGGGCAACCTTGTTTGAGTCCCTTTCAACCTTGTTTGAAAATGCGGTCAGGTCTGTAAAAATTCAAAATCAGGTTTTTTGGATTGGACAGCATAACCAAATCTATCGATTTTATAAAGTTTTGGCCGTAAAACGATGAGGCTAAAATGTTGGTCATGGGCTCTCGTCCTAATAGACGTTCTTATAGATATTGATTCTATAGCAAGCTCCATAGCTGGGTGGTCACCCAACAAGAGAAATCATAGACAAGAAGTACTTACTGTTATTAGCATAAACGTTTGTAAGTTATGTCTCGTTTTCTTAACAACAATGAATTTGAAACTGCGGGCACGTCAACATTCATTGTGACTAGTTTTGTAAACTACCAACTACTTTGTGTGAAGAAAATCATTGTGAAGTGTCAAATATAGTTGAAAGTAGCAATTTAATGCTTTAAGTCTTCCCGGATTTTTCCTCATCGTCTATATCTCCGTACTAATAAATCATTTTTTTATGTGTAAAATCTTTCCTCTAGCTTTCTCTTGCTTCTGAGTGATTTCATGAAAAAGGACGGAAGTATGTAGACAGGATGGGACTGCTTGAGCATGGATTATGTAAGTACTTTTGAATAGCATAGAATTAGTAAGTACTATATAGATTGTAAATAGAGGGGGTCGAATTTCGAGCAGTGGGCGACCACTAGTAATGATAAATATTTCAGTACTTACCCTTTTTAAATTTTGCGACTAATTTCTGTCGCTGCTCAGTAGCTTATTACCAAGGTGAGAAGTCAGATGTCATCATATGCGACCACTGTAAGGCTCGCTCGTTTCTTTGTCTGCCGTTTCTTTTAACCTTCTTTTCATACTTTGATGCTTTTGTGTTTGATAAAAGCCTCACAAAAACCTTAAAAGTGCAATCATTAAGTTGCTTTTCCATGAATTTTTTTTTTTTTTTATAAAATCGTTTTTTTTTAATAAAATTACCTCAACTTCTTTCCTTTCTTTCTCCGCAGTCTTTGTCGCAAGACGTGTGTCGCTTGAACGTATAGCGCGTGGCCAGGGGGTAATTGGAAACAAACAACCCCAGCAAAGACATAAATACATACATAACTCATGTTATTTCAGCAAGGTGTGATGTTATCATCACACCTTGTTTCCCCGAAGGGTTGGGCAGAGGTATACCTGTAGTACACCCACATTTCGCCAGTTCTGTTTAAGTCCCATGTAATAGGGGGCGAGCCTATTGCCATCAACCGGGCACAAATCCAGACTCCGGACTGCTACTGAGAAATTCCAGACAGAACACTTTGCCTGACCCGAGAATCGAACCCAGGACCTCATGCTCAGTAGTAGCGCTTGCAACCACTAGACCAACGAGGCAGTCAAAAGAAAAGATATAAATAGACATATTTATATCTTTGCTGGAGTTGTTTGTAGTAGATAGACAGTGAAAGCAGTGAACTCGTCGAAAAAAATTGCGTCCAACTGTTGGCCGCAAAATGCACTCACACTAGAATAACACAATGACAGCACAATGACGTGGCACGAGTGTTAGACGTAGTTGTCACGCACACCAGCATAGCAAAGTTGTCCTGTTTGTTTTATTTGTTTTGCAGCGCGACTAGGGAATGCAATCTCGGTCTCGCGAGATCTCGAAAACACGAGATCTCGGCCATTTTTTCGATATTCAATCTCGAAAATAAGCAATCTCGTTTTCTTAATCTCGTTCGAGATCTTGACGATATCGATCGAGATTTTGTGAAGTAATTGAAGGTCAGCACGTGCGTGCACTAATTTAATGAGTTTGAATCTCTGCATTTCTTATTATCTGGAGTGAAATTAAAAGCTATTTAACCCAATATTGGCTACCTAATAAACATGTCTAAGAACAATTTAAATCAAGTATTTGTGGAAGTTACTAAAAAGCAATTTGCCGGTGTGCAGGTATTTCAAAAAATCTGTGGATGGTTTGAGTGCTAAGTGCAAGCTGTGCAACTGTATTCGCAAGTGCACAAAAGGTTCATCGACTGGTTTAAATGTTCTCTTGAAGTCCATCCATAAAATTGATACGAAAATTTTAAATACAAGTGTGGATGTGAATGTGAGAATAGAGGATGACGGTGGCAGCAGCGAAGATAATGCTTCTGGAAGTCGATCAACCCCGTCCGATGCTCGCTCAGCAGTAGCGACTTCTGCTCCTGTATCACCTTCTGTGTTGAACTACGCAAGTGAGTCTTGTTCTCCAGCTTTAGACCCACCATCATCAAAGAAAGCGAAAATTTAAAATTATTTCTCTACAGTCGATTCTAAGGCCAAAGAGAAAATGGTTTCGCGAATGGTGGCGAGAGATGGTATGCCCTTTAGATTGTTCTGTACTTCCGATGACTTGAGGGGTCTTTTTGCAGCTAAAGGCCACAAGCTGCTTGCTTCTCCCAAATCAATTAAATTGATGGTAATGAATTATGGATTGACACTTAAAATGAAGGTACAAAGAGATTTCTTGAAACTGAAAGAAAATGGTCAGAGATTTACTATAACTTGCGATGAATGGATGTCTGGAAGTAACCGACGCTACATAAATATTAATCTTCATACCACAAAAGACCACAAAGCTATTTTCTGGAATTTAGGGCTAGCACCCATTTATATAAGTATGCCCTCGGAGGCATGCATTCAGATTCTCAATGATGTGCTGTCAGAATACCACCTTTCTATGGATGATGATATCGTTGGAATAACAACAGATGGGGCCAGCGTAATGAGGAAAGTAGGACGGTTAATAAAACCTATACATCATCTTTGTTACGCTCATGGTCTCCAGTTGGGTATTACAGACGTTATCTATAAGAAAAACATCCAGCTAGAATTGGAAGCCGTTGCTGAGGATAACGACTCAATCACTGGAGCTGGACAGGGAGATGTTGAAGAGGACGTCAACAACGATTATGGTGTTCGCTTTTCATTCCGATCAAGGGAAGTAGACCTGGTCGTGGAATATCGATCTATAATAGCAAAACTGAGAAAACTTGTGACGCTTTTTAGAAACTCGCCTACTAAAAATGATGTCCTTCAGACTTATGTAAAGGAAGAATTAGGCCATACTATTCAACTAGAACTCGATTGCAAAACTCGGTGGTCAAGTCTTGCTAACATGATAACTACATACAACAGAATCAAGCTGTGTGTTAGTAAAACATTAATCGACTTGGGGTATGGCTCCACTTCAGATTACTTTTTTAGTGATGAAGAACATGCAATTCTTATCAACATGCAACAAACTTTTGAACCAATAAAACTGACAGTCGAAGTCGACGCAAAACAGACTTAGTCAGTGCAGAATGTGCCTTGCAATTCATGATTCGTAAGTTGGAAGAGTTAAAGACGCCACTCTCAGAGAAGCTGGCTATTGCCATGAGAAAGCGTATTTCCGAACGCCGAATCGAAGCAATTGCAACATTGTTATACCTTCAAAATCCAGCACAGTATGAAGAGAATTCAAAGAAAAATGCAAATGATACAACATTCCAATTGACTGACAATAGCGGCATAAGGAAATATATCCATAGCTTAGTCAAACGATTATACCCTCACTCGAGTGAAGTAGTTGATGATGATGAAGAGATCTACTACCCGTATCACATACTCAACGAGATCTCAGTTCAGTTCCTGAAAGTACAACATTATCTCTGCAGATAGAGTTGGAAGAGGCTTTAAAGTCGTGTAAAAACACTCAACCCCAAGCATTAGTAACAGACAGGATTGACAGCCTGCTTAAAAAGGAGATGCATCTCTACGAGTATGGTGGCCAAAGAGGGCAATACCTTAAGTTTGTGTATAACAGCCTACTTACTGTTGTCCCTACCAGCGTGGAAGCTGAACGGGCATTCTCGGCCGCAGGCTATTTAGCTACAGACATTAGATGTCGCTTAGCAGATGACACTAATTCAGCACTCAATTCAGCTTTCTAAGAAGCTATTTTCAAAATCACAATTAATGTGTGTTTGTGTACTGTGTACCTACATAATTACTTTTTTTAAATAATTCAAAGATGCGCGCCATAATGCCGTATTTTTTTGCTTTGTCAAGTATAATTTTGTTGACTTTTTTGAAATAAATAGATTTCATTTTCATTGTTTTGTATTATTCATAAGATATTACAGCGATATCCTAACTAGTATTACGAGTATTCTAATTAATGTAGTATTCTAATCTAATAGCATTCCTCGAGTTTTGTATCGATTTAGGGGTTCGAGTCGATTTAGGTATTCGATTTAGGTATCGAGTTTAAAAACCAAAATCTCGATAATTTCGAAATCTCGCCAGATCTCGACTTGTTTTGCACGAGATCTCGAAACTGCCAATCTCGACACCAGGTTCAACAGGCGAGATCTCGATTTGCTAATCTCGGCTCGAGATTGCATTCCCTAAGAGCGACACTTTATCTAGATATATAAATAATCGAAGAACTCTAGTTTAAGTGATGCTTATGTGAACAAATACATGTATAATAATAATTATACTTTCACGACTAGTGAATAGGTTATACGAATAAAGGTTAACTAAAGCTTTTTATGAGACGTGAATAAAAGTTTTTAGCAGGTAAATCAGTGAGGTATGGTCAGCACCAAAATTAGCTGGAGAAATATTATGTAGGTTTCAGATTTTAATGCTTTTAAGGTTATACATATTATAATAAAACAGTAATGATGTCAAAACTACGTTTAATATAAAAAAAAAGTAATTGCTACGATTGTGATGCACAAAAATATAGTTTTTAGAATTTTTGTCTGTTTTTCTGAATGTATGTTCCTTATTGGCGCAAAAACGGCTGAACCGATTGGGATGAAATTTGGCACACAGATAGTTTATAACCTGAATTAACACGCAGGTTCCTTTTAGTCCCGGTAGTACCTTCCCAAGGGATATATTTTGTCATCCACACGGGCGAAGCCGCGGGCAAAAGCTAGTTTGAAATAAATTATAGTATGTATCCTCTTCATAAGCTGAAGGACAACCAAGAAATCAGATAATTTACTTAAAGGAATGAAAATGTAAGGTTACTTTTTACTCACACAACACTTTGATTGAAAATGCTAAGTCGAAAGATACCCAACGGGTCCGTGAGAGAGGAATTTGTTTAAATAAAAAAAATCTTTATTTAACCAAAAAGCAGTGTTTTTTTGGTAAAATAAAAGTAGCATAAGGTACTCCTTATAATATCAGCAATCTGCTAGTCAATGTCCAGCCGTTTCGTAGATTAGCCGGAACAAACAGACAGACAACTTTTTTTTTTTTTGTTATAGGTAAGTACCGCAAATACTTTCATATGCATTTAACAAAAACCTGTTATTTTGACATTAGAAACAATCACTTAATTTTTATTTATTTGTGTATATTACACAACATGAAACAACTATGCCAAGGGAACAACAATTGCCCGTAGGTAATATTAACATCCCAACAGGTAACATTCCCCGCACAAAGCTACATATACTAATATACAAGGTGTCGTTTTGCATCCTCGTCGAATTTCAGGAGGCTGCTATGAAAGACATACATAATCAAATAAAATTACGATACCTACTCAATAATTAATACATACTTGTTTTTTTAGTTACTTAAGTTTGAAAGTATTTTAGAATACACCACTTTCACAGAACAGAATCACCCCTTTGCGTATGCGGTAGTGTGTGTGTAAAAGGGCAGTTACAGTGTGGTATCACACGGACCGCGTTTTAACATGCGTGTCTCACACATGACGATTTCCAAAAATTAGAGAAAAATGAAACTTATTTTATTATTGATTCTTGTCGAGAATCATTAGCATAGTTACGAGTACCTCCTTGAATTTGACGAGGATGCAAAACGACACCTTGTATAATAATTATATACTAATCATGCTAAAGAAACTCTGCAGACGCGATGGGTATAGATATCTTAACACCATAAAATAATAATAATAAGGATCTGATGTTTTTTGCGGGTCAACGACCGCTGGTAGTGTTAGTTCTTAAAAAAAACATCAAAACAAAAGAAAACAGATTTTTGCAACTCATACCAGTTGGAAAAATCTGTTTTCTTTTGTTTTGATTTTTTTTTTTTTTGTATAATCTGATATTTCAAGTGACTACACTAACTGCAGTCGATTACCCCACAAGAAAAAATCAAATCAAATTATTGTTTATTTTTATTTTATCATGTTTAACTTGACCCTGTATAAGCGAAATCCCGGTATTCATAATAATATACATAATCAGCCTATAATGTTCCCACTGCTGGGACACAGGCCTCCTCTCTGTGAGAGGCAGTGGGCCGTAATCCACCACGCGGGCCCAGTGCGGGTTGGTAGATCTCACACGTCTTCGAATTTTTGGTTCTAGGATACGCACAGGTTTCCTCACGATGTTTTCCTTCACCGTATTGAGAACAGTGGTGATGAAATAATTTACACAAAGTAAAGCGCCTGTCTTAGTTCGAACCTACGACCTACAACTCGTAAGTCGCGGCCGTTACTACTGGGCCACCACTGCTCTCTATAATTAATATATTGGCCTCCAATTTCTGGCTGATTCTCTGACTGTACATAATGTATATTCTTTATAGGCCACACAGCTACAGTACCATAATGTCGAATTCACTTCTGCGGTTATATTGTTGTTCATAATAATTATATTTAATGCTCTCCAACCGCATTGGATTGGCCTTAATGGCTTTACTTTTCTTACTTTTCAATTGTTATACGTTTAAACTTACTATAGTATTCCGATTTTGGTATAAATGGTCAACCAACATACATTTGTTACAGACAGATAAAAAATTGTTTCCGAAAAACTGAGAAAATTCCGTTCATTGTGCTGCATTTTTCCGCTCAGAATTATTTTTATTTTTGGCTAATTACATTCATGGAGATATCAGTCTGAACATTAGCATAAAGGCTGCTACATACTGAGGCGATATCGCCTCCAACTGTATCGGAATCGCGTAAAGCACATAAAATGACAATTGATCGCAATGGGTTTCATTTTATCAGTTCACGCACGTCCATTGCGATATTTACGTTGCTGAGCAAATGAATTTTTCGAACATATGAAGTAATGGATTAGAAATATCCTTCAAAACTCTCGGATTGGGATTTAAACTGTTTTACGCTATTAGGGTGGAGCCAGTACAGTCTTTTAGATAGCGATCGCTTGACCACCAAATTCGGTCGCAAAGTCCCAATCTTGTCAAGCAATTTTGATCGACTAGGGACCTCCCTAGACGGTCAAAATTGCTTGAAAAGATTGGGATTTTTTCATGCTTGTCAAGCAGTTTTGACTGTCTATAGGACCCCTTTAGGACTTTGATCGCTATCCGATGCCTGCCGGGGTCACGGAAAAGTCTGAAAGGGTTACTGAGGCCCCTGGCGACACAGCTATCATCAAATAACTTCTCCCGCTCTGGGCGGAGCGGGAGGGTGTGTCAGACTCTTACTGACTAAAACCTACCCATATTCCTTCAGTTGCCTGTGTTGCGGGGGCCTCGGTGACCCATAAGTACCTTCCCGCGACCCCAGCAGGCATCGGCCCTGTTGGACCCCTACATTTGTGCTGACGACATCTCTTTGAGGCGCGCGTGGAATACAACGCGCCGTCGACCCGGGCCTGGTCCTTACCGGACGGTGAGCTACCCATTGCTCACAGTCCGCAAGCCCGCGCCTATGGTGGCCGGAAATCCACCCGGGATTCCCGACGCCCAGGGCGTCTCCTGCGGCAGCTAGAGGCGAGAGGGCGCGAAACTTGCCTTTCCCTCAACCGTCCCGCCTCCTCCTTCGCGAGCATTACTGCTTCGCAGAAGGAGGTGACGGCTGCCCATGCCCTCTCGCTCCGTACCATGGCCTGAACCAGGGCCGGACGCGAAAGGTCTCTGCCGCCGATCGCCTCCATGAGGACACGGCGGTGCTCTGCCCAAGCCGGGCAGACCTCCACCGTATGCTCCACCGTGTCCTCCGGGCGATCCACACAGTGGTGACACCCGGACGTTTCCTCCCGCCTTATCCGACACAGGAACCTCCCGAAGCGGCCGTGTCCGGTGAGGACCTGCGTCAGGCGGAAGGAAAAAAAGCCCCTGCGGGCTAAATTGCTTAACACATATACAATGACAATTGATTTGCCAGTTCACCCACGTCCATCGCGTTATTGACGTTGCTGAGCTAATGATTTTTTTGAACTTATGAAGCAATGGATTAGCTATATCCTTCAAAACTCTCGGATTGTTATTCAAACTGTGTTACACTGTGTTAGGGTGCTGCTCTGACCAAATAAGTTGACATACACGAATGAATCAATCTGAGGGTCTAGAAAAGGGGTAATAATCGCTTTCAAGGCGTTTCGTATTTCTACAATGACTCAACAGGATTGACAATTGACATTGAGTTTTCCGGAAGCTTATGTCATTCCCATACATTTTTAAATTTTTCATCATTGTTATCGCTGATAGAAAGTCACTTGGTTTAGACCCTTTGTTTAGTTTCAACGACAATTTAGTTGCCTATTAGCGAAGCCGAAAGTCACTTGTTCTTCCCGTTACTTTGTACAGGACAACACCTGGAATCCTCCTGGTTACGGAGATATTGAAGGTTCAAGTTCCAACTTTACTTTACGAACAAAAGTTTTAAATGTTATAATTTAAATTTAAGTGTCGGGTAATCGCCGTTGACCTTGCAAATGTGCGTCGCGCTCACGCTGCGCCAACCGTTCGGTTTCATAGAAAATATTTTTTTTTTAGGTAACAGGTAACAGGTAGGTATAAATATTTGATAGAATTATAGATATTAAAATAGTCTGTTCATACAAAAATAAATCATTAAAATATCGTAAGTAATTTGAAAGTAATACCGATTTTTATGCTTTGGGTAAACATTACTTCCTGAATTTATACATAAAGTATTTTACTACAATACTTAAATATTCACTTACAGAATTGACGTGTAAGCGTTCTTGTTTACCATACATTTTTTGCATAACTTACTTGCATTATGTGAAGGCGTAACAACAGATTTAAAAGTCACTAAAATCATATATTTGCGCCTTAAATAATCCCTCGGTCCTTGTACCGTTGCATGCACCCCATAAGCACAATGTATTGCGAGTGAATTGTTGCCCCAAAAATAAAAGTCGTGTCCCAGAAATTGTTTTTGGACAAGAATGGAGGTTTTATAAAAACTTCACCGATTCTCGTTATGGAAAGTGAGCTTTGTGTAGTTAGGCTGTACTTACAAAGGAAATATTTAGCTTATAAATTCCGTCTATAGTCAAAGGCTATAGAAAATAATTTAACTTGTAAGTTATTAGAGAATCTCTACGCTCTTCGTCAAAATTGTTACTGGTAAAATAAAACCATTCCTTTATTGGTATCAGTCATGACTCATGAAAGAGGTTAAAGAGTTCCAGGTAGCTTCTTCCTGTCCTTTATTAATGTATACATTACGAACTTGGACAACTAATATTAATGTAAATGAAATAATTATAGTAAATTTAGAATCAATAAAAAATCTAAACGTTCATACGATAGTAATATGTTAAAATATGAAGTTATTAGTGAATTATATACAAAGTATAGTGGTTGGTTTTACATACTCGTACATATTTCCATATGGGTCGAAGAGTGTAGAAGGTCATGGGTTTGCATATTATATACCTGATATAGATATAAACACTCAGGATAATTGTTTTAAAATAAGTGACCCTACATCCATTATGACGTTGGAACTCATTGCAATCTCAAAGGCTTTGACTTATATAATTAATCATTGTGGGTATAAAAAATTTTGTCATTTGTACAGACAGCAAAAGTTTATACAGCACAACATATAGCTCGATGCGCCTCTGACCACAGAGGTATATAGTTAGCTTATGTAAAAAAAAATCAAATGGCATCCAACTGAGATTGCAGTGGGTTCCATCACATATTGGGCTGCGGGGCAACGAAGAGGCTGACACATTGGCGAAATTAGCGGCTAGGAATGGAAAAGAAATAAATACCACATTAGATTATTCTGTATATTTACCAAAATTTTAAAATACATACTATGATTATTGGAAGAATATTTTAATAAACGTTCATTAGAGAAGGGTTTATGATATACAACCATACAGTGTGAACCTCTCCGCGTGCTCTGGTTCATGAATAATGATGTTAGTAGAAAACTGATTGTTACTGCTCTTAGACTCAGATCTGGACACATTCCATGCAAAACATTTGCCTTCATGATGAAGAAAATCGCTCCACCCAATTGTGAGGAATGTGGAGTTGTCGAGGACCTACAACATTTATTGATGAAAAGTGTCTAATATGAGTCCAATACAAATAATTTAGTAAGGTCCCTGAATTTGAACAGAGCTGATGTTCCATACAATTCTATCCCAATCAAATGGCGACGATGCGAAGGGTTTGTTCAATTTCATGGCCCATGTCTTGTGAAATTATAATTGTTTACGATACGGTGGGACTGACATACGCTTTGCGTAAAATCCCCTTAAAATAAATAAAGAAAAGAAAAAAAAATGCGTAGATGACGGATTCGTGAAGGGTCTACACTCTGTACGAGTATACCTATTCCTTTAGCGTACCAAGCTTGCCTAGCAACTAGTAACTTCCTATCTTTGCTTCAAGGAAGTAATCAAAGTTAATGAAGAATGCCACATGTCTTCGGTTAATTAGAAATTCTTCAAGGTGACTGCCAGGGCCGAATTAGGAGGCTCTGAGGCAACCAAAAAGTAGTGACCCCGAATTTTTTTTGAATAGACGAAAAAACATTCACTTTTCAATAATGTATAAGTACTAAAAATATACAAAAGATAAATGTTTATTTACTTTTTATTTATTTTATTTATTATTATTACCACTTACATTTGTTTTTAACAGGTGGGAACCCAATACAACAATGTAGGCCCAACTTAATTTAAGTTATAACAGACTGAGTAAAGACAAGTCATACAGAGGACAATATGTTAAGTGTCACCTTCTGGAAATCCGCCAAAGAGCAAGTAATCCAATCGCAGAGACGCTGTCGAGTATCTTTATCGCTCGCCCCACCGCAGGCCACCGGGACTTTAAACAGCCTCTCTCACGGCCCTTGCCGCAGCCTACTGTTTGGAACAAGCAACCCGAAAGATTCTAGTATTTGCGGATTATTCAGTATACTACGAAACACCATAAAAACATATTTTTTTTTTGTGTTGCGTAAGTAATTGCGCCTTACCTCCAACTTATAGTAACCAACCATCCCCATTACAAAGAGGGTTGGATGTATCCAACCCTGTATAAGTGGATAGAATGGGTAGACGCCAAATTGCTTCATATAAACGAACCGGGTAAGTTTATTTTGCATTTTTTCAACCATAAGACAATACTTCGTTTCAAACGGCTTCCAGGTAAAGCATTATAAAGCGACTTCACAGCTGCTGTGTTAGTAAACTCACGGGTTTCACGTTTTACAAATCCCAGATTCTTGAAGGCTTTCTTAAACACCTGAACGATGTCTGCGAAACGACAAATCTTCGGAGAAAGTCTTTGTCAAATAACAAAAAATCTCAATACTCCACCCTACTACACGATCAATGTCCCGCTGCAGCAGTTCGCAGTGCGACTGATTGGTAATCCGCATGAACAACTTCAGATCGTCGGCATATAGCAAGCAACCGGCATCTTTCACAATTTCAGGAAGATCATTTACCATTATAATAAATTCCAATGGTCCTAAATGTTAGGCGAATGCAACTTTGCGAGCTTTTTTCGTCGAAAATTAATTGATAATTTCAGTGAAATCCAGTTCTCGGAGTAAATCACTCATTAGGAATAACTTTGATTGGAGGTTTGGTGTAATTGTAGTTCGAAGTTTATTTTTTATACTCTTCATCTTTGAAAAATGTTCCTTGTGAAAATGAACTTCTTTTTTAATAAAAAATAATCTAATTGCCCGGGCCCAGGGCCCCATTTTGCCCTGCCTTAAATCCGGCCCTGGTGACTGCTAAGACCTTTTAACAAAATAGATTTTAGCATCATACTGTGAAAATTAATTATAATTCATAATTACTTGGACATGTATGGTTAAAGGACTTTATCGTCACCTTACTTGACCCTCAGCAGAAAGATTAGCATGAGAACGTATCCCTCGCTCCCGAGTTTCGAATCATGGTAGCAAGCAGAATTCTTGTGTATTTTCGTCAGTTTAGGAATCTTACATAACCCTCAAAGGAAATTATATTTTTTCTTACTCCTTCGCTATTATTTTTAGCTTCATTTCGTTGCGGAATCCATGACCGTTGAAACTTTCTCCAGAACTCATCCAGCTTTTAATTACCTCGGTGCTTTTCTGATGGTCGCATTGTTAATTCTGGATTTCAGGAGTTGCACTGGTTGGGACTAGTGTGGCGTAATTGTACCAAAAATACAACCCTAAATTCATATTCCCTCCCTCCACTTGTCTCTGTCTACAGCCACCTAGTTCATTCTTAGTTTATCCCGCTGCCAAATCTTTTACTACTATTTGGAACCTACTGCGTTGGTTTTATCTCTCATTATTGATACATGTGGCAAACGTGATCAGCCCAATTTCAAGAACAGAGTATTTACCTGAAGACAATCGGGTCACGAACAAGCTTAAGGTTATTCCCATTTTTTGCTATTATCCGTTGTTTGTATAGTTCAAGGAAAATCAATGGTAAATTTGTTGATCTGAAAAGGTTCATTGTCACTTAATTATACATCTGATCTTTGTAAGACCCAGGGTCATCTAAAGGCCCGCTTCTTAAGTCTAAATTAACGCTTCGAAACACAGTAAAAGTTACTTGTTCCAGTTAAAATGGTCTTCGAGTAAACAGCCTACTCGAAGACACTACTAATAACTGTGATTAATATGCCTTTCTCAATCAGCTTGCATACACATACAGCTTTCAAGAATACATCAAAGGAGGCGTCTCAATTTCCTCTACATCAGAAAAGGGTATGCATCGCGTTTGTTTTTTTTATTAATGAGTAGCGTACGCCAACCTAGCCGAACAGCCTTCTTTTCCATTTTATTTCCTATTTCGGTGCCTTCTCCCACCATTTGCCGAGAAAATGGCGGCTGCGCGAAGTCAGTGTTGTGTACGACCGCGACGCGTGCGCTTGCCGCGACGCGTTCTATGTTTGAAAATAACAACGAATTCTCCGAAAAAGTGTACTGTGTTCCGAATTTAATTTTAAAATCCGTGTTCTTTAAAGCCTAGTGTTTATAATGCTGTAGTGAGGTGCCCCGAGAAAAGTTTTGGATGTTTTTTTTCGTATTTATCAGTACTAGCCGTGAACAAGTGCACACTATTGTTTTCTTTGTTGACGTGCACCAGCTGTCAAAATAAACGGATTATCAAGGTGAGCTTATTGATTTCCGAAACGTTTCTTTTGTTTTTAATACAATGTTCTGTAACGATTCCGTATATCGATAATGTAATCGATTTTTTCGCAATTCTTTCGATACAGGTTTCTCGTTTTCGTTGATATTGCTAAACATTTTCATATTTATACGTCTCATCGACGTGCCTTATGTTAATGTGTAACAAAATGATCTTATTAAACTTTATGCGTGGTTCTAAATTGTTGAAATATGTGTATTGTAGATTGTAGGTATGTTTACGAGATTAGATCATGTGAGATGTTAATTCGGAATCAAAGGTGTTTGATGTTCTTTTAATTATAATATGGACTCATTAAAACATTCGGGTCATGGACTGTGTTGAAAACAATGTTGTTACAGAAATATTTAAAAAAGCCAGATGTTTTAGATTATTTAAAGTTTAAAAGCGCTGTTAAAACACAGATCAACATTATCATCACTAATTAGGTACAGTCAGCAACAGTAGTTGATGAATATTTCAGAATGTGGAAATAAAGAGCCCCCTTTTTTATTAAAGTTCGTACTTACGTCAAACTTCGAAACACGTTCATAAGATTCCATAATGTCTGTCACCCCGTTTCTGTATTTACAAATCTGATACTTGATGCACGCTTAGAGCTATCAAGTACCTATCGTATTTGCACGTTCACATTTTGCTGTCAATGATTATGAAACTTTGTTAGCGGCCAATGGCCTTAGATGGATCTAGTTTAAGATTCATAATTACATTCTATCCTATGTTGAAATCGTTTTGGACCTTGCATCAGGAATTTTTTGCACAAATCCGGTTTTGTAATAAATTGTCTTTCGAATTGTTTAATGTCTTGCAAAAATTAAAAGTTTTTGGATTAAAGTGACAAATATGCAGTTGTAACCTTGAAGGTGGGTAGGTTAGGCTACCTGCTTACCTCCAGTTTACTACGTATAGTGTACAGTCACGGGTGCGTACATCTAACCACCGAAAGAACTCAAACCACGACAGCGCTGCGAACAATACAGTAAAGCATGCCAAAACTACACCTCGCTCTGTGCATACACGCTCACACGCACACATTTACAACCAAACTACACCTCACCGGAACACTCATTAAGTGCACACATGTTTACGAAACTGGCCTCACGTCACTGTTGACAGCGTGTCTTGTTTTTTTATTTAGTCTTTTGTTTTTTTTTTTTTTTTGGGTGGGAAATCATCAAATAACTTCTCCCGCTCTGGGCGGAGCGTGAGGGTGTGTCAGACTCTTACTGACTAAAACCCACCCGTATTCCTTTCGGTAACCCTTTAGTACCTTCCTGGTCTGAGGTAACTTCATACTTTTTCAATTTTCGAAAAGGTTGACTGTCTAACCAATACGACATTTTAGGTATGTGTCACATTTGATGGGATTCTTTGAACACAAATACTTATCTCGTGCACCCAAAAATGAAAACCAAACGTCCTTCATACACCTAAAAAGGTAGCCTTAACATCGTTTCCATTGTACCGTAGTCCGTAAGTAGGAAGGTACAGTCGGCCTCAAACAGATATAAGTTATACAATGACAAAAAATCATTTTATTGTATGGACACGGATGTGTTTGAGCTTTTTCTGGTTGGACAAATAAACAGTAATTTAATTGACATTTAATTCTCAGTTTATTTACGTAAAATGGAATAGACATGGTTGTTTTTGTACTTTTAGGGTTTGACATGTAAACGGTTTTTGATTTTTGACATAGTAATATTTTTGTTTTATTTTTTGTTAGCTTTACGTTTGAATTTATTGCTTCTGATGTGATTTGAAATGTAATTATTTAGTAAAATCCGAACAAAATGTAAATTGTTTGATGAATAAATAAATGAAATGAGTCTTTGTTCCATAATATTGCATCAATGCACAATGTGTAGCCACAAAAAATATTAGCTAGTCATTGATACAGTACCTACCTATTAAAGAACACAAATTGTAATAATAAGAATAGGAATAATTTATTTTTTTTTAAAATACAGACATTTAAATAATACGGTGATACACTAAAATACACTTCTATGATCAGATATTTCAACATCTGTGTCTGAACTAGACATAAAATATCTATATATTTCAGACATCAGCACTCTTTCCCTTTTGTAGGCGACATTTAGAAATAAATTTAGTTTGACCTACCTATATATATCTAAAACACATTCGATCACTAAGATATAATAAAATAATATTAAAATAAAAGGAAGTGACAAATTGTAGGAGAACAATCTGAAATTAGTTGTGTGTGTAGACGTTCAAATGAATGTTTGTCGATGTTTACATGTTTTTGAGGCTGACTGTACGTATATACGGATGAATCATAGGATATTGCAGTCAAGGCCTATTTCGCCTCTCTCCGATCAGATAAGATGAGCAGGCTATCAGAGAGAGCTTTACAACAGTTTGCTCAATACTTACTATCTAAATTGACCCAACATGACTGCTTTGTAGGTCTAGTTGTCGCAAGCGCTACTGCTGAGCATAAGGTCCTGAGGTCGATTCCCAGGCCGGGCAAAGTGTTATTGTGTTTTCCATCTGGAATTTCTCAGTAGCAGCGCGGAGTCTGAATGTGTGCCCGGTTGATGGAAATAGGCTCGCCCCCTGTTACATGGGACTTAAACATAACTGGCGAAATGTGGGTGTACCAGAGGTTCATGTCTGCCCAACCCTTCGGAGAAATATGGCGTGATGTTATGTTACTATCGTACAGCTTTTCTTGCTAGCATTATTTAGGAGAGTAGTGGTGGCCCAGTGGTAACAGCCGCGACTTACGAGTTGTAAGGCCGTAGGTTCGAACCCTGACAGGTGCTTTAGTTTGTGTAAATTATTTCACCACTGCTCTCAAAACGGTGAAGAAAAACACAGAAAAAACAGGCATATTCTAGAACTAAACATTCGAAGACATCTACCTACCCGCAATAGGCTCGTGTGGTGGATTACGGCTCACCCACACTCACACAGGCCTTCTCGGCCTTTGTCCCAGCAGTGGGAACATTATATGTTGATTATGCTATTATGTAGGTGGAAAATGCTAATTCTAATTTTCTACTCGTACCTACTCAAATAATGTTGTCAAACTTCAAGAAACTTTTTTATATTTTTTATCTGCTCTCAATTCTTCGCTTTTAAAATCAAAACCTGTCTATTTAGGTCTTAATCATGCAACTGTGCACTTGTCCTAAGGTTTTAATCCTTAACTGTACATACCAGTTTCTAGGACCAAAATCGAAATGACAATTAAATAATAAATATAGTATTATTTTTATTAAATAATATTATACTTATAAAAAATTAAAACCTTTTAACAAACCAAAACAACTGACTTTAATTTCGGGTGTCGATGTCTTTGGATCTGTATTTTATTTATTGCCAACTTTCCGAAATTAAAATGATTTTTCAGTTGTGTTTTTTTTGGAAGTCAGTAGTTCTTTTTTTTTTTTTATATTTTATTTTTCAGTTTTTGTTATAGCTACCCTACATTAATTCGTATACCACTACTTGCTATGTAAACAACAGTGACATGAAGTATTATAACATCATCAACATACACAAAGTGGATTAAATACGTATTATCAAAGCCAACTCGAAAACTACCCAAGCAAAATTAAGACGCTGACAACACCTAAACCACGGTCACTGTCAAATTCCATAGAAAGGAAAGAGAAGCGCGATGACACAACGCTTGTAATTTATTGCAAAATATGAAGTAATTATCTATTTACTCGAAATTGAGTTGAGTAATAGAAAATAAAAAACAACCAAGTTCTGCTTTCAAATAAGACGTTCTTGTTATTAATTAAATACGAAACGTATGTTGATATTTAATACAGATATTTTGGATTAGAACTCAAAGTAAGAGGTTAGTTTAACGTTAGTTTGTATCGAGATTTTGTTTTCAAAACGTGTTTTGGTAACAACCAAGTTCTGGGAAATAAGTTCAAAATTGACATATATTTTTTCCGCTACCACAAACTATACAGATTTGGCAATTTTTTTTCCTAAGCGAAGCCTATTTTGGTCAATTGGGTCTTGTCAGCGCCTTAATAGAAAAATTCATGGGACTGCCGCGTAAGCTATACCTCTAACAAACGAAAAAGAATTTTCAAAATCTCTGAACTTACATAAAAAATTATTCAAAAATACATATAGGCAAACATAAAACCTGCTCCTTTTTTGAAGTCTGTTAAAAATGAGGAAGAAAACTGTCAAATAAATCATTGAGAGATTCATACCGTTGTTCAATTTTCAGTATTACATTACCAAACGATAATCTAAGTTCCATGCAGTAAGTTCAATGGTTCATATCTGTAGAACGTGTTTTGTCAGTCACTTACCGTACGAAACTGTTCGTTATTAAGATAACAGTGTACTACTCTACCCCAGCAGGCAGGTGTCGTGAAGAGCGCCAGATGGTCGGTCTGACCGACGACCCGGAACGGTTGGTACCGGACAACGGTAACTGTTCGTAGTTCCTACTCACCATTCTTTACTCAGTCAAATTTCTTGTTTTTGGGATTGTTTGAATAATTTAAAAAGCAGTTTCTAATCTTTTTAATACATATTTTATTTTTTTACTAACAGAGTTACCGTGGAGTTTCTCGCCGGCTGTTCTCCATAGGAAACGACCGGTTGGAACCTTGCCCCTAGCTTCTGACGTTTCATAAGTGCCCATGTAGGTTTAAGTGAAATAAAATATTTTGGTTTTTATTTTGGTCAATAATAACAAGAGGGGCTCGTGGCTAAGTAATAACAGCCGCACGGGTCAATCGATCAGGTTAAGCTACGCGTGCCGCGGTTGGTTCGTAGATGGGTGACCATGTTTACAAACCAAGACAGCCGTGCCTCGGAAAGCACGTTAAGCCTGGCTGGTATTCGTGGATCTTTGACAGTCGTTAGGGGTCGTCAGAAGCCCAAAGTCTGACAACCAGTCTCACCAAGGGGTATCGTATTACCCAGTAACTGGGTTGTGGAGGTCAGATAGGCAGTCGCTCCATGTAAAATATTGGTATTCAGCTGCATCCGGTAAGACGGGAAGCTGGCCGGTAAGACTGGAAGCTGACCGGTAAGACTGGAAGCTGACCCCAACGTAGTTGGGAAAAGGCTAGGCAGATGGTGATGATTTTAGTCAATAATAACACTTAAATCACAAAACCAACTACTCCTCCGAAATAAAGGCGCTGTCAAAGTCAAATTCTTAGATAGATAAATCGTTCATTCTAAATATCTCTTACATAATTTAAACACAACAAAGTATCACCACCCTTGCTTCAACGATTGTACCTGCAAAAACAAACTTCAATTCAACACTCGTATATCCATCCCACACGATAAAAAAACTAAAAGAAACAGCATCTTAAAAACGCTTAAAAACAACGAACGAACGGACACTAAGGAGGCGTAAATTTCGTAATTCGCCATTCTCGTAAAGAAATCGGATGGAAACCGGTCGGTTAGCGAAAGTGTTACGCAACCATGAGATCACCACATAGTCCTCCGACCATACGTAAGATATTACCTGGCATTTGCATTGCAAATTATTCACATATCAGTTAAACAACCGATTGATACGGTGAATTTACGGTTTATTTACTGGTTTTAACTCACGGAGTGTAAAACAAGAACACTCTTATAAACGCGTAGAGAACGCATTAATACGGGTTTGCGTTTAATCTATTTGGGTAATAAAAATGCTACAGATTCAGACGATGCAGCATTCAATGTGCGCTTCTGTGTTTCTCTTGGGGTTCCGTACCCAAAGGGTTAAACGGGACCCTATTACTCCACTGTCCGTCTGTCGCCAGGCTGTATCTCATGAACCGTGATAGTTAGACAGTTGAAATTTTTACAGAAGATGTATTTCTGTTGCCGTTTTTAAAGATAATGGTATGGAACCCTTCGTTCGCGAGTCCGACTCGCCCTTGGTCGGTTTTTCTATCAATTTTACAAAAATTACGTCATGGGATGTTTAAAGGCTCCTACATACTGGCGCGACTTGTCGCGACACAAAGGCACCGCTTGTAGAGCTACACGCGGTGTCTTTGTGTCGCGTCGCGCCAGTATGTAGGAGCCTTAATGTGTAAAAACACTATCTTTGTAAAATTTAGACAGCGTGTTAGGTTGCGAAAACACCATGTTATTGATACGACTACCGAGAAATATAGGCCTTCCCTATCTCAGTAGGAGAGAGTTTTTTTATTTGTTCTGAAATAAATAAACGGAACACCCGAAGGCGATTACCGTCGACTATGGACATCTGCAATACCGACGGCGTCGCAGAACATCCTAGAGACAAAATATAAATGTACCACGTGCCAGTAACAACACCTGCAACTATAACACAGCAACGCACCTGCCATCCCAACTGGAACACAGCTACGCTGCTTGGCGACAGATGGTCGAGGCGAAATCCTTCAAAAAAACCTCTACTGCCAATAAATTGGAATTTGAATTGCCTATAGTAAGAGGAATCCGTGGCAGTGGCAATGATAGTAGCAGTGGGCAGGGCACATTGCTCGCAGAACAGATAACTGATGGGGCCGCGTACCGGAAGACGTAGCGTTGGAAGGCCTCCCACAAGGTGGACCGACGACCTTGTGAAGGCCGCAGGAATCCGCTGGGTGCGGGAAGCACAGAACCGGTCGAAGTGGCGGTGCTTGAGGAAGGCTTATGTCCAGCAGTGGACGTCTTTCGGCTGAAATGATAATGAAAAGGAATCCATTGAGAAGCCTTCAAAGCATTTTTTTTTTATCTTTACTAGTCATGAAACTTATAGAACATGGACCTTCGCGTATGAAATAATTTGTACCAAAAGTGGTAGTAGCTGGTAACAAGTTAACACATCTAAATCTGATGGTAGCAGAGAACCAATATTGTTCTTGCATCGTCAGTTTCAAACTCATTCATTTCATCTCCCACGTCCGTACGTAATTAAAACTGTAAATGTCTAATGACGTCATTTAACAAAACTAAAACGACTTTATTTCCAATACTGACATAACATATGTATGGAAACAATGCGTGGGTGGGTAGGAAGCTGCTTGCAGTCAGATGACGACCTTAACACCACATAACAGCGTTATTTGCAGAAGGTACAAGCACTGAGGAAAGATTGAGTACGACTGTAAGGTCTATAAGACTCGGAAATAATAAACATGAAATAGCTAGAAAGGAAGAATACTAAGATGACTGCTGATAAAGTAGAGATGTTTTGAAGAAGACATGCAGCGTCGATCCCAAAAATTCGATAAGGGCAGAATACAGAACAATAATGATAATAACTTAGAACTAATGAGATTTTTTATGAAAATTCACGCAGATGGCGTCACTGACAAGAGGTCTTCCATTTCGACAATGAATATGAACTATATGATTACGTTCATAGTTCCTTTCATTCAATCGTTCATCATTCAGTCACGACTAAAGAAGATATAGGCTTTGATACTTTTGACAGGTGCCCGGACAAGGACATGACGTCTCAGTGCTGCCATCTAGTGAACGGCGTTTCAAAAAACCCTCATTGAAATAATTAGAATGGTTCTGGGGTGAAATGTCAGTTCTTCTGGCGCACCCTGTGCAATGTGCAGTTAGCCCCGCTACCAGTGCCACCTTGCTGACTGGCTTTTTTATTTTTACCAGGGCCATGAGCTTTATTATAGCGAAGAAGGGAAGCATCTATATACTCTTTTTCTCGGAATACCTTACCTATTACCGAAAAGACGCCATAACAAAAAAATATCAGCTCACTGAAACCTTTCAATTGAGGTACATCTTATTTCTCACCTTAGTTCGTTCCGTATTTGAAGGCAGTGGATCTTCTGGTTTATCTTATGACGTAAATACCGCCCGTAGGTTGACAAGACTCAACATGCGTTTCCTGGTCGACAGTGGTTAAAGTGGGACTTAAAAGTTTTGTTATGGTAAAGAACGTGAAAAAATTAAACTGTTTTAGGATACTAGTATACTTGTTGTTTGGTTACTTTGAACAAAATTTACTATAGATAATTTTAATACTTGCCAGTAATTATTAATACTGAACTCCCCGAAAGGTTAGGCAGAGGTGTACCGAAAGACAAAAAAAAATAAAAAATAAACAATAGTTTCGTCCGAAATCCGCAATGACCCGGTCGGTCGTATACCTAATGCACCTAAAGATATTTTGTTTATCTTGTACATATTTGCTATAAATAAAAAAATATTTTAATTACAAAAAGTTTATCTCTTAAGGGGACTACAGGACCTAAACGCAATTTTAATAAGTTTTATAATGTCTAAAAGTATATGATCCCCTGCAGTAAGAAAATATATGATATATATGATATATGGATATATGCTAGGTAGATAGTGTGGTGAAAACATAATACAACTAATTTGATACGATAGAAAAAAATCACGAAGATACCTCTAAAAATTTCTTTTAACGATTAATAACCATACTAATATACATGCAATCATTCTGATTTTTTGTCAGATTAATCTACAAGCAACATATTAGCATTATAGTGTTTTATTTTTTTTTATAGAATCTATAGCTTTTTTGTAAATCGTTTATACGTTAATCAGATGAAGCTTAGGTACATATTATTGGTTTAAATATTCTTAAGAGATTCCTGCTGAAACGAGTACCCCTAAAGTTTCTACATTTTGATTTCCCATTCCATGATATCTGCCTCGTTGGCCAAAGGTTGCAAGCACTACTGCTGAGCATGAGGTCCTGG
Organism: Atethmia centrago; assembly: GCA_905333075.3. Taxonomy (NCBI): domain Eukaryota; kingdom Metazoa; phylum Arthropoda; class Insecta; order Lepidoptera; family Noctuidae; genus Atethmia; species Atethmia centrago. The sequence continues at coordinate 24,336,168 of HG995384.1, forward strand.
GTTCGATTCCTGAATCGAGCAAAGTGTTATTGCGTTTTTCCATATGGGATTGGTCAGTAGCAGCCCGGAGTCCGGATTTGTACCCGGTTGATGGCAATAGGCTCGCCCCCTATTATATGGGACTTAAACAAAACTGGCGAAATGTGGGTGTACTAGAGGTACACCTCTGCTTATCCCTTCGGGGAATACAGGCGGGATGTTATTTCATGAAATCTTAAAAGAAAAAACATGTTGACATTTTATAGAAATAATAAGTCTCATACATACCTATTAATTTGCTGAATACGTACTGCACAGAGCACATTTGACATTTTAAATAAAAATGACAGTACAAAATTATGACATGAATCCGCTACGCAAAAGGAAATTGTTTGCAAATTGCTTAACCTTTTCAGTTCCGCGACTGTATATCTCACAGAGGTAAAATTTGTTTGTTTGTAAGTTTGTATGTACGGTGTAATCTCTAGAAGTACCAGTCGGATTTGAAAAAATCTTTTTGCATTTGATAGCCCAATTCTTGAGGAAGGTTATTTAGCATCACGCTACGACCCTTAGCAGCCGAGCAAAAATAAAAAGACAAAAAGAACGCTTAGTGAAAACGAAGTAATAGCGCGAGCGATGCAATGCGACGCAGTCGGTCGGGGAACAAGAAATGTCACGTGGACGAAGTCTCGGGCAGAAACTAGTAGATAATCGTCATCTGCCTAACCTTATCCCTTTGTTCGATTTGGCTTCCAGTCTAAACGGATACAGCTAAATACCTGTAGATTACATGAAGCGACTGCCTATTTGACCTCCACTACCCAGTTACGGGGTCGTTGAGTTGAGAAAGCAACTGGACCTGAACCGACCTGGCGGCGACGTTGTAGATAGATAGATTCCATAGATAAATCACCCGTAATCACCACTATTCCATTGCTTACTCTAGGATGCATATCCGGTATGGCTCTAATAATCCTTGTTATCCTAAGGGCACGTCTTCCTGAACATTACCGCGCCCCCCGGTCTACTCTTTGATATGCAATGGTCTCTGGAGTCCCATGAAACATGAGGCTCCAGGGACTAGTGTGAATCCTTGGGTTCATTCGAGCAATCGAGTCTGGTTTTACCTAGCTGGGGTTGGTGCATTTCATTCATTAATTCATTCATTCCACACCCATTTACTGGGTAACACGATGCCCCATTTTTTTTTTGTGTGGGAAATTATCAAATAACTTCTCCTGCTCTGGGCGGAGCGGAAGGGTTTGTCAGACTCTTACTGACTAAAACCCACCCGTATTTCTCGGGGCCTCGGTAATCCTGTCGAACTTCCACGCGACACCCCTTGGTAAGACTGGTTGTCAGACTTTCGGGCTTCCGACGACCCGTAAAAACTGTCAAAGATTACAAAGAAGCTAGTAGATGATATAGGTATCTTTAAAAACAAGCCCAAGCCCGCTATCAGATCGTAAGCTACTTTGTTAATATCTGATTTCACCACCAATGTCTAAGCTTACAATCTAGCCACGAAGTGAACGGCGCTACAGTCCATTTTCTAGGATAAATGTGAATAAAAAGTAGCTTTTACATGCTTATTCACTTGGACCCAAGACATCTACTTTGTACAGTCAGGGCAGAAGTCAATTCAGAATTTTAATAATTTTACATCATAGGGTCATAGAAAAAGTAGCTTTTACATGCTTATTCACTTGGACCCAAGACATCTACTTTGTACAGTCAGGGCAAAAGTCAATTCAGAATTTTGATAATTTTACATCATAGGGTCATAGAAAAATGTCTGGGTCTGGTCTTCAGTGATTTATCCTAAAATAATGTCAAAATGTTTTTCGATGTTTTCGGTGTCTACAAAAACAATGAAAGGCAGCTTAATATCGAGTGCGGTCAGTTGCCTGAAGTGCGAAGACTTCTGTCATAGGAATAGTTTAAGACAGTCAACAAGGCCACAGCTTGCTGACTGGCTAATATTTTCGGGGCTGGGTCTGACTGCCCAAAGTACACCGGACATACAGGTACATTTAAGGACAAGATCCACAGACCGCGCTTCGACTTTACGTTGCGAAGTAAAGCAAGCGTTTCATACGATATAACATCAACCCGTGTATTCCCCGAAGGGTTAGGCAGAGTTATACCTATTATTACACACACAAATTTCACCAGTTGTGTTTAAGTCTCATGTAACAGGGGCGAGCCTATTGCCATCAACCGGGCACAAACCCAGACTCCGGGCTGACCGAGAAACTCCAGATGGAAAAACCCAATAACACTGCCCGACCCGGGAATCGAACTCCGGAGCTCATGCTCAGCAGTAGCGCTTGCGCACCACTAGACCATCGAGCAGTTGACAACATTTATGTTACAAAAACATATTTATATGAGAGGCTTACTTAGCAAAATAAAGTCAAAGTACGGTCTGTGAATCTCGCCCTGAGTATCGCCACTAAGTGGTTACGAATTTATGCACGTCGAAGTGTACCAGGTTAGCACTACAGCTGCCTATAAACATTTTAGGTTAAGTTCGTCTTACAGTAACACAACACAGTGACCGTGGGAACACAGCTAGCAGTAACTACATGTTTAGAACCTTTTTAATATCCTTCATTAACCTCCATCAAAATAGTGACCTGGTTATGTTCGAGTGAGTTATGGAGACTATAACTAAGAGTTAATGGCTCCGGAATTAACATCGAGTATCGTATCTCATTTTACTGGGATTTTATGTTCATTTGTTGTAACTTTGTTGAAGCGTTTATCTTGGACTAGTTGCGCTCCGTGGTGTCACCCGTATAAGTCTCGATCCCGTGGGAATATCGGGATAAAAGGTCACGGTCTACCCATGTGTCAAATTTCATCCAAATCCGTGCAACCGCTTTAGCGTGAAAGCGTAATAAACAAACAAACAAACTCACTTTCGCATTTATAATATTAGTTAGGATTATGACTGAAACTGTGTGGCAAATGATTGAAGATCGAGAGATGGGATTTATCTGTTATTTTCTACCTCAGCGTCTACTGCAAACACAGGGATTCATAGCCATACATTTGTTGGGACTTTTACGAGTCAAAATATAGGTACCTATGACATAGTATGTGGCATACTTATGCCCCAAGCTGCACTAGCCAGCTAGGCTCTGGCGAGAATGCCTGCTCATATGTGAGAATTCCACGGACCCCATCGCTACCAATAGAAGGAGAAACGGTTGGGAAAACGGAGGGTTATGTCGCATTCCGACTTAAAGACGGTAGGAGTCCGAAATTAACCTCCACTATCCCCAGACGAAGGGTACTTATCCAAAAAGAGTTATCCACGGAAGAAATGGCTCCATTGGCTGGATATAAGCTCTGTAATGTTCCCCAGACCTCCCGTACGATTGATCTGCAAAATGCGTTGACCGACAAGTTACCAGCACCCCAATTGCGTAACACACTCAATCACATTTCGACGGATTTCGAAGGAAATTGCCAATCCATGCTTCATTTATGTTTGAAAAAATTCGTCAGATCGAGAACGTAAGTCACGCAATGATTTTTGTTGAACTGCCAAAATGAAAAGCATTGCAATTGCATGTCAGTTTGATGACATGAATATTTACTGTGTAAAGAATTATATTATTTTAATGTTTGTGAATGTGAGGACTATGTGGGTCATTGTTTTTTTTTCTCACTATTTTTAATCATGGACGGGCAGTTTGAGTAATTTATGCGGCCTACCCAAATGTCCTTTCTTTGGTATTGTTCGTTGCGTCGTTGAGCTCCTTAGGTTCTGAGTTGAGCTGCACGATTACTGACAAATGCGTGCACTGACTAGACAGGTCCACTCAATCTGGTTCTTTCCTCAAACGACTATTTCAAACACCAATCTATATGGCCTTCACATGATCTGACCAAAATGATGTCTGGACTTTAAAAGAGACTGTGCCCTTTGAGTTTGTTAAGGCCTTTCTTCTCAGAGTAGTCAGATCCGACGTCATCTAGTTTTTAAAATATGATTGACGTGTAAAAGTGTTTGTACAAACCTATTTACAGAAATAAAATAATTTATCATTCGCAACGACTCGCAGAGTTTCTTGATATGAAAACGAGCGAGCTGCAAGGAAAATGTATTCGAAATAATTGTTGCTATGACATTATATAGAATCTGCCAAGATCTGTCCTTAGCTCTTAGTCAATGAATGCATCAATCCTTTTGCGGACAGACAACGCAACAAATAATTCAAAATGGCGATATATCTCTATATTTAGAAGGTTGTCAGTGACATCATGCTGTGTAGGCTTTGTTGTTTAAGTTAACATTGATTTATTTAACCTAAATTGTTCCGGTTGAGTTACTTTTTAATTACTAGATAAAGAAAATTGTGTCGTAATAAGATATAGGAATTTAATTTCTTTAGGTTTTCCAATACGTTATGAGTAGAACGGAAATGGAGACCGAGACTCAGGAAATATGCTGGTTTGTGTATGGGATGACGTCAACGAGAATGGAGTGGATTATACGTGACGGCTAATAGGCGAAAAAAATAGAAAAGAAAAAACGTCTTGTGTCATTCCTAGTAAAATAGCATGGGTCAAGGACAGGCTGACGAAGATTTAAGTTCCGACCTCAGACCAAATAAAAACCAAGACACGCTGTCAACAGTGACTTCAGGCCGGTTTCGTAAACATGTGTGTAGTTTAGTTGTAATTGTGTGCGTGTCAGCGTGTTAGCACTGAACGAGAAGTAGTTTTCATTGTATTGTTCGCAGCTATGTCTTCGTTTTTTATTTGGTCTGAGATTCTAACCACTACATTGTCATAAAATTATTATTCACCTGCTTATGCATATCGTTCATTAACGTACATAATATTTATTTTAGAGGTCACCTTAGCTAGGAGGCAAACATGCAGCCTGACGCAAAAACACTAAACCAAGCAAAACAAATTACACAGCATAATTAACCATTTACTTCAAATCTAAACATCAAAGCTTCAATACAATAAAATTATTCTCAACGACGCAAACCTAAATAAAAGCTAAAAATATTTGCTTGAAACAACAACATTCCATTATTCATTGGATGTCGTAAAATCAACCTACATGAGTAACGTTGTAAATTAATCATTTGTTTTTTGAATACCTGAAAACTACAAGCTAAGAGAAAACAAACTGCCAGTGGGTATAAAGCTCAATCAAACCCACTAGATGGCCCAACGACCTTAAAAAGTTAGCTGAGACAGACTGGATGCGGAAGGTAGAGGACAGTGTTGTGGCGTATCCTGGGAGAGGCCTATGTCCAGCAGTGGACTGCAATAGGCTGAGTTGATAGCCAAAGAACCATCCTGCACTGGGCCCGCGTCGTGTATTACGGCCCACTCTCTCTCACAGAGAGGAGGCGTCTCCCAGCAGTTGGAACATTATAGGCTGATTATGCATATGCTAAAGATGATGATACATATGGAAAATTGTATCAAATTAGGAGAAGAGTTGCAGAGTTAAGAGAGCAGTGGTGGCCCAGTGGTAATGGCCGCGACTTACGAGTGGTTGTGAGTTCGTAAGTTCGAACCCAGACAGGCGCTTTACTTTGTGTAAATTATTTCATCACCACTGCTCCCAAACGGTGAAGAAATTCGAAGACATGTGACATCTACCAACTCGCACTGGGCCCCTCGTGGTGGATTACGGCCCACTCTCTCTCACAGAGAGGAGGCCTGTGTCCCAGCAGTGGGAACAATATAGGCTGATATGTATGTATGTAGGAGAAGAGTTCGTTGTGAAGGAGATCATTCGGGGAAGTACCGGTTTGTAAAATATGGATAGTGGTGTAGTTACAGTTACATGAAAAATTTCAGCTTTATCTCTTAGAGCCACATTGCAGATGTTCATAGTTAGAGTTGACCACTTCCTATCAGGTGAACGGCCTGGTGTTTGCCACACAATGTCTCAATGTCATTGTCTTTAAAAAACCTCTAAGCCGTCTCTTCTTACTACAAAAATTGCAATACCGGTACCTTGAAGCCATTTTCACTTATATATATTTTCAGGATACTTTGATTGATTTGATACATTTGCTGTTGTGCCATTTTAGAAAGAGAAACTTCTTTAGGCGCGTTGAGTGATTTTTCGTAGGGCAAAAACTTATGGGTTGCGTCACCGACATACCCGCGCCGACATGCTATAGTAGCAGTAAGTGAAGTTAAATTGACCACGTTTTTTTTTTTTTTGGGTGGGAAATTATCAAATAACTTAGCGGGAGGGTGTGTCAGACTCTTACTGACTAAAACCCACCCGTATTCCTTCCGTTGCCTGTGTTGCCAGGGGCCTCGGTAGCAGGCATCGGCCTTAGTGGACCCCTACACATGTGCTGACGACATCTCTTTGAGGCGCGCGTGGAATACAACGCGCCGTCGACCCGGGCCTGGTCCTTCCCGGACGGTGAGCTACCCATTGCTCACCGTCCGCAAGCCCGCGCCTACGGTGGCCGGAAAACCACCCGGGATTCCCGACGCCCACGGCGTCTCCTGCGGCGGCTACGGGCGAAATTGGCCTTTCCCTCAACCGTCCCGCCTCCTCCTTCGCGAGCATTACTGCTTCGCAGAAGAAGGTGACGGCTGCCCATGCCCTCTCGCTCCGTACCATGGCCTGAACCAGGGCCGGTCGCGAGAGATCTCTGCCGCCGATCGCCTCCACGAAAATTGACCACGTGAAAAGTTTAATCTGTGTATACCGTGCATTTTTTATATTGTGTTTTAGATAATCATAATTGTATTGAAGTGAAAACTCTTTTTAAATTGAATAACTCGCTAAAAAGGTATCACCATTTTCAGGTTCTAATTCATGTATTAAGTAAAGTCATCTAAAATCACAAATACAGTAACGTCATCGGCAGAATGAAAAACTAAATAGTTCTTCATAAACAATTTTAATATGGAATATGTTTAGTTTTACAAATAAACAGCACGATATTAAATGTGAAATATTCTTGTAACGTAAATATTTTCAAGAAAACTTTACATTTATTGAAAGACGTGTAGGTAAACATTTATTTACAAGCGAACTCCTCTACTTACGTCAATGTACCACAATATATTTGCTTTTATGGTGAACTGTTAAAAACCTACGCAGATATAATTTTTATATAGTATCAACAACCGGTAGGGTACGTAAAGGATGACGTGTTGACGTCAACATAGGTTTCCGAATACGATGACGGGTTTAGGGAAACAGGTCGTGAGAGATACATAGGTGTCGAGATACATAGATATAGATTCGAGACACATAGGTGTAGAGATATATAAGTGTCCAAATACATAGACGAATAAGATGACGAGTTTAGGGGAAAAGGTCGTGAGATACTAGATATAGAGATACATAGGTGTAGATGATATGATAGGTGTGATAGGTGTGACACCTACATAGATATGTAGGTGTCGAGATACATACGTGTCGTCATATATAGAAGGTACACTGAAAACACAACGACACAACATAAAGATGTATGTATGTAAGGTGTATCCCTCAATTTGGCAGACAAAGATTAAGGTTGGATTAGACCAAATGCTAAGGTTGGATACCTTAGCATTTGGTCTAACAGATTCTGATTCGGAAAGCCTGATTAAAGCAACTTCATTATACCTATCAGTCATTTTTTTGGGTTCTGTACCCGAAGGGTGCCAAACGGAACCAGTAATAAAAATTGGCTGATAGGTATATAGATGAAGTTGCTTTCTAAGCCTCCACTGCCCGTCCGTCCGTCTGTCTGTCAGCAGGCTGTATCTCATTAACCGTGTTAGGTAGACAGTTGAAATTTTCACAGATTGTATATTTCTATTGCCGCTTTATGAACAAATAATAAAAATAAGATAAAGTTCAAAATTAAAGGGGGTCCCCCCCCCCCATACAAGATACGTTTTTATTCTAAACATTGTACGTTGGTACGGAAAACCCTTCGTGTACAAGTCCAACTACCACATTTTTTATGTTTTTTTTTAATGACAACTTTATTTTTCAATATTTTTATTACTAAAACAAGTAAACCCAAAAACAATGTAAATATTCTGGTAGGTGTCCAACCAAAGTTCATAACATCCTCTCATATTTGACATGGTTGAACTCACACGTCAGAATCCAGAAACTTGATGCACAACATCGTCATTTTGTCGACAAACAACCATAATAATTTTATGAGTTAGTTTATGGATTTAGGATCGTTGGAAAATAATGAGAGTTGGAAGTCAACGATATATGAAATACTAACGGTTTTTCTTCGCTATTAAAAACGAATGATTGCCATCAGTTATTACGCCATCCTTTTTGTGAACACATTCATTATATCATACCGAGGACGATGATCGAAGGTGACATACATATTAGATGGTCCTAAGAAATAATGAAACAGTAGGCCCACTTCATCAGGAAGTGTACATAACCGTTTTAAACAGACTCTGTCTATACAATTATCTCGCTATAAAGTTGTCCCTGGCCCTGACATCAAGCAATGGACAAGATTGTCAAACTTTTATGGCTTGAATACGAGGCTTTTGGCTTTTTTGTATGTGTGTATTTTATGTAATCTTTTTAGTCATGTGCGTTTTGTTTGTGGAGATTAAACAATTTTTCTTTCTTTTCTTTCTGTCTTTCTATTGGTTGGTTTAAGAAAACTTGCCGACTATTGACGCTTGCGAAAATGCCTTTTTGTAAAACGTGAGGTTTTGGATCTCGATTGTAGGTATATTTATTATAGTTTACTTAGCATAAGTAGAGCAGTGGTTGCCCGGTGGTAACGGCCGCGACTTACAAGTTGTAGGTCGTAGGATCGAACCCAGGCAGGCGCTTTAATTTGTGTAAATTATTTTATCACCACTGCTCTCAAAACGGTGAAAGTAAACATCGTTAGGAAACCGGCATGTCCTAGAACCAAAAATTCGAAGACATGTGACATCCACCAACCCGCACTGGGCCCGCGTGGCGGATTACGGCCCACTCCCTCTCACAGACAAGAGGCCTGTGACCCAGCAGTGGGGACATTATAGGATTTGTCAGACGAGAACACCTGCCGACATACTGTCGGCGTGTTATACAGTATGTCAGACTTTATGTGTGTTATTGTTAATACAGATTATGAATAAATCCTTTAAAAATACCTAGTTTATTACCTGTTTCTAAGCAAGTAGCTGAAACCCCTGAAACTAATATGTGTTATCAAACACCCAAATAGAAATTGCATATTTTAGAGCTTAGAATTTTCTTAAAGCTGAATATAAAAGAAAATAACCGCACAGTGACTGCGTAGGGAAGTGTCAAAGTACGAAAAAGAGGTAGGATTATACAGGACGAATAGCGCCATCACCCTTTCGCCCTTGAACAATGATGATGATATGACAGCGTGTTCACCAGTATGGAATGGACCTTTTCTAGTTTTCTGTTTATTGGTCTGAATGGGATGAAAACCTTCGACTGATTTGTTTGTATGTAAATATTGTCAGACACCTACTACGGGTCTAACCTTGCAACGTGTACTGAATTAATTTATTTTTAAGTGCCTCACATATTCGAAATTCTTATTATTAAAGCAGTTACTAGTTGTGCCCGCGATTCTCCGCCATGTATGGAGTTAAGGCCGCCACCAGTTCCCAAGTTAGATTTATGTTAAAAACTAGCAGTGGCCCACGACTTCACCCGCTTAAGTTTCGATCCCGTGCAAATATCGGGATAAAAGTATCCTATGTGTTAATCCGGATTATAAACTACCTGTGTGCCAAATTTTATCCAAATCCGCTACAAACTGTCATATTAATTATAATATTAGTAGAGTAGGATATTTAAGTTTAGTAACTGTTTATGCCTAAAAACGTAACAAACAAAAAAAACAGACAACTTAAGAATCAGATACTCCAAGAAAAAAAAAAGAAAAAATATATTTTTTAAATAATTATTAATTAAATTAAATTGTTATTTCATTATCTGTCATTTTTATGGTTTACAAAATAAAGAGTATTCTATTCTATTCTATTCTATTCTAATGCCAAAGACCTACCTGTATAGGTATATGTATTTATAACATTATTTTTGATATGTAACATCTTTCCTCTAGCTTTCTGTGATTTCGTAAAATGGGACTGACGTGTGTAGACTCCTGTCTACACACGTCAGTCCCATTTTACGAAATCACTGCCTATGATGATGATAATAATAATAATATGATGATGATGATAATGAGCTGTAACTTCCTAGTGACAGCTTGAGCATGGAATAAGTAAGTACTTTATAATAGCATGGAATTAGTAATTAATATAAAGATTGTAAATAGAGGGGTCTAATTTGGACCGGTGGGCGACCATGAATAATTATTCGAATAAATATTTACGTATTCAACTTTTTTAAATTCTGAGGTTAATTTCTGTCGCTGCTCAGTCGCGTATTACCAAGGTGATACGACCAGGGGTGTGCCGTCCATAGAGGCAATCAGGCCTAGCGTACCCCACCAACAACGCCAAATGCATTTATTTTAACTAAGTAATACACAAATAAAAAATATTAAAAATGAAGTAACACCTGTTATAACACTAATAGCAACTTGACGCAACCGCCGTGTGACGTAACTCACAGTTTGACGGAGCACACACTATTTATTAGGAATATTAGTCAGGCACTCGGCTGGCCTAAATCCCATTCATAAATTTACGCACACTGGTGTATATTTTCGTGTGTATGAACGGCACACAATAGTGGCATGGTTTAAATTATGGGCGTAACTCCTGCGGCAGGAGCTCGCCACACATTGGCTGTGTGTAAAGTCAAGATTTAATGAATGAAAAGTATTGAAGACCAGGGTTCCCAATTTTTGGACAATTCCCCGAATTGCGGGGAAGTTTCCTTCATGACTACTAGAGACAATTAAAACAGGGTGGTATTGTCGAATTTATACCTATAAAAATAATTTTTTTTTTTTTTTTTTCTTCTCATATTTGGGAAATTTCGCTTAGTAGGAGGAGTTAGGAAAATAAGTTTCGGCAACCCTGGACTGTATAATCCGGCAAAATATGGTAGTCCCTTTTGTGGAAGAACACAGTATGACAGTGAAACAATATTAATTGGTAGTGTTTTTGCCATCTTGTTTCATGTGACACGCAATTTATATTATATCCGATCTTGAATGTTTTGCTTTTTTATATCTTATTAAGTAATTCGTTTTGAAACGTAAAGTAGTGTGAATATTATTTGTTGTGTTATTATTTGTTTATTTACCTAAGAATGGTGTTCTGTTGTGAAGTTTGCGACGATAATGTGTGTTTGTTAGAAGTTTAAAGCAGTAAGTTTTCGCAATTGTCGTTTAATGATAAGGTTCAAGTTGTGTCTAACGGTAGATCTGTGTGCCCGAATTACGATAATAAATCCAAAAATATGATAATTCATCTCGTACTCGTCATTTCAATCCTCAAAATTATGCAACATACAACTGGCTGTGTGGGGAACACACAAATAAGTTATTTTGTTTTCCGTGCATTTTGTTTAATAATTCCAGTGCTTAAGTGAAGTAAGGGATATATTGATTTGCATAATTTTCATTCCTCGGCAAAAAAGCATGAACCTTGAATAATGTGGTGAGTTTTGTATTTATAATTTTTGTTTTTACAGCATTATTTTCAATGTTTTTTTTTTTCTAATAAAGACTACTAATCAATAATGACTACTTTGATAGTCATCATATGTAGAGCGACGCTGTGATGTTGCGCGAATTAGTTTTTTTTTTTCGGTGAGAATATGAGTGGCCTACCCTCCGTGGAGAACCACTGCACGCCACTGTGTACGACTACTGTAAGGCTTGCTCTTTTTTTATATAAGTATCATTGTTTCCCCGAACGGTCAATCAGGGGTGTACTTATAGTTCACCCACATTTGGCCAGTTATATTTAAGTCCTATGCAATAGGGGGCGAGTCTATTGCTATCAACTGGGCACAAACCCAGGCTCCGAGCTGCTTATGAGAAATTCCTGAGAGAAAACTCATTAATAATTTGCCCGACCTAGGCATCGAACCCAGGAACTCATGCTCAGCTTTCAACGAGGCAGTCTTTTCATTCAACTCGATTATACAATTTTTCGATTACTAATAAGGAATCAATTATTCTAGCCGTGGGTGTCAATGAATGGGTCACATTCACCTTGGCATAGTTTTTCAAGTATTCATGCGTTCAGTATGTTTGTTAGTCATAAATAATTTCGTTTTTAACTACAGTTAGCCATTTTGAGAACCAAGGTAACAAAGCCCGAAGGATTGCTAAACTTAAGTGGAAGTGGGTGGGCCACAATGCTCGCTGAACTGACGGCCGATGTGACCAGATGGTCCTCGAATAGCGACAGCGTTCTAGAAGGCACAGAATAATATGTGGACCGTCGATCGGGTAAAGGTTGCCGGAATTCACTGATTACGGTCTGGACAGACCCAGAGGGACAATTTCCGAATTTTTAAAAGAACGTTCACAATCTAATTTCAGCCTTAATGTCTCAAAAATACCTCTTATTTTCCTACCTTGACAAGTTTTTGACATTGATTGTCGAGCCCGTTTCCACTAATACTAGGAAACACTCCACGCCTGATTATTATTCCGCTGCTTGATTTTCAACTTTTGGCACTGAGCCGAGCGTAGAAATCTCTTAGTCAGCTCTTAGTGCGCTTTTATTTAGGCATTTAATTAGTTGTCGTCTAGAGTTAGTGGAAATGGGCATTATAAGCCTCTAATTGTTGTGATAACTCCTAAGAGAGCCTGCTGGACCAGTGGGCGTCTTTCGGCTGAAATAATCATGATACAGTACAATGTTGTTTAAATAGTACTAGCTATTACCCGCGGGTTTGCCTTCGTGGAGGTCGGAAATTATCCCACGGGAACGTACTACCGGGATAAAAGTATTCTACGTCCTAACTCAGATCTTGGTCTATCCATGTGCTAAATTTCATCCAAATCCGTTTAGCCGTTTTAGTCTGAAAGCGTAACAAACAAACAAACAAACTCACTTTCTCTTTTAGATTTAGGTTTCGCACTTTTGTATTAGTTTTGATTAGGATTAGTTAGGATTTATTGATCCATAATTCCTTATGATTGATCCTATCGATTACCGTTATATAAATGCAGGGTGTTACTGCTTTTTGGTGAGATCGTTACCATGTTTAAGAAGGTGATTTCACAAAATGTTTGTAGACAGTTGTAATTATTAAAAAAATTGCTTTATATTAAAATCTTATATAGTACTTTTCTTCTACGAGGCATAGCAATGGGACGTCCTTTTCATTAAGTTTACGAAATAGTAGATTGTTAGCCCTGCAAACAACTATTTTAAAGGCGAATGTTTCTTTGAATCCAGAGCGGAGCGAAGGATTCTAAAGTAGAATCCCGAGCGTAGCGAGATCTACTTTTTATCACCCTCTATGAGAAAATAAGTAAGTGCAACTTATGAATAAGAATAGTACGTTTATTCATTCTCACTACTTGAGAAAGGCACACTATTAAAAAAAAATAAAACTAAGTAAAATCCGAATTGGAGTAAACAATTACGAACGCAGGCGGAATGCATTTCGCAATTTTTTTATTGTTTCGCCAACTTTTATTTTTTATTTGTCTCGCGCGCGGTTGACCTTATCATACAGCCTGTTACTTGTTCATACAATGTTCGTGATTGATCTCTTTGGTAATTGGAACTTTTACTGACAATATGTGGATATTGTCAGTAAAATGAAATGGGAAATGTAAAAGGAAATGGGGATTCTAAATTAAAATTACTTTTAGTCCTTAGGGATTAAAGAGCTATTTTTGAACCTGTAAGAATAAAGTAGCTCTTTTTGAATAGATGTGATGAAAAACTATTTTTAAACGACTTCGAAAAAGGAGAAGGTTCTATGTTCGTATGTGTATTTTTTTTTTTTTGTATTTTCATCGCCATTTTCGTCAATTGTGGACCGATTTTGAAAAAAATATTTTTGCATTTGGTAGAGGAAGCTTGCGCGGTGGTCCCATATAAATTGTATTAACTTTGCTTGGGTAGTTTTTGAGTTAGCTTCAATAATACGTATGAAAAGTAACCTTAATTTCGGAAGTCGGTGGCAAAAAAAGAAAATACAAAACCAAAGACACCGACTTCCGAAATTAAAGTTATTTTTTCACTTTGTAATGTTTTTTTTTGGAACTCGGTTCTTTTCCTATTAACTTATCAAAGTTTATTTCATCGTCAGCAACCTTTGGCTGACTCATACAACTAGTATGACAAGTATTACAAACACATGTTATGAAACTGGTAGCAATAAGGTTAAGAGAATTAATTCCAATATTTCCAATGGCCATTTATTCTGCTCACGTTTGTATTTGACCGACTACGGAGAAACCAGCCACAAAGGAAAGGTTTTGAATGTACACATGTGAGATTTTAGGCTATTTTTGGCTATTTTTGTGTGTATGTGAGTTTTTACTTCGAACAGCGAAAAGTGAGGTGTTACGCATAATAAGCCTATAATGTTCCCACTGCTGGGAGACAGGCCTCCTCTCGGTGAGAGGGCCTTTGTGTGCCGTAATCCACTACGCGGCCCCTGTTCGGGTTGGTAGATGTCACGTAACTTCGATTTTTTGGTTCTAGGACATGCCGGTTTCCTCATGATGTTTTCCTTTACCATTCTGAGAGCAGTGTTGATGAAATAAATTACTTACACAAAGTAATGTGCCTGCCTGGGTTCGAACCCACGACCTACGACACCTAAGTCCCGTTACCACTGGGCCACCACTGCTCTTCTATCACATCAATTTTATGATTTATTTTCGTTGGCGAAACCGAACCTTAGGCTAAAAAAAAAAATGGCGGACACTAGATATTTCGATGATGTGAAATTTATTAATTTTCAGGGTTTTACTTCATTTCTGGTACGAGTTTTTTACAATTAATTAGATGAATTCATAGTTATTTAAAACTACTAACGATATTAAAAAGACCGTGTATAAAAATCATTGCCATACAAAAAACTCCATACAAAACCATAGTGTCATCTTGGGTGTTTATAATATTAATTGAAGTTCTTAGAAAAAAAGATTCGTTGAAAAGTTTTTATTTGAATTTGCTAATGAAAAAAGGTTAAAAGTTCAAGACAGCTGACAACGGAATTATAATGATAAATGTGTACGTACTTAGTTTTTTTAATAATAGTAAATCTTAATATTATTAGCCTGTTGGACTCGTCTGACCACATCGATATCAAAATAGCAACTATACTTTGGCAATTTAAATGATTATTGTAACCTATGACACATTCTAAATGTTTTAAAAGCTACCTTAACATAATTTGAAAGATAGAAAATCTTAAGAGGAACCGCGGTCACCGTTAGCTTTAATGATACTAGTCCAATTATTTTTTACGATAGAACGTATATCTACCAGCAAGTCCCTAAGGTTTTTTATTTCTAAAATTAATATAATTACGCCAAAAAACAAAACTATCAACACTTATCATTAACCATTAACCAGGGAGAAAACAAACTACGTTCGTATGGAACAAAGAGTGAATTACGAGTGCGCGACAAATGGTTGTGCGAACAACGCTTATGCGACAAAACTGTACTGCGAGTCACCATAGTTCGAAAGCACGCTTGTACGACACACTGAAGCTCGACATTACGCTGCGCTGCGCGCTGGTTGACAAACGATTGTGCGACTGTAGTGCGACAAACAACTGTGTGTCAGTACTGTAATTCGAAAGTTCGTTGGTGCAGTACAACAGTTTGACACTACCCAAGTGCGACAAACGATTATGCGATACTGGCCATCTATAGATTTTAAGGGGACTACAGGACCTAAACGCAGATTTTGTAAGTTTTTATAATGCCTAAAAGTATATGATCCACTGCAGTAAACAAAATAAAAAAAATGATATTCTTCAGGATATATGCTAGGTATATAGAGTGTATTGAAAACATAATACAACGAATTTAATACGATAGAAAAAAATCACGAAGATACCTCTAAAAATGTATTTTAACGATTAAGAACCACACTAATATACATGCAATCATTATGATTCTTTGTCAGATTATTCTACAAGCAACACTTTAGCATAATAGTGTTTTAATTTTTTTATCCAATCAATCGATCTTTTGTAAATAGAGAATTGCTTCATATTTTGCAATAAATTACCAGCGTTGTGTCATAGCGCTTCTCTTTCTTTTCTATGCAGTCCGACAGTGACCGCGCTTTAGGTGTTGTCAGCCTCATAAATGGAAAATAAGAAAGCGATAACTTCATGTATATAAATAAAACAAACTACATTCCAACATAATCAAAACTATTTATGATATGAAAACAATAGGTATTAAACAAAAACGATTCGAACACGTGACCGCGTTTCCTCTCAAACCTTGTCAAAATATTTATCCGCCATTTTCCCTAACCTTGTTTATTTCCATAGAATCTCGGTGTCATGGCGCGTATGTGTGAGCTAACCGGTCTAAAAGGACGTTTTTAGACATAAGCTACACAAGAGTGACCTACAGGACTCGTTATGAATAAAGACAACGGAATACATTAAGAGAACTGGTTCCATTATGTCAGACTATCAAGCTTGGTACACGTTTTAAGCTAAAGGTTATCAATGGTAGAGTCCTCAGCTCCTGACTATAATAAAATTAAATAAATATAAAAATACTAGGTTTTGCTTTTTATAAAAAAAAAAGTATTCTACGTCCTAACCCATGTGCCAAATTTTATTCAAATCCGTTCAGCCGTTTTGATCGTGAAAGCGTAACAAACAAACAGACTCGTAACGTAGTTAGGATTAGCAAAATATTTGCGATACTGGTGTTGATTCCCTTGTTCACAAACTAAACTAAATTTAAGTTCATTGCATCTTTTTCTTTATATTTCATTAAGAAAAGGACAGAAGAAAAAAAATAGTTTAGTCCTGTCAAATTAATCAGCGCTTGACGTAAATTGACGTAATTTTAGTAGGCAAGTTTTTAATCACATCTAAACTTGTATGGAGTAGTGACAGGCGCTGATTAATTTGACAGGACTAAACTAAAATTTATCTTCTGTCCTCTTCTTAATGAAATACAAAAAAAAAGATGCACTGAACTTAAATTTAGTTTAGTTTGTGAACAAGGGAATCGGTACCACTGTCAGTGGGATACTGTGCGGAGATGTAAAAATATGATGGAAAATGGCCCCATTTTTATGCAGTAAATTTTGTACGAATTTATTTTCCATACGTAAGCTTACGTATTTTCTTTTGCCACGCTTGAATAATATAATTATGGGGGAAAGATGGTTCCACTCTGTATAAGGAAAACATTCTTTAAATTAATCACATAAATGCCTACATGCAGTTTTAGTTGAGGGATTTATTTCTAAAAAGTCTGCAATCTGTTTATATTAAGACCTATTAGATAAGTTTCTTTAGAAACACGAGTTCGATATTTTCACTACTTTTGCAAATAATTTATCCGTCGCTGCCTGTTATTTTGATGATGTCAGTTTACGCTCATGACTTGCACCAAACACAGGCATGCAATTAAATAAGCGTGTTTTTTTTTAAGTGCAGCGCTTTGACGATGCGCGAAAAATTACTTAAAAGCGCCACAAAAAGTTCACCTGACCGCTCCGAACTAGATTGAATGCCAGCTAAATGTCAAATACAGGTTGTCATTAATATACACGGTCTGACATTTATCTCGACTGCCTAAATAATTATTTTCGATTAATTTTATCTACATTGAGAATTTTTTTTTAAACCAGTTTGGGTAGATTCTGAACTTATAAATGATTTTTTTCTGTAAGTAGGTTTGTAAAAATACTTTACACGTCAATAATATTTTTTTTAAACTAGATGAGATCGACGTTTCCTGTCTGACTACTCTGAGAAGAAAGTCCTAAACAAACTCAGAGATCCCAGTCTCTTTTAAAGACCAGACATAATCTTGGTCAGATAATGTGAAGACCATGTAGATTGGTGTCTGAAATGGTCTTTTGATGAAAGAACCACACAGATTGAGTGGACCTGTCCAGTCAGTGCACGCATTTGTCAGTAGTCGTGTAGCTCAACTCAAAACTTAAGGAACTCAACGATTCAACGAACAATAGCAAAGAAAAGACATTTGGGCAGGCCGCATAAAGTACTCAAACTGAAAGACCATCATTACCATCATTAACTAACTAAGAGAAAAAAAAAACATCATCGTCATCATATCATTGTTTATAGAAAAGGGAAATATAAATAGCGAGCAAAAAAAAAGGAGTAAAAAAACATTCACTGTAAATTTATTGGAGCAGCTCAATCCCAAGCCTTTTTGTCCTCAATATAGTCATTAACAGTATAAAAGGCTTTCTGGCACAGTTTCAGCATTATAAAACATTTGAATTTATTAAGGCTTAGTTCTTGAATGTGCCTAGGAAGTTTATTAAAAAAACGTATACGAGTACATTGGCATCTAAACGAGCTACCTATTTTTTGAGCCTGGTTGTAGGAACAACAAAGTGTCTATTCCTAGTATTTACATTATGGATTATATGGTCCTAGATAAAAATGGTGAAAGGAATCATGAGCTAAAAAAAATGTAAAAAGACATCAACATTTAAAAAGAAACAAATAAATTCAACCCACCCGTATACAGGGTGCCAAAACTGTCAGTGGAAAGTATTTGTAAGGAAAATCATTCCATAATATCATTATTTAAAACTTTACTAAAGTCACGACACAAACCAAAACATTTTCCTTTAGAATTAACAGTTCGTTCTAGACAAAAAAAACAGGTGTATCAAATCAAAATTAGTTGAATACAATATTACTCGTAATTAGTATGCAAAATCGTGATTATCACAAGTAAATCAGGATGTTAGTTTTAACAAGAAAATTGACTTATCATGTTTGTCATAATTTGCATACGATGTATCCGTGTATCAAAAATATTTCATCGCGTGATACTCGTATCATCAATTATTATGTTAATTGGTCACAGAGTTTTGTTTACTCATATACTGGGTAGTATCTATTGAGATGGGTCAAAATTGACAGATCTGAAGGAAGGGAACTATGGTTACTTAACGCCTGGTTACATATAAAACAACTCTATCTCTAATTAGTGTTCCTATACTGCACAATCATCTCAATGGACCTCCCTGTATATTATGATCGTTCTGTTTGTATTTGACTATGACATTAATATGATTTATGATTTTAGATTACTGCCTCGTTGGGCTCGTTGGCAAGCGCTACTGCTGAGCATGAGGTCCTGGGTTCGATTCCCGGGTCGGGCAAAGTGTTATTGGGTTTTTCTATCAGGAATTTCTCAGTAGCAGCCCGGAGTCTGGATTTGCGCCCGGTTGATAGCAATAGGCTCGCCCCCTATTACATGGGACTTAAACATAATTGGCGAAATGTGGGTGTACTACAGGTACACCTCTGCCCAACCCTTCGGGGAAACAAGGCGTGATGTTATATTATGTTATATTTATGTTAGATTAAAGTTACATAAATAACAATTCACTATCAATCAAACAACATTGAATTAAAAATCGACACTTTCACGTTGACAATTAAAACGGATCTCTACACTTGACTTTGATATTATTCAGGGACCAAGAAACCGCCGAGATTGTTTTTATTACCTACCTACGAGAACGACGATTTAAAAACCAGTAACGGTCCGATGTCATTGGTGAAGATACTAGCACGACTGAGGAATCAGGAATCGATTATTCTACGACAATAGACAATCGATTCACAAAACAAATCACAATTACTACGTCGACAATACCGCAAGTTCGGTTCAGTTGTTGTCAACATTCCGTCAGATGCGGCTAGTCATACTCCGTTTAACAAGTGTTTACTAAGTAACGGCACGTGCTTCACCGATAATCTTATATTCTGCTATTTGTTTGACTTACAATATGACACTTACCGTAACTTGGCTGATCTTAACAAGATACAGGTTGGCTGCCCAAGTGAGAAGTGATAGCGGTTTAAGCTTCGTTCCAAAAGTTTAATATCACACTTTATACTCTGCACACTTGGTGAATGAGAGCTAGACTAAGTGTAACATTTTGACCATCACGACACTTTAGTTACGTCACAAAAGCGAAATGAACTTCCTTCCAAACGGGTGTCCCACGACACTCTTGACTGATTTTTTAGTCTCTCAGTAAGTTGCCCTGAGAGCCTATATAATAGACAAGTGGCATCAGCTTTCAATGCATTCGTATTTCTGCAAAGACTTTCAACGGGATTGATATAAGCTTTTCGGTAACTTAGGTGAATCCAATACATTTTTGTCTTTCCATCATCGTTCTCGCTGATAGAATTTCACTTTGTCTAGGCCTTCTGTTTTTTTTTTGAGTGGGATATTAACAAATAACTTCTCCCGCTCTGGGCGGAGCGGGAGGGTGTGTCAGACTCTTACTGACTAAAACCCTCCCGTATTCCTTCCGTTGCCTGTGTTGCCAGGGGCCTCGGTAACCCTTTAGAACTTCCACGCGACACCGGCAGGCACCGGCCCTAGTGGACCCCTACACTTGTGCTGACATCTCTTTGAGGCGCGTGGTACACAACGCGCCGTCGACCCGGGCCTGGTCCTTACCGGACGGTGAGCTACCCATCGCTCACCATCCGCAAGCCCACGCCTACGGTGGCCGGAAATCCGCCCGGGATTCCCAACACCCAGGGAGTCTCCTGCGGCGGCTAGGGGTGAGAGGGCGCGAAATTTGCCTTTCCCTCAACCGTCCCGCCTGCGAGCATTACTGCTTAGCAGAAGGAGGTGACGGCTGCCCATGCCCTCTCGCTTCGTATAGGCCGTGCCAAAGTCATTATTGTTCCAGTGTGGAATAAGGATGGCGCTATACGTTCTGTATATTTCCATCTCCACTGCAGCATAGGTAATCATGATCCTTCCAGCCTTTAGCTAATTTATGGTGGTATTATTGGAACGCAACCATTTTAGTTTGTAAGAAAACCGTGTGGTGTCTCTGGCAATCTCATCTGTCATGGCTACTTACTCGTTTGTATTAAAACCTTAAGTTGTTCAGGATATTCAAAATGTTTTATTTACTGGAGTGGTGACCGTGTACCGGAAGACTTAGTGTTGGAAGGCCTCCTACAAGGTGGACGGATGACCTTGTGAAGGCTGCAGGAATCCGCTGGATGCGGGAAGCACAGACCCGGTTGAAGTAGCGGTGCTTAGGGGAGGCCTATTTCGGCTGAAATGATGATGATGATGATAACGCAACTTTTCCTTATTATTTTTGTGATCGGTGTAGTATGTGTTTTTCTTCCATAAATGTCATCTCTAGTCGTCATCAGTCATTTCAGTATTCTATCGGTTTCTGATTTTCTTTTGATTTTGAATGAATACATCATCATTATCATCATTACGAGAATAGTCATCTCACCTATTCCAACTCGAATGTTATGACGTCGATTTTTTATTTTTTACGGCTAATAGAATAGATATATGAAAGACGAAGTCATGCTGGATGACGACAGGAGACTGATGCCTATAATGTCCCCACTGGTCACACACACACACACACACACACACACAGGCCTCCTCTCTGTGAGAGGGAGTGGGCCTTAATCCACCACGCTTGCCCAGTGAGGGTTGGTGGACGTCACATATCTTCGAATTTTTGGTTCTAGCACACGGTGGCCGGTTTCCTCACGCCTCTTATTCACTCTTCAATAAGAGGCAATGTATTGAGGAAATACTATTTCAAAGATTTTTTCTGACTTTTTTGTTTGAATATTGCGTGCCTGTGTATATGTGTATTATATATTAATTTTCTTTCATTATTTTTCTTTATTGTTTTTAAACTCGCTACCGCTTATGTCTTGTTCGATCTGTCACAAGGTAACGGGTGATCCCGCACTCATTATACGCCGCTCAAGCGATCGACAGCGTCATAGACAACATTACGTCTCGGAAACGTGCGGTTACACACGATGCCGCGACGCCGACATATCCATAGAGTTAAGCGTTTACTTCTATTAATGATGACGAAGGAAATTGCTTTGTTTCATGCATTTTGCCGTCTGAAATGAATCTGCGATATATTGATCCGAGGAAATCGAAAACTTATTGTAACATTAAGTCTGTATACCTACAGTCGAATTACGAAAACCTTAACCATACTTTTTTTTGGATGGGAATCATCAAATAACTTCTCCCGCTCTGGGCGGAGCGGGAGGGTGTGTCAGACACTTACTGACCAAAACCCACCCGTATTTCTTCCTGTTGTCTGTGTTGCCAGGGGCCTCGGTGACCCATTAGTACCTTCCCGCGACCCCGGCAGGCATCGGCCCTAGTGGACCCCTACATACCTTAACCATACTAGGTGTACAGTCAAGGGCTATATATCTTCGTCAGTTTTCAAATTCTTGCCTTTATCAAGTCATTGTACATCATACCTTTTGAAGCTACGACAATGAGCAGACTATGCATAGATAATTATAATTTAATTTCTTGATAACAAAGATCAATATAGCATGCACCTTTTCACCAATGTCGAGTTGACATCAACCTAAAACCTTTCTAATGGTCTGGCCATTTTATTATGAAATCTTTTTTTATTTTTAAAGTTTGTTTTGTCACATTTTTTATTCAGTCTGACATGTAAAGAAGATGGCTGAATGTCATTTTGATGTACTGGCATTACGACCCACTAAATAATTATAATGCTGAGTAGGCAAAGCAGATTCTATCGTGCAATGAGCAAAAAGAAATGAAAAAACCTTTAATGTGACAAACATGTTTTGTCTGTGACTGTGCCATGACGATGGCGACGTCATAAATGATCAACTTTTTCGTAAGGTGATCGTAAACCAAAATTCCGCTGACACAGCCAAAATGTTGGTATTTATTTAACCGGCTACCTTTTTTCGGAATTTATTTCCAAAAAGTATCAATAAGTCTCAATAGTTATAAGCAAACTGTGAATAGATCTAACCATCTTAATTAAAAATAGTTGTGATATTCAATCAAATGCTTCAAAAATTCTCCTTTACTTTTAACAAATCACACGATAATTCCCGCTACGCTTTACACCATAATAACAGTTCTTATCGCGCCTAGCAATTCATTATTAAGCAAATCGTATGCGGGAACACGCGATCCGGAATGTGTGAACGCGGGAAAAACGGGGTTACACTGTTTGTCCACAGCACCGTGACCGGGACGTGAACGAGAAACGACATTAATCGGCCCTAGTAAATAATAAAAAATAATAAATTAAAATTCCTACAATAATTTCTGAGAATATCAAAAAATCAAAACGCATTTATTCAAACTAGGCTGGGAATCAGCACTTTTCAAACGTCAAAATTTCATAAGACAGTCCCCCAAAAACGCCCGCCCTTCTCCACTTCCTAGTGTTTTAGCTGGGAAGAAGTGGCGCAAAAAATTCCCCAGCAATAGTTTCATGACGTGGTAAGAATATTAGCCAGTCAGCATGTTGAATTACTAGCAGGGCTGACTGTCCAAACAATTTCCTAAGGTTTAGCCTTCGTCCTAGCTAACAAAAAATATAAAAAAACCGGACAAGTGCGGACTCGCCCATCGAGGGTTCCGTACAAATTTGTAGGTACATATTATTAATAGTTCAAGAATCGAGTCCCGCAGTTTTTTCCGAGGTTTTCCGGAAATTCAGTTTCCAAAACCTATAATTACTTATATTATTGTTACAAATATACTAACAGTTCAGTAAATTCGTTAGGTAACCTAATCAAAATTGTTTTTTACTTAAATATCAAATTTAATCCAGATTTGTAAGTGGTGACTGAAAAAAGAATGGTACTTTAAGAGGCCGACAACAGCTAAAGCGCGGTCACTGCATAAAAAATAAAGAGAAGTGCGATGACACAACGCTGGTAATTTATTGCAAAATATGAAGCAATTATCTATTAACAAAAAAATCTATTGATTGAATAAAAAGATTAAAACACAATTATGCTATTAAGTGGCTTGTATAATAATATGACAAAAAATCTGAATGATTGCATGTATATTAGTATGGTTTTTAATCGTTAAAATATTTTTTTAGAGGTATCTTCGTGTTTTTTTTTTTCTATCGCATTAAATTAGTTGTATTATGTTTTCAACACACTATCTACCTAGCATATCCTGAAGAATATCATATATTTTTCTGATTCTGTTTACTGCAGTGGATCATATACTTTTAGGCATTATAAAACTTACAAAATTTGCGTTTAGGTCCTGTAGTCCCCTTAAATAAAGACTATATTTTTTATTATTTAATTATAAATGCACGTGTATAGTTTTCAGATTTTTTCCGTGTTCTTGTAGTATAAGACGATGTTACTTGCCAAAATTCATAGTTGTAGGTCAACGGAAAGTATCCTTTAAATTTCTGATTCCCTTTAGAGTATCGAAATATTCATTTTTTGCGGCATAAACAGCCGCATCTTTTCGATACCTCCACGCGTTCCCGAGATAAAGGGTCTTGACAGACAGACGCACAGACTGACAGACAACAAAGTGATCCTATAAAGGTTCCGTTTTTCTTTTCAGGTACGGAACCCTAAAAACCAGCCAAGTGCGAGTCAGACTTGCACACGAAGGGTTCCGTCCGTACCGTATTAATCGAGCAAAACACGTTTCTTGTATGGCTAAAATGAAAGAAGAAAAAAATACGTTAAAAATTAAAGGCTCCCTTAATGTTTAACTTTAAATTTTTACTATTTTTGTTATAGTGGCAATAGAAATACACAATCTGTGAAAATTTCAACTGTCGAATTTGGGTTCATGAGATACAGCACGCTGACAGACCCACCCTTCAGGTACAGGGTTTGGCACCCTTCAGGTACAGAACCCTTAAAATCTAAGTAAGTATTAAAGTTCACATTATGGTAACGAATAGTTAAGCCTTTGTTCAAAGTAAAAACCTTTGTTTAAAGTTGTACTCACATTTTTCTAACCTGAATACAATAAAAATCTAGTTTGAAACAAAACTAGTTACACCTGACTTAGCATATAGGCCACATAAAATTATGCTAAGAGAAATATATGCTAATTGACTGCAAGTATGTTTTATTTTACAATGTGATTATATTGTTTGATTGCAACTTAGTGCTCAGTGTTATTAACATAGTGCTGATTCTATTATTAAAATATTAAGAGGCAGATATATGATTTTAGTGACTTTTAAATCTGTCGTTGTGTGTACGTTGTGCAAAAAATGTATGTTAGACGGGACACGTATGGACGGTGAGCAATAGGTAGTTCACCGTCCGGTAAGGACCAGGCCCGGGTCGACGGCGCGTTGTATTCCACGCGCGCCTCAAAGAGATGTCGTCAGCACAAGTGTAGGGGTCCACTAGGGCCGATGCCTGCCGGGGTCGCGGGAAGGTACTAAAGGGTTACCGAGGCCCCTGGCAACACAGGCAACAGGAAGGAATACGGGTGGGTTTTAGTCAGTAAGAGTCTGACACACCCTCCCGCTCCGCCCAGAGCGGGAGAAGTTATTTGATTGTTTCCCACCAAAAAAAAAAAAACCATTAATTCCATATGTGAATATTTAAGTCATCATCATCTGCCTGCCTTTTCCCAACTACGTTGGGGTCGGCTTCCAGCCTATCCGGATGCAGCTGAATATCAGTATTTTACATGGAGCGACTGCATATCTGACCTCCACAACCCAGTTACTGGGTAACACGATACCCCTTGGTAAGACTGGTTGTCAGACTTTCGGGCTTCTAACCCGTAACGACTGTCAATGATCTACAAATGACAGCCGGGACCAACGGCTTATGTGCTTTCCGAGGCACGGAGGGGTCTTGATATGTAAAGATGGTCACCCATCCACGGACCAACCGCGGCAAGCGTAGCTTAACCTGATCGATCGACCCGTGCGGCTGTTATTACTTAGCCACAAGCCCCTCATGTGAATATTTAAGTATTGTAGTAACATGCTTTATGAAATAAATTTAGATGGTTATATCTACCCAAAGCATATAAAACGATATTACTTTGACTGGTTGAAATCGTCACGTAAGGAAAAAGCGTTATGCCCCTCCATGCGACTTTCTTTCTCTGTCTCTTTCTATTTTTATTTTAGCAAAACCTTCCCTTAAACTTAAGGGGAAGGTAACACTAAAAAGTAAGGTAATGTAAAACCAAGGTTTTAATAAAACAATGGTTAGACCTGTGAAACAATGGCTGTCTTGTATGGATCAAAATTTTGGGCCGCAAAAGGGATGAATGAAAGGCAATTGCATGTAGCTGAGATGACAATGCTAAGAGGGATGTGTGGTGTTATGCAAATGGATAGAATAAGAAATGAGTACCTATATAAGAGGAAGTCTGAAAGTGGCACCAGTGACTGAAAAGTTGTGTGGAAATAGGTTGTCATCGTATGGGGCATGTGAGGAAGGAGGGAAATATCGTCAGTAAAGAGTATGAATGTGGATGGCTATACCAGTAGGGGATGGCCAAAGAAACGATGGATGGACTGTGTGAAAAATAATATAGCTTTTCTAGAATATAGCTAGAAAGGGGGTGACTACCGAGATGATGAAGGAGAGATGTCTAAAAACAATTATTGTTTGCATTATTTTCACATCAATCGGCTCAGCTTTAACGCATTGAATATCATTTAAGTTGCTGTAAATTGCGAGTAAAAATACTTACATAGGCTTATAATCAAGAATTCAAGACGCTTTGTTGAAAACATGATTGATATAGTATGGAATTTGGATCAAGTGCTGCCTAGAATTAACACATAGTGCATTTTGTTCCTTAGGTCAAAAAAAGTGTTTGGTAGTGAATTATATATTTGCAAAACAGAACTTAATAATTATTTTCCGTGTAACTGTGAGTGTATTAATTTTATTTTTTATTTAACAATAATATATAATTTATCAACAAGTAATTAAATTAATGAAGATTACATAATTCCAACTTCCATAATAAATTACATATACAGCGTGTATCAAAAATGTGTGCATATTTAAGGTTGTGGTCTGAACCATCAAACTGAAAGACTTCCTCCATGGGACGTCATGATGAAGTCATGTATCGTAATCGCGAAAAAAATATATAGCAGCTTTCCCTTAACACATACATACATTTCGGTCAAGTAAGCATTGAAGTTTTGTATGGGGCAGCTGATTTTATGTTTTCGGGATTGCGATGTTGGTTCCATTTCTAATACATATGTAGAAAGGTAACTTATACCAATGTTACCACACAATTCATCACTGCAATTCCCTAAATATACATTGTTTTTACGAGAAAAACTCGAGCAGTTAGTGTCAGTCACGGTCTTTTAACTCTCGTCTCTAGTTCAAGTTTAACTATTTCGGTTACCATCAACGGCACACTTGTTAACTGGACCATGGCGGTTAAAATTAACTTTAACCATAAAGCATTATGGACTATGGTACACCATTCTTAATCTAGTTTTAATAGTCTCTGGTTTAAGCTTTGTTGGTTTAGAAGAGTGTTACTTAAATATTAGTTTGAAGCTTTTTTTTATTTTCACTTCTTGTACCTATGAATTTTACAAGCAAATTTTCGATAACTTCCTCTTGATTTATCTAGTTGAAACTTTATATGCTCGTTTCCTTCTGATGACAATACATTTATTTGGTAAACATGATCTGATGCTGCAGCCAGGATCGTCTCCTAACCAGAGATCTCTTGAACGGTGACTAGTATAGTCTTAGAATTTAGTATGCATGTTGACATTAGTTTTTATTTAAAAAGTTTGGTTTTGAAAGAATTTTATTTGATCGTTTTCCCGGTAATTATTCTTTTATTTGTGACTTCATCACCATCTGCCTAGCTTTTTCCCAACTATGTTGGGGTAAAGATCTACAAATGACAGCTGGGACCAACGGCTTAACGTGCTTTCCGAGGCACGAAGGGGTCTTGGTATGTAAAGATGGTCACCCATCCACGGACCAACCGCGGCAAGCGTAGCTTAACCTGATCGATCGACCCGTGCGGCTGTTATTACTTAGCCACAAGCCCCTCATTTGTGACTTGTTTTTTTTATTTTATCATTGAAGTTGTCATTAGATTCGTAATGAATAACATAAGCTATGTTAATAATACATGTATGAAACCGGCTTTGCCTATTTTCCTCAATAAAGTCGACCTACAAGTTATAAAATAACGTAATGACAAGTTTTTATGTTGGTGACGTGGTGACAACTGTTCTATTCATTTGATCTAGTGTTGTGTTGATTGCATGACGATAGTAGTCAAGGGCTTCTAGATTATAATATCAAATATAGAATAGAAATTAACTCTCATTTATGTACAGTCAGTAAAATTAATTGTTCAGCAAATTGAAACTCTACGTCAATTTGCCATTGTGATTAGAATATACGGACAATTTTAATTTGATAGTCATTATTCCTCAACTTTACTAGGTATGGTTCAAGTGCATGTCACGTTTCTGTCAACCACCTTTTTAGAACATCTTTCACACCATCCAACCATCTTTTCTTTGGTCTTCCTTTAAGGCTCCTGCAGACAGGCGCGTCGTGACAGAGCGACGCAAGTCTAGTAGAACAATTCGCCTATCCCTATTAACATTGTCGTATGTATATTTTTGCCATTTTCTTTTTATTTCATTAATCACTCTTAAAAAGTCCCTTCTTGTAGTAGACTCATAAACATGTATTAAAATTCTGTTGATGTTTAATAAACCTAGTTTAGATATTAAAAAAAAATCAGCAATTCAAACGACACACTCTCTTGTAATGGTGCTGATTTCCACATCCTACAATGTTAATAGGGATAGGCGAATTTCTATAGCAACTTCATGAAAATTGTCAGAAAACATATCTACCATAGTATTTTATTTGGTGGAAGTCTGCCTCAATTTCACAGTCAAACTTCCTCAAGGCAAATGGTGGATTATTTTGACTAAAAAAAAAATAATGTTAATTTTGAAATTCCCCTTAATATTTCTTACTATTTTACGTACTTTACCCAGTGGAAACAGTCGTGATCTAATAAATAAATAAATTATGCAGGACGTTTTGTTTTTTTTTTTCATGATCAGAGTAAAAATATTTCTAGAAAGTCAAAATTAAGCAAGTATTACGAGAAATTCAACTATTTAAATTAATTAAGTAGGTACCTACCTACTTGTGAAATTACCCACTTAATTACCTACGACGAGATACTAATTTAGCAGCAAAAATTATTTGGCCATGATCATAATCTACTTAGACAAATGTTTTTGAACAGCAGTGGTGGCCCTGTGGTAACGGCCGCGGCTTACGACTCGTAGGTTCGAACCCAGACAGGCGATTTACTTTGTGTAAATTATTTCATCAGCACTGCTCTCAAAACGGCGTAGAAAAACATCGTGGGGAACTTCGAAGAACTTCGAAAAAAATCTAAGATATGTGACATCTACCCATCTATCTAGGGGTATAACACGCGGGTTGTTGGATTACGGCCCACTCCCTCACACCGAGAGGAGGCCTGTATCCCAGTAGTGGGAACATTATCGGCTGATTATGTTATATTTTTTGTCAAAATGGGTAGGTAGGTACCTACTTGTTAATTTCCTATTGCAGCAAGAGATATGTATAAAGTATGCACCATGCATCTATTATTATTAATGCATTCCTTAACCTCTCAGTCAAACCCAAATAATTATTTAATTAAAAATAATAATAGAAAAACAACTGCACATCAAACAAAAGACTCCTATTATAAAATACCACCCATGTGGCCGCTGTCGGCCATGTCTGTAATTTTGACAACTCAAGCTCTTACGTCACACATTTTGACGTTCCGAACAGTAATGGATTCTGTCAGACGTCATCTCTAAATTGCCTTACTGTCCGTTAAAATAACTGACTATTGTGTTTGTAATTGCTTTGATTGTTATGCAACTTGGAGCACAGTAATTACACACAATTTTTGTTAAA
Organism: Atethmia centrago; assembly: GCA_905333075.3. Classification (NCBI taxonomy): domain Eukaryota; kingdom Metazoa; phylum Arthropoda; class Insecta; order Lepidoptera; family Noctuidae; genus Atethmia; species Atethmia centrago. Next base: position 24,366,067 of record HG995384.1, read on the forward strand.
AGATAAATAAAAATAACATAGCAGATTGAATATTTATGTATTTATTTGAAAAACAAAACGATTATTGAATAAAATAAGATTAATAGACAAGTAAAATATCCATTGATAAGATTACACACCAGAATAACAACAATATGGTAACAATACACTGCTATCATGGATTATCTTAATACAAATAATGTGATTAAAAACGTAATAATGGTTAACAACATAGATCAGGCGCAATCGCAATTGTCACACACAACAATCTTGCCTTTAGCATCTTTACACACACAAACACATTTTTTTCCCATAGCTGATACAACAGATACAACACACATTCTCACATATGCAAGCATCATCATTCACACAGTCCTTACAGCGGACTAATTTGCCATTTTTCTCACAGACACTAATACAAGACTTTCCATCTGTCAAAAAACATACACAACCCTGACTACATAACTTAACAATACAGCAAGTGCAATTGTTACAAATGGTAACTTTTACATTGTCACAACAAACACAGATGCATTTAGCGCCATCAGTTGGAATGCACACACATTCTGGCTTGTCACATTTGGCAGAATCGTCACACTTGCAGTTATCGCAGCATACAATCTTACCCTCACTATTCTTACACACACAGATGCAAAATTTTCTTTCAGTTATGATGCAAATACATTCAGCTTTGTAACATTTGGGAACTTCAGTTGCTTTGGCAATACAAGTACAATCTTTACAGACCTCGATATTGCGTCACAGCAGACACAAACGCACTTAGCTCCATCAGTCAGAATGCAAACACATTCACATTTGACAGAATTATCACTCTTGCAATAATCACAGCTAACAATCTTTTCCTCGCTATTTATGCATACATAGATGCAAGGATTCCCTTCAGTTAGAATACAAAAACATACAGCCGTGTTGCCTTTGGGAGCTACCTTTTCTTTAGCATCACAAGTACAGTGTTTGCACATCTTGATGTCTCCCTTGACATCACAGCAGACACAGATACACTTCGCTCCATCAGTTGGGATGAAAGTGCATTCCGGCTTGTCACATTTGCCAGAATCATCATATTTGCAGTCATCGCAGCAAACAATCTTCCCAGCATCATTTTTGCACACGCAGATGTAAGCTTTTCCATCAGTTGGGATGCAAAGAGATCGACCTCTACTGCAGCTAGAGGCTACCTGTGCTTTGGCATCGCAAGTACAGTCTTTACAGACCTTGATGTCTCCCTTGTCATCACAGCTGACACAAACACACTTCGCTACATCAATTGGGATGCAAGTGCATTCCGGCTTGTCACATTTTCCAGAATCATCATACTTGCAGTCATAGCAACACACAATCTTCCCCTCACTATTCTTGCACACACAGATGCAAGACTTCCCTTTAGTTAAAATACAAACACATTCAGCCTTATTGCATTTGGGAGCTACGTTTTCCTTGGCATCACAAGTACAGTCTTTGCAGACCTTGATATCTCCCTTGTCATCACAGCAGACACAGACACACTTCGCTCCATCAGTTGGGATGCAAGTGCATTCCGACTTGTCACATTTTCCAGAATAATCACACTTGCAGTCATCGCAACACACAATATTCCCCTCACTATTCTTGCACACACAGATGCAAGACTTCCCTTTAGTTAAAATACAAACACATTCAGCTTTATTGCATTTGGGAGCTACGTTTCCCTTGGCATCACAAGTACAGTCTTTGCAGACCGTGATGTCTCCCTTGTCATCACAGCAGACACAGACACACTTCGCTCCATCAGTTGGGATGCAAGTGCATTCAGGCTTGTCACATTTGCCAGAATCATCACACTTGCAGTCATCACAACACACAATCTTCCCCTCACTATTCTTGCACACACAGATGCAAGACTTCCCTTTAGTTAAAATACAAACACATTCAGCCTTATTGCATTTGGGAGCTACGTTTTCCTTGGCATCACAAGTACAGTCTTTGCAGACCTTGATGTCTCCCTTGTCATCACAGCAGACACAGACACACTTCGCTCCATCAGTTGGGATGCAAGTGCATTCCGGCTTGTCACATTTTCCAGAATCATCACAATTGCAGTCATCGCAACACACAATATTCCCCCCACTATTCTTGCACACACAGATGCAAGACTTCCCTTTAGTTAAAATACAAACACATTCAGCTTTATTGCATTTGGGAGCTACGTTTCCCTTGGCATCACAAGTACAGTCTTTGCAGACCGTGATGTCTCCCTTGTCATCACAGCAGACACAGACACACTTCGCTCCATCAGTTGGGATGCAAGTGCATTCAGGCTTGTCACATTTGCCAGAATCATCACACTTGCAGTCATCGCAACACACAATCTTCCCCTCACTATTCTTGCACACACAGATGCAAGACTTCCCTTTAGTTAAAATACAAACACATTCAGCCTTATTGCATTTGGGAGCTACGTTTTCCTTGGCATCACAAGTACAGTCTTTACAGACCTTGATGTCTCCCTTGTCATCACAGCAGACACAGACACACTTCGCTCCATCAGTTGGGATGCAAGTGCATTCCGGCTTGTCACATTTTCCAGAATCATCACACTTGCAGTCATCGCAACACACAATATTCCCCTCACTATTCTTGCACACACAGATGCAAGACTTCCCTTTAGTTAAAATACAAACATATTCAGCTTTATTGCATTTGGGAGCTACGTTTTCCTTGGCATCACAAGTACAGTCTTTGCAGACCGTGATGTCTCCCTTGTCATCACAGCAGACACAGACACACTTCGCTCCATCAGTTGGGATGCAAGTGCATTCAGGCTTGTCACATTTGCCAGAATCATCACACTTGCAGTCATCGCAACACACAATCTTCCCCTCACTATTCTTGCACACACAGATGCAAGACTTCCCTTTAGTTAAAATATAAACACATTCAGCCTTATTGCATTTTGGAGCTACGTTTTCCTTGGCATCACAAGTACAGTCTTTGCAGACCTTGATGTCTCCCTTGTCATCACAGCAGACACAGACACACTTCGCTCCATCAGTTGGGATGCAAGTGCATTCCGGCTTGTCACATTTTCCAGAATCATCACAATTGCAGTCATCGCAACACACAATATTCCCCCCACTATTCTTGCACACACAGATGCAAGACTTCCCTTTAGTTAAAATACAAACACATTCAGCTTTATTGCATTTGGGAGCTACGTTTCCCTTGGCATCACAAGTACAGTCTTTGCAGACCGTGATGTCTCCCTTGTCATCACAGCAGACACAGACACACTTCGCTCCATCAGTTGGGATGCAAGTGCATTCAGGCTTGTCACATTTGCCAGAATCATCACACTTGCAGTCATCGCAACACACAATCTTCCCCTCACTATTCTTGCACACACAGATGCAAGACTTCCCTTTAGTTAAAATACAAACACATTCAGCCTTATTGCATTTGGGAGCTACGTTTTCCTTGGCATCACAAGTACAGTCTTTACAGACCTTGATGTCTCCCTTGTCATCACAGCAGACACAGACACACTTCGCTCCATCAGTTGGGATGCAAGTGCATTCCGGCTTGTCACATTTTCCAGAATCATCACACTTGCAGTCATCGCAACACACAATATTCCCCTCACTATTCTTGCACACACAGATGCAAGACTTCCCTTTAGTTAAAATACAAACATATTCAGCTTTATTGCATTTGGGAGCTACGTTTTCCTTGGCATCACAAGTACAGTCTTTGCAGACCGTGATGTCTCCCTTGTCATCACAGCAGACACAGACACACTTCGCTCCATCAGTTGGGATGCAAGTGCATTCAGGCTTGTCACATTTGCCAGAATCATCACACTTGCAGTCATCGCAACACACAATCTTCCCCTCACTATTCTTGCACACACAGATGCAAGACTTCCCTTTAGTTAAAATATAAACACATTCAGCCTTATTGCATTTTGGAGCTACGTTTTCCTTGGCATCACAAGTACAGTCTTTGCAGACCTTGATGTCTCCCTTGTCATCACAGCAGACACAGACACACTTCGCTCCATCAGTTGGGATGCAAGTGCATTCCGGCTTGTCACATTTTCCTGAATCATCACATTTGCAGTCATCGCAACACACAATCTTCCCCTCACTATTCTTGCACACACAGATGCAAGACTTCCCTTTAGTTAAAATACAAACACATTCAGCCTCACTGCATTTGGGAGCTACGTTTTCCTTGGCATCACAAGTACAGCCTTTGCAGACCGTGATGTCTCCCTTGTCATCACAGCAGACACAGACACCCTTCGCTCCATCAGTTGGGATGCAAGTGCATTCCGGCTTGTCACATTTTCCTGAATCATCACATTTGAAGTCATCGCAACACACAATCTTCCCCTCACTATTCTTGCACACACAGATGCAAGACTTCCCTTTAGTTAAAATACAAACACATTCAGCCTCATTGCATTTGGGAGCTACCGTTTCCTTGGCATTACAAATACAGTCTCTGCAGACGTTGATGTCTCCCTTGTCATCAGAGTAGACACAGACACACTTCGCCCTATCAGTTGGGATGTAAGTGCATTCCGGCTTGACAAATTTGCCAGAATCAACACATTTGCAGTCATCGCAACAAACAATCTTCTCAGCATCATTTTCGCACACACAGATGCAAGCTTTTCCATCAGTTGGGATGCAAACACATCCACCCTTACTGCAGCTAGCGACTCCTTGTTCTTTAGCATCGCAAGTACAATCTTTACAGACCTTGATGTTGCATTTGGTGCTGCAGCAGACGCAAACACACTTCGCTCCACCAGTTGGAATGCACACACATTCTTGCTTGTCGAACTTGCCAGGATCATCACACTTGCAGTCATCGCAGCACACAATTTTCCCTTCTCCATTCTTGCATATACATATGCAAGATTTTCCATCATTTGGGATTGGTATGCAAACACATCCGCTCTTATTGCAGCTAGTGGCTTCCTTTTCTTTAGCATCGCAAGTACACTCTTTACAGACCTTTATATTGCCTTTCGCGTCGCAGCAGACACAAACACACTTGCCACCTTCGGTAAAAACACAGACGCAAGAGTTGCCACATGTTCCAACTCCAGTACACTCGCATAGAACAATTTTTCCATTCTTCTTGCAGACACAGATGCAAGATTTGCCACCAGTAGGTAGGCAGACGCATCCAGCTTTGTAACATCTCTTAAAAGTCTCCTTGAATTCGTCAGCGTTGATGCAAGAGCAATCGTTGCAGGACTTAATGGCATCTTCTTCGTCGGTACAGATGCACAGACAAGGTTTTCCATCAGTTGGAAGGCAGATGCAGGAGGAGTCGACACATGTCCATTCGTTTTCGTCCATTTGGACAGCTTTGCAGTCGAAGCAGGGTACGATCTTTCCTTCGTCGTCTTTGCTCAGGCAGAGGTAGGGTTTGCCCAGCGTTGGGATGCAAATGCATTCGCTCATGGAGCAGACGAGGGTCTTTTTGATGGATACTTTGCAGCAAGGCATGGTTGGTCCTGAAAACAAAGAAGAATTTCATTATTTCATCATTCAGAAAAGGGAATCAATAAACAGAGAGAGAGTTTCAATAAAGAAATGTTTCTTCATCGTCTATGTTTACCGACATGAAAAAGGAGAAGTTCTCGTCGGAATCTTTTTTTTTATATCTGTTCCCCGATTACTCGAAGACGGCTGGATTGATTTGTAAAATTCTTTTTTTTTTTTTTTGACAGGGTCTTCCTAGGTGGTCCCATATAAAAATTAACTCTGTTTGGGTAGTTTTTGAGTTAGGTTCAATAATACGTATTTTTCCCAATTAGTATATGTATAACTTCCTGTCACTTTTATTTACATAGCAGTATTCTACTTTGTGTGGGGTAGGTACGATAAAAAGTTGTGGTACCACACACAACTAAAAAGTGAAAAATAACTTTAATTTCGGTAGTCGGTGGAACAAACATGTAAAACCAAAAACGCTGACCTCCGAAATTTAAGTTTATTTTCTTTGTAATGTTCTTTTCTCGAATACGGTTGTTTTTTTTTTTGTAATAAAGTTTTTCTTCAAATAGAAACGTTTCTGGTTTTGCCAGAGCGATGGAGCGGATGTGTAAAATACAAAACATGTTGCTGTGTGGAATTAATTAACATCATCGTCACTATTATTATTTACTACATAATCTGCGATTCTTCATTCCACCTCGAACAACAAGACGTCAAAGTATGCACATAATACAATTATTATTGTAACATAGCTCGAGTAAATCTTTGAACGTATCGTAAACAAACATACGTGATACCATTGTATCAATATTATTCATGTCCTGTCATAATAGTTAGTTATACGGCCTTCATTCAACACTAATTAGTACCTACTAAATTACTAGTGCTCTACACTAAAAGCACAATAAAAATATTTCAAAACTTACCGTTTACAAAAAATGATTCACCATTAAAATCCACAAATCTATAACAAAGAACTGTTATTACACTTTATCAACACGTAACGCGTTCAATCACCGAGAGAGTTGTAATGATACTGATAAGCCGAGTCGCACTGAATTTATAATAAGCAATGTGACAAGTCGCGTGCAAAATATAAGTGCCGTACGCAACGCAAAGAAACGGGTGCAAATCGTGACTCGGCTCGGGGGTACTTTGCCTTGTGTGTCGTGTGCATATAAGGTTTTCTATTCATACTAGAACTTTCTTCATTTGAAGTAGGGAGAATATACTATTTCATCCCATCTATTCGAAAAGCGGCGAAGGGTTTCTCGATAAGTGCGAGCAAAATGGGTCATTCCGGCGCACTTAATAGCAGTGATGAAATGACTTTCGAATTTGGAACACATTTCATTAAAAAGTTTAAACGCAATTCGTTTTGATAAAGTCCTGGGCGGTAATAAAAAAGCGCCCCTGCCGACGTGGCATTGGTAAACCAAATTAAAAAAAAAATGGGAATTTCTTATTCTTTTTTTCATTACTTTTGTCAAAATACTACAGACAATTTTAATTTGATATTAATATAAATTTGCTTCGCTTCGCTCTGGATTTAAACCATCACTCTCGCCCTCAATACATTATTTTGGTCCCTTGAGACACAATCTATTCTACAGGAATCTTGTACTATTTAACAGGAATAAAGCAAAGAAATGCCGTAGAGAAACGTTTTATGATTATTGACGTGTATAATTGAGAAAAAAATAGGTTGAATTGAGATTTCAGCTGCCCTCTGTGTATAAGATTTCCTACGTTCTAGTACTCTTTTGAAGTAGGTAATATTTTTTTGAAGAAAAGGGTTGGTAGGGAAGTATGGAATACTTCTTTCACAGACAATATGTAGCAAAGGGTTGCGAAGGATGTTGAACTTAAACGTTTATGGTTAGTGCCGTGCGGAATTTAAAAAATAGGTTGAATTGAGATCATGTCGTGTGTTCGCATCCATTCCGTTCCGCGGCAATGTAAATTGAGCCAAAAGATTTCCTGTAGGTGTGTTCTAGTACTTTCTTTTGTAGAAGCCGGACTTTTTAGCTAGGGATGTCAAAATTAAACGTTCTATTGTCTACGGTTAGCTAATGTCGTGTGGAATTGGGAATATCTTGTTGAAAAGTGAGAAACCTTAGGTCCCGTTTTAATGAATAAATACGTTTCCTTCTTGTACGTTTTTGTAATTCTTGCTTTTGAAGTATAAATATATATGTATAACATAAATAAGGAAAAGATTGCTATAGATGTTGAAAACAAACGTTTAGTTAGAATAGTGCCGTGTGGAATTATTTTCTGCACTTTTAAGGCGCGGGTATATGATTTTAATGAGTTTTAAATTTGTTATTACGCCTTCATATAATTCAAGTAAGTTATGCAAAAACTGTGTGTTAAACTAGAACGCATACACATCAATTCTATATGTGAATATTTAAGTATCACAGTAAAATACTTTATGAAATAAATTCAGGAAGTAAAGTCTACCCAAAGCATAATAAACGATATTACTTTCAAACTACTTAAGACATTTCTTTTTTTTTTTCTACTATCAGACTTCTATCTATGTTTATTTTTTCAAATATTCATATTTCCGTTATTTACTTATAATAAAATATTCCCTTTGAAACCGACCGTCGCGCATAGTCGGCGCGGCGCCGCGGCGTGAGTGCGACACCCATTTTTATGGCCAAAGTCAACGTCGATTACTCGACCCTTAAGTAATATTTAAATAATGTTTATTGCCATCAGTGACTTTATACTCGTATTTTGTTATCTTCATCATCATGTTCCTGCCCTTGTCCCACGTCACTTGTGGTCGGCGCAACATGTCTTCTCTTTCCATTCTCCCCTGTCAACAGGCCCGCTATCATTCACCCCCTTCTCTTTCATATCATTCCTCACACAATCCATCCAACTTTTCTTTGGCCCTTTCTCTCCCTCTCCATCCATCAACATTTATATTCAGCACTATTATAGTTACATGCGTTTCTAAAAGACTGATGAAATTTTTTTATGAATTTTATGAAACAATTTCCGGACCTTCTTAGTAACAAATCGCAATACGTGCACATGAGCCATTGCAGCGTTTTCTCTATGATGGCAACACGTGGTCTTTTTTTTTTGGGTGGGAAATTATCAAATAACTTCTCCCGCTCTGGGTGGAGCTGGCTGTGTCAGACTCTTACTGATTAAAACCCACCCGTGTTCCTTCCGTTGCCTGTGTTGCCAGGGGCCTCGATATCCCTTTCGGACTTTTCCTGGTATTGTTGATTCTCATAGGCGTCGGTGACACTAATTTCCTGATGGATACTGGAAATTTGTTTGACAGGCAATTAAAAATTGTTTTCTGCTAACCAATGAGGATAGGAAACCTCTTTAATTAACACAATGCAAAACCAAATCCAACACTCAAATATAACATAACATATCGCCTGTATTCCTAAAGGGTTCGGCAGAAGGACAGTCAAAAATACGCAAAAACGAACATAACACTTAAAATAAAACAAAATTGATAATCGTAATTTTACCTTGAGTTGGACCAGTTATTTAAACGGACTTGATATTTTCATCACATAGCTAGTATTGCAAATACTACACGTGGGCGATGGACCCAACCGCCTTGAGGTCCAAATACGGACCCGGTTAGTGACTGGATGTAAGGTCCTATTATTATTTGACGTCTATTTCGAATATCGGCCCAGCAGGCTTAGCACGAGCACCGTTTTCTCGACGGAAGAATAGACAAAAATGACGTTCCATGTAGACAGTACGACAGCAGCAAAGTAGAAAGAGTCGACTGCACTTTTTACGAAATTCACTCTTACATAATTCGACTCAGAATTTATTTTTTTGTCATAGGATTTTTTTCTGTTTTACTGATATTCAGTCACGTATATAAAGACAACTAAAACAATCTTTCTCAAAGTGTCGAAGTAGATACCGTATTTTGCAACAAAACAATATTATAGCAATATTGGCCTTAACCATTTTCTTGGTAATGCCCTATTAACTACGTGATGTAAAATAGGAGAAGAAAGCTTTGTTCTTCTATTAATTATCACAGTTTTGCGTTCTCCTGTATAATCATGATCACAAAGTATATACGTTATCTACAAAAGATAACGTATATACTTTGTGGCTGTCGAGTAGAAAAATGCAAAGTGTCTTCACTACCTTAGACAACTGTCAGTTGTCAGTGTGATTTTGACAGTTTGGAATAGAAAACTTTCTTCTGAAATAGTCTACATAAAAAAGGACCTACACAAAGATCGTTAGAAACAAACGACAAAATGACAGATTGTAGAAGGATTTCTACGGTGCGAAGTCAAAAATGGAGAAACGAAACGTCACTTTGTATAGAAAGAGCTGAGTCTATCCTTCGTAGAAATAGAAGGCGTCATGCTGAGCCTGCAGCGGAGTAATTGCCTTACAGTAGCAATGAGTTTCATTTTGACATTTCAACCACACTCATTGCGTTATACACGTTGATGAGCAGACAATTTTTTCGAACTTATAAACCAATGGATTAGCAATATCCTTCAAAATCATTCAGATTGTTATTGATAGTGTCTTATGTAAGCAGTTAAGGTTCTGTTGTAGGTGAAATTTTGTGTTAGGTTAGGCGTGACGGGAAATTACATTACAGTCAAATGTAACATATAACTACTATGTTTTTTTACACAGTACACTTTTTTATTTTTATTTATTTAAATAACATGGGAGACTTACAGCTAAAACAAACAGATCAACGAAAGTACAATAATCAGAAAGCCAATTACAGGTCTCCACTTATAAAATACAGAGAAAAAATTAATTCAAAGGACATTCACACAAAGTTACTATATAATACAGCATAATTACAATGTTGCTCGCACTGCATAACAACAACACACAGTAGGTACACTTTTTTTTTTTGAGGATTGGAAGTCATCGAATAACTTCTCCCACTCTGGGCGGAGCGGGAGGGTGTGTCAGACTCTTACTGACTAAAACCCACCCGTATTCCTTCCTGTTGCCTGTGTTGCGGGGGCCTCGGTGACCCTTAGGTACCTTCCCGCGATAGTAGGTACACTTAAAATTACTATCAATTTTTCGGCCTCTGCACTCTTTGTGCTTAACCGCAGTCTGATAATACAATTGGTGCCGCCCATAAGTACGTCGTTATGGTTTTGTGAGGATACTTAGGAACTAAATATTTTTCATATTTTTTTAACTATAAGGGTTGAATGAAAGGCATGCAACTGAGATGAGAATGCTAAGACCGATGTGTGGTGTGAGACGAATGGATAGAATAAGAAATGTGTACATAAGAGGAAGTCTGAAAGTGGCACCGGTGACTGAAAAGTTGTGCGGAAATCGGTTGTCATGGTATGGGCATGTGATGCGGAGGAATGAGAAAAATGTCGTGAGGAAAGTCTTGAGCATAAATGTTGATGGCTATAAGAGTAGAGGAAGACCAAAGAAACGATGGATGGACTGTGTGAAAGATGATATGGCTAGAAAGGGGGTGACTACCGAGATGACAACTAATAGAGAAGTATGGAAGAAAGCGACATGTTGCGCCGACCACAAATAAATTGGGATAAGGACAGGAGAATGCTGAAGTAGGAATGTATTTGATTTATCTTATGATTCTGAGGCCGTAGAATACAGGGTCAAATGAAATTAGCTAGCGTACACAGACGTGTTGATTGATGTGATTGTGATTGTTGATTTGTGGGATTTTTTGAAACTGACGTTTCAAATGACTACACTGCCCGCAGTTGATGACCCCGAGAAAACTCATTAAGTTAATTTATTTTTTATTTTAACACGTTTAGGTAATAGGGTCTTACACCAATTTTTTTAAAAGTGTCTTAATTAAATCCTATAGTGCTATCACATCACAAAATTTTTATTCAATCGATAGGTAAGTGCCACAAAAAAAAAATCACAAAATTTTTATTGAATCGATAGGTAAGTGCCATAAAAATGCATTTGCATTTAAATTTCGCGCGTAGTTTGACGAAAACGCTGGACGCAGTCGACGCCATGTTGCTCTGTGGTCATGACGTCACTTGGCTAGTAAACAAATGCGCTGATCTATTATCTAACTATCAGTTGACAGTTGACACGTTTTAGTTTACACAGCCGTACGAGGTAATAATATGGCGGCTACTATTTCATGGTGTTTTTTAACAGATTAGAAAAACTGAAAACGTTGAATTGAATTTTAAAATTTATTTTGTTATTTTATGAACTAAAAGTAACATTTTCCGACTCCTTTTTGCCTAAACTATCTCAATAATCTATTTATAGATTTTTTCTCGTATATATTAAAATATCCTATTATCGATACCCATCACGACTGAGGAGTTTCTCTAACTAATTTAATCTGACCTTGTATAGCTAATTGTTCATGCTGTGGTATAAGTACTTTTAGCCAGTCAGCTAGTTAGTAGCTAACTTTCCAGGGTGTGCCACTCCTAGAGGCTATTTGTATGCATTCCAACTGTTTTCATTAAACATGTGCATTAGAAAAACGCCAAACAAAAATGCAAGTCAAGTATGTTGCAGTAAAAAGAGAAATTAGGTTTTACAGAGAAAGTACTTACCGAGTGCATGGCTGCCATATATTTGCATGTTAAAGATACAGATGACGCAATGCTTCCTCCGTTTGCAATTTGCAACCTTCAATGACTAAGTATTCATTTGCTTCTCGTGTAAATAAATGAGTACTTAAAGATTTCTCTATTTAGAAAAATACATTTTTTAACATTATATATTACCTAATTTACCTATGTTGATGTGTGTGCTTTATTAAATTTACAAATCACACTTTTAAGTAAAAAATGCATAACATTTTCACAATTCCAGTGACTTATTTTTGACATATTGTTTTATTTAATTGGCCTGACGCCTAGATATCTACAATACCTAAGCGCACAGGCATATACCTACTTATGTCCTGCCGGGGTCGTGCGAAAGTCCGAAAGGGTTACCGAGGCCCCTGGCAACACAGGCAACGGAAGGAACACGGGCGGGTTTTAGTCAGTAAGAGTCTGACACACCCTCCCGCTCCACCCAGAGCGGTAGAAGTTATTTGATAATTTCCTGCTATGGTTAAGTAAAAAAAATGAGGGTAATAGAAAATATTTTTTTGGTATATGATTACTAAATTAGAATAAAAATAATGTAGACTTTAAGTCTTACATATAAATAGACAATTTCAACATTTTGAATCAAGCCATTTCAATTCTGCTACGCATCCACGCAATTCTGCTACGTATCCATGAGTGTCGAGAAAGGGTGCTCGCACACGTCAGTCTTTTTCGAGCCACTTTTTGTAGAACTTGTGCGTTTACCGTATGAAATTCTGTGTTTTATTTTCGCCGACGAAATAATCGGTTACCCAATCGGTACCCGATTATTTCGCCGTGGACTGACGTGGATTGTCTTAGTCGGAAAAGGTGTTACGTTTCAAGTTTTTGTGACATCAAATAAATTCAATATACTAAGTTTCATTCAAAAAATTACACTCAGGCGGAGGTGGGCGGGTTCGGATACGCGGGGTCCCCTTTTGTGCGGGGCCCTTAGCAATTGCTACTGTCATTTGTTCTGAGATCTCAGAGAGAACTAGGAGACAAATTTCTCATCTGCCAGTAATTAAAACGGCGTTTTGACCCTTTATACCGGAACACAGCACCACTGCTAGGCAGTAGAAATAAATAGGTACATAACATAATAGCTAATATATAAGTATGGTGTCTCCGGACGAGTTCTTCCACAATTTTCACAAAGAACTGTACGTAATACGAAGGTACTAAACTCTACCTACTACTGCTCGTTTTAACTAACACTAGGGATTCAGTTATATTATTGTAAAAACATACACGTACCTACATACATACATAACGCAACATGCATCACGCCTTGTTTCCCCAAAGGGTTGGGCAGAGGGGTACATGTAGTACACCCACATTTCACTAGTTATGTTTAAGTCCCATGTAGAGGGGCGAGCCTATTGCCATCAACCGGGCATAAATCCAGACTCCGTTCTGCTACTGAGGAATTCCAGATAGAAAATCCAATAACACTTAAAACTACACACACAACACTTTGTAAAAACATACGATGCAATAAACATTTTCAATTAAACCGAACTTGATAATGTACTACCCAGATTATTACAGTTCATAATACTGCAATTATTGAAGTGTATCGACCATCGATGTGCCAATCGCCACGACAAGCAAGAGAAGTACTTAGGTACCAAGTATTTGTCACCTGTGTTAATAATGCCTAAGTGAGAATCTTATGTAAAGATTTCCTTGTTGTCTATTATTTATTTTATTTATAAAGGATGTTGCAGGTAACAGTTCCGTTACTGTCTTGTTACGTCAAACCTCGTCAAAAAAACATGTTAGTTTTGTAGATAGTTTTACGTTAAAGTAAAATATATTTAACCATTATTTTCAGCGACATTTGATATTGGCAGTGTTGGTGGCCTATTGATAATAGTCGCGACTTACGAGTTGTAGGTCGTAGATTCGAACCCTGACAGGCACTTTACTTCGTGTAAATTATTTCCACCACTGCTCTCAAAACGGTGAAGGAAAACATCGTGAGGAAACCGGCAGTCCTAGAACCAGAAATTCGAAGACATGTGACATCTACCAACCCGCACTGGGCCCGCGTGGTGGATTACGGCCCACTCCCTCTCACAGAGAGGAGGCCTGTGTCCCAGCAGTGAGAACATTATAGGCTGATTATGCTAACCATTGTTTTCAGCGAAATTTGATGTTAATAGCAAAATATTGTCAATATTCTTCAGAAAAAATGGGCAAATAAATACAGGAAGGTGGTGTGGTGAGTCTTTTCCTCGTTCGCCATAATGTGTTCAATGTTCAATCAATTTATATTACCTTGTCCGTTTTATGGTGGTATTAACTCTTTTAACAGAAAATTATTTCCTACCTACTAGACAGTTAACGATGATGTTCTTTCAATATAACGTCATGAAGAAGAACGTTATTTTAGAAAACTTGTGTTAAATAAATTCATATATTATCGTTTCTATTCTTTAGTTTTTTTTTACTAAATGTCGTAACTTTAGTATAATAATATCTAGCTTACAATTAATAATAATAATATGTACAATTATATAAAAAGGGAGGGCAAAATATCACAGGGCGTCAAAAAATTCGTCCGCATCGTTGTCAACAGGAAAAGTGCCCAAAAGGCTGGCAGCATTACCACGTTGTATGGCAATGCTGATTCTTTGGCCAAAAAATAGACCAGCCCTCTGGTCACGTCAGGAGTCGACCAACAGCTTTGCGATGTCTCTAAAAACTAAGTGGGCACTCGGACCTAGTGTTTCAACCCCAAACGGCTCGAACTTATAAGTCCCAATAAGATTTGAGTACTAGTATTCTTTAGTTATATAACAATAAAATCGATTTAAAAATGTGGTATATCAATTAGGAATTTCTCAGTAGTCAAGCCGCACTTGTGGTGGATTACGGCCCACTCCCCCTCACAGAGAAGAGGCCTGAGTCCAGAAGTGGGAATTTTATAGGCTGATTATGCCAAGACACACACGACGATTGACGATTTGTCAGCGTGTAACCAGCAAAGCTGTTTCTGTACGTACTCTCCGCGATTATGCTTGTACTTCTGAAGCCCTAAAACTTCATCTTCGTAGGTGCAAAAGGTGCATATTTTATTATATATTTATTTTTTATTATATTTTTTAATTGGTGTAGGTAGTTAGTAGTACCTACACGGAATATTTCAAGGTAGCCATTATTTTTACATACATTGTACAGGTGATATAACATTGATCTTCATACAACGTATAGATCAATACCTACACAATACACAATGTCTACATCAATATTTTAACCTCGAATTTAAACCTTCAGATACCAAGCTTGGGTGACGTAACCCAACGCATTCACGATTGATGCACAATAATACTTAAGTGTCATGTATACATACATAAATAATTACTTGTCCTGTCTAACCGACTGAAGGCTCCCGTAGACAGGCGCGACGCAACACCGACAGTAGTAGTACAATTTCTATGAAAACTTCATAGAAAGTGTCGCGCTGCCTGTCGCGCCCGCGATATCGCGCCAGTCTGCACAAGCCTTGATTCATCGACGCAGAGCCGAAACTACTGGGACTAGGAACGTGAAATGCTGCACACACAATGCTGAACATTCCTTTTATAATTAAGGGGAGCACTGAGAAGGGGTTTATGGAAATTCGACGTTTAACCTCCTGACTGAATTTGTACTACCCACAGAACATTAAAAAGAAAAAAATCTTGTAAGTTAAATATCAACTTCGCGTCAAATAAAAACCCGTAGCGACATCTAGTGAGGATTGTTTTTAGTATAGAAAAATATGTGACAGCTCAACTGAACGTGAATTCTGCCAAAAGGGCTTCCAAATCTAGATGTATCGAGCCGCGCTCTGGCAAAGGTAAGTTCAATCTCTTTGAATCTTAAAAAAATGTTGCTATTTCTTCCAAAACGTATTCAAATTATGTTTTCGAATAGTAGATTTAGTTTGATTTGTCAATATTTACTTAGAATTTCGACATTATTTTATTTTCATCGGAGATAAAAGTTTTATGTCCTGTATTTAGGAATTTTGCAGACTACTACTTTTCAACTAATATTATTATGTCCTGTATATAGGTACCTGTAAGGGAAATATGTGAATTATATTTTATTTGCTATTTGTTTTACCCTGTTCTGACCATATCGTCTTAGATTTACTTGAAGAATCAGATGTGGATTTTAGAAGCGATGATGATCACCAAGATCCCTCATAGAATGAACCCACGAAAATCACTACACAAGAGTGTCGAAGGTATGATTCTAGTGATTCTTCCATAAATTCAGACTCCTGTTATGTTGTGAGCCATCATCGCCGGCTTTATCGAGTGGTTCTATAATACGCCAAACAACTGGCTCTGGTTTACGCCGGAAGATTTTCTCGTTGCCTTCGAAGGTCAGCTCAGTCAAACTGCAGACAAATACCGTCTCAACCTGATGTTGTTGATTTATGGACGGGAAATTTTGAACCTCTCGAAATAAACCTGTATGAACCAACATATGTGCCAAATTTCGACCAGGGATGGTCATTCGAACAGTTCTTTGAATAGGTATAGATGTACAAATACTCTTACAACGTATGAACGTGTAAGACGCCCCGACGTTATCAAAGAATATAATAAAAACATGGGGGGTAGATTTAGTCGATAGAATGCTAGCTGTATGCCCTTCATGTAACAGAACAAAAAAGTGGACAATACGAGTAATATATAAAACTCATACCTTCAGTTCAAACAGAGAGAGAAGAAAAAGGGCGTTAAAAACATAATAGGCATACGTGAATTTGAGATTGAACATGGTGAGAAGTTGATTGCTGATAATTTAGATTCTACAGACACTGATGACTTAGCTGATGAGTTTGAAGATCTTTTACCGAAGCACAAGAAACGTAAAACTACTATAGTTCCTTTACCAACTAAAGCTATTCGTTAAAAAAAGCTAATCACATGCCACAACACAGTTCAAAGCAAAATAGATGCAGAAATGAGGGTTGTTATAAAAAGACTACCTGCAAAAAATGTGCTGTGTATTTATGTTTCACGGTTCAGAGAAACTGTTTCTAAGCTTTTCATAATCCATAATTATTTTCAGAGGTTTAATTTTCTTATTTTTCATTTATACCCAAATGGTGTGAATTGTTATAATATGTTTGTATGCTAGATAGGTGTCTATAATTGCTAACCTTATAAGTAAAAAAAGTAATGTTATAAAAATATTATTTGTTCAAAATAAATAAAGAAGTTACAAGTTAAGTTTTATATAAGTAATATGTTTAAATTTCAATAAACATTGATTATTTTATGGGCTTGTTTTATTTTATTATACAATAATATACACTCGTTGACTGTAATTGTCTTCTATACAGAACATAAAATAGTTCTGAAAATATAAGTAGCCTGCATCTGTCCTAGTAGCAGGACATAAGGAAAAACCCTTTGTTACGGGAAAAGATTTTTTTCAGTATTTTTTTTGTTAAAAAGTAACCCCTATACAGCCCCAATCCTAAATATGAATTGATTCTGACATGAAAAGTGGTTCCTGTAGTGAGGAGGAGGGTTGAAAAAGGGGATTTTGTTTGTATGGAAAATCTTATTTCTTGAGTTTTATAAACTTAAAACTTGGCACGAGTACTTATCTAAGTAAAATTATGAAGTTTGTAATTTTTTGTTTTTCTAAACGACAAAATTCTTCCATACAAAGTTTGACACCCCCAAGCCCCCTTTAGGTGTAAAGGGGAATTGCGGGTGTCAAAATTTGTATGGAACAAATTTTAACTCGCGGTCCAATAACTTAAACTCAGTTTTTTAACTCACGCTTTCCCGGACACATAGCAATAAAACTTCTATTATGTCTCGTTCAGTGTCCCGGAAAGTGTTAAGACTGAAAATAAAGAATAAAAACTCATGCCGACTGAGGCGATATCGCCGGCGCGACAGGCAGTAATATGCCTGTCGCGCCCGCGATATCGCCCCAGTCTGTAAGAGCCTTTACGCAATTACCCCGCTGCATTGAACCCAGGATCCAACACTCCGCTGTTGCGCCGGCGAACACAAGACCGTTTAGAAATCGGTATCGGGTGAAAAGTAAAACCACGTATATACCTAGGTACTATAATTACCTATATACGTGGGACACTCTGAAAGGCTAGCGAAAATTTAAAAATATATCTTACAGGTAAATATTTTTTTACTAAATCTTTTCAAACTACTCTCCACTAGCCTCTATACAAAATTTCATGCGTCTAAACCAGTTTTCCAAACACTTTTTCCAGTCCGCCGCAGACACATCGTTTACAGCGCATCTGCCGGCTACGAAAATTGTATCCCTTTGAGCTGATTTTTTATTTTCGGGAATAAAAAGAAGTCACATGGTGCTAGGTCAGGGCTGTAAGAAGGGTGACCCAGGAGTTTGACCGGCGTTCTGTCCAGGAAGTCACTCGTTTTGAGCGCGGTATGCGAAGGCGCGTTGGCGCGTTGTCGGGCAATAGCCCGCGGAGCCCTGTGTTTGGTCACTTGTTGCTCACAACAGAGAAAACTTCTGCCAAGCATTTGGTAGTATACCATTCAGCGTTGATCCTTCTTTGGTTCCGTAAAGGAATTGACATCAAGTAGCCAGTCAAATTGAAAAAGCTCGCGATCAAAATCTTCCCCCCGTTTCTAGTCGCTTCACTTTGGTTGATTCGTTTTGAAACACCCAAACCGTCGACCGGCGCTTCGTTTCTTTATCGTATTGATAAATCCAAGACTGTCACTGTGTAAATCACCTGTAATGAAGTTGTAAACACGCCGAGACGAGCCTGTTTCAACATTGTATATCATATCACGGCACCATTCCACCCGGGCCTGTGCATCGGTGAGGTTGTGCGGCACCCAGCGTGAAACTATCCTCCTCACGCAAAGATGCATGTGTAAAATTTCGTGAAGGCTTCCTGATCAAACCTGCAGTATGTGCTGAATCTCTTGATACGTAACTCGCCTATTGTCATGGATTACATTTTTCACTGCTAGTATGTTTTCTTCCGTAACAGCCGTCAAAGGGCGACCACTTCTTTCTTCATCCACCAAAGTTAGTCGACCGCGCTTTAATTTGTTATACCAACGATACACGGTTGCCTTAGAAGGGCCTTCATCCATGAATGCCATTTGAAGTCTATCGTACGATTCGTCCGGTTTCATGCGGCACTTGAAATCGTAAAAAATCATAGCGCGAAAATGTTGCCCGGCGTAGATCCATTTTTTAACGAAACACGATAATTTAGATTAGCTCGCAAACAATGTGGAGGGAAATTTTGAAATAGGAACGTACCTATTTTTAACCGACTTCAAAAAAGGAGGAGGTTTCTCAATTCAACGGTATATATATATATATATATATATATATATATATATATTATATATATATATTATGTGTGTTCGGCGTTTTCTCCGTCAATTCTGGACCGATTTTAAAAATTATATTTTTGTTTGAAAGGTGATGCTCCCGAGGTGGTCCCATGTCGTGTCACCAAGTCATAACCTGATGAGGGTGGCAAAAAACTAAAAAGCAGATCCAAAGACAGCGACTTCCGAAATGAAAGTTATTTTTCACTTTGTAGTGTTTTTTTGGAAGTCGGTTGTCTTTTTTTTTTTTGTAAAAAGTTTTTTACATACAAATAATCATATTTTTAAAATAGATTATAACTGGTCAGTCTCTCATACATAAAAACTTTTTCATCCCATCTATTCCAAAAGAGGCGAAGGGTTTCTCGATAAGTGCGAGCAAAATGGGTCATTCCGGCGCACTTAATAGGTAACAGTGACGAAACGACTTCTGAATTTGGAACACTATTTAAATAAAAAGTTTGCACGCATTTCGCTTTGTAAAGTCCTGGCCCGACTGGCGCCTGCCGACGCGGCATTGACTAACCAAATAAAAAGTTAAGAATACGCGGGAACTTATTATTAGTTTTTTCATTACTTTTTGTCAAAATATTACAGACGATTTTAATTTCATATTAATATTTGTAATTTGGTTATTTAAATATAAATATTCGTCACTACTAAAAGCGTCTCTTATTTATTTTTCTCATAGAGGGGGATGAAATGCAGAGTGTGCCACACGGTACCAAAATTATTTATCCTCGAGCGACGTGTACTTTGAATTCCTCGCTACGCTTAGGATTCTACTCTAGAATCCTTCGCATCGCTCTGGATTCAAACAATCGCTCTCGCCCTCAACACATTATTTTGGTCCCATAAGACACAATCTACTATTTCGCAATACTTTCTGAGTGGCCTGGTATTTTATCAGCTCTTTAGATACTACTACTTATGGAATTATACGCATAGGTGGGTATTTACGAGTAGCATATTTATAAATATTATCTAATTCATGTTAATCTTTTTTATTTTTATCCTCGTATTATGGCTACTGCAGACAAGCGCAACGCGACAGCACGACACGACACTAGTAGCACAATTTCTATGAAAACTCGATGGAAAGTGTCGCGCTCCGCGTCGCGCTGCCTGTCGCGCCCGCGATATCGCGCCTTTGCACGAGCCTTTAACGTTATTGTAGTAATTTACCTACCGTGTAACTACTCTATGTATGTATAGCTAATTATATACTGTCTATTTTTACAGGTAATTAATGCCAAAACACGTTAAACTTAAACAAGTTAAGATGGTATGTAATACATTGGTAAGTAACTAAAATCAACCTCATTATTAAGACGCTGACAACACCCCGCGGTCACTGTCAGATTGCATAGAAAAGAAAGAGAAGCACAATGACACAACGCTTGTAATTTATTGCAAAATATGAAGCAATTATCGATTTACAAAAAAGCTATAGATTCTATAAAAAAAATAAAACACTATTATGCTAATATGTTGCTTGTAGAATAATCTGACAAAAAATCAGAATGATTGCATGTATATTAGTATGGTTATTAATCGTAAAAAGAAATTTTTAGAGGTATCTTCGTGATTTTTTTCTATCGTATCAAATTAGTTGTATTATGTTTTCACCACACTATCTACCTAGCATATATCCATATATCATATATATCATATATTTTTCTAGCATATATCATATATTTTCTTACTGCAGGGATCATATACTTTTAGACATTATAAAACTTATTAAAATTGCGTTTAGGTCCTGTAGTCCCCTTAAGAGATAAACTTTTTGTAATTAAAATATTTTTTTATTTATAGCAAATATGTACAAGATAAACAAAATATCTTAAGGTGCATTAGGTATACGACCGACCGGGTCATTGAGGATTTCGGACGAAACTATTGTTTATTATTGTTTATTACTCAAAATTGAGTTGAGTAATCGAAAATAAAAAACAACCAAGTTCTGCATTCAAATAAGACGTTCTTGTTATTAATTAAATATGTAACGTATGATGATATTTAATACAGATATTTTGGATTAGAACTCAAGGTAAGAGGTTAGTTTAACGTTAGTTTGTATCAAGATTTTTATTCAAAACGTGTTTTGGTAACAACCAAGTTCTAGGAAATATGTTTAAAATTAACATATATTTTTTCCGCTACCACAAACTATACAGATTTGGCAATTTTTTTTCTTAAGAGAAGCCAATTTTGGTCAATTGCGTTCATGCCTTAAGAAGGGAATTTATAGAAGTAAGCAAGGGTTTAACGCAGAATAATGCTTAAATTGTAAATGGTTTGTGGCTTAACGTTTGTTCATAATCTTTCGATAGTTTATAATCTCGCTAGCTAGATTATAAACTAACGGTGCTCACAATCATACAGTGACATACATACATAATAGATAAGTAAGTGAGTTCTTGAACACGACTGATAATTTTTACAATAGACTGACTAGTCGCCTTGCTGACCATGGTTTTGTTATTGTTATTAGTAATTAAGGCGCTGACAAGACCCAATTGATCAAAATTGGCTTCTCTTAAGAAAAGTTATTAGTTTGTGGTAGCGGAAAAAATATATGTTAATTTTGAACATATTTCCCAGAACTTGGTTGTTACTAAAACACGTTTAGAAAAAAAAATCTCGATACAAACTAACGTTAAACTAACCTCTCACCTTGAGTTCTAATCGAAAATATCTGTATTAAATATCAACATACGTTACATATTTAATTAATAACAAGAACGTCTTATTTCAATGCAGAACTTGGTTGTTTTTTATTTTCGATTACTCAACTCAATTTTGAGTAAATAGATAATTGCACCATATTTTGCAATAAATTACAAGCGTTTTGTCATCGCGCTTCTCTTTCTTTTCTATGCAATCTGACAGTGACCGCGGTTTAAGTGTTGTCAGCGTCTTAACTGTTTATTTATTTTACTTCGATGGTGCTAGTTTATCATTTCTCACTTCGAGTTACAGCTATAGCTATATGTAAGCGGGCACGCCCTTTATGCCTGGAGGCTTTTATTTAGGTATTAATTTCTGTTTATGTTTTTATTTCTGCTTGAGTATAGGTTCGATGTTTTTCTTTTTGTTTGTGTGGTGATGTTCTCCATATGGCTACTAAATTAATATTTTGTTTTGCGCGTAGTGTAAATTATTTTGCATACTATTGTATAGAATCCAATATTTTTTTCTAATTGAAGAGACATCTAGGGAGTTTAAAGCGCCACTTCTTCTTCCCAGCTAAAGCACTAGGGAGTGGTGAAGACTGGGCGTTTTGGGGGACTGTCTTATGTAATTTTGACGTTCGAAAAGTGCCGATTTTCAGCCTAGTTTGAACAAATAACTTTTGATTTGATTTGAGACAACAGCATCTTTATTTCTTTCTTTCTTTCTGCCAATAATGACAGTAGATTTAAAACGGTTGATATTATTATAAAAACCGCACCGACAGACGCCACTGAATACCTAGATGATTATTTTAAGGATAACCCAAACACCTTCACATTTCATGTCAGCGTTACTACTACGAGTAGGTACAATACATTCAAATGTCAATATTTATAGAAATGTAATTTAGCATCAGACCTTTAATGGCGAATGGTTCAAATAAATTAACCAACTCGTTAAATCCAAAAGTATAAAAAGAGAACATCTTAACTGTATTAAAGATTCCTACTCACCCTGTGTCGTAACTGAGGTCTAGTACCCTAGCCTGGGTCACATCGTGAGGTCATCCGATGAAAGTAAGATGGCGTACTACAGTACCGTCCCTGTCACGGATCCGACCCACTTTTAACGGCATGATTCTATGACGACACGGAAAGGTAAAAAATACCTGGCTTCGGAAAATAAGAACTGAAAAAAACATGAAACGAGAAAAACCTAAAGCCTGCTGGTCTCTACTGTAAAAAACAGCTCACTTCACCTAACCCCTTTCACGGTGAGATTTTTACAGAATCCATCGGCTGTCATTCCAGCTGTCAACGCATTTTTTTTTTTGGTTGGGAAACCATCAAATAACTTCTCCTGCTCTGGGCGGAGCGGGAGGGTGTGTCAGACTCTTACTGACTAAAACCCACCCGTATTCCTTCCGTTGCCTGTGTTGCCAGGGGCCTCGGTAACCCTTTAGGACCTGCCCGCGACCCCGGCAGGGGCAGCTGTCAACCCATGAGATTTCTACAGAATAAATCGGCTAATTTACACGGTGCGATTTAATTGTCTATGGCATATCACAAGTTGCAGCAATCAATAAAGGTTGCACCGTTTAAACAGTGTTTAGTGCAACTCATTTGTTGTTTCAATGTTATCGACGTCGCAGGCAAGAAACTTGCATCGTGTAAATGGGGTGGTACTAAAACAGTGGCCTCGGTTGGATGCCGCCGTAAATAATAAAATACGCAGACTTTCTACTGTTTACAAATACAACATTGAAAGCCTCACAGTAGCCGCATATGATGTGTAACATCTGACATCTCATCTTGGTAATTAGTAACTGAGCAGCGACAGAAATTAACCTCAGAATTTAAAAAAGCTAATTATATTGAAATATTTATTCGAATAATTATTCATTACTAGTGGTCGGCACTGGTCGAAATCCACCCCCTCTACTTAAAATCTATATTATTATAGTACATACCAATTCCATGCTATTAAAAAGTACTTACTTATTCCATGCTCAAGCTGTCACTTCCTGTCTACACACTTACGTCCCTTTTCACGAAATCACTCCCACAGAAAGCGACAGGAAAGATTTTACACATCAAAAACCTTGGAACACACAACATGGGAATGGAAACAAAAATTGCATGGGTATAAAAGTACTACTTGTTTTGTGAGCGATGGAAGAACCAAGGCAATGGATAGTATTTCAAAAATGAACGTCATATCATTTTATTTATTTTATATATTTATTTTATTTATTTATTAATTTTATTGTGTATTTATTTTATTAAGTTCACCAACAATTGATTACACTCATACAAACACATAATACATTTTTTAAATTAAAATAACAGTGAATCAATTACTTAAAGGTAAACACCACATGCATGCATTTAATTGTGGTCTGTGAACTGTGATAATGTTTTGTTTAAGAAACGTGATATATCCACATGATTGTGTATGTGTGCCTAATTGTTGTACTAACATAGATTTTAAGTAATTTTTAATACCAACACGCTATGAGCCTTCCGAGCCTGATAATAAAGTTTATATTATATTATTGCGGCTGACCGACGACAGGCCAACAAAATTACTGTACGATCAGCAACAGAAGTACCTAGACACCGTTAATTTTCTAAATAGACCGAAGTTTTTCGACACACTAGTTTTCAACATTTCATGTAACAGCTGATTATTATCTGAATTCAACATTTGTTCCATTTTTTTCTTAATATTTCGTTCAATTATTATGATGTGCACGCGACACCGTGCAAAACAATAGAAAATCAATTGTGTCTCATCCCTTCCTCGGTCCTTGACCGATTACGCGTTCATCGAATCTTTTGTCGATCGACCAAACTCCACTCCAGCATCACGTGGCTACGCAAATGAGTATAAACAGTCTGTGTGCACGTTTCACCCACAAAATAATAATTGGTTTCAAGAAAATTTGGCGCTGAAGAGCGAGCCAACGACATTCAGTTGACGCTGCCCTTTTTTTTTACCCGACTACGGCAAAGCGGAAAGAAGGGTTTTGAGTTTTAGCAGATTATGTATGCTTTCGAAACAAACTCTTGTCCAATATCGATTTCGAAGAAGACTACACTGACGGTGATCCGGATCACTTACCAGTGTGCAACATGCTTGTTG
Source organism: Atethmia centrago (assembly GCA_905333075.3). Taxonomy (NCBI): domain Eukaryota; kingdom Metazoa; phylum Arthropoda; class Insecta; order Lepidoptera; family Noctuidae; genus Atethmia; species Atethmia centrago. Next base: position 24,391,348 of record HG995384.1, read on the forward strand.
GCAACTGTGTCTTAAAATAACCTTCTTGTCCACAAGGCATTAAGCAATGCCTTTCGTACACTGAAAGAACGAGCATTAATCACAAGTCACAACGATTGCTCACTGTGAGTGCGTATTGGCAATTTCAGACCATTCATTCAGATTACCTCACGACATTCTCTTACAACTTAAGGCGCTACATAGTGCGTATTTCTCCGTTATTCAGAGGCTATTAACTTAATTAAGATAAATAAACTACAGTGCTTCTATTTTCTTAAGGTCTCGCGGCAATCATCACATTTCTGAATACAAACGAATGGTAATTTCCATGTCCATCAATGATTAGATTTGTCGTGTATAAAAATTTGAATTCAGAACTAAATGCTTCTGAATTTTCTAGCAGTTGCAGAGGGCAGCTGATAGAAATCCGTCGACTGACGAAACGCGAAGTTTGCCGAGAGACATTAAGAAAATAGAAGCACATGTACATCCAAAAAAAACACATTATTAATGTTCGGTATCCTATCATCACACTGCACGTTCTTATTTTTTTTTATGTGATAATAATACATTTAAAATCTCCATGTAAAAAAATGACTAAAATTATTGATTGCATGTATCTTTTGCTAAAGGTGACGTTCTATTAATTCGAGGTTAACACTAATGGACAGATAATTTAAAAATCTAAATAAATCACATTTTATTTTATTTCAAAAGATCGTTTTTCTTTTTTAATAAAATAATTCCAAGCGGGACAGAGTGGCTTGACAGAGAAAGACCGAACGCTCGAGGTCGTTCGCGAAGGACGCCTTAAGTAAGTCTGAATTTACCTTACGGCTGATCACAATAACATAACATAACGCCTTGTTTCCCCGAAGGGTTGGGCAGAGGTGTACCTGTAGTACACCCACACTTCGCCAGTTAATAGGTAATAATTAGGCCCCATAACATAACTCCAGTTAAAATCCTAGATAGCTTTCCGTCTACTGATGTCTCAAAAACAAAATTTCTACCAGCTTTACCCCGATCCGTCTCACAGATAATATTATAATTATCTATGTAGTGAGTAGATTGACCACGAGGATATAATCTCGTGAAATGAGACTCATACTTTCCCTGCTTAACCCTTCGGAGAACACAGGCGTAATGTTACAACGATAGATTAAAAGTGTTATTGAGGCGCAAAGCCGTCGAAAGATCAACACTTTTTCTGAGTTACATCAAAACCACAGACAGATATACCGGGATCGGCCGTTAGAAAGTATAATAAAACTCATCGCAAATACGAGTAGTGCTTTACCTGCTGTAATAAATCATAATATCACACAATATTATTTCCACAATTTTATGAGAGCAGTGGTGGCCCAGTGGTAACGGCCGCGACTTACGAGTTGTAGATCGTAGGTTCGAACCCAGACAGGCGCTTTACTTTGTGTAAATTATTTCATCTCCACTGTTCTCAAAACGGTGAAGGAAAACATCGTGAGGAAACCGGCATGTCCTAGAACCAGAAATTCGAAGACATGTGACATCTACCAACCCGCACTGGGCCCGCGTGGTGGATTACGGCCCACTCCCTCTCACAGAGAGGAGGCCTGTGCCCCAGCAGTGGGAACATTATAGGTTGATTATGATTATTTCCATAATATGCAATATTATGCAATAATAGCTTTGCCGATAAAACTAGACAGCCCCACGCAGATCCTAAAGCGCCTTTCACAAGACTAATAACGCTTTGTTGCGCGGGCGCCGTTCTCAGGAAAATGCCTGGGTTTTCCACGCACGTTGAGAAACTGTTACTAAAACTATGTAGACTGTTTTCCAGCTGTGGGAATTAGGAAAATAATTTTCCTGATTGGTTTAGTTTATTTTATGGTGGCACTTATGATGGATGGTGGCAGGAACATCGACGCAAGACCTGTAACCACGGATTCAGTACACGATGCATTGAAAATTTTTATACGTTATTTTAAAAAAATATTACTTTTCCATACATTTTAAGCGCGGTAGGTATTTCATTTCTGTAGGAAGCAGCTGTTTTTTTTTTATAACTGACGAAAAATCACAAGGGAAGCCCTCCTGGAATTGTTTTTTTTTTAATTCTGAGGCGTGTAATTTTCTTCTCAGGACTTACATTTTTCTTAACATTTTGTTCCTTATCAGAGCGTACTTTTTATTTGTTTTTTTTCCCCTACTAGGATTTCTTATTCTTCTTTCTTTCCGATATACACAAAAAACTTTAAAACTAAAACCTTAAATGCTCAATTCAAAATACTAGTTCAACATAACGAAGATCGGAAAGCAAAAAAAGTTATCCCTCAAGGCAATGTCAAATTCCGACTGCCTCGTTGGTCTAATGTTCGCAAGCGCTACTGCTGAGCATGAGGTTCTGGGTTTTAAGTCAGAACCCAAATAACACTTGGTCGGGCAAAGTGTTATTGGGTTTTTCTATCTGGAATTTCTCAGTAGCAGCCGGAGTCTGGATTTGTTCCCGGTTGATGGCAATAGGCTCGCCCCCTATTACATGGGACTTAAAAACATGACTGGCGAAATGTGGGTGTACTACAGGTACACCTCTGCCCAACCCTTCGGGGAAACAAGGCGTCATGTTATCTTATGCAATGCCAAGTTAATGGTTCCATTAATGCTAATTAATCTGTGAGTGCAGCGGTAAGTCAAAACAGCTGATTTTATTCATTATAAGATTAGCATTTAAATTAAACTGAGTGTAATTTGACGCACTTTTAATACCGGTTACACCACATGTCAGATTGATTTAATTATGTTACTTAACTAAGAAGGCCTACCTAAGTTCTAAGCGTCTCGATTTTTACATCTGTTTCACACTTTTCTTATTGAAAGGGGATAGCAGAAGTGCAAGCCAGGGCCAGGCTGTTACAAAAAATATTATAAAAAAAGTATAAAGTTCTAAACTCTAGGCTGCTACTGAGATTTTTTTGACTGAAAACCATTGAATCGAACCCGGCACTGAGAAATTATATGAAACCTTCTAGCTTTCAAACAAAGTCACACAAAGTCCTTCAATGAAAACCTCGGTAGGGGGAAGTCCCGTAGCGCCGGACGGCACCTACCGCCGGACACTCGTACTATTCAAGCAAGTATAAACCGGTTCGATTCAAAGTACAATTGAAAGGGGCGCGGGGGGCACACAGCAACAGGATCACGCGCCGTGGCTCGCGAGTGACGCGCAAGGCCACGGCGGGAGCGGGCGTTTGCTGCTTTTGGCGGGAAATCACGGCGTCACGTAAAAATCGATGTAAGTAATTCTGGCACATTTCTGCATTTACATTTTAATGGTATTCAAAAATAAAAGTAGTACTTAATTGTTACCCGTAAACTGATAGAATATTATTAGATTTTTTAACTAATTATAGTAGGTACCACCTAATGTACGAAATCATCTGTCCCTTAGTACCGGACACTAAGTTATCCCTTAGCACCGGACAGTAAACATATTGATATTTCTCGTGAGAATTAACGTTATTTATTCTAATTGTTGAATTTTGTTTTAGAACATAGAAGAATGAATAGCATTGAAATGGAAGAGAAGAAAAAGAAAGGATCGTGGGCTTACAAGCGGTGGAAAGCTTACAAACTGCTATCGATATTTTTTTTTCCAAAGAACTGAGTGTAAGACAAGCTGCAATGCGATACAATATTCCTAAAAGCACTATATATGACAAAATAAAGGCGCTAAATCGAGGAGAAGAAGAAACGCCGTACAAAAAAGTGGCAGAAGAAAAAGAAAATGAAAAGAACATGAGAGACAAAAAGAAGGAATTAGGATCTAAGTTTAAAGCAGCAATTGTAGGCAAAGGAAAGCAAACCAAAGGAATTAAACCCAAAGGAAAAGAAGCGAAAGACGTGGAGCCCAAAGAAAAATATGGAAATAAAGTGGAACCATTAACTGAAACATCTAACACAAACACAACAATTTGCGTGGTTTGCTTAGAAGACACTGAGGAAGACTGGATCCAGAGCTCATCCTGTCTTGGGTGGGCACATGAAGCATGTGCAGACGTCCCAGAGGCTGGAGATGGCTACATATGTGATCGATGCAAGCTATTCTGAGATGTCCAGTGCTTTTGGTATGGCACAAATATCCGTCCGGTACTAGGTGCCACTTTTATAAATTACATTTTTTGTTACCGAAGTCTGATTAATGGTGTTAAATATTTTTAAGCAGAGGTTGTGTTTTTTTTAGTTTAATTTGATTTCTAACTTAGTTATCTATTGTAAGTCATAAATAAATAAACATTCCTTAAAATATTTTTTATTTTATTTCTAAAAAACCTTAAGTGTCCGCCACTAGGGGACTTCCCCCTATACCCTAATTACGAATTCCTATTGTACCGCGTAATGTTACGTTCGCCCACACTGTACCCTATAATGTAACCCTAAACGCAAACCGTGTAGTTATGGTAATGCGATATGGTATCGCGAGGTTGTAGTTTGAAAATCGAAAGTAGACTACTTGTTGCGAACGAGATTGTCTGTGTACTGTCGAGAGGAAAAGTGCTGGTAAATTGTTTTAGCCGATTCTGACATTGAAAAAAGGGTAGAATTTTTTCACAAGAGTTCCTTATTGTTAGAACATATTTATTTAGAGATATTTTTTATTATTATTACATTCAAATTCAAAATTATTTACTTTGAGTCAACTAGATCCAAAGGTTAGTCTATAAAAACTTAGAAACTATTGTTAGTACTTAAATATTATCATTATTATATTCAACTTTAATAAAGTATTTTGAAAATATCTACATCATTTAAAAACTAACAACTTAAAATAATAATTATTATATATTATGTACAATTATATAAAAAGGGAGGGCAAAATATCATAGGGCGTCAAAAAATTCGTCCGCATCGCTGTCAACAGGAAAAGTGCCTAAAAGGCTGGCAGCATTACCACGTTGTATGGCAATGCTGATTCTTTGGCCAAAAAATAGACCAGCCCTCTGGTCACGTGAGGAGTCGACCAACCGTTTGGCGATGTCTCTAAAAACTAAGTGGGCACTCGGACCCCATGGCCCTAGTGATTCAACCGCAAACGGCTCTAATATATAAGTCCCAATAAGATAAAGTACCTTAAATATAATTACAAGGACAACACTAATCAATCATCATGATTCTGTATACAAATGTCCCTGTGTTGAGACACCGCGCCACGTCAAGATAACCAAAAGGAAGATACCTCCCTAAAAGATCACCAGACGAACGAAATGCCTCAACACAGGTGCACGCACATCTTCAGCTATAGTTTTCAAAGTAGTTTTTAAAGTAAAATTCTACAATTTTACTTTTCTGTATCTTTGAAATATAAAAATAAAATAAATATCTCTAAATAAATATCTTCGAACAATAAGGAAAAATTGTGAAAAAATTCATGCTTTTAGTCCCTGCTGTTTAAGCTGTGTGTGTCCGACAGTGAGTGAATGAATTAATGACTGTGAGACTTTTTTTAAGTAAATGTAGTGCACTTACTTATTTTTATTGTTTTGTGTTATCTTTTGTTATTATCATAGCTTCTGCCCGCGACTTCGTTTGCCGTGGAAGTCGTAAGAAACACAATATATTAAAATAACAGCCACATTTTTATAAAACTCCTTCGGCCCCCGACGCGCGCATCGCGTCTCCCGCCCACGTTATTACTTCGTTGTCGCTTAGCGTTCTATCTGACTTTTATCTTTGAGCTCGGCTTCCATAAGGGTCGTAGCGTAATATTAGAAATAGCCTACCTTCCTCAAGAGTTGGGCTATCAATTGCAAAAAGATTTTTTTTAAAGATTAGCCCGTTCAAAACAAACAAACTAATTCTTCACCTTTATTATTAGTAAGTATAAGTATAGATAGAAGGTAGATGTAGATATATAAAGTTTTGTTCTGACTCTATTTAGTGTATTTGCTTTTTTTCCATTTCATACATTATTGTACATTTGGAGGAGCTCGTGACTAAGTAATAACACCCGCACGGATCGATTCATTAGGTTAAGCTACGTTTGCTGGGGTTGATCCGTGGATAGGTGACCATCTTTATATACCGAGACTCCTCGGTGTCTCGGACAGCACGTTAACCTGTTGGGCCCGGCTGTCATTCGTGGATTTTTGACACTTGTTACGGGTCGTCAGGATCCAGAAAGTCTGACAACCAGTGTTAGTCTTACTAAGGGGTATCGTATTACCCAGTTACTAGGTTGGAGGTCAGATAGGCAGTCGCTTTATGTAAAATACTGGTATTCAGCTGCATCCGGTCAGACTCGAAACCGACCCCAACATAGTTGGGCTAGTCAGATTTATTTATACAAAAATGTACATTTAGTATTTATTATTAACAGAACTAACATTGCATAAAAATTACGATGAAACAAATTAAATACGAGACAATCGAATATACAAGAATACTGAGTGTATCTTTTGAAAACCCGGTTTGTGGAAATGATGTCATTTACAACCTTCCAAATATAGAAGGTGGGCAGCCATGTTGCATGACGAGTCTTTTTATTTGGTCCACATATATTGAGATGCATTTTGTTTTTTTTTTAACATAAAATTTTTCAAGAGAGTTATCACTGCTTTCTGGATGCCCTATTACATGGGACTTAAACCTAACTGGCGAAATGTGAGAGTCTAATAAAAAACCTTCAAGGAATATAGACGTGATATTTTTATTTACTTTAAAACAGCTTCAGTTAAATTATTTTTGAAAGCTATAACTTAACCGCCCGGCTGTACCTCCTTTTATGGAAATCTCTCATAAGGTTTATATACCAGTCAAGCTGAGCTTTGCATAACTCCGTGTAATCTATTGCAAATAATCGCTAAGTGCAGGATTAGACAATCGTCTAATCCTGTACGGTCACGCTGACATATTACTAAATTGATATTTAACTGTGGAGGCATTGGGCTAATAACTGTTCGAAAAATATTATTGGTAAAGAGTGTATACGTATTATTATTTAACTTGCCAAGCTTTATTGACAAACCTACCTGTATGAAAACTTATAATGCACTGTCTTGCCTGTTGTCTAGAGAATGTTTTGCATTAGGGACGGGTCTTATTACAATAAATTTTTGCACAGCATTCCGGCTGTTTTCTTTTGTTTTATTAGTTTCAATAAATATTGTGTCTCGGAGTTTGATTGAATAATATCTGAAAACGAAATTCATGTTTGTTTTCTAAATCATAACATTTTTATTACAAAACAAAACAGTTGTCAAAAAAAAACTTCACATGTCGACAGTACTCTTAAACAAACAGACATCAGTGAAAGTGTTGACCATTGTGTACGCACGACCGCGGCCATGTAACCACGGAGTGACCATTTACCGAGCATTACGGTGTTAATGTGACGGGCCAAAAACTCGAAACAATAGATATTGCTGTACAACCACCTTTTGGCGCTTAAAAGACGTTGATAATAAACATTTGTGTGGTAATGGGGAAGTTCAGGCAAAGCTAATTGTAGATGGCATGACCATAGCTAAGTCCCTTCGGCCTGCAGTACATTTGACATTTCGTTCATTCATCCCATTTCGGGTTCATTCATGAGGGTTTTATTTCACTATTTCGATATTTTCCGATTTTTTTTTTATTTTTTTTTTTATTACCGGCGGCTATAAAACAGCTCTACTTAGTAAAAGTGTTTTCTGCATGGGCCCAATAATATTTAACAAACTACCGGACAGCATAAAAAGTGACACCCTTCAACAATTTAAAAATAAACTTAAGGCTTTTTTGATACAGAAATGTTATTATTCGATAAGTGATTTTTTAAATGACCCTATGTGTGACATCTCAACAATTTAATATTACTCATAGACATTATTAATTTGATACAAAAATATTATTGTTTAATTATTATTATTTCTGGACTTGTTAAAATAATTTATTTGTATCTTAATCATCACTATTTAATTTTCATAATTTTTCTAATAAGCTACATAATAATATTGTTATTGACATTATTTGTTAATTTTTGCATGCCAAAACTCAGGCAGAATGTACCCGGCTCACTTTATTTTTTATAACAACTTTATTGTACAACACCTACATTCTATGCAAATAAATGATTTGATTTGATTTGATTTTGATTTGATTTGATTTTTGATTTCGGTGATTTCAATATTTTAAATCAAGTATTTGACATGGAAAGTGTCAGAATTTAATACCTTAAATATTTCCTCGTACTTCAAAATGTTTCCGAAATAACCTGAAACTGTTTGTTTTTAATGTACGAATAGCTTAGCCTAATTTTAGCTTCTTTCGGGAAATGGTGAACTCAAATTTCGAAATAATTTGGAACACAACAACGCGTCATTTTCGCAAAAATAAAATAAAACCACCTCACGCCTTGTAATAATAGCTTGTGTTGGAAACTCGCTATGACAGCGCCTTCCCCATGGTTTCGTGGAAATGTATTGAAAAAAAAACAAGATGGCGTCGTTAATTCCAATTTTGGCCATGCTTTTTTATACAAGGTCAAATTAAATTAGCTGACAAAACTTTATAGACGTGATGAGTATCGATATCTAATGAAAATAAAACAAACACATTTTCTAAACTCGTAATTACAAATAGACTACTAGCGAGTAGCGGTCAGTAGGTAATCAGTACTTGAAGTACTACTAAATCTGTGAAGTTTCGCTTAATAACTTTTGGCCATTATCTCAGCTAATAAAGGTATGATGCGGTCAACTATGATGCGAGCTTTTAATTGCCAGGTTTGGTCGGTGGTAGGGCTTGTTTTGTTCCAAGGCCGCTTGGCTAGCTACCACCAGCTATCTAAGTCTGTCACCATAACAACAATGTTAACAGCATTGTTGTATTTCGGCAGCTGCACCAGTTCTTCTGTGGTTGAGGATTCCGTGTGAAGCTCGCTTCCACCTTCAGCCTGACCATCACTTACCATCAGGTGAGATGAAGGCCAGGAGCTTCCCCGTTTTGGATAAAAAAGCTTGATTAGAAGTTACCTCAATAGGCTACTTCAAAATCACCAATTAAAATCAAAAGTCATTTATTTAATTTTAGGCTGAGGATCAGCACTTTTCGAACGTCAAAATTACATAAGACAGTCCCCCAAAACGCCCACCCTTCGCGACTTCCTAGTGCTTTAGCTGGGAAGAAGAAGTGGCCAACAAACTCCGTATATAGCAGCACAGCTGTCTGTTCAGTTAGAGAAAAAAAATGGATTCTATACAATAGTATGCAAAACAATTTACACCACGTGAAACACAAAACATTAAATGATTAGCCCTAAGTCAGCTAGCACACCACTATACCAACAAAAAAAAAGAAAAGAAAAAGACCGAAAACTATTCTCAAGCAGAGATAAAAAACGTAAACAGAACTTAATACCTAAATAAAAGCCTCCAAGTATAAAGGGCGTGCCCGCTTACATATGTATATCTACAGCCGTAACAGTCACAACTCACAAATGATGAACTAGGACCATCAAAGTAAAAAAACACCACTCTTAAGTCAAAACTTGAGACTTGAAGACTCTATAATAACAGTTCTCAACATTAGATAATTCTAAAAACACCATGCCCTAAGTATTCAAACCTAAACAGCTTTTTCTTTATCGATCATTATTCCCTTTAAAAAATCTAAAGGCTCGTGCAGACTGGGGCGATATCGCGCCCGCGATATCACCAATATATTGTGTACCAATTTTACATTTTAGGCAAATAAGTAGCATAGTTATGTAACAGCGTCATGATCGTTTGCACTACGTGGCATGGTCACTTTTCAATATTCAAGTTCATTGAATCATTGACCTAGTAGTCCAATCCTACAGTGTTCAAATTTGCTCAAAATTAAAATTCTACTTTTTGCCGTAATTACTGGACCGATTTCGTTATTTTTTTTAATATCATCACAAAAGGCGATAACAAGTATGTGGTTTCATTTATTGCATATATGTGGTATCCATACTGTATATCGACTATTGAGAAACACAGACTCCGGCAGGGAGTTTAACTCCTTAGTTGTACGTACAGTTTAGACCAAAATGTACCCCATTTTGGCCTGAAATGAACTGACAACTCGTCTCCAAACGTTGCATCATTGACACAAGGAAACCTGTAAAGTGTAGCCCTTTATACGTCACGTCAAACCGCAACCATTCATTCACTCTGTGTCCATTCCTTTCATTCGTTGAAACGCACGTTTGCGCCGGCGCCGTTTCTCGTAACCCTATTGTTCAAACACAAAGTGACGTATGTCACTCGCGTTACGTATCGTTGATGTACGTAATTTGTGTAGGTATACAGTATGCATGTGTGCTTGTTACGTAATTATTATGTAATTTGACTAATTAATGTGTGAGAACATTGTACAGCCTTGTAGTGTTTTGTTTGTTGTGTGACTCGTGTGCCGTTGTTTTGTAGAAAAATAGTTTCTTTGTATGAATCTCTTTGGCACATTACCTTACCTACTCGTCTTACAATTTATTGTGGGAGACATCCACTGGCCTTTTTGAAATTTTACCTAATCCTAGTTGCTAATTTAATATCAGTCACTGGAGCCGATTCCCTTGTTCACAAACTAAACTAAATTTAAGTTCAGGGCATCTTTTTCTCTCTATTTCATTAAGAAGAGGACAGAAGATAAATTTTAGTTTAGTCCTGTCAAATTAATCAGCGCCTGTCATTACTCCATACAAGTTTAGACGTGATTAAAAACTTGCCTACTAAAATTACGTCAATTTTCGTCAAGCGCTGATTAATTTGACAGGACTAAACTAAAATTGATCATCTGTCCTTTTCTTAATGAAATAGAAAGAAAAGGATGCACTGAACTTAAATTTAGTTTAGTTTGTGAACAAGGGAATCGGCACCAATGCTGCTGTAGAGTTGTGTTTGCTTCACTAAATTAACATCTACCAATCATATCATTTGACATGAGATTTGTGTTTGACCGCAAATTATATTGACTAGCCTGAGAAGCTCACGTTTGACAATGTTTAGAGTGTGCAAACGTATCTGTGTCCCATGATAAAAATATGAGGGTAGGTCGTCACTACCGTCCAAGAACGTCTGAAATACCAAAAGTCTCGCTGGTCTAGTGATCTCAAGCGGAGCTGCAAAGCGTGGGGAGTTACCTGGGGTCGATCTGGAGTTCTGCTTACACCAACAGCAAAAAGTGTGAAGAAACACCCCAGTCAGCAGGTCCCGTTAGCATCAATGCGATAGTTACAAAACGACGGGAAATGATCGGTGTAATGGTGTATAAGACCGCAACGAATCATCAGCTCGGTGAGAGAAAGTGCGATACAATACCTACAAGGAATGAAGTGTTCATGTTATGCATTTTGCTGCGCGTACGACGAATGATGATGCGGTATTTAATAGACTGCAATACGAAGATTGAACATCGGGGACATTACTATGAAGTACTTATAATGTACAATGGTACTTGGTATTTTTAGGGTTCCGTACCTCAAAACGAAAAAAAAACGGAACCCTTTGATCACTTCGTTGTCTGTCAAGACCCTTTTTCTCAGGAACGCGTCGCGGTTTCAAGTTGAAATTTATCTCAAATACGTAAGTCTACCGTTATGGAACGCGTACGACTCCGCTACTGAATGTCGAAGTTTGAAATGTCGACGTATGTTAGTTCTAAAGTACAGGATCTCGATGTACGCCATTTCGAAAGTTCACTGGAGCGAAGTATGCAAGGCCGACGTATCGTTAGTTAGAAAGCATACGAGTGCGATGTACGCCAGTTCGAAATTACCCTGAATTAGAGTAATAGAGGGGATCTGGCTAATGGTCACTGTTCTAACCTAACCTAACCTAACATTATCCTTCGCTATATTCGCACTCGTATGCTTTCTAACTAACGATACGTCGGCCTTGCATACTTCGCTCCAGTGAACTTTCGAACTGGCGTACATCGAGATCCTGTACTTTAGAACTAACATACGTCGACATTTCAAACTTCGACATTCAGTAGCGGAGTTAACGCGTACCTACATATATCAATACGTACAGTATGATTGACATTTGAAAATATAAATACGTTTTTTTTCTCTACTCAATATTTTTATTAAAAAAAATATATACATAAATAATAGTAGTGGAATTCTTTCGGCTGAGATGTTAATGTTAATAATGGTGATAAATTGACAAAACCTTATAAAACTCACCAGTGCACAGTGTTTAAAAACGACAACGTTAATTTCCTCCTGAAACCTAATTAAAAACATTATGCAGCTGGCACGGCTAGTAAAAACCAATTATGTCAGCTAATTATGAAAAGGTGAAAATTGCACAGATAAGCATTTCCTTATGACGTTTTATGAAATATTTCCGTTTTTTATCACGCCAACGGGACCCTAGAACACTCGACAGTTGGGTGCGGCATGGCGGCATCCTAATGAATCAGGAAGTCACGTAATATACTGTTTTTATATGCCATTTAACTGTGAACAAACATTTTAATATCAGTCAGTATCTTGGAGATAGTTTTAATTCTTACCTTCTCCTTGTGTTTCGTGTTTTAAAGAAGTTGATTCTAATGATAGGACGTGGTAGAATTCAACCTTAAACACCCGAAATTCCTTTTTTAAATATTTCCTTTATTAGCTACGTTATATGGTGGCTGTTTTTTTGTTAACACCAGCACCTTAACTGCGTAATCAATCGACTTTCAATCACAATCCGGAGATTTTAATGGATATTCCGAGTATTCCGAGTACTTCATAGGTTTGAAAAATTCGTCTGCTCTGCAACGTCAATAACGCAATTAACGTGGCTGAACTGTCAAAATTAAAGACATTACGATATTTTTTTGGCTACATACACATGATGACTTAAGACATTACTTTATCACTATATCTGGGATGGAAACGTACCACTCACCTACTGGAGTGCCAAATATACCCCCTAATTGCGTAACACGATTCCGATCACAATCCGAGGGTTTGAAGGATACTCCTAATCCATTGCTTCATAGTTTTGAAAAATGCGACTGATCTACAACGTAAATAACGAAATTAATGTGGGTGAACTGACAAAATGAAAGACATTACGATATTTTTTTTTTTGTGTATTACGCAATTACCGCGCTGGTTGCCTGCCACCCAATAAAAAAGTAAAACAGCTGGGAACTGTTAGATCATAAACAAAGTGTAAATTCAATTAATTTTTAATCTACAGAGCCGACCCATATACCTGAAACTACGTTCTAACATCGATTCTATCCAGCATCACTATATTTATGCTAGCCGTCATAATTTCAAACATATCTCGAGTTAACTCAAAGAGTATATAGTTTTAACTTTTAATACAAACACCAATTTAACTTACTAACTAGAAACAGACGTTGTCTGTCTGTTTCCCATTAATAATAATTTCATCCTAGATACATGCCCGTTAGAATTTAATTCTGTAAATAAATTACTAGCTTAGGCGTGAGAATCTCGTTAGTATGTTTTCATAATTTTAGTTCTTGAAGCTTGTTGTAGGCAGAGTGATGGTTGTTTCTTTTGCGTTTTAAGATTGAATTAGAAGAAAATGACGTGAATCAGGATTACAAGTAGTTAAAATTGTCACTGTAACACTGTAGATATCACGAAAAATAAAGAGGTTTAGCGGCGATGACAATATTTTCAGAAATAAATTAATTACGTACACAAAACCCCATATTTTAGCGCCAAAACACAAAGAGAAAATGCGCGCCTTTTTTTCACATTTCGTACGGTCACTTTTAAACTTTTGCCATGATACACGTAGTCTCAATTTACCTTCCTAAATCATAAAAATATCCGAACGCACAATTCGTAGCAAAAAATAAATCGTTCATGGAACATAACTGCTTGTCACAATAATAGGAAAGAAAGTGAATTACAAATTGAAAAGGAAAGTACGGACGTGATACATAAGGAAATCATTGAATATTCTCGATTATGACCGGTTCAATTGATTGAAATATCATTAATAAATATGGCAGGTCTTAAACGATTCTCGAGTTGAAATTGAAAAGGTGAATGGTCGGCTCAACTGTATTTTTTTTTCTAATGGAATACTTATTCAGAGGCCTTAGTGTGAGTTTTTTTGACTCACGTTCGAACGCGTTCGATTGCGAGCGCGTTAGAATTTAGTATGGGAAATTAGGTTCTACGAGTGACCACCAGGTGGCACTATGACTAAATTCCCATACTAAATTCTAACGTGCTCGCAATCGAACGCGTTCGAACGTGAGTCAAAAAAACTCACACTAAGGCCTCAGTTTATTAAAACATCGAGAAATTGAAATGATGATCGATTTAATTCACTCCATTCGAGTGCTTCAGTATTATGACTACTGATTAACTTAAATAATGGAAAAAATGCAATTGAAAAAATATAAGGTAATATAAACAAATAAAAATAAATGTATATTTATCCAAATAATACACAAGACACAGTTCAAAACAAAGTGATAGAAATACAATAGCATAAAAATATAGCTTGTGCACAAAAAATTTAGGTCTACAAAAAAAAGTCTATGCGTACAAAAAATAATGAACCCTGTCTCTTAAACTAAGAGATCTGTATCTTAAGAGACAAGAGGTAGAGGTACGTAAACGCAAAAGCTATTGGGAAATGACAACATTGTTTTAAAAAATAAAACCAAAGATTTGAAGGGAAATGCGAAGGCCTTGTGGCACACCAGTACCGCAGTTTTACAAAAAATAAATTGTGACTGGTACTCTAATCTAATCTAAACATCAAACACTTGATATTTGTGGTGAGAACCCACGATGATTTCCTTTAAAAACAAATGAATTCGATATCGTATTGTGTGCGGTCACGTTAGTGACATTTGAAGTGAACTTTGCAGAATAATACCACAAAATATTTCGGTACAGAAATGCCACAACTTATTAAAATTACATAAATGATATTTGAATAACAGATTATTTTTAACCTTCAATCATAAATTTCCAATCAATGCTATTCATAATTTAAACATAATGCATACAAATTAATGTGCGCAAAAATTCACACACGATTTTTAAATACACTTGCTAAATACTAACCTTGCAAATTAAGAGAAAATCAATTATACAATATATACTTAGGTATTTGCGTGTATATATATAATAATCAATAAATGATGTTAAATAAGTCGTTTAAAACATTATTTATAATTCATTATTTATTTATTAAATCTTTATGCACAAGTAAAAAAAAATACCGTACAAAGGCGGACTACACCGTCAAACACCTTTCTACCAGTCAAACTTAAAAAAAAAGGGTGATGCAGTGAAGAAACATGAGAGGTGCAACATATGGAATAGATAACATGACCATAACTATACAATACAAGAATCAATACATGGATATATACATACATACATACATACATACATATAAACAGAATAAACTTTGTCAGGAGAAATAACAATCAGTAGAGGAGAAAACGAATCCAGCAAATCAGCGCTGAGATGTTTCTGGCAACTTCTTACGTAGGTATAATTATGTTCTCGTGCCTTCACTTTAAACGGCAACCGACTGGTTACCGTCCTGATGTTCAGAGGTAGCCCATTCCAAAGAACCACCTGGACAAAGAAAGAAGAGTGAATGAAACCAGAGCGGTGAGAAGGACATCGAAGAAGACGATTGTTGGTGGAACGAAGATTTTTACTATGGGCAGAGCACAAGTATTGAATATGGGAAGTCAGGTAAGAAGAAGAAGTGGGTTTGTCGAGAATAGAGAACAACATAGACAGAGCCCTCTTTTGTTTGTGTAGACGAACGGGTAACCATTTTAAAAGCAAACGGTGCGCGGATACATGGTCATACTTACGAAGATTGAAAACGAATCGAATGCAATTATTGAGAAGCCGTCAAGTTTATTGAGGAGGTTTATAATCAATATTCTGTAATAATTTAATTCGTTATGCACAAATGTAACAAACAAGACTTACTTACAATTACGATACCTTGTGTTTTGTCCCGTCTTCGTGTCACAAACTGTAACCTATATCTACACAAATAAATAAAATTTAAGAGTCTGTTTGTTCCGGCTAATCTCCGAAACTACTAGACCGATTTTGTCGGGACTTTCACTCGCAGATAGCTGATGTTATAAGGAGTAACTTAGGCTATATTTTAATTAAGATACAACTTGACCCTTTTTTTGGGTGTGGAAATCATCAAATAACTTCTCCCGCTCTGGGCGGAGCGGAAGGGTATGTCAGACTCTTACTGAGTAAAACCCACCCGTATTCCTTCCGTTGCCTGTGTTGCCAGGGGCCTCGGTGACCCATAACCTGACCCTGACCTGCAAATTGCAAAAATCTTTCGGGGTGAAAAGAGAGCCACAGTTTACGTGAAAATTATCCTTTTTTTTTTTTTTTATTTGTGATGGGTTTGCTCTTGACCTTAGTGTATGTCAGAGGCGACAGAAACAAAGTCGACGATGGAGCGAGCTTACCCAGAAGAAGCCTGTTCACTCTCACTTTGAAGAGATTAGGGTTATATGCGTTCGGAAACACAGACGCAGGCAGAGAGTTCCATTCCTTTGCTGTGCGCATTATAAAAGAAGTTTGGAAACGCTTAGTGCGAGTGGGTGGGATAGCCACCAGGAAGGGATGGTAACCTGAAGTGCGCCTAGATGACCGATAATAGAAGGGGGCCGGTGGAATGAGGTCGTGGAGTTCCTGAGCACACTCTCCGAAGTACAATCTATAGAAGACCGACAAGCAGGCAACCTTGCGACGATGGGCCAAACTGTGAAGCTTGGCATCCACCAGATTTACGTCGCCAATGAGCCTCTTAGCTCTGCGTTCCACCGAGTCAAGCGCGGCAAGTTGGTATTTAGCCGAGCCATCCCAAAGGTGGCTACAATACTCCATGCAGGATCGGACCTGCGCTTTATAAAGGGTCAAAAGCTGTCCAGGCGTAAAGTATCGCTTCACCTTATTTAGGATGCCCAGTTTCTTGGCCGCAGTTTGGGCTTTGTACTCGATGGTGGCGCCGAAGTTGAGTTTGATCAATAAATTAATAATAAGTAAAAGGATCTTCGGAAGTTTTCATATAAGAGCAGCGGTGGCCCAGTAGCAACGGCCGCGACTTACGGCACTTTACTTTGTGTAAATTATTTCATCACCACTGGTCTCAAAACGGTGAAGGAAAACATCGTGAGGAAACCGGCATGTCCTAGAACCAAAAATTCGAAGACATGTATGTGACATCCACCAACCCGCACTGGGCCCGCGTGGTGGATTACAGCTCACTGCCTCTCACAGAGCGGAGGCCTGTGTCCCAGCAGTGGGAACATTCTAAGCTAATTATGCTAAAAGGATTTTCCATAACCACCGGTTAAAAGTGGTGGAGGGGTTGTTAAATTTTGAATTTTGTGAGAAAATACGAAATCCACGCGGAGGAAGTGACGGGAAAAGTGCTAGTAGGTAATATAATGCCGCCTATCACCGAACATCTGCAATACTGGAGGCACCGCAGAGGCGCTGCCATCCCAGAGACAACACTGCAATGTCTCAAGGCTCCCGCAGGCAGGCGCGACGCGATTCTGATAGAAAAATGATGTTTTCATAGAACTTGTTCTACTGGAGTCGCATCGCACTGTCGTGTCGCGCCTGTCTGCGGGAGCATTGAGCCACCTGTCCCACCGTCGATGAGGAAGTGACTAGCTATCAACGCTAAAAAACGTACAAAACACTTTGGGTCCCGTGTAAGTCAAAGAGATAGAGCCGCAAGGTTAGCCTTCATGTTACTGTTATTACGGGAGCATAGCCATATCGAACTGGAACACAGGAACGTGGACTTCCTCGATGAGCTCCTTAACAGAAAGCTACTATGTACAACTAAACACATAATTAGACTACAGTACGGTGGCACAAGTAATGTTATGTCGCAGTGTAGTGGTGAGATTTTGACATGACATTACTAGTGCCACCATATTACCATTCACAGGACATATTCTAAAACAATTCCCACTTGCATACCTAATCAGTTGAACCTGCCAAGTCAAACACAAGGGCCGATCAGGCGCGGCGCGACGTTGCGACGCATTTCTAGTAGAATAACTTCCATGAAGTTTTATAAAAATTGTCGTAAGAGTCGCGTCACATTGTCGCGTCACGCCTGTGTGCGGAACCTTAAGACACCTGTCCCACCGTCGACGACGAAGCGACTAGTTATCAACGATTTTCTTGCTCAAGAGACGTACAAAAGATAGGTCCCGTGTAAGTAAAAGAGATAAATTCATTCTCACCGCTCTGGTTTCATTCACTCGTCCTTCTTTGTCCAGGCGGTCTTTCTTTGGAATGGGCTCCCTCTGAACATCAGGACGGCAACCAGTCGGTTGTATAGATGAAGGCACGTGAACATATACGTAAGAAGTTGGCAGAAACATACCAGCGCTGATTTGCTGGATTCGTTTCCTCTACTGATCGTTATTTCCCCACTAACGATCATTATTTCTCCTGACAAAGTTTATTCTGTTTATACGAGTATGTATTTATTCTTGTATTGTATAGTTATTTTCGTGTTATCTATCCCATATGTTGCACCTGCTATGTTTCTTCTCTGCATCACCCTAAGGTTGACTGGTAGAAAATGCCTCAGGCATTAAGTCGGCCTTTGGACGGTACAAGTTTTAATATCTAAATAAAAATAAATAAATACTCGTAAATGAGTTTTTAGTTCGTCACTGACTGTTTTTACCGCCGCCTCCGCCTAGTACTCGTTGTTCACAGCGACAATAGCTATCAAATAGAGTACTCGCTCTGCGACACTCGCTTGGCGAGCAGAACACTCGCTCGGTATGTGCGCATAGCAAAGAATCGCTCGTCGCCGTCGTGCACTCGCTGCGCGTTGCTCACCAACTCGTTTTTAATCGCTCGCTCTATACGCTTCTCGTTAATCGCCGGCAGGGCGATGGGACAGGTGCCTAAACCCAAAACCAGACCACGTACCGACCATCCCGTATGGTGCCAATGCCACTGGTAAAAGACAAACTTAAACCACCAGCCACTTAACTTTATTCATACGAATATGAACTTTATGTATAAAGGGATAAGGTTGTGGTTCAATTTAGGGAGGTCGGTACGTTATGGGTTTGGTAGCGTAATGCTGTCAGCAATTATAGTTGGCTCGATGACCCTAAGCGGTATTTGGTAATAGTCATGAGATCGTCATTTGGAAGCTGTAGTGATGTTAAATGATATTATTTGATAACTAGTTTCTGCCCGCGACTTGAATTTTTTTGTTTTAAAATTAAATACAAAGTCAAATTAACTTAACTGGGATAAACCAAAAAATAAATTAAAATGATAAGATTTTTTTTTTTTGGTTCAACCATTGCCGGTAATCTAGGCACTTGAAATATGAGTTTCATAAATCTTTTTTTTTTGTGTAGGTAAACTTCACAGATTTATGGGTATCGATAACTCAACACGATAACATAAAAATTAACAGTTTTACTCAGTTTCACTCAACTCATACTTCCAGTAACAAAACTACCAGCGGTCGTCGACCCAAAAAGAGGACATCAAATCTTTTTCGTTTTCTTTTCCTTTTTAATTTTTCGTGTTTAAATATCAATTACCCATAACCCCCCGTCTGCGGAGTTGCCTTAGCTAATATAATTTGACCCTGTATATGCTATGGCGATCAGCAATACTGTAGCTTCCCATTAGGAAAGAAGTTTTGATCACATACAAGTTCATTACTCCTTTAGAGAATATAGTATCGATTATTATAGTATAGATTTATAGAGGTGGCCCAATGTAAATAGCCACGATTTACGAGTTCTAGGTCGTGGGTTCGAACCCAGGCAGGCGTTTCATGTGCTGTAATTTATTCATCATCACTGCTCTCAAAACTATAAGACACGGTGGTTGGCCCCCTGTCCTATACAAACAATAAAATTTAGTCTATAGATAGATATAATACTCTTTCCCTCTTTCTTTTTTCTCTTTCTCTTCTTTTTCTCTTTTTTTTTCTTTTCTTTCCTTTTTTCTTTCTCTCTCTCTCTTGTCTCTTTATCTTGTCTATCCTATTTAACTTTAAATAATATCTAGTATAATTTAAAATTTTACTACCTGAAAATGATAACATTAATATTGCTGAATAATTGTATTAAATTCATTATTATTGATATTTATTTTTTACATAACTATAATTTTTCAATCTAATTGTATTAATATAAAAAAATATAATTAAGTAATAATAATGTATAATGCATGCTAATTTAGGATGATAAGGGCAGGCGAAAGATAATTGCAATGATTGTAAAAGGCTGCTAAGTCATAAGTACTCCAGCATTGTACACTTAGTTCGCAATAAAGGCTCCTACATACTGAGGCGATATCGCGGACGCGACAGTCATATTGCTGCATGTCGCGCCCGCGATATCGCCTCAGTATGCAGGAGCCTTAAACGTTTTGACTTTGAAAACGATAAAGAAAAATATCGTGAGGCCGGCCTGTCCTAGAAACAAAAATTCGAAGACATGTGACATCCACCAACCGGCACTGGGCCCGCGTGGTGGATTACTGCCCACTCCCTCTCACAGAGAGGAGGCCTGTGTCCCAGTAGTGGGAACATTATAGGCTGATTATGCCAACACGCTGAGGATTCGTCAGCGTGTTACCAGCGAAGCGATTTCTGAACGTGTTCTCCGCGGTTGCGAAACGAGGTAGCCGCGTCTACGCGACGTGATCTCCGCCTTGTCCCAATATTGTACACTCGCTTGTCTCGCTTTCTCTCGTACGTTTCGTACGTCAACCGCTCTCGTTACGCAAACACGGCGAACACGTTGCGCACACGTCATTGCCAGTGTGATAAGGCCCTTATATTGAGGTTGTTAATTTAAGGGTCGGGTAATTGACCTTGCCATACAAATACGCGTCGCGCTCACGATCTTTCTAAGTTATAAGCTCTGTAATCTTACAATGTGTGTTCAACTTTAAAACAGGCATGTTTATTGACTGGGTTACCGGTATTACGTAAAAACCTCGGATGGGGTCGGGAGGTGTTAATCAAATTACGGAAACGTACGACCGATGACACCTGCACTTCCTAATGTTCCTAATGTAGGTAATTGTACTGTAAAACTTGTGTGTATTTTGATTTTTACAGTTTTGAATGTATCAGCCATAGATTTCAAAATATAAATCTTAAGGCTGATTCATGTGGAACACTCGCGGAACGGAAAGGTAGGCATACATAATATCACGCCTTGTTTCCCCGAAGGGTTGGGCAGAGGTAACTGATGTAGTACACCCACATTTCGCCAGTTATATTTAAGTCCCATGTAATACGGGGCGAGCCTATTGCCATCAACCGGGCTTAAATCCAGACTCCGGGCTGCTACTGAGAAATTCCAGATAGGAAAACTCAATAACACTTTGTCCGACCCGGGAATCGAACCCAAGACCTCATGCTCAGCAGTAGCGCTTGCAATCACTAGCCCAACGACGCATTCTTATCGAGATTATAAGCAATTTAAAGGTAACTATTTTCTTCGGAGATTTCCGTAGGTATATCAGTCACATTGCACTCCTCCGAAGTGTCACGTAGATTTAAAATGCAGTGTGTAGTCAAAAAAAGGGGGCTTGTGGCCAAATAAAAACAGCCGCATGGGTCAATCGATCAGGTTATCTACGCTTGCCGCGGCTGGTCCGTGGATGGGTGACCATCTTTACATACCAAGACCCCTCCGTGCCTAAAAGCACGCTAAGCCGTTGGTCCTGGCTGTCATTCGTAGATCTTTGACAGTCGTTACGGGTCGTCAGAAGCCCGAAAGTCTGACAACCAGTCTTACCAAGGGGTATCGTGTTACCCAGTAACTGGGTTGTGGAGGTCAGATAGGCAGTCGCTCCATGTAAAATACTGGTATTCAGCTGTATCCGGTAAGAGTCGAAGCCGACCCCAACGTAGTTGGGAAAAGGCTAGGCAGATGATGATGATGATGTGTAGTAAAAAAAAAACATTTCTTGGTCGTTATCGTTAGAAAGTTAAAAATTATTTAAAAAACAAAAAACCCGACTGCAAAAACATAACTGAAAAGGGAAAAACAAGCATTATAATCTATAGAATTTTGGTATCGCAGGCGGGGACAATCAAAAATTACACCATATTTCAGGTTATTCGACTGTCCCCGGCTGCAAGACCAAAATTATATAGATTATACTCGTAATGCTTGTCTTTCCCTTTTCAGTTATGTGTTTTTGCAGTCTGGTTTTTTGTTTTTTAAATCATTTATTTTATTTCAAGCTTTTTAGTTTTATTATATATATTTGAAAATTACTCATTACTAGCTTTTATTTGATACCAATATTGTTGCAATTAATTAAAAAAAAAAACTTCCCCTCCTTTTTTTTGTATTTGCAGATGCAATTTATAAATATTATATAGCCTATGTCACTCCCATAATTAAGACGAATCGAAAGACACCTCATATGTTAAAATCCATCAAGCCGTTTAGGCTACAGA
This sequence comes from Atethmia centrago, assembly GCA_905333075.3. Taxonomy (NCBI): domain Eukaryota; kingdom Metazoa; phylum Arthropoda; class Insecta; order Lepidoptera; family Noctuidae; genus Atethmia; species Atethmia centrago. Next base: position 24,413,802 of record HG995384.1, read on the forward strand.
GCGTGCCAAAGAAATAGACATACATACATACATACATACATACATACACACATACATACATACATACATACATACATACATACATACATACATACATACATACATACATACATACTCTCGAAAAACATTACCCTCCTGAGGCAGTCGGGTAAAAAGAGGCTCATTTATCGCAAAATTATTCCACGGAAAGGTGCTACCATAACGCGCACCCCAGTAAAGCTCCCAGTCGGCATAATTTTTCTCTTCTCTTCTTCTATCTTCAACAATCATCGTCATATCGTCAATTTACACAAAACCTAAATGAATTATACACCTAAACCTTCCTCATGAATCACTCCGTTCATTGGTGAAAACTCCCTGGGCGTCGGGAATCCCGGGCGGATTTCCGGCCACCGTAGGCGTGGGCTTGCGGACGGTGAGCAATGGGTAGCTCACCGTCCGGTAAGGACCAGGCCCGGGTCGACGGCGCGTTGTATTCCACGCGCGCCTCAAAGAGATGTCGTCAGCACAAGTGTAGGGGTCCACTAGGGCCGATGCCGAGGGTTACCGAGGCCCCTGGCAACACAGGCAACGGAAGGAATACGGGAGGGTTTTAGTCAGTAAGAGTCTGACACACCCTCCCGCTCCGCCCAGAGCGGGAGAAGTTATTTGATGATTACACACCCAAAAAAAAAAATTGGTGATAACTGCATGAAGATCCGTTCAGTAGTTTTTAAGTTTATTGCGTTCAGACAGACAGACGCGGCGGGGGTCTTTGTTTATTAATATGTAGTGAAGTGCATCATTAGAAGCCCAAAAGCTTTTAAAGGATCATTCATTTAAAAAGCGTACACCATTAGAAGATCAATATTTTTTTAAAGTTTCAGTTAAATATTTCCATTTTTTTGTAGCACCAAGGGCGGGTTTCCTACAGTGCACAGCATGAAGGTGGTAACATTTTGATCTTGAACTGGCCTAGCGTAATACGGAGTTTCAATGGAAAAAAAGAAAATAAAGAAAGAAAGAATAACGTTTATTTGGATTCGTTCAAATAAACGTTATTCTTTCAAAACACATAATACAAATAAAATAAAAAAGTCAAAATAATGTTTTAACAACAATAGCGTGTGCCTCACGGCTGCGCCAAAAAGGTCCATTCAAAAAGCTTATACTAGTTTTGTTACCACTGATGACGTCCTGTTGACTGTAGCGAGTTTACAGCCCGACCTACCCTTCAGAAGGAAACGCTCAACCAAGACCATCTAATCAGGGATTCCCGAAGTGGTCAATGTCGACCTCTTTTTTTTTTTTCTTGGGTGGGAAGTCTTCAAATAACTTCTCCCGCTCTGGGCGGGACGGGAGGGTGTGTCAGACTCTTACTGACTAAAATCCACCCGTATTACTTCCATTGCCTGTGTTGCCAGGGGCGTCGGTAACCCTTTTGTACCTTCCCGCGACCCCGGCAGGAATGTCGACCCCTTGGGGTTGACATAAACGAAAACTGATTTTGGGGGTCAACGAGGTCTAATAATCGACCCCTATCCCCTCGATTAATTAACACAAGTTCTTATTTGAAACTTTCAAGATACTGTACCTATAAGTTGTATTACGTGTACCAACTTGTTATAAGAATTACTAATATTTTAGTAGGAACTATCATTGTTGTACTTTTAAAAAACTCAACAATTCGTTAAGAGTGCACAAGTTCGTACAAGATAAAAAAAGTTGGCTATGGGGTCTGAGGTATCACAGTTCATTCTGGAAAACGGGTCTCTCGCCCAAAATAGTTTGGGAATCCCTGATCTACATTATATCAAGCGGAAGTGCGCAGGATGCGGTCGCAAGCGCAACACTCGACTACAGCCGTGGCGCCCGCGCCGGAATTGATTACAACACGATCTAGAAACTAGATACCTGCGCTATTCTAGTATTCAATACTTCGCACTTGAAACAATACGTAACGGACTCGTGGCTTGGTGATCCGTGGCGTAAATATGGAAGAACTAGCTGTTTCTCGGAAGGGAACTGTAAACCTTAAATTACAAACTCCAATTTGTTCCTACTGTATATTCATGTTTTTACATTTTTTTATTTTATCGTCAAATCAAACCAAATTAAATCATATCTTTTTATTGTGGGCATAGGTTATACATTCAGATGTTAGGTAAATTACAGATCCATTATGTCCTGCCTAGTAGGCATAAATAATAAATTATGTCAACATGCAGTATACAAAATTGAGTTATCCCTTATAAAGCAAATCTTACAAAAATAATTAGTGACAGATTATAGTATTGGTGACAGATTGTAGCAAGTACTAATTATATTAAGACGCTGACAACACCTAAACCGCGGTCACTGTCAAATTCCATAGAAAAGAAAGAGAAGCGCGATGACACAAAGCTTGTAATTTATTGCAAAATATGAAGTAATTATCTATTTACTCAAAATTGAATTGAGTAATCGAAAATAAAAAACAACCAAGTTCTGCATTCAAATAAGACGTGCTTGTTATTCATTAAATACGTAACGTATGTTGATATTTGATACAGATATTTTGGATTAGAACTCAAAGTAAGAGGTTAGTTTAACGTTAGTATGTATCGAGATTATGTTTTCAAAACGTGTTTTAGTAACAACCAAGTTCTGGGTAATATGTTCAAAATTAAAATATATTTTTTCCGCTACCACAAACTATACAGATTTGGCAATTTTTTTTCTTAAGCGCAGCCTATTTTGGTCAATTGGGTCTTGTCAGCGCCTTAAGAAAATCTTGGATCGTGTAGTAGGCTTTGTCAATTAAAAAATTACGCAATTTATATTTAAATAAATGCCAGCCTTTATGTCAGCCTGCCCGGATCATATTAGGCACAAACCATCAGGTTAAACGCATTGTACGCCCTGAAAATATGGGCATTAAGTGTCGGGTAATCACTTCATGTTCTCGTTACTACGAGAACATGAATATTTGAAAAAAATCACAGATAGTATTATATGTAGATAATAAAAAAGCCTGTTCATGCAAAAACAATCATGAAAATAATATCTTAAGTAGTTTGAAATTAATATAGTTCTTTATGCTTTGGGTAGACATATAAAATCGATGTGTATACGTTCAAGTTTAATTAACATACATTTTTTGCATGAATTAATCAGCGCTTGACATAAATTGACGTAATTTTAGTAGGCAAGATTTAATCACGTCTAAACTTGTATGGATTAGTGACAGGCGCTGGTAATTTGACAGGACTAAACTAAAATTTATCTTCTGTCCTTTTCTTTATGAAATAGAAAGAAAAAGATGCACTGAACTAAAATTTAGTTTATATTGTGAACAAGGGAATCGGCACTAATATCTACCTAGCATATCGGTTCAGCCGTTTTGGAGATTAACCGGAACAAACAGACAGACAAACGGACAATGATTGTTATTATTATTATTTTTTTTTATAAATGATGTAAATGAACTACTTGCAGCAGATATAGTCTCGCCTCCCTTTAGATTTATCCAAAGATTTTCTTTAAAAGATCGCTTTTAGCGACAAGACCTCCCATTTTATCACCCTGAGTGAAATTTCTACATTTAATGTCAGAAATTCGTATGGTGTACATAATAGAGAGTATTCTATTATATTCTAAGGTCGCACGTATTCAGGGCCGGATTTAGGGCAGGGCAACAGGGGCACTGGCCCCGGGCCTCCACAAAGAAGGGGCCTCCACAATTAGATTATTATAGATAAGAAACAAAATTCATCCTTTGTGTCCGTCAATGAAAAAATAGTTCACAATCATCACAGAAAAAAAAATCACTATCACAAGCTAGTTTTTTAAATTGTTTTTTTTTATCTGTTCCACAAAACTTCGGGGCCTCCACTTCTTGGTTATCCCACACCTATAAATCTAGCCCTGCACGTATTTGATAGAACTTAGAGAATAATCTCTGTACAAAACAATTACATAAAATACACACATACAAACTAGCCAAAAGCCTCGTATTCAAGCAATAAGAAAGTTTGCTGGCTAGACTGCAATACGAAGATTGAACATCGGGGACATTACTATGAAGTACTTATAATGTACAATGGTACTTGGTATTTTTAGGGTTCCGTACCTCAAAACGAAAAAAAAACGGAACCCTTTGATCACTTCGTTGTCTGTCAAGACCCTTTTTCTCAGGAACGCGTCGCGGTTTCAAGTTGAAATTTATCTCAAATACGTAAGTCTACCGTTATGGAACGCGTACGACTCCGCTACTGAATGTCGAAGTTTGAAATGTCGACGTATGTTAGTTCTAAAGTACAGGATCTCGATGTACGCCATTTCGAAAGTTCACTGGAGCGAAGTATGCAAGGCCGACGTATCGTTAGTTAGAAAGCATACGAGTGCGATGTACGCCAGTTCGAAATTACCCTGAATTAGAGTAATAGAGGGGATCTGGCTAATGGTCACTGTTCTAACCTAACCTAACCTAACATTATCCTTCGCTATATTCGCACTCGTATGCTTTCTAACTAACGATACGTCGGCCTTGCATACTTCGCTCCAGTGAACTTTCGAACTGGCGTACATCGAGATCCTGTACTTTAGAACTAACATACGTCGACATTTCAAACTTCGACATTCAGTAGCGGAGTTAACGCGTACCTACATATATCAATACGTACAGTATGATTGACATTTGAAAATATAAATACGTTTTTTTTCTCTACTCAATATTTTTATTAAAAAAAATATATACATAAATAATAGTAGTGGAATTCTTTCGGCTGAGATGTTAATGTTAATAATGGTGATAAATTGACAAAACCTTATAAAACTCACCAGTGCACAGTGTTTAAAAACGACAACGTTAATTTCCTCCTGAAACCTAATTAAAAACATTATGCAGCTGGCACGGCTAGTAAAAACCAATTATGTCAGCTAATTATGAAAAGGTGAAAATTGCACAGATAAGCATTTCCTTATGACGTTTTATGAAATATTTCCGTTTTTTATCACGCCAACGGGACCCTAGAACACTCGACAGTTGGGTGCGGCATGGCGGCATCCTAATGAATCAGGAAGTCACGTAATATACTGTTTTTATATGCCATTTAACTGTGAACAAACATTTTAATATCAGTCAGTATCTTGGAGATAGTTTTAATTCTTACCTTCTCCTTGTGTTTCGTGTTTTAAAGAAGTTGATTCTAATGATAGGACGTGGTAGAATTCAACCTTAAACACCCGAAATTCCTTTTTTAAATATTTCCTTTATTAGCTACGTTATATGGTGGCTGTTTTTTTGTTAACACCAGCACCTTAACTGCGTAATCAATCGACTTTCAATCACAATCCGGAGATTTTAATGGATATTCCGAGTATTCCGAGTACTTCATAGGTTTGAAAAATTCGTCTGCTCTGCAACGTCAATAACGCAATTAACGTGGCTGAACTGTCAAAATTAAAGACATTACGATATTTTTTTGGCTACATACACATGATGACTTAAGACATTACTTTATCACTATATCTGGGATGGAAACGTACCACTCACCTACTGGAGTGCCAAATATACCCCCTAATTGCGTAACACGATTCCGATCACAATCCGAGGGTTTGAAGGATACTCCTAATCCATTGCTTCATAGTTTTGAAAAATGCGACTGATCTACAACGTAAATAACGAAATTAATGTGGGTGAACTGACAAAATGAAAGACATTACGATATTTTTTTTTTTGTGTATTACGCAATTACCGCGCTGGTTGCCTGCCACCCAATAAAAAAGTAAAACAGCTGGGAACTGTTAGATCATAAACAAAGTGTAAATTCAATTAATTTTTAATCTACAGAGCCGACCCATATACCTGAAACTACGTTCTAACATCGATTCTATCCAGCATCACTATATTTATGCTAGCCGTCATAATTTCAAACATATCTCGAGTTAACTCAAAGAGTATATAGTTTTAACTTTTAATACAAACACCAATTTAACTTACTAACTAGAAACAGACGTTGTCTGTCTGTTTCCCATTAATAATAATTTCATCCTAGATACATGCCCGTTAGAATTTAATTCTGTAAATAAATTACTAGCTTAGGCGTGAGAATCTCGTTAGTATGTTTTCATAATTTTAGTTCTTGAAGCTTGTTGTAGGCAGAGTGATGGTTGTTTCTTTTGCGTTTTAAGATTGAATTAGAAGAAAATGACGTGAATCAGGATTACAAGTAGTTAAAATTATCACTGTAACACTGTAGATATCACGAAAAATAAAGAGGTTTAGCGGCGATGACAATATTTTCAGAAATAAATTAATTACGTACACAAAACCCCATATTTTAGCGCCAAAACACAAAGAGAAAATGCGCGCCTTTTTTTCACATTTCGTACGGTCACTTTTAAACTTTTGCCATGATACACGTAGTCTCAATTTACCTTCCTAAATCATAAAAATATCCGAACGCACAATTCGTAGCAAAAAATAAATCGTTCATGGAACATAACTGCTTGTCACAATAATAGGAAAGAAAGTGAATTACAAATTGAAAAGGAAAGTACGGACGTGATACATAAGGAAATCATTGAATATTCTCGATTATGACCGGTTCAATTGATTGAAATATCATTAATAAATATGGCAGGTCTTAAACGATTCTCGAGTTGAAATTGAAAAGGTGAATGGTCGGCTCAACTGTATTTTTTTTTCTAATGGAATACTTATTCAGAGGCCTTAGTGTGAGTTTTTTTGACTCACGTTCGAACGCGTTCGATTGCGAGCGCGTTAGAATTTAGTATGGGAAATTAGGTTCTACGAGTGACCACCAGGTGGCACTATGACTAAATTCCCATACTAAATTCTAACGTGCTCGCAATCGAACGCGTTCGAACGTGAGTCAAAAAAACTCACACTAAGGCCTCAGTTTATTAAAACATCGAGAAATTGAAATGATGATCGATTTAATTCACTCCATTCGAGTGCTTCAGTATTATGACTACTGATTAACTTAAATAATGGAAAAAATGCAATTGAAAAAATATAAGGTAATATAAACAAATAAAAATAAATGTATATTTATCCAAATAATACACAAGACACAGTTCAAAACAAAGTGATAGAAATACAATAGCATAAAAATATAGCTTGTGCACAAAAAATTTAGGTCTACAAAAAAAAGTCTATGCGTACAAAAAATAATGAACCCTGTCTCTTAAACTAAGAGATCTGTATCTTAAGAGACAAGAGGTAGAGGTACGTAAACGCAAAAGCTATTGGGAAATGACAACATTGTTTTAAAAAATAAAACCAAAGATTTGAAGGGAAATGCGAAGGCCTTGTGGCACACCAGTACCGCAGTTTTACAAAAAATAAATTGTGACTGGTACTCTAATCTAATCTAAACATCAAACACTTGATATTTGTGGTGAGAACCCACGATGATTTCCTTTAAAAACAAATGAATTCGATATCGTATTGTGTGCGGTCACGTTAGTGACATTTGAAGTGAACTTTGCAGAATAATACCACAAAATATTTCGGTACAGAAATGCCACAACTTATTAAAATTACATAAATGATATTTGAATAACAGATTATTTTTAACCTTCAATCATAAATTTCCAATCAATGCTATTCATAATTTAAACATAATGCATACAAATTAATGTGCGCAAAAATTCACACACGATTTTTAAATACACTTGCTAAATACTAACCTTGCAAATTAAGAGAAAATCAATTATACAATATATACTTAGGTATTTGCGTGTATATATATAATAATCAATAAATGATGTTAAATAAGTCGTTTAAAACATTATTTATAATTCATTATTTATTTATTAAATCTTTATGCACAAGTAAAAAAAAATACCGTACAAAGGCGGACTACACCGTCAAACACCTTTCTACCAGTCAAACTTAAAAAAAAAGGGTGATGCAGTGAAGAAACATGAGAGGTGCAACATATGGAATAGATAACATGACCATAACTATACAATACAAGAATCAATACATGGATATATACATACATACATACATACATACATATAAACAGAATAAACTTTGTCAGGAGAAATAACAATCAGTAGAGGAGAAAACGAATCCAGCAAATCAGCGCTGAGATGTTTCTGGCAACTTCTTACGTAGGTATAATTATGTTCTCGTGCCTTCACTTTAAACGGCAACCGACTGGTTACCGTCCTGATGTTCAGAGGTAGCCCATTCCAAAGAACCACCTGGACAAAGAAAGAAGAGTGAATGAAACCAGAGCGGTGAGAAGGACATCGAAGAAGACGATTGTTGGTGGAACGAAGATTTTTACTATGGGCAGAGCACAAGTATTGAATATGGGAAGTCAGGTAAGAAGAAGAAGTGGGTTTGTCGAGAATAGAGAACAACATAGACAGAGCCCTCTTTTGTTTGTGTAGACGAACGGGTAACCATTTTAAAAGCAAACGGTGCGCGGATACATGGTCATACTTACGAAGATTGAAAACGAATCGAATGCAATTATTGAGAAGCCGTCAAGTTTATTGAGGAGGTTTATAATCAATATTCTGTAATAATTTAATTCGTTATGCACAAATGTAACAAACAAGACTTACTTACAATTACGATACCTTGTGTTTTGTCCCGTCTTCGTGTCACAAACTGTAACCTATATCTACACAAATAAATAAAATTTAAGAGTCTGTTTGTTCCGGCTAATCTCCGAAACTACTAGACCGATTTTGTCGGGACTTTCACTCGCAGATAGCTGATGTTATAAGGAGTAACTTAGGCTATATTTTAATTAAGATACAACTTGACCCTTTTTTTGGGTGTGGAAATCATCAAATAACTTCTCCCGCTCTGGGCGGAGCGGAAGGGTATGTCAGACTCTTACTGAGTAAAACCCACCCGTATTCCTTCCGTTGCCTGTGTTGCCAGGGGCCTCGGTGACCCATAACCTGACCCTGACCTGCAAATTGCAAAAATCTTTCGGGGTGAAAAGAGAGCCACAGTTTACGTGAAAATTATCCTTTTTTTTTTTTTTTATTTGTGATGGGTTTGCTCTTGACCTTAGTGTATGTCAGAGGCGACAGAAACAAAGTCGACGATGGAGCGAGCTTACCCAGAAGAAGCCTGTTCACTCTCACTTTGAAGAGATTAGGGTTATATGCGTTCGGAAACACAGACGCAGGCAGAGAGTTCCATTCCTTTGCTGTGCGCATTATAAAAGAAGTTTGGAAACGCTTAGTGCGAGTGGGTGGGATAGCCACCAGGAAGGGATGGTAACCTGAAGTGCGCCTAGATGACCGATAATAGAAGGGGGCCGGTGGAATGAGGTCGTGGAGTTCCTGAGCACACTCTCCGAAGTACAATCTATAGAAGACCGACAAGCAGGCAACCTTGCGACGATGGGCCAAACTGTGAAGCTTGGCATCCACCAGATTTACGTCGCCAATGAGCCTCTTAGCTCTGCGTTCCACCGAGTCAAGCGCGGCAAGTTGGTATTTAGCCGAGCCATCCCAAAGGTGGCTACAATACTCCATGCAGGATCGGACCTGCGCTTTATAAAGGGTCAAAAGCTGTCCAGGCGTAAAGTATCGCTTCACCTTATTTAGGATGCCCAGTTTCTTGGCCGCAGTTTGGGCTTTGTACTCGATGGTGGCGCCGAAGTTGAGTTTGATCAATAAATTAATAATAAGTAAAAGGATCTTCGGAAGTTTTCATATAAGAGCAGCGGTGGCCCAGTAGCAACGGCCGCGACTTACGGCACTTTACTTTGTGTAAATTATTTCATCACCACTGGTCTCAAAACGGTGAAGGAAAACATCGTGAGGAAACCGGCATGTCCTAGAACCAAAAATTCGAAGACATGTATGTGACATCCACCAACCCGCACTGGGCCCGCGTGGTGGATTACAGCTCACTGCCTCTCACAGAGCGGAGGCCTGTGTCCCAGCAGTGGGAACATTCTAAGCTAATTATGCTAAAAGGATTTTCCATAACCACCGGTTAAAAGTGGTGGAGGGGTTGTTAAATTTTGAATTTTGTGAGAAAATACGAAATCCACGCGGAGGAAGTGACGGGAAAAGTGCTAGTAGGTAATATAATGCCGCCTATCACCGAACATCTGCAATACTGGAGGCACCGCAGAGGCGCTGCCATCCCAGAGACAACACTGCAATGTCTCAAGGCTCCCGCAGGCAGGCGCGACGCGATTCTGATAGAAAAATGATGTTTTCATAGAACTTGTTCTACTGGAGTCGCATCGCACTGTCGTGTCGCGCCTGTCTGCGGGAGCATTGAGCCACCTGTCCCACCGTCGATGAGGAAGTGACTAGCTATCAACGCTAAAAAACGTACAAAACACTTTGGGTCCCGTGTAAGTCAAAGAGATAGAGCCGCAAGGTTAGCCTTCATGTTACTGTTATTACGGGAGCATAGCCATATCGAACTGGAACACAGGAACGTGGACTTCCTCGATGAGCTCCTTAACAGAAAGCTACTATGTACAACTAAACACATAATTAGACTACAGTACGGTGGCACAAGTAATGTTATGTCGCAGTGTAGTGGTGAGATTTTGACATGACATTACTAGTGCCACCATATTACCATTCACAGGACATATTCTAAAACAATTCCCACTTGCATACCTAATCAGTTGAACCTGCCAAGTCAAACACAAGGGCCGATCAGGCGCGGCGCGACGTTGCGACGCATTTCTAGTAGAATAACTTCCATGAAGTTTTATAAAAATTGTCGTAAGAGTCGCGTCACATTGTCGCGTCACGCCTGTGTGCGGAACCTTAAGACACCTGTCCCACCGTCGACGACGAAGCGACTAGTTATCAACGATTTTCTTGCTCAAGAGACGTACAAAAGATAGGTCCCGTGTAAGTAAAAGAGATAAATTCATTCTCACCGCTCTGGTTTCATTCACTCGTCCTTCTTTGTCCAGGCGGTCTTTCTTTGGAATGGGCTCCCTCTGAACATCAGGACGGCAACCAGTCGGTTGTATAGATGAAGGCACGTGAACATATACGTAAGAAGTTGGCAGAAACATACCAGCGCTGATTTGCTGGATTCGTTTCCTCTACTGATCGTTATTTCCCCACTAACGATCATTATTTCTCCTGACAAAGTTTATTCTGTTTATACGAGTATGTATTTATTCTTGTATTGTATAGTTATTTTCGTGTTATCTATCCCATATGTTGCACCTGCTATGTTTCTTCTCTGCATCACCCTAAGGTTGACTGGTAGAAAATGCCTCAGGCATTAAGTCGGCCTTTGGACGGTACAAGTTTTAATATCTAAATAAAAATAAATAAATACTCGTAAATGAGTTTTTAGTTCGTCACTGACTGTTTTTACCGCCGCCTCCGCCTAGTACTCGTTGTTCACAGCGACAATAGCTATCAAATAGAGTACTCGCTCTGCGACACTCGCTTGGCGAGCAGAACACTCGCTCGGTATGTGCGCATAGCAAAGAATCGCTCGTCGCCGTCGTGCACTCGCTGCGCGTTGCTCACCAACTCGTTTTTAATCGCTCGCTCTATACGCTTCTCGTTAATCGCCGGCAGGGCGATGGGACAGGTGCCTAAACCCAAAACCAGACCACGTACCGACCATCCCGTATGGTGCCAATGCCACTGGTAAAAGACAAACTTAAACCACCAGCCACTTAACTTTATTCATACGAATATGAACTTTATGTATAAAGGGATAAGGTTGTGGTTCAATTTAGGGAGGTCGGTACGTTATGGGTTTGGTAGCGTAATGCTGTCAGCAATTATAGTTGGCTCGATGACCCTAAGCGGTATTTGGTAATAGTCATGAGATCGTCATTTGGAAGCTGTAGTGATGTTAAATGATATTATTTGATAACTAGTTTCTGCCCGCGACTTGAATTTTTTTGTTTTAAAATTAAATACAAAGTCAAATTAACTTAACTGGGATAAACCAAAAAATAAATTAAAATGATAAGATTTTTTTTTTTTGGTTCAACCATTGCCGGTAATCTAGGCACTTGAAATATGAGTTTCATAAATCTTTTTTTTTTGTGTAGGTAAACTTCACAGATTTATGGGTATCGATAACTCAACACGATAACATAAAAATTAACAGTTTTACTCAGTTTCACTCAACTCATACTTCCAGTAACAAAACTACCAGCGGTCGTCGACCCAAAAAGAGGACATCAAATCTTTTTCGTTTTCTTTTCCTTTTTAATTTTTCGTGTTTAAATATCAATTACCCATAACCCCCCGTCTGCGGAGTTGCCTTAGCTAATATAATTTGACCCTGTATATGCTATGGCGATCAGCAATACTGTAGCTTCCCATTAGGAAAGAAGTTTTGATCACATACAAGTTCATTACTCCTTTAGAGAATATAGTATCGATTATTATAGTATAGATTTATAGAGGTGGCCCAATGTAAATAGCCACGATTTACGAGTTCTAGGTCGTGGGTTCGAACCCAGGCAGGCGTTTCATGTGCTGTAATTTATTCATCATCACTGCTCTCAAAACTATAAGACACGGTGGTTGGCCCCCTGTCCTATACAAACAATAAAATTTAGTCTATAGATAGATATAATACTCTTTCCCTCTTTCTTTTTTCTCTTTCTCTTCTTTTTCTCTTTTTTTTTCTTTTCTTTCCTTTTTTCTTTCTCTCTCTCTCTTGTCTCTTTATCTTGTCTATCCTATTTAACTTTAAATAATATCTAGTATAATTTAAAATTTTACTACCTGAAAATGATAACATTAATATTGCTGAATAATTGTATTAAATTCATTATTATTGATATTTATTTTTTACATAACTATAATTTTTCAATCTAATTGTATTAATATAAAAAAATATAATTAAGTAATAATAATGTATAATGCATGCTAATTTAGGATGATAAGGGCAGGCGAAAGATAATTGCAATGATTGTAAAAGGCTGCTAAGTCATAAGTACTCCAGCATTGTACACTTAGTTCGCAATAAAGGCTCCTACATACTGAGGCGATATCGCGGACGCGACAGTCATATTGCTGCATGTCGCGCCCGCGATATCGCCTCAGTATGCAGGAGCCTTAAACGTTTTGACTTTGAAAACGATAAAGAAAAATATCGTGAGGCCGGCCTGTCCTAGAAACAAAAATTCGAAGACATGTGACATCCACCAACCGGCACTGGGCCCGCGTGGTGGATTACTGCCCACTCCCTCTCACAGAGAGGAGGCCTGTGTCCCAGTAGTGGGAACATTATAGGCTGATTATGCCAACACGCTGAGGATTCGTCAGCGTGTTACCAGCGAAGCGATTTCTGAACGTGTTCTCCGCGGTTGCGAAACGAGGTAGCCGCGTCTACGCGACGTGATCTCCGCCTTGTCCCAATATTGTACACTCGCTTGTCTCGCTTTCTCTCGTACGTTTCGTACGTCAACCGCTCTCGTTACGCAAACACGGCGAACACGTTGCGCACACGTCATTGCCAGTGTGATAAGGCCCTTATATTGAGGTTGTTAATTTAAGGGTCGGGTAATTGACCTTGCCATACAAATACGCGTCGCGCTCACGATCTTTCTAAGTTATAAGCTCTGTAATCTTACAATGTGTGTTCAACTTTAAAACAGGCATGTTTATTGACTGGGTTACCGGTATTACGTAAAAACCTCGGATGGGGTCGGGAGGTGTTAATCAAATTACGGAAACGTACGACCGATGACACCTGCACTTCCTAATGTTCCTAATGTAGGTAATTGTACTGTAAAACTTGTGTGTATTTTGATTTTTACAGTTTTGAATGTATCAGCCATAGATTTCAAAATATAAATCTTAAGGCTGATTCATGTGGAACACTCGCGGAACGGAAAGGTAGGCATACATAATATCACGCCTTGTTTCCCCGAAGGGTTGGGCAGAGGTAACTGATGTAGTACACCCACATTTCGCCAGTTATATTTAAGTCCCATGTAATACGGGGCGAGCCTATTGCCATCAACCGGGCTTAAATCCAGACTCCGGGCTGCTACTGAGAAATTCCAGATAGGAAAACTCAATAACACTTTGTCCGACCCGGGAATCGAACCCAAGACCTCATGCTCAGCAGTAGCGCTTGCAATCACTAGCCCAACGACGCATTCTTATCGAGATTATAAGCAATTTAAAGGTAACTATTTTCTTCGGAGATTTCCGTAGGTATATCAGTCACATTGCACTCCTCCGAAGTGTCACGTAGATTTAAAATGCAGTGTGTAGTCAAAAAAAGGGGGCTTGTGGCCAAATAAAAACAGCCGCATGGGTCAATCGATCAGGTTATCTACGCTTGCCGCGGCTGGTCCGTGGATGGGTGACCATCTTTACATACCAAGACCCCTCCGTGCCTAAAAGCACGCTAAGCCGTTGGTCCTGGCTGTCATTCGTAGATCTTTGACAGTCGTTACGGGTCGTCAGAAGCCCGAAAGTCTGACAACCAGTCTTACCAAGGGGTATCGTGTTACCCAGTAACTGGGTTGTGGAGGTCAGATAGGCAGTCGCTCCATGTAAAATACTGGTATTCAGCTGTATCCGGTAAGAGTCGAAGCCGACCCCAACGTAGTTGGGAAAAGGCTAGGCAGATGATGATGATGATGTGTAGTAAAAAAAAAACATTTCTTGGTCGTTATCGTTAGAAAGTTAAAAATTATTTAAAAAACAAAAAACCCGACTGCAAAAACATAACTGAAAAGGGAAAAACAAGCATTATAATCTATAGAATTTTGGTATCGCAGGCGGGGACAATCAAAAATTACACCATATTTCAGGTTATTCGACTGTCCCCGGCTGCAAGACCAAAATTATATAGATTATACTCGTAATGCTTGTCTTTCCCTTTTCAGTTATGTGTTTTTGCAGTCTGGTTTTTTGTTTTTTAAATCATTTATTTTATTTCAAGCTTTTTAGTTTTATTATATATATTTGAAAATTACTCATTACTAGCTTTTATTTGATACCAATATTGTTGCAATTAATTAAAAAAAAAAACTTCCCCTCCTTTTTTTTGTATTTGCAGATGCAATTTATAAATATTATATAGCCTATGTCACTCCCATAATTAAGACGAATCGAAAGACACCTCATATGTTAAAATCCATCAAGCCGTTTAGGCTACAGAGCGTGCCAAAGAAATAGACATACATACATACATACATACATACATACACACATACATACATACATACATACATACATACATACATACATACATACATACATACATACATACATACTCTCGAAAAACATTACCCTCCTGAGGCAGTCGGGTAAAAAGAGGCTCATTTATCGCAAAATTATTCCACGGAAAGGTGCTACCATAACGCGCACCCCAGTAAAGCTCCCAGTCGGCATAATTTTTCTCTTCTCTTCTTCTATCTTCAACAATCATCGTCATATCGTCAATTTACACAAAACCTAAATGAATTATACACCTAAACCTTCCTCATGAATCACTCCGTTCATTGGTGAAAACTCCCTGGGCGTCGGGAATCCCGGGCGGATTTCCGGCCACCGTAGGCGTGGGCTTGCGGACGGTGAGCAATGGGTAGCTCACCGTCCGGTAAGGACCAGGCCCGGGTCGACGGCGCGTTGTATTCCACGCGCGCCTCAAAGAGATGTCGTCAGCACAAGTGTAGGGGTCCACTAGGGCCGATGCCGAGGGTTACCGAGGCCCCTGGCAACACAGGCAACGGAAGGAATACGGGAGGGTTTTAGTCAGTAAGAGTCTGACACACCCTCCCGCTCCGCCCAGAGCGGGAGAAGTTATTTGATGATTACACACCCAAAAAAAAAAATTGGTGATAACTGCATGAAGATCCGTTCAGTAGTTTTTAAGTTTATTGCGTTCAGACAGACAGACGCGGCGGGGGTCTTTGTTTATTAATATGTAGTGAAGTGCATCATTAGAAGCCCAAAAGCTTTTAAAGGATCATTCATTTAAAAAGCGTACACCATTAGAAGATCAATATTTTTTTAAAGTTTCAGTTAAATATTTCCATTTTTTTGTAGCACCAAGGGCGGGTTTCCTACAGTGCACAGCATGAAGGTGGTAACATTTTGATCTTGAACTGGCCTAGCGTAATACGGAGTTTCAATGGAAAAAAAGAAAATAAAGAAAGAAAGAATAACGTTTATTTGGATTCGTTCAAATAAACGTTATTCTTTCAAAACACATAATACAAATAAAATAAAAAAGTCAAAATAATGTTTTAACAACAATAGCGTGTGCCTCACGGCTGCGCCAAAAAGGTCCATTCAAAAAGCTTATACTAGTTTTGTTACCACTGATGACGTCCTGTTGACTGTAGCGAGTTTACAGCCCGACCTACCCTTCAGAAGGAAACGCTCAACCAAGACCATCTAATCAGGGATTCCCGAAGTGGTCAATGTCGACCTCTTTTTTTTTTTTCTTGGGTGGGAAGTCTTCAAATAACTTCTCCCGCTCTGGGCGGGACGGGAGGGTGTGTCAGACTCTTACTGACTAAAATCCACCCGTATTACTTCCATTGCCTGTGTTGCCAGGGGCGTCGGTAACCCTTTTGTACCTTCCCGCGACCCCGGCAGGAATGTCGACCCCTTGGGGTTGACATAAACGAAAACTGATTTTGGGGGTCAACGAGGTCTAATAATCGACCCCTATCCCCTCGATTAATTAACACAAGTTCTTATTTGAAACTTTCAAGATACTGTACCTATAAGTTGTATTACGTGTACCAACTTGTTATAAGAATTACTAATATTTTAGTAGGAACTATCATTGTTGTACTTTTAAAAAACTCAACAATTCGTTAAGAGTGCACAAGTTCGTACAAGATAAAAAAAGTTGGCTATGGGGTCTGAGGTATCACAGTTCATTCTGGAAAACGGGTCTCTCGCCCAAAATAGTTTGGGAATCCCTGATCTACATTATATCAAGCGGAAGTGCGCAGGATGCGGTCGCAAGCGCAACACTCGACTACAGCCGTGGCGCCCGCGCCGGAATTGATTACAACACGATCTAGAAACTAGATACCTGCGCTATTCTAGTATTCAATACTTCGCACTTGAAACAATACGTAACGGACTCGTGGCTTGGTGATCCGTGGCGTAAATATGGAAGAACTAGCTGTTTCTCGGAAGGGAACTGTAAACCTTAAATTACAAACTCCAATTTGTTCCTACTGTATATTCATGTTTTTACATTTTTTTATTTTATCGTCAAATCAAACCAAATTAAATCATATCTTTTTATTGTGGGCATAGGTTATACATTCAGATGTTAGGTAAATTACAGATCCATTATGTCCTGCCTAGTAGGCATAAATAATAAATTATGTCAACATGCAGTATACAAAATTGAGTTATCCCTTATAAAGCAAATCTTACAAAAATAATTAGTGACAGATTATAGTATTGGTGACAGATTGTAGCAAGTACTAATTATATTAAGACGCTGACAACACCTAAACCGCGGTCACTGTCAAATTCCATAGAAAAGAAAGAGAAGCGCGATGACACAAAGCTTGTAATTTATTGCAAAATATGAAGTAATTATCTATTTACTCAAAATTGAATTGAGTAATCGAAAATAAAAAACAACCAAGTTCTGCATTCAAATAAGACGTGCTTGTTATTCATTAAATACGTAACGTATGTTGATATTTGATACAGATATTTTGGATTAGAACTCAAAGTAAGAGGTTAGTTTAACGTTAGTATGTATCGAGATTATGTTTTCAAAACGTGTTTTAGTAACAACCAAGTTCTGGGTAATATGTTCAAAATTAAAATATATTTTTTCCGCTACCACAAACTATACAGATTTGGCAATTTTTTTTCTTAAGCGCAGCCTATTTTGGTCAATTGGGTCTTGTCAGCGCCTTAAGAAAATCTTGGATCGTGTAGTAGGCTTTGTCAATTAAAAAATTACGCAATTTATATTTAAATAAATGCCAGCCTTTATGTCAGCCTGCCCGGATCATATTAGGCACAAACCATCAGGTTAAACGCATTGTACGCCCTGAAAATATGGGCATTAAGTGTCGGGTAATCACTTCATGTTCTCGTTACTACGAGAACATGAATATTTGAAAAAAATCACAGATAGTATTATATGTAGATAATAAAAAAGCCTGTTCATGCAAAAACAATCATGAAAATAATATCTTAAGTAGTTTGAAATTAATATAGTTCTTTATGCTTTGGGTAGACATATAAAATCGATGTGTATACGTTCAAGTTTAATTAACATACATTTTTTGCATGAATTAATCAGCGCTTGACATAAATTGACGTAATTTTAGTAGGCAAGATTTAATCACGTCTAAACTTGTATGGATTAGTGACAGGCGCTGGTAATTTGACAGGACTAAACTAAAATTTATCTTCTGTCCTTTTCTTTATGAAATAGAAAGAAAAAGATGCACTGAACTAAAATTTAGTTTATATTGTGAACAAGGGAATCGGCACTAATATCTACCTAGCATATCGGTTCAGCCGTTTTGGAGATTAACCGGAACAAACAGACAGACAAACGGACAATGATTGTTATTATTATTATTTTTTTTTATAAATGATGTAAATGAACTACTTGCAGCAGATATAGTCTCGCCTCCCTTTAGATTTATCCAAAGATTTTCTTTAAAAGATCGCTTTTAGCGACAAGACCTCCCATTTTATCACCCTGAGTGAAATTTCTACATTTAATGTCAGAAATTCGTATGGTGTACATAATAGAGAGTATTCTATTATATTCTAAGGTCGCACGTATTCAGGGCCGGATTTAGGGCAGGGCAACAGGGGCACTGGCCCCGGGCCTCCACAAAGAAGGGGCCTCCACAATTAGATTATTATAGATAAGAAACAAAATTCATCCTTTGTGTCCGTCAATGAAAAAATAGTTCACAATCATCACAGAAAAAAAAATCACTATCACAAGCTAGTTTTTTAAATTGTTTTTTTTTATCTGTTCCACAAAACTTCGGGGCCTCCACTTCTTGGTTATCCCACACCTATAAATCTAGCCCTGCACGTATTTGATAGAACTTAGAGAATAATCTCTGTACAAAACAATTACATAAAATACACACATACAAACTAGCCAAAAGCCTCGTATTCAAGCAATAAGAAAGTTTGCTGGATTCGGGAAGCACAGGAACTTTCGTCGCGGAAATGCATAATAGGAGAGCTCATGTCCAGCACAGCAGGGGACGTCTTTAATCTGTTTTTAATGTTAATTTTGATTGTGATATTGATTTTAATTTTGACTTTAATTCTGATTTTAATTTTGATTTTAATTATGTTTTTGATTTTAATTTGTATTTTAATTTTAGATTTTAATGGTGCATTGGATTTAAATGTTTAATAATGTAATGGAATGTGATTTAATTTTTAATGCAATCTATGTAATAATTATGTAAACTGAATTATATGGGTTAATGTCTGATATAAACGATTAATAATAAAATAATCTAAACGATAATGTTATAACATTCTTATTCCATGCCTCTTCAACAGATCCAAAAATGACTCCATTCATAAATATTCCCACGTTACGGCAAGTAGAACGGTTCATATAAAAAGTTAAGTAAAAAAAGTTAACAATTCGATGGTTATCTCTTTACATCTGTAAGGTCACTCTCTCAGTAGTCAACGGGTATTTTAAACGGAAGTTTTAAATTACTGCCAGTAATGTAGGCAAGAAATTTGATAGAGAAAATGATTAAAATCAATTGCCAATGTTTTGCAAAGAAGTCCTAATGATTTTTTTCATGTAGGTAGGTATGAAAGTTGAATCACGTTATTATAACTCGTACAAAGGTAGGTTAAAATACATACGAAAATTAACTGTAATCATATTTATTTATTTAATACTTTAAGCACACAAAGGTACAGAGGCGGACTTAATGCCTTAGGCATATGGTAAATGGTATACCTATGGCTCTGGTGCAAAAGATCAGTGGTGGCCCAGTACAATCGGCCGCGACTTACGAGTTGTTGGTTCGAACACTTCGAACCCAGGCAGACACTTTACTTTGTGTAAATTATTTCATCACCACTGCTCACAAAACGGTGAAGGAAAACATCGTGAGGAAACAGGCATGTCTTAGAACCAAAAAATTGAAGACATCTGACATACACTTACTGAGCTTACCAGCCCTTACTGAGACCGCATGGTTGATAACGGCTCACTCCTTCTCACAGAGAGGCTTGTGTCCTAGCAGTGGGAACATTATAGGCTGATTATGCTATATGGCTCTGATCCGCTACCTTCTACCGCAACTCCCAGTTCTGCCTACCGCATAAGATCAAATAGCGCAATATAAATATTAATAACATAATAAACAGTAACAGCAGATGTGCCGACGGATGAGACATCATAGTTAGAATTCTTGTTAAACCGATCATAAGAAAAACACAACATATAAATAGAGATGGCGTAAAATTCTCACATACATAAAATTCAATATACAACTACGTTTTTTTACAACAGCCTTCCTTACAAACGATTATCACCTCTGACAGTGTGATATAGAATTCAATTTCACTTGTGACGCCTCGGATTTATGACGTTTTTTGAACGAATGCTCTCGCGCAGGTGAGTCGTGCAAAAACGCAATGAGATCACCATCGCCGTGTCATTTAGACGTGACATGTACCTCTGAAAGGCTTTAATGCAAGAAACGTACAGAAGTACAACAGAATATGACGTCGCTTTATCTGGGTGCAGTTTTTTTTTTAAATATTCATCACGAGTGGAGTGCAACAGACAGCTGTGCTGCTGGGTAGTTTGTTCCGCCACTTCTTCTTCCCAGCTAAAGGAAGTGGTGAAAGACGGGCATTTTTGGGGGACTGTCTTATGTAACTTTGACGTTCGAAAAGTGCTGATTCTCAGCCTAGTTTGAATAAATGACTTTTGATTTGATTTTGAGTGGCGATCAGCCCTGATTTAATCTGGATAAGTGGCCAATATTTTCGAAATTTCAAAACAACTCAATTCCAACTCGCCAAACCTCATGCTGTCTCGATCACTTTAGGGTGTATTTTAGCTTATAAGGTCACAAAGCCTTTTATTAACGACAGGTGTAGCACAAATACTGCCCAGGCTTGGCGGAGAAACAATCTTAGCAAGGCAGCTAGCAGGAGCTGGATAAATTAGCTAAGGATCGAATGAAATGGCGTTAATTAGAGAGGCCTATGTGGACTGCTGTCTTCTTCTTCTTTTCATGTCGATGGATTTGTATTAAAGGAGTTGAGCCCAGTAGGTGGCACGTTAATCACGGCGTCCGCGTCAGTTATATTTGTTTGGTCCTCCGAAGTGCAGGTGTACGGACACTCCAACAGAGAACATGGTTTTGTCAGGAGCACTGCACTTGCACTGGGTATCAGTAGGATCTATAATCCCACATTTTGCTAGATTTTGCTATTAAACTGCTTCGTTGGTCGCCGCAAGCGCTACTGCTGAGCATGAAGTCCTGGGTTCATGTACCGGGTCGCGCAAAAGTGTTATTGGATTTCGCATCTGGAATTTCTCAGTAGCAGCCCGGAGTCTGGATTTGTGCCCGATTGATGGCAATAGGCTCGCCCCTATTACATGGGACTTGAACATAACTGGCGAAATGTGGGTGTACTATAGGTACACCTCTGCCTAATTATGTGATGTTATTTATGTATGTAAGCTAGATTATGTTTTCAGCGGTTGATAATGATAACTTAGGGATCCACATTAAAGGGGTGGTATATTTTATAGGACCACAAGCCCCTGGCTCTATTGATTTTTTCTCCTAGTTCAGTTTTGATCGAAGCTAACCTGCTACCATTAGCCTGTCCTTTGGCAGTAATGTCACAAGTACGTGACGCATTCAGATCTAAGTCTTAAATCACGATCCACGGCCGCGATACGCTATGATGACAGATACTGAGGATTGAAGGCTGAATGAGCTGTTCCAGGGGAAATATTGCTGGTATGAAATCATTGGGAAGATTGTAAGAGATGATAGTGAAAGCTTGTTTCAATGGGTTCTATGAGAATTCTAAGTTCTGTTTGATTATTGAAGGCCAGGTCTTGAGATAGTTCTAGAGACAGGACTACATACATTTTATATTTATACTAGCGACCCGCCCTGCTTCGCTCAGTTTTATCAACTTAACAAGACACCGAGATTTCGTTATCTATACTAATGTTATTCTGTACTAGCTGCTGCCCGCGGCTTCACCCGCGTGGCTTTTTCTAAAATAACTTTACTCCTTATTACATCAGCTATCTACCAGTCAAAATCTGTCCAGCCGTTTCAGAGATTAGCCGGAACAAACAGACAGACAGAAAAAAAGTTATTTTGGTATATGTAACTTGTATACATCCATATGCATTTAGTAAAAAGCGGTTATTTTAATATTACAAACAGCCACTCCAAGTTTATTTATATGTATAGATGTATATATTAAATTAGTCAATCAAAACACGGGTAAAATCGAAAGATGATGCGCGATTATCTCTGGAACTGCCTGTCGGATTTGAAAGATTATTTTTGCATTTAATAGCCCAATTCTTGAGAAAGGTTAAAAGCTATTTAAAATCATCTACGACCCTTGGGAGCCGAGCAAAAAGAAAAAAAGTCGGAAAGATCGCTAAGTGAAAATGAAGTAGCGGGCGGTCGATGGGATGCGACGCGGTGGGTGGGGGGCTGAAAGAATTCGCTGGCCGAAGCTAGTTTAATATTAAGGTATTCGTCCTTCTTCTACACCTTCTGGAATAAATCCTCTAAATGATGTGGAAAACCACATAAATATCCGTTGTGTAGTTTAGAAGAACTAAGCGGTCACAGAAACAGGCACGAAAAGCTTGTTTTATACTTAATATGTTATAAATGAAGAACGATCAGTGGTTCTCTGGTAACGGACGCTACTTACGAGTTGTAGGTCGTAGGTTCGAACCCTGACAGGCGCTTTATATTGTGTTAATTATTTCATAACCACTGCTTTTAAAACGGTGAAAGAAAACATAACATCGTGAGAAAACCGGCATGTCCTAATAGAACCAAAAATTCGGAGTCGTGACACACATATACCACTCCGCACTGGGCCCGCGTGGTAGATTGCGGCCCACTCCCTCTCACAGAGAGTAGGCCTGTGTCCCAGCAGTGGAACATAATAGGCTGATTTTATAAATAAAGAAGAAAGCATAAAAAATTAGGTGCTTATGGAGGAAATTCTACGAGTTTCTCCACAAAAACTTTCTTTCCTATACATTTCCAAGATAGCGTTTCCACCGCCTGGGTTTAAAATCTAACTCCTCACGCCAATAACTTGCCGTAAACGACCCTGGCCTAAAGCAATATTCCAATATCAGAAACCATACTTTTAACTAATCTCACAGCGAATAATTTAAGAATATAAAACGACATACCGATAGTCCATCGTTTGAATAAACTTTGATAATAATACGGTTGCCAAGAACCTACTGTAATGGGATCAAAACGGCAGTATAGCTGGTCGTATAATAGGCTCGGAACATTGACATATCTTTAGCGACATCAGTTGTAAACTGGCGACGGACTTCTTGGGGGTAAACATTATTCTTTTGGATTGTGGTTTAAGGCATGAACGGAGAGCGGAATATTCTGGGGCCAACACTGCTCAAATTCATTAGAATGATGTTGATAGTGTGTCGGTAGAATTGTTTATACATATCATATGCTTGCCTGTTAGTTATTAAATATCACTTTCCAGCTTGACTCCTACCGAAAGGACTCTCCAGCTACTAGCAAAAGACAGAATTGTGAAGAAAAGGGAGAGGGAGGTTTTTGCCCAACAGTGGGACAATACAAGCTAGTTAGATTAGACTTTCCATTGGACAGCTGTGATTCAACTGCTAATCCTAACTAACTTTATAAATGTGAAAGTGAGTTTGTATGTTTGTTTGTGACGCTTTCACGCTAAAACAGCTGAACGGATTTGAATGAAACTTGGCTCATGGGTAGACCATAACCTGGATTAGGACATAGAATACTTTTATCCGGATATTCCCATGGGATCGAGACTTATGCGTGTCAAACCGCGAGGCGCAGCTAGTTGTACTTATAAAAACATGACAAATAGTAAACAACATAATGTTATATAATAGGTGTCATGTGAATAGATCGCGCTAGAAACACCACCCTCCGCTCCATAACATAAGTAGCGGATGTTGAAACGAAAAAAATAGCCACGCTAGAATTGGAGTGGGCCTGACTCGTCGCACGAATCCACCCGGAGGCAAAGATCGTCTCACTCAGGACGCCGTTTTTTTTTTTCTGGGTGGGAAATTATCAAATAACTTCTCCCGCTCTGGGCGGAGCGGGAGGGTGTCAGACTCTTAATGACTAAAACCCACCCATGTTCCTTCCTGTTGCCTGTGTTGCGGGGGCCGCGGTGACCCATAAGTACCTTCCCACGACCCCGGCAGGCATCGGCCCTAGTGGACCCCTACATTTGTGCTGAGATCTCTTTGAGGCGCGCGTGGAATACGACGTGCTGTCGACCCGGGCTTGGTCCTTACCGGACGGTGAGCTACCCATTGCTCACCGTCCGCAAGCCCGCGCCTACGGTGGCCATTGTGGGAGACTTCCACTGGCCTTTATGAAAATTTAATCCTAGTTGCTAATTTGCTAATTAGTTGCCTGTGTTGCCAGGGGCCTCGGTAACCCTTTCGGACTTTCCCGCGACATAAAGTTAAAATTCGAGAGGTTTCGAAGGAAAAAGGGGAGGTCTTTGTTCAACTGTTTGACACATATATGTATAGAGAAACAAAAAAAAATGAAAACGCCTGAGTAATTAATTAGGCCACCTTTGTTACTATCTAATCTTACCTAATAACAATCTAGCACATTACAGTGCACAATTGTGCTGAAGCTGAAACTCAAACCTATAAATAAAAATAACTACATACAGTCAGGGAAATTTATTGTGTAGCAGAATGACTACGTTGTACCGTGTTTATAGCCAAATCTGGATCTAAGAGACTGGTCATCTCTTAGCTGCCACAGCTTATTTTTGAATTGTTTTTTTTTTTATTTGTAAATTTTTATTACGGACGCTTTTACGTTTTTCATCTTTCTCACATGTAAAATTTCAAAATGAATGATGTAAACAATATTTTGTAACCATAATACGTTGATTTAAAAGAGTGTCCGTGGAGTTTCTTGCCCGTTCTTCTCCATAGGAACCTACTACGCTTTGGAATGGGCAACTAGCTTCATCTTTCTGACTGACCGACCGACCCCTTGACAATTCAAAAGTGCCTGTAATTGGTTTATTTGAAATAAATGCTTTGAGTTTTTTTGAGAATCATGGATAAAGATTTTTTTCATTGTTTTTGGGTGGCTTACGGCTATCATTACAGAGTAATAATGTGGTGATTCCAGTGGCGTGCAGTGGTTCTCCACAGAGGGTAGGCCATGCATACTGACACCAAAAAAAAAACTAATTCGCGCAACATCACAGCGCGGCTCTACATACAAGAACTCACCACATTATTCAAGGTTAAAAAACGATTTTCTGATGATGCAAACAGAAGAAAGATTCGGCCATCTCAAATATCATAACCAAGTGGGTGGGTGATAATTACAGAACACGTCACTTGCAAGATATCCGAAGTCATGAATTATCATATTTTTGGATTAATTCTCGTAATAACACAACACATAATCTTTACACTACTTTACGTTTCAAAACCAATTACTTATAACTTAATAAGATCTAAAACAGCAAAACATTCAAGATCACATATAAATTACGTGTCACTGTCACATGAAACAAACACTACCAATTAAAATTGTATCACTGTCATACCGTGTTCTTCCACAAAAGGGACTATCATATTTTGCCGGATAACACTGACACACTGGACTGTGTTGCCGAAACTTATTTTCCTAACTTCCCACAAACCAAGCGAAATTTCCCAAATATGAGAAGAAAAATAAAAAATTATGAAGTTTTTAATTACTTTTATAGGGCTTTTGCTATTCCTTACAATTTATAATTTTTTGGAAGGTATAAATTCAACAATACCACCCTTTTTTTTTAATTGTCTCTAGTAGTCTGGTAGTCATGAAGGAAACTTCCCCGCAATTCGGGGAATTGTCCAAAAATTGGGAACCCTGGTCTTCAATATTTTTCATTCATTAAATCTTCACTTTACACACAACCAATGAGGACCAAGCTCCTGCCGCCGGAGTTACGCCCCTAATTTAAACCATTTCACTATTGTGTGCCGTTCATACACACGAAAATATACACGAGTGTGCGTAAATTCATGAACGAAATGTAGGCGAAATGAATCCTTGCCTCGCGTACGTAAGCTCCGTCGAACTGTGAGTCACGTGGCGTCTGCGACAAGTTGCTATAAGAGTTTTAACAGGAGTTTAACTTTTTTTGTAATATTTTGTGTTATTGTATTACATAGTTAAAATAAATGCATTTGGTAGTTGAGTTGGCGTTGTTGGTAGGGTAGGCTAGGCCTAAGGGCTTGTCCAGAAAGGGCGAATCACGCGCGAGTCGAGGGTCTGGCGTTATGCACGCGATTTACGCGCGTATTTTGAATTCGCGCGATGCTTGTGGACGCGATGTATTCGTGCCTAGTATCTCAATAGCGCGCGAATGTATTCGCGCGAAACGTTTCGCGACGAATTCGCTTCTTCTGGACAAGGTCTAATTGCCTCTATGGACGGCACGCCCCTGGGTGATTCATGACAAGCCATTCACAAGCCTCCAGAATATGAGATGAGGTAGTGTTGTGATTCGAATAAGCGGACATTTTTTGGAATTTAATTCGCTCAATAAACTATTTTCCTGACAGTAATATTTAGATTAAATACTTACCTTTCATTTTAAGTGGCTGAAAGTTTACCCATAAACAACAAGAAGATAGTAAATACGTATTTAACTTATACCAAACGTAGAAAGACCAGTCCCTATTAAAACAAACTCTTGGTTTCTGGTATCGGATACTTAATCATAGGTAGCGGTCGATTTGAAGTACCTCGGGGCTTCCGCGAGACAGATGGACAGACTCAGGACAACTGTCTTGTATTTTAAACTAAACGTAAGTATAGGATGTAATAGCCGTGGTCGACATAATATTACTGTTGGTAAATTATAGGACCACCTGCAGGTATATTTTGTTTCGAGTAGATTGGTTTGAAATACTTTAGCGGACAGTATCGTACCTTCCAAATAAATTTTCAAACTAAATAACCAACACGACTATGTAGGTATGTACGAAGATTTCAAAGATACACCGAATGAAAACGGATATGTGCAAGCGCAATCCGTTGAATAATACGTAAATGGAGTGCTCAAAATACTTTATATAACAACAGTGTTTGCATGGAGCGTGTAAAAAAATTGTGATGGCAATCCCTTTATTGCTAACATACGCGTGCGACAAGGCTTTGATGTTAAACCAATTTAGCTGTGATACTAAAAGGGGCGTGCCATCTAACTGGTCAAATAGAGAATTAAATTCTAATGATCGAATTGAATAACGCATAGTTTCAGAAGTGGAATCCTTAGTTTAGTTCGATTTTATTTGTTTGGCACTGACTTGTTGCTTGAAAGTGTGTTACATTCTCATACAGTTACAGTATTTTTATCTCATGAAGCAACGCGGGCCTTACTTGTGTACCAAGTGTCCAAACACGCTGTGAATTCAGTGTGAATAGGTGTGTAAGCGCAGGAGCTCGGTACCGTCCGAGACACGGGCGAGGTCAAAAATGTGTCTGTGCGTGTGAGTGGTATGTGGCGATGCTACTCATCTGTACACATTCGCAGCGTGTTTGTTGACTTCGCGCGCGTCGCTTCGTGAGATAAAAATACTGTATCACGTAACAATATTTTATGGTTTTCGAAGGATGCTTTCATCTGTATATCATTCCATTTACTCAATACTCCATGCTGTTGCCGCGCACTGACGGCATTACGTGGGCTCTGCCCAATAAACATGACCCGTCGTGTCTGCAACGGAAAACGTTTGTTTGTATCTTAATGTACCTAAACCTTTATTTATGTTTCATCTGCCGCAGTTCTTCGATAAAATGTTTATAGATTCAGTGAAAAATAACTGGGTATTTTTAAAAGTAGCATAAAAATCGACAATCGACATACTAAGTATGTGCTTTAAAATAAGTAGGTTGTTGTAACAGATTTTTTTTACAGTTTCGTGTAAACACTTTCAAAAAATTATGGTTACTTTAGAATTCCTTAAAAATCATAAATGTACAGTCAGGAAAATAATGTTGGCAGATTGCCATTTCATACGACTGTCAAACTCAAAACGGTGAAGGAAAACATCGTGAGGAAACTGGCATGTCATAGAACCAAAAATTCGGAGACATGTGACGTCTACCAACCCGCACTGGGCCCGCGTGGTGGATGACAGGCTAGCCTACTCCCTCTCGAAGAGAGGAGGACTGTGTCGCAGCAGTGGGAACTGATTATTCTATAATGATGATTTGAATTTACAAACAATAAAGTAAATTTCCTAAAGAAAGCAATATTTTTGCCTAGTTTTACCACATCACCAGTTAAGGCTCGTGCAGACTGGCGCGACGCGACAACGGTAGGACAATTTCCATGAAGTTTTTCTACCGGTAAAGAAATTGTTCTACCGGTGCGGTGTCGCTTCGCGCCGTCGTGTCACGCCAGTCTGCACGAGCCTTTATTGTATTATGTCTTCTTTCTTTCAACCATTTTGCACCAAAAAGTGCCTTTCTTAATTACGAGTACGTTGCTAAAATGACACTTCATCGACCAGTGTGGTCACCCCGAGTATTCAAAGACTTGGTTAACTCCCTTCTAGATATCTTGAGCTCGTAATCTAAGCGATCTATAGCTCACAGAGCGCGGAAATCGTTGATACTCGTTTCAATAAGTCGGTATGAACATATCAGATGGTATCATGGTCGCAGGAGGAAGCACTAAGTTCTGTCTGTGTGTGCATGCTTGTCTCAGTAACTAATGGCTGAGCTTGCTGATGTAGTTTTGTGACATTTATTTAAATGCGGAATTGAAATATAATATACAATAATAAATAATGTAAAATAATTATTTATTTATTTTATTTATTTTTTAAACTTACACACACTATCTTTACATGATGACTCCAATGCAATAGTGGGTTTGCAACCACACACCAAATACTTGAAACATCAATTTACGTCTAATACTTAAAAAAAAACTAAACTAACAATACAAGAGCAACACTAAACTATTAAAAACACAATCTGTAGTCGTACTACAGAATGTAATGTGTTAAAATAATGTATAATAATGTATATAATATTTTATTATTATATTTTTTTTTGTGTGGCATGGCGTTAAGTCAGTAGGTAAACATAAACATAACATGACGCCTGTAGTCCCGGAAGGGTTAGGCAGAGGTGTGCCTACCTATAGTAGGTAAACATTTTATTTATAAAAGTTATGTTTTTATAAATAAAATGTTTT
Organism: Atethmia centrago; assembly: GCA_905333075.3. Lineage (NCBI taxonomy): Eukaryota > Metazoa > Arthropoda > Insecta > Lepidoptera > Noctuidae > Atethmia > Atethmia centrago. The sequence goes on from HG995384.1 coordinate 24,443,247, forward strand.
ATTTTATTTATTTTTTTTTTACCAGACATTTTTATCATTTAAACGTCTCTTAACTTTAAGCAACGTTTATAAATAAGGGGGTAATAATCTGTACATGTTTTTGTGCTCAGAAAATAAATAAATACAAAATGGGTAATTCTAATATTTTCTAAATATTAAAAAATATATAAAATATATTTCTCTTTTTTTGACTAATGTATGAAATTATTTTGTTTCAGGTTTATCCGTTTTGACAGACGAGACATTAAAAGGTACCTAAATAAAATAATATTTTATTAAAATAACAACGGCCGCAAGTAAATTTGCGGAGTGTGTGGTCCAGGCCTCCAGAGTTTCAAAAAAATAAAGATTATAATCAAAATACTTAACAATAAGATATTGTTAAGTATCGATCTCCTGCAATCGATAATATTATTATACTACATAATATGGGTATCTCTACCTCACAGTTTTAAGAGCAGTTGTGATGAAATAAATTACACAAAGTAATGTATGCCTGCCTAGTTTCGAATCCTACCTACGACACGTAAATCGGAACCGTTACCACGGCCGGGGCCAAAACGGTGAAGGAAAACATCTCGAGAAAACCGGCATGTCCTAGAACCAAAAATTCGAAGACATGTGACATCCATCACGCGACAGCCCTGCTGAGATCACAGAAAAAAGGCACCCAGGAGTTAAAACGTTGCAGGCTGATTATGCACTTCTACTTGATCCGACCCAGCCCGTCCCTTACTGTCCTCCCCCAGCGACGTCCTAAGCCGAGGACCGTACCCCACAAGGGGGGCCCTTACAGTTTAGTCGCTTAGTTTATAAGTCTTATGCCCTTGCTGGAGGCCTTAATTTATTGACCCACAGAAAAGTCCGGTTAAGCAAACGACAACCTCCTAGGTTGACCTGCGAGATGCCTTTAAAAATTATATATATGCCCCTCGACCCCTACCAACTAAAACTAACGTACATACCCTACCCTATATTCTAATTAAATGAGAGTTTTCTGAAATGACATTCACTAGGTGGCAGCACTGAGACGCCTTGTCCGGGCACCTGTCACTAGTGTCAAAGTGTCTACATTTTCTTTAGTTGTGACTGAATGATGAACGAATGAATGAAACGAATGATGAACATCATTTTAATATTTATATTCGGTGTCGAAATAGAAGACCTCTTGTCAAAGTGGCGCCTACTGGAGGCGTGAATTTTTATGAAAAATATGTCAGAGTGTGCCTCTTAGATATAAGGCCACGAGGGACGATGTGTGAGGAAGGATGTCTCAGAGATTTCAGGGCCAATTTAATAAACCTAACTATAATTATTTTTAAGTATTTGACAGCTGTTTAAAAGCCGATGTAGTAGTTGCCAGAGCAAAGCGAGAAGGAAACTTAGGGTTCAGAACCCCTATATTGCAGATAAGTAGTCACGCGGGCACGTTCACAAAACAAACCCGTATGTTTTCAATCTAAGAACTCCAAGCATTCTACCTTGAAGGCCCATACACTATCAATAATGATCATTGCCCCTAGATAGTGTTAAACTAATACTACCCATTCTAATTTCAACCCTATATTAAGTGAATCAACATCGAAATTACATTAAAACAAACTGTAACGAGAAAGTACACAAAACAGATCTAAGACTAAAATAACAGTGTATCTGTTTGTTTCTGGGCTAGAAACCGCTTTTCGACTAGGAAATATGGAGATTGCATTATGTCCGTGATAAAATTTGTTGTTTATTTATTTGAAATTATTTTCATGAGCTTTGGTATCGGTATCTGTACCTACAATCAAAGACCATTTTCGGTCTTTGATTGTACAGATACCGATACCAAAGCTCATGAAAATAATTTGAAAAAGAATGAAGTAAAATGAAAAAGAATGAAAAGGACGGAAAAAAGGAAAATGAAAAAATAAATGAATAATAAAAAATGAATGTTTGAAAATGGCTTAACGAAAACGTTACCTAAGTAATTTTCAAACACATTCTTTTCCACATACTCGTAATGGGCGCATTTCACTTTTTAGAACTGTCATTTACATTCGAAATGTAGTCGAAAAAATAATTAGTTACAATATAAAATTACCTTAAGGTGTTTAACATTTTCATTCCTTGACTGTGCATTTTAAAAGCTCATTTACACGAGTAGAGCTTATCGCACGTTGAAAAGCGAGGATGACCATGCGAGTCCCATAGGTTAAAGTCACATAAAGTGGTCTCGTTATGTATAGATGGTCGCCCATCCACGAACCGACCGCGGCAAGCGTAGCTTAACCTTCGATCGACCCGTGCGACTGTTAATATTTAGCCACGATCCACTCAAAATCAATTAAATATATACCTACGCTACAAATTATTTCTGTATCAAGATACCACTGTTGATGGTAATAACATTGACAAAAGAAGATATTCATAAAAGAAAAAAACAACACAAAAGAGTCGTCTATCGAATTAAAAAGGAACGAATGTGAACGAAATGAATGAGCAAGCGCATCACTAGATTGACGTTTCAATTAAAAATCGTTTATTTGTAAAATTAAAATCACGCATCGTGTCGATATCTTTTGTCGGCACGTCACTAGCCCTTTGTATAGTGCTTTTACAATCTTTTGTGCTTAATTATAGATTAATTCAGTACAAAGAATTCGTTATTTGTTATTTCTATTAGTTTATAATTATTAAAAGCTGAGTTGATTACCTACTGTGAAACTAATGTCGAAGTCAAAGTCAAACCTTTATATTTGTAGAGCATTGTAATGAAATACAAGTTATATGAATAGCCTTTGTTTAAAAAATAGGAACATCTATTCATATTTAATTAATTAATAAGTAGTATAATAAGTAGTAATAGCTTGATACCTATTTTTTTTTTGGGTGGGAAATTATCCAATAACTTCTCCCGCTCTGGGCGGAGCTGGGTGTGTCAGATTCTTACTGACTCCAACCGTGTTCCTTCCGTTGCCTGTATTGCAAGGGGCCTAGCTTGTTACCCACAGAGAGGATTTTGAGATGGGACAGTAAGGGCAGATACTGTTAACTTAACCGTTGTAGCTACAGAAAAACGTTCTTATGAGACCTTCCTTAAGTTTTTAAAGAATTACTAACTGCTTGTAACACAGATCTTGGAAATGCAACAGTCAGCTAGAAAAACGTCAATGCACACGTTTTATTTTTATAATGCCAATCGATGTAGTTTCGTAAAAGTTGCAGTCCAAAATTCACCCTGAATAACTTCTTTCTGCTGTTGTGTTGAACGCAGTTTAAAATATCGTTGAACTGACAGCCGAGTCTGGCGGTCTATTTTGTAAAACATCTCACCGTGAAAACTTAGATGAAGTGAGCTTGAAATGAGTTGCCATTCCACCTGTGCTATTTTGTAAAAACATCTCACTTAGGTGAAGTGAGCTTGAAGTGAGCTGTCAATAGTTTCAATCCCTAGCATTGGATAAGATGATAGTTCACAAAAAACTCTGCAGTGCTGTTCTGTAACCTTCTCACCGTGAAAACTTAAGTGAAGTGAACGTGGAGTGAACTGTCAGTGTCATCCCACCTGATGCTAGGGATGGACCAAGCATTACATTTACAATCATAATCGAAATTTTAATTATTGTTTATGCTAATTCTATTGATCATAATCAGTTAACTGATTAAATAAACGCAATCCCATGACCCCAATCGCGATGTGTTTTGAAGAAGCGATAGTGGATTGAGTCGAGTAAAGACTGTGCGACGTTATTCAGCATTTGTTATTAACCAAAATGTATTCAATAAAGAAGAGATAACCGAGTGTGTCAAGTGATGGAGTGCTAAAAGTGTGCCTGGCTGACGGACCATAGAATTTCTCCCCTCAAAAACTATGTGATGAAACCTAACTAAGTGATGTGTGTGTCTGTGTACATTTAAAGTCATTTGAATAAAAAACGTGCGGATTAATTAATAAGTACCTTTCTAATATTTTATTTTAGGTAGGTAAATTTATAGCGACCTACGCGTTGCCAATAATAAAATAATGTTCATAAAATCACCGTCATCAATACTATAATAAAATTCAACAGTTCAACTGACACTCGCGCAGCGCGCGCACCGACCGGCGGCGGGCGGCTCACTTCATCCAGCCCAAGTGAAGTGGTGTTGCTATGGCAACGAGAATCGAGTGAAGTGATAAGATCACGACACTTGCGCGTCGCGCTTACCAACTCAATTCACCTAGCCGATTCACTTCGGCGCGTGTGGTTACTATGGTTACGAGAATCGAGTGAAGTGATAAGATCACGCCGCGCTTGCGCGTGACGCGCTTTTATTAATATCATGTTGAGTTTTTTTATTAATTTGCCGTTTTTTATTTTTAAATGTGCAACAACAAACATTTGGTTTTACCACCTTTATATCAAAATCCAAAACGGCGGCTACAAACATTTTTCATCATGAGTGTCGTTTTCATGGTTTTCGGGGGTGTTACAGCCGATACTGAGGTCAAATCTAAAAAGAAGATAGCGGCTGCGGAAATTTTCAGATATTTCATCATGGGTGTCGTTATCGTGTTTTTGGGGGTGTTAAAGCCGATAGTGAGGCCAAATCTAAAAAGCAAGATGGCGGCTGCAAAAATATTCAGATTTTTCATTATGGGCATCGTTTTCATGGTTTTCGGGGGTGTTAAAGCCGATAGTGAGTTCAAATCTAAAAAGCAAGATGGCGGCTGCGAAAATGTTCAAATTTTTCATCATAGGTGTCGTTTTCATGGTTTTCGGGGGTGTTAAAGCCGATAGTGAGGTCAAATCTAAAAAGCAAGATGACGGCTGCGAAAATTACCAAACCTTTTGCGGAAAAAAACAAAATTGAGTTTCTGACTGAATTTCTGTTTTGCTATTTTATTTTAAAAAACCCTAAATAGTTTCAACACATAAATACTAGTTTTGAAATAATATAAAATGATCAATAAAAATAGCATAAAAATATGATTAAAATCTCGATTATGATTATAAATGTAATGCTTGATCACTCCCTAGCATCAGTGGGATGACACTGACAGCTCACTCCACGCGAGTTTTCTCGGTGAGATTTTTACTGAATCGATATGCACTTCACCTACGTTATCACGGTAAGGATTTTTTGTGTTTTTTTTTGTGACTGTAGTCAATGTGAATTTATATTAGCTACGTCTTGGCTGCTGATTTTTTTCCCAATAGTACCCAAAACTAATGGCAACTATTATTTAGTTAGTTGATCTATTTAATATTGAACGGAATAGTTTATCCGTTCCCACGCGTTCAAACGACCTTGTGATTAACTAAGAGAATATTCGTTGAAAGGCGGAAGCGACAGCGATTTTTCACTTATTGGTAAGCCAGGAAGATTAAGTCAAAACGACAGTAACATAACCTTGATAGACTACGTCAAAGCGACAGTATCAAAAAATCGGATACTTTGATCTTTCTAAGTAACAGCATCCCACCCTCATCGCAGTCTATTTGGGATCAGCCCAACATGTCTTCCTCTTTCATAGCCACCCCTTTTGTAGCCATTTCATCTTTCACACTTTTCTTTTGTTGGTACAGTGGCGTGTGCTAGCTGACATATGGCAAATAATTTAATGTTTTGTGTAATGTAAGTTATTTTGCATACTATTGTATAGAATCAAGTTTTTCTAACTGAACAGACAGGTGTGCTGCTAGGGAGTTTGTTGCTCCACTTTTTCTTCCCAGCTAAATCACTAGGAATTGGTGAACGGCGGTCGTTTTTGGGGGACTGTCTTATGTAATTTTAACGTTCTAAAAGTGCTGATTCTCAGCCTAGTTTGAATAAATGACAGTTGTTTTTTTTGTCACATTCCAGCCAATGTTTGCTTTTGCTGGACTGACTCTAAAAAGCCCACCTTCTTCTGCCTCATTACTTGCTGTCAGCTCAAATGTCTTTCTTTACCTTTCTCCTATCATCATTCCATTCATCTTTTTTTCTCGTCTCTTTCCTATCCCCTCCACCATTTATATTTATGACCCCCTCAGACACATCACATCCGTTATACAAAAATACAACAAAAAATTGCAAAACTAGAAAAGCACAGCCCTAACACACAGTAATAATAAGTAAAACACTTATCTTCACATAAATAAACTTGGTAACTTATAACCAATCACGAGATTGGTAATTAAAAAGTAAATAGCACCTGGCTTCGCGCGTGGTCACGACCGACATTGCTTGAATGCTTGCCCGCTGTCGCTTATCGCTACATCTTTGTAATGTGACAGCTGCTTTACTAACATCCGGGTTTCTGTTTGATATTGCAAATAATGCTGCTTAGAGATGTAGATTTCATAGAGTGGTTAATGATTAATCTTTTTTTATTTAAAAAGTCCTTCACCGTTTTGAACATCTCGTGAGGAAACCGGCATGTAGAACCAAAATTTCAAAGAAAGGAACAATAACATTTTATTTAGGACACGCACAAGAAATACAAAAAGTAAAAAAGAGCATTTAAAACTAACAAAATTTACATATTTGTTCGATTAAAAACAAAAAAAAAACAACAAAGAAAATAAATAAAAACGACTTGTGCGACGCCAAAAAGGCTCCTATCTCAGCATAATGCTGCGATATTTAAAATTATTTTTTACCCATTTTACCCCAGCGCTGGTATTCTGATAGGGCCCACTGTGAAGACATGTGAAATCTACCAACCCGCACTGGGCCCGCGTGGTGGATTACGGCCCACTCCCTCTCACAGAGAGGAGGCCTGTGTCCCAGCAGTGGAAACATTATAGGCTGATTAGGACTTATTTAAAAAGTCTACAAAAATATATGTTGAGTAGGTAATACTTTAATAGTGGAAAAACTGACTGCCTCATGGGTCATGTGGTCGCAAGCGTTTTGCTGTGCATGAGGTCCTTTCGAATCCCAGGCCGGGCAAAGTGTTATTGGAGTTTTCCATCAGGAATTTCTCAGTAGCAGCCTTGTCTGCGTTTGTGCTTGGTTAATAACATTAGCAATAGTCTCGCTCCCTATTACATAGGACTTAAATATAACTGGCGAAATGTGGGTGTACTGTTAGGTACACATCTGCCCAACCCTTCAGGGATTACAGAAATTATGTTATGTTATGGATTGAAAACAAAATATCTTGTCCTTTACACCCTAACACCTGCACCCAGGAAACAAGAGGGGTTGATGAACGCTGCCGAAAGCGCCTTTCGTGTGACGGAATATTGGGCTGATAAAATATGAAATGTGCCATCAAAACTATAGAAGAAGATCTCGCCGTATTCCTTCAAGTGACAGGCAGAGATTTACCTACATTACACCCACGTATGGGGTCGAACCAAGAGCCAATTTTCTGGTTGGGTCCCAATGAGACTGCCCATACCAGAGATTAAACTCAAGAGGCTCCACGCTCAGCAATCACGTGTAACAACTAGATTACTAAGCCAACGAAGCATTCATGAATGTTTGAAAAATCCCTAGCCTCAGGCGAGAATCGAACCGAAACAAATGCGTAAAAATTACATTCTGTATTTATTATGTATATTAGGATTTATCTCAGCCCAAAAAAAAGTAGGTATCTAATAAATCGTTCCTCCATCGACACTTAGGTTCAAGCTCGTAAACTTTCGTCTCATAATAGTAGCGGGTTCGGTTCCGACCTAATTCCGCTACAATCAACCGCTCTACACTTATCGAAACTTTTCATTATCAACCTTAACACCGGTAGTTATGGTTGGAATTAGGATAAAGCGTGATTAAAAATAGTCTGCAATCTATGTTGCAGTTTGTACAATGTACAATGTGAACGGGAGCGACGAGGGTTGTCACGACATAGGAATATTAGTTTTTTCCTAATCACGCTTGTAGATATTCTCCAAAGGGATAGGCCCACATTTCGCCAGTTATACTTAAGTAATCTGTAATCTGGGCAGAACATATTGCTAATTGAGAGGAGGGGTGGCCCAGAGGTAACGGCTGCGAATTACGAGTTGTAGGTCGTTGGTTCGATCCCGGACAGGCGCTTAACTTTGTGTAAATTATTTCATCACCACTGCTCTCAAAACGGTGAAGGAAAACATCGTGAGAAAACCGGCATGTCGTAGAACCAAAAATTCGAAGACATGTGACATTTACCAACCCGCACTGGGCCCGCGTGGTGGATTACGGCCTCACAGAGAGGAGGCCTGTGTCCCAGCAGTGGGAACATTATAGGCTGATTATGTTATATTGCTAATTTCCCAACAACAAACACAAGTGTGTAGTCTTGACTAGTGCTGAGAATATCTATAACGAAAACCTAATAACACCTGATTTACCCGACCTGGGATTCGAACTCAGAATCCCAAGCTCAGCCGACGCATGGGCGACCATCGTGTGGTAATTTCCTCACGTTCGGTTAAGTAAGTGCTTTTGGGTTTTCCATTACGAGTTAAACTCAGTAGCAGTAGTAAATAGAGTCAGCACATTAATTGAGTAACTTATCTAGTTTTAATTACAATCCGAAGGATTTTGACAGTTCAACATACAGCGACATTAACGCTGTTGAGAGCAGACGAATTTTTTAAACATAAATGAAAGTACTTAATTTATTAGCAAAAGGATATTGCTAATAAATTAAGTACTTTCATTTATGTTTAAAAAATTCGTCTGCTCTCAACAGCGTTAATGTCGCTGTATGTTGAACTGTCAAAAAGAAAAGCAGTATCTTTGTAAACGCTCGTGCCGACTGGCGCGATATCACGGGTGCGACAGGCATCGCGATATTTTCCATTAAGTTTTCATAGTTCTACTAGTGTCGCATCGCGCCTGTCTGCGTGAGCCTTAAGAGTGTTCGAGGATTACATACATACATACATTAACTCACGCCTTCTTCCCATTGGGGTAGGCAGAAACTATAGAACGCCACCTGCTCCGCTCCTTACATCCTCTTTTTGCTTCGTTTACGTTCATACATCTGGTCATACACGCACGCCGGTTGCGAGTACTACGCACCTGACCTTACTGAAGAACATCACCAATGAGGTACACTATATGTCTTTCTGGGGCGTCCCCTCCCGGCGTTTCCACTTACATCTATATCTATCATCTTGTAAATACCTTTTGTTAGTTGCCTTTCATTCATCCTCTCAACATGACCAAACCATCTAAGCATCGGGGATTACAGTCGTGATATTATGTGTTATGTAATTTCGCGCAAGTATCCTCTTACTGAGGACATCCATGAGCATTACCACATGACAAAAAAGCGGTACCCAAGAACTACACAGATAAATTGGCAACCCTAGATAGTCCGCAGCCGCGGGGCAGTTTATCATTTCGGCCCGTTATCTTAGTAACTGCAATCCACTTGGCCGCTTCACTTGTCTAAGAGTCGCAGGTGGCCAGGCCCTTCGGTTTTACGCCGGGGTCAATGACCAGCCGCTACTTAAGATCTGTATCCGATTCATCAGTTGCTAAATTTGATGTTATATTATAATTCTTTAATTAAAGCAGCGTTTTTGCATGAATCTCCTATTAAACGCTATGCTATCGGTGACATCTGGCGTCAGCGTAAACTTCATAAGGCTGATTTCTCAATCGCTAAATACATTTTATCTGAGGAATAAATATGACGTTTGGACAATAACAAAAAATAGCACTTTAAAGCTTAATAGTACGCAAACGGATCCCTGAATCGAAAAGTGGTGTTTACAGACCCGCAATATTTTTGAACGCCCTATCAAACGATACCCCACACCATTGGATAGACTTTGTCTATTTTAACACTTTGTCGGCGTGATTAATATAGTTACGCACAAAATAAAGAAATAAAGATAGCATGCATGATATTTCTTATGTATTTAGCTATAGAAATTCAGACAAAATGTAAGAATTGTTATTGAATAAATTAATTGAATATACCCATGCCAAATTACAGCTTTCTAGTACTAAGCGTCTCTGAGCTAAAGCCGACAGACAGACAGACAGAAGGACATGGTGACACTAAAAGAGACTACGGAACTCTAAAAAGACCGAAATTGTAGTTTTATTACACAAAAAAAAGTATCTAAATGTTCTATTGCACTTTGTATAATTATATATACATATGCGGTCCATTTCCAGCTTTCTATTTCTTCATAATAAGATATGTTTATAATGAAGAATGTCTCGTGAAATTCTTCAAGGGTACAAGGCATTACGTGGGAATCAATAAACCTTGCCCTCCTTCTCCCTCTTGATAACCGTACACTGATGAAAGGTTTCTCTAATTATCGGAAAGTACACGGAACTGTATAAGTAATACCAGCCTAGACTTTACGCGGGCTGCATTCTAGGCTTATTATTGCACAAGCCACACCTAGTTTTCAATAAGTACGTTGCAAGTCAAATGCCAGTTGAACAATTGAACTAAAACAATCATAATGAAAAATATATAGATTTAATCACATTAGCTTTGAAACTACTCAACGGATTTTGGTTTTGGCACTCTCATTTAGATAATTTCTCGAGAAAGGTTCAGTACTAAGATTCATTGATATTTATTCGCCCTAACGAAGCTGGGGTCTGACGTTAATTAGATACAATACGCTGGTAATCCAGACCTCCATAGGCGGCGGAAACCACTGATCTTCAAGTGTCCCCGAAGGGTTAGGCAGTACACCCACATTTCGCCAGTTATGTCAAGTCTTATGCAATAGGGGCGAGCCTATTCCATCAACCGGGCACAAATCCAGACTCCGGACTGCTACTGAGAAATTCCTAGTATGGAAAATCCCAGTAACACTTTGCCCGACCTGGGAGTCGAACCCGAGACCTCATGGCTCCTCACGAAGAGATGATTTCGACCTAACCAAACGAAAAAAAAATCTTCCAATATTCAATACATCAATATTAATGCATTCTAAAACTGTCCGACTATTTGTCACTTGTTACCTCCTGAATTAATGCACCGATTTCAAAGAGACTATGCACAGAGCTTAAACATGACCCGGAAAAGGATGTAATTGTTATCAGAGTACATGAATAACTTCATTCCTAGTATGCGAGCGAAATCGCAAGCTTCAAATAGTTATTTACAACTTTACCACAAATTCCTTTCGGTTTAATTTCAACAAGAGACATTGAGAGTCGCTTGAGTAGTTGATCGTCGATACAATAGTGATAGCAAGCTACATGGTTCCCAATTAAACCTTAGGAATAGAACACACCTGCGTTAATAGCTTATTTCAACGGTCGACTACCACCCAGGAGAGCACTTACGATCTATGCTTTACATAAAACACTCACGCCTTCTTTGGGGGTAGGCAGAAACTATAGAATGCCTCCTGCTACGCTCCTTACATACTCCTTTTGCTTCGTTTACGTTCATACATCAGGTCATACACGCACGCCGGTTGCGAGTACTACGCACCTGACCTTTTTAAAAAGAATAAATGTGTGTCTTCGAGATATGTCTTCCTGCGGCGTCCCCTCCCGGCGTTTCCACTCACATCTGCCTTGTAAATACCTTTTGTTAGTCGCCATTTAAAACAATATAACATCAATATCACGGCTGAACCTTCCTACGTTCCGCCTAGATTTCGCCAGTTATACAAGCTGTTGTTTTGAACCTGCAAAACATTTCAGGAGGTTGTTATGAAACTCGTAAATAATCGTATAACAATACGATACCAAGTCAATAATCAATAATACTTTTTTTTTTTGTTGATTCGGGTCGAGAATCACTAACATAATTACCTCCTAAAATGTTTTGCAGGTCCAAAACAACACCTTGTATGTACCTACGACCCAGGGCATGCTTATTGCCACCAACCGAGCACAAGTTACAAATGCGGGCTGCTACTGAAAACTTCCATAAATGGAGAACCCAATAACACTGGGGATTGACACATGGTACCCGTGCTCAGGAGTCGACCTTGTGAACATTAGACTAAAGGCTCGTGCAGACTGGCGCGATATCGCGGGCGCGACAGGCAGCGCGACGCTTTCCATGAAGCTTTCATAAATATTGTGCTACTAGTGTCGCGTCGCTCCTATCTGCGGGACCAATTACTTACTGCGGGGTAAATGCGTGACACACAATGCCAATACCTGGTATTTAGACATTTCAACAACATTCATTGCGACATTAACGTTGTTGAGTAGACGAATTTTATATACATATGAAGCAATGGATTGCGGGGCTTGTGGCTAAATAATAACACCGGCACGGGTCGATCGATCTGCTTAAGACGCTGACAACACCTAAACCGCGGTCACTGTCAGACTGCATAGAAAAGAAAGAGAAGTGCGATGGCACAACGCTTGTAATTTATTGCAAAATATGAAGCAATTATCTATTTACTCAAAATTGAGTTGAGTAATCGAAAATAAAAAACAACCAAGTTCTGCATTCAAATAAGACGTTCTTGTTATTAATTAAATACGTAACGTATGTTGATATTTAATACAGATATTTTTGATTGGAACTCAAGGTAAGAGGTTAGTTTAACGTTAGTTTGTATCGAGATTTTTTTTTTCACAACGTGTTTTGGTAACAACCAAGTTCTGATAAATATGTTCAAAATTAACATATATTTTTTTCGCTACCACAAACTATACAGAATTGGCAATTTTTTTTCTTAAGACAAGCCTTTTTTGGTCATTTGCCTCTTGTCAGCCCCTTAAGCTACGCTTGCCGCGGTTAGTCCGTGGACGGGTGACCATCTTTACATAACAAGACCCCTCCGTGCCTCGGAAAGCACGTTAAGCCGTTGGGCCCGGCTGTCATTTGTAGATCTTTAACAGTCGTTACGGGTAGTCAGAAGCCCGAAAGTCTGACAACCAGTCTTACCAAGGGGTTTTGTGTTACCCAGTAACTGGGTTGTGGAGGTCAGATAGGCAGTCACTCCATGTAAAATACTGGTATTCAGCTGCATCCGGCAAGACTAGAAGCCGACCCCAACAAGTTCGGAAAAGCTAGGCAGATGATGATGAAGCAATGGATTAGCAATTTCCTACAAAATCGTTTGAATTGTGATTGAGAGGCAATTGGGGGGCCGGTCTCACATTAAACAAGGCTTCAATCCAACGAACGAAAGCTTTGTTTCGCAAGCATAACCTTAGGCCAGTACAATAAGGGCGTGGCCAAACAAAACAGTTAAATTCGGACTCGACCAGTAATAATCTTAGAATGTCATTAGATTATGCTTTAAGAATGCGTTTACATTTGGCGGGCAGTATGCATGGCTTTACCATGCATACTTCCCGAATATTTTATAAGTTAATGGCGTGTATAATGAGATAAACAATATTTTCAATTTAGAAGATTAGAGAAAAGAATCGAGACAACCCGAATGGACATGTTAAAATCTTATATTAATACAAAATACGCCTTTTATTGGTTCTGTTACTGTAAGTGCGCTTAGAGTCGCGTGACATCTCACTTTGGTAATAAACAACTGAGCAGCGATAGAAATTAACCTCAGAATTTAAAAAAGCTAAATATTGAAATATGTATTCGAATAATTATTAATTACTAGTGGTCACCCACTGGTCGAAAATCGACACTCTACTTACAATCTATATAGTAACTATTATTCCACGCTATTATAAGGTACTTACTTATTCCATGCTCAAGCCGTCACTTCCTGTCTCCACACTTCCGTCCGAAAGATGTTACAAAAAAATTGTTTTCTTAGAATATTGAACACAAGAGCAATTTCCAGACTTCATGCACCGGGCTAGGCTTATCCCGCAGGAAGGACATGTGCCATGTGATGTCAAAGAAAATTCAATATGGCTGACGCCATAATGTGGAATACCTTTGCATGAATACTTCATTTCATCCTCGCTAAGCACCAAAACAAACGGCAAAATCTCTAGACTAGAATTAATTGCCTTTCTCACATTTCTGGCAAAATATTCTCTGGGAGGGTAATTTCTACTGTATTCAAATACATTCCCTCCATATTAGGTGTTAAACCGTTTGTGTTATTTCGTGTCGTGACTGGCTGAAGTTCCTAAGAGCTGCAAATGCTTGCCACTGCTGGTAAATTAAGATTTTAACAATTGTTTCGACTGTGTGTTGTTGGTATATTGTTGGTGTAAAAGAATTTAGTTTTAATTCCGCAATAACTATGATCCAGGCTTGGATGCAGTATGCAGCACCCTCTCACGCCCGCAAAATTATGCACATGCAGACGATGCGTTTAATGTGATGGTTTCATTATACTGCCATGGATTTCTACAAAGTACGAGTAGCTCCTGATTCTGTACCTTGTGTGTGTCTAGTGGTTCCAAGCGCGACTGCTGACCTCCTGGGTTCGATTCTAAAGTCGGGCAGTGTTATTGATTAGTTATCTTTAGTTTCCCCCTGGTGTTTATGAGATTTGCATGCTTGCAACCTAGTGTAGGGATCCGCTAGGCCCAATGCCTGCAGGGGTCGCGGGAAGTCCGCGAGGGATACCGTGGCCTCTGGCAAAACACAGACAACGGAAGGAAAACGGGTGGGTTTTAGTAAAAAAGAGTCTGACACACCGTCCCGCTCCGTCCAGAGCGGAAGAAGTTATTTGATAATTTCACACCGAAAAAAAAAGGCCTGCAGCCTAATTGCGTAACACACTCACAATGGCTAACTTTCAATATAACAACTCAATGACATTCATTGCTTTATTTACGTCGTCGAGAAGACGAATTTTTCAAACATATTTATAAAGCAATGGATTTTGAATTACCTTCAAAATCCGTCGGAATGTGATTGTAAGTTCTACACAATTTTGGTGCTGATCTACTATAGTAAAAGCACTGTAAAGTTTCCTTAAAGTTTACTACGAATTATTCTTTGGGCCTGCCTTTGCGTGTGTACTTGTGCAATATTCACGAACCTTTTCTGACCGATTCAATACGTACCTGCGACCTGCTACGTTCAAAAACAATGGCCCGTTCAAAGTATGCACGTGGGATGGCTCAAGAATCTACAGTTGCTTATGTGACTAGAGTTACTATTGTGATTAACTCAAAAGAGATACTTAGCAAAAAAATATAATATGAATTTTTGGGCATTTTTTTTAACCTACACCTTTTAAATGACCCTGAGGCCACCTACCATAATTATTACCCGCTATCTGACCCGACAGACGTCCTGTCCAAATTTCGACAATTCATACAAAATTCCCATAGAAAATGCAGTTTCAGTTTTCCCGAATTTTGCCTGCAATTTTCTAAATTTTTCTTTCCTTAAAAACTTGGCAGTCTACTCCCCTAAGTACGAGGTCTGTACTTTCGGCTGAAGTTACAGGCGTTTCCTGCTCCACGTCACTTACGGACATATGCTTAGTTAGGGCCCGAAAAAAAAAATTAATAAAAATGAATGACAACACGATTTGACAGTTGTCCCTTCTCCCGATGTGTAATTGCCCATCCGAAATCTTTTATTTGACACTTCTTTTGACGGATTAACAACTTTCGGACGGGCCCCCGTATCTTGGTTGACGGACTTAGAGAGCAGACTGTTACGAACGTTTTAAAACAAAAAATTGCCGAATCGGTACAGCCGTTCTGCAGTAATGCGCTTATTTTTACTATTTTGAAAATTATCATTTATAGGACAGGGCAAATCCAGGTGACCATGATCACAATATTGACCTAACTATAGAGATTATGGTAGCAGTATGTTTTCCAACAATTCAATATATTTTATTGGTGTATTATCCTAGTGGAAATTAATAGGAATCACTAACATCTTGTAACTTGGCCCGCTTCATTCATTGCGGCAGGAATTCGTGAAATGTTTGCAATGCACCGTTGTGAGCTACTTCCTCACGCAAACCCTGGGACTAGACTAAGACTACCAACATCATTTTATACATTTAATTTTAGTATAGTCTGTTCCAAAAGTATATGATAAAAGCGTAAACAAACCCTGTCCAGGTTAAATTATTACGTAATCAGTCACTATAGGAAATTACTAACACATTCATCTGTATTAAGAAGAAGGTTTCCACTTTATTACCCACCACTTTTTCCAGCAATTATTGTTTGAGTAATCTAAATAAATTGCAATCAACGATGAAATTTGAGGTTATAAAATTAACCTGCATTGCCGAATGAAAAATATTTTTCAGGTATGTAATTTAAAATTAGAATTTCAGGTTTAAGTATTTAAATAATCACATTAAAGCACGAAATTTTTAAGTAGAACAACAAATTACCATCCACAGTTACGTATTCTGATCCATTTGTTTACTTACATTTTTATCAGATACTTTTGGAACAGACTATAATGGCAGTAGAGTAGAGCTTTTCGCGAAAGATGTTGTCCGGAGAAGTAACTATCAATACTAATAACATACATTTCAGCTTTATCTCTGTGATGGCCTATTGCAAATGTCCATATTTTCACATACCATCATGTGGACCGCGTCAGCTAGTTTGTCATCCAATAACCTCAGACCAAATACAAAACGAAGACATAGCGCTGTCAACAGTAATGTGAGTTCAGTTTCGTAAATATGTGTGCACTTAGTAAGGTGTAGTTTCTTTGAAATGGGTTGTAAATGTGTGCGCGTCAGCGTGTTTGCACAGGCGAGGTGTAGTTTTGGCATGGCTTCACTGTATTGTTCGCAGCGCTATGTCTTGGTTTTTTATTTAGTCTGAGCTGCAGGCAGGCACTAATCTGCAAGTCAAAATCTTTTTTGTGCAACAAAAAGTGCTTCTATATTTTTTGTTAATGTTTAATCAGCACAAAGGCTTTTTAATTTCAAAACTGCGCTCAATAGATCGTGGTAATCGATAAAAACTGCAAAAACTACGAGCAATTTAACAGGTAAATAATATCGATATGACTCGATACCTGCAAACGTTGCGTCATTAATCGACTAAGATCGGAATGCTACCATTGTTTTGTGCAATAATTCTAAGTTGCTAACATTTAATTGGATTATAAACTCTATTTCTAGATGGGTATGACCCAAAATTGGTTGTGCTCAAATAAATCGTTCAAGGTCGCCCAAACAGTTCGATTTCGTTTACATTCTGTTTATAGGTAGAACATACTATTTAAGAATTTCCAGATGTTGTTTTTGGTTTTTTACGGCGTCATAACCATAACTCGACTTGTTAAGACGCTGACAACACCTAAACCGCGGTCACTGTCAGATTGCATGGAAAAGATAGAGAAGCGCGATGACTTAACGCTTGTAATTTATTGCAAAATATGAAGCAATTATCTATTTACTCAAAACTGAGTTGAGTAATCGAAAATAAAAAACAACCAAGTTCTGCATTCAAATAATAAGTTCTTCTTATTAATTAAATACGTAACGTATGTTGATATTTAATCCAGATATTTTGCTTTGGAACTCAAGGTTTTAGTTGTATCGAGATTTTTTTTCAAAACGTGTTTATGTAACAACCAAGTTCTGGGAAATGTGTTCAAAATTAACATATATTTTTTCGGCTACCACAAACTATACAGATTTGGCATTTTTTTTTTCTTAGGAGAAACCTATATTGGTCAATTGGGTCTTGTCAGCGCCTTAACTAAAAAAAACCCAGTTAATAAAAGGCCAAGGAAGCCATTATGAATATTTTTTGTTTTCAATTTTAGGTTTTTGTTTTATCTAGGTACTAAGAAAATTCTGTAAGAGAACAATGCAAAAATATAAGTTACACGGTTAGTAGATCAATCTAGCCAAATTAAAAATATTTTTAAAACATACGTAAACTTACTAATATCGATTATAATTATGTCTGTATAAAAATAGCTGACAATATTTCATTTTACATGTGGATTACTGAGATAACAAAAACCAGTTAAATCGTTTGACATCTCATCAAAATTTGGTGTTGATTAGCTTTTCAATAACGGATAAGCCTTTTTTTGATATTGAAAACAGATCCCATGAACTCCAGGCCACCATTTTCTATTCCTAATTTTATGTTTTCTTTGTTCCAGGCCGCCAAAAACAACAAGAAGCGATGAACTAAAACGTTAACAAGTAACAAAATGCGCTGCTGTCGGCAATCATTGGCCTATGCATGACTATAGGCCAAGTATGTGCGAGCACTATTGAACCAGGGAACTCAAAATGGCGCATAAAGTGAAGAACAACCATTACGTGGCGACGCACCGATCTGGCGTGGACTCGCCATCGTCTGGGGGTTATCATCACAGAGCATCGTCGAGGGAAGAGAATGACAGTCACCGGGCACCGTCGGAGAGAACGCTGTCGGAGTACACGGTAAGGGTAAGATCATCAGTATCTATTTCTACCTGTTATTTTGGGCGCCGCAACGCATCGCATTACAAAAACTGGTTCCTTCATAGCTTTCGTACATTTTCTGTGAAGCAACGCACACTACAGGCGGGCTGCACCGCGCTTTTTTGTATGAAAATGGGTTGCGCTGCGGCAAGTTGCGGTTGTAATGTGCGCTTGGCTTTAGAGTGCCGCTATAGGCTCCCGCAGACAGGCGCAACGTGATCCTATTGGAACAATTGAACCGTTTGACCGCCACAGTCATGTATAGCTGACAGAGCAAAATGTGCCCAGCACGCCACGGTCACGACTACATGACAGATTTTAAGGAATAATTCGTAGCTTGGCGCCGAGGGCACGTCTTTGCCTTTTTTGACGTGGCGGTCAAAGGTTACCTTCATGGGAATTGTTCTACCAGAGTCGCATGTGAGCCTTTCTGCGGGAGCCTTAAAACACGCTCCAGGTGTTTTTGTAAATTCTTTCTCAGGTGCTGCAAACACTATCACATTTTTTTTTAATTTAACTATATTCCCTATTCATAATCACCGTGTAGAATAATTACGCGATTAATTGATGATTTTGGCCCGGGTATAAAAAAAGTTGAGAGATGTCGTGGCTACAAAGTTCCTTTCGCTGTAAGTTTATTGCGTAAAGAAAAAAGTAAATAGAGAATGACATTATAATAGCAACATTTACAAATTATTGGCACGAATATCAACGCCGCTTCTCGGGCAGCTCTGTATTAAAAAAAAACTTTTGACACTTGAAACTGACTTTTTTCGGGCATAACGCTTTTTCGTTACGTGACGATTTCTGCCAGTTTAATTGGTACAATTAAACCGGCAGAAATCGTCGCAAGCCGCAACTTCGTTCAACAACTTATAAATGTTGCTGTTATGATGTAATTCACTATGCAGTGATACGTGGAAGACTAGATAAGAGGACTTCATGAAAAAAGAGGTGGCAAGGAAAGTGTTCAGTTCCACTACGATTTCAAAAGTCCGAGACAGAAAATGGTCTGAAATCTGTAATCCTAACTGGATTACAGATTTCAGACCATTTTCTGTAGGTATACTAACTGTAAAATCATCTGGACCCCCAGAAATCGTCAGCCCTTCCTCCTTGCAACCAGTCAGGATTTTACCAGCTACAATCTTCCCCTCTTTGAGGAGTGGCTAGAGAGGCGCCACGGCGTCCTCATCTTCCGCCTGACGCAGGTCCTCACCAGACACGACAGCTTCGGGGGGTTCCTGTGTCGAATAAGGCGGGAGGAAACGCCCGGGTGTCACCTCTGTGTGGATCGCCCGGAGGACACGGTGGAGGTCTGCCGGCTTGGGCAGAGCACCGCCGTGTCCTCGTGGAGGTAATCGGCGGCGGAGATCTCTCGCGTCCGGCCCTCGTCCAGGCCATGGTACGGAGCGAGAGGGCATGGGCAGAGGTGCCCTCCTTCTGCGAAGCAGTAATGCTCTCGAAGGAGGAGGCGGGACGGTTGAGGGAAAGGCAAATTTCGCGACCTCTCGCCCCTCGCCGCCGCAGGAGAAGCCCTGGGCGTCGGGAATCCGGCCAACGTAGGCGCGGGCTTGCGGACGGTGAGCAATGGGTAGTTCCCCGTCCGATAAAGACCAGGCCCGGGTCGACGGCGCGTTGTGTTCCACACGCGCCTCCAAGAGATGTCATCACAAGTGTAGGGGTCCACTAGGGCCTATGCCTGCCGGGGTCGTGGGATAATCCGAAAGGGATACCGAGGCCCCTGGCAACACAGGCAACCGAAGGAACACGGGTGGGTTTTAGTCAGTAAGAGTCTGACACACCCTCCCGCTCCGCCCAGAGCGGGAGAAGTTATTTGATAATTTCCCCAACAAAAATAAAAATAAAGCTACAATCTAGTCTGGTTGTACGTTTTGAACGCTTCGAACGTGTTTATAATCTCACTATTAATGAAATGAAATGATGAAATGAAATGATGAAATGAAATGATGAAATGAAATGATGAAATGAAATGAAATGAAATGATTTTATTTTCTGTAAGTAGGTTTATACAAACACTTTTTTTACACGTCAATCATACTTAGAAAAAAAAACTAGATGAGCTCGGCGTTTCCTATCTGATTAGGTACTCTGAGAAGAAAGGCCGAAACAAACTCAGAGGTCACAGTCTCTTTTAAAGTCCAGACATAATCTTGGTCAGATCATGTGAAGACCATGTAGATCGGTGTCTGAAATGGTCTTTTGAGGAAAAAACCACACAAATACACAGTCAGTGCACGCATTTGTCAGTAATCGTGCAGCTCAACTCAGAACTTAAGGAGCTCAACGATTCGACGAACAATACCAAAGAAAGGACATTTGAGTAGGCCGCATAAATGACTCAAACTGCCAGACTAAGATGAAAACTAAATGAGAGAAATAATAAAAACAATAATCCACATAGTCTTCACATTCACAATAATTTAAAAAAAGAATATAATACTTCAAAAAGTAAATATTAATGTCATAGTGTATAACAAAATCATCAATGTCACGCTTAGTATAAAAATAGATTTAGTATAAAATTAGTTTGTTGCCTGGGGGTACATTGGAGTAGCTTAATTAATCCCAAGCCTTTTTGTCGTCCAAGTAATCTTTAACTTTATAGAAACCTTTTTGACAGAGTTTCTGTTTAATACATGATTTAAATTTATTGAGGCTCAGTTCTTTGACATGGCTTGGGAGTTTGTTGTAAAAACGTATACTTTGGCACTTAAATGAATTACTAATTTTTTGGAGCCTAGTCTTGGGCACAATAAGTAAGTCTTTGTTTCTAGTATTTATGCTATGAATGTCGCTGTGTCTAGAATATAGGTTAATATTCTTTTTGAAATAAATCAGGTTCTCTTATACATATTGAGATGCGACTGTCATTATGTTTATATCCTTAAATGTATCCCTCAGTGAATGCCTACAACTTAGGTTATAAATTGCTCGAATGGCTCGTTTCTGCAGCACAAATATAGCCTGAATGTCGGCTGCATTTCCCCACAGCAAAATGCCGTACGACATTACACTATGGAAATAACTAAAATATACTAATCGAGCTGTTTCTACATCAGTCAAATGACGGATTTTATACACCGCGTAGGCTGCAGAGCTTAGCCGCTTCGACAATTTGGTTATATGTGGGCCCCACTGTAGCTTTGAGTCCAAAGTAATACCTAAGAACACAGTGGTGTCCACAAGATCCAACTCCGCCCCATTTACTAGTACATTGGTTTTTACCTGCTTAACGTTAGGTGTCAGAAATCTAATACATTTGGTCTTTTTCTCGTTTAAAAGTAAATTATTAACACTAAACCAATGTACTATTTTAGAGAGAGCATTATTTACATCGTCAGTAACTGTCTGTTGTCGTTTAAGCTTAAATAAAAGTGATGTGTCATCTGCAAATAACACTATTTCATGACTGTTCTTTATAAGGCAAGGTAGGTCATTAATATATACGAGAAATAAAAAAGGGCCAAGAATTGAGCCCTGCGGAACTCCCATAGTGACAATAGAACCCGGCGATCGCTTACCGTTAACGTCCACTCTTTGGATCCTATTATCCAAATAAGAAATAAGAAGATCCAAGGCAGTGTTTCTAACACCATAGTGATGCAATTTCCTGACCAATGTATCATGAGAAACACAATCGAAAGCCTTAGATAAGTCACAAAAAATACCTAGGGCAACATGTGACTTCTCCCAAGCCTCAAAAATATGTGCAAGAAGTTCCACACCAGCGTCGGTAGTCGATCGACCCTTTGTGAAACCGAATTGTTTACCGTTTAATAATTTATGTTTATTAAAATGTCTTTTCAATTGATCTAGCATCAATTTTTCAAATATTTTACTAAATGTGGGAAGCACAGAAATTGGTCTAAAGTTTGTGGGGTCTGATGTGCTGCCCGATTTAAACAAAGGTATTATTTTACTACTCTTCATTAAGTCAGGAATTACACCACAGTCAATACATTTATTAAAAATAATTGCCAATTCAGGCGCTACAGTGTTAATTATGCATTTTGCAACCTCCACAGAATTTCCCCATAGATCAGCTGTTTTTTTATACTTTATTTTAATTAGCCACTGCTTGTGACGTAACAGCTCCGTTTCGTTTCTATTTATTATTATTATTATTATTGTTATTATTATTAATTAATAGCTGCTGCATGCGGCTTCGCCTGCGTGGCTTTTTCTAAAATAAAATTACTAAGTTACTCCTACAACATCAGTTATATGCCAGTGAAAGTCCTGTCAAAATCTGTTCAGCCGTTCCGGAGATTAGTCGGTACAAACAGACAGACAGACAGACAAACATTTTAAATATTGTTTTTTTTGTATTAAGTACCGTATATACTTTCATATGCATTTAGTATAGAGCTGTAATTTTGACATTAGAAGTGTCTGCTTCAATTTTATTTATTTGTATAGATTATAATTATTATAAAATATTTTATAATATATTGTAAAATATTTTAGTAATAGATTATATTATAATATAAATGAAAATAAATAACATTTCTAAAATAAAGGTCATCAGCACATCAGCTATCTGCCAGTGAAAGTCCCGTCAAAATCGGTCCAGCCGTTTCAGAGACAGCCCGGAACAAACAGACAGACAAAAATTGTAAAAAAAATATTTTGGTATATGTACCGTGTATACATCCATATGCATTTAGTAAAAAGCGGGTTTTTTAATATTATAAACAGACACTCCAATTTTATTTATCTGTATAGATTTGTCTATAGCGACCGACAGTTGCCAACAGTTTACGTAGAAAAAGTAACGCCGGCTTTTCAACCAGTATTTGTTAACACAACAACGTTACCATATATTATGTATAAATAAATACCTAAATAATAAAAAAACGCCCAAAATCATTTTTTTTTTACGCCGTATGTAAAAATACACGTCCACAGTTTATAAATTAAAATGATGGCTCGTCCGAAACATCATGGCAATGTGGCGATGGGGAATGCGAAGCTAATATCGGATTATAAACTATTTTAATAACCGCCGCAAGTTGTAAACTAGTAGCGGCTTCCTGTCAACAAACGAATGAAAATCTTTTTTAACAAGGTACTCGTAAGAGGCCGACAACACCTAAAGCGCGGTCACTGTCGGACTGCATAGACAAGAAAGAGAAGTGCGATGAAGCAATTATCTATTTACAAAAAAGCTATAGATTGTATAAAAAAATAAAACACTATTATGCTAATATGTTGCTTGTAGAATAATCTTACAAAAAATCAGAATGATTGCATGCACTCGTATATTAGTATGGTTTTTAATCGTTAAAAGAATTTTTTAGAGGTATCTTCGTGATTTTTTTCTATGGTATCAAATTAGTTGTATTATGTTTTCAACACACTGGCGCCGATTCCCTTGTTCACAAACAAAACTAAACTTAAGTTCAGTGCATCTTTTTCTTTCTATTTCATTAAGAAAAGGACAGAAAATAAATTTTAGTTTAGTCCTGGCAAATTAATCAGCGCCTGTCACTACTCCATACAAGTTTAGACGTGATTAAAAACTTGGCTACTAAAATTACGTCAATTTACGTCAAGCGCTGATTAATTTGACAGGACTAAACTAAAATTTATCTTCTGTCCTTTTCTTAACGAAATAGAAAGAAAAAGATGCACTGAACTTAAATTTAGTTTAGTTTGTGAACAAGGGAATCGGCACCAATATCTACCTTATATATATCCTGAAGAATATCATATATTTTTTTCTGATTTTGTTTACTGCAGTGGATAATAAACCTTTAGGCATTATAAAACTTACAAAATTTGCGTTTAGGTCCTGTAGTCACCTTAACATAGTTCACGTAACGATAAGAAACCTAAATTGAATTAGAAATCGTTAAACGCCGTTTTTCCTAACTTTAAATAAAGCAAGTGGTTCCTAGACCAAACTCTAACTCTAATACCTACTTAGTTTCAGATTCTCTATCTCAAAGGATCACCCTGAATCGTGACAACAAAAAAATCGAGGAAATTTTTCGTCATAAAGATTATGCGAGTCAAATCGCGGGTTCCAAATAGTTATATTTTAAACAAGTTGTTTGACAATGGTGCCGACTCCCTTGTTCACAAACTAAACTAAATTTAAGTTCAGTGCATCTTTTTCTTTCTATTTCATTAAGAAAAGGACAGAAGATAAATGTTAGTTAAGTACTGTCAAATTAATCAGCGCTTGACGTGAATTGACGTAATTTTAATAGTAGACAAGTTTTTAATCACGTCTAAACTTGTATGGAGTAGTGACAGGCGCTGATTAATTAGACACGACTAAACTAAAATTTATCTTCTGTCCTCTTCTTAACGAAATACAAAGAAAAAGATGCAATGAACTTAAATTTAGTTTAGTTTGTGAACAAGGGAATCGGTACTAATATAATGCTATTCATATCGCTAAAACGCGTATATTTTTTAACTTGCGCTAAATATTCCTACCGGCAAAACCAAAACCTTGAACTACTTCGATATTTACACGTCGCAATGTGCTCAAAAGTCTTAAAGCTCTCGCAGACAGGCGCGACGCGACCGCGCGACGTAACTCTAGTAGAACAATTTATATGAAAACTTAATATGGAAATGGTTCTACCAGAATCGCGTCCCACCGTCGCGTCAAGTCTGGCTGCAGGAGAGCCTTTAAACACAATGATCGTAATTTTATAATATTGGCATGTATGTAATTATCCCACTGTTTTTCTTACAGAGAAAAGAACAAGCATTGATATAAGTACTCATTCTGGCCCATGTTCAGTGTACTCTCATTTCACCATAGATGTTATAATTATAAGTCGCATGTGAGCCTATTGTCAACCAGGCACAAAGCCACTCCAGGCTGCTACTGAAAACCTCGTCCTGTAAAAAAAACCCAATAACACTGTACAAACCGGGGTTAAAAATGTCAAAAATGCCAATCTATGAAAAGGATTCTTTGAGCAATGCAGACTGAACGTATATGTTAAAGCCGTAGTAAATTATATTTATTTCAAACGATGTTTCCTGTATTTTCCAGACAATGGACGAGAGAACCCGGTCTCCGTCAGGCGAGCACAGGAATGGGAAACGGCAGCAGCACACCAACGGCTCCCCAAGAGCTGACTCTGAGACAGACGTGTATGTCACCAGTGCCGCATACAGACCACCTTCAGAAATCAGGTAACCAACAATCCACTACTCAAGCTTATCGCAATACACTAGTAGACATAGGCTTCTCCCAAGCCGCCACAACCAACACCCTGGTCTCTCCAAGTCACCCAGTCTGTCCCGATCACCTTTTTAAGCGCAAATTTCATGAAGCTGAACGCGATCAGGTGCTGATCGCAGATGACCTGCAGAGATACTTAGATGTGCTGATCATCAGCACATCTAAATAGTACTTACTAATTCCATTTCACATAATCACAAACCGCGTTCCATTTTATTGGGGAAATTCGCCCTAAGTCTTGTCTAGCTGGGGGCCCTGGGCGGGGAAATTTTGTTTAAGCATAGTTATTTTGTTTTTGCTTCTTTGGAACTACCATTACTTATTGTATTCTACAGCCTTAAACTGAAGCTCAAACTTAAGACGCTGACAACACCTAAACCGCGGTCACTGTCAGACTGCATAGAAAAGAAAGAGAAGCGCGATAACACAACGCTTGTAATTTATTGCAAAATATGAAGCAATTATCTATTTACTCAAAATTGAGTTGAGTAATCGAAAATAAAAAAAACAACCAAGTTCTGCATTCAAATAAGACGTTCTTGTTATTAATTAAATGCGTAACGTATGTTGATATTTAATACAGATATTTTGGATTAGAACTCAAGGTACGAGGTTAGTTTGACGTTATTTTATATCGAGATTTTTTTACAAAACGTGTTTTGGTAACAACCAAGTTCTGGGAAATATGTTCAAAATTAACATATATTTTTTCCGCCACAACAAACTGTACAGATTTGGCAATTTTTTTTCTTAAGAGAAGCCTATTTTGGTCAATTGGGTCTTATCAGCGCCTTAAGGCATTTAAAAACACACACAATAGGCCACCTTCTAAACTTTTGGGAAGTTTGCATGCTAACCTGCCATCTGAAAACGTTTCATCGCTTTAATCTTAACTCATGGTATTATTGCGGAGTGCACTGACTCATGTAAATGCACCGTTACCCTGTATTGGTCCCGCTAAGTCCTTAAATCCCACTAATTTAGTCCAACGGAGCTCGATACGTGCGCGGGCGCCGCGCGTCCCCGAAATGGGACAGATGAGCGGTTGCTCTAGAGCAGCCCAACCGCTGGCCCTAGGCTCTAGGGCCATTTGCAGGGCAAGTCATATACCTAGCAGCTGTTGTACAGCAGAACATATATGAGTTTCTAATTTTAAAATCGAATGACAACTGGAGCCGAGTATACCCGAGTTAGCGTCACCGACCGACTGGAGCCGAGTATACCTGATTCAGTGTCACCGACCGACTGGAGCCGAGTATACTCAGATTCAGTGTCACCGACCGATTAGAGCTGAGTACATCATCATCATCATCATCATTTCAGCCCAAAGACGTCCACTGCTGGACATAGGCCTACCCCAAGCACCGCCACTTCGACCGGTTTTGTGCTTGCCGCATCCAGCGCTGAGTACACCTGAATTAAAAAAAAATTAAAAAAATGTCACCGACCGACTAGAGCCGAGTATACCCGATTCAGCGCCACCGACCCGAGCCTGACGGTTTAGTTTCGTTCACAATCCAGAAAGAGTGCAAAGTGCGCCTAATGAAATGTTCACTTCAAAAAAGTTAATTTCCCATACTGGCAACTGTTAGAATGCTATAAGAAAGAACGGTTGAATTAACTTGCTCAGAAAAAAAACCGCTGCGTTCCGACCGCCCGTTTGGCCAGCTCTCTCACCGAACAAAACATTTTAGATTAAACGCGTGGATTGATGGAAAATTGCTCAAAAGGCAATTTTACGGTGAATGTATGAATCATAGCGACATAGATCTGCGGATCCGAGATATCTACACCGAAGAGCTATGCAAAACTTACCGGTGCTATATGACCGGATATATTTGTTCACCGATATTAGCAGCATTTAGAACAGAATGAAGAGTATTAGCATCTTATCTTATGAATGGTTTTGTATGGAACCCACCAATAAGGTTGGCAAAGTATTTTAACATAATTGTTTCTGCATTTACTAATAAAAATTATCATATAGTGACCTTATTGGTGATGTTCTTCAGAAAGATCAGGTGCGTAGTGCTCGCAACCGGCGTGCGTGTATGACCAGATGTATGAACGTAAACGAAGCAAAAGAATATGGAAGAAGCGTAGCAGGTGGCGTTCTGTAATTTCTGCCTACCCCCATACCTCGCGTTGCCAGGCGTCCGTATAAAGCCGGACACAGTCAGGATTTTTGGTTGCTTGTGCGGCCAAATTAGAAGTTGTCCAGCCTGTCCGGCTTATGTTAGGCTTTTTAAATTTGACCAATTTTTTTACCATAGATATATTTATTACCATGACCGTTTTGTTTTTATTTGTTTTCCATTGCAAATTGCAATAGTAGTTACTGTTAACATCTATTGCATTAATTTATATTATTAATGTAATATACATTGAATGATTAATAATAAAGAAGACTGATTCATTCAATTTTATTTTTGTTTCATTATAATTTAAGAAGATTTTATGGTAAATGATAAAAAAGCCTTGTTTTACTTTAAAAAAAATGTCGTGTTATACTAAGACTAAAATTTTAATGGTGTCCGGCCTTTTTACCCATATGTCCGATTAAACTGGCTGGTCTGTCCGGTTTTTGGTTTTAAGACCTGGCAACCCTACCCATACCCCATGGGAAGGAGGCCTTAGTTAATGTATATAATAGTCACCGCAAAAGTAAGTTAGCACTTTTAATGGTTTTAGAATTTTATTTTAAAGTATATGTTCATTGGAAAGTAGAGCATACGAGTATTTTGTTGAAGACAACAAGTTAGTTTGTGTAAGTATCCTAGAGCAATCGCCCTTATTATTATATTTGTGTACGTACAAATAACACCACAAGAAGCTATATCGATAAAATACAAAATGCTCGCTTAAACCAAACAAATATACAGTTACGTTGTAAATCATTGCTCGTATAATTCTCTGCCGACAGCGCAATGATGACGCGACACGGGAATCGAATCCAAGCATCTGGGGCACGATTTATTAGCTCCTACGTACGTACCTCGGAGTTCAATCGAACGTTTTAGGTCTCACTGCACATACCGAGCCATTGCAGAGACATGGCATGGCCGTGTCCTAATATCGGTGCGAACGGTGGACGCCCCTAAGCCCTGTTCCTAATACCAGTCTTTTTGATTGAAGCACGTCAAAGGAACCGTGTGAAACATTCCAACATTCATTCATTTAAAATTTTTAAATCAACAATAGGATCCGAAGGAAAAAACACTTAATTCGGTACAGCCAACGAAAAAAGGCCATCAAATGTAAAAAGTTACATAGACTACCGTAACGACGGTGTCAGGGCGAATCGAAGTTACTTTACTTTTTCTGCCTTCCCCTTGGACAGTGTGACGATACAGGAATCCTTCAGGGCTGTCGAACAATCTACAATACCATCGCAAATCATAATTAGGTAGGTATATCTCAAGATATGTCACGATTTCATCGATCGACTTAGATCGACTGCAGTCAAGTTGCCATCAAAATTGCCGTCAAATTGCCAAGTTAATTTTGCATAAACCACTTTAAGGTAAAGTATTCATCATCAAACATGTATTATCAGAAGAAGAAGACAGAGATGCATATAACACCCTCATTTTGCCAGTCAATAACTTCACAAGTCCCATGTTAAGGCGGCTTCCCACGGTGCGTGATATTAGCGGACGGACGCGAACCAGCCCGCACGGCTGACGACCACGGACAGCCACGCACCGCACACCAAGGCTCTTCCAACGGTCTGTGTAGGTTTTGAGATTCGAACCCATTTACATTCCAAAATGCAAAGTGAAAGAGAAGTAAAGGGAGCTCGCAGCGCATCTTTGAAGTTACCGACTTGCTGCGGATCGGACGCACCACGACGGACGAGTCTGCGCTACCACGGACGATACTCTTCCCATGGTGCATCGGTGCGGGCTGGTCCGCGTCCGTCCACAATATTAAGTACCGTGGGAAGCCATCTTAATAGGGGACGAGCCAAGTCAAGGTGAGATGCTTTCCGCTAAAAAGTAAGGCTGATGAATTAAACTTCCTACCAAACTACTTTGCCGTCAAGAAGCGTTGAAGTATTCGAGGCTATATTTAAAGGCAATAAATAGCCAGTATAACTTCACGCACATGAGATATTCCAACTTTGTATCAGGAGACCTACTCCCTAAGCAAAAAATCTGTAGTTTCGGCCGAAGTTTCGGACGTTTCCTACTCCGTATCACCTACGGACATAAAATTAGTTCAGAGCCTGAACTGAGAATGAATGACAAAACTATACTTATCACTTGTTTTGACGGATCATCTACTTTCGGACCCGTATCTTCGTTGACGGACTTAGAGAGTTGAACCACTTTTTTTTTTGTGTGGGAAATCATTAAATAACTTCACCCGCGGAGCGGGAGGGTGTGTCAGACTCTTACTGACTAAAACCCACCCGTATTACTTCCGTTGCCTGTGTTGCCAGAGGCCTCGGTAACCCCTTAGTACCTTCCCGCGACCCCGGTAGGCATCGGCCCTAGTGGACCCCTACACTTGTGCTGACGACATCTCCGTGAGGCGCGCGTGGAATACAACGCGCCGCCGACCCGGGCCTGGTCCTTACCGGACGGTGAGCTACCCATTGTTCACCGTCCGCAAGCCCGCGCCTATGGTGGCCAGAAATCCACCCGGGATTCGCGACGCCCCGGGCGTCTCTTGCGGCGGCTAGGGGCAAGAAGGCGCGAAATTTGCCTTTCCCTCAACCGTCCCGCCTCCTCCTTCGCGAGCATTACTGCTTCACAGAAGGAGGTGACGGCTGCCCATGCCCTCTCGCTCCGTACCATGGTCTGGACCAGGGCCGGACGCGTGCTCTGCCCAAGCCGGGCAGACCTCCACCGTATGCTCCACCGTGTCCTCCGGGCGAGTTGACCCCTTGAGATGTTGATGACGATAACAAGTTGCTAACTAAAAAACATCACGTGATTAATGGACGACCCTTACATAAAAGACAACTATTGTGATTTTGACAGCCCTATTCTTCTGTAGGACAATAGCAGCTACTGCCCTTTTTTGGTAATTCAATTGCATGACAACACACTCCTTTGATAGTCACCGACAAGACTTAATTTCAACTTCCACAGGTTCCACAATTTTTAGACCTTACCTTACCTAGTTCTAGTTAAATAACCTAGTCTGTTTTTTAATCTCGGAGACTAATTTGACAGGTGCAAATGTCAAACTCCATATTAAACAACCAAAAAACAATAATCTGAAATGTCAAATCAGTCTCTGGAATTAAAAACGAACTTTAGCAGATAATGTGTAAACAGTAATAGTAAACATGATATTAGGTTACTTATAAATTAATTACTAGATTAACACGTGAAGCGAATACTTTGTACAGTCACGAGCACTAATATGTATACATTTAGCAAAATACAAAAGCGATTTTTTTGTGGAATAACGACTACCTATTTCGTAACGACATAAAATTACAATCAACTTAGTAGGAGAAAACAACTTTAAAAAAATGTTAAGTGTATACATATTAGTGCTCGTGACTGTACCCCTTTTTACGAAAATTACGCAGACTGAGGAGTATGAACACAGTTAAAGTTTATATGGAAGAGGAGTGCAGAAAGTTAATATTTTCATATAATAAATATAATATATTTTTACATTAGAAATTAATTAAATTGATAAAAACAACATTACACCACACTACCATGTGTTTGACACACACACACGCATAGTACCACGGTATTTAATCTAATTTTCAAGTCCCATGAGGCCCACGGGCCTCATGGGACTTGATAGATAGGTGACAGAAGTGACAGCTTGAGCATGGAATAAGTAAGTACTTTTTAATAGCATGGAATTTATACTCATGGAATTAGTAAGTACTATTGATTGTAAGTAGCCTTCTTCTTACAATCAGTCGCATTTCGACCAGTGCATACACTTTCAAATCAGATAATAAATATTGTATCTCGTTTCTGAAACACTTGAACAAAATTCAACTAGCCCGTGAGTCCTATTAAAACTTAACTATGTGTCTTATGCTCCTTTTGACTAAAACTAGGAAAGACCGAAATGAGCGTCTAAATATTATTGCACTGTTGGATTTTCAACTTTCGGCACTGAGTCGACCGTTGAAAATCCAATCCGCTTTTATTCAAGCATTCGTTTAGGTGTCGCTTAGAGTCAGTGAAAACAGGCATTATAAACTTATTACACGAACCGTGGCCCCTAGACTGATACATAATAATGGAGGGCCGTCACCGACTTATAAAAGAAACAAAATAAAAATAAACATCACACGGACTCGTTAACATCTTTTTCAAAAACTTTTTTTAACCCTTACTTAAGCTTTTTATAGTATTTGACATCTTATTTAAGTAAATATTGGACCATCTCACAGTGACTAAGGGATTCTCCCTTTGTATGTTTTTTTGTCAATATAGTTCGAAACTTTCTAAACCGTCAATGAATTAACAAAAAACTAAATAGGAATGTACAATAATTTTTTGTTGAATTTTTAACTTAATAGACGTTTAGATAGTTTTTTTGGAGTTGGAAGGTAAATGAAATAAGAAAACAGATTGATTGTTGTTTATCAAAATGACAGTAAGTGCTTTGATCTCTATAGAAGTCGGAGCCATAAGCATAAATAACTGTAGGTACTATGCGTGAGTCGTAGAACTTTCCCAAAAACAGCAATTAATGCCAGACTGTATTTTCACATCTTTCCTAAGAACAGCAGATGGCAGATCGTATATTTTCAGAACTTTCCCAATAACAGCCAATGGTAGACCGTATTTTTGCAACTTTCCCAGAAAAATGGTGAAAATATTATTTAAAAAACAAAAAACCCGACTGCAAAAACACATAACTGAAAAGGGAAAAACAAGCATTATAATCTATATAATTTAGGTCTTGCAGGCGGGGACAATTAAAAGTTACACCATATTTCAGGTTATTCGACTGTCCCCGGCTGCAAGACCAAAATTATATAGATTATAATGCTTGTTTTTCCCTTTTCAGTTATGTGTTTTTGCAGTCGGGTTTTTTTTTTTTTTTTATTTCAAGCTTTTTAGTTTTATTAATATATATTTGAAAATTACTCATTACTAGCTTTTATTTGATACCAATATTGTTGCAACTAATTTAAACAAAAAACTTCCCTTCCTTTTTTTTGTATTTGCAGATGCAATTTATAAATATTATATAGCCTATGTCACTCCCACAATTAAGACGAATCTAAGGACACCTCATACGTTAAAATCCATCAAGCCGTTTAGGCTACAGGGCGTGCCAAAGAAATAGACATACATACATACATACATACATACATACATACATACATACATACATACATACATACATACATACATACATACATACATACATACATACATACATACATACATACATACATACATACATACATACATACATACACACATACATACATACATACACACATACATACATACATACATACATACATACATACATACATACTCTCGAAAAACATTACCCTCCTGAGGCAGTCGGGTAAAAAGGGTCTAGCGCCGGCTGGGGTAGATCCTTTTTTCACCATTTTCAATAGGCTAGGCTGCAGTCCAGCAGAATGAGAGTTTGTCACGTTTATACAAACGTCTACAATAAAATCTACAAGTTAACTAGCAGCTATTTAGCCTTTGTTATTAAAAACATAACTTAAGGCGCTGACAAGACCCATTTGACCAAAATAAGCTTCTCTTAAGAAAACAAATTGCCAAATCTGTATAGTTTGTGGTAGCGGAAAAAATATGTGTTAATTTTGAACATATTTCCCAGAACTTGGTTGTTACCAGAACACGATTTGAAAAAAAATCTCGATACAAACTAACGTTAAACTAACCTCTTACCATGAGTTTCAAACCAAAATATCTATATTAAATGTCAACGTACGTTACGTATTTAAGTAATAACAAGAACGTCTTATTTGAATGCAGAACTTGGTTGTTTTTTGTTTTCGATTACTCAACTCAATTTTGAGTAAATAGAAAATTACTTCAAATTTTGCAATAAATTAAAAGCGTTGTATCATTGCGCTTCTCCTTTTCTATGCAGTCTGACAGTGACGCCGGTTTAGGTGTTGTCAGCGTCTTAATAGGTCGACATGTGTCGCGCTCGTGACATACGTGCGCTCAGATTAGGAACGCGACGATGCGCGTGAGCACATCGGCTGCACACTGCGCTCTGGAACGAATACCACTGTCACGGATTCGGCTATATTCCGAAATTGCCGACATCACTAGAGAGAGTCTAAGGTTACAGAGAGATTATAACTGAACAGATGATTCTGATCTGGGACCGACGAGGTGAAAATCCTCATGGAGGACCCGCCTCTGTGGGCTCCGTCTGGTCAAGCGGGGGAAGTGAGGTGTGGTGTATGCATGGTGACCGATCCTGGGGCTCATCGTGATGACGGATGACTCACATTAGTAACAAAATGATTGTTTGTCCGTTACAGCCGGCAGTCGAGGGCACCTCGCAGTGTTTACTCATACAGAAGCGCGGTGGCGCCATCTGTCGCCTCTACACACAGATCCAAGGTCTCCAGGAAGGTAAGATTGAGTTTTGAATTAACAACGTAGCAATGCCGCCAGCTCGTGCAGACAGGCGCGACGCGACACGCATACTGCGGGAGCCTTAATAGTTTCAGGATAAAGATTTTTTTATTTTGTAAAACAATGAGTAAGTACTATACATGTGCATTGTGGATGGAATTAACACGTTCGCGGACACTTTGCTTGATTTTGTAACCCTATCTTGACACAAGATTTTTGTATGAAAGGCTTTAGCCGTACTGTCACCGGTAAAAAAGGCAAAGTATTTAAATAAGACAGCACCGGCCATAGCCTTCGCCAATGCCTTCTACAATGGCCGCTGCTATGAACGCTGCGTAAGTGTGAGTGCGCACACAAATGTTCCAAGTAGTAGTACGTTGGAAGCGGTAAAAAGACATGTTATGTGACACCTAGCAATTCGAATAATTTAATTTGGGGGCACTTGATGATGAACTATATGGTAGCAGTATGGAAATTCGTCTGCTAAAGCAGTTGTGCTTCTAGAGTACAAAAAAATATCGAAGGCTATAACCGGCACGTCATTCTGCGCAAGTTCCTAATGAATGTCATAACCGGCGTGTCCGTCAACGTGTTAAATAACAATAAAGAGGAGTTACATGTTTTGCCAGTTAAAGCGTAAAAAAATACAAAAGTTAATGTTACCATGCGTATGCATTTTTTTTTTCTGGGTGGGAAATCATCAAATAACTTCTGCCGCTCTGGGCGGAGCGGGAGGATGTATCAGACT
This sequence comes from Atethmia centrago, assembly GCA_905333075.3. NCBI lineage: Eukaryota > Metazoa > Arthropoda > Insecta > Lepidoptera > Noctuidae > Atethmia > Atethmia centrago. Next base: position 24,477,999 of record HG995384.1, read on the forward strand.
CTTACTGACTAAAACCCACCCGTATACCTTCCTTTGCCTGTGTTGCCAGGGGCCTCGGTAACCCTTTGGTACCTTCCCGCGACAAAACTACATTATCAATACATCAGTTTAGAAACAGCATAACTAACTACATACAACATTATTTACCATTAGTAACTAGGAGAAATGTCGCAATAATGTGCCCATATTTACCTAATTTCGCTCATTTAGGAACTCTGATAAGCTGTAGTAGCATTTGGCTATAAGATATTTTTTAATGCAGCTTAAACAACCTAGTGGGCAGCTGTTTCAGGGGTGTTGGGAAGGAGGCGGGACGGTTGAGGGAAAGGCAAGTTCCGCGCCCTCTCGCCCCTAGCCGCCGCAGGAGACGCCCTGGGCGTCGGGAATCCCGGGCGGATTTCCGGCCACCGTAGGCGCGGGCTTGCGGACGGTGAGCAATGGGTAGCTCACCGTCCGGTAAGGACCAGGCCCGGATCGACGGCGCGTTGTATTCCACGCGCACCTCAAAGAGATGTCGTCAGCACATATAGTAGGGGTCCACTAGGGCCGATGCCTGCCGGGGTCGCGGGAAGGTACTTATGGGTCACCGAGGCCCCCGCAACACAGGCAACAGGAAGGAATACGGGTGGGTTTTAGTCAGTAAGAGCCTGACACACCCTCCCGCTCCGCCCAGAGCGGGAGAAGTTATTTGATGATTTCCCACCCTCAAATAAAAAAAAAGTGGTGTTGGGAGCTTATTATAATTTTTTGGGGCCAAACAGAATATGCTTTTATGCATCAAAGCCGTGCTTAGTTAGGTTAGATTATTATATTTTTACTTTAATAGTTTGTTATTTAATTCAGTATAAGAAATTTATCCAGTGTATATACTTTCTCGAAGAACCAAAATACTAGTATTTCTCTTTTGTCTGGTATTATGTAATAACAGATCAAGTAATATATATTTTGAATGAGGATAATATGAGCTTCAAAGTATTGAAACTTTGTTTGATTGTGTTGCTTAACACGTCGATTATTGATATTTTTATACTTGATTCATCCCCTTAATTTAAAGCACAAAGAGTAGTTTTCGAACGAAAAATTAGCTCATAACAAAGTGAGGTGCAATCTAGAATCTAAAGTTTTTGTCTCTTAACGCCGTCCGTGTAATTCTATAGATTTTTTTTTAAACGGCAAAAGCTAAAAATTTTAAAACTAAAAATATTATAAATCTGTCTTTACTAAAGTTAAATCCTCTGTACTTTCAGGCAGGAGTAAAAGTAGACGCAATGGCGGCACCGAATCCCTTCTGTCCGAACGTGAAAGGCATGTGTTGTCTGATGCTGCTGTTGAACCTCGGGCTGATCCTCGTCACCCTAGGATTCGTAATCGTGCTCCAGTTCTTTGAACCACTTTTTGTATGGTAAGTTTTAATTGTATCAGAAATATGATATAAATCAAATAATATATATTAAAAAAAATATAAAAAATTATCATCATCATCATCATCGTGGGTTGAGTTTAGGCAAGTCTCATGCGGGTCTTCCCCGCGATATTCTGTTGGTTATCCAACCACCTGGCCGTTAGTCTGACAACACACCAAAATAAATAATTTACAAAAAGCAATAGGTGAAAAATTCAGTAAATATGCTGAACTGAAATAGAGTGTGTGAAGTGACCAGAATTTGGAGATAGGAAAAAGTCTACTTAGTACCCATTGTTGTCTCCACGACGGGTGTTATACCCAATTACTTCCACCACAGCCTTAAAATTATTGACCCGAAAGACTTAATTTACAGAACACTCCAAAAATCCGCAATTTTAAACACCTGCAGAATAGTTACAAAGTTCATGCAAATTGAGAAAAATTAATCTCTCCTCATAACATTAATTCTGGCTTGGGCCCGTTAATGTAGCTTAAAATAAACAAAGAGCTAAAAAAACAACATATGTTAAACAAAATAATAATATTTTTTCAAAAATAAATATTTGTAAAATACAGTATAAATCTTAGAAATAATGTAGGTACGAGTATTACAAATAAACTATGATGCCTGTACGACCTGATAAACCTGTATCACAGGTGGCAGTTAAAATATTATTTATAATTTACTTAAACATGTAATAATCTGTATATAATATGTCTGAGTTTACTTAATTGGTCTTAAGCATGTAGATTATTTCTATATTATTTACGGAAAATATTTGTTGCCACTTAGTTACACTATTATGATTGCGTCAGTATTATAAAATAAGAAATACTTTTTGAAATATGTTAAACTTATTTCGAAAAGATATACAATAAATGTGTTAAAGATGGGGTTTCCAAAACGTAAACCAATTTGTGTTTTTGGGAAAATGTTTGCGCTACCCCTTCAATCAATTTTATGACTTTTTCAATCGTACTACTCGTAGTCATTCTGAAGTCAACATCATTTGACACTAGCGTATAGTTGATATTCACTTAGGTGGAAATTTTGTGTAAGTAGGTTTGTACAAACACACGTCAATCATATTTTAAAAACTAGATGAGGTCAGCGTTTCCTACCTGACTACTCTGAGAGGAAAGGCGGAAACAAACTCAGTCTCTTTTAAGTCCAGACATAATTTTGGTCAGATCATGTGAAGGCCATGTAGATTGGTGTCTGAAATGGTCTTTTGAGGAAAGAACCACACAAATTAAGTGGGCCTGTCAAGGCAGTGCACGCATTTGTCAGTAATCGTGCAGCTCAACCAGAACCTAAGGAGCTCAACGATGCACGACGAGATTTATAATAACTTCGATTTTTTAGAGCATCTTTTAAGGTAATAAAGTTAATAAAACAAATTACATAATCTTTTGATTAATTTTGCAAATAATATTTTTTCTTTTTCAGGATCCTGGGCATAGTCTTCCTAATATTCGGCTTCATCACGCTACTCGGCAGCCTGATATATTGCGTCGTTCTATGTCGAGAGAATCCATACCCCCGTTACCCGGACGATTCCTATTGGACCCACCATTGGTCCAAAACAATCGGGCCCTCAGAAATACATTACAGCGCCAGTGAAAAACAGTACGTTAAAAATGGCCACAGTGACAGATACAATAAAACATATAATGGCAAATATTCAGACAGGGAAAGCGCAAAAGGGTACTCAGATAGGGAAAGCAAACTTAGTAGGTATTGAAAAACATTTTGGTGAAAAGTAATGGTTTTTGAACGTATCATTCGATCTTTAGCGTTGTTTAACTAAAGTCTAATTATTACCTAATTCACCGGAGTAATGCGACTTGTGCTAGCTGTCCTTATGTAATAAAATGGTCGTATTTATTGTATTCTAGACTTTTACACTTATTATTATACTTGTCGGGACAGGGGGCCGATTGGAGCCGGAATCTTTACTGTTGAGCATTTTACTGGGCGTAGATGTGTTGTGGGCGAGAAGAAAGAGTCTGAAGTTGATTTTAGGTTATATTATTCTGAACTTATTAAAATTAACAAAACGAAACGTTAGACAGTTTCTATACACTTGTTGTCCGTACGAAGTCCGATGATCAAGAGAGCTTCTCTACGCTGCTGTAGCGCCCTCGTCGACTCGCACGAACGTCAGGCCAGACTCTGTCGAAGCGCGCCAACTTCACACTTACGTTTCGTTGTCAATTGACATCCCGTACTCATGACTCTTCCGATATACTTTTATTTTACACTTATATATCGATTAAATTAAACGATCACCATTCCAATAAATATGACCAAAGTGACAGCTAGCACATGTCAGATTATTTCAGTGAATGAATAATTCTACTTTACCCTGTTGAGGTTGAGGGAAAATTAGATCGAACTCGTTTACCTACTATCTTTGTAATACTTAACATTTAAGACCGAATCCAGTGAAGTGCTCTTGCAAAATGTTCTCTGCATTAAGCCAGATTGACACCCGGCCCACAGTTAAAGGCTAAAGCAGATTGAGACGGGCCGCGTGAAAATGCAACACATTGCAAAAATCCTCCTGCATCACTTTCGTATATTTTCTATGAACCAACGCACATAACACCGTACTTTTTTGTTTGAAAATGCGTTGCGCTGCGGTCCGTTGTGACTGTAATTTGCGTTGTTCATAATGTAAACAGCGCTTTAGAATGATTCAGTCACTAAAGCTTTTTATTGTTCAGTTATATAAGTATAATAAAAATAAACAATAATAGCGTGCACTGGCGGTTGTATGTATTTTTATGCAGTGTATTTTCGAGTTTTTTTTAGTAGGTCGTTAATTTATTTACTTTGTAAAAAGCCAGCCAGTGACACTGCTTTTAACAATATTCAATCAGTTTTGATTGAAAGCCTTTGCTTATCGGATATAAAAATACTAATTATTTGTCAGTAAACCAATAAAGAAATATCATATCTAGGTTAGAATAATCCCTTAATACTGTCATAATGTATTCATAGTTAAGTAGTTAATGTTTAGTAACAATTTGTACTTATCTAAACACTTACATAATTATATTATATTTAATTTAATGTAAATAATCTTGATTACACTCAGAATTAAATGCCATATTAATTTACCCGTTAATGTTAGAGTGTTTAGAATTAAGTTAGGCCAGGGAACACGGAACAGAAAATATAAATATGTGAATAACACGATGTATGTAAATTAATATTCAATAATGTACCTAGACACATAGATTTAAATCGTTAGATATGCCCACCGTATCTTCACCGTACTACTTTCACCGAAAAATGGTCCTGACTCGGATGAGTGATCTCACACAATAATAACGGCGTTTCCATGACAATCAAGTCAAGTCTCTGAGACATATGTCAGAGGTGTCAAAACGAAGCAGAAACGCGACCATCTTTTGACGCGGTAGAGCGAATCTTACGATTTAAGTCTCTGCTTAAACACTGTTCAAAACTAAGTCGTACTCAATAATGTTGATATTGCACTATTTTTATATTATTTGTAAAACCTGTTTTTTTAATACATTTATTTGTTTTTCGTCTTATTTCGAACCTCGACACTAACTTGTCATCTAAGTTTGTTTGTTCCATTTGACGTTTCGAAATTATTGCAGAAAGGCTCTCGCAGAAAAGCACAACACGACACTGCGACGCAATTCTGCGATATATATTCGTAGAACAATTTCTACGAAAACAGAGTCGCAATGCAACACGTCGCGCCTGTCTGCGACAACCTTTGTTTGTTTAACCAAAGTTAACCTGTACGACAGATTATTAGGTACTTTATCAAACCTCGTATACAACGAAAACAAATTTGCGCGAAATTGTTTCAGCAACATGTTTCCTGTGTTGCCACATGGAATTTTGCAGGGTTGCTGGCTACATGCCAATGTTCCGTATATTCATGGTAAACAAAAGAACATCTCGCAATATCAAATATTGCGGGCTTGTATACGGGGCTTTTAATCTATCCCTTAAAATTGGTGAGATAATAAGATGCGTTTCCATTGCTAACATTCAAATACGAGAATTTGTTCGCGCCCAACGTTCCATCGATTCCGCCACTGCGGACGCGACCTTTTCTCACATTCGAATTGTCAAGCAATTGGAGCGTTATTTACCAATCAATCAATCAGTGCGGTCACGTCACCATGGTAACGTTCTGTTTGATTTCGTAGGAAAGCGGTTCCGTCATTTTATAACGGCCGTCATGAAAATCTGTCATTTTCAACAGTAGGTATTTGACATTATTGTGTCAAAAAACGCTCTGTATTTGGACAGCCGTTATTGTGTGATAAGCTGTACTTATGGTTGCGTTACCATGGTAACGTTCTAATGTGGCTAACGATCGCAAACGAATGCTCGCGAATGAATATTCTAACGAATATGCAAACAGAATCTCGCGGTGGACGCACCTTAATATGCAATACTTTTTTTGAGCAGTGTACGTGTACAGACATGTTTAGAATAGAAAAAACTTGACGAAATTAAAATATTTTTTCAATAAATAATATTGTATAAATTGTAACAAAATATTTGTTTTACTTTACAAAATCCTGATTTTCAAGTAACTACACGCGACATGAAGGCGTTGTGTTGATGAACTCGTAAAACAGCTGTATTATGCTGGGGCTACATTGTCGCGATAGCGCGAACTCCACTTCGCGCGCTCTCTCTCGCACACCGGTCGACGTCTCGCTGTACAACAGAGAGCGCGCGAAGTGTAGTTCGCGTTATCGCGACAGTGTAGCCGTAGCATTACTAAACGGTAGTGTTGCTTAAAAATCGATTGTTAATCGATTAATATTAGTATTTCAACTATCGAAACTATCGACTGCCTGAGAAAGGTACCGATTTATCGTTATTAACCGACTTCAAAAAAGGAGGATGTTCTCAATTCGACTATTTTTTTTTATGTTTGTTACGTCAGAACTTTCGGTGGGGTGGACCGATTTTGATGATTCTTTTTTATTTGAAAGCTGGTGCTTCTCGTGTGTTCCCATTTTAATTTGGTCCAGTTCTGACAATGGCATCCATAAGAAAACCATACAAGTCTTTGTGCGCGACAAATGGACGAATAACTCAATATCACGCCAACCTATTTCGATGATTCTTTTTTTTTTATAGGCACATTTGAAGCGATTTGGATATTTTTATAGTGACTCGTCCATTTTGGTGGTAGGAAGTAGGCACTAAAAAGTGAAAAATAAAAAACTTTTTACAGAAAACACAACCGCCTTCAATAACTACAAAGTGATGATAAATGATTTATTTTCTGTAAGTTGGTTTGTACCAACACTTTTACACGTCAATCATATTTTTAAAATAAAGCTAGATGAGTCGGCGTTTCCTATCTGACTATTCTGAGAAGAAAGGCCGAAACAAACTCAGAGGTCACAGTCTCTTTTAAAGTCCAGACATAATCTTGGTCAGATCATGTGAAGGCCATGTAGATTGGTGTCTGAAATGGTCCTTTTGAGGAAAGAACCACACAGATTGAGTGGACCTGTCCAGTCAGTGCACGCATTTGTCAGTAATCGTGCAGCTCAACTCGGAACTTAAGGAGCTCAACGATTCGACGAACAATACCAAAGAAAGAACATTTGGGTAGGCCGCATAAATTACTCAAACTGCCAGACCATGATTAATACTAAATGAAAAAAAAAAAAACAATAATGACCCACATAGGCTTCACATTCACAATAATTGAAAACAATATAATATTTGAGCCTTGTTGTAGGTACAACAAATTTGTGTTTGTTCCTAGTATTTATATTATGGATATCACTGTATTTTTTAAACAATTTTATATTTTTATGAGCATATAAAAGATTTTCAAAAATATACTGGGAGGGCACAGTCATTACATTAATCTCCTTAAATTTCTCTCTGAGAGAGTGTCTCGGACTTAATCTATAAATTTACCGAACAGCTCTTTTCTGCAAAACAAAGATAGTCTGAATGTCAGCGGCATTTCCCCACAACAGAATACCGTACGACATTACACTATGAAAATAGCTAAAGTATACTAAACGGGCTGTCTCTATATCAGTTAAATTACGAATTTTTCTAACAGCGTATGCTGCGGAGCTTAGCTTTTTCGACAATTTATCTACTATATGTGAACCCCACTGAAGCTTAGCTTCCAAAGTTAAGCCCAAGAATACTGTGCTATCTTCAGGGTTCAATTCTTCGCCCTTTATCAATACATTCGTTTTCACCTGCCTAACGTGAGGTAGCGTAAACTTAATGCATTTGGTTTTTTTTTCATTAAGAAGTAAATTATTAACATTGAACCAGTGAACTACTTTTGAGATCGCACTATTAACATCGTCAGTAACCAGCTGCTGACGTTTAAGTTTAAACAAAAGTGAAGTGTCATCCGCAAACATCACTATATCATGATTTTCCTTTATGAGGTATGGCAAATCATTAATGTAAATAAGAAACAAGAAAGGACCAAGAATTGAGCCCTGTGGGACTCCCATTGTTACTATAGATCCGGAAGATCTTTTCCCATTAACGTCAACGCTCTGAATCCTATTACTCAAGTATGAAGTAAGAAGATCCAGAGCGGTGTTCCGGATCCCGTAGTGGCGGAGTTTCCTGATTAAAGCTTCGTGAAGAACGCAATCGAATGCCTTGGACAAATCACAAAACATGCCCAATGCATCGCGTTTATCTTCCCATGCATTATAAATATGACCTAAAAGTTCCACACAGTTCAGTAGTCGAACGACCCCTTGTAAAACCGAACTGTTTATTGTGCAATAATTTATGTTTATAAAAAAATCTTTGTAATTGGACTAAAACTATTTTTTCAAAAATTTTACTAAAGGTAGGTAGTACTGAAATAGGTCTATAATTGGTGGGGTCTGATGTACTACCTGATTTAAACAAAGGTATTATTTTACTATTTTTCATTAGGTCAGGAAACACCCCACAGTCAATGCAATTATTAAAGATAAGAGATAAAGTAGGAGCTACAATGTCAATAATTGACTTAGCAACTTCTACAGAATTACCCCACAGATCTGCAGTCTTTTTTACATTTAAAGTGTGAAAGGTTTTAATTATATCTCTACAGGTAATATGTTTAAAATGAAATTCCGAATCGCAAACATTAACATTTTCCTTGAGCAAAGACTCAGCAACAGAAGGTGATGAGTTTAGGGATTTAGTAGTTGAAACAGGAATATCTGAGAAGAAATTTTCAAAGGCCGCGGCGACTTGCGAATCTGATTGTATTATGTTGTCATTAATTGGCAGGCTATAGTCAGTATTTCGGTTACTAGACCTTCCCGTTTCACTATTAATAATATTCCAAATCGTTTTGATTACATTACTACTATTTTTAATCTTAGAACTCAAATGACGCGACTTGGCCATACAACAAACTTTTTTAAATAATTTTGAATAGTTTCTAACATATAAATTAAATTCAGCAGTGTTTATGTATGCCCTTTCATTGTACAGCTCATAAAGCCGTGTTCTACTTTTATGAATACCAATGGTAGCCCAATCACTGAAAGATGCGTTATTATTAATCGAGATAGTCTTGGGAATAAAAATGGAATGAAATTGTTTACAGTATATATTAAAGAAATCATCATATAGATGATTAGGATCAGCAGGAATAGACAAAACTGGCAATTTATTAATGAGTTTAACTTTAAAAGCTTCCAAGCGACTTGCAGTTTTAGGGTTAACAATGATATCTTTTTTAGCCACTTTATTGTTTTGGTTTTGAATAGTAATCTTTTGCCCACAATGATCTGAGTCTAGTAAATTTATAATTTCTTTGTGGCTTGGTATAATATCTGTATAAATATTATCTAGGCATGTGGCACTCGTAGGGGTTATTCAGTGGCGGTACCTTCATATAAGCCCAAAAGCCTTACTAAAATGCTCAATAGAGAATCAATATCAAACCCGAACTATTTAAAAGTTCGCGCGCGATGATTGCGATGATACATACGTAGGTACCTACATACTCAGTCGAAAACTGAACTTTCTTTTTTTGAAATCGGCTAAAATTTTATTGGGATTGCGTTATTTTGAAACCCTAGGCACGCCACTGGTTATTCTAACTTTAGGGGGTAAAAATAACTTTAGTTTTGGAAGTCGGTGGCCATACAAAACAAAAAACAGAACTAAAGCCGCCGACGTCCGTGGGTCAATCTTTGGAAATCCATTATCCACCTCCCTAGCATTTTTTTATGTTGAACGCACCCGCACCGAAACGCACAGAACGAATTGATGTCTCTATTGGGGGAAATCCCAGCGACCCGGTGTAAAGTAGTACTAAGGGCAGTGTTGCCAGTTGTAGAATATTCCGAAAAATACAGGTAAATTCAAACCGATAGTGTAATGTGTGGGGAGAGTTTTAGAGTTAATTTTTAAAACAAAACTTTTGATTTTGGTTTTCAACGTTTTCATTTGTTTTTTGTTACAAAGATTTGCAGTTTATTTACATAGAAAATGTAACTATTAGCATTAGTAGAATTTTTTACATTTTAGTCTCACCAATTCGGCGAAGTTTTTAGGTAAATTTGAATATTGGTATTGACAGCACAATAATTACAAAAGAAAGAACATCAAGAGAAAGAGGAAACGTAAACAAAACTACAAAATACCGTTGTTATTTTACTTGTATTGTACGTCTAAAATGGATAGAAAAAATAAATCATCGGTGTGGAAGTTTTTCAAAAAAGTGGACAATATAGATAGTAAATACGTAAAGTGTGAGTTTTGCAATCAAGAATAGACTTCTAGCAACTTTTGAAGCTCCTAGAACCTTTTGAAGTGGCAACAACCACGATCTCAGGAGAGTCATACGTCACTGCATCTTTGATAATACCACTTATACGAGGTATTTCTTTAAAATTAGCACACATTGATGCAACTGTATTAACGGTTGAAGGACGACAGGTTCTAAATTCATTACTTAAATCTGTAGATGAAAGGCTGAAACCGTTTAATACTAGGACTGTCAACAAGCTTGCGACAATGTTAGAGCCAAGATTCAAAAAACACGGGTTTAGGACCCCTCAAGAAGCTGATAACGTAGCACAACTCCTTCAAAGTGAATATGCGGATCTCATTGCATCCATACCAACAGAAATACCCGAAATCAAGCTTCCTCAAGTACGTCTGCTACAGAGACAAATATCATATCCGATGATTTGCTTGCCCAATCAGGTACGTCATACAACACCAGTCGTTGAATCGATAATTGATGTTCGTCAATATTTAGAAAAACCAGTGGTTGATAAACATGCTTGTCCCATAAAATAACCGTATTTGATAAAAGGGACAACAATATTTAAGTTGTTGCTCTTTATGGTAACATTTTGTCGTGACGTAGTTACTGTTGTAGGAAGGTGGCATATCAGCTATTTTATGCGCCAACTTGGCGCATAAAATTTGATAGCAAAGCTACCACGTACCACTTCGGCGGCGCCAAGTTTCGTGGTAGCTTTGCTGTCAAATGGTTGTTTAAAACTGCAGCGTGTGCAGAGATCCAATAACTGGTCAAAACTAAAATGGCCACTCATATCGTCATATAATAGAAGTGCAATTTCATTTAAGTGTCGTGAGCCTGAGTCGCTCGCATGAGCAGTCAAGAGGCTTTAGTCATTGTTTTAAACCAACAGTACGCAAATAATCATTTCACCACAAACACACTTCCCTGTCCAATTACCATAACATTCATTCAATGGTCTAAAAACTACATTCACAACCGGTTCTTTAATATCTGAAAATAACTATTACAAAAAAACGATAACAGAACCTAAGCTCCATTACAAAAGGATCATCAAAGCGAAACCCCGAAGTCAAAGTGTATGTTACTCCAGCAGGAAAGTGGCTCCTAGAGTGATATGAGTGGAGCGTATAATTAGTCCGTAATCTGCGGAATCGGAACAACGATTCCTGCTCGAGTAACGCTGTTCCAGCAGGAAAATTTAAACGAATGATTGGAGAAAGAATTACGTTTAGTCAAAAAATATAGTAAACAATATTCAGCTTGGAATGTTTCGCACAAGTACAGACACTAAGCGGCATGGAATCTTGGCCAAGCGCTTATCTCGCGAATATAACTTGCTTTAACAAAAGCTTTAAGTGTTTCTAATGGTTGTTTCTTATGAAGCTAGGTCAAAAAATGTTTACCCTTAGTTAAAGTGGGTAATTCATTATGTTTGAGTGCACTGTAGCGTAACTTTTAATTTTTAGTTGGGATTTTTGAGCGACTAAAGTTGGAAGTTTAAATTTGTGTGTTGTGAAAGTTCACGGTTCAGTTATTCAATTATTATTTTCGTGCTTCAAACACTAAAGGTGATTTATAAATTATAACCAATAAAAATGCCATGAACACCAACACAGATTGCACAGGCTGTAGCCTGCATCGACCAAGGATTGTCACAGCGCGAAGTTGCTGTGATGCATAACGTACCACGTTCGTTAATACAATATGGACTGAAACGATACCAGGAGACTCCCGCAGACCAGGCAGCGGAGGTGTCAGATGCACATCAGCTCGGATGACCGGTTTATTGTCCTGGAAATTTTTAAGAAACCGGTACCTTACCGCTGTTGAGATACGCCAGCGGCTCCAAATCGCAAGAGGTGTAAATGTTGGTGAGCGTACGGTGAGAAGACGAATGGATGAAGTAAACTTAACACTAGAGTGCACGCGCGGGCTACATATGTAACCCAGCGTGTAATATTGTCGTATATAATTTTTGTTTGCCGCGCTACAGCGCAATCGTCTAATGTATTCCTCAAGCATTACCCCCCGCTCCCGCCAGTAGCGTACCGACTCCCGCGGCTCACGGACGTCTGCAAAAATCTCCCTTGAAGTTGGTGGGCTACGTCTGTAGCCCGCGCAAGCGTTGGAGGAAATTAAGTGTTTAGTGTGCAAGTGGTGAAATTGAGGTAAATATACAACAATTGTTGCAGTATTACTACAAAACGTACTGTTAATTATTTTTTAAGTGTTTGTTGTTTGTACTTGTGGGTTTTTCATGTATCTTTATTCTGTTTTATTCACTTTATAGATGGCGGGTAACTCGAACAGATTGTGCGACCAAATACAAAGATGGCTGCTGGAGGATAATGAAGACGACGACATTTCGAGCGAAAGTGAGGAAGGCGGAGAATCCGCGGAACAAAGTGGCCCGCTTGGATCTCCTCACCATTCTGATACGGAACAAGATGGCGAGGAAGACGAGGACGAAGATGAAGACGTGCCTTTATCGACTTTGGCTTCCTATCAGTCTCGTAATGGTACAAAATAGAGCAAGATTGCACCGCCCACTTCAAGAACCAGATCTCACAACATTTTAGTCCGTCCACCAGGCCCAGTAGGTGTAGCAAAAACGCTAAAACGGCTCTCCTATCATTCCTGCTGTTTTTTGACGCTGATATTTGGAACGTGCTTGTTCATTCAACAAATATTTATATTGATATCATAAAAAGCAAATACCAAAGAGACAGAGATGCGTCTCATACCGACGTGATAGAAATCAAGGCACTTATAGGTATTTTATTGGTGATTGGAACTTGCCGTGCGGAGCGAAGAAATTTGAAGGACTTCTGGGATAACTCAAAAGGTACTGGCTGGCATTGAAGTGGTGTATACAGAGCCGATTCCGATTCCTACTGCGCGCCCTCCGCTTTGATGATGTAAGAGATAGGCAAGCTCGTCAACAAAACGACCGACTAGCTGCTATACGTCAAATTACGACTATTATGTTACATAACTGTAAGAAATATTATACTTCAAGCGAAAATCTTACTATTGACGAACAATTAGTAGCGTTCAAGGGACGTTGCGCGTTTGTGATGTATATGCCAAACAAGCCAGCCAAATTTGGCATAAAAATCGTTATGGTGGTGGATCTCAAATACCCATATGCCTATAATTTTGAAATCTACGTGGGGGCGCAACCAGAAGGACCCTTTCGGGAATCGAATAAAGTGTCTGACATCGTAAACCGAATTTTGAGTCCATTATTCGGCCTAGGATGTAATGTAACTATGGATAACTGGTTTACTAGTGTTCCTACATGCAAAGAACTATTGGCTCACAAGATTACAACCGTAGGAACACTAAAAAAAAATAAACCAGAGATACCTGAACTGTTCAAAAATACACAAAACAGAGAAATAAACGGATCCATTTTCGGATTTCAGCCTGATTGCACACTAGTCAGCTATGTGCCGAAACGAAATAAGGTAGTATTGTTATTGTCTACCCTCCACAATGATGATAAAATTGATGCCCCGACTGGCGATGCTAGAAAACCTGAAATCATCACATTTTATAATCACACCAAATACGGCGTCGACATTTTTGATAAAATGTGTAGACAATACGATGTTTCTCGTAACAGGCGGGCATAAATGGCCTGGTGATATATCAGATGAATAACCCTGAAATAAAAGTGATCCGTCGTCAATACCTCCTAGAAGTCGGATTTGATCTTGCAAGACCTTCTATTGAGCGTCGTATATCCCAACAAAATATACCCAGAGGTATTAAACTGAAAGGCAGACTACTTCTAGGATTGGCAGAACAACCCCTGCAACAAAATATGCCTATTCGGGGAGGAGTTGGTCGGTGTGCTTTGTGCAGTAGGGCTCGCGACCGTAGCACGCGCAAGCAATGCAGCAAATGTATGAGGCGTATTTGTAGCGAACATCAGGCAGTCGTGTGTCCGGAATGTATGCCAATAGACTGATTTATTACCCGTTACTTTGTTAATAGATTCAATTAGATTAAAATAAAAGCCTTTTGTGATAAATATTACGTTCCTAAATGAAAATAAGACTAAGAGAACTCAACCCTTCCAAATATAAGTTGATTTTTAAGAAGTTTATGTTTAAGTTTCAAATTATAATAAAGAATTTAAATTTTGTTGATTTTATGAGCCATTTTGATAAAAATAAATATGTTTAGTAATTATATGCTGTGTTTTACTCATTTTTTTGCCGTATTCAGAGAAATAATTAACCTATAAGTGGCCTACACCTGTAGCCCGCGCGTGCGCTTAAGGAGTATTTATGGGCGCGTGCACTCTAGTGTTAAAAGCCCGTAGAGCTGCACACGGTCCAGAATTTCTCAGACATCATCAGAGCAATGGGCCCGTGTACTGTTCACAGATGAGTGTCGAATTGTTTTACGTGCTACTAACTGAAGAGTTAGTCGGGAGCGAATGTGGCGAAGAAGAAGAGAGAGGTTTCTACTCATTACCACCACAAACTGTGAGTTTTCATAGAGGCTCTATAATGGATTGGGAAGGAATAAGTTCCGATGCTCGTACCGAGTTGGTTTTTGTTAACAACCGTTTAAATGCAACCCGATACATCGAGGATGTCCTTCAAGAATCGGGGTTCATTGGGCAACCTGGACCAATTCCTCCTTATGCTCGCCAACACGTTGCACGTTGCATTGAAGAATACTTTCAATACGTTGGCATTATAAAATTGCAGTAGCTAGCACGTAGTCCTGCCTTCAACCCAATAGAGCATATCTGGGACATGCTCAAATAAAAGATGAATTTCACCGCCAACCCGCCAGAACTCTAAACCAAGAAATGCGGTACTGGCCGCTTGGGAAGACATACTGCAAGTTGATAACAGAAACATCATTCAAAGCATGACATCGTATGCTAGTGGTTATAAGGGTTAGAGAAGGATACACCCGATATTAAAACGTAGACAATTATAAAATTTGGTACTTTTTCATTTTTAATTTGTTCATTTTTTGGTACTTTTTCATTTATTAGTGACATAATCTACTCATTACAATGTGTGTTTTATGAGTTGTATTGCAATAAGTGATTAGCTAGCGTCCTCGACTATTGATTATACTATTCTTGCCTGAGAAACCGGCAGCAAGCTCGTCATGCTCCCTTAGATGTCACTGCCTGCAGTAGCTTCGGGGGTCGGGTTGCCTCCTTCCGTCCAATATGGCGAGGGGGGTGATGGCTGTGGTGCTGCTTGTGGTGACTGGTCGTCTTGCTGATCATGGTTTTAATTGTTATTAGTAATTGTTTACTTATTTTACTTCGATGGGGCTACGAGTAGTTTATCATTTCTCACTTCGAGTTACAGCAATAGCCTTATGTAAGCGGGCACGCCCTTTATGCCTGGAGGCTTTTATTTAGGTATTAAGTTCTATTTACGTTTTTTTATGTTGTAATTTTTATCTGCTTGAGTACAGTTTGTTCATTGTTTTGTTGGTATACTGGCGTGTGCTAGCTAACATATGGCAAGTGTGTTATTTAATCCAATGTTTTGTGTTTCGTAATGTTAATTACTTTGCATACGATTTGTATAGAGTCGGGTTTATATACCTAACTAAACAGACAGATGTGCTGCTGGGGAGTTTGTTCCACCACTTCTTCCCAGCTAAAGCACTAGGAAGTGGTGAAGGGCGGGCATTTTTGGGGGACTGTCTTATGTAACTTTGACGTTCGAAAAGTGCTGATTTTCAGCCTAGTTTGAATAAATGACTTTTGATTTTGTTTTTGTAGTGTATTTAAATTGATAGAGCCAAATCTTTTTTTTCTGCATAAATGCCTTATTTGGAAAACATTCTTAATGGTGTAGTCATTATCCAATTACTAAGTTCGAAAAGCATAAGAAACACGTATAGAGTGCACCTACCCTTAATTCAGTGTCAAAAATATAATAGGTTGGGGAAAAATTTTCTTCGCATTTTTTAAGAAAATTCAAAACATTTTTTAATATAGTTTATTTACATTTAACTAAAGTATGTAGGTACCATTTTGTTCGATAACTTTTTGCCATCTTGTAGGTAGGGACATGATCCCATTGCTATAGAAATTTTGGGACTTCTGATCAAAATACCGCGACATGTGGTTTTGGCAGTCCTCTCGTGATGTTAACCTGACACTGCCTAAAGAATTAACAGGTGGAAATCTGAAGGTGCAAGGTCAGGACTATATGGCGGATGCATTAACACCTCCCAGCCAAACTCTCTTAATTTTTATGTAAATATAAACAAACTTTACCTTACTATTTCTAAATGTTTAACGATATCATTCACAAAAAATAAAAACGTTTTAAATCATAATTATAATCTAGACAGTGGTGCCGATTCCCTTGTTCACAAACTAAGCTAAATTTAAGTTCAGTGCATCTTTTTCCTTCTATTTCATTAAGAAAAGGACAGAAGATACATTTTAGTTTAGTCCTGTCAAATTAATCAGCGCCTGTCACTACTCCATACAAGTTTAGACGTGATTAAAAACTTGCCTACTAAAATTACGTCAATTTACGTCAAGCGATGATTAATTTGACAGGACTGAACTAAAATGTATCTTCTGTCCTTTTCTTAATGAAATAGAAAGAAAAAGATGCACTGAACTTAAATTTAATTTAGTTTGTAAACAAGGGAATCGGCGCCAATGTAACTCTATTGAAAGCTCCATCCGTGCGAGACCTAGGGGTACTGCTAGATAACAAACTTCACCTTGATCAACATATTGATAACATCACCAAAAAGGCTTATCGTATGTACGGGTTCGTTATGAGATCAGCTACTGAATTTAAACACGCAAGCACTTATTCTCATCTCTATAAAGCACTAGTTAGATCTCAACTCGAATATGCAGTGGTAGTGTGGAACCCTTTTTATAATAAATATGCTGAGATGCTAGAAAAAGTGCAGCGCAAATTCCTCAGATCGATGCACTATAGGTGCTCCCACAATTTCCCAACCTATAAAAATCTACTTAATAAATACAATTTAATGAGCCTGAAGTCTAGACGTTTATATCTAGAAATTATGTTTCTTTTCGACGTATGCTATAACAGGTATAACTGCTCTGAGATTACTAATAAAATATGCTACTGTGTCCCAAGAACTGTTATTAGACGAGAGGTGCGCGCACGTCCTCTTTTTGCTGTGTCCCATTGCCGCACCAATGCTGGTCTGCGGGCGCCTCTACGTCGCTTGTGCAAAAACTATAATGATTTTTGTTCAGAAACTACAGAATTAGATTTATTCTCAGTGTCAGCAAATAGATTTCGTTCTGCTTTGTTAATGAAACTTAAGGATTCCGATGTATAGTTATTTGAACAGTCTTGTAGTCTTACTCGCCTAGATTGATCATTAGTAAATTTATATGAATTGTATATGCTGTGGATAACGGTGTGAGTTTCACATTTATATAACATCTGTTTATATTATTTGCGCAGATATAATGTGTTACTGTTTGTTTGTCCCTAATAAATAAATAAATAAGTTGTTCTCTGCCCAAAAGCGCTCTGCGGAAGAGCCTCATGCCATGTCTATGCGGAATAGACAGGATGGCTCTCCAGCTAAGCGACCACGCAAGCCCTTTCACGGTGACAATCCTGGGTTCGAGGCCCAGCCATCCACGAGCTTTCAAGTGCCCCCCAAAAGTAGAGGCCGAAAGTCGGGAAACACTAAATCCGGTACAAGGCATAATGAAAACAAAAAACGGTCCTTCGGCAATCGTAAATCCGTCCAGTATCGTAAGTGACTATCCTCAAGAAATTTTATTTTATGGCGGGCGGTTAAAAAATTACATTCAAATTTGGAAGAATTACGGTGAGAACATTATAAAAATAATATCTGGTTACCGAATTCCCTTTTTCAAAATACCCTCACTTCAAAGTCCAGACTTATTAACACGTTTTAAAACTCCAACGAGCTTAATGATGTCGGAACAAATCGAGATTTTGAAACAACAGAAAATCTTGATTCGAGTAGATCCATCTCCAAGTTATGTCTGTCCGGTGTTTTTAGTGCAAAAGTCAGATACGAGCATACGGCCAGTATGCTCGTATCTGACTTTAACCAATCGTCAGCAATCGCTACGTCATTCAACCGTGCTAGTTCAGTCAGACAACAAGAGTGTGGTGAACGGAACGAGGGGGGGTCTCCGATCACAAAACCTCTACCGGCTAACTTGCATGTTATTCGAGATTGCGGACGAGAACAAGATTCACCTAGTCTCTCAGTACCTGTCCGGTCAGGTAAACACAGAAGCAGACATGCTGTCAAGGCTCAAGTTACCTGGGGAGTGGACCCTAATGGAGGAGGCATGTCAAGAAGTATTTCGCAAGCTCGGAATGCCCGAAATCGACTTGTTCGCCTCGGAAACCGCACACGTGCTTGCGCGCTACGTCTCACGAGATTACAAAGACTCGAACGCAGAGTTTCACGACGCCTTCAGCAGAAGGTGGTCATACCGTCGAGCGTAGATATTCCCACCACCACACCTAATTCCACGGGTTCTGTCACACCTCAACCTGTGCAAGGGTCGATACATCCTAATAGTACCGCGCTGGTCCAGTGTTTTGGCGGCCAGACCTGAAGAGGAGAGCGGTGAGCGCTCCTTTACCCATATTCAATCTCCATCGGCGGTTATTAGATACACGGACTTATCTGCCTCCAGTTCACGTGGACCAGATGTATCTAGAGGCATGGCTAGTGAAGGGTGGTGTGCTGAATTAACAAATTGGTCTCAAAACGAAATAGACCTACTTAATTCTAGCTGGCGACCCTCAAAGAAGAAATTGTATGCTGGTATTTGGAAAAAATGGTTAAATTGGTGTACTGATAATAATTTCAACCATACAAACCCCTCTGGTGCCCAAGTCGCTAAGTACCTAGCATACTTGCACTTAACTCTTAAACTGTCTTATAAAACTATTTTACTTTATAAATCAACAGTTGCCACTTTGGCCTGTTCTAACGGACAAATCATAAGCAGTGAACCTATCGTTCAGAGAATGTTAAAAGCTATTCCACTTGCTAATGTTGATTCCAAACGTAAAAATTCTTTCATTTGGGATCCACGTATAGTGGTAGAATGGCTCAGCTCTAACCAGCCGCCTCATGCAAGTTTATTCCAAGTGTCTCGCACAGCACTGATTTTGCTACTCGCTTCTAGTCGTAGAGTCCATGATCTGACACTGTTACGGGTTGATAATGCACATTTTGAAGAAAATTCTAATCATATTGTTTTACACCCAGCATTCGGCTCAGAGTCAGCTATACACACAGCAATCATCATGGAAATTGCACACACATACAGAAAAATCCATATGCCCAGTATGGTGGATACGTAAGTTGATAGAAGTATCATCATCACGTAGAATTAACAATGACATTAATCATTTATTTATATCAACTCGTGGCAGAGTCAGGCCAGCCTCCCGAACAGTGATTGGAGGTTGGGTTAAAACTATTCTTAAGGAGGCAGGAGTAGAGGCTACTCCTGGTAGTACTCGAAGTGCCGCAGCATCTCTCAACTGGCTTGAGTGCCACAATATTGACGAGATCATGGTAAAAGGGAACTGGCGTGTCCCCAACACATTTGCACGGTTCTATTCAGCCGAAATTAACACATCGCAAAGTCCTAACAATTTATCTCTGACATTTGAAGCTGTGTAGATTCTAAATAATATTGATTACCTACCTATTAATCAATGTAATTTCAATAAATAATTTAGTTCAAAGCAACATATTGTATATTAAGTTAAATTGATTTATTTAATCTAAGTAGGTATGCTATGCATAACTAATGTAACTTTAGTTCAAAGCAAATCTTAATTCTTCGAATATCATATCATTGAAGCATACATTGTGCTGCTAATCACGTCATGTGAATGGCAAAACTTATGTATGTGTAAGTTCTTATTACTTGGTTTTAAAAAACCAAGTAATACTTAATTACATAATTTTACATAATTATACAGTTTTTATTTCTTTATACATTGAGTCACTTTCATTTCTAATAATAATGTTCTCACACAGTTATATTTTGTTTAATATAACTACTCCTAGGTACCTATATTAAACAAAATTATTTAGTTACCTAATTAATTTCTTTTTCACACATTGGCATATACTCAGCTTGCCACCAGGCGATAATAAACACATCTCACTGTATAGGTCTAGAATAACGGATCATCGTGTATAATATAATGTTTTACCTGAAAATAAAACAGTTATTATACACGTAACCTTATTCTAGACCTATATTTTTAATCCTGCCTGGTGGACTCGTAATCCACCGGAAGTGAGATGCATGCTGCCTGTTCGGGCAAGCTCCACGCCCCCTCCCCCCGGCCAGTGGGGCGGAGCCGGGTGGGAGGGGGAACAAGAGTGGTCGTGACGTCAGATCCGGAAAGATGCTGTCTCACTGTTTAGGTCTAGAATAAGGTTACGTATATAATAAGTGTTTTATTTTCAGATAAAACATTATATTTTCTTAATTTGAATTTGGAATTATGTTCTTTAAAATTTAAACTTTCAATGATACCAAAACCAGCCAGATACAAATAGTATACCCAAAGAGATTTTATTAGAAGTTCATACATACTATAACGCGAAAAGACTTTTCCCCAACCTAATATGTAAGTACGAATTGTCGACAAATTCACATGTGGCCAGTTCCCGTGCCGGTGAGTGTATAAACAAAAACAAAACGAGTAAACAACGGCTGGTTATCCGACCAAATTCGAACTACTACAAAAAGCAACGGATTCGTACATATCGATATCATAAAACTTAAAATTTGAATTTATCTTTGTCAAAAAAAATGGATATATACAGTTTGCGTCACGCAAGTCACAGAAAATGCCGTTTTTTACGATTTAGATCGTCTAGTTTTTGAGATATTTGCGAACAACTCAAAAAGGAAACTTCAAGTTATCCATTTGCCCAGGGCAATTCATAATTCTTTGATAGGGGTTATATTTGAGAGCCATAAACAAAATACAAAAAATATGGTGAAATTGTTCATTTATTTACACATTGTTAGAATTAACAAATAATAATGAGAAATTACATTTGTAACATAATAATAAGGAAGTACTAATATCATTCTATTTCATAATGTATTCCTTAATATTATTGAAATATTAAGGGAAATAACGGTTAAAATAATTAATAAAAGTATTTTTTACGAAAATAAACCGAATATCGAAATAAAAAAAACGATTGCAGAATTAACATTACAGGACATTTATAAAATAAACGGATAATGTAATTTAACTAAATTCAGATAGTAGCAAAATACTTCAGATTCTAAACAAGATAAAAAAAGAAAGAATTCATATGGAAAAGAAAAGAAGAAATAAATTTTCTTGATACATTACGTCTATTTACAATTTGCCATAAAAAAACTATAATTATCAGAAATTGCTCAAATACTTATCATAAAAATTCCAAATATGTTGTCTTTGAGCATGGATATGCCAGACTTTCTCACCTAATTACAAGCTACTTAGATCTAAATTATAAATAAGTATATTTTTTAAAACATACAACAGCCTATTTGCATACCACACTCGTAATGTTTGTTTTTATTTCGATCAAAATATTTTTTCAAACATACTGAAATGGATTATAGGCCGAGATCTATAAACGTTAGTTAACACTTACTTTGTCTAAGCGTTACTCCAGTCACTGTCGAACAACTGTCAAACTACATTTCTGCAAGATAGAGAGATGAAAGTCAAAGCTCTAGCTAAATAACGTTTAAAAATCTTGGCCTTTAGGAAATCGATAGATATTACGAATGTCTAACACAATTTGGGCGCAGGTTACAAAAAGTGTTTCTGCACGTCAGTCACAGACTGTATGTAGGCCAGAATGTATTAAAATAACGTGTACACGTAGTCAATACTAATAATTATAACAAAATGTAGTTAGGTTGTTTTCAGCGACTCACTTTACATCGTAAAGCTTCAAATGATGTTGTCACAATACTGAATCTGAAACAATATAATGCATCTAAATCCTATGATTTTCACATTAATGTAGAACTATTTCTACATTAATGTGTACTACATTAATTATATATGAGAAAAAATTTATAAATAATATTAATATAAATAATAATATTGAGATAGTCTAGGCAAAAAGCAGTCGAAAAATGTTAGTATTTAGTTCATAAAATAACAAAAAAAAAATTAAAATTTAATTCAGTTTTCATTTTTTCCAATCTGTTTTACAACACCATGAAATAGTAGCCGCCATGTTATTACGTCATACGGCTGTGTAAACTAAAAAGTGTAAACTTTCAACTGATCGGCGAATATAGGCTTTGTACTTTTATTATTTTCGTAACCAACGAAAAGCAGAACCAACTCACTTTAAATGATATACAATTATCATACAAAATATCAACGTATTTGTTTAGACAGCCAACTGACGTCATGACCACAGAGCAATATGGCGTCCACTGCGTCCAGCGTTTTCGTCAAACTTCGCGCGAAATTTTAAAATAAAAATTTTAATGCATTTTTATGGTACTTATCGATTGAATAAAAAATTAGTTTTTTTTTTACGGCATATTAGTACTATAGAATTTAAATTCTCAATTAATTGAGACACTTCAAAAATGGGTGTAATAACATATTGTATTTGTTTCTGTCTGTGTGACTGCTTAGTTCCTCTAAACTACACAATGGACTTTTATGCGGGTTTTACCACCATTTAGGCAATTTTATTTCGAAAAGTTTAATAAGGTGTTTAATACATTAATATTTAACGTAGATACAGCACATAAATTTCGATATTTTGACAACATGTCGCCCCATCAGTATATTGCATATTATATGTAAGAAGTAGGGCGCGGGTCGCTAGTTGTAGTAAATACAAGGTGACGTTTTGTATCCTCGTTAAATTCTAATGATTCTCGACACGAATCAATAATAAAATAAGTAGGTCTATTTTTATTTTGTATATTTTCGGAAACAAGTATGTGTGGGACACGCATGTTAAAACGCGGCTCGTATGATACCGCACTGTAACTGTCCTTTTACACACACTACCGCATACGCAACGGGATGATTCTGTTCTGTAAAAGTGGTGTATTCTAAAATACTGTCAAACTTTAAATAACTAAAAAATAAGGATGTATTAATTATTGAACAGGTATCGTAATTGTATTTGATTACACCAACTAAATAATCAAATAAAATTACGATACCTCATCTTCAGTCGGTTCATCGGTATTTCATAGCAGCCTCCTGAAATTTGGACGAGGATGCAAAACGACACCTTGTATAATTATGACAACTTACGGCTTTACTTAGTGACGTAATTGGTGATGTTCTTCAGAAAGGTCAGCTGCGTAGTACTCGCAACCGGCGCACAGTGGGCTGAAATCGCGAAGTGTGGACTTAAGGATTGGTATGTACATTTTTGAAATCTATATACTAATACAATATTTTTATGATCCGACGACTTTTTTCGTCAAGCCGTTACTTACATAGTTATACTGCTTTCAATATTGTATGAAAAAAAAAATTAAAATAATAGATTTTTTGTATGTACGTGCAAAAATATTCCACACCACTCCAGTGACGTCATTTGTTTATGTCCAAAACACGGCCAAACCGGTTTTCTTATCAGTAGACGCGTATTAATTAGTGACGTCTTGACGTGCACCAATCAGAAGGTAGTAATTATGCAAGTAGTTAGTCACCGAGAGGGTAGGAAACGTCAAACGACAACCTTAGTTCGTTGTTATCTACGATTACATACGGACTACCCTGCTAAATTGACTTTTGTGAAGTTACGGTTGACGAGTTTTTGTGAAAATGTTTAGTGATTTAGTGACTAACCTTGATATGTTCGTGAAATTAAAAGCAGCTGGGAGTATTAAAGATAATAACTTTTTTTACAATGAAATTAGGTCAAAAACATCTGGTTTAAGCAGTGATAATGATAAAAAACTGAAGGACTTTTGTGCAAAGTATTGTTTTAATATTTATAAGAAATGGAAAGTTCTCATCGTAAGGAATAAGTATTCAAAAGCAATTATAGTGAGTGGTTAGAGTCAGAAATATTGTGGCCAGATTTTGTGCGAGTTTTGGTGGAAAAAGACGACGAATTAGTTCCCAGTTCAACTACACAAATTGTAGATCCATCTCTAAAGAAAGCATCTATTGGCACATCGACCGAAGTAAGTCCTAGAAAACCTTTCACTGAATTAGGTCCTAAGCAAAAAAAGAGACGTATAGAACATACTCTGACAAGTATGGATTCAGACGAATTATCACATGCATATGTTTCAAAGTTAAAAGCAGATGGAAATGACAGTATTGTAGAAATATTAGAGTACTTGCTTAAGAATCCACAAGAAGTGCAGAAAGTGAAAGATTGTCATTTTGTTAAAAAAAAAAAAACTGAGTTTGCACCGGATGAAGCTTTAGGCTTGTTTTTGTCATTTAAAATGACGAAATGGCAATATAATACGCTGCGGAAAAGCACCGAACAAGTAACCACTGTTAACATATTTCCCTCCTACTACGCACTACAAAATAAAAAACTAAAATGTTATCCACCTAAAACTGCTATTACAGTAACAGATACATCAGCTAGAATAGAATTGCAGGCTCTTTTGGACATTACTGTGAAAAGATTAATTAAATCAACCCCAATTGATAAGACGTAGGTATAAAGAAATGACACTGATAAGTAAAATGGGGTTTTGACGGTGCTTCTAATCTAGCCAACTATAAGCAAAAAATGCATTTAGAAACCATAGAAGAGACTGATTATGATGATTCTAGTGTTTTTATGGGTAGTTTGATACCTATCAAATTGGTTTCTGGTGATCAACTTGTTTGGGAAAATGATTCTCCTAATTCTGCTCATTTGTGTCGTCCACTCTTTTTCCAATTTGTAAAAGAGAACAAATGTACTATTCTGCGGGAGAAAAATGCAATGGAGGCAGAGAGAGATAATTTAGTGAAGACAGAGATTGGAGAAATGAAAATCTCACACGACTTAATATTAACGATGATAGATGGTAAAGCGACAGCTATTCTTTGCGATACATCATGTCAAAGATGTGACATATGTAAAGCTACTCCAAAGGAGATGAATGAATTGCCTTTGATATTGACAAAGAAAGTTGATGTCAACCTATATAAATATGGTCTATCGTCGTTACATATTTGGATACGTTTCATGGAATGCATTATTCATATATCATATAGATTACATTTGAAGACGTGGATTGTTAAGGGTGACAGAAAGGATATTATGCAGAGCAGAAAGAAAGATATTCAGGAAGCGTTTAAATCTCAAACAGGACTTTTAATTGATGTCGTAAAACAGGGCCACGGTACAACCAATGACGGAAATACCGCTAGAAGATGTTTTACAAACTCCGAAATTGCGGCTTCGATCACAGGAGTCGATGAGAATTTGATAAAACGTTTTAAAACCATACTAGAGGCAATTTCTTCTGGTCACCCAATAGATGTAATTAAGTTCAAAGACTATACCGAAGCTACCATGAAATTGTATGTTAATTTGTATAATTGGTATTGCATGCCTGCAAGTGTACATAAAGTTCTTGCTCACGGAGCAGATATAATTGAGAATTTGGGTATAGTGCCAATTGGAAAATTATCTGAAGAGGCCGCTGAAGCTGGAAATAAGGATTTCAGGAGATATCGTACACATCATTCGAGAAAATTCTGTAGAAAGGCTACCAATTAAGATATAATGAATAATTTATTAATTAGTTCTGACCCACTTATTTCAAAAATACGTCACAAACTGTTGCGAAAACACAAAGCCCTCTCAGAAGAGGCAAAAGCTTTGTTGATTATTATGGATCCTGACGATAATGATCAGGAAAACATATTACATTTAAGTTCAGACCTATCACTGTACAATGAACCTGAATCTGACTTTTCTGAATTATCAATTAATGGTGCCTGAGTCTAAACACAAACAACGTTTTATGTAGTGGATTAGGCCTACTGGGGACACCACTGTTAAAAAGAAACGCGCCTAGTTCTCTACCTCTGGGGTGGTGTGGAAAAGAGAATTAAAAAAAAAATATCTCCAAAATTCCAGCATATCGCAGTACCAGATTATATGCTAAAATAGGAAAATAATTTGTACTATTTTAATCTGTAAACCGTTTGTTGAGAGGTCTTGAGAATTTCGAGATTTTCACGAAGTTATGTTTTTTTTCATACAAAAATATCTTTAAATATTCATAACATTGAAAATAACGGTCAAAACGTAAAAGTCGTAGAACATTATTAAATTGTATTTGATAGTAGATTTTAATTCCGTTTTTATTTTTTTTAAATAACCCAATCAGTTTTTGTTGATTCCTAAGTCTTCTACGAGTTCATATCGGCCCACCGTGCGGCGTGCGTGTAGATGATGAACTAACAAAAGGAGTATGTAAGGATAGTGGCGCTGTGTAGTTTTTACCTATCTCCATGGGATGAAGGCGTGAGTTTATGTATGTGTGTATGTAACTTACGGCTAGTCGGAGTCAGAATCGCCGAACGTGTACTTCTGCTGCGCCCGCGCGCGCGAGCTCTTGACCGCGGCGAGCGTCTCGCTGCCCGCGTCCGACTCCGAGTCACTCGACACCTTCTTCTTCAGCTTCTTTTTTGGCGCTGCCTTCTTTTTTTGGTCCTAAGTAGAAATAGTTCACGTCATTAATAATCATAAATAAAAAACGAACCCGTAACTGCGTAAGAGATGAAATGATAAGATGGAAACAAACTGAAATAGAAAAACAAGTAAATATTTTACCAAAAATTATAACAGACCCAGGGTCAGTTTTTCTAACGAAAATCATCGCAAGGTGTGACAAAATTGTTAAACGCGCGTAAGCTGCTGTGATTGGTTGAACGATTTATCTACAGGCAATATAGGATACCTGATTAGGGGCTAATCAGGTAATCGGAAATGCGTCTTTTCCGACACGAAAGCCTGTCGAATGCTTGTGAATAGCTATGAATGTCTAGTAATTTATCGTTTTGAGTAAGCCCTCAGCTCTCATAATCTATGGTCATAGGGCAACTGCAGCCACGTCGCACGCGCCTGCCACGTGTCAGTGTCGCCACGACATGACGTCGCGAGGGCGACGTCGACGCGACGCGCCCGACACGACTACCCCCCTCAGGTATGAGTTCTCATCATTGGGCAGGAAGATATTATACCTAATGCTGAATTGCTGACTTAAGTAATCGGAGAACACCTAAGTAAACGGCTGAGCTCCTCTGCGTACGCCTTATATAAACTGGCCCCAGAGCAAAATACAGCATACCATGGTCTAGTAGCATAGTTACTATATTTTGGGGGAATTTCCATGTTTCAGGCACAAAAGAGATGTAGTCGTGCTATATTCAATTTGAAGTCGACCGACAGCCCATCTCTGTATATTGTTGAAATTGCGGCATTTGTTAGGGTAAATCAATTTCTATTTCCACAACTAGCTGACACCTTCCCCCGTAACAGACGCATTAATGGGAAAAAGCGTTTTCTGTATGGCTTCTAAAATGTATAAGTTATGAAATACCAGTCATATAAAGCATTGCCGGTAAATTTGTTTAAAAAAAAGATGCAAGATTTATTAACAGACAAGTGCTATTATGATTTACTCAACGATTTTTTTAATGACATTTTTTGACAGTTTTATTTTGTGACATTTTATGATTAATTTATTTTACTGACTTATCAATGTTTATTACTGATTATTATGTACTTGGATTAAAGTGCCATTAGTAATTTAGTTTTATTTTGTAATTTAGTTTTATATATTATTTTTTTTTTGTTAATTTTATTTCGTGGGTGAAACATGAACGTACGATTGATTAAATATTGTGACATCATGCATGCTTAATTTGCATGCATACGAATGTTTTGACAAATAAAATTGTCTTTATCTTTAGGGTCTGTGCAGACAGAACAGCAAAATGGTACAGCATGTTCTTAGCAGTCAAATTCCTAGAAATAGAGGTTGACGTTATAGTCACCTGCATCCGTCAAGCGGGTGATTCTACCCGTCATACGTAACAACTATTCCGAAATCCACATAAGATTCGTTAAAAAATACTATTCGTATTGGTGTACAAACACGCATGACGCCTCAAGTTCAAGGTGAAGAAGTGTTAATTAGATTTATACTCCGTTCATTTTATCCTGTTCAATAGGACACTTACAAAAGCAATATTTTCTATTTTTATTACATCAACGAGATCTTTGAGAATTAGTCCTAATTACCTGTTGATATTTAATAAAGGCAAATGAGAATTTGTCACATTAATTTTACGATTATATTCTTTCGAGAAACTGGCCCATAATGACTCTACGGCGACTGGCATTACAATCTCCTTTGCAGTTGGGTAAAGAGACAGATTTATGCAAAATTTACACGAGCTTAACTTTAATCTTGCGTTTC
The DNA here is from genome assembly GCA_905333075.3 of Atethmia centrago. Classification (NCBI taxonomy): domain Eukaryota; kingdom Metazoa; phylum Arthropoda; class Insecta; order Lepidoptera; family Noctuidae; genus Atethmia; species Atethmia centrago. The sequence continues at coordinate 24,506,668 of HG995384.1, forward strand.
AATCAATCAATCTAGCCTTTTCTCAACATGTTGGTTACCAGTCTAACCGGATGCAGTTGAATACCAGCATATTACATGAAGAGACTACTTTTTTTTTTTTTGGAGTGGGAAACCATCAAATAACTTCTCCCGCTCTGGGCGGAGCGGGAGGGTGTGTCAGGCTCTTACTGACTAAAACCCACCCGTATTCCTTCCGTTGCCTGTGTTGCCATGGGCCTCGGTAACCCTTTGGTACCGTCCCGCGACCCCGGCAGGCATCGGCCCTAGTGGACCCCTACGAACCCAAAAACTTGGTAATACGATACCCCTTGGTAGGACTGATTGTCAGAATTTCGGGCTTCTGACGACCCCTAACGACTGTCAAAGATCCACGAATGACAGCCGGGACCAACGGCTTAGCGTGCTTTCCCAGGCACGGAGGTGTCTCGGTGTGTAAAGATTCACGGACTAAACCACACAAGCGTAGCTTAACCTGATGGATCGACCCGTGTGGCTGGTGTTACTTAGCCACGAGCTCCTCATCTTGCGTTTAAATAATTATGATAAATCAGACACTAATGTAAAAGTTCTAAGCTCGTGTAAACTAGGCATTAGACTGAGCCGTAGCACGCACAGCTGGACAAAGGCTGCGGGGCGAGCACGGTCTACTGTGACATGGATTGAGTCACACATTTCATCAGTTTGGGCGAAAAAACCGTTTTATCTTAAATGCTAGCACGGCGGCCTGAGATAATTTCTTGACATGTGACATAACTTCTTGACGTTTAGTTGGGACTGGCGGCCCAATCGGCGACTTTTACTGGCGTAGTCGATAAGTTGTCTCTGGCGCTCGTCCTCAGTTGCGGATTTACCAGCAGGCTGAGTAGACTTGAGCCTAGGGCGGCTGATTTTAGGGGTGGCAAATTTGGCCCCATTTTTTTGGAAGACGCTTATCTGATTTCTTGCAGAAAGAAGTCTACATGACATCTTTCCGATGTCTTTTCAGTTTCCAAAACCTAATTCCCAACCAAAAAAAAAAGACCATGCCCCACCTGCTGGAGTATCCTAAATGCCAATTCACCTGCTCCTGGGATGACCTTAATAATACCACTGATGCCGCGATTAACGTGGCCACCTACTGGGCTCAATCAATATAAAAAAACATCGAAGAAGAGTACTATCAAACTGAAAAAAAAAGAAGTGGGCGAAAATGAACGCACCTTTTTGCTGTCAAATATGCTATCGTCTTCATCGTCACTTAGCATATCCTTGGCTGGCCTCTTCTTAGGTTTCTTGTCATCATTGATTAGCTTCCGCTTAGGTCCCGGTTTCTTCTTAGGTGGTGAATCGGGTATAACCTCATCGTCACTTGACAAAACTGTGGGGTGCTCCGCGCCATTGTTCTTTGCTCTATCCTTTTCTTCTTCTTTCTTTGTGTCCTCGATCAAGGAGTCGAATAGGCAGTCTGAAATGTTTAACAGTAATTGAGTGTATTGTAATATGCATCTGCAGGGGTAAAGTGTGACCAAATCCGAAACTATGAGAAATGGCGTAAAATACTCATAAGCTGATGGCATGAGGCCTTTCGTGGGGCCGAATTTGATAAAAACTAATACTGCATCATTAGATTATTCGTCAGTTTGTGTGCATCTCTGATGTGTATTAAAACAGTCAGAATGCGACTCCGCAGGCGATTTATTGCAATCACCTCGCCTCATTTACACAATGAGTGCAAACATTGTAAACATGAGTGCGACAAATCGCCTGTTGATTCTCGCCTCTCGAGGTTCGAAATACTATCCTCATGTAAAACAGGCTTTCCAATATTTTCCAAACCATACTTGTATATTTCAAAATCTATACAACTTGTTTTTTTTATATCCCATAACTCCGGGGTTATATTCTATAAGTAAAAATAATACAAAAAGTCCTAGAATATGTGATCCAAAAATGCACAGTTTTGAAGATATCATAATACTAACACTTGACTCTCGATGTGTGTCGGTATCTAAGTTTCATTGATAAATACGAGCAATTAATTCTCATTCAAAGCAATAAATCATTCATATTTAAAGCTAATAAGATGCGACGTTGTCATATTTCACGAAAGAGTGTTTTACATTAATAAAATAAATAAATAAAATAAATTTATTTATTAATATTATTTATTATTATTTGTATATTATTATTAATAATCGTGACTTTGTCAAATTATTTTTTATGAAAAATGAAAACAAAAACAAATGATAAATGAAAAATAATTCATATGCCAGTTGATTCTTTGATATGGTATCATTCATACCCTAGAGTTATGGGATATAAAAAAAACACCTTGTATAAGCAAAAACGAAATGCTGTTCGTTGGTAAGCTCATCACTGAGAACGGTTAGGTTACGTTGTTATGCTAAAAATAATACTTTGTTATTTTAAAATTGACTGTGGAACTTTCCAGTCAATTTTAAAATTTGGGATAAACAGCCCCTCGGTTTTACTATCGACTTTTGTCAAATTTATAGAAATTTTTTACAGGAGAATGTGTCAAAATCAAAATCAAAAGTCATTTATTCAAACTAGGCTGAAAATCAGCACTTTTCGAACGTCAAAGTTACGTAAGACAGTCCCCCAAAAATGCCCGCCCGTCACCACTTCCTAGTGCTTTAGCTGGGAAGAAGAAGTGGTGGAACAAACTCCCCAGCAGCACGTCTGTCTGTTTAGTTATATAAACTTGATTTTATACAAATCGTATGCAAAGTAATTAACATTACGAGTTGGCTAGTCGTGTTGGCTAGTAATTTAATAAAAGCACTGTTGTTACTGACCTGAATCCATCTCAGCAGGTTTCTTATCCTTGTTGTTCTTCACATTGAAATCATCATCATCATCTTCACTTATGGACAGCGCGCGCGTCGGGGCCTCGCCGCCGGAGTCCAGCTTGTTGTCCAGCAGTTCGACGTCGGAGCCCGAGTCTGAATCCTCGGAGCCATCTTTGTATTTTTGTACCTTGATAAAAATGTTACGGTTATTGCTATGAAACTAACATTAGATTAATAATAATAATACCAGCCTATAACAGCGATGATGAGGGTGCTGATGGGGTGCTGGTGGGTGGATGATGAGGGTGCTGATGGGGTTGCCCCGATACTGCAGCGCGTCAGGGATGTTTGCTGCAGCTCGCATTGACTGCTTCTACACTGTGATGCGGTGCGCATCCCTGGTTAGTAGGGTGCGGGGCAGCACCAACAGCATCCTGTCTATGGCAGCAAGCAGGCTAGATGGTGCATTTGTGAACCACTGCTGCAGGGTATCGGCTGGGCCTATCAGCTTGCAGCAGTGATGTCACATATTGTTTGTGTTAATGTTTTACTAACATAGTTTGTAAGTATTTTGTTACTAACACATTGAGTCCTGTTACTTGATTAAATGAATTATTATTATAACTGTCCCACTGCAAGGCAAGGTCCCTTCTCATACAGAGAAGGCATGAGTATTGATCACCGCTAATACTTTATTGAAATGAAATGAAATAGTTTATTCTGTAAATAAGATATCAGAATCACTTTCAGACATATTAAAAAAAAAGTAATTAAAAAATAAGCTAGATGGGGTCGACATTTCCTATCTGACTACCCCTGAGAAGAAATAGCGAAACAAACTCAAGGGTCAAAGTCTCTTTTAAAGTCCAGACATAATCTTGGTCAGATCATGTCAGGACCAGGAGGACCAATAACGTGTAAGAAGTTGTTAAATTACACATTACATTACCCATTTCTTACTTTAGATTTTGGTTGTCGAAGTACTAGTGACGAGCTTATTGAGTTAGTTTCCGTTAAGATTGTCCAGCCTGAGCTCATTCTCTCAGTATATGTCGTATAGTCGAACTATTTCACGAAGTTTCTTGTTGCCGCGTTATGGCGTTAATCATAAGGTTTAAATAGGGCAAGTAATTCAAAACGTATCCATTATTTAAATATACATTGTGTGTCGAGGTACTATTGACGAGCTTATTGGGTTAGTTTCCGTTAAGATTGTCCAGCCTGGGCTCATTCTCTCAGTATATGTCGTATAGTCGAACTATTTCAAGAAGTTTCTTGTTGCCGCGTTATGGCGTTAATCATAAGGTTTAAATAGGGCAAGTAATTCAAAACGTATCCATTATTTAAATATACATTGTGTGTCGAGGTACTAGTGACGAGCTTATTGGGTTAGTTTCCGTTAAGATTGTCCAGCCTGGGCTCATTCTCTCAGTATATGTCGTATAGTCGAACTATTTCACGAAGTTTCTTGTTGCCGCGTTATGGCGTTAATCATAAGGTTTAAATAGGGCAAGTAATTCAAAACGTATCCATTATTTAAATATACATTGTGTGTCGAGGTACTAGTGACGAGCTTATTGGGTTAGTTTCCGTTAAGATTGTCCAGCCTGAGCTCATTCTCTCAGTATATGTCGTATAGTCGAACTATTTCACGAAGTTTCTTGTTGACGCGTTATGGCGTTAATCATAAGGTTTAAATAGGGCAAGTAATTCAAAACGTATCCATTATTTAAATATACATTGTGTAGGAGTCAAGAAACATATTCCTATTATTTTTACATTTTTTAATGCATTACTTATTTTTCAATTAATGCGAACGGAACGCAAACTAAAAATCGCGTCGTCGTCAATGCCGGAAATGACGAAAAAACTGTGTTAATAAAAATCTATTCTTAGCAAAGCGCTTGAAATCTCACTAAGATAAGTAAGTGCGATTTTTGCTTGAATAAAGCACAACAAATAATTTAATTTATATGATTTGGGGCTACAAACAGAGAAGTTTTGTGGCAAATGACGTCACATCATGCCCGCAACAGAAAAGGTCGTTTGAACTGTAGTAGAAAATTGTTGCAAGTTTCATAATTTTTTTGAGCAACAAGCAGAAGTTGAATTTAACTTTTAATACTTTTCTAGGGTTTATATGCCTGTCTATTATTGAATTAGGACAAAAAAAATACATGCATATTATCCATTGCAATAACTAACAGCACTTCATGAAATGGGAAAGCAATACCTTAGTGGCGGCGCGCCGTGCCGTGGCTCGCTCGCGCGGCGCGGCCACGACTGCGGGCCGCTCGTCGTCGGAGCCCGAGCCCGCAGAGCTGCTGCCGCTGAACGTCATGCGCTTCTGTAAACACAAATACGAACACAATCACAGTCTTTTCTTCAATAAAACATATTTTGTCAGTAGCAGCTTAGTCTGGATTTGTACCCTGGGGATGGCAATGGGCTCGCCTCTATTACCTGGTGTACCGTTCACTTCTACCTAACCCCGCTGAGTACACAGGAGCTAATATCAGGATGAATATCGTAAAATATTGCGCCAACTAAACTCCCACAAATCTATACTAATAATATTATAAAGAGAAAAGATTTGATTTTTTGTTTGTTTGTAATGGATAGACTCAAAAACTGCTCAACTGATTCTAAAAATACTTTCACCTATAGAAAGCTACATTATCAGCAAGTAACGTGCGCAGTTATATATTAGAAAAAAAAAATTGAGACCCCTACGAAAATTACAATAATGTAACCCAAGGTATCAATAATTTGTCATTTTTTGGCGTGCGCTCGGAAAACTATTGATGATACATGAAATAATGTACTAATGTTTATAGTACTTAGCATTACCCACAAAAAAATTCGCGAGGCTATATGCCTAACTATTTAAAGTCACAATAACCGTTTTTTATTCAAATCAGTCAATCAAAACATGGGTAGTATCGAAGCATGATGACATTGCATTCGTATCATGATATTAATCCTTATCCAACTAAATAGTTTCATAATCAAGATTGATTATGTATACATGTAAATTCCTCTTTTAATTATTGTAATTGGACCTTTCGTTGTTATAATACAAAAAAAAAAAAACTTATTTTATGGTACAGAACCCTAATTGCGACGGGGCCAAGTAAGGAATAGTTACCTTCTTGGGTTCCTTTTTGAAAGCAATTTTAGTTTGTTTCAATCCATCGCCTGCAGCTTTATCCGCTTTGTCCACTTTTTCCGCCTTCTCGGGTTTCTCAACTTTTTCCTTCTTCACTCGAGACTTGGGTTTCTTTTCAGCACTTATTGGACTGATGCCAGTTGGATCATCCTAAAGAAAGAAAATATAATAAATAGGTGCACTTCTTCTTTTCGAAATGATGGCGATAATGATACAAATGATACGATAACAATTGATGATGATATTATTGTATTTTTCCGACAGGAATTTCTCAGTAGCAGCCTGGAGTCGGTGTTTGTGCCCGGTTGATGGCAATAGGCTCACCCCTATTACATGGGACTTGCAACATAACTGGCGAAATGTGGACCGTGTACCGTGGACGTGTAGGTAACCTTCTGCCTAACCTTTCGGGGAATAGAGGCGTGATGTTAAGTGATACAACATTCGTCCAGATTACTTTGGCCCACTAGGTGGCCACGTTGATCGCAGCTTCGGTAGCATTCTTCGGGTGCACTAAAAAACTATATTTCCAAACATGGCAGAAGTTGCATAAAAACAGGGTCAAACTAAACTAGCTAAAGAAACTCCGCAGATGTGATATCTAAACACGAAAAAAAATATTTAAAGTTTTGATGAGTTTTTTTTTGGGTTCAACAACCGCTGATAGTGTTGTTACTGGAAGTATAAGTTGATAAAAAAAAAATATTTTAAAAGTATTGATGATTTTTCTTTGGGCTCAACAACCGCTGATAGTGTTGTTACTGGAAGTATAAGTTGATAAAAAAAATATTTAAAAAGTTTTGATGATTTTTTTTTTGGGCTCAAGGCTCAACAACCGCTGATAGTGCTGTTACTGGAAGTATAAGTTACTAAAAAAAAAATATTTAAACAGTTTTGATATTTTTTTTTGGACTCAAGGCTCAACAACCGCTGATAGTGTTGTTACTGGAAGTATAAGTTGATAAAATCTGTTTATTTTAATTTTATCGTGTTTAGTTATCAATATCTACATAAACGTCCGTGCAGTTTACACAAAAAAAATACAGGTTTTTTTAAACTGTTATTTCTAGTGACTACGATACGGCGGTTGATGACCACAAAAAACTCATCAAATTAATAGAATTTTTGTTTTATCATGTTTTTATATATCGATACCCATCACGTCTGCGGAGTTTCGCTAGCTAATTTTATTTGACCATGTATCCAGTACAGTGGTGACGATTCCCTTGTTCACAATCTAAACTAAATTTAAGTTCACTGCATCTTTTTCTTTCTATTTCAATAAGAAAAGGACAGAAGATAAATTTTAGTTCAGTCCTGTCAAATTAATCAGCGCTTGACGTAAATTGACGTAATTTTAGTAGGCAAGTTTTTAATCATGTCTAAACTTGTATGGAGTAGTGACAGGCGCTGATTAATTTGACAGGACTAAACTAAAATTTATCTTCTCTCCTCTTCTTAATGAAATAGAAAGAAAAAGATGCACTGAACTTAAATTTAGTTTAGTTTGTGAATACAAGGGAATCGCCACCAATGTCACTTTTTTAGAGCCATTATTGCTACAACTAAATACAGTAAATTAATTTAAGAAAAATGGCTGCCCGACGCCGGATTATAGGTCGTTCTATGGGTTAGTGAAAGGGAGCACACAATATACGCTGTTTCGCTCCCATGCATATATTTAATTCATTATTTGGCCCTAAAAAAGTTAATGGTAAGTGTTTGACTTAAAAATCACCTTTATTTCGCAATTTTCGTAGTTCAAATGTACCACTTACCGGATCATATTCCTTCTTGATCTCTTTCCTAGTTTTAGCCTTCTCAGCGGCCTGGATCCTCTTGATCAGATCGTCGGATATCTTGGGCTCCACACGTCTGCCATTGCCCGAAGGTAAGATGTCCATTAGAGATTTGCGATTCTTCTTGTTAGCATTCTGTAAATTGATAAATGACAATGTTTGTCTTGTTCATACATATAACGCACGCCACGCTCGCTATGTTCGTAGATTCTTTGTTATTTTCACTGATTTAACAGTATTGTGAACCCATGACTTGTTTATTTTTTTAATTTTTATTGTTGCATCATTGATAGACCTGAACACACCGCGAAAGTTCATAATATTAAAACATCATTATTTTCGGGATGGGCTCCACTAAAATAACGCAGTAAAGAACAGTACTCGCATGACCGCTAACGGCCATTAATCTTTCATAAAAATATATTACCTTTACTCTTTCCATCTGGTAGGCATAAAAGAAAATGAAAATGTTAGTTCCTACTTTAAAAAATTAGTTCAAAATTCTTGAATACTGGTTCATCTATATTTAGATTGGTAAAACAAAGATAGAAAATACTATAGTCTGTTTTTTTAACAAACGAGTACTGAGTATGTCTCTCGCACATTTCCGATATTGACAGAGTGAGATGGGTAGGTCGGGGTGGGGCCAACGCCTTTGTTCTTGTTTTTTTCTTTGATCTTTTACTTTATGTTGATTACGTGGACCAATATTATAGAAACGCAGTCAAAATTTTCGGTACTCGTTTGTTAAAAAAAACAGACTATAAATACTACTAATAGGTAGAAAATGCTTATGGCATAACATTTGTATGCTGGGAAATAAAATAAATAAACGTAATGAGGTACTCACGGCTGCTTTGGTGGTCTTTTTGTTAACAGACAGTTCTTCTTGTCTTTCTTTTTCTTCAATTTCTTCCAATTTTACTAAGAACTCGTCTAAATCTTCACGCCATAAATTCGCTGCTGTTTTCGCTCTGCACATAGAACACAGTCATATTAGAATGAGGGGTGCGTAGTACTCGCAACCAGCGTGCGATTATGATATATGAATGTAAACGAAGCAAAAGGAGATGCAAGAATCGTAGCAGGTGGCGATCTGTAGTTTCTGCCTACCCCTATGGGAAGAAATCGTGAGTTTTATGTGTATGTATATAACAGCAAACAGCCGTGATAAGTGTAAAGAGTGGAGGAAGGCGTATGCCCAGCAGTGGGGTAGTATAAGCAGATAATAATGATCAGAACTAAATCAAGTAGGAACACCCTTACTAATTTAAAATGTTTAGGGGTGTTTACTCTTTTGTTATTCCTATCTACATAACAACATGAATAATAACTTACTTAAGTGCATTAAGTTCCGACAGCTTCTGATCCCTCTGTTTGAGCAGCTCATCTTTCTTCTCCTTGGTCAACATCCACATTGACATGCCCAGCAGGTAGTTGAACTTCTTTACCTCTTTCAAGTTCTGGAATGCTTTTTCTGTAACAGCAAGTTCAATTAAATACTAGCTACTGAGTTGCGGTTACCATACGAGCCGACCTTAAACTCTTATTATAAAATCTGCCTAGAGGTGCAACCAGAGCGATCGAACGACTTCGACTTGCAATTTTGAGACCATCAATTACAATATATTCGATATCCCTCGTCGATCGATGTTCGACCGATGGTCGATCGAAGCTTGATCGATGAACAATCGTCATTTTACACCGTCGAATGAAGACAGTTGAGGTCGATGGACCGTAATCCGGGTGCCATGCACCACACTGGTTCGCCATGAAGTATCGACCAGTCTGGTTTCACATTAGAACACACATCACAACGTGATAGATTGGTTCATTTCGTTGCACCATATTTTAATTAATGTTATAAATGGACTTTAAAAGACTGACCACAAACTCAGGGTTTGGTTCGCCATTTCTTCACAGGGTTAGTCGTGTCGGAAATGTCGACTCCATCTAGCTTAATATTTTATTTTTGTAATAGGACTTGTGAAAGCGATTTGTGATCTACATCGCCACATGCGAACTACGCATGACACTGACGTCACGCAAAATCCTGCATCGCGCAAGCAGAGTTTACCGCGCAACTAGCATATATACAACATCCCGACATCAACCGCCGGGCAGCCGCCCACCAGACACAACACTCGTCTGGTCGGAGGATTCCTCCCTTTTCTATGGAGGATGACTGAACTTTACACCCTGTTCCTCATGCCTCTATACTGTACTACGTGGTAGGCAGTAATACAAGCAGTTTTACTGAAATAAGAGTTTATTATTTAATCTACCCTTATTAACACTTCAATTCCAATATCCTATTTTCAGAAAAAAAAAAGGTAATTTTTTTACTGGTAGCGCGATTAGAGGCTAAGCTAGTCTAAAGGTTCAAAACCCACCTGGATCGACGGGTTTTCCCTTCTCAGCCTCGGGTTCGGGTTCTTCTTCCGACTCTTGCGGGTCTTCTTCTACTGCTGTTAATCCCTGCATCTTACTGGCGCGCTTCTTCCATTCAGAGATCGGGTCGGGAGCGTAACCTGTAGTTATGATGTTGAATTAGTTAGAAATATTATTCAGATAAATATAAGGTGTAAAAGAGTAAGCTGAAATCGACACATACAACTATACAAGTAACATTGAGCAAAAGTAATTGCTTAGGAAAGGCTTTTGTTTATGGTATGGAACACCGCTTTAAAATGTAGCGTGCAATGTTACGCACGCAACAGATTGTGCTTACGTCTTTACGAAACGAAACAGCTAGCGTGGTATTTTTAACCTTACAGACTTGCTTTGACTTAAGACGCTGACAACATCTAAAGCGCGGTCACTGTCAGACTACATAGAAAAGAAAGAAAAGTGCGATGACACAAACAACGCTTGTAATTTATTGCAAAATATGAAGCAATTATCTATTTACTCAAAATTGAGTTGAATAATCAAAAATAAAAAAACAACCAAGTTCTGCATTCAAATAAGACATTCTTGTTATTAATTAAATATGTAACTTTTGTTGATATTTAATACACATATTTTGGATTGGAACTCAAAGTAAAAGGTTAGTTTACCGTTAATTTGTATAGATTTTTTTTCAAAACGTGTTTTGATAACAACGAAGTCCTGAGAAATATGTTCAAAATTGACATATATTTTTTCCGCTACCACAAACTATACAGATTCGGCAAAAAAAAATCAAGACAAGCCTCTTTTGGTCATCTAACCAGAAAGTTTCCAAAACATCATAGCAATAACAAGAAGAATAAGGGCGCTTTCAATTTAGGCGGTTGGTGCCGCACGGTTGTTGCAGAATTATTACGACCGTGAGACGAACTGCTGCCGGACGACAGCAGTACGACGTGAATCATTTTATTTGAAGAGATACGCAGCTGCAGTCTGATCGAATTTTAGTGATTTCCATCGAAACACGATGCGTTCACCCGCACTAGCGAACAACGACTGAGGCAGGTAGTATATACATTGTTGCCGTTCCGCCAACGGACGTGCGCCGCACTGCTCTCGCACGACCGAAAAACCATAACCGCCCGTGCGCAGTACGATACCCGGACTGCAACAGTCCGGCACCAACCGTCTAAATTGAAAGCGCCCTAAGTGCTCATATACACGAGCGGCACGTTGCCAATGGCCCGTATTACACCTCGCTCAAAACTCAAGCATTACTTAAAACTCGTTTAAAGCCATTTGATTGGTTGAAACTAAGTGATGCTTGAGTCTTGAGTAAGGTTCTATAATACGGTCCTCTGTGGCTCAGCTTCGCTAAGGGTCGTTTTATTTATCCTCACATTAGAACGCCATTCAGCAACCAATTAAGGCGCTGACAAGACCCAATTGACCAAAATAGGCTTCTCTTAAGAAAGAAAATTGCCAAATCTGTATAGTTTGTGGTAGCGGAAAAAATATATGTTAATTTTGAACATATTTCCCAGAACTAGGTTGTCACCAAAACACGTTTTGAAAAAAAAAATTCTCGATACAAACTAACGTTAAACTAACCTCTTACCTTGAGTTCTAATCCAAAATATCTGTATTAAATATCAACATACATTGTGTATTTAATTAATAACAAGTACGTCTTATTCTAATGCAGAACTTGGTTGTTTTTTATTTTCGCTTACTCAACTCAATTCTGAGTAAATAGATAATTACTTCATATTTTGCAATAAATTACAAGCGTTTTGTCGTCGCGCTTCTCTTTCTTTTCTTTGCAATATGACAGTGACCGCGGTTTAGGTGTTGTCAGCGTCTTAAGTAAAAAATACGTCATCTGCTGCTTTTCATCTAGCCTGTGCGCGGTGGACATATTTTACACCCTTAATAACTATCAAATAGGCTTCAATATTGGTAACTCACCTCTCTTCATAAGTTCTTCCACCATGGCTTTACGCTTCTTGTTTTCGACCACTAGTCCCTTGTCGCACTTCTCCAGAATGAACCGCGCTTGGTTGGACAGTTTGTCGGCCTCGGCCTGCAGTTGACCCTCCCGGTACTCTTTGCGACGCGCGTAGTATCTCATTCTCAGATCATAAAAGTCGCGTAAAATTTCTTCTACCTTATCGTATCTAGTAAACAATATTTTTATATATTAGCAAACAAAATAGCAAGCCTTTATTTCCTGAACGGGTAGGCAGAGGTGCAAGTTGTGGTCTTATTTGTATTAATAAGCACCATTCTAAATATAGAAAGCTGCTAATTAATACAAATAAAAACATAAATAAATAAATAAATAAAAACCATAACAATTGCAAAATACACATTAACTATAAAACATTGAAACTAGTGTAATAACACTAGTTTCAATGTTCTATAGTTTGTGTATTTTGCAATTTTCATGATGTTAAGTGGTGTTTCGTTAGAATGTAGACGTCGCAGGCAGATTGTATGATTCGTCATTAAACATACGGCGCCGTCCGTTTAAAAAAGCTCGCAGTTAAATAATATGCTGAAAGCAAATTTACAACTCATTCAATTGTTATAATTCCGACATCAGGGGCACCCCGATAAAATGGGTTAGGCTACGTTAGAAAAGACTAATCGCGCGCGAGCGAAGCGACCGAAGCGAGCGGTGCCGTGGCAGCAGCCGGCGAGCGAATTAAGATATCGATTTATATTTTGCATTTAGCATATTTCATGACCGCGAGCGTTTTTAAACGGACGACGCCGTTTGTAAAAAGCGGAATCATACAAATTACCTGCGACACACAACAATTTTGTATTACTCGTAAATAATATATTAATTAAGAATTTTTTAGAACTTTTACATCGTCGTACCTTACTGCTACGACATAAAGGTGCTGTCAATGTCAAAACATTACTACAGACATAAAGTTGACTTACCACACCTAAGATTATCAAAACTTACTTTTTGAGACAGCAGTTGTGGTCGAAAGCATTCATGCAGGTGAGTGAGATGGTGGTCTGCAGCTTGAACACTTTGTGCACGCCCTCAACTTCCACCTCGGCCAGCTTGCCCGGCAGCAGGCTCACAACAAACCGCACTGTTGTGTCTGTGTTGTATTCCTACAACAATATAAGACAACATTAAAACCGTCGGACATAGCTAAGCTTGAATTGTATTCTTCGATAATTATCATATTTTTTTTAAAACATTTAAACCATCGACATTGCTTGACTTGAATTTAGATTCTTATCAAGCTTTGGAACCAAAACTCAATGTATATGTCGCAGTCATCTGGTTAAATTAGCCAGCTAATTGGACGCGTAGGCCGTTCATTTATCATTCAAGACTTTCATGGACTGACTGTTTTGCGCTCGAACTGTTAGGACACTCGAAGAACGTGGCCTGAAACCTCATACGCCAGCCAATATTCCCAAACTGACACGAGCTCACAGAATGACACGCCTACAGTTTGCACGCGAACATTTGCATTGGACGCGACGTCAATGGAGTCAGGTTCTTTTTACAGATGAAACAAAGATTATGCTGTCAGGCAATGATGGACGTAGGAAAGTCTACCGAAGACAGGGAGAACGTTTTCAACAATGTTGCATTGAAGAGAAGGTGAGATAAGGCAGTGTGTCATGGACAATCTGGGGCAAAATACACTGAAGGAAAAACAAGCCCTGAGGTTGTGACGGTACCACGGTTGCCATCACTAAATAGCGAGCGAAACATTTGTCACTGCCCAGAGGCTCATATGATGCCAGGATTTCATTTTTATGCAAGATAATGCAAGAGCGGACACTGCAAGAAGCCCTGATATGAATCCAATAGAGCACTTATGGGATGACCTGAAATGGCCTGTTTGAAATAACCACTTTGCAGGAGCTGAAAACTGCCATCTTGGAAACATGGGAGAACATTCCAGAGCTCTTCATAGTGGCATTAATTGATTCCATGCTGAACCGCATGATACTCTTGGAGGCAACACAAGTTACAAAATAATCGTTTTCGCTATGTAAACCAAAAATTACATGCTTTTGGCCTTGAGACACGCGAAAAGAAAAACAGGCTTATCTTAAGAAAAATTTGCCAAATCTGTTTAGTTTGTGGTAGTGGAAAAAATATATGTTAATTTTGAACATATTTCCCAGAACTTGGTGGTTACCAAAACATGTTATGAAAGCAAAATCTCTACTATACTAACTAACGTTAAACTAACCTCTAACCTTGAGCTCTAATCCAAAATATCTGTATTAAATATCAACATACGTTACGTATTTAATTAATAACAAGAACGTCTTATTTGAATGCAGAACTTGGTTTGTATTTTATTTTCGATTACTCAACTCAATTTTGAGTAAATAGATAATTGCTTCATATTTTGCAATAAATTACAAGCGTTGTGTCATCGCGCTTCTCTATCTTTTCTATGCAATCTGACAGTGACCGCGGTTTAGGTGTTGTGCTATAGGCTGATGATGAAAACAGTGGTTTTATTACCCGACTGCAAAGCCAAGGTAATGTTTTATATCAGGGCAATTCATTGAGTATGAGACAGTTCAATCTGCTCTACCTACCCTATATTCAGATATGATAGGCTTCACTTTATCCGTTCCCAACATAGGCTCGAGCACGTTCTCCTTGTAATTCTGAGTCCACATGCCGACAGGAAGTTCCGTAATTTCGATTTTCTCGCCAGGCAATATGGCCGCCTCACCGGAAATGACGTATTTGTCACCGAAGCCCTCAATATTGCCACGGAAGTTTTTGTACCATGGGTGCATAGGTTTTGGTTCTTCGCCGTCTAACATCCGCCTGAAAAGAAAGTATACATTTTGTATATACGTACAGATTTCTTAAGAAAAGTATGAGCTTCGGCAATCATCGTCTACTTTCGGATATATGAACACGAGATGATGACATTTAATATAGAACTGTTACAACCATGGAAGTAGTTAGGTACCTATTAGGTTGGGGAAAAAGTCTTTTCGCATTATAATATGTATGAACTTGTAATAAAATCTCTTTGGGTATACTATTTGTATCTGGCTGGTTTTGGTATCATTGAAAGTTTAAATTTTAAAGAACATAATTCCAAATTCAAATTAGGAAAATGTGTGATTTTCATTTGTTTTTCGTACCGTCAAGATGAGTGAATTTAATGAAGAAATTCGATAAAATTTTTAAAATTTTACTACAAAAAAGGTAAAAATGCAAAGCAAGCCGCGAAAAAAAATTGCGATGTTTATGGACCTAGTGCAGTGTCTGTGAGAGTAGCACAAATTTGGTTTAAGCGTTTACAATCCGGAAATTTTGATGTCAAAGATGCACGTCGCTCATCTATTACGGATAAAATGGATGCCATTTTTAAAAAAGTGGAGCATGATCGGCATATCAGTAGTGAAGAACTGGGAATTGACCACAAAACAGTTTTGGCGCATTTGAAAAAAACTGGGTACACCTAAAAGCTCGATATTTGGGTACCTCACGAGCTCACTGAAAGAAACCTAATGAACCGTGTGCTCATTTGTGATTCTTTATTACGACGTAATGAAACCGAACCGTTTTTGAAGAAGCTGATAACTGGTGATGAAAAGTGGATCACGTACGACAAGAACGTGCGAAAAAGGTCGTGGTCAAAGGCCGGTCAGGCTTCACAGACTGTGGCGAAACCCGGGTTAACTCGCAACAAGGTGATGCTGTGTGTGTGGTGGGATTGGAAGGGCATTACTCATTATGAGCTGTTACCACCAGGCAGGACCATCTATTCTGAACTCTACTGCGAACAACTGATGAAATTAAGACGCTGACAACACCTAAACCGCGGTCCCTGTCCGATTGCATAGAAAAGAAAGAGAAGCGCGATCACACAACGCTTGTAATTTATTGCAAAAAATTAAGTAATTATCTATTTACTCAAAATTGAGTTGAGTAATCGAAAATAAAAAACAACCAAGTTCTGCATTCAAATAAGACGTTCTTGTTATTAATTAAATACGTAACGTATGTTGATATTTGATACAGATATTTTGGATTACAACTCAAAGTAAGAGGTAAGTTTAACGTTAGTTTGTATCGAGATTTTGTTTCCAAAACGTGTTTTGGTAACAACCAAGTTCTGGGAAATATGATCAAAATTAACATATATTTTTTCCACTACCACAAACTATACAGATTTAGCAATTTTTTTTCTTAAGAGAAGCCTATTTTTGTCAATTGGGTCTTGTCAGCGCCTTAAAGCAAGAAGTTGAGAGAAAGCGGCCGGAATTAATCAACAGAAGGGGTGTGGTTTTTCATCATGATAACGCTAGACCTCACACATCTTTAGCCACTCAGCAAAAATTAAGAGTTTGGCTGGGAGGTGTTAATGCATCCGCCGTATAGTCCTGACCTTGCACCTTCAGATTTCCACCTGTTTCGGTCTCTTCAGAATTCTTTAGGCAGTGTCAGGTTAACATCACGAGAGGACTAACAAAACCACTTGTCGCGGTATTTTGATCAGAAGTCCCAAAATTTCTATAGCAATGGGATCATGTCCCTACCTACAAGATGGCAAAAATTTATCGAACAAAATGGTACCTACATACTTTAGTTAAATGTAAATAAATTATATTAAAAAATGTTTTGAATTTTCTTAAAAAATGCGAAGAAACTTTTTCCCCAACCTATTATTTTGTATTACCATGGTTAGAGAACTATAGATTAACAACTCTATGCAATTCCAAAAAACGTTTGATTGACTGATGACGAGATACGACTGGAGTAGGTAACCTTATAGAGAGAAAGCTTCATACTATCGCACAATGGTAGGTTTACTGGAAGCACAAGTATTACTGAAGTGCATAACTTTTCTGGTTTAAGTGTACACTTAAATATTTAGCCGATTGACTCGCTACGTCAATTTGCCGTGTTATAGCCAGTCATACGACTTATAATGACAGTTGTGATTTGAATTATTGGACAAAAAAACTTACTGAATATTCTCAGCAATATCCCTTGGGTTGTAATTGGGTATCTTAGTTGACCATCCTGTGCCAATACCTTCGGCGCCATTCACCAGGACCATAGGAATGATTGGGATGTATTGAATAGGCTCAATTTTCTGATTATCTTCGAAGTCGTGCTAGAAAAAAGACATGAATTAAAATACCACAAAATTATTAGGAACTTGTATTAAAAATGTCCGCCTCGCTAGGATTGGTGCACTTTGAACAGGAAAATAAATACTTTGATTGGTTAATATTAAACTAAAGCACAACTTAAATACATAGAGTTTATTTATTTAAATAACATGGGAGACTTACAGCTAAAACAAACAGATCAACGACAGTACAATAATCTGAAAGCCAATTACAGGTCTCCACTTATAAAATACAGAAAAAAAAAAATCTCCTTAGAATTAATTCATTCATTCACACAAAAAATATTCATTCAGTTACTTTAGACTACAGCATAATTACAATGTTGCTCGCACTGCATAACAACCATCAACATCAAAAGGAACTACTTGAAAAAGTTACTGCTGCTACTGTTTAAAAGAGCATAAGCATGCCACAGAGAATCTTCCTCTTTTCAACTCTATCTCAGTTGTGATTCAGTTCATTATTAATGAAAACTGCTTGAAGACTTACTGAATAGCAAAATCCAAGAGGAATTTAAAAAAAAAAATTGTTTCGTCTGTACAAATACGCTGACCGTAACGCCTAAACTGAAAAGGTGTAGAATAAGATAAAAATACTTACAACTAGTAACGGATCATCGTGCGGGTGGAATACAAGCCTCGTGAGTGGCGACATAAGCGTGAAGATGTAACGCGGGCTAGCAGAGTCCTTGCCGCCGCAGAGTCGCGTTCCGAATTGACCGCGCGGTTCCAGTAAGTTGATATTGTTTGAACCCACGTAATTTTGTGCGAGATTCACTATCGTCATCGCTAAAGACTGTTCACCTGTTCAAAACAAATAAAAAAATATTATACAAATTATGAAATTAAATAATGTCATTTTTTGAACGTCAAAAGTTAAATAAGACAACCCCTAAACGCCCGCCCGATCACTTCCTGGTGTTTGAACTGTGAAAAAGTGGCTCAACAAATTCTTCTTTATTATCTAAGATTCTGTATTGAAGACTAACCGTGATGATATGCAGAGTGCTCCGCAACCGAACCAGCCAGCTGCGCCACTTTGACCTCTCGTTTATCGTTACGTTTTATGCACGTGAAGATCACTTTGCGTTGGCCAGGTTTCAATCCATCTACCATGGAAGGTATTGATCTGGAAAAAGAAATATTATATGAGCTACTATTGTAAGCACTATTGACTTCAGCACCCTTATTCTGGTAAACTCAGAATGATAATACCTTTCATTTGAAAATACAACAAAATTGCAAATGCATTGGATATTGTAGAATTGACCAAATGAAAGGTATTTAAAAGATAATTAAGACGCTGACAACACCTAAACCGCCGTCACTGTCAGAATGCATAGAAAAAAAAAGAAGCACGATGACAGCGCTTGTAATTTATTGCAAAATATGATGCAATTATCTATTTACTCAAAATTGAATTGAGTAA
Organism: Atethmia centrago; assembly: GCA_905333075.3. Taxonomy (NCBI): domain Eukaryota; kingdom Metazoa; phylum Arthropoda; class Insecta; order Lepidoptera; family Noctuidae; genus Atethmia; species Atethmia centrago. The sequence goes on from HG995384.1 coordinate 24,525,408, forward strand.
TTGAAAATAAAAAACAACCAAGTTCTGCATTCAAATAAGACATTCTTGTTATTAATTAAATACGTAACGTATGTTGATATTTAATACAGATATTTTGGATTAGAGCTCAAGGTTAGGTTAGGAGTTTTTTTTTTTTCAAAACATGCTTTGGTTCCATGTTCAGGAAATATGTTCAAAATTAACATATATTTTTTTCCGCTACCACAAACTATACAGATTTGGCAATTTTTTTTTCTTAAGACATGCCTATTTGTCAGCGCCTTAATACAGTATTCTCAAAGTTAAACCCTCATTAATATGGATATTCATTGAGCTGCCCGAGGCGGATTACAGTATTCTTACCTTACGTTATCGCCATTTGAGAAGAGAACCAGCTCCAAATTGACGAAATCTGAATATGAGACAGCTTTAGTATCTTTTGTGTAGAGATATCTCTCTGGAAGACCAATTTCTTTCCTTCGTTTCACTTCGTCCATGTGACTAGTGAGCCACTCCTTACGTTGGTCAGCACCTTTCTTAGAAAATGCCAGTTCAATGTGATGATCGTCTGTGGGACCCGCGTACTTGAACTTTATCCTGTGCCTCTCCATATTCTGAAAGTATTCTTTAGCCTCCTTTGATGTGGAGGTACCCAAACCTTTGTAGTATTTGATGTTGAACGTGTGATGGTTTTCCGTATTGTTCTTCCATTCTTCAAACTCAGGTAATGAGTAAAATGACAGTTCTTTGTCCTTTTTAGAAGCTTTCACGATAGGAGTAATGAATTCCTCCAAGAATGGCAGTTTTAATAATTCTGGCCAATTGTGATGAATGAAATTGATAATCAAACCTTTAATGTGAGATCCATCTTGATCCTGATCAGCCATGATCATCACTTTACCGTATCTCAATGATTTTAAATCATCAACAGTGTTGTATTTCTTTTTATACTGGAGTCCAACAATTTTTATCATGTTGTTAATTTCAACATTTTCTAAGACCTGTTTGTGAGATGCATCCCTGACATTGAGCGGTTTACCCTTTAGTGGAAACACACCATAGTGATCCCGACCAACCACACCAAGTCCTGACACAGCCAATGATTTAGCTGAGTCTCCCTCAGTAAGGATGAGCGTACACAAATGCGCGTTTTTAGTGCCAGCATCGTTAGCATCTTCTAGTTTCGGTATGCCTTTAAGTTTGCTCTGTTTCTTTCCTGATGCCTTCACCAGCTCAGTCTGAGCTTTGAACTTAGCCCAGGTCAGTACAGACTCTACTAGACCGGATTTTGATACAGCCGCAATGAATTTCTCAGAATAATTACATTTCGAACCAAAACTTTTTGCTTGGAGAGTCATGTTTTCTTTAGTTTGTGAGTCAAAGGTTGGGTTGACAATCAGACAATTAATAAATACCCACATGTGATTCTTAACCTGCACAGGTTTTATATTTACGCCACCCTTGTTTTTCTTCTTAATAATTTCTAAAACATTCTTAACTATTCCGTCAGAAACGGTATCAACGTGTTTCCCGCCCTTTGTGGTAGCAATGGAGTTCACAAACGACACCTGTTGAAAACCTCTGTCTGAGAGCGTGAGTGCGATCTCCCAGCGATCATTTACTTTCTCATAGACTACTTTCAATGGTTGCCCATTCTCATCTTCTTTACCTTTTATGTATAAATCTACATAGTCTTTAAACTTGTTTATTTTAAGTCTTTCTCCATTTAGATACACCTTGACGCCTTGAGTCGTCATGGCGATGTCGTAAGCTCGTCGAGACATCAGAGCTACAATGTCATCTTCTAACTTTTCCATCTTAAACTTAGACAAATCAGGGCTGAATATTACTTTTGTATAATCGTCATCTTTACCAGCTTCCTTAACTTTCGGTTCAGAAGCTTTAGTCATGTTGGAACCCCATGTCTGTTTAAAATGTTTTTTGTATTGTTTTGATGCAGTTTCTACTGTGAATTTTGTGGAGAATATGTTGCATAGTTTGGCACCATAGCCGTTTCTTCCACCTGTCACTTTTTCTTCCTCATCATTGTAGTTTGATGACGTCAGTAGATGGCCAAAGATCATAGTTGGAACATACATTTTCTCTTCTTTGTGCATCACTACGGGAATACCGCAGCCATTGTTGTACACAGATATTGTATTGGTTTCTTGATTTATGTCAATTTTCATTACATCCATTTTGGGGTCTCTCTGTTTGTTATCAGCTGCATTCACCAAGATTTCGTCATATATTTTGTATAAACCTGTAAAATAAAATGTATAATTTAGTTAAGGCTAAATTGGTTAATTTTAATCTATATGGTTGTGCTAAATAAATAAAGCAGTATGTAGGTACAGACCTGGCACAAAGTTCAATTCTCTTTGAACCATGGAGTCCTTAGATTTGTCAAAGACCCACATTAACTCAGTGGTCCGCTCAACAGACCCAATATATGTGTCAGGACGTAGTAGGATATGTTCCAACTGTGTCTTCTTCTGGTAAATTTTCTCAATTGTGCCCCCTTTTGCTCCTTTGGCAGGAGGCGCCCCCTCCGGCGCACCATTCTGCGCAGCAGTGTTCATTTTATTGAACATGGCCTGGAAAATATCATAATTTAAGATTTTTCTTCAAATGTTAACCAAGTAAAATGAATAGTGCAATATTGTTAAATATTTTATTTCACATACAGCTACATGGGCACTAATGAATTTTCAGAAGATAAGAGCACAGTTCCAATTTGTCATTTTCACTGGAGAAGGACCAGGAAGAAACTCCATGATTAAGTACATCACTAATTTGGATGTGACAATAGACTTGAAATTTACAAAGACAATGATGTGAGATTTAAAAAAAAAAACACAACGCAATCTGAACTGAATGACATGATATTCTTCAAATAATTCATCCAAAGAGTTAGAGGCAAACCTAGTGTTAAACTTCTAAATATTTAACCCACCTGTGTGGGAGGTTTAAGTCTCTATACTCTGGGTTAGTTTAAGTAATGTCAAAATAATTGACACTATGAGGTACCTCTTATAAGTTATCAACTTAATAACTTATCAGTGATATTATTTGACAATATAGTAAGTGAAATTCGGTAACTATATCAGCAGGCAATAATATATTCATGAACTCATATAGAAATAAATACAAATTCTTAAAACATATTTTTCCTTATCCACTCAGAAATTCAATCTCAAACTTAAGGACAAAGACATGATGTTATGTAAAGTAGTGACATTCATGAATAACATCTTGGTTTTTCACACAATTAGCAGGGATGAATCATATGGTAGCAGAATATGAGTTGAGATCTTTGTTTATTAATTAAATGGTTTTCCTAGGAATCACTCTTAGACAAGAAACTACAATGGGGACCAAATATAACATCTCTTGCAGGGCGGCTACATTCGGCCACTTATGCTGATAGAAAAATAACACAATTAACTATGTTGTATGGCATTTTACTGTGGGGTTGGGTTTCTGACATTAAATCCATCTTTATTTTGCAAAAGAGAGCTGAGATTCAGAGCCATTTATAATCTATGTTGCCGTGAATCTCTTAGGGAACAATCCAAAAAGATTTATATTATGATGGTACTTTGCCAATTCATTTATGAAAATATTATGTATGAAAGAAAAAAATTAAATAAGTAATAAATAAGACATAGTTTTAATATGACAAACAAAGATAAAATAATCAACCATGAACGCACAATGGTCCATATGAAGGACTAGGTGCAGAAACCAAACCTAATATAGAACATAGATCAACCATTTTTCAGATTATCTAAAGTACATACATCTTTTATGAGGCACTGTGTTAAATGTTGACAAAATACCTTGTGACATATAGCAATTAAATTAAAGAAAATTTAAAACTCATATTAAAAGTACACTTTGTAAACAAGCATATTATTTATAATATGCTTGTTCTAGCACTCACACACTAGAGTGCTTGGAAACATGCTGATCCAGCTCCATAGGACAATCTAGTCTAGACAAAATCAAACTTGTTGCTATTTTAATTGTATAATTTATTATTTGATAGAAATAATAAATAAATGTTGATTTTACATTCTGTGATGACCTTACCTCACACACTGACCTATTACTTTATTTTTTCTTAGGAAAACATACTTTTACAATGTTTTTAAATCTACACCAGTATCTACCACATAATTAATTTATCTGTCATGGCTTCATTTTGAATGATTTTTACCTATTGTGGTAACAGTAGTTATTTTATTCTAGGTGCATCATCTTCAAATATAATTAATGTACCTATACAAAATATTGTAAAACATTTTAAAAGAGTAACAGTGGAGTTTCTTGCCCATTCTTCGCCATGCGAAACTACCTTTTGGAAGGGGCGACTAGAATCAATACCTATTTTTTGTACATTTTGACATTCAAAAGTGCCTTAAAAGTGCCTATTTGAAATAATTTGACTTTTGACTTTGATCGAAATTTATAGGTATTGTGAAAAACAGGATTAGTAACTCAACAGTTCTAGTTCCATTTTATTAAAGATAATTCTGATAACAATCTGATGCTAAGACAGAATGAAATTTCACTGACATAGATTGTGGTCTTTATTTACAATTATCACATAATTTGTTTGAAAACCAAGTTTTCATCAGTTAAACATGCTATTTTAATGAGAAGATGAAGACATTGCTGGCTCGTCACAAAATAAATGAGGGTAGTAGCAAATCACTGCTTAATGTTTATTAATTAAATGTAATTCTGCGATTTAGAACGTAACTTGACGAACAAAAATATAAAATTACTAACTATGACTATGAATTAGAATGAATTGCAGCAGGTGTTATTTATTAGCAATGAACTCAAATATGTTGAATTTGTACAACTACAAGTATGTACTTTTTGAATGACTTTGTAAGTCCATGCATTAAGGCATTCATGGGAGACAAAAATGTAGAAATTAAGGTTTGCCGGCAAGACCTATTTATGTAGTTATAACAACAGACACCCAGAAACCCAAAGAGTCTCAAATCTTGATAAAATTTTAGCCGTTAACGATCAAAATGCCGCCAAATGCTTCACTTACCTTTATATCAGCCATCTTGTTATAGGTGCTATTAAAACGCGTGCGATCAACGCAAAATAGCGATTGTCTGGTAACCAGAACAAAATGCACACTAATTACGTTCGCCGTTAAAAAATAACATTTTAACTAACTTTTACTTTGCAATTGTAAAACCGCAATGAAACAACGAAGACGCCAAGATTACCAATAAACAAGATGTTTATTTTTTCAAAAATATTTTAAAAATATTGTCTATTGCATATCAGTGTTGTCCTGTGAGTTTTAACAGACACGCTGATTTTAGTATCCGCGAATAGTGATTTATTCGCTACCCGAAAGATTGTTAGAAGCTCTAAGAGAAACAGTAGATGCACCTTAGTCACAGTATCAGTTTCAGCGATGAGGCTCAGAGATAAAACGTTGTCGCGGTATCGAGCATTGCTGATTTTATTTATAAAAGCGTTGAACTATTTATAAAATGCTAAAATCGAATGATTAATTCACTTGAGTAAACTGACTTATATGCTAGTAGTCACTTTGTGTAATAAAATGGTCATATTTATTGTATTCTAGACATTTACACTTACTTTTATACATTTATTTTACACTTATATAAATCGATTAAACTAAACGATCACAATTACAATAAATAAATAAAATCCATTTATTTCAGGTTCTCCCATATTATAATCACAAGTTACGAAACACGAGATACATAAAAATCACAATATAAAATAAATAGAATGTCATCAAATCATAAATACAATAAATTTAACCACTTTATTACACAAAGTGACAGCTAGCACATGTCCGATTACTCCAGTGAATTAGTAATTCGACTTACTGTTTTTAACAGAACTGACAGACGAAGGAAAAACATCCTTGTGGCATCTCATCGTATTACTGCTAGATACTAACGTTAGCGCAAGTACAATATGAAGTAAGACATCGCAGTAATTTACAGTTGTAAAATAGTTACTGTAAACTATGAGTTTGTAGCGAAATGTGCAGCCGTTTAATAACGTAATGTTTACTTTACGTCAGACTTCCTATTATAAAATAATGCAATCTACTATACAAACAGGATATAAATATGACCAAAATAAACAGATTTTGTATCCAATTATACAATCTCTGGCACTGCTACCAACGCGGGCGATTTTTTACCGCCCTCGCGTACACTAGTACAGAACCTAATGTGTCGCATTCATTCAACGCTAGGGGCGTTGAAAATCCACCACTTTGCGATAAAATATCGTCACGGTAAAAAATCGCTTCTGTGCGAACAGATGTACCACTTTCGGGCGAGCGCGCACTACGACTTTTTATCGCGATTATACTGTCGCAGAAATGCAACACTGTTTATATGGTAACGTATGGTTAATCGCGGTAACATTTTTCTCGTGTATGTGCGCACTGCCATATAAATCAATACGTTGTATTTCTGCGACAAAATAGTCCCGCGATAAATAGTAGTAGCGCGCTCGCGCCGTTACATTTTTTCCATTCCAACGTCAATAGGCGATTTTTTCCGACGCGATAAATCGTCAGCCTCCCGTGGGAGCGAGGGCAAAAAAGTATCAAAGTCAAAGTGGCACTGTGGCGTTAAAATCCATTGTGCTCCTATGCAGTGAAGCCAACTTAGGATAATTTACCCTAGATTTAGAGTAACACTAACACAGCAGGGTAATTTTTAGGGTATTCATTTTTTGGGTAATTTCAGGGTAAGGTCTGTTTCGAATACAAGATTATTATTATATTATTTTTCATAAATGCAATAACTTTGCACCGTCAAAAACAATGCAGCTAATGCAATGTGTGTAGTTGGGGTTTTAGCGGCAATAGTATTTACGACAAAAAGACAAAGTTGCAGTCGATGCAGAGGAAAGAATAATTATGATGTGTGAATAATTATTTAAAAAATATCTAATAGTTTTATTTGTAAAGTAAGAAAAATTGAAGGAATTAATTGAGGGTATTTTTTTTTTCAAATTAATACTGAATCTCAGGTAAATTGAAACTAAGGCCCGTATTACAGAACCTCACTCAAAACTCGTTTAAAGCCATTTGATTGGTGGAAACTAGTAGTAGTAATGCTTGAGTCTCGAGTAAGGTTCTGTAATACGGCCCTAAGACTGATGAAAAGTGAAAACCAGACCTGCAGGGCTAACATGACAGGCGCGAGAACGCTCTCTTTCTCGATTTGTCGAAATTTGTCTACGATTCTGACGTCATCCGAATGCCTAACATGACCGCTAAGCGTGAGTAAACTCGAGAAAGGCACTTTGACAGTTCTTTTTCTCGCGACGAGAAACCGATGTAGCAAATTATTAAAAACAAATCATTTTTATTATAGCAACATCGGCTCATTCGATAAATTTTACGCATGGAATTAGTATGTACTATAATGATTTTACATCCACCTCTATTAATTTATGTTGTATTTTTTTGTGTAACCGACCTTTTTTATTAAAATTTAATATTTTTCTATGGCATGCCGAAATTAAAATACAAAATGACGGAAACGAAAATGAGTGAGCCATTTTTGTTAGGGGAAAAACCTGTGGGTTCGCGTCACCAATATGTTAACCGCGTCACCGAAATATGAACAGCATCCCTTGAATATGCAATCTGCGTCACCAACATGCTAACTGAGTCACCGACATGCTCAATGCGTCACCAACACGCTAACCGAGTCACCGACATGCTAACCGAGTCACCGACATGCTCAATGCGTCATCAATATGCTCAATGCATCACCAACACGCTAACCGAGTCACCGACATGCTAACAGCGTGCCCGACGTGCTGGCAAAGTCAACGACATGCTAACAGCGTCACCGAAATGCTAGCAGATTTACGAAATGCCAATCGACTTACACCGTGATAACCGCGTCACCGACATTCTGAAAGCACTTGTTGACATGCAATTTGCGTCATCAACATGCACACCGCGTCACCGACATCCTAACCACGTCACCGACATGCAGACTGCGGCACCAACGTGCTACCCAAGTCACCGACATGCTAATGTAACGTGTGCATCAGACTGGCGTCGCGGAGCCGCCTGTGTACGTACCTACATGTATACGCATATATATACTTATATATGTTATTCCAAAGTTTTAAGTTTTCATTTCTGTCATCAGTCCCCATGAATGCCATATTTTTTTGTATTATAATTTTGTCTACTCTTCTCGTCGTCAAAATCGAGGACGACTAAATGACAGCAGAATCGAAGATTATCTCGTGTTGAATTGTCAAAATACGAGATAATTTATGTGCCATGTTAGGGTTTGTCGAGAAAATATCGATTTTGACAGAACGAGTCGAGTATTTTGTATGGCAGCGCTGTCAGAAAACGAGAAAATTGACAGAAATAGACAAAAATTACTCACGCGAGAGTGAGTAATTGTCGCGTGTGTCATGTTAGCCCTACTGGCAACATTGCTTCTATGGGAGATAGAGAAATTACGATGAATTAATGACAGATTGACAGTTCCGACCAAGGAGAAGGAACATATCTAATTGGTTCCGACTTCCGAATGTTCCGATTTATAGGTTATATTAGTATAAATATTTCTAAATATTTAATTACGTAGAAAAATGTCTCTTTTATCGTACGCTTCGACAGTTCTTAAGCGAGTGGCTGTATCAAGATTCAGCGCTAACTATAAAATCTGTGTAAATAACATTCAAACAAAATCGTCTAACACTGTTACAACCAAAACAATCCATGATGTGAATACAAACGTAATTAAAGATGTTATTCTCTTCAAATACGAGAATCCAAAGTTTTTTATGTATATGAATGTATTTGCCATAGTTCAATACATGTTCTGGACATATCTGGGTTTGTTTGCATTTAGCTCATTGAGAGACGCGCCGGTTGACAAATCTACAATTACCGATGATACACCCTGGTTCAGAAAGATCAACCTTGGAGAGAATAAGTACAGGAATACCCTAGGATTTCTTTCCGTAGTAGTAGGTTAGTAAAAATGTTTTACACAGTACTGAACTATCTTTAATTTATCTGCAACATTTGTTGTCTGCTCTTATGTTAAGATTATAATTTTGAGTACTAATCCACAATACCCTTGACTGCATGAGAAATACTACTGCCTCTTGACACCACAATATAGTGCAATACAAAATTAAAAACTTGATGTAATTCACGAGAAAAAAAATATATTGTCAATGAGTATATCAAAACATGTTTTTTAAATATAAGTCTTGTTTTTATTACAGGAGGTGGTTCCCTCGCTGTAATCTGGATGTACACTCTCCGTTCAGTCCGTTTTCTGATATTGAATAAGGGTGGCAAACAATTAACATTTGTCACATACACACCTTTTGGTAAGAACCGCATTATGACAGTCCCCATGGAAAGTGTCTGTTGTAAAGAATCAAGAAATATAGCAAGAGTGCAATTACCTCTGAAAATTAGAAACAGATGGATGCATTATATGCTTGATATGAGGGGAGAGTTCAAAAACCCACTGTTGTTTGACTCTACTGCTGGTTTAATGAGGAAGTGGTGAAGATTAATTTGTGTATGTATTTGAAATGCTTTTATTTATTGTAAATACATAGTTTTAGCAATCTCTACCTCTTTATTCTTTAACCTATATTCACCAGATGCTGAGGTCTCCTCCATTGTAATCAGCGTTGCCATCCATACTAGGTTTCTCGCATATGTATGAGATTCAGAGGTCTTAGTACGGGGTACGAGCTTACATCCATCCTCATACAAGATTTGTTGATACAAATACACAATTAATGAACGATGTCTACATACTTTACAAAGTTTTCATTTTGCTTGTATTGTTTAGCTACATAATAATTTACAAAAAAACCATCCACTACAGTCCAGAAAAAAAGTAAAATTCTGGCTGTATGATGTGCCACCTGCGACCATGGACAATATGGACACTAGATTGTCCAAAAAGGTGTGTGAGGTGTGTTTGTACATTTTGTACAAACTGCCCTGTACTACTTTTTGACGAAACTGCTTTGTAGACTTTGTTAATGAGATAGTTGACGTTAAGCAATTTATTAAATAAATGGTATTTACGAGGTTGTGTTGAAAATATAGGATTTTAGGCCATGTCTGTACGAGTACTCGCCGTCGACGTGCAACACTGAGTGCAATGGTTCTAGCAGTGACTGTTCTAAATTGTAATCATTTGCGTCACACTTCATAGTATTTTTGTAGAGAGATTACATAGCTCCACCTTAAACACTGTGTGACTAACACTGGCATGGCCAACATCAGGGATTTTAATTCTGATAATACAAAAAAATTGTCGCAAATTAGTCGAAATTAGTCGCCAAATATCAGAATTAGTTGGTCACTGGTTCAAAAGTTTTAAGGGTTTATATTTAAGTAAATTATTTAATTAAATTTAATTTACCATGGATCTAAAGCTAACATACCAGATGCCTGTTGGGCGAATATTAAAAAGCTACAATGATAATAGAGGAACCCTTATAGTTTCACCAGTTGATCAAGGAGTCTTCCCGGATCTAATGAAATATAGTAAGGTAATACCACTTTTCAAATCCGGGGATAGTAGAGACACCAATAATTATAGACCCGTATCCGTGTTGCCGGTTTTCAGCAAGGTGTTTGAAAAGGTAATGCTTAAACAAATGCTCAATCATTTTAACACCAATAGAATCTTACACGATCAACAGTATGGCTTCACCAAAGGACGTTTTTGCGACTGACGCCGGTGTCACCTTATTAAAACACATATTTACGGCGTGGGAAGAGGCCCAAGATGCAATAGGAATATTTTGTGACCTCTCCAAGGCATTTGATTGCGTGGACCACGAAACTTTACTCTTGAAACTTAAGCATTACGGACTTGGAGACCTTTTTTATTTATTTTTTTTGCTTTTTTTTTTGAGGGTGGGAAATCTTCAAATAACTTCTCCCGCTCTGGGCGGAGCGGGAGGGTGTGTCAGACTCTTACTGACTAAAACCCACCCGTATTCCTTCCTGTTGCCTGTGCTGCGGGGGCCCCGGTGACCCATAAGTACCTTCCCGCGAGACCTTGCGGTCAGTTTAGTGAAATCTTAATTATATGATAGCCAGCAGCAAGTAGAAATGGGTGTACCACAAGGCTCGATATTGGGTCCTTTCCTCTTTTAGTATATATTAATGATCTACCCCACTTGTTAAAAACCCAACCACAAATGGTGTTATTTGCTGACGATACTTCCTTAATTTTAAAAATTAATAGACGTGCCTCAAATTTTGACGACGTAAATATCGCCCTATTGCAGTTCCAAAATTGGTTCACTGCTAATAATTTAGTATTAAATGGGAAAAAAACTAAGTGCATAAGATTTTCTTTACCAAATGTCAAAAGTAGTATTTGTGAGATAGTATTGAATCAAGAGAAATTAGAATTCGTTGATAAAACTGTTTTTCTGGGGATTACGCTCGACTCAAGGCTTCAATGGGGGCCTCATTTAATTTCCCTTGCAGGACGCCCTAAGTTCAGCACCATATGCTGTGAGAAAAATCCGTCAATTTACTGATGTAGATACCGCACGGCTAGTATATTTTAGTTACTTTCATAGTATTATGTCGTACGGTATTTTACTATGGGGACGGGCTGCAGACATCGAGTCTATTTTTATTCTGCAGAAAAGAGCCATCAGAGTCATATATGGCCTCCGCAGGTGCGACTCTCTAAGGGAACTGTTTAAAGAAATTAACATCATGACGGTACCTTGTCAATATATCTATGAAAACATCATGTACGTAAGGAAAAATCTACATCTTTTTAGTAAAAGAGGTGAAAGACACAATTATATCACTAGAAATAGGGACCAATTAGTTCAACCAGGTTTCAGGCTGGCTAAAGTAGACTCATCTTTCATGGGGTACTGTTTAAAATGTTACAATAAAATACCTCCCCACATACTTCAACTGAATGAAACAAAATTTAAATCTAGTATAAAACGCACACTATGTAGCCAAGCATATTATAAATTGGGGATTACATTGCTGATAAAAATGCTTGGCTCAACGCTGGTCCTGCTCCACAAGGGCGCAAAAACTAATTGATCAGGTATTGAAAATAGTGTTAGAGCTGCTAAAGATTTTAAAAACTCTCTTTGCATTGTATACATTCAATCTCTTAGTATTGTATAGCTGCACAGCACATTGTTATGTGAGTACTATGTACTATAAAGCTGCCATTTACTGGATACGTCTTTCATTGACTTGAATGTGCCCAGGGCCTCAAGTCTGCTATTACAATAGTGTCAGAATGGTCTATCATTGATTTTATAATTGTCGAATTTGACAAGTTTGGTAATCTACTAATATAATGGCGTCATTAATGAGGATTCTGACACTATTGTAATAGCAGACTTGAGGCCCTGGTGGCTGGGAGTATGTCGTGCTCACTCTAGTGTCTCGCTGATGTTGGCGCGTGTGTTGGATCATTTAGCTCCCTTCAAAATGGTTGAGCTGAATGGTGCTGATCCACGCGTCATGTTCGTGAACGGGCGCCGTCAGTAGAGACTGGTCATCTCTTAGCTGCCACGGCTTATTTTAACTTTAATTTTTGAATTGCTTTTATTTTGTTGTAATCTTTTTATTAAGGACGCTTTTACGTTTTGCATCGTTATCACATGTATAATTTCAAAATGAATGATGTAAACAATATTTTGTAACCATAATACGTTGATTTAAAAGAGTGTCCGTGGAGTTTCTTGCCCGTTCTTCTCCATAGGTACCTACTACGCTTTGGAATGGACAACTAGCTTCATCTTTCTGACTGACTGACCGAACCCTTGACTATTCAAAAGTGCCTGTAATTGGTTTATTTAAAATAAATCCTTTGAGTTTGAGACCATGTCTGTCTGTCTGTCTGTGTGTCCCCGCTGTAGCTCAGAGACGCTTAGTACTAGAAAGCTGTAATTTGGCATACATATTAATCACACCGACAAAGTGGTACAATAAAAGATTTTTTTTTGTTTTTGCGATATATTTTTTTTTCTAGTCTATCCCATGGTGTGGGGCAGGGCTTGTTAACGTTACCAAATAACAAAATAATAACCGTTACGTAACGTTAATTTTAATGTGATACCTTACTAACGTTACAAAAAATTTAACGTTACTTGATAACATTAACAGTAATATAACGTTATTTAACATTAACGTAAAATATGATAATAACGTTAATTTTACCGTTAATTTTGCTATGTTGCCGTTCCGTAGGTTTACATTTTGTGCACTCGCTTAGCCTTGGATCACTTTAGGTACACTGTTGCCATTCCGCCGCCGCACTATGGGAAAATCTCGTATGTTTCGTCTCAAAACTACGTATCTCAGTTGTTTCAAAACTAAATGAGCTGTAATTTTGCACACGTATTCTTGGATGTGTAAAGTAAAGTAATTAATGTAAATAACTTCGATTTTTAAAATTCTGTTTATTAATTAATTAAAAAAACATAACTTAAAAAAATACATGCATTCTATAAGAATAAAAAACAAAATTTGTCTTTTTTTAAATTTATTTAAAAAAATAAAGTACGAAATTCAGGAAGCTCCTACAGATTTTCGTTGATGAAGCCAAGGCCCTTCTTGCCTTGGCTTCATCTAAAAGTTCTTTCGATATTGTTTCTGAGTTATTTCTCAAACTTGATATATATGGATCAGAAGTGTACAATAAGGTATGGAACACGTCTTCATTTGTAGCCGCTCTTGAACACTTTCTAGAATGATGAAGTCTAAACTTTTTGTAATCCTTATTTTTGCGCGTCTTCGGAAATTGTCCGATAGGTAAAATAGTATTTTATGCACGTAGGAAGGCATATAATACCAATTATAAATATTTACGTACAGTTTTGGGCTGAACAATTTTTTTTTTGTTTTTTTTTTGGGAAATCATCAAATAACTTCTCCTGCTCCGGTCAGAGCGGGGAGAGTGTGTCACACTCTTACTCTTACTGACTAAAACCCACCCGTATTCCTTACGTGTTGCCTGTGTTACCAGGGGCCTCGGTAACCCTTTAGTACCTTCCCGCGACCCCAGGATTTATTTATTTATTTAAACTTCTCGCACACAATTAAGTACAAAGGCGGACTTAATGCCTTAGGCATTCTCTACCAGTCAACCAAGGGTGGTGAAGAGATAAGATGGCAGGTGCTCTGAGAGGAAATAAAAATAACGAAAAATATTAAAGATAACGTAATAAATTATAAATAGAATAAGTACAGAAATACATAAATAGGTTACAAGCATAAAATACAAATACATACATATTTACTACAATATATACCTACATTGTACATATATATACATACAAATTCATGGAAAAGAGATACATAATTGAGATGACTCTACGCTATTTGTTTTGAAAATAACTCTGCAATTTCCGCTTAAATGCATACCGACTGGTGGCCGTCCTGATATCAAGAGGAAGCGCATTCCAAAGTAGAATGGACTGAATATGAAAGGAAGAATGAACAAAGTCAGAAGTATGAGAAGGACAGAGTAGAAGAAGATTGTTGGAAGAACGCAGACTTTTAGCGTGCGAAGAACATAGATATTGGAAGTGAGACATAGGATAAGAAGGAGGGGTGGGAGAGTTGAGAAGGGAGAAAAGAGTGGTCAAAGCGCGCAAGCTTCTTCTTTGGCGAATGGACATCCATTTGAGCTCAGACCTGTAGCTCGACACATGGTCATATTTCCTTAGGTTGAATATGAACCGGATACCATTGTTGAGTAGTCTGTCGAGCTTATCCAGCAGAACCGCGTTCAAGTCAAAGTAGCACACGTCACCATAGTCGATTATAGGGAAAATCAAAGTCTGCACAAGCATAGTCTTCGTCTTAGCGGGCAAAAAGTTCCTTAGATGATACAGGGATCGCAGAGTACCGTTGACCTTTTGACTAACACTAGACACCTGGCGTTGCCAGCCCAGCGTTGAGTCAAGATGCAAACCGAGATCTTTAACCGTAGGGGTAATGGGTATGACGGTACCATTAAAAATAAGAGAAGGAAGAGAGCTAAGTGCCACCCTACCCATCATGCGCGAGCTTCCAATTACAATGGCCTGGCACTTTGAGGGGTTTACTGACACCCCAAAACTATCAGACCATTTTTTGATAGCGTCTAAGTCTCGGTTTACATCTGCTATAGCGTCCGATAAACCTTCTACCCGCTCAGCTGTATACAACTGAAGATCATCAGCATAAAGATGATAAGAACATCGAAGACGGTGAGTAATAAAATTAATGAAGATGGAGAATAACAGTGGAGAAAGAATACCGCCTTGTGGAACACCAGCATTCAGGACGCGCCAACTCGAAGAGCTCTCATCAACGCGAACCGACTGCTGACGACCCCGAAGATAAGAAGAGAACCATTCCTGGGCCTCGGGTGAAACCATAAGATGAGAGAGGATAGAAAGGAGAATATCATGACTGACGGCATTAAAGGCATTGGAGAAGTCAATTAATACCAAAACGGTAACCTTGGTATCCTCCATCGCTTCTCTAATGTCACCAGTCACTTTAAGAAGAGCGGAGGCTGTACTGTGCCCAGGCCTGAATCCAGACTGAAAAGAGCTAACAAGGTTGTTCTGGTGAACAAACCCCGTAAACTGCTTGTGTACGCAGGCCTCAAGCACTTTAGACAGGAATGGGAGAATGGAAATAGGTCGAAAGTGGCTGGGTAGGGAGGGACTTGGGATTTTAGGGAGTGGGCGGATATAGGCCATACGCCACCGGGACGGGAATTGTCCGGAATCAAGAGAAAAGTTGATGATGTGGGTAATCGGAGGGAGAAGGATATCGAGGATCCAAACGACCATACTACGGCTGATGCCGTCATAGCCCACAGCCTTTGATTCCCGACGCCCAGGGCGTCTCCTGCGGCAGGTAGGGGTGACAGGGCGCGATATTTGCCTTTCCGTCAACCGTCCCGCCTCCTCCTTTGCGAGCATTACTGCTTCGCAGAAGAAGGTGACGGCTGCCCATGCCCTCTCGCTCCGTACCATGGCCTGAACCAGAGCCGGACGCGACAGATCTCTGCCACCAATCGCCTTCACGAGGACACGGCGGCGCTCTGCCCAAGCCGGGCAGACCTCCACCGTATGCTCCACCGTGTCCTCCGGGCGATCCACACAGTGGTGACACCCGGGCGTATCTTCCCGCCTTATCCGACACAGGAACCTACCGCAGCTGCCGTGTCCGGTGAGGACGCCGTGGCGCCTCTCTAGCCACTCCTCAAAGAGGGAACTTAACGCTGCCATTGTGGCGTGCCCAGCACTGGGTTGCGACAACCGTACTCTCCATGTCGCCATGAGATCCCGCCAGAGCTCCATCCGCTGTGCCGCGATATTTCGCGGCAGCTTAGTTACGCCCCGGCGTTTCGCCTCCTCGCGCCACTCCCATACGTGCGCGAGAGCTTTTGCCTTCAGATCCCATGGCGGCAATCCAGCAAGGAGGCTCGCTACCTCACAGGAGACCGTGCGGTATCCCCGGACCAGCCGGATGGCCATGATCCTTTGGGCCGCGCACAACAGGTGGGTTGGCCGCAGCGCCAGAAATCGCGCCCACACAGGAGCCCCGTAAAGGGCCATAGACCGTACGACCCCCGCGTAGAGCCTCCGGCAGGAGACGTTTGGACCCCCTAGATTGGACAGGAGCCGCTTCAAAGCAGCCCCTGCCCGCTCCAGTTTGGGAGCCAAACGTCGGAAATGCTCCACGAAGTCCCACCGGCTGTCGAAGACGAGTCCCAGGTACTTCATCGTAGACTCGACGCCGATGTAAACCCCTCCTACCGTTATTTGGGATCCCGACGGTGGCACGTTCCGAGGGCTATGAAAACACATGGCCTCGAACTTGTGCAGGGCACCCTTGAGTCCCAATTGCCGGATTATTTCGACGATTGTCGCAACCCCGCGTGCCGCTACTTCGGCCGACGCCTGGTGCGACCTCTCTTGCGCCAGGACCAACGTGTCGTCAGCGTAACACACTACGCTGACGCCGCTAGGGAGGTCAGCGCACAGCACCCAGTCGTATCCGATGTCCCATAGATACGGCCCCAGGACCGATCCCTGTGGGACACCTCACGGCATCTCTTGCCGGTTCCACATTCCCTGGTGACTCGGGTAAATGACGGCCCTCGGCGTAAGATAGGCCTTGACCACACGACAGAGGTAGGTCAGCATCCGGTGGTACCGGAGTGCCTCCCTGATGCAACTCCAGGGTATTGAAGGCATTGGCGATGTCTAGAGACACCGCCAAGACGACCCGACCCTGGGCAACAGCATTCCCAATCGTGAGGGCTCGCACGCGCATGATGGCGTCCACGGTAGGGTGCCCCCTGCGGAAACTAAACTGGCTCTCTGACAAATCCTGCTGTACTACGAGGGCTGCACTAAAAGTATCAGGAATGGAATATTTCCACTGTTCCTGTCATATTAAAATCCTTTTTTTTTAATTGAAAACTCCTTGGTTTTAAAAATCGAATACCATTTATTTATTTAAAAAAAGATTCTCGGTCTTGTCACAAGGTTTTGTCAAACTTGTTTAGTCGTTATAAATAATTACTTACGACTAAATAAATGTAGTCAAGTATCAAGTACGACTCGTGCCTGGTCGTTCGTCGGTCGTCGCAGTGAACGGACGTGTCGCTAGTCTTCTCCGTCAAATCCCCAAATATATTGGTTTATTGTGCACCGCACCGTGCGCGACAGATGGGTCGAGATAGACCATTCGGAAAAGTGTTTGTCCAAACCTAGGTGCGTCAAGTGCCTGGGCAAACATGGCACGTCCGACTGCCCTCGCCCCAAGGACAAATTTGTGCACCGAACCACCTAGCTGCGTGCTGTTTGGTGAGGCAGGTCACTCAGCCAACTACCGTAGCTGCCCCGTGGCCCCCAAATCTGCCTCCTCAAAGCTGGCAAAGCGTGCAGACGCCCGCCAGCAGCGAGAATGCCCCTCTTGTGGGTTCTTCTCCCCACCTCAGACTCTCTCCCAACTTCGCCAGAGACTAAGCCCGCAAAGGCCTAGCCCCTGGAATTACCTGAACCATCAGCAGGCCTTCCCTGCTATGGCTCAGCCGAGACCCACTGCGCCTCCCGTCAGAGCGCTGATGGATCCCAGCATCCGCGTCCCCGCGCCCGTACCCGTCCAACGGCCGTTGCCGCTGCCGCTGCGACACGGCCCGTTGCTTCAACCACTCCAGTGGTCGGTCCGAACCCAGTAGATCCATTCAGCGTGATCTTTGGGACTTTTTCAATCTTTTTCACGCCCCGCGCGCGTAAAATGGCCAACGAACTCGTTGCCGCCCGTAATTCCTGCGATTTCTCTCAGATCCAGAAGATTTTCCATGCGTATCCCGGGATTACGCAGGCCCTTGAATCATTCGCGAAACCCACTAGGTAATGAATATACGAATCCAAGCGCAAACCAAACCCGTTCCCTTAAGCTAGGCTTCTTTAATGCCAATGGCATTTAAGGACAACGCGATGAAATCGCTGCGTTCCTCCGCGACCATCAAATAGACATTCTCCTCTTACAGGAAACCTTCTTAAAGCCCAGCCTTCGAAACTCGTCAATTGCCAACTATCGCATAGTTCGCAATGACAGGACTAGATGTCACAAAGGCGGCACCCTAATTTATTATAGAACGTCCCTGCACTGCATCCCAATGGACCCGCCCCCTCTCTCACGTTATTGAAGTATCTATCTGTAAGCTAGGCATGACTGGCCACCAACCGATCACCTTAGTATCGGACTATCTTCCCCCCGTTTCTACATAAGACCTTTTTTTTTTCTTTTTGTTACGGGGTCGAAAATCCTCATGGATGTCTTCCGCCCTGGGGTAGGCGGAGGGGTCTGTCAGACTGACTAAAAACCACCCCGGTATTCCCCTCCCACACTTGCACCGGGGATCATGGGATCTAATGCGACTTCCACGATCCCCGGCTAGTGCCGGCCCGCCTCTGCGGGCCACCTCAAGCTTGGGGGTGTGAGGTGTTTAAAACCCCCCCCCCCCCGCGACGTCTGAAAGGGGCGCGCGTGGAACACTACGCGCCGCCACCTCGGGTCCAGTGTGATGGGGGGCGGCGGACGTCCCCAAGTCCGCCGTCCGTGGACCCATTTCGGGGGCCGGAAGAGGGCGTTGTCTGCCCTCTGCCGACGTCCGGTGCGCCTGCTGCTGGCCGGGTGAGCGGAAGAGATCTCCCGCTCCCGTTCCGCAGCCTCCTTCTGCGACACGACTGTTTCGCAGAAGGATACCACCGCGTCCCAGGACTCCTTGCTGCCGACCATCGCCTCGACCACGGCTGGCAGCGACAGGTCACTGTCCACTCCTGAGATGAGGGCACGGCGTGGCTCCTCCCAAGCGGCACACTCTGCCAGCGTATGCCGCGCCGTGTCCTCCACATCAGAGCTATCCCAACCCATCTCTGACGACTTTTCCGTCTTACTTGGACTGAGTGACTCCGTTATCATAGCGGGCGATCTCAACGCAAAACATCCTGTCTGGAACAGCACTAGGATCTCCACCAGAGGCAAACACCTGTTTGACCTATGTCCCATCCTCAATTTTGACGTCATCGCACCGATGACTCTCACTCACTTTCCCCACGACTCTAACCACACCCCTGACGTACTTGACATAGCGCTTCTTATGAGTATCAACCTGCGGTTGGATTCTATAGAAGCGCATGACGAACTCTCCTCAGACCACCGTCCAGTTGTCGTAAAATTGGCCCCAGGCCTAGGTCTCCACGAGACCACGACCCTGACCGACCCCTCCTCACCAAGTTAGTTACAGACTGGAGGAAAGTAAGCGATTGCCTGAAATCCACCACGTTAGGCCCCGACTAGACTCCATTCCTCACCATTTCAACTCTATCGCGGATACGACAGCCGCGATTGACTCATTCACAATCAGTCCTAAAAGACTGTTCAAGGGAGGTTTCGGCGATGGACGACCATGGCTGGAAACTTCCGGACGATGTGCGTGAACTGTTGAATGAGAAGAACGCGGTTGTCCGTGCATACAGTAACTTTCCCAGCGACGCGAACAAAGCTCATCTGCGCTATTTTCACAGATCTGTAAAGACACGCCTATCGGAGCTGCGTAACGCCGGCTGGGATAAGATGCTCAAACTCAAACTCAAAGCATTTATTTCAATTAAACCATTTACAGGCACTTTTGAATTGTCAAGGAGTCGGTCAGTTAGAAATATGAAGCTAGTTGCCCATTCCAAAGCGTAGTAGGTACCTATGGAGAAGAACGGGCAAGAAACTCCATAGACACTCTTTTAAATTAAATTGATACATAAAGATTAGTACAAAAATAATGTTGAAATTATAACTAAATGTGAGGACGATGTAAAATAAAAAACGCGTCCTTATAAGAAACAAAAACAATTTCTAAATAAAATAATTACAAATAAGCCGAGGACGCTAACCAGGTGACCAGTCCCAACTAACGGCGCCCGTTCACGAGCATGAGGCATGGATCAGCACCATTCAGCTCAACCATTTTGAAGGGAGCTAAATGATCCAACACACGCGCCACCATCAGCGAGACATCTGAGTGAGCATGACATACTCTCAGCTGCCAGGGCCCATTCAAGTCAATTACATAACCGGTAAATGGTAGCTCTATTATACATGGTACTCACACCTGTGCAATGCAATTATACAATACAAAGTAGATTGAATTTATACAATGCAAAGATAGTCTTACAATGTTCAGCTGCTCCAACAGTATTTTCAAATGTTAATTATTCAATTGGTTGTGGTTGTGGAGCAGGACCAGCATTGAGCCAAGCATTTTTATCAGCGATGTAATCACCCAACTTATAATATGCCTGCCTGCATAGTGTGCGTTTGATACAAGATTTGAATTTCATTTCATTCAGTTGAAGTATGTGGGGTGGAATTTTATTGTAACGAGCGAGGGCGAGGAATTTAAGGTTTCAGTAGTTTTAAGCGGGACACTGGTAAAAAAATTTACAAATGTCTTGAGCAACTTCTTTGCTATCGCAAATGAGACCACATGACGTCTCCAGTGTGCAATCAGAATCATGCTTTTTGTGCCTATTCGTTTCATTATTGATAACTTTCCAAACTGTCTTTATTTTATTGTCTGCTGATTTAACCTTGTTGCTAATGTACAAGGCTTTAGCTGCCTTACAAGTGTTCTTAAAAATTCTAGAGTAAGTAGCAACATACCTATTAAAAGTTTCAGTGTTTATGTAAGGCCATACAGTTCGAAAAGTCTTTCCCTACTTTTCCTAAGTCCTCTAGTGGCCCAGTCACTAAATAAAAACCTAGGGCTGATAGTTTTAGTGTTCTTCTTAAAATAATTATTGATCTCGGTCTGGACTACCGAGTTACTCTGGCCTCCGCAAAACTGACGAAGCGTGCAAACGTTTGCACGCTTCGTCAGTTTTGCGGAGGCAGATTTGTGGGCCTTGGGGCAGCCACGGTAGTTGGCTCGGTGTCCTGCCTTGCCACATAGCACGCAGCTAGGTGGTTCGGTGCATAGATTCCTGTCCTTAGCGGGGGCAGTCAGAGGTGCCATGCTCGCCCAGGCAATTGATGCACCTAGGTTTGGCATGGCAGTTCTTCTGCACGTGCTCGTATAGCTGGCATCGGTATCATTGGCCAACGACGCCGCTCTTCCTGGGCTTCTCGATGACGAGGCCCGTGAGACGGCAGATGTTGGATACCTTGAAAATGGGATGATGCCCTTCAGTCGGGGGACATACGACAAGAACCATGACGTATGCTTGACCGCCTCTGGCGCGGTGCATGCGGCGGACCTCGTCGACCGGGACGCCTGGCGCCTCTAGGTCAGCCTTGATCTCCGCTGAGGGAATTTCCTTTAGGATCCTACGGATAACCACTCGGGTCTGGTCCTCCAGGACTGAGCAGGTGTGGAATGACACACCTCTCGCTCTGAGGACTCTTATAGTCGCGAGCTGCGACTGCTTTGGTAAAGCCGATCTTTTGATCGACGCACTATTATGAAACGTCCAACCACTTGGACTTGTCCTGTAAGAACACAGTAGGGGGAGGGAAACTTTTTGGGGGCAGAAGTGGACATTTGATCCTTGGTAGAGGATGAAGTCGGGAAGTGTATTTAGACACATATAAAATTATTTTTTATAACATAAATATGACGGAGAAGGTCTCTCTCGTTATCATCAGCCATATTTTAACTACTGTGGGCGTACAATGGGAAGTGTTAGTTATTGCACAATAGAAAAACCGTTTGCAGTTTAAATGAAATTATAATTTACGATCAAATAATCAAATTCAAATTCATTTATTTCGTGAACACAGGGTACATAAAGGTGTTATAATACAAAAGATCCGAGCTGTGTCCCGCCAAAAGGCATACAAAATATCAAAGGTTTTTTTTTAAAACAAATGCATTTTAGAAAATCAACAATCAATCACTTAAAATGTCAAATTAAATAAAGTAAAAACAACCAAAAAAAAAAAAAATACAAAATAAAAAATAATGTCACTAATTCATTAATACAATAATAATCAAAATTAACAAAATTATTTAGAATGTCACATAGCATGAACGGATTGGACTTAGTTATCAGGTATTATAATTAAAATTTGTCATTTAAATATTCGGCAACAGAATAATACACCTTGTTATTTTAACAATTTGAATAGATTTCTTTTAAATTCGTTAATGTTAATACTTGAGATAACTTGTCCTGGTAACTTATTATATAGTTTTGGAGCCATTGCATAAAAGCTGTTGCTATAAAATTGTGTTTTTGTTGCTAACACCTGCAACTTTTTTGAGCGCCGTTTACTTTCTACAAATCTATATAAATTCATGTTGTGTTTTATAAACATGCAGGCTTCATAGATATAGAGTGACGGTAAAGTTAATATTTTTAGCTCATGAAAATGTGGCTTGCATGATTCTTTTTGTTTTATTTTACAAATCGCTCGGATACATTTTTTCTGTGCTATAAGTACTTCTTGAATCTTAGGGGCATTTCCCCAGAATATAAGGCCATACCGCAGAGCCGAGGCGACGCCCGGTAAAGCAGTCGAGGACCCCCGCGGGACCACTGCATAAAAGCCCGTATCAAAAAAAAAAAAAGCCGAGGCGACATAACCATGATATTGATAAGCTGCGAGTAAGGCGGTCTTATTCGCAATTTTACCCAGCACCTGAACTCAGTCGTCATAGGTACTTGAGTTCGCTTGTTTGTGTGCATGTGTGGGTTATATACCACTACATGTCCTCCCCCCTTTGATAAAGACAGTTTAATAAAAGGGTACCAAAAATAATTATCAAAATAACAATGAACAAAGTGTAAAAATAATTGTAAAAAAAAAAAATGCAAATAACAATATAGTTTGGTGTAAAAGTGTATAACTATACTTAACTCTTAAAATTATAGACACTACGCTAACATGACGCATATAGATTGTAATACAACAAAATTGTATATAAAAACAAAACGACACTACAACAACTTCAACAATTCTAGGTGGTAACGATAACTTAGGATAAGTACGTTATAAGTTGACATATTAGTGTGAGAACGCCACAGAATTTGCTAATTATATTGGTCTATTTTAAAACACAGAACACTTCACTGCACTTTAAATTTCACATTGATGTTTTTACGACTTGGGACTGGCGACAAAAATGTTTTAAATGGCAAATCTCACGGTCTTTTTTATGACGCGACCCGATCTTGTTGTGACAAATGGCTCAGTTTTGTCAAGTGGGGTCGATTGCGTTACAACCGGTGTTATCGCTGTAGTTTCGGGCGAAACGAAGACTTCATATGGTGCCTCAAATGCAGGGCTAGATATAACGTAAGCAGGTTTGAGACGATCGAGAGAAATTGCGACTTTTCGAGAAACCTACTTGAACGACGTAATGTTAATTGCGTCGTTAGAGGATTTTATACGGACCCTTTTACGGCGGTGTTAACGAACGTTTAACTTCGTTTTTAATGAAAACGTGATCCGATTTAGTTAAATCTTTATGTACGAAAATGTTTGTCCATTAGCCTTTGGATTTTATGCGGTTGTCCTAATCTTTTCTATTCCAAGTAGTTTGGTCAGCTGTGTGAAAAGATTGGATTCGAATTGACGACCTTGATCCGAAGTTATTCTTGCAGGACAACCAAAACGTGCTATCCAATGCTCGAGGAGAGCTTTCGCGACGGTTTCAGCGAGTATGGCCTATACAGGAACGACTTCAGGGGGCCAACCATCACCTCTTATAGCAGTATTATTTCAATATTACTTCAGGGTGAGAAAGGGATGGAGCTATAAGTCCTGTACCTACAGCTCCATCCCTTTCCCACTGTGAAGTAATATTATAATAATACTGCTATAAGAGGTGATGGTTGGCCCCCCTGGTCATTTTGTGTGACGATCAATCATTGTGACACAGTATGTATATCCAGCGGAAGGTGGCAATGGTCCAATTATATCTATATGAACGTGTTCGAAACGGTCTGACTTTTCGAACTCTCCTAGAGGTGTAATTGTATGTCTTTGCACTTTAGATTTCTGGCATTGTATAGAACTTCTTACAAAGTTTGCTACATCAGTATTCATTTTAGGCCAAAAATAGCGCTGCGTGATAAGGCTACGCGTAGCGGCTACTCCAGGGTGGTTAAGTTACGGTGGAGGTCTGCCCGGCTTGGGCAGAGCACCGCCGTGTCCTCGTGGAGGCGATCGGCGGCAGAGATCTATCGCGTCCGGCCCTGGTTCAGGCCATGGTACGGTGCGAGAGGGCATGGGCAGCCGTCACCTCCTTCTGCGAAGCAGTAATGCTCGCGAAGGAGGAGGCGGGACGGTTGAGGAAAAGGCAAATTTCGCGCCCTCTTGCCCCTAGTAGCCGCCGCAGGAGACGCACTGGGCGTCGGGAATCCCGGGCGGATTTCCGGCCACGCGGATTTTAGGCGCGGGCTTGCGGACGGTGAGCAATGGGTAGCTCACCGTCCGGTAAGGACCAGGCCCGGGTCGACGGCGTGTTATATTCCACGCGCGCCTCAAAGAGATGTCGTCAGCACATATGTAGGGGTCCACTAGGGCCGATGCCTGCCGGGGTCGCGGGAAGGTACTAAAGGGTCACCGAGGCCCCTGGCAACACAGGCAACAGGAAGGAATAGGTACGGGTGGGTTTTAGTCAGTAAGAGTCTGACACCCTCCCGCTCCGCCAGAGCGGGAGAAGTTATTTGATGATTACCCATCCTAAAAAAAAAAGGGTGGTTAAGTGCATGGACACTTGAAATCGCTTTTTCTCGAAACTCCGACGGTAAAAAAAGGCGCGCTGTTGAAGTTGATGTTTCGAACGTAAGCTCATGATTTGAATATGGCATGCCGAACAATTTAAATCCAAGTTACGTTTTTGTTTTAACATTGATAATAATTGCGTATCTTCGACATGTTTTTTATATACGAGGGTCATTCAATAAATACTTAGCCTACAAAAAGTAAACGAAAATTTTGGAAAAGTGGCAATTTATTTTTCAACAAAGTCTCCTTTTAGTTCGATACACTTAGCCCAGCGATGCTCCAACTTTTTTAACCCGTCCGAAAAATTGTTTTTGTCAAACTCTGCAAAATAGGCCTCCGTGGCGGCGATGACCTCCTCATTCGATCCATATCTATTCCCGGCGAGTGATTTTTTCAGATTAGGAAACAGAAAGAAGTCACAAGGGGCCAAATCTGGAGAATACGGTGGATGGGGCAACAATTCGTAGCGTAATTCGACCAATTTGGCCATGGCAACGGCAGACGTGTGAACCGGTGCGTTGTCGTGGTGAAACAGCACTTTTTTCTTCGCCAGATGGGGTCGTTTTTTCTTTAATTCGGCGTCGAATCGGCCCAATAAATCGGCATAGTAAAGCCCTGTAATTGTTTTACCCTTCTCGAGGTAATCGATGTAGATCACACCTTGTGAATCCCAGAAAACGGTGGCCATAACCAGGCACGTATCCAGACTTTTGGTTCGGGGGGGGACAAACATTGAAACAACCATGTGAACTGTGTGAAAATCGCTGTAATCACTGTACTATAATTTTCACTGTACTATACTATAATTATATAAGTATTTTTCTGTTTCCGCTGGCAGCCATTACGTCAAATTCAAATTCAAATTCATTTATTTGCGAGAATGTAGGTTTACATTGTATGATCTTAAAACTATAATGGCCCTTTACATTCTACCATTACTTATGGTGTGCAAATATTTAGTTTTGTCCTACACAATGCTAATTAAATAAAAAAGAAAATACAGCAACAACAAATAAGGTTCATGCATTAGGACTTTCATGGAAAAAAAAAAAAAATTAATGAAGTCAAAGCTATACCTATGTCAGTTCAAGAGATAAAATATAATGTCAGATTAACCCTTAATAAATATGATTGTAAATGGTAATTGATAATGTCATAACTAATAAGATGTCCAATGTATTAATTCACAAATTTTTGAACATTAATTAATAAAAAATATGGTATATACCCATATTTATTTCAGTTTCTTTCTCCGCAATCTGACATGTATTCACTGAGATTGTAAAAGCACTTTTCTTTTAACCATTGCGTTACCTTTTTTTTAAACATGGTCAAAGGTAAATCTTTAAAGGAGTCCGGTAATTTGTTATATACCTTAACAGCATTTATGTACGAGTTCCTCTTATACAATTCGAGCCTGCATTGCGGTAAACAGAGCTCATGTTTAAATTTATTTTTATTTCTAGGAGCTACATTTCGTTTACTTACATCTTTATGTTTAGTAAAATGTTCGGGATGTTGTTTTACAAAAATGCATAATTCTCTAATGTACATACACGGTAATGGCAGAACATTATACTTTTTAAACAAGGGCTTACAACTATCCATATACCAGGCTCCACAAATTGCACGTACGCATTTTTTTTGTACTCTGAACGCTTTTAAAATATCCACCGAATTACCCCACAACAAGAGTCCATAAGCGAGTACGGACGAAACGTATCCGTGATATGCACAAAGAGCAGCTTCTGTTGATACCGTGGCTCTTAATCTTTTTATTGCATAGACAAATCTGTCAAGTCTATCGCAAACATAATCGATGTGCATTTTCCAGTCGCAATTCTGATCCAAATTTATACCCAAAAATTTAGTACTAGCAACTTGTTCGATGATAGTATCATTATATTTAACATTTAGCGTCAATGGCGTTCTTTTATGTGTTTGGAATTGGATCATTTTCGTTTTCTCCATATTAATTTGCAAGTTGTTAAAATGTAACCAGTTTATTATGTTGTTTATTGCTTTATTTATGTCTAGTTCATAGGTGTCTGGATTTTCACATTTCACAATGAGGGTTGTGTCATCAGCAAACAAGATTGTGTTATGGCAAGTGATATTTGGGAGATCATTAATATAAATGAGGAATAAGAAGGGTCCCAATACGCTGCCCTGTGGCACTCCGAAGTTATTTTTTTGATAGTCACTTCTATGTAACATCTTTTTGTTATTGTGTATTCTAGCGATTTCCACACATTGTTTTCTATCATTTAGATAGTCTCTCAACCAGTCGTTCGCTTTGCCTCTTATTCCATATTTTTCTAGTTTATGTAAGAGTAATTTGTGGTCTACAAAATCGAACGCCTTACTCATGTCTAGGAAAATCGCAGCTATTGGTAAGCCATCATTTATAGCCTGGGTGATAATCTTGACCAAATTGAAACATGCCAATGAAGTGGTACTATTCTGTCTAAACCCAAATTGCTCATCTTTAAGTATACGATGACTTGTTGTAAAATCTTGAAGTCTTTTCAGCATAATTTTCTCAAATATTTTCGACAAGATTGGTATCAGCGCCACTGGCCTATAGTTATTCATGTCACTTTTTTCTCCTTTTTTAAAAAGTGGCTTGACTACAGATTTTTTCAATATTTCTGGAAAGGTACCTTCTTCAAATGATAGGTTTATTAAATAACACAGTGGTTGACATATGAATGGTGCGCATAATTTAATTACCTTGGTTGTTATGTCATCTACTCCTACTGCGTTTGTGTTTTTTAGATTTTTTATTGTTCGAAATATTTCCATCGCATCAGTAGGTTTAAGGAATATTGTATGTTCATTATTAGTATCGATAGTTTTCTTTATCTCGTCAGTATTATATTTAAAATTCTTGCTATTTGTCAATTGTATATAAAACTCATTGAATTTGTCACTTATCTCTTTAGGGTCTTCATATGTCCGATTATTGTTGATTATTCTGTCAATTTGTGTTATTGTACTAATGTCACCAATGTTTTCATTAATTACTGCCCATGTGGCTTTACATTTATTTTTATTTTTATCAATATATTTCTTACTTTGTAGTTGTCTAGATTTATATATGCATTTTTTGAGAACGTAGCTGTATGATTTATATTGTTTATTTGACTTTATTCTGTTTCTTTTATTGTGTTGCTGGTTAAGATAGAGATACCGTTTTCTTATACAGGATCTTCTTATGCCCTTCGTCAACCATTTATGGTTCCCTGTTTTTGTTGACCTCTTTATTGTGATTATTGGGAAACACAGATTGAAAAATAATTTAAATAGAACATGAAATTCGGTAAATGCTTCTTGCAAGTTATTTTTTTCGTATACTTCTGTGAATGTAAGAGATGACATACAACTATAGAATTTGTCCAAGTTTTCTCTACTATAATCTCTAACATTCTCATACCAGCTGCATATTTCGGATGATTTTGTGGTTTTCAGCAATAGCGTTTGTCCGGTTTCGTGGTCCGACAAAGCAAGGTGATGCACCTCCGCTTTAACTTGCTTGATGTTGCTTGCTAACTGATCAAGACATGACAAATTTACGTCTAGTACCATATCAGGATCTGGCGCCAAAGCGGAATGAATAGACAATAGAGCGAGACCAGTAAGCCTCTCGCCCGCCATTCTATTCCTTAGGAAGGATTTTATTCTCTTTAGGCATGAAAATGACCGCTCCACAGATGCCGTTGAAACCGGAAGGGTGGCCAGAATATGTATTAGCCTGTTAATGGTAGGAAAGAAAACTTTGTCACACGTGTCTAAAATTTCCATAATTTCGACTGGTTTCTTATCTGTGTTTTTCCACTTGGCACACCACATACTGTACTCTGCTTTTATTAGTGATTCTCCAACACTTTCTTCCCAATAAATTTTCATATTTTCTAATTCACTTATTTTCCTCTCGTCCACATTTTTCGGAAGAATAATTTCTAAAGAAGAAAGCAGCTCTCTTTGATTCGCAAATCTATCATTCACGGACGCTGAATTTCTATTTGCAAGACATCTTCCGCTATTTTGCAGCATGCGTTATATATTTCTGAGAATACCGGGTTAACATCGTCACGTATCTCTTTTAGTTTTCCGATAATGTCATCGGAAAATTTCATAGCAGAGGCCAGGTCGTGTGTAGGGTTCTGCAAATATGCTGACAGTGGGAGAGTATAACTGAAAAATCTTTCACAGGTTTTTAGAGAAATCAAGAAACTACTCTTTTCCATCGCAGCTATGAGTGTAGAGGCAGTTTGGGCGACAGTTCTGTTTGTGTAGGATAGTTCTCTTAATGTAATGACAATAGGTTCGAGTAACTCACCAAATACATTTATAGAGTCGTGACGTTCTATAAATCTAGTGTCACACTCTTTTTTTCTAACTTTCTGGTGTGAGCTTTTCCACATTTTCCTTGAACTGTTTCCCGGCCATTGCATTGTTGCGAAGTAAATTGCAGACTTCCTTCACAACGCCTATTGAATTTCTCACCTCGGGAACTGAAAGAGCTTTTGAAAGAACTAGGTTCAGACGATGTGCTGAGCAATGTACGTATGTGGCCTTAGGAAATTCTTTTCTGATTCTCGTCTGCACACTACTGATGTGTCCTCCCATGGTAGCAGCTCCGTCATACCCCTGACCAACTAGTTTATCGAGATTCAAACCAATCTCATGACATTTCTTTAAAATTTCTGCACTTATATTTTCGGCACTTAGGTCGTGTATTTCAATGAAACTGAGAAAGTCCTCCCTCAAAATACCTTTATAAACGTATCTCGCACATAAAGACAATTGCTCAGTTCCACTCACATCTAAAGTTTCATCGCCAAGAATCGCGAAACACTCTGAACTATTTATTTGTGTCACAACTTTTTTCTGAATTATCTTTCCGCAAGTATCTATTATTTCATTTTGAATAATAGGACTAAAATACGTTGCATTTTTAGGGGTTGTAATGATATGATCTTTCAGGATATTATCATAGCTTGCTCGGTATCGTAGCAGAGCCCTGAATTTTCCATCTTTACCAAGTGGCTTTTCTAAAGTCAATGGTCCACTGTCTTTGTCTCCACGAAGCGGCAACTCTTGCTCTCCACAGAAGATGATAGTTTCGATTATAGGTTTTAGTGCTGTTCTATTTCTTTCCTTTTCTTTGAGCCTTTGATCATTAAGCAGCGATGCAACGTCTATAGCTGCTGAATCCATTACGCGTAAGAAATTTTCTGCGCATAACTTAGAAAACTGGTGATATTTAGCAGCAGAATGTTCGCGAAATCTCTCTGTTGCATCTTTCCAATTATCAAATGGTTTGCTGACAAAACTTCCAAGTGTTTGGTGGGAACCTTTTCCAGCGGTGCCTGATGAAAAAACAACGCAATATTTGCAGAACACACCATTCCTCCTCGGCGAATATGTTAACCATTCCCATGATCCCATCCATTCTCTTCGAAATCTAAGTTTCCTCTTTCCAAAGCTACTAGCCGGAAACGAAAATGACGCATCTGGGACAAACGGCTGTGTAATAATATTTTTTTTCTGTTCATCTGTGAGTACAAGAGGAGGATACTGTGTGTTATATATGGCATTAGAAACCACGCCGATATCAGGAAAAGTTTCACTTATAATCATTGTATCTAAACTGCACGTTTTTGAAGTTGAACATTCTCCTTCATCTCTACATCTTCCAGCCGGTTCGGCTGAAATCACATTTTTTTCTGTAAATTTTGACGAAGTTGTTTCTAGTTGTCTACTATCAACAGCAGAAGCCATGCTTGGAGTAGTTTTTTCCTCGCTAGTAGTAACAATTTTTTTTGCCACTAGCTTGAAAAAGTTGTCAATTCTCTTCATTTTAGCAGCAGCAATTTATATACGTTCAAACAAGCACAAATCAAGAAGCACTCACATTTCACACATTACTTTACTTTATTTAAGTAATCTGTGATGGATAGGGCGAACGGTCCAACAAATTATGACGTCTGCAGGTCCAAAATTGTCCAACACTATCTCACGTACGTAACGGACTGGCGATTTGGCGAATCCAATGAAAACAGTGGTTATGAAGTTTTTTCCTTTATTTCACGGCACGGGCAAAGAATCAGGTGAACCAAGTCGGAAGGAATTTACTCTACTCTCTATGAAACTGAAACCAATATCAAAATAAACTGGTCTATTGCACTATACTGTCACTATTGCAGAGGTATTTCACTTTTCTTCTCGCTTGCTGACATGCAGGTTCCCGGACTCCCGCCCCCGCCGTATTTATACTACATTTTCGTATTCTGGAACACTGTGGAATATTCATAATGTGCCATCTACTACCTGGTAGCAAAAAGTTATGGAAGCTTCTCGATATTTCGCTACTCAACGCGACGATCTTTCTACTATTAGTTTTTCTACTCGACGATAGATGTCGTTCATTACTGTTTTCGTTCTCGGTTTCTCTCTAAATAGGTTAGATGGCGCTACTAGTAACGTCGCTTACATAATCAGATCAAGATCTATCTATATTTTTATTTTACCTACTTATTGAAAGAACACGCAAGCGAATAAATAAACAGATGGCTTAAAACGTTTTTTTTCAGTCAGATTTCGGGGGGGGATAAATCCCAACTATCCCCCCCTCTGTATACGTGCCTGGCCATAACTTTTCCGGCCGATTTTACAGTTTTCGCCTTCTTTGGAGCACGTTCCCCGGTCTGGATCCATTGTTTTGATTGCTCCTTGGTCTCTGGTGTGTACCAGTGGATCCAGGTTTCATCGACGGTCACAAAACGACGCAAAAACTCCGCTGGATTCCGCTTAAACAGCGCCATACACGTCTCCGATGTGGTCTCACGGTTGCGCTTGTTTTCTGGTGTGAGTAAACGCGGCACCCATCGCGCCGACAGCTTTCTCATGCCGAGTTCCTCGTGAAGAATATGATGCACTGTTCCTTCTGAAATGCCTACAGTCTCAGCTAGCTCCCGAACCTTCAATCGGCGATCTGCCAATACGAAATCATGGATTTTTTTAATGTTTTCCTCCGTAGCAGCTGTTTTCGGTGCACCTGGACGTGGTTCATCAAAAACCGACGTACGGCCACGTGCAAACCCGTTGAACCAATTCTTGACGGTGGCCATCGATGGAGAAGAGTCACCGTACACAGCATCCAAGCGCTCTTTGATTTCGATGCGCGTTTTCCCTTTCAAAAATAGGAATCGAATCACCGAACGATATTGCTCTTTTTCCATTTTTGTAAAACCGATCGACACGTTCGCTTCCATAAGTTGTCAAATTAAAACAAATGAAGGGATTGGAATGAAAATTTGAAAAAAGAATTAAAAAAGAATGTGCTACACTGTGGTAAAACTCTTTTGAAACTACAGCGCCCTCTGGCGATGAGGCTAGGTACTTATTGAATGCACCTCGTAGTTGTTCATAATCGAAAATATCATGTACATGAATCTCTTCTATTCCTGAAAGAGCATCGGCAGCGTTATTGAGCACGCCTTGGACGTACTCAATTTTGTTGCAAAACTGAGAAATAAAATCCAATTTACGAAGACGTCTTGGTGGATCTGATTTCGATTCTTTCTTCGATAAAGCAAACATTAACGGCTTGTGATCGGTTAACACTGTGAGATCACGCCCTTCAATCATATACCGAAATTGTTTTATTGCCATGTATATAGCCAATAATTCTCTCTCGTAGGTACTGTATTTTGTCTGGGCGCTACTTAGTTTTTTTGAGTAAAATGCTAATGGTTCTAACCGTTTGCTGACTACCATGTTGATGGAGTGCTGCGTCGACGCAGGTATTCGCTGCGTCGGTCATTAAGATTAGTTTCGATGATGAGTCTGGGTGCGCGAGAGTGACAGCTTCGCTGATATGACGTTTGCATTAATTAAATGCGCTGATTGCTTTTTCGGTCTTTTGTTTCTCGGATTTTTGTTTTGTCCTTTTTCTTAGCATTGTGCAAATATTTGTCTAAAATAGTTTGTATGTCGGCTGCTTTAGGAATGCTCGTTCGGTAAAAAATTATAACACCGAGGAAGCGCCTCAGTTCTTCAATGATTTCGGGTTGTGGATAATTTATGATGACCTTTTCTTCGTCCGGCCGTATGCCATCACAGCTAACACGATAACCGAGAAATGTAAGTTCAGATTTTCCGAATTCGCATTTACACAAGTTGATTGTGATTCCAAATTCACTAAGTCGCTTGAACACCTCTTTGAGATCGTGAATGTGACATTCTTCTGATTCTGAAGCTATAAGTACATCATCTAAGTAACTAAATGTATTGCGAGTATTTTTCAAAACTTCATTGATAAATCTTTGAAAAGTTTGCGCAGCGTTTCGCAAACCGAAGCTCATTTTTGTAAACTCAAATAGACCGAAAGGAGTTATTATTGCGATTTTCGGTATGTCTTTAGGTGCAACGCTTATATTGTGGTATGCACGTCTAATATCAATTTTAGATAGTACCTTTTTATTTTTAAGAATGTATGTGAAATCTGTTAAACGAGGAATCGGGTAGCGGTCGGGCTCGGTGATTGCGTTTAATCGACGATAATCTCCGCACGGGCGTAATTCGCCGTTTTTCTTTTGAACGACGTGTAAATCATTTGCCCATGTGCTGGATGACGGCCTGCATATTCCTAAATCTACCATGCGTTCGAATTCATCCTTTGCCGCTTTGTATTTTGCAGCGTTAAGTGGACCTGCTTTTTCGTAAACAGGTGGGCCACGGGTACAAATATAATGCATTACATTGTGTTTGGGCGGATCCTTGAAACACTCGCTCACAGTGATATCTGGGAACTCTGTTAAAATGCGGTGATATTTATTATCCGTTTCGATGACCTTAATTGTAGGAATATTTGAGGCATCTTCTACGTTGGTGTTCCTAGAGAGTAGAGTGACTTTGTCTATTAACTTTTTTGAGTGAAGATCAACAAGAAATTGATGTTTGGTCAGAAAATCTGCTCCAATAATGCACCTCTGTACATCGGCCAGGAGAAATTCCCAGGTAAAAAGCTCGACGTAGGCCAAGGTCCAAAGTCATTTTCTGAGACCCATATGTTCTGATTGTTGTACGATTGGCAGCAAATAATGTAAAATTAGTGGGTTGACGATTCGCGTTTTTGTCAATAACTGAAATATCGGTGCCAGTGTCAATAAGAAAATGCGTACCACTTTTCCAGTCAGTGACGCTCAAGCAATGTGTTCCTTCGACACCTACGCTCGTCAAAGCAGGTGTCGGCTTTAGTTTAACGCCTTTTTGACGCATCGTTCGTCGCCGCATTTCTTGGCGCTATCTCCATAAATATAGTTGAAATCTTTGTATCCCGGTAGCGCTGTTTGACGCCTGTTTGTTTTGATTTTCAGAATACCGGGAGCGCAATCGTGACCGTGATCGTGACTGGTAATTGCCACGACTCATACTGTTACTCTGGCGCGTGTTTTATAAATCACTAATTTTAGTGTTTAAGGCGGCAATTTCTTTATATAAATTACTAAAATGTTGATCCATTGATTGTATGGGGATAGCGACAGGATTTTGTGAACAGACTTCGGAAGGCCGTGAAGTTTCCATTATCGTATCAGCGATTGCTGCGACATTGTCCAATGTAACATCGCAGACAGTGACTACTGCGCGGACTGTCTGAGGCAGGTGATCTAACCACAAAATTTTAATAGTTTCCTCGGGAATTTTGTTCCTTCCGAGTTCTCGCATTTTACGAAGGAGTTGAGTGGTTCCTTGATCCCCTAGTTCTACTTTCGTAAGCAACGTATGTAGTTGTTTGGACTCGGACTCTTCATATGACGAAATTAACCTATCTTTTACACTTTGATATTTACCGTTCACAGGCGGGTTCTCGAGAGAGTCGCTAATTTGACCTAATTCATCCCGACCTACCTTAGCTATAACTAGTTGGTATTTATGTAAGTCACCT
Organism: Atethmia centrago; assembly: GCA_905333075.3. NCBI lineage: Eukaryota > Metazoa > Arthropoda > Insecta > Lepidoptera > Noctuidae > Atethmia > Atethmia centrago. The sequence continues at coordinate 24,560,699 of HG995384.1, forward strand.
GCTTTTTGTGCACCGATTATGGCCTCGAACTGGTGGAACCATAGTCGCGGACGTGCTGACCAGAAGTCGGCGATGCGGGAGTTGATGGTGATGGCCCCCGTCTCTGGTGGCTGGTGCTGGTCTAGTGTATAACTCGGACCAGCTTGCTGAGGTACGTAGGCGGTACCAGGTGCGGCGCCAGCCGTGGTGGCTGTGTATGCAGGATCGACGGTAACTTTATAGTCAGTGGCAGCAGCAGTATTAGGGTTGGCCATCTCAAAATTTCGTAAAATAGTTCACAGTGGCGCCGATTCCCTTGTTCACAAACTAAACTAAATTTAAATTCAGTGCATCTTTTTCTTTCTATTTCATTAAGAAAAGGACAGAAGATACATTTTAGTTTAGTCCTGTCAAAATAATCAACGCTTGACGTAAATCGACGTAACTTTAGTAGGCAATTTTTTAATCACGTCTAAACTTGTATGGAGTAGTGAAAGGCGCTGATTAATTTGACAGGACTAAACTAAATTTTTTCGTCTGTCCTTTTCTTAATGAAATAGAAAGAAAAAGATGCACTGAACTTAAATTACGTTTAGTTTGTGAACAAAGGAATCGGCACCATTAACTGGTGTCATACAGACTTAGACTCTCTTTAGTGTTCTAAAGAGAGTCTAAGTCTGTATGAAACGTAATCGCACTCGCGGGTCACAGCATGGAACCGTATTTTTTTAGATCACGTCGGGGTCACCAATATAGAATTTTCGTTAGTTTGTGGTATGGGTTATATAGTTATGAAATTAAATGTTCATTTAGTGTAACACAATGAATTTAATAATAAAGTTACTAAAACTAAACACGGTTTATAAACGATAACTAAGATATAGCGATTATAAAGTGACACCTTGTAACGCGAGTAATGGTTAGCGACTGACTGTGGTGTCGTCGTGTGTTATACTATATGAACTCAGTCGTGGAACGTCATAGGTACTTGAGTTCGCTTGTTTGTGTGCATGTGTGGGTTACATACCACTACAAACTTTTGACCACCACGGTCGGGTATAGCCGACAAATGAAAACGTGCCCAACACGCCACCGTCGGGTAATGCCGACAAGAAAACACCATTTTTTAAGTACAAAATAAATAAACTAAATTAAGTTTTCTGTGTTTCTTTCCCTATTATTTAAAACTACATTAATTTATAATTAAAACTACATTGTAAAAACGCAAAAAGATATATCCATTATTTATATTTCAATAGACGAAACAATCATCAAAAAATGCTAATAGAAAGAAAATGCTAGAGGTGTACTTCTACAGTCGGCAAGACACGACAGCTAGTGAAAGGTAAGTAAGGTAAATTATATTTCAAATTTACGAAATATTTTATAAAAAAAAGTAGCATAAAATACTTTGATAATTATATATTAAATAACAATTATTCGTATCTGAATATTCCTAACGTATAATATAATATTAAATTGTGGTCTGTAGTAACAAATTCATAATTGATAATTGACCCACGAAATGCGACGTTCGCAAGACACGTCGCTTTTGAATTAGATCGAGTGCCAGAAGAGAAACGTTCAGTTACCTAATTAAATAAATAAATTACTGAAGTAAATTTACTGAACCTTATTAGAAGAGTGGGACAGCAGAAGGACTTGGATGACATAAGTTTGCCATGCTATGAAGAGTAGTTAGTCGTATGTAGAGCTAATGAATATGTAGGTATTAAAACTAAGTAACTTGATTAATTTGTTATTGATTATTATTTATTATGTGCCACAATGTTACATCCCTCCTCACATGGGAGGAAGTTGTCAAACGTGGTGCCAGCCTCGCCAGTCGTCTCTTCCCAGCTCCCGTCTCTTGACAGCGGATGACGTCACGTACAAGATTAGTGATGTACCTTTTTATTATTTGATTTATTCCTTTGTAGTTCTAATGTCTGCTTTTACGTTGTTTAAAACTTTGTTAGGTCAAATAAAATAAAATAATGCTGTTACGACTAATATTTTATTTCAAAAATAGGGGACGAAAAGCAATGATTAATTGGTTATCGATAAGTTTTTGGAAACCCTATTTTTTTTTTGTAGGTATTTGCACTGAATTTGTGGCTTGGCATGGGAGGAACGCCGATGCGTTTACGCTCTGGCGGTGAAAAGGTAGTATTTTAATCATTATAGGTAGGGTAATTTTAAGGTACTATGTAAATCACATATTCTTATTTCGTCAACAGAAGTTTTATTATTCTAACGAAAATTAGAGCCTAACGTTGGAATTTGGTAAAACAGTTGCATGCGACATCTTGACACAAAATAATAGACCAAGAGCAAGTTTTAATGTTTTCAAAGAAGTTTAAGCCACTCTAACCTAGTAATTTAAAACATAAAAACATGTATTTAATTGAGAATGTATCTCCCTCTCTCTGAGATTTCTAAGGACTTTAGACCGATAAAATTAGAAGTATATTACACATATTAATAGAAATATTTTTTTCTTGGCATTTTACCGCAAACTCTTCAATCTAGCTCTTGGACTATACCTTAAAAATTTAACTCATTATCTTATCATATCATATCTTCTAAACTAAGACCGACTAAATCTGTGACTTGCCGAAAAATTACGACTAATTATTGACTAAATTTGGAAGAAAACAGATCAATCAACAGATCAAATGGGCCAAGCTGGGCCAATGAGCGAAAAGTTATAAGGGTTTATAGGTGTAAACCCTTATAACTTTTGAACCAGTGACCGACTAATTCTGATATTTGGCGACTAATTTCGACTAATTAGCGACAAATGTTTTGTGTTACCAAAATTAAAATCCCTGATGATGGCCATGCCAGTGTCAGTCACACCCACTCTTCGTGTGTATAGTTCCACTGACAAGTAATATTATTATTATGGGTTCTGTAGTTGCTTCTGTTGCTCTATCTGGCACTCTGGCTAGCGAATCTAGTATCTAATCAGATCATTTTATTCCATAGTCCAAATCTTTGCAACAGAATTTCTATCATGATTAGGGTAGCAAAAAACATCTGCAACACAGACTCATACAACACAAGCGATAAAATAAAACTCCCTGTTAAGATTTATCAGAAAAATCTTTATTATTTGTTTATAATTATATTAACGGAAATACGTCGTCTCATCTCAAGACAAAAATAAAGAAGTACAATCAATAACAAAAAATAAAATTCTTTTTTTTTATTTACAATATGCGCCGACTTTATCTTTTAATGGTAAATGCAAATATTGTATACTGTATTTGTGTATTCAATCTTTTGACCAGCCAATATCACTACCAAAATCCTAAACTTATATTTGCACCTACCATAAACAATAAAATAGTAATTATTAAAAATGAAAGTCTTTCAATACCATAGACAAGTCATTTAACAATCAACTTAATGAGATACATAAGCTTGTTATACACTTGCAACATAATTTTCTTAACATTAAGTATATCAATATGTTTTATATGTTAATGCAGTGCAGTAGACTGTACGTGTTGCATCATACATTCATTCACAATTTGAAAATAAACATAATTCTTTAAGACTTAAATAAAGGCGTGAATTTGATATATCAGCTGACAATGCTGATCCAAACAGAGCATCCGCTACAACTGCTGGTCTGAAGCCGTCATTACATATGCGTGGCCTGTTTGTTGTCTGTCTGAAGCTATAGAACAGCGCCTTTATAATATCTGACCCACTTGACATCTAGATTGCAGTCACATCAAACACAGGAAGTTAATTAAAATTGAATTACCTTGAACTACAAACATACGGATTATAATCATATTGCAAGTGCCAAACAGCCTGGTTGCTTATCACATCTATTCACCTACTGACAATTTCTGATTAATTCTACAAATGCTTTTACTAGCCTGCTACAACAAGCTAAAAAGGACCGATGGAGTCTTAATATCCGTTAAAAAAATACATACATCTAGCCAAGGTATAAATATGACTTCCCTACGGAGTTTTTATTACCAAGGACACGAGGTTTATTCAACCTCCTTTTCGTAGACTACATACCTTAGAGAAGAGTCATTACAAATGTTTATATTACAATAGTTGAATTACAATTTAGATGGAAGAAACGACATCATCGATCCTTGAACTATAAAATTAAGTACAATATTATTTCTTATTTACAATAAAATCATAAATATTTAATGTACTATAATAAGTTAATGTTAAGGCCCCGTGTGCGTGACACGGGAAGCAGTGTGCACGTTGTGGCTCAAGTAGACAGTGGCTGAGGCTACGCACCTTCCGAACATGGAGAGATATCCGCCAACGTAATAATTAATTATTTGTTGAAAACGCCAAGAAAATTGTCATATATAGCACTGCAAGTTTTTTTTGGCGCGTGGCCAGTCGGACCTAACGACGCCATCTTGTTTTTTCAATACATTTCACAAAACATTTGCATAAATATTTACCAACAGCGCCGCCCCGTCAACGTCATTTGAGCGCCAAAACATTCTTTACATTAGCGATCCCTCTTAAGGCGCTGACAAGAGGCAAATGAACAAAATCGGCTTGTCTTAAAAAAAAAATTGTCATATCTGTAGTTTGTTGTAGCGGAAAAAACATATGATAATTTTGAACATATTTCTCAGAACTTGGTAGTTTCGAGTTTTGAAAAAAAAAAAAAAATGTCGATACAAACTAACGTTAAACCTTTTTACCTTGAGTTCTAATTCAAAATATCAGTATTGAATATCAACGTAAATCACGTATTTAATTAATAACAAGAACGCCTTATTTTAATGCAGAACTTGGTCGTTTTTTATATTCGATTACTCAACTAAATTTTGAGTAAATAGATAATTGCTTCATATTTTGCAATAAATTACAAGTGTTGTGTCATCGCGCTTCTCTTTCTTTTCTATGCAGTCTGACAGTGACCGCAGTTTAGGTGTTGTCAGCGTCTTAAGATGCGCAAACATGGGCCACTGTGTAAACGTGCTATTCGTTACCGGCCATCAAAGGTGATAACAAAATAACAATTAAAGGCTTTTCATGCATTGTCACACTGCATTGCAGTTACACTTACTTTCAACATTTCCTCAATTTTCATTGATTTATAATTTGTAATGTATTATTAACCTACGCTAACAGTATTGTATTTATAATAACATAAATGTATACTAACCATATAAATATACAGGGTGAGTTTTTAAACAGGGACTAATAAGGCAGTCATGCCAATCGTCAGTTCGGAAATCTTATTAAATTACTTAAATATAAAAAAAATAAGACAAAAGAAATAAGAAAACTCAACCTGTATATGTATGCATATTTTATATCAAATTTACTGAGAGATGTTTTTGTAAGAGAACTTTGAAGTCGCTAGATTTTAAGTATCTACGTAAAATCTGTACATTGTAGCAACAAAATACTATCCTTTTACGGAAGTCGGTTTGAAGAAGAGTTTCGAATTAAGGCTCCTGCATACTGAGGCGATATCGCGGGCGCTACAGCCAGCAACATGCCTGTCACGCCCGCGGTATTGCCCCAGTCTGTAAAAGCCTTTACACAGTTATAGGTACCTACTATTAAGTCTTATCTTATAGATATCTATGTACTCATAAAAGTAACTGAAATAAGTACAATTTACCCTTGTGTGTTTGAATTATTCTTAGTTTTTCATCTGCAATTTTTAGGTCACAAATACCTGTGATAATGTGTTGCCAGCTTTCTGTAACGCTTACAATGTAGGACAACATGTTCATTACCTTCTCCATTATATTCAGAAACAATATTATGAATAAACTAGCTTTTTAAATTGAAATAAATATCATTTTTCCAAATTCATGATCATTCATCATCAGTCTATCGCTTACTATTAAGTCTCAGTCAACACCAAAAAACAAAAAAGGTCAGTATTATAATTCTAGTTTTTTTTTTTTGTACATAATAAAAAATCCATGAAACCTCTGTATTTTTCAGTACCGTAAAACGGGGTGGTGCGAAAAAGGACTCTATTGTGTTTACTGTATGAGTATTAACGAGTAAGTTTCCTTGTTGGCAGCAAACCGTATTATTTCAACGTTAAAATCCATTTCAAAGTTTCGTCCCGATTCGCCCCTGCATCCCTATTCACGCCGTTTTACGGTGGTTGTAATTAATGCGTTCCTTAGTAGTTTAAAAATCTGAGTAGGTCATTGACACAAAAATAAATTCAATAGTTTCAATTAATTTAATTTAGCTAGCAATCGATTTTTTATTCAATTGAACATTGTCAAGATTCATTGACACCTCATGCAATTTCTGTATTATTATTATTACTTTTGAATCGTGAAATAAGTCTTGTCAAGGTCAAGGCCTAGACCTTTTGTTCGGCGCACCCGAACGCATCGTCGCGCCGACTGAGGGTGCCTTCTGGTTTTCGAACAAATTAACGTGACGACCGCGTATTCACGCGACCGAACGCTTTGGTAAGGGCGCGGTCTGACTGACACTCCATTTACGCGGAGTAGAGAAAAAATAATGAAAGGTTCCGTTATGAATGTTAAGCGGAGAACATTCTGAACGATCCATTTAGTTGTTCTTCCGCTCCGCCGCGATAGAGTTTTAGCCTTAGGCCCGTTGTAACGGAAACACCAAGTGGCCTCCAACTGCCCATTAAATATTCATATTATTTTGAAAAATCACAGTATCATTTTCAGAATGGGTTCTTTGCGCGTCACAGTTTTCATATTCATGAAAACAGTTGCTTTTTATAATTTACAATCCTGTTTTATTAGTACTCACAAGCCCACGGAAATTGGATAAGAAGTTCTCGAGGTGAAACAGACAGACATACAGAGATACGTTTTTATTACAACATGTAAGGTTTTTTTTTTACTAAAACTATACCGTTTAAGTATATACCGAATAAGTATGTATTGTGTAATTTACACGAGTCACTAACAATTACAGACAATAATTTATTACTTTATAATTAGCTGTTTATGAGGCTTAAAATGATCCAGTTTTAAATTATGTTCTAATAAAGTTTTTCTAGCAGACATCCACTGTTTATCACATTGTGAAGCAATCACTGAACATCTTCACCTATATAATTTTTGAAGTCAATATAATGCTGACACTACACTTGGTATAGGCACTTGTAAAAACATTCGTGCCATTTCTTAATATAAAATTAACTTTATTTCAAAAGCAGTAAGGGCGTGTTTTGTATTGCCAAATTGCGCCAATATTTGAACAAATACGCCAAGTGAATTGCCAGCATAAAATATTAAAAGAAGTCTGTAACTTCTTCTCTAAGCTACGTCGATTTCTGCCACGGCAGCGTTGTGTCAAGTATCACAACATATGGAAGAACAGAAGTCCAATACGATAATAAACTTATAAATAAATAGTTGCTCTGTTATTATGTATAACGCGGAACGGATCCACAGCGTACTGCGCTATAGACATTTTTTAACCTACTGCAGTAATAATGGAAGGATATGTATGGTATGTATGAGAGAAAACCTCTGGAAAAATTATAGATTTAATTTAAAAGGTATCATTTGCATTTATTGTTATACTTCCATCCATAATATTAAAGAAGAGATGTGTTCCGTTCACTTTAGGACTTAGTGTAACTAGTTTAGCGTGATGTGGTGTTCCGCTTCTGGTACATAGTGGCACTATTGCCTCCAATGCCACTACTCCACTAGTAAACCCTTAACGCCCCAAGTGCCAGTAGTGCCCATTGTGCCTCAAGATTCAGTAGTGCCCCTAGTACCTAGTGTCACTGTTGCCGCTAGTGCCACTTGTACCCTTAGTGCCCCAAAAGCCGCTAGTGCCACTTTTGCCCTTAGTGCCACTTTTGCCCTTAGTGCCGCTCGTGCCCGGCGCGGCGCCGGCAGCGCGTCAGTCGGACAGGTACCGCTCGCGCGGGGCGTCCTCGGAATCGTCTCGCGTCGGGCTGATGCTGTCGATCTCGTCTACTTCCTCGAGATTCTTCGTGCTGGGGTTGCATAGTCTGGAAATAAAATAAAACTATTAGGTATACTCCGAAAACACAATCGTGGGTGCTTCTCAACGGGTCGTATATTTTTTTCTGCAATACGCGGCTATTAAAAATATAGAAAAAGAAATAATTATGATATCTGACCCTTTTTCTAATGAACCTAGAGGGACAAGTGACACTATGGCTGCCTCGTTGGTCTAGTTATCTAGTGCAAGTGCGCCTGCTGAGCATGTGGTCTTGTTTATAATTCCTTGGTTAGACAAAGGAATGTTAAGATTTGTACCTACCCAGTTAGTTGCAATAGAGTAGCTCCCTCATGGGCCTTATTCACAACTGGCGATATATGTGGACTAAACCATTGACGGCCCGTATTCACCAAACGGTTGGGCGTTTGGTGAATACGGCCCGTTTTTACCGTCAAGTATATGAGTATTTAGGATCCGGCAATTAGGACTCGAGGTGGCCCTGCACAAGTACGAAGCCATGTGTTTTCATGGTCCTTAAAACGCGCCACCATCGGAGTCTCAAATAACGGTAGGAGGGGTTTCCATCGGCGTCGAGTCGACGATGAAGTACCTGGGACTCGTCCTCGACAGCCGGTGGAATTTCGTGGAGCATTTCCGAGGTTTGGCTCCCAAACTAGAGCGGGTTGGGGCCACCTTGAAGCGGCTCCTGCCCAATCTAGGGGGTCCAAACGCCTCCTGCCGGAGGCTCTATGCAAAGGGAAAGGCAAATTTCGCTGCCTCTCGCCCCTAGCCGCCGCAGGAGACGCCCTGGGCGTCGGGAATCCCGGGCGGATTTCCGGCCAACGTAGGCGCGGGCTTGCGGACGGTGAGCAATGGGTAGCTCAACGTCCGGTAAGGACCAGGCCCGGGTCGACGGCGCAACGTGTTCCACGCGCACCTCAAAGAGATGTCAGTACAAGTGTAGGGGTCCACTAGGGCCGATGCCTGCCGGGGTCGCGGGATGGTCCGAAAGGGTTACCGAGGCCCCTGGCAACACAGGCAACGGGAGGAACACGGGTGCGTTTTAGTCAGTAAGAGTCTGACACACCCTTGCGCTCCGCCCAGAGCGGGAGAAGTTATTCGATAAAAACTTACAGAACAAAAAGAAAAACGTATAAGAGTATTTAAATTGAAACAAACCTGCACTTGCAACAAACGATGCATGGCGCGGCTAACAAGAGAAGCGGGCTGGCTACTAACAATAGTAGTCCGAAGCCTGCAAATATGCCAACCACCTGGAAAACAAAAAGAACATGTCAGGTGAGCGTACTTAGCGGGTGTAAAAAGACTGACACCAAGCCGAGACCTGAGTGAGATTCTTCCCATCATTGCAAAAAAAATATTTTTTGTCTGTACAAATACAAGGTGTCGTTTTGCATCCTCATCACATTGAAGGAGGTAACTATGCTAATGATTCTTGACATGAATCAATAATAAAATAAGGTCTTTTTTCTAATTTTCTGAAATCGGCATGTGTGGAACACGCATGTTAAAACACGGCCCGTGGGATACCGCACTGTTACTGCCCTTTTACACTCACACTACCGCTTACGCAACGGGATGAAAGTGCAGGTTCTGTTCTGTGAAAGTGGTGTATTCTAAAATTCTGTCAAACTTAAATAACTAAAAAAACAAGTATGTATTAATTATTGAGCAGGTATCGTAATTTTATTTGATTATATAAGTATTTCATAGCAGCCTCCTGAAATTTGACGAGAATGCAAAACGACACCTTGTATTACTATACTATAATCCGGCCTCCGAGAGAATGAGTTCTTGACACCTTTCAGTTGAACACGATTAGGAACTAATAAAGTTTAAATTCGTAAAACACGTTTTCTTTTATACTAAGCTGACAGGAACGCATTTTCTCATCAGACGGAGTTTAATAATAATAAAAATATATTCAAAAATATAAGGTACAACGTATAACAGTTTAGTATAGTATAAGTATAGTATAGTAGTAATGATGATGAAAATTCCAAAATGTACTATTTTTATTTTGATGCAAGTGTGAAAAGTGAAATGACAAATGGTCACGCGTATCAAACGGCGATTTTAAAAACACTTGCAAAGGAAAATAAATGATATGTCATAAACATAATATTTGTGACAGATGTCAGATGGGCTCGCGTTTTTTTGTCGTGCCTGTGTGTGACACGAAGCCGCCTAACAGCCTAATAATAAAAATAAAAACCCACCCGAACTAACTTTCGGGTCTCGGTTATGGCGATATTGAAGGTCAAAAATACAAATTGAAATAATTTATCCGAGTAGGAGTCATGATTGCACATAGTTGCAGAAAAATCCAGCAGTTTGATAAGACAGCTGATATTTTTTCACAAACTCCCGAGTCATGAGTATATTTTCATATTTATCACACCTGCGCACGATGCCATAAAACCGATGCGCGTGAGTGTCCCAGTTTGTTCTTGCACGGTCCTTTGTCGTAGTGGCGCAACAGGAAATCATCCTGTAACAAAACATTACAGATATTATTAAATTGTAAACTGTCTCCATAGCCACATACGAGTAAAGTTTTGACCCATCCATAAATAACGTCACACGAATTTCATGATTTTTGGAGCTCCCTTCCATAGGGTATTTTACTATTTACGAGAAAAAATCTATAAAGTCCCCGTCACGAGAAGCTATATTTTTTGTAAATAAAGAACTTCTACCAAGTTACGTAGCGACAATTTAATCAACAACAAATAATCCCAAATTCAATGAACTCAAAGTAACATACGTGTTATACGAAACGAATGAGCAATTTCACTTAATCGGGTTATATTTTAGCGATATAAAGCGCTGTCGCTAATGTTTTGTGGTACTGGAACGCATCTGATTCATGGAACGTAAACATTTGGGCCACGATTTTGAATTAAGTTCACGCTAACGTTGTCTCTGCTGTCATTCGAGTTTCGTGCGTCTGTTTGTTTGTGGTGTTGTCGCGGATTAGGTTATATTGTTTGTTATTGTTGATATTGTTAATTATTGTATAAGGAATTGTTATTTTTTACTACGTATAATGGATCCAGGACCCAGTACGTCCAAGGAAATTATTTCGCGACGAAAAAAACGAGTTTTTCGAGTTTTTCGAGTGTATAAATTTTGTACATTTGTATCATATTTTTAACAGGTAACGAGCTTTACGGTTAATGAAAAAATCATTTTAGGTTATTAACTTATATAAGTATGTGAAAGAAACTTGGCCGTCTGATCAATATCCGTACAAAACTGTTTTCATTTTATTTTACCCAAAGGTTGCGAACCCCTGAATGTGTGTTTACAAAATTTATAGCTTCTCGTGACGGGGACTTTAGACAGATTATTGAGATAGTTTAGGCAAAAAGGAGTCGGAAGAACGTTATTTTTAGTTCATAAAATAACAAAATAAATTTTAAAATTCAATTCAATGTTTTCAGTTTTTCTAATCTGTTAAAAAGCACCATGAAATAGTAGCCGCCGTGTTATTACGTCATACCGCTATGTAAACTAAAACGTGTCAACTGTCAACTGATAGTTAGATAATAGATCAGCGCATTTGTTTACATAGCCAAGTGACGTCATTATCACAGAGCAACATGGCGTCCACTGCGTCCAACGTTTTCGTCAAACTACGCGCGAAATTTGAAAATGTAAAATTTAAATGCATTTTTATGGCACTTATCGATTGAATAAAAATTTTGGGGCATATTAGCACTATATAATTTAATTAAGACACTTTTCAAAAATGGGTGTAAGACCCTATTGGTCATATAAAATTTGTGTGACCCTCCCCTGGTAAGACGACACATATTTTGCAATTTTAAGTTAAACCTTTTATTAATCATTTATAGAGTTGGTAATATTTTAAAGATTTTCAATACGAGTAGAATACTTTAGATTTAGAAAAGAAAATACGTTTATTTACGGTAAAAATGACGCAAAGAAGGAACACAAATACAAAAAGAAACAATTAGGGGGAGAATATGCGTCACATCCACGCAAAACGGCCAACGCTCAGCATAATGCTGCGTCCCTATGCGAGACAGAGCCCCAGCGCTGCTTTTTAGCGATAGCCGGCGTTGACGTTATGACGTCGACCGGTGCAGCACACGGTGAGATTGTAATAAGAAAAAAAGAATAAAATAAATACAAATATTTAAAATGGCAACATTCCATACCGACGGGAACGATGTATACATGTGACGTCCCGAAGCCTATGCATCATCCTCCCTTGTCATACGAAGGCCCGCTTTGTTAATTCGTAATTTATGGATGGTCCCTTGGGAGCCTTTGTCCCTCTGTAGCACAGTAATTTCCCACGGCTTTGCCAAATATTTCATGAGGAATAGTTTTGTTGAGTTTTTTTTTCAAATCCGTAAAATGTCAAAATCATTTCTCAGATCCTCTGATTTGTCAGATTTGACAAATACGACATTTTTTATTACATATCAGGGGATGTATACGATAATTAAACAATCAACGTAAATTACCAAACACGTTATTAATTTTAACTTCATTGTCTTATGTACAGTTAAATAGACATAAATGACATTTCGCATGCTCACAATGGGTGTCAAGGGAACGCTGGTTTTTCCACGACTTATTAGAAAACAAACGGTGTGACCCGTCCCCGGCCCGAATACATGGAAGGCAATTTGACGTAGTGTGTCAATCTTTTAAACAACTAATTTCCCTGACTGTACATAGACACTAATGAAAAGTGTCCAATTTGAAGAACCAGCAAGAATGCTTCTCAGAGTGCATAGTCTTGTGTGTAATATTGTGTTAAAACCATTAGCAAGAACGTAAAGACGACAGTATTTTATTTAGTTGCATGTGTGTGGAGCTGGAGCCAAAATATGTAAATAAATGGCGTATACTCACATCGAGGGAAGCCAAGCAATACCAGCAGAAGACATGCTTGCACCGTTTGCACATCATCTGTGCACAACCCTCGTCTTTCTCTATGGGCACACGGCACATGGGACAGAGCTTGATCAGCTCGGAATCTGGTAAGAGAGGCGCCCCTGCACCCCCCATGGATGATGACGCTGCGGCAGCTTCGCATGATAGACCGCCGTGCCACTAGAAACAGAAAAATGTGGGTTTAATACACTAGTTTTACCCGACTGCAAACTCATACCATTTATTAAAATTAAACTATTTACAGGCACTTTTAAATTGTCAAGGGGTCGTTAGTTACTCAGAAAGTTGAAGATAAACTAAGCTGCCCGTTCCAAAATATAGATTCTACGGAGAAAGCGGGCAAACAACTCCATGGACACTCTTTTATAAATCAAGATATTACAAAATCCTGGGTACATTAAGCGCGTTGCTTCTAAATGTAAAAACAATGTTAAAACGATTTGAAATTCACACTATAAATTCGTGACCATCAAAACGAAATCTATTCAAGAATATTGCTTTCCAATTATGTTTATACACATGTACGATACATATCCACCTAGGTGACTGTACACTGTGAGAAATTAGATCAACAAAAATCTAAAAATAGTGTTAATATAAATCCTTTCTCATAAGCCTTTTAAAGGGCAAAGCTTGGTTCAGACGACAAATCCCTACATCAAAGCGGGCCCGCTCAAATGAAACGATAAAACGGCACGCTTTGAATACAAAATTACTTCTCATGGAAAAGGTTGATCCTTTATGGTAAATAGCAATTTTAATGGATGCTGAGTAATGTAAACATTTTAGTTTTAAGTTGAAATTTAAATAGCGTTGAACATGACAGTAAACATGAATGCAAGCCGTTTTTTTGTCCTTGTTATTGTTTGCGATCGTATTGGCCCAACTGGGCGCCAATACTCCAAAAAGTAAATAAAAATAAATAACATTAAAATGAGATTAAAATGAAATAAAATAAAAATAAAATAAAATAAAAATAAGTTTATTGACACTAAATACCTTTGTATACAATTCCGATACAATGACTTTAAAATATACTAGTGTGTCTAGGCGCTTCATTATAGCTAGTTGCAAGTGTAAAATAATATGGAATATATATTCTCTCATAATCATTACCAAACGAACTAACTAGGAAAGGATCATAGTGGCCGTGTTAAAAATATTGGCCAATCAGCAACGTGGTAGCGGCCGCGGGGCTGATTGCTCAGGGCGAGTCAAAGACCTTGATTGATAAGATTTACTATAAATATAAATTGTACGTAAATTCAAATAACAACTGACATTATTTCTCAGTCTTATGAAAAGGCAAATTGATGTACGTAGTGTCAGTGTGTCAAACTGCTCAACTGTACATTTAAGTATTGCCACTCATGGAGGCCTTCGATTAAATCATTATTGTTAGAATGTGCATTTTAATGCACCAAGGTTCCAAAAGTAAGAGTAGCCTGCGACGGGGTAGAGAAGGATGGAATATGCTGTCATCAATAATGTTCAATTTATTTTTTGCCACAAGACAATGTATCTTTCATCATCCATTTTTTGTTTTAAACCGTTATCAAGGTTACCGACATAGCCCGAAGAATTTCCAAACTTAAGTGGCAGTGGGCAGGGCACATTGCTCGCAGAACAGATGGGTGATGTTGCCGAAAGGTTCTGGAGTGGCGACCGCGTACCGGAAGACGTAGCGTTGGAAGGTCTCCTACAAGGTGGACCGATGACCTTGTGAAGGCCGCAGGAATCCGCGCGGATGCGAGAACCACAAAACCGATCGAAGTGGCGGTGCTTGGGGGAGGCCTATGTCCAGCAGTGGACGTCTTTCGGCTGAAATGATGATTATGATGATGATGATGAAACCGTTATCATAAAAACTTATTTAATTTCTATAAAAACCGTAAAACTGCTAAATTATTTTGGAACGTCTGTTTTTAATAATCTCATTTAATCTGTGCTGCCCGCTTACTAACCAGATACTATGTAGCAGGTCAAAATTTGACACGATGCAGGTCAGCAGGAAATACTCATGGTACAAACACAAAACTCGTCACGGCTGAGTTGAACTGCCCTGCACTTGGAAAACATTTTAAAAGTTTGTGGTAAGTTAGTAGTAGTTTAGTAAGTCAGCTGACCTTACTGGCACAAGGGGCTTTGTCCGTGCCATCTCGACCGACTTCCCGAGTGCCGCCGTAAAAGGGGGCACTGGAAATGGATAGTGATTTCATGCAACCATTTCATGTCGTGTAATGAATGACATTCAGTGGCGTGGCAGCACTGTTTAATGTCGGGTACAAAAGTGAAACGTAACATGAAGTATAACACACGCTGAAATCAATTCGCCTAGTTGTTGAGTTACATTTCATGTTGCATTGCATAAATTAGGACGGCTGATTTGTGCTACGCTTCAACAATTTGTATTAAGAGGCTGAACACATAAAGCGCGGTCACTGTCGGACTGCATAGATAAGAAAGAGAAGCGCGATGACACAACGAGCAATTATCTATTTACAAAAAATCTATAGATTGTATAAAAAATATAAAACACTATCTTCTTTTTTGTTTTTGTTTACACTATTATGTTATTTTTATATTTATTATTGTTTTCATGATTTTGTTAGTTTTATGTCCTTTTTTATTGTTGTATTTTCTGTCCGTGTCCCAAATAAATATTTTTTCTTTCTTTCTTTAACCTTGTTCACAGTGGTGTATTAGGTTAGCCTCGTCTTCTTCATGGCCATTTTATATCAACCCAGGAAGCAGGGCTACTATATTTATTTACATAAAATATATTGGATATAGGTACAGTGTGTCTAGATATGTAGTATATATAAGTGTTCCTCTCGCCGCGCTGAGTGATGCTTGAAATGCCCGGAAATAGAACACGTAGAATAAATTGCAACAGTTTCCATAAAAGCAAAAAATACGAACATTTTTATTTTTCTTCCACTTCCACGCTTAATATTTATTATGATTAAAATACCCACCACGTCTGACAAGTTTTGCACAGTAATTAAATATAACGTTTGTAAATTGTATTAGTATAGTAGCCAGTAAACTCAAACCTTAAGAAAGAAAAGAAATAAAGAAAGCGTTTATTTCAAACTAGCTTCTGCCCGCGACTTCGTCGTCCGCGTGAAATTTATTGTTAGAACAATAAATTTCATACTATAACACCCGCGCTTTTACTTCGTTTCCGCTTAGCGCTTTTCTGACTTTAGAATCTATAGATCTTCCTTAAGACGATGACAACAACCGCGGTCACTGTCAGACTGCATAGAAAACAAAGAGAAGCGCGATGACACAACGCTTGTAATTTATTGCAAAATATGAAGCAATTATCTATTTACTCATAATTGATTTTAGTATTCGAAAATAAAAAACAACCAAGTTCTGCATTCAAATAAGACGTTCTTGTTATTAATTAAATACGTAACGTATGTTGATATTTAATACAAATATTTTTGTTTGGTACTCAAGGTAAGAGGTTAGTTTAACGTTAGTTTGTAACGAGATTTTTTTTCAAAACGTGTTTTGGTAACAACCAAGTTCTGAGAAATATGTTCAAAATTAACATATATTTTTTCCGCTACCACAAACTATACAGATTCGGCATTTTTTTTTTCTTAAGACAAGCCTATTATGCTCATTTGCCTCTTGTCAGCGCCTTAAGAATTGGTCTATCAAATGCAACATAATTTTTCACATAATTTTTCTAATTCGACTGGTAGTTCCACAGATTTGAGCGTTTAAACAAATAGACAGCTTTATTATATTATAGTATATAGTACTGCGGACTGCTTCGTTGGTCTAGTGGTTGCAAGCGCTACTGCTGAGCATGAGGTCCTGGGTTCGATTCCCGGGTCGGGCAAAGTGTTATTGGGTTTTTCTATCTGGAATTTCTCAGTAGCGGCCCGGAGACTGGACTTTTGCCCGGTTGATGGCAGTAGGCTCGCCCCCTATTACATGGGACTTAAACATAACTGGCGAAATGTGGGTGTACTACAGGTACACCTCTGCCCAACCCTTCGAGGAAACAAGGCGTGATGTTAGTATATAGTACCTACATATAAACCATTTACAGGCACTTTTGAATTCTCAAGGAGTCGGTCAGTCAGAATGTTGAAGCTGCAAAGCGTACCTACTCTTTGAAACTTAAGTTACATTCTCCTCCATAAGAACCTCCCTATGGGGAAGAAAGTAACTAAAGTTTATTATTCAATGTCATCAGAAAAGTTTCTGGTCTCCGTTCCTCGGTCTACGAGCTCACAGCGTCAACGCGGCATAAAATGAACAAAGATATTAGGAGGGAAAGCGAGACGGAGGCCTTTTTGTTTTGACAATGGGACGAACCTACGTTGAAAAGACGTGTTACGCCGCGTTACTGGTTAGTAGTGCCGAGTTTTATGTTGATGTCGAGATTATGAAATATTGCACGAGGTTGAAGGTGTTTCTAAATAAAAAAAAATAATACTAAGTAATAAGTATGATTGTGGTTTGTATTTGAATCTTTGGTTACGATTAATTCTTATACAATATGTAACAAAAACCCCGTTGTTCCCTTAGGAACGTATACATTTACCTATAAGCAGAACATTGATGAAATTATAATTTAAAAAAATTAAGCATTGGCTAGTCGAGAGGTCAAAATCAAATAACTATTAAAATCGACACATTCAAAAAAAATGTTTAGATTATCTGATTTTACAAGTACATCTTGTGTAGAAAAATAGGTAGATAATCGGCGGCGCGGCGGCACCGATCAAAGAGAGGGCGGGAACGTTCTATCTACTTCTGGTTTCGCGTCATCGCTTCATGCAGAATTGCAGAGGTAACAAATCGATTAAACATTACAAATATTAATAATTAAATATTTTTTTATTTTTATTGAACAGTTTTTTATAAATGACTTGCTTTATCGCTTAGTAAACCGATTCTTAAAACGTAGGTAGAAGGAACAACAGGGTTTTTGTTACATATTGTATACAAACAATAAAATCATAGCCCTTCCCTAAATTAAGTAGCAATAATACATGTAGATCTTTGATAATCGTTACAGGTAGTCAGAAGACTGCAATGCATTGAGCGGCTTGTGGCTAAGTAATAACAGCCGCACGGGTCGATCGACCAGGGGCCCTACCATCAACATTAAAAAAATTTGCCAAATACATGACAGGTCAACTTAGCAGGTTAACCTGACAGGTTTTCTAGTTGTACCATAAGCATTTCCGTCTGACCTGCAATGTATCAACTTCAGACCTGCTACATTATCGCTGGCCGGTACGCCATATTATAAACAAACGTTCGGAAATACTTTATCGCAATATTACCGGTTTTACGGTTTTAATGAAGTAGATCAAATTAATTTAATAACAGTTTATAATGATCAGAAGAATTCTAAAAAACTATGTTTAGTAGCAAAAATTCTTATTTAACACGATTAGGATGTTCGAGACCCTTTTAGATACTTAAGGAACGGTATGGTACCTACTTGAAAATCTTACCAAAGTTATTGCTATTTTCGAACGAAAACAATTTGTTAATGTCAAATATAATTATTGTCAACACCACAAAACTGTACGAGGTCATTTGTGATCATACTGTATTTAATTGTTCTTATGATAATTAGTGCGATAAATATATTTATTATTTTAGTACAAACCTTAACCTCTATCGACAAATCTATTGATTTTGTGGTGCGTGGCATGAAAGCTCGTAGCTCATTGCAAAGCTCAAGTAATAGTTCTTTGGTGATCCTATACCGTTTGACAAACATGCCATCCTGCAAGTCAAAGGGTTTTATCATGCGTCTCATAACTTGCCTTTGGATTTTAGCCATATGTTTTACACTGTTTGTATCATCAACTTCCTCGAGAAACTCAAAAATTTCATTTTGGTCACACATCTAAAATAAACGGCAAAGAGATTGTTTTGTGTGTTGTCTATAAAGTTAAATAATGCCGCAATAGTATTGTATTCACAAATTAACACGTCCTTCCGTTGTTTATTTTAAATTTAGGAAAACAGTTCAATAAAAGTTAGTTTTACACGGCTGCTTAATATGACTGCAGGGCAGTTCAGTTTTCAAGTGTTTACATGTCAAAAAGGACTTGATGTTACAGCATAAGGCAGGTCAGACCAATGAAATGGTGTCACGTGACTACTGACCAGCTTTGGTCACGTGATCGCTGGCTCGCCTGATATTTGACGTGTTCATAGTACAAAATAGCCCGACAGTTTACTTTACGTCGAAAATTGACCTGCTATAAGAGTTCATGGTAGGCCCCCTGGTTAAGTTACGCTTGCCACGGTTGGTCCGTGGATGGGTGACCATCTTTACATACCAAGACCCCTGCGTGCCTCGGAAAGCACGTTATGCCGTTGGTCCCGGCTGCCATTCGTAGATCTTTAACAGTCGTTACGGGTCGTCAGAAGCCCGAAAATCTGACAACCAGTCTTCCCAAGTGGTAATCGTGTTATCTGGTTGTGGTGTGATACGCAGTCACACCATGTGAAATACTGCTCCGCTGGTAACTGCGTGCGGTTAGACTGGAGGCCGATCCCATCAATGGGAAAAGGCTAGACAGATAATGCAGCAACAAAGTAGTTTGTGAATCATAACATGAGTTCCCGTCTGGTTAAAAGGTAATCTCTGAAAATACTGATCCGATTACAATATTTTTTTTAGTGACAGACAGTTACAATATTCCAGTATGGCATAGGGCCAACTAATCCTACCAATATGTGAAAATTTGTATGTTTGGATCTTTATTTTACAAATCACGTCACGCATCAATGACAACGGATTTGGATGGGATTTGGCACACAGGTAGACCATGACCTGGATTAGTACATAGAATACTTTTTATCTCGGTAGCATGTTCGGGGTTCCGTGAACCCGTAGAATAATTTCCAACCATCACACTGGCCAGGACGCTAAAAAGCTAGTAAAATAAAAAGTCGTAAAATGATATCTGACCTCTTGGTTGCATTGTGAGCAGAAGTCGTGCCGGCAAGTGGGGCAGTGCGCAGGACTGGCTGCGCGAACGTGCACCACCGTATCACAGCCCACGCGTGGGCAAAACGCACGCCCTGAGTCCATCGCCACCTCTGCAACAAATTTATTAACTCAGTAACCTACTTCTAGCTGTACAAAGATCTAGGAAAAGCGCGTGGCCAAAATCGGAACTAACGCCGCCATCTTGATTTTTCATACAATAAATTTTTCATACAGTACATTTTTCACACAATACATTTTTCATACAATACATTTTTCATATAACAATTTCACAAAACAATTCCACAAATGTTTACAAAATCATTTATTCAAACTAGGCTGAGACTCAGCTCTTTTCGAACGTCAAAATTATATAAGACAGTACCCCAAAACGCCCGCCCTTCACAAGAAAGAAAACAATAAAGAAAGAAAACTGCTTTTATTTGCAGTAAACATAATGCAAAAAAGGAACACAAATCAAATCAAAACAAAATATTTTATTTCACATTATAAACCTACATGAGCACTTATGAAACGTCAGAAGGGTGCATGGTTCCAATTGGTCGTTTCCTATGGAGAAGAGCCGGCAAGAAACTCCACGGTTACTCTTTTAAAAAAAATTGGCTTTTACAATGTTTTCAAATCACAGTGTTAATAGGTATGGGAGGACAGTGTAGGCCTGTCAAGAAGTACCAGGTATTTAACAAAAGATAAATGGTCTACAAATCTAGTATATTAAGCCTACAACGTTCTCACATTCACAAAATACAAAAGAATCTAAGTAAAATATTAATAAAATAATAAAAATAAAAACCAATTTAAACCAAATTACATGTTTGCCATTACAACTGTAACAAGTCTGAATTAATATCCTGTCCACAAAAGCCACTAATAAATAGTTAGATATCGAAATAATTGTAGGTATAAAGAAAACACAAACAAGAAATAACAAGTTGGGGGGAAATACACAACATCACATCCACGCAAAACGGTCATCGCTCAGCATAATGCTGCGACCCTATGCGAGACAGAGCCCAGCTCTGGTTTTCAGCGACAGCCGCCTAGAAACGCCCTCCTGACAATGTCATTCAAGAGCCAAAGATCCTTTGCAGCTCTCTAATAATATGCATGTACAGCCAGTGAAGTTAATTATTGAGCAGTTTAACACAATAGGTCAATTTTCCATGTCATGTAGTTGCTATTCCATACGAGTGACAAGGAATGACAGTAGTGATTTGAATTTATGGGTGATTTCAATAGATAGTGAATTTGCATATCAATCAAGTTCCCTGACTTTACATGGTACAGACGGTACAGTACGCGACACTATGCGCCATTTTAACACTTGGATGTGTAAATGAAGCTATTAGGCTATAGAGGTATGAAA
Source organism: Atethmia centrago (assembly GCA_905333075.3). Lineage (NCBI taxonomy): Eukaryota > Metazoa > Arthropoda > Insecta > Lepidoptera > Noctuidae > Atethmia > Atethmia centrago. Next base: position 24,581,959 of record HG995384.1, read on the forward strand.
GACAGGGTGTAAAATTCACACATCCTCTATAGAAAAGGGAGGATCCTCCGACCAGGGTGTTGTATCTGGTGGTCAAATGCCCCCCGATTGATGTCGGGACGTTGTATAAATGCTATTCGCGAGGTAAACTCTGCTTGCGCGATGTAGGATTTTGCGTGACGTCTGTGTGATGCGTAGTTCGCAAGTGGCGTTGTAGATGTCGCCACAAGGCCATCCACGGAGGCTTTCAATTTTGAACGCTTGTCCAAGTACCCATGTCAAGTATATTTTCACTTATCGTGTCAATGATCAGGATATATGAATTAACGACACACTCAATCAGGAACCGGAACCACTGTGAGGTCACATCGTCCTTTACTTTCCTCGCTTGTGCACTTCCTTATGTCCGTATACCCTATTATTTTTTAATAAGACCGTCATGGGGCCGAGCACGAAATCTACTGATTTACTTGATCAATTTTGTTCATTGTTTGTGAGATACGGAAAAAGAATTTATACAAAATTATTTGCAAGTGGGTAGAAGTGATTTTTCAAATAAATTAAGTATTCATGGAAAATCCCTAATAATCTCAACAAGCTTTCCGAAAAATGACGCGAGACTGACGTTTGATAATGTTTTTACAACAAACTACTTTTGATTTTGAACATTAAACAATATCATCATCATCATTATATTGTCTACTTGCATGTAGCTGAACCACTTTTTTCTACATCGATACAAAATATAGCAGGAAAATAAGGTTGAAAAAGATTTTTTTAAAACATTTTAGTAATATAATTATGTATACTTATTGTTTAGCAAATCATATCAAGTAATTTAAAAATCACATATTTATTAGTCTTCAGCTATCCTTGAGATAAAATCAAAAAGCGCTATGCGGCTTTCTCTCTCTATCTCTCTCTCTCTCTCTCTCTCTCTTATATTGCATCAACTGCATGTTTATGTACAACATTCAAGACCACAATCATCAAATCACGAAAAGAATGCTGTTCTCAACATTATTGTCGTTATTCATTATTCATTTATTTGAAAACATTGTAAAAGCCAATAATTTTAAAAAGAATTTCTTGTGGTTCTTCTCCTTAGGAAACGATCGATTGGAACCGTGCATCTAGCTGCTGACGTTTCATAGGCCCCTGTAGGTTTCGTGAAAAAAAATTTAAAAAATCGTGAATGTTTTTGAATTTGATTTTGTTTGGCGTTTTCACGGTTGGTTCTTCAACTTTTACAGTTAAAAGTTGTGAATTATGATGAATACAATTTCCCCTTAAGAGGTTTTCGTTATTTCCATTACACCTTATATTCTTGATAGCTCCAACAATCTAGGTCGAAAAAAGTGTCATCTTCAGCGAATAACTAACCGAAGCATTAAATAACACAACTTAGAAAGATTGCAATGTCGTAGACGTAGAGCAAATGGTTCAATAATGTGCAGTCACGGAGCGAGTAATCGTTGTGAAACAGAGCGGGGCGAGCTGAACGTCAGTAGCAGACGAGCGCACACGCGTCAGCGACGATCAAGCCGAGCAAGTCCACAATCAGAGCATGATGGACTCATGGAACCACGCTCATTGATAAATTTTATGTCAATAAAAAGCGGGACAAACTGAATAGATGACGTCAAAAATAGAAGGAGGAAGCGCGGGATTGCGAAACATGGAACGGGTGGAGGAAGACCTTTGCTCAGAAATGGGTATGTGTAGGCTAAAGTACATAAAAAGATTGGATATAAGAGTAAGGAAAGACCAAAGAAACAATAGATTAATTGTGTGCAATATGATACGGCTAGAAAGGGGAAACTAACGGCTGAGATAATGGAAGAAATGCTACGCTGACTCTAAGCTTGGCCTTTTAAGAAAGAGCTAAATGGGCATTCTGGACAGATACCAACGAATGTGTTACAAGGAAGGCCTCGATTTGAGCTTAACAAAAGAGAAATGAATTGAGTAAGGAGGAATCATCATAGATTGTTGTAATACTGTACCATGATTGAGTCGAAACTTGAGATGTTTCTCCATGACTGCCGGCTCCACCAGGTCGGATATCTCCTCCAGATTGAGCGCTGCCCCCACCCTGCATCTTGCGTCTGGACACGACACCTCGTACGCACCGTTGCAAACTTCGAACTCAACATACGCCTTCATACACTGTAACAATTGAAATTAAACGTTAGGACTCTGAAGTTAGATGGAAGAAATAGCAGATATTTATGATAGATTATTTCAATAACATTGTAATATTTTGAAAGGAAGAACTTATATTAATGAGAAGCAAACATAATACATCAAATATTTGCTCTCCTAATATGTAAAAACAACTTTTTGAAATGTAAATGAGATCAGAAAGATCGTTCTGTACAAAGGACCGCCTATTGTGGTTTGTGACGGCTTCTACAATGTAATTTTCCTAAGTTCAAATTGCAATTCAAAATCTATGTTTACAAAAATTATTCTATCTTGTTGTCTCGTAATTTAAAAATCGTTTCCTTTTTGACTTATTAGCTTATTTCACTTCTTTCGGTCTTTATGACCTTGTGTTACCTTGAAGTTTCTCAAAGGACAGATCGATTAAAGGCAAGTCCGGCCCGACCTTGCTCCGATACTTATCATCCCTACGATAGTTCAATGACCGAGAAGCCGAACTAAAATACCTTTGAATCAGCCCTACATAATTAAAGACAGCTACAAAAAGAAACCACATCAACAGAGAAGGATTTTTCAAAGCCAACTTCATTTCTTCATTCTTCTTTTTCGCCATGGAAGATTTCACATTCTTTCAACAGACGAAAAATGTAGCACAAGAGACACTAAACAAACAGCAATCGCTTTCAAAGCGTTTCGTATTTCTACAACGACTTTCAACAATATAGACACAAACTTTTCGGTAGCTTATGGCAGTCCCTTACATTTTGACATGTCCATGATCGTTATCACTGATAAAGTAGTGTAAACAGTGTAGACATATTAGTGACAATGACACACATATAAATATAAATGCAAAGTGTTTATATTATTATATCAGACTAAGAAAGTGGAAGGAACTTTTGTAAAGTTCAAACAACACTATTCTAAGTTTTAAAATAATTATCACGTAAAAAATTAAGTTAGATTAAAATTACTTATTAGTCTTATAGGCTAGATTGTAATTCATTATTAAGAACCTGACTCTTTTTAATAAAGGATAAAAAAAATTATAAAATGTCACTTTATCTAGGCCCTACGTATAAATATAATTTTATAAGCTTTCTTATTAGCCAATTTCACTGCTAAAGAACGTTTGCAAATAGGGGTTGTTTAAAATTAACGGCCAGATTCAAACAATAGATTTAATACTAAGTTACACTCTTGCTCCCAGAACACCGTGGAAAGATACTTATCTAAAGTACACGGCTAGCTTGAACACAATATGAAGAGAAACTCAACACAATCGTTTTATAGAAAACCGTCCTTTGTTAACTTATAAGCGACTGTCAAGGTTGTGGGTGAACTTTAGAAAGGGGAAAGCTAGGGTATATCTACGAGGTGCATTCAATAAGTACCTAGCCTCATCGCCAGAGGGCGCTGTAGTTTCAAAAGAGTTTTACCACAGTGTAGCACATTCTTTTTTAATTCTTTTTTCAAATGTTCATTCCAATCCCTTCATTTGTTTTAATTTGACAACTTATGGAAGCGAACGTGTCGATCGGTTTTACAAAAATGGAAAAAGAGCAATATCGTTCGGTGATTCGATTCCTATTTTTGGAAGGGAAAACGCGCATCGAAATCAAAGAGCGCTTGGATGCTGTGTACGGTGACTCTTCTCCATCGATGGCCACCGTCAAGAATTGGATCAACGAGTTTGCACGTGGCCGTACGTCGGTTTTTGATGAACCACGTCCAGGTGCACTGAAAACAGCTGCTACGGAGGAAAACATTAAAAAAATCCATGATTTCGTATTGGCAGATCGCCGATTGAAGGTTCGGGAGCTAGCTGAGACTGTAGGCATTTCAGAAGGAACAGTGCATCATATTCTTCACGAGGAACTCGGCATGAGAAAGCTGTCGGCGCGATGGGTGCCGCGTTTACCCACACCAGAAAACAAGCGCAACCGTGAGACCACATCGGAGACGTGTTTGGCGCTGTTTAAGCGGAATCCAGCGGAGTTTTTGCGTCGTTTTGTGACCGTCGATGAAACCTGGATCCACTGGTACACACCAGAGACCAAGGAGCAATCAAAACAATGGATCCAGACCGGGGAACGTGCTCCAAAGAAGGCGAAAACTGTAAAATCGGCCGGAAAAGTTATGGCCACCGTTTTCTGGGATTCACAAGGTGTGATCTACATCGATTACCTCGAGAAGGGTAAAACAATTACATGGCTTTACTATGCCGATTTATTGGGCCGATTCGACGCCGAATTAAAGAAAAAACGACCCCATCTGGCGAAGAAAAAAGTGCTGTTTCACCACGACAACGCACCGGTTCACACGTCTACCGTTGCCATGGCCAAATTGGTCGAATTACGCTACGAATTGTTGCCCCATCCACCGTATTCTCCAGATTTGGCCCCTTGTGACTTCTTTCTGTTTCCTAATCTGAAAAAATCACTCGCCGGGAATAGATATGAATCGAATGAGGAGGTCATCGCCGCCACGGAGGCCTATTTTACAGAGTTTGACAAAAACTATTTTTCGGACGGGTTAAAAAAGTTGGAGCATCGCTGGGCTAAGTGTATCGAACTAAAAGGAGACTTTGTTGAAAAATAAATTGCCACTTTTCCAAAATGTTCGTTTACTTTTTGTAGGCTAAGTATTTATTGAATGACCCTCGTACATGTAGATACTAAACTATGTAACGTTTATACTGGAACCTGGAACTAATCTGCGATAGAACTATAAATAAAGTGCGGGGTTATATTATTGGATTATTATAGAGAGGTTTGGGAAAAGTGCTATTTGCCAAAGACCGCTTTTCTGTGGGCCTCAATGCTTGATGTTGAGTCTGAAATATAAGAACACAGACTTAAGCCCAACTTTAAATGAATTTAATAAAATTCTTAAATTCATTCACTCGTTCACTGAAAGACAACGCACAGCCTAAACAAATGGGTGTAGAAGCATACAATTTTGCAAAAGAGTTCCTTATATAACGACACGTGACTTCCTAAATTACCCTAGGCTAATCAAATTTTAAATTTCTAGGATATTATGAAGTCCATGTCCTTCTCCAGATCCCAGGCTACCTATCTGTCAAGTTTCATAACAATCCGTTTAGTGTGTAAGTGTAACAATCAATCTCACTTTCGCATTTATAATATTATTTATTTATATATACTTTATTGTACACCACAAAAATACATAACAAAAACTAAATCAAACACTACAAATTATACAATGGGCGGCCTTATTGCTTTCTGCGATCTCTTCCAGGCAACCATGGAATGGACAGTGATTTTCCTGGACATAAAGTGGGACTGTCGTTGGTGCAAAAAATAAATACAATATACAAGTATAGATACACAGATATACATATTCTAAATAATATATACATAAATACATACATATTAAACGTATAAGCAACGAAAATAGATTAAGAGGCCGACAACAGCTAAAGCGCGGTCATTGTCGGACTGCATAGAAAAGAAAGAGAAGCGCGATGACACAACGCTTCTAATTTATTGCAAAATATGAAGCAATATATTAACAAAAAAATCTATGATTGGATTAAAAAAATAAAACACTATTATGCTAATATGTTGCTTGTAGAATAAAATGACAAAAAATCTGAATGATTGCATGTATATTATATTAGTATGGCTTTTAATCGTTAAAATATTTTTTTAGAGATATCTTCGTGTTTTTTTTCTATCGTATCAAATTAGTTGTATTATATTTTCAACCTAGCATATATCCTGCCCGAAGAAATATCATATAGTTTTCTGATTTTGTTTACTGCAGTGGATCATAATACTTTTAGGCATTATATAACTTACAAAATTTGCTTTTAGGTCCTGTAGTTCCCTTAAGACTATAGATAATTACAGTTACGAGAACAAGATCACAACGACAAGTAATGTTCCTTTATACGAGTAACGACTGCGCGCGTTTTATTTGAACTGGCAATGCATTCCCACAAACGAGCTACCTGTACTGTAAAGCACTAGGAAGTGGTGAAGGTTGGGCGTTTTCGGGGACTGTCTTATGTAATTATGACGTTCGAAAAGTGCTGATTCTCAGCCTAGTTTGAATAAATTACTTTTATGATATCAAGCTAACACATTATTTTATATGATGTATATTTAGCAAGAAGACTATTCGATATAGCCTCCTGATAAAAGTCTAATTAAATATCATTTAATGAAATCAGCAGGGCTAACATGACACACGCGACAATTACTCACTCTCGCGTGACTAATTTTTGTCTATTTCTGTCAATTTTCTCGTTTTCTGACAGCGCTGCCATACAAAATACTCGACTCGTTCTGTCAAACTCGATATTTTCTCGACAAACCCTAACATGGCACCTAAGTTATCTCGAATTTTGACAATTCAACACGAGATAATCTTCGATTCTGCTGTCATTTAGTCGTCGTCGATTTTGACGACGAGAAGAGTAGACAAAATTATAATACAAAAAAATATGGCATTCATGAGGACTGGTGACAGAAATGAAAACTTAAAACTTTGGAATAACATATAGTATAAGTATATATATGCGTATACATGTACGTACACAGGCCGCTGCGCGACGCCAGTCTGATGCACACGTTACATTAGCATGTCGGTGACGCGGTTATCACGGCATAAGTCGATTGGCATTTTGTAAATCTGCTAGCATTTCGGTGACGCTGCTAGCAGGTCGGGGGTCGCTGTTAGCATGTCGGTGACGCTGCCAGCACGTCGGGCACGCTGCTAGCAGGTCGGGCTCGCTGTTAGCATGTCGGCGACGCTGCCAGCACGTCGGGCACGCTGCTAGCATGTCGGTAACTCGGTTAGCGTGTTGGTGACGCATGGAACATGTTGATGACGCATTGAGCATGTCGGTGACTCGGTTATCATGTTGGTGACGCAGATTGCATATTCAAGGGCTGCTGTTCATAATTATGTCGGTGACGCGGCTAGTATGTCGGTGACGTGGTTAGTATGTCGGTGACGCGGCTAGTATGTCGGTGACGTGGTTAGTATGTCGGTGACGCGGTTAACATATTGGTGACGCGAACCCACAGGTTTTTCCGCTAACAAAAATGGCTCACTCATTTTCATTTCCGTCATTTTGTATTTTAATTTCGGCATGCCATAGAAAACTTAAATTTTAATCAGAAAAGTCGGTTACACAAGAAATTACAACATAAATTAATAGAGGTGGATGAAAAATCATTATAGTACATACTAATTCCATGCGTAAAATTTAATGAATGAGCCGATGTTGCTAAAATAAAAATGTTTTGTTTTTAATAATTTGCTACATCGGTCTCTCGTCGCGAGTTAAAGAACTGTCAAAGTGCCTTTCTCGAGATTACTCGAGCTTAGCGGTCATGTTAGGCGTTCGGATGACGCACAGTGTTTTATAAACCCAAAAAAAGTGACATCGTCTTTTTATTCCAGATTCGTGTACATTGATTCAAAAGAAACGCTAGAGTAAAATACCGAGGTTTCTAGTACATCTAGATAATGAGATATAAATTTTTGAAAATGCCTAAATTTTTATCCGGATTATTAAAAAAAAAATCATAATAAATTACTAGTTAAAATTATTAGCAAACTGATTAAATTCATGCACGAAGATTTTAAAGGCGCAAATTACCATGTTATCAAAAAATATTTAGGTTCATTTAAATCGACGTTATCATTTTTTTAAATATTTTCGATTTTATTTTTAAACTCGATTAATCCTGAATTTCGCTTCTTAATTTTTTTACATAAAATTGCTTTATATGTGGCCTATACACACTAAAAAAATCAAAGCCCGAATCCGTGGACTAACGAAGTTATGATTGATAATATGTTTATCCGGATCGAATTGATGTTAGGGTTGTCAATTTTGTAAAAATATATTTTTGGTTAATTTTGTTTGTTTTGTTCATTAAAACGAAAAATGTAGAATTATTGTGATTTATAACCATAGATCGGAATAGGTAGGCCTATTTTAGTTCCTTGACTGCAAACATTGATATGGAATATGGATATTCCACGGAATTTCGGCTGATACTACGGCATTTAATTGAACTTAATTCTTTTTGTTAATACGTATAAAAATGTATTATGTAAGCCAATAAGCGCGCGACGTTGCCGCTAATTCCGTCCTTCTTTTATTTACCTACCCGTTAGAAAGGAAAAATCTTTCTCTCGGAAAGGAAGGAATCTTTCATTTATCCCGGAGCGAGAATAGTTATTTTATGAAATCACTATTTACTTACTTAAAAAAGAAATCCCGGAATTCGGGGAATATCTATATTATTCTAACTCATGGCAAGTACATAAATAGGCCTACCTATTCCGATCTATGTTTATAACACTCCAATATAATCTCCACTTATATTGTGAAAGATGAAAACTATTTTTGTAAAAATTATTTCATGAATCAGCCAGTACACGTTTATGTATAATCCGTAGTTGTGTCAATTTCTGATGAAGGGATACGTGTGGTATGGGAAGAGGTCCACCCTCGATAGGCTTTTGCTGAAACCCCATATCATTACACGTAGCCTGGAGGAACGGGGGTGAGGCATCATGGAGCCGTCACAGACCCTTGATGCCACTTTGCCTCAGCAGCATCTGACCCATGCTGCTGAGGGATGTCCTTCTGAGCTCCGATCAGAGGACTTAATGCTAGGAGGGCATGAGGGCGCCAACCCTCATGTTGGTTCACGAGTGGCAAGTGAAGTTGTGGATAGCGCCACAGCCGACATCCTTCAACCTCCGGGGGTGATCGCTCCAGTGCTAGGAGAGGCGTCTGGTGTAGGAACCTCAGGTTCAAAAATTTTATCTAGGTTGGATATTTTCCAACTAATGAAAGGGAAACGCCATTTATCTCTTTCAGAACGAGTAAATTTGATTGTCAACACAATTGGGGCTGACTATCAAATTTCTCGTACTGAAGATGAGATAAAATCAACTCTTTCTAGTCTGATGTCCAAGTGTGATACAAAATATAAACAATGTAAGAACATGTCTAGTTTTATGAAAAAACATGGAAAGTGGCTAAGTGAAACGTTTATTAGCGGCTACATTAGCGCTCCACCTGAACACACTGACGATGATAGTTTCAGGAAACTTAGCAAACGTCAGCAAATCCGTAGTCGCCAAAGATTAGAGTCTACACTGGAATGTGAGCCTCAACAAAAAAGGATCAAAGCCTTTGCAAATACCTTGCACATTGGTGGAGAGCAAGTCTCACAACATACATCAACGGTATTTGCAAATGTGATTGAGTCGTGCCTACAGTCGAAAGTCGCTGTCACGGAAATAGCCAACAAAATTACAACAACTACAAAACCTTACACAGCAGAAGAAGCTCTAGCAATATTAATTGACAAAAACATGACTGTTGAGACATATAATTTTATTCATTTAGATTTGCAAGAGCGGGGTTTTCCGGCATACCCACCGTATTATAAAATTTTGAAAGCCAAACAAAATTGTTACCCAGAATTTGTTAATATTACAGAACGAGAAGCGGTTGTTCCTTTACAGTCACTCCTGCAGCACACTTTTAGCCGCATTGTGCAATTGCAAGGTGAAGTATTCTCACAATACTGCAACAAAATAGGAACAAATATTTTAGACTGTGTCTTTGAAGGGGTTTGGGGTTTTGATGGTAGTTCGGGGCAAGCTTTGTACAAACAAGCATTTGAGGATCAAGGAGAAAACGAAAGCAGTATTTTTGCTACAAATTTTGTACCTTTAAGAATTTACCATCAAAGCACCCAAAATTATAAGGTATTATTGTGGACAAACATTGCAGCTCAGTCTTACAGATCTTGCCGCCCATTGCGAATAATTTATAAAAAAGAATCTAAAGAACTGATTTTATCCGAAAAAGACAGAGTTAACCAAGAAATCGAACACCTTACTCCTTTCGATCATAAATTACCGAGTGGGCAGCAAATCAACGCTACCAGCAATTTATATTTAGCGGCAATTGACGGTAAAGTTCTTAATACGATACTTGATACGCCATCGCAAATGCGTTGTCCATATTGTGCACTTACAGCAACACAATTTAACAACTTGGACATTGCATTTTCGAAAACAGTTGACTCAGATACGTTGACGCATGGTATCAATCCTCTGCACGCCTGGATCCGAGTTTTGGAGTTTCTTCTCAAACTCGGATACAAATGTGAAGTGAAAAAAATGGCGTATCAAGCAATCTTCACCAGAAGGGCTTGCAGTACAGGAGAGAAAAAACGTATCCAAGATGCTATACGTGATAAAATTGGTGTATTGGTAGATGTCGTTCTTCCTAATTCCGGAACCACGAATGATGGCAACACAAGCCGCATAGTTTTGGCAGATGAAAACCGAAAAACTTTCGCAGATATTTTAGGATTAGAACTTTGGCTTCTTGATGGTTTATACATTATCTTAATCGTGATCTCTTGTGGAATTCCCGTAGATGCAGAGAAATTTGGTACATTCTGTAAAGACCTTGCCTACAAATATGTAAGTGTCTATGACTGGCATCCTATGATGGTTTCCATTCATAAAATTTTAATTCATGGGGCATCTATTATTGACAAAACACCACTACCAATCGGTATGCTTTCCGAGCAAGCCGCCGAATCACGAAACAAATATTGGCGATCTGATCGGGAGCACCACACACGCAAATTTGATCGTAAACAAACAATGTATGATCTGTTTCATAGAGCACTAGTGTCTTCCGACCCAATTATTGCTGCTGAAATGCAGCTCCAAAGAAGAAAACATCTGAAAAAACGTCCATTACCTGCTGCTGCTTTGGCGTTACTTAAACCAAATCACAATGAGAAAGAATTTACTGAAGATATAGACGACCACGAAATGTTGACTGCAGAAAATGATTAATGATTGATTGATGTATTTTTGGTTTTTGATGATTTTGATATTTAAAATATCTGCAATTAAAGTTTAGTTAGTTATCTATTTGGTCAACAAGTTTCATCATTTACACTTATATACACAATATACTTCAAGATGAGATAAAATCAACTCTTTCTTTCATGCGCTGTCCAAGTTTATTATAGACATGGCTAGTCTATATTAAACTTGGACAGTATATATGAATTTAAAAAGTTACATTTGTACTTGCTCGGTACGGAACCAGCAACCTCGTGCATAAAAAGCGGGCCTGAACCACAGGACCATCACGACATAACAGTTCGTATCAAATACAATATATATATAGTAGATTGTATTATAAGGGAGCAAAATAACATTTTTGAGTTGAGGGCCGTCATACCAGCCAATCTTTATTCAAACAATATTTTCGTTCGATTTCTTTGGAGCTGAACGCTAAGATGTTCCAATTTCAAAAAGTGCGTGGCAATTTAAATTGCGGCGCACTTATGAACAGAATCCTCTAATAACTGCGCAGCAATCATCTTTGCCGCGCACTTTTTGAAATTGGAATACTCATCACTGGCCGCTGAAAGTTTCTTACAGAAAACACCACCTTTGGGTGCATTTGGAGGCGAACTAAGCCGTCCTCTTCGAATAAGTGGGGTGAAAATATAATATATTTCAGCACATATTATGTATATGGAAATATTGTAAATCAACCATTTTTTTTAAAGAGTAGCCATAGAGTTTCTTGCCGGTTTTTCTCCATAGGAAACGACTAATTGCGAATCACGCACTAGCTTCTGACGTTTTGTAAGTGCCCATGTAAGCCTATGTGAAATAATAAAAAAAAATAATCAATTTATACCCGGGTTTACATTGGTTGTAAGTGCCAACCCTAGCAATAAATTACTAATGATTATAACTTCGTTAGTCCACGGATTCGGGCTTTGAATTTTTTAGTGTGTATACACACTAAAAAATTCAAAGCCCGAATTTTTTTACATAAAATTGCTTTATATGTGGCCTATAGGCCACATATAAAGCAATTTTATGTAAAAAAATTAAGAAGCGAAATTCAGGATTAATCGAGTTTAAAAATAAAATCGAAAATATTTAAAAAAATGATAACGTCGATTTAAATGAACCTAAATATTTTTTGATAACATGGTAATTTGCGCCTTTAAAATCTTCGTGCATGAATTTAATCAGTTCGCTAATAATTTTAACTAGTAATTTATTATGATTTTTTTTTTAATAATCCGGATAAAAATTTAGGCATTTTCAAAAATTTATATCTCATCATCTAGATGTACTAGAAACCTCGGTATTTTACTCTAGCGTTTCTTTTGAATCAATCTACACGAATCTGGAATAAAAAGACGATGTCACTTTTTTGGGTTTATAAAACACTGTGTGACGTCAGAATCGTAGACAAATTTCGACAAATCGAGAAAGAGAGCGTTCTCGCGCTTGTCATGTTAGCCCTGCAGATAGAGGCAAAAATACTATTGTTTGACAAAGAATTTCAATAAAAATCGTGGTGAAATTCGCATGTTGTTTCGATCGCTCGATGTCGCGTGTGCCCGGGCCCTTAGGCAAACTTTATTGAGGCTATGAACAGTCACAAAACTAACTTGTTTAGCAGCACCCCAATCAACAACCAGAATCCGAAGAATTTTGAAGGAAATTCCCAATCCATTGCTTCAAATGTTAAAAAAAAAACTACTCTACTTTCTGTGGAATTCTCAAAATTAAAGCCATTGCCATTATAATAATATACATGCCAAGTGTGTTGGGTACGCAATTATTCATACACCGCAGTTTAGAAAAGAATCTCAGTAATAAGGCTTCTGAACAGAAACTTAGCAAGAAAGAAGATTACTTATTAATAATTATGACATTGAAAAATTATAAACTAATAAATACATAATCTTTATCAAGCTGGCTATGTTGTGTTACCTACTGTGTTTTTATACAATTTTATGTCAGGGTTCCAGCGTTAATTTATTTTATTAGATTCATCTTTATTATGCCGCCAATGGCTAGGTGTCAAGGTCTTCTCTCGCGGGAAGGTCCGAAAGGGTTACCGAGGACCGTGGCAACACAGGCGACGGAAGGAACACGGGTGGGTAAGAGTAAGAGTCTGACACACCCAGCTCCACCCAGATCGAGTTTTTTTTGGGGTGAGAAATTATCAAATAATTTCTCACCCCAAAAAAAAAAGTCTTCTCCAGTATTAGTTTAACATAAACCATAGTTTTTCTATCGCCTTATAAGATTTTGCGTATTATAAGATTTTAATAGTTGCATTTGATTTCGGTGCCAAGCTTTCTTTGTTAAATATTTTGATTAAATTATAAAACTAATTCCTAACAAATATTACAAATGCGAAAGTGAGTTTGTTTGCTACGCTTTCACGCTAAAACAGCTGAACAGATTTGGATGAAATTTAGCAGAGGGGTAGACCATGACCTGAGTTAGGACATAGGATACTTTTTATCTCGTATAATATCCAACCTCCACGCGGGCGAAGCCGCGGGCAAAAGCTAGCTACATAATATACAAGGCAGCAAAATTAATAGTTAACCAACGTAAATTCAAATCACAACTGTCATTCTTTGACTGTTCTATGAAATGGCCTTACCACGGCAATTTGACGTAGGGTGTCAATGTCAATTTTCTTAACCATTTATTTCCATAATTGTAAAACCAAATTATGTATGGGCTGGAAACTGTAGACATTGACAGCTCTCTTAACCATCGTCGTAACAAGATAAGTAAGTATGATAAGACACCGTGTAATAGATAGACAATTCTCATCCCTTTCACCAAAGTGTACCTATATTTACAGACAGGAAATTCTCTTTAATATTTTGTTGGACCCAATTTCAACCCTGTTTACCACGCAATACGACCTTAACAGTAATACCTAAAGCAGGCAAATAACGAAATTTCTGACACTGTGCCACCATCAAACCTGATTGAACTTAGACACCATCAAAGCTGAAGTAAAAAATATAAAAAAGAGCAGACGTATCGAATCGAGACCTTGAGTGTCAGAGAATAAACAAATCACAATATCTAATGCCATTGAATCAATCTTACATAATGCCTTTCCCGCAAATGAAAAGGAATTTAAGTAAATATAGGTAATATGATACATGCACACTTGATATATAAAAAAGTAAACCTACTTAAAATGTGAAGTACTGCGTCACAGAGGACCAAAACAACGCAAAAAAAAAACAAGTTCAACAAACGCAGGTATCCTTCTCAAGCCATTTCCTTCTTTATTATGACCGCCTTGAAAACGCAGAAAGGCTCACAATAAAGGTCCTTTTGGATCCTTTCTGGCTTCTGAAGTACCAGGCTGTTAGAACGCGTAGGAGGTGCGTCGTGACTTACTTGTCGGTCGTGCTTATAGATAGGTATACCAAGCTCTACATAAGGCTAAATAAAATACATGACGTAATTTTCAATGCTGTGTGCGGCACGCGGACCGGTTGTGCAAGTGTGCAGCGACTCAGCGAGGCGGCTGCAGAAACCTCTGCGAATTCGTGCGCTCCTGGTACCGGCAAATGCGTAAAGCAGGGGCGATGGCAAGCAAAACTGAAGCGTGATTTCATCATACTTTTATCGTTAGTCATAGTGGTATGTCGTAGTGTTAATAAGATAATAATGCAAGTAATGTTTGAGGTGCTAAGTGTAATACACGTTCTTCAACTACATTCTTTCATATTAAAGTGCCAATTATTTTTGAAATTATCATGCTTGGCGGATTGGTCGTGCATCTTATTTTTATCAGACAAACAGACTGACAACGGTGTCCTGTTCTAAACTTCTAAAACTTTTAAAATTGCATCATAAATGAATACCTAAGTAATACCTCCTTATTTTATTTTTGTGAATTTGACATCAATGTCGAACCAACTTAAAATCCCAATATGTTTTATGATTTAGAATCGAATTATATGTTTGATAAGTGTGACGTCAGACATGTATTTTTTGTGATACTCCCAACTAATGGAATTATTTCCAAAGCAACACAAAAGAAACTACCACTACTGGCGCTGTCAGCAGTTTACTGTCGTTAGAAACTTTGAAAGTAAGTGCTCAAGAAAACCCAGGGTTTGGGAAGGTAAATTGAAAACACATGTAACGTAACTAAAAGAGTGATGAATAATGTTAATGGCTGGAGAGCGAAATATAGATAGATGGATTGTGTGAAGGATGATATGAAAGAAAATGGAGTGATTTATAGAGTGACGGTTGAAGGGGAGAATGGAGGAAAATAACATATTGCGACTACTCAAGTAACATTAGAGTAGGGCAGGAAGATGCAGGGAAGGTTAATTAAACGTGCATGAGGTCCATGGAGACTATAGGTTAACGCCTCTGTCAAAGGAGAGAGAATTTGTTAGAAGCACGAATACCAAACGATACTTTTTGCTACTGATTCCCTGTTTTCATTGTGACTTGTCGAGTCGCTATCAGACGCCTCACTCGAGTGAAGGTACATTACTGTTTTATTCCACATTAACACGACCCAGACAGAATTCAGGAATGAACGTTCAGCTGTTCTCCTTTCATTTAATTTTTCGATCATTCAGTAGGCGAGAGAAAGATTTTTTTTCACTTTTGATTAATTTTGTGTTGTTCCCTTTTGTTTCACATCGAATGAAAGGTTCTGGGAAGGAAATCAAAGGTCAAGATGAACAAAAAAGTGAATTGTCTCATATTGGCTTTACGGACCCGCAATCAGCAGTACAAGCAAACCGGCAGGTTAAAAAGTCCGTCACTTAGGTGGGTGACGGACATTTACCTGCCGGTCTTAACCGTTTCTATAAGTGAAGAGTTAACGATCAATGAACTAAGTGGTGATATGCAGCCATGATTACAGGTATGCTAAGAGCTATTTGCTGATGACGTCAATTGCATGTCAATCGTAATAGGCGATTGTAGCAGATTAATTTATAAATAAGCGGTACATGCAAAGGAAACAAGATTATTATAGTTATATTTAGATTGTTAGAGTGTGTGTGTGTTAGTGATATTTGTATCTGACATGACGACAAAAAGGAAGGATACAGTTTTGAGCTCGGTTCCACACTCGATTATGAATAGTGTATTTCCACGATTTATTTTACACTTAAAATATAGAATATGAGGCATAAGCAGAATGAGCATGTAACGTTCCCGCTGCTGAGTCATAGGCCTCCTTTCTGTGAGAGAGTAAGCCGTACTTAATACACTAACAACGCCGGGCCGGACGGACCCAGTGCGGATTGATGCATGACAAATCTCTTCGAATTTTTGGTTCCACACAACGTAATCATTCACCGGTTTTAGAGCAGTGATGATGAAATAGTACACAAAGTAAACTCCGTGCCTGCGTGTACGCATACGCCCTAGAAATCGTAAGTCGCGGTCGTTTTCATTGGGCCACCACTGCTATAGAATATGAGGGTCTACGAAAAAGGTCTACGACGAGTCGCCCAAGACAGTATTTCTGGGTCAATCCGTTGGTGATCCATAAGTTCCAAGAATCAGCCATATTCATTAAGGTTCGGTCCAAATCGATCGCCCCGTAGAATAAGTAGAAAATTAGCATCGTCGCTACTTCAAAACGTAACACAACTGACAAATAAAAACGAATGTTATGTCAAGTTATTGCAAAATTCTAACAAATACAATACTGTGTTCAAGGTTTCACACTAATGGTGATGTGACCATGAATCGCATGCCTTTAAAATAATACATAAGCATTTGTTAACGTAATATTAGAGAAAGCGTTGTCTTGCCGTGGTGGCTAATGGCTAATGGCTACTTGCTTTTCCACAAGCAATATGAACTTCGACAATGGTTGTCGGTAAAAGGATCGCTGGCAGTAGCCAAGTGGGGGGGAGGTCTGGACGACCCTCAGAAGATCGCGAGGAAGACCTGGATGAGAGGCATGAGAGGGTAAAAAGAGCGTTGGCAGTACCCAGGTGGGGGGGGGGGGCTGGATGACCCACAGAAGATCGCGAAGAACACCTGGATGAGAAGCATGAGATGGTAAAAGGAGCGTTGGCAGTAGACAGGTGTGGGGGGGGGCCTGGACGACCTATAGAAGATCGCGAAGAACACCTGGATGAGACGCATGAGATGGTAAAAGGAGCGTTGGCAGTAGACAGGTGTGGGGGGGGGGGAGGGCCTGGACGACCTATAGAAGATCGCGAAGAACACCTGCAGGCTTAGCATGACACCCTCTATTTCTTCGAAGAATAGACACGGCTCTTTCCATACAAAGTGACATTTCGTTTCTCCTTTTTTGACATCCCACCGTAGAAATATTTCTACATAAAAAAGGACCGGGAGAGTCTCATGCTAAGCCTGCTGGATGAGACGCATGAGATGGTAAAAAGAGCGTTGGCAGTAGACAGGTGTGGGGGGGCGGTTGATCGACCCACATAAGATCGAGAGGAACACCTGGATGAGATGCATGATAGGGTAAAAGGAGCGTTGGCAGTAGACAGGTGAAGACAGGTGTGACGCATGAGAGGGAAGCGTGGCACAAAAGGGACTAGGCCTATACTCATCAGTGGGTGGAACAAGGCTTTTTTTTTTTTGAGGGTGGGAAATCATCAAATAACTTCTGCCGCTCTGGGCGGAGCGGGAGGGTGTGTCAGACTCTTACTGACTAAAACCCACCCGTATTCCTTCCTGTTGCCTGTGTTGCGGGGGCCTCGGTGACCCATAAGTACCTTCCCGCGACCCCGGCAGGCATCGGCCCTAGTGGACCCCTACTATATGTGCTGACGACATCTCTTTGAGGCGCGCGTGGAATACAACGCGCCGTCGACCCGGGCCTGGTCCTTACCGGACGGTGAGCTACCCATTGCTCACCGTCCGCAAGCCCGCGCCTACGGTGGCCGGAAATCCGCCCGGGATTCCCCACGCCATGGGCGTCTCCTGCGGCGGCTAGGGGCGAGAGGGCGCGAAACTTGCCTTTCCCTCAACCGTCCCGCCTCCTACTTCGCGAGCATTACTGCTTCGGGTGGAACAAGGCTGCCGTATGATGATGAATGTGCACTTCCACAAGGTCAGTTCTTTTAGAGCATTGCTTCCCAAGCAGAAGATTTGCGGACCACTGGTTGGGTTTTATTTTCTTTCATTCATATCAAAGTGGTCTGGGGTAAAAAGGTTGGGAACCACTGTTTTATAACTGAATGGAATTTATAACTGTTAGCATGAGATTTGAAACGACAAAGTCTAGACTTGAAGAATGTTCAGATTTAGCAAACAACAATGTAGAATGGTCAGAAAGGAGATCTTTGCCCTGGTGTGGGTCAGTAGAAGCACACATAATCAGCCTATAATGTTCCCACTGCTGGGACACAGGCCTCCTCTCTGGGAGAGGGAGTGGGCCGTAATTCACCACGCGAGCCCAGTGCGGGTTGGTGGATGTCACATCTCTTCGAATTTTTGGTTCTAGGACATGCCGGTTTCCTCACGATGTTTTCCTTCACCGTTTTGAGAGCAGTGGTGGTGAAATAATTTACACAAAGGTAAGCGCCTGTTCGGGCTCGAACCTACGACGTACAACTCGTAAGTCGCGGCCGTTACCACTGGGCCACCACTGCTCAATAGCACATAAAATGATTATTAAAAAAAAAACATAGGGTAAAGGCAAAACTCCCTTCTGAATTCAGATTTATTTTCACTTTTACTTTATTTAAAAAAAATATTTTAATTATTATGAATTTATAGCAGTTACATTG
The DNA here is from genome assembly GCA_905333075.3 of Atethmia centrago. Lineage (NCBI taxonomy): Eukaryota > Metazoa > Arthropoda > Insecta > Lepidoptera > Noctuidae > Atethmia > Atethmia centrago. The sequence continues at coordinate 24,600,744 of HG995384.1, forward strand.
ACATAGTTAAAGTTTGTCTCGTGTAGTTTGCATCTGCATTGAAAGTTTTGTTTCCACGGAAAGTATAATATAAATAAAAATGTTTCTTTCAATTACAAAGTGCATCTACATACATGATTTGTAGATCACCTTTTAAGGTGGTCCCGCAGTGGCAGCGAAATTAATAGTTGCAGGTCAATGTCAGGTTGTATCTTGATCAAAATAAGATTCGCGACCAAAACAAATATGTATTTATAGAATTGTAATCATTAGAATCATTAATACATCTCTCTTAGTTAGATTTTTTTCATAAGAACAAATCTCTTAAGGAAAAGTTCTTAGGGAACAAATCTTATTTGAATTTCGCGGGCTACCAATGTTGATCAACCTTAAAAAGTAATATACAAATCATGTATGTAGATGCACTTTGTAATTGAAATAAACATTTCTATTTATTATACTTTCCGTGGAAACAAAACTTTCAATGCAGTTGCAAACTACACGAGACAAACTTCCTCTTAGCATAAAGGCTCGTGCAGACTAGCGCGACATCGCGGGCGCGACAGGCAGCAATATGTCTGTCGCGCCCGCGATATTGCCCCAGTCTGCGCGAGCCTTTATTCATTAATTTGCAATTAAACGTAAAATATGTAAAAACACAAAAAAATAAAATATAAAATACCTAGGCCAGTTTTAAATTATGGAAAAAGTATGTTTTAAGCTAAGCTGAAATCCTTCGGCAGCGTATATTATTATTCTCATATAATTATGCAAAATAACGTAGAGTGAAAAAAATTGATAAAAAAAAACTTATTACTTTTGTATTTCAACACTTTCGGGATCCACTTTTCTGGTTGATTTTATCTGTTTAATCGACTTAGAGTTCATCATTAAATTCTAAAAATACATTAGTTCTAAAGCAGTGATCGCATTATTTACGGCTGGTTTTTTGTGTACGTCAGAAAAGTCCTTCACGGTCTCAAAGACATAGAAGGCTCCTACATACTGGCGCGACTTGTCGCGCGACGCGTCGCGACACAAAGACACCGCGTGTAGCGCTACAAGCGGTGTCTTTGTGTCGCGTCGCGTCGCGCGACAAGTCGCGCCAGTATGTAGGAGCCTTAATTAGTACGGGTTTATCTTGTTATTCCCGTTTGCTGCACTAAGCCACATTTACAAAAGCTATCATTATAAAGCGTAGCTTGCTTTTGAAATTATTATTATAAAAAATATTAAAAATCAATTTTTAGGGTTCCGTATGTCCGACACGAAACACGCACTTGGCCGTGTTTTGTAGTACACATTACCCGTCTCATTCGAGACTTGTTGATCCTGGCTTAAAAAAGGCGACGACAAAGTGTGCGGGTAATGTACAGTCTGGGAAATTAATTATTTATCAGATTGAAAAAACTACGTAAATTTGCCTTGTTCTAGCCATTTTATACCGCTGTCAAAAAAAATCAGTTGTGGTTTGCATTTAAGGACAACGATTTAAGTTGATAGTCAATATGCTAAGCTGCCATTTTCCCTGACTTAAGTTACTTATATACTTTACATCTTTATGCATAGATTAGCATTGCGGTGATAATTTGCTCCTCTCGATCATCGCGTGATATTTGCTAATTAATCGTAACATGCCACCATGATTTATGTCCTATTTGTATTTAACATGAGGCAAATATTTTTACATACAAATGGCAAATTACTCTGCAGCGTATGACCGAGCGATGTTTTTTCTAATTGACCAAGCGAGCTTAGCGAGAGAAGCGTATCTGCTTCAAGTCTGGCAAAATTTAGCTTTCCTCTGTCAGTTTGTTGGAGTACCAACAAACTGACAGAGGAGTAGGAGAGATAGAGGTAGAGGAGTGGAAGTACCAACAAACTATTCTTTTACAACCGATCTGGACGAAACTTGGTATACAGGATTTATGACTTCATAAATTGTTTTTAGTCGTCGGCGATTTTTGGCTTGAGGGGCAAAAGGGGACTACTGGATATCTATATATAATATCTCGCCTTATGAGATCCGATTTCGATGGTTCTTTTTAGAGTTCATTGATGGTCATTTTTCGATTCAGGGATCACTTGAACAACACACAGATGGTCATTTTTCGATTCAGGGATCCGATTGCGTAAATTAAGCTTTAAAGAGCTAAGTTGCCCCCCTGCCAGCTAAATGGTTGTTTATGGAGATGTGAAAAAATTCATGGCAGTAGTACATATAACGAAATTAAAAGGAAAACTAGCACAGCTGAGTAGGCTTTACAAGTTAACGAGTAATAGTCGACCAACTTACATTTGCAGTTGGAGAATTGACCGAGACGTGTCGATGTATGGTCGAACATGTTTTTAAACAGAATGTTAAGTTTTGTTTTTGGGACCAAATTTCTGTGAGACCAACTAAAGTTACTTACTTAAAATAAAAACCGGCCAACTGCGTGTCGGCTCACGCACATCCTACATTGTGCGTGATCCGACACGCAGTTGGACAGTTTTTATTTTAAAGATAGTAAGTAACTTTAGTTGGTCTCATAGAAATTTGGTGAAGATCTGATGAAGATCTTCGGCGTTATGAGCAGTTTTTTGCTCCTCAAATAGCAGTAAATTGGTCACTTCTCATTTATATTAATTGTTGCAAAAAAGTTTGTGCTCGCGAGGTCTACTGCGCGCAAATTACTAGTTTCAAATTATTAAGAACCTTATCCGTCTTATTACAAAACAAGGATTATCTTCAGATCCATGTTTAAATTATTGAGCCATTTTTGAATTTTGAACTTTATTCCGACTACGTTAAAGTTCTTATTGAAAAACTGTCAACTTAGTACCGGACTAAATAGTGAGTTTTGTATAAAGAACTGCATTTCAATCATAGTAAAGTTCTTATTACGAAAACTGGTTCGATGGTTTAAACCATGTCAAAAGAAATCTTTGTTTTGTAATAACACCGTATAAGTTTAAGGCTACGTTAACTTTAGTTCGTTTGTGTAGTTAAACAACAAATTACAAAGTGGTAAAATAAAATCTGAAAAAAAAAAAATATTTTTAGGTTACTTCCCTTGCACGCAATGTGGGAATGATTAGGCCGTTTATTGCGTGTCTGTGAACACCATGTTTCGATTCAGGGATCCGTTTGCGTAATATTAAGCTTTGAAGTGCTAATTTTTGAATTTGTTAGACTACACCCCCCCCCCCCCCCCCCGACAGCTAAATGGTTGTTTATAGAGATATTAAAACATTCATGGCAGTAGTACATATATTGAAGAAAACTAGGATAAATTCAACCCAACTACGGAACCCGCACGCACTTGGCCGGTTTTTTATGCTTTCCGTAAGTTTTATTTGATGCTCAAGTGATTGTTGATGCACCTTGAGAAAATTGACGGTCACCCATTGGGTGAGCGGCTATATTTATAACACCAAATATTATAAATGTCATGTTTGTATGTTTGTTACTCAATCACGCATAAACGGCTGAACGGATTTGGATGACATTTGGCACACATATAGTTTATAACCTGGATTAACACATAGGATACTTTTACCCCGGTAAATAGTCCACGCAGACGAAGTCGCGGGGAGAAGCAAGTTTATAAATATCAAATGATGTCATGTCTACATTCAGATTAATATCGTTTCAATGACCTAAAATCAAATATTTATTATAAAAAAGCTTACGTACACCCGGATTCATAAAGGCTAAATAAGGCAAAAACGTAATTAACATGAGTTTGACCATTCAAACCAATGCCAACTTCAATCCTGTGATTTGTCTTTAATTAACTGTTATCCGTCTGATTAAAATAACAACGCAATCATAATTTGATTGCGTTGTTATTTCAATAACAACGCAATCGAATTACTCGACATGAATTTGATAATCTGTCTGCACATTGAGTTAATAGATCTGCAGGCTTAGCATGACGCTTTCTATTTCTACGAAGAAAAGACACAGCTCTTTCACATTTCGTTTTTCAATTTTTGACATTGCACCGTAGAAATCCTTCTGCAGTCTGTCATTTTGTCTATCGTTCATAACGTATCTTTGTCTAGGTCCTTTTTACGTAGAAGGATTTCTACGATGCGACGTCAAAAATGGAGAAACGAAATGTCACTTTGTATAGAAAGAGCTGTGTCTATTCTTCGTAGAAATAGAAAGCGTCAGAAAGGGTGTAAGTATTTCGCGGGCTACCTTACAGCATCCCCTATAAAGTTAATTTTGCCAAAAATATAAGTAGGTACTGCCTTTCGAAGTAAGGTGAAAGAAATCTAGGTGATTTGGCATCACTTCTAGGCTGGTTGTTAGCTAAGCGGAGTCGTAGTCAAGGTCACTTACATTTGATATTCAGACATTGCAAAAAAAGTAATGCAAATTGTTAATGTTTCTTTACAATTTGCATTACTTACGGCTTGCCACACCAGTGCAATGTAACTTATTCCTTTCTGAAAGTTTACCTAAGATTTTTCTCTGATTCTGTATTCAAGAAATAAATTGAAATTAAAGTCCTCTCTTCCTATTGTTTCCGAGAATTCATCGCTCTGCTAATATTTTTTTAAAATACATTAAGGTGGGCTTAAAGTTTAACCAGCGAATTGAATAACACACTTACAGTAGGAATGGCTATCATTTTGTCAGTTCAACAACATTAATTTAGAAGTGCACGATATAAAAATGAGCTATGCGGAATTAGACGTAGAACAGTTAAATTTAAATCTAGTATATTTGGACTGGGAGTAAAAATTTATAACAAACTACCAAATTGTATTAAAGGTATTTCAGCCATCAATATCTTTAAAATTAAACTCAAGGAATTCTTGATAGGTACTACACAATAAATTATTTTTTTAATGAGTTTTAATTTTAATGTATAATTGACTAATGTATAAATAAATATGTTTAATGTATAATTTGATTGAAGCATATTAATTTTATGATATTTTTAGGTATAATTTGATTAATGCAAAGAGTGACTAGACCAAATTTAAGAATGTTTATAATAATAATAATGAAATAGAATATTGTACACCTTATGGGTATATTACAGTGCTACTATTACAATAAATATAAGATCTTTTCTACATGTAACAAACAATAAACGTATTTGAATTTGATTTGATAATTGCTTTATTAACAACGTTGATGGGCAGATTTTTGCATTATTTATTACATTTTAAACTTCTATACGTTTCCAATTGCTGTCACCGTCGATGTACAAAATAGGTATAAACAGAAGCTAGCTCGAGCAATGTAGGGCACATATCAGGAACACGGCCCTGGATGACCTGACCCAGATCTGGGGATAAAAGATGCAGTTGATATGCCCAACCTGTATATCTGTACTTCTGTACCTCATCTTACAGGGTAAACAGGTCTACAGACTTTTGTATGTCTCTGAGATTTGTAAGCCCCGTATTCTTGGTACACAAAAGTAGCATTGTGTTTGTGTTGCTAGCAACATTGCATACGGTACGATGATTCCAGCACACAAAATCATGTTAAACTTAATTAAAGAAAACGGATCTTTAGTTTCTATAAACCAAAATGTAGCCATAACACGCTATAAACGCAGTATGAAAATTACTTGTCCACGTCACTTTGAAGTGAATAAAAGGACATACAATTCGTATGCACTATTAAGGCTTTTGAGCATGACATGAGACATGTGAGCTATTCATTATTGATGAAGAATTAGGCCATATTAAGGTCACTGGAAGTCCTAACTGTTTTCGCCTCAGCCCCTTACTTCTTCCTTCCGTGATTCGTACATAATTTTACAAATATTTATTAAAATTTATTATTTATTTTTTTTTAGTCAAGTTTTTATTATTTTTTAAATATTTATTTATTTTCAAAAGTCAAGCAGTTTAAAAATAAAGCCCTGTCAGCATACTATAAAGCGCCACAGATCGATGCAGCAAAACATTTACAAACGACTGCACGGTGTAGTAAACAAGAAACCGGTACAGCCCTCGTTTTGTAAGGAAACAGCATCCGTATAGCGAACGAGCTCGGAGACCATAGTACCGTACCTCGTGTAACTTATACAATATTCACTCGAGGAGCGGCCTTCAATTATTCACGGTTGTTTCTGAGTGGATTACGTGCCTATATTGTGCGTGGATTTAAAAATAGGGAAATTCAACAGTCTAAATAATCGTTTATTTATTTCAGGAAAGTATTCAAGTATTAGTAGTTTTAGTATTTTTTATTTAAGTTACAGTATGGTCAGGGAGCGAAATTGTTATGTAATTTTGAATCACATTCCTTTTCGTTGGGAAGAAGAGAGTTGGGAATATAATAGGTACTTGGAAAAACCGGTCATTTGCGAGTTGAACTCGCGTGGAATATGTTCCAAGAACAACTTCAATATTGTAGTGCAGTTGGAATGTGCGCACAATATTGAGAGATTTACCATGTTATTTTAAGACCATAGACTTCTTATAGGTTTTCCTGTAATCTTTAAGTAAAGAACAATTTTCTATATTTTTTTCCAAATTTTAGGCTCAGTAGTTTCGGAGATGGTCAATTTTCACCTATTTTCTTAACTAAGTTTTAAACTATTTCTTTTAAAATTATTAAAAAAAAAATTGACACCCTCACAAACAAGCCTTTTTTTCAGCTTTCATTTGATATGCCACACGGTACAGTTTGCAAAACTTTTTTTATTATTTTTTAATTTGCCCCCAAAAGTGACCCTCATATTCAAAATTCATTTATTTACGTTACCCGTCCGTGTTTGGGTCACAGAGATTTATATGTGTACCCAATTTGAAGGGATCCGTTTTTCCTTTTGAGATACGGAACACTAAAAATAAAAAGGTGCAAGTAAAAATTTACCTAACGGTGCTTACCATTTTCATTCCCTGAATTTACATTTCAGCCCATTATTATAACACGATAAAATCGCTTAACTATTGTGCTGATCTCATAGGTTGTTGCAACACCTATACAAGGACACGGATTTCTACATAGTCAGCACACGAGAAGTTTTAGATGGCACGATTACTGACGCCACTCCAGGGCCGACTTCAAGGAAGCAGTAGGAGTTTGACGAGAAATCAGCATACAACAGTCGAGCATAGTAGAGGCTTTAACCGACATGTTATTTGTAAACCACCTCCCCGAACGTTATTAATTCATGTAAGGGAAAAACACTATTTCAAATTAAGAAGAATAGAAAAAAAACGGCTAATTGCGAGCCGGACTCGCACACGAAGGGTTCGGTACCATCACAGTACAATAATTAAGACGCTGACAACACCTAAACCGCGGTCACTGTCAGATTGCATAGAAAAGAAAGAGAACCGCGATGACTCGGCACTTGTAATTTATTGTAAAATATAAAGCAATTATTTATTTATTCAAAATTGAGTTGAGTTATCTAAAATAAAAAACAACCAAGTTCTGCATTGAAATAAGACGTTCTTGTTATTAATTAAAAACGTAACATATGTTGATATTTAATACAGATATTTTGGATTAGAACTCAAGGTAAGAGGTTAGTTTTATGCCAAGATTTTATTTTCATAACGTGTTTTGGTAACAACCAAGTTCTGGGAAATATGTACAAAATTAACATATATTTTTTCCGCTTCCACAAACTATACAGATTCGGCATTTTTTTTTCTTAAGAGAAGCCTATTTTGGTCAATTGGGTCTTGTCAGCGCCTTAACAATATTTTCTAAAAAACGCTGTAAAAAAAACACGTTTCTTGTATGTATCACCTTCACCTTTTAACTTTTTTATTTTTATTATTTGTTGTTCTAGCGGCCATAGTAGTACCTACATTTTATGAAAATTTCAAGTGTCTACCTATTACGGTTCAAAAGATACAGCCCCGTGACGTTGGCAGCCTTTGGGTACGGAACTCTAAAATGAGTTAAGAAAGAGCTCAAAGAGCTGACAGCCCACGTCTAGATATAAAATAAGCAGTATCAATTTTATAAATGAATTATCTTTTATCAATATTAAATACGCCTTTTAGTTGTCCCGGTACTGTGAGTGTGAATAGTAAGTATTCGGGGTACGGATACAAGAAATCAAAGACGGAAAGACGGGAAGACGGAAATATATTTTGACTAGTGACAGTAAACACACACACACATAATCAACCTATAATGTCCCCACTGCTGGGACACAGGCCTCCTCTCGTGAGAGAGAGTGGGCCGTAATCCACCACGCGGGCCCAGGTGACAGAAAACGCCGAACGTCTAGCTGAAGGATTTTCCCTTTTATCGGAGGAATATCCCCCTCGAACCTTCAAATGGTAGTCAGAAAAAAGATATTAGTATAAAAACACGACTGCCCTGCCAAAAAACTAACTAAAACACAAGTTGTAGGTATTAGTTAATCTGTATAAACAAAGCGAAAGGTCACTTATTTACTCGCTGACTAAATAGATAAATAAAAATGTTATTGCGGTCGCGGGACCGCTCTGTGGAACACTTTTTAATCTAAAAGGTATTTTGAATGAATGATGAATTAAATATACTTCTTCAGTAACAATTCAGTTGACTCTTTACATTTTTCCCAAAGGCGTACAATTTTTTTAGTTACAAAAGATACAATAATTAAATTCAGAAACATTTTATATGAATAAATTAGGTATTTAAACATTTTGTAAGACAGTTTAGATTAGTTAATATTAAATACAAAAAAACAAATACAACAAAAACACACATTCATTGCTTAGTCAATCAATATTAATATTATTGCAATTAACCTATAGACTGCCACGTCAAAAAAGCAAAATCGTGCTCTCGGCGCCAAGCTACGAATTATTCCTTAAAATCTGTCATGTAGTCGTGGCCGTGGCGTGCTGGGCACACTTTGGCCTGTCATCTATACATGACTGTGGCGGTCAAAAGGTTAAGAAATTAATCTACAGTCATTCATGCATTAGAAAAGTGTCAATTTCTTCTTAAAGCTAAAAGGTAACTTATTATATATTCTGGGTGCTATTCCCCACTATGTTTTCGCGTCTTTATATGTTTTAGTAACAAGTTTTATTTTGAAACATATAATGTTAAGTGGTGGTGTATTTTTATTTTAAGCACTAAAGGTTTTATACTCTCACGGCAGGCCGAGCCGTGGATGGCGTGGGAATGAAATGTTTGTTTTGCATGTACTCTCTACCTATGTAAAATGTATGCCAATAAATTTTATAGTTTTGGCATGTGCTGATCAAGGCCTTCAATATGATATATGGAGAAAATGGAGCCATACTGCCGCCATATAGATTTTTTTCAAAAATATTTATAACTTATGTGATTATGTCACTCGGAATGATGTAAATGTAATGATTCTAACGATACTCCATACATCTAAATCTGTTCAGGCTTTTAAAAGTTATGGTGGCACATTACATTCCTTTTTGGGCACTCGTGTAAAAAGTAGAAAACCATACACCCTAATCATTACTTCATCATCATCGTCATTCTCCTGCCCTTATCCCAATTTATTTGTGGTCGGCGCAACATGTCCCTTTCTTCCATACTTCTCTATTAGTTGTCATCTCGGTAGTCATTCATACTCAAGACTTTCCTCACGACATTTTCCTCATTCTTCCGCATCTCATGCCCATACCATGACAACCGATTTCCGCACAACTTTTCAGTCACCGGTGCCACTTTCAGACTTCCTCTTATGTACTCACTTCTTATTCTGCCCTACCGGTCCGTAACATCACACATCCCTCTTAGCATTTTCACCTCAGCTGCATGCAATTGCCTTCATTCATCCCTCCATTCATCCCTTTTGTGGCCTATCATTCTGATCCATACAAGACCCTAATCATTACTTATCTCAACTATGTTTGTTTTTTTGTTACACTTTCACGCTAAAACGGCTGAACGGATTTGGTTGAAATTTGGCACATGGGTGAACCATGACTTGGGTTAGAACATTGGATACTTTTTATCTCGATATTCCCACGAGATCGAGACTTATGCGGGTGAAACCGCGGGGCGCAGCTAGTTTCAATTAAACCAATTACAGGCACTTTTGAATTGTCAAGGAGTCGGTTAGTCAGAGCGATGAAGTTAGTTGGCAGTTAATGGCAATGGGCTCGCCCTCAATAAAAATATTAAAATAATCCCTACGTACTTCTGAAGTAGGCAATATTTTACTCAAATAAGTGCAACCTGCAGTCTAACAATGCATAATCAGCCTATAATGTTCCCACTGCTGGGACACAGGCCTCCTCTCAATCTACCAGTCTAAGAATATGGGTGTTTATTGTGTCAATTTTGTTTTTCCAGTTACGGTCCAGTGGGTATTTTTGGGGTTGAGTGGGACGCTAAAAATCTGGCGCCATTTTTATAATTATAATATTTCGCCAGTCTAGTTTCGAGTTTATTTTGGTCTCGTTTATTCCAAATAACTAATTCTGATATTTATTATATTGGAAATTCTTTGTTTTATTTTATGTAGTCAGTGCACGACTCTCGACGAAGATGTCTGTCGCAAGGTTAGGTACCTATCAACATAAAAAATGTTATTACATATTAATTGCTGTTTTATGAAGGTCATCCATGTTATGTTTATTTAAAGAAACGTTCGTGCAACGAATAACATACTTACTTACATTATTTTAATTTTAGCTGTATTTATCTGGATACTTTATTATGTCTAAGATAAGAATGCTAAAATAGGTAAAAGAATTAATGAAGCAATGACAGATAAATGAATTATGTGATAGTTACACGATGCTTACAAATTTACAAACATTGTAAAATTATACGTTTTCCTAAAAATAATAAATAAAGTAATAAATACTTTAACTCACATACTGGACCGTATGTGAGTTAAAGTAATCACAGAATTTAAATTCCAACATGCTGGTCCAGCTCCATAGGACAATCTAGAGTCTAGACAAAATCAAACTGGTTGCTATTTTAATTCTACAATTTATTATTTGATACAAATAATAAATCAATGTTGAATTTAAATTCTGTGATTTTTAAACTCACATACGGTCCAGTATGTGAGTTAAAGTATGTATTACTTTATTTATTATTTTTAGGAAAACGTAAAATTTTACAATGTTTGTAAATTTGTGAGCATCGTGTACCTATCACATAATTATTTTATCTGTCATTGCTTCATTTTTAATTCTTTTTTTACCTATGTTGGTATAGTAATTTTATTCTAGGTGCATCGTCTTCACATATATTATATAATGTACCTATACAAAATTTTGTAAAACATTTTAAAAGAGTAACGGTGGAGTTTCTTGCCCATTCTTCTCCATACGAAACTACCTTTTGCAAGGGGCAACTAGAATCAATTCTATTTTTTTTGATAAAATTATTGATGCAAATAGAATAAAGGCTCCCGCAGAATGGGGCGACATCGCGGGCGCGACAGGCATATATGTATATGTTGCACCCGCGATATCGCCCCCGTCTACACGAGCCTTTAGTAGTAGAATGATAAAGAAATAACTAGGTATTCAACCTCCACGGCACTTAGCTAATTAACCACAAAATCTTATTAGCAGTGGAAACAAATTAACACCATAGATGTTAAACAAAACGTGGAATATCTAATCATTTCAAGGTGATAATTAAACCAGGAACAGACATCACAATCACAATATGCTTAGCAAATTGACTATCAACTTAAATTTTCCGTAATTTCAAGTCACAATAGTCATTTTCTGAGATTTGTGGGATATATAGCTTGTAACGTAACGATAGGCCGGACGACCAGTCGTAAGTCACATTTAAAATTTATAACAATGATTATAAAAAAGGTAAGTATGAGTATGAGTTCCAGGCTTCAAGTGTCGTAGCTCGGTACGCTCGGACGGCAGGAAACACCATCGGCAGGCAGTAGTGGAACAGGATGAAGCGGATGAGGCGGAGCACGAAGACTAGTAATGAGTCCCTCACTCATGAGGTCCCTCGTTTGAGGTACTCATGATCGCAATTGAAAGAGTTACTCGAATTTCCTCATTGAACCCACCATACCACACCTCGTTCACGCTTCCTCAAAAATTGACATTGACAATATGAAATCGTGGCGAGGGGCGAGGCGAACGAGTTAGTACTCGAGTCTCTAGTCTAGTGGTGGTTAATAAAGCATATAGCATAATAAAGCATCTTGCTTATCATACATAACATAAAGCAAATGCTATCGTGGCTCGCACTTTTTGCTATTTGCTATTTGCTTTACATCGCACATCGTCGCACATCGCAAGCGCATGTAGTAATAAGCAACCAGGCATAGTAAAGCGGCGGGTGCCGGCTGCCGGGTTGCTAGTCGTCGCATGCTAGCGTTTGCTTTCGGTCGTGTGTGTAATCTTTTTAGGTACCGCGTGCGTTATCGCGATCTCAGGCGGCTCACGTACGTAACGTAATATTATAAACAATGTTGTTTTGCTTCGTGCGTTTTTAGTGTAAATAAACAGTGATAGGATACGCAATATTGATTATGTAAATAAAAACTAATTGTGTAAGTAAGGACGATTGACTGAGTGAGGTATCGTGTTGTTGTTTTGTGTGTAGGTATTTAACGGACGAAAACGTTCAGAAGGAACAGTGAACTTTTAAATACGCCTATAATTGTTTTAAATACCTACTTTATTTCTTAATAACACTTAATCAATTATAGACAGTCCTAAGCCTGGAAAAGGAAAGTTCATTGTTTTTTTTACTGTTCCGTAATAAATTCAAAAACGCGATGTAATATGGAAACACAACAACTGACAACACCGCGCTCGTTTTATTCGCGCCCGCCCGTTTGGTCGTAACAAGTAGTACATATAAAAAAGCATGCTTCAAATAAAGCATATAAAATAGTACGCTTAAAATAAAGAGCTTAAAGCATTAAGCAAGTGATTGCCATAAAGCAACTTTGAACACCACTACTCTAGTCAACGAGTAGAGACTCGTGAGTACTCGTGAGTCGTCGTCGCGCCCGCCCGCCTCGCTCCCTCGCCTCGTACTTCGGCTGAATTCGGCTCGGGCTCACGCACGAGTCGTGAGGTGAATACGCCGTTGCCGATTCCTCACCTCAAATGAGGGGTGCCTCGTGAAGAGCTCACGAGCTAAAGTGAGGTCCTCCCTCAACCTCAAATAAAATTTATGAGTTACCCATCACTAACGAAGACGACGGTGGTATTTTGCTACACAAAGCCACAAGCTATAACACGCGAAATTGACGTAGTGCGCCAATAAGCTTAACAATTCAACTCTCCGACTGTACAAAGGCGAACTTCCACCAGCCAGTAATAATAATAATTTATTTGCCATAAAAATACAGATGGGAATCTAGGTGATTCACTATAAAATACATTGTATACATTTAGTTCTATGTTAAAATCTGTACTCAAGTATTATGACCCTGCCTCTTAAACTAGGTAAACCTGTATCTGAAGAGACAGTGATCAGCCATGAGGGTCTTAAACATAGTTAAAACAAGAATAGATGTGTGTCGATTCATCCTTTACAATTAAATCTTAGTATTTCATGGAAACCAAAAAATAAATAAAAATAATTAAAACTAGCTTAATTAATAAAATAATAGTGATAAAATGATATTATGATAAAGTTCATGAGCGATGTGCAGTTGTTATGTATTAAGGAAGTGTAGGTTGTGTCTGCGTGAGTGTGTTGTATGTGTGTAAGTGTATAAAAATATATGCATGTGTTGTGAGTGTTATGCTTGTTGAGTAAATGTATTTTTGTTATGCAAGTGTGAGCGTATTGCGTGTAAAGTATAAATGGACATTAGGCGATGAAGGAGAGTAAGGACTCTGTGAAAGCATAGTCCTTCTGTAGAAGCCACTCTGTTACTTTTGATTTTACCATTTGTGTATTAAGGTCTAAAATACACAGCACTTGGTGAATTTTTTGATATAAGTGAGTGCTTAGGATGTAGTATTGGTGTTTAGCAAAACTGGTTTTGTGTTGAATGCGTGGGAGTCGAAGTGTTCGTTTATTGGAATCATAGGGTGGTAGGCAGGCATGTTTCCTTAGGACTGATCGTAGCACAAAGAGCTGCCGGACCGTTAGAACCATACAGTCAGAGTAGATATCCGTTGTTGGGTATCTGTAGGGCTTACTTGACATTACTTTGAGAATTGCTCTTTGCGCTCTTTCTACTCTAAGAAAGTTAGTTTTCCATGCACCACCCCAAGTAATACAATACCCAAGAACCGATTGACACAGGGCGTAGTAGACCATCTTAAGCGTATGCGCATTAGCTGACTCCCTGAGTGAATTGAAGATGAGTATGAGTCGTAGAATTCTAGTGGTGAGGGCATCAATCTGCTTGTCACATTTTAGCCGATCATTCAAACTCAAACTCAAAGCATTTATTTCAATTAAACCATTTACAGGCACTTTTGAATTGTCAAGGAGTCGGTCAGTTAGAAATATGAAGCTAGTTGCCCATTCCAAAGCATAGTAGGTACCTATGGAGAAGAACGGGCAAGAAACTCCATGGACACTCTTTTAAATTAAATTGATACATAAAGATTAGTACAAAAATAATGTTGAAATTATAACTAAATGTGAGGACGATGTAAAATAAAAAAAACGCGCCCATAGTAAAAAGAGAAACAAAAACAATTTCTAAATAAAATAATTACAAATAAGCCTAGGACGCTAAGAGGTGACCAGTCCCAACTAACGGCGCCCGTTCACGAGCATGACGCATGGATTAGCACCATTCAGCTCAACCATTTTGAAGGGAGCTAAATGATCCAACACACGCGCCACCATCAGCGAGACATCTGAGTGAGCATGACATACTCTCAGCCGCCAGGACCCATTCAAGTCAATTACATAACCGGCAAATGGTAGATCTATTATACATAGTACTCACACCTGTGCAATGCAATTATACAATACAACGTAGGTTGAATTTATACAATGCAAAGATAGTCTTACAATGTTCAGCTGCTCCAACAGTATTTTCAAATGTTAATTATTCAATTGGTTGTGGTTGTGGAGCGGGACCAGCATTGAGCCAAGCATTTTTATCAGCGATGTAATCACCCAACTTATAATATGCCCGCCCGCCTGCATAGTGTGCGTTTGATACAAGATTTGAATTTCATTTCATTCAGTTGAAGTATGTGGGGTGGAATTTTATTGTAACATTTTAAACAGTACCCCATGAAAGATGAGTCTACTTTAGCCAGTCTGAAACCTGGCTGAGATAATAGGTCCCTATTTCTAGTACTATAATTATGTCTTTCACATCTTTTACTAAAATGATGTAAATTTTTTCTTACATACATGATGTTTTCGTAGATATATTGACAAGGTACCGTCATGATGTTAATGTCCTTAAACCGGTCCCTTAGAGAATCGCGCCTGCGGAGCTTATAAATGGCTCTGATAGCTCTTTTCTGCAGAATAAAAATTGACTCGATGTCTGCAGCCCGTCCCCAAAGTAAAATACCGTAAGACATGATACTATGAAAGTAACTAAAATAGACTAGCCTCGCGGTATCTACATCAGTAAATTGACGGATTTTTCTGACAGCATATGCCGCTGAACTTAGCCGTCCTGCAAGAGATGTTAAATGAGGACCCCATTGTAGCCTTGAGTCGAGCGTGATCCCCAGGAAAATAGTTTTATCGACGAATTCTAGTTTCTCTTGATTCTATACTATCTCATAATCACCACTTTTGACATTTGGACATCTATTAGGACACCCAAATATTTCACACTATCGGTTCTGATGAGTGTGGGACAGTCACAGGGTCCGGCTGAGTTCAGGCAAGAGTGAGCTGTTATAGAGAAGTATTGAGGCGGTGTAGTGTTACGTCGGATTGCAAATGGAATGTAATTTATTTTATGCAAGTTGAGAGTGAGTAAATTTGAGTTAAGCCATTGCATTATTACAGACAGAGCAGTTTAAACAAGGGGTGTCGTGTTACCCCGTAACTGGGTTTTGTAGGTCAGATTGGCAGTCACTCCAAGTAAAATACTGTTATTCAGCTGCATCCAGTTAGACTTGAAGCCAACCCCAACATGGTTGGGAAAAACCCAGGCAGATTGACTGTGCAAACGCGAACTAAACTCAAAATAGTTGTCTACCAGCAGATCGGTTCGGCTAGGTGCAAATTTGATATAAATTAAGACGCTGACAACACCTAAACCGCGGTCACTGTCAGATTGCATAGAAACGAAAGAGAAGCCCGATGACACAACACTTGTAATTATCTATTTACTCAAAATTGAGTTGAGTAATCGATAATAAAAAACAACCAAGTTCTGCATTAAAATAAGACGTTTTTGTTATTAATTAAATATGTAACGTATGTTGATATTTAATACAAATATTTTGGATTAGAACTCAAGGTAAGAGGTTAGTTTAACGGTTTGTATCGAGATATTTTTTTGAATACGTGTTTTAGTAACAACCAAGTTCTAGGAAATATGTTCAAAATTAACATATATTTTTTCCGTTACCATAAACTATACAGATTTGGCATTTTTTTTTTCTTAAGCGAAGCCAATTTTGGTCAATTGGGTCTTGTCAGCACCTTAAAAAATCAATGTCCAATATTCAAGAAAAGCAAAGTATGTAAATTATACGATGACCTATCAAAATTTCACAGCTAAGTAGGCTTTACAAGTTAACGAGTAACAGTCGACCAACTTATATTAAAACTTGCAGTTGGTGAATTGACCGTGACGTATATCGATGTATGGGAGAAGAAAACATGTTTTTAACTACAATGTTGTTATTGGGATAAATTAACCCAACTACGGAACCCTTATAGCGTAATTTACATCTTTTTTAAAGCTGCAATAGAAAATATTGCGCAAGATCAAAATCAAAATATTTTTATTTCACATAAACCTACATGGGCACTTATGAAACGTCAGGAGCTAGGTGCACGGTTCCAATTGGTCGTTTCCTATGGAGAAGAGCCGGCAAGAAACTCCACGGTTACTCTTTTAAAAATAATTGGCTTTTACAATGTTTTCAAATTACACAAATTAGGTACGGGAGAACAGTGTAGGCCTGTCGAGAAGTACTTAACAAAAAAAGAGAAAAGGAAACGGTCTAAAGAAAAAAGATCTAGTCTATTAAGCCTACAACGTTCTCACATTCACAACGTACACAAGAATCCATGTAAAATAATATTAATAATATTAAGTCTGAAATATAAATTGTAGGTATACGAGTATAATGTCAATTGTGAAAATATAATGTCAAAAAAGTATGTCTAAAAAATAATAATAATAAACATCGTAATTTGGGAGCAGTTAATAGATATTTCCATAGTTATGCCGTTACTGATGTACCAGGGAAGCCACATGTGCAGAAGGAATTATTGCCAAACTTCCTTGTCTTCAACGTAGTCTTTAATCTTGTAATATGCGTTTTTGATAAGGACACGTTTGATGTGGGTTTTGAACTTTCCATCGCTAAGTTCTATAACTGACTTTGGCAACTTGTTATAAAAGCGGATACTGTTGATAACAAATGATTTGCTTGTTTTTGTTAATCTAAATTTGGGTATCATATCAAGGTTGTTAGGTTCATTTAGCAAATAGAGTTTTTTTTTTTTTCTTAATTGTGCCTGACACGAACTTGGCCGATTTTTATCTATAAAGAAAACATCATACACAATGGTCCCAACTGCGAAGAGTCATATTATTGTCTGAAGTTGCCTTGAGAAACATCTATTTTACAAAACAAGAAACAAAACAATGATGGATGAGTTATTGTTTAAAATAACTGTAAAAACATTAGTTCGCAGACCGCAACGTGGCTCAGTTATGAGGTTAATATGGATTTAAAAGTGACACACAAACAAGTAAATACCTTGTCTAGAAACCGAACGGGTCGTAGATGACTAACATACCTACTGGCTAAATATACCTACTGGCTATGAGACAAACATTAAAATGTTTACCGTAACGGCCCAGTTTTCACTCACAATATAACATCACCCCTGTATTTCCCAAAGGGTTGGGCAGTACCTGTAGTACAGCCACATTGCGCCAGTTATGTTTATTTAGGTATATTGTCGACTAGCTGGTGCCCGTTACAATAAAAGTTAGTTTCGGAGATTAGCCGGAACAAACAGACAATAATAAAAAAAGTTTTTTAGGGTTCCGTACCTTAAAAGGAAACTTATAGGATCACTCGTGTGTCTGTCTGTCTGTCCGAGCCGATTTGCTCCGAATCTACTGGACCCATTAAGTTAAAATTTGGTACACATATACATTTCTGTGGCCCAAGCACGGACGTGTAACATAAATAAATTAATTTTGAATATGGGGGTCACTTTTGCGGGCAAATTAGAAAATTTAAAAAAAAGTTGTGCTAACTGTACCGTGTGAAACATCAAATGAAAGGCCTTGTTGTAAGGTTTCAGATATTTTTTTTTTAATTAAAAAAAAATACTTTTAAAATCATTTAATCCCTCCCTTATCTCCGAAACTACCGAGCCAAAAATTGTAAAAAAAAAATACAGAAAATTGTTCTTTACCTTTAGATTACAGGAAAATCTATATGAAGTCTATGGTGTTAAAATAATATGGTAAATCTTTCAATATTGTGCGTATAAACTTACATTTGGAGTTGGAATGTATGTGAGAACATGTTTTTCAACAATAATGTTAAGTTTGTTCTTAGGATAAAAAAAATGGTATAGATAACATTCATTGTACGAAACATTTAAAAGAACAATTAAGAGAATGTAGAATGCAAGAGCGAGCGAAGCGAGCTCGATAATCTAAAAACCTATCCCATTCGAGGCGTATGCAAACGCCTCGAATGGGATAGGTTTTATTGTGTCCATTCATACAGAAGGGGACTAACTGTGTTAATTTATACAAAGAAGCTTAAGAATTAGAGTAGGATGCAAGAGCGAGCGAAGCAAGCTCGATAATGTTAGCACCCCGCTTAGGGTCGATTAGGTTTTCGGAAATATGAGTTCGGTACTTTATCGATTAATGCACAGAAGCTTTAGAATTGAGCGGAACATTTTAGGATCTCACCTCGAAGGTTAAGTTCTCTATTATTGGCCGTTTTCAGATATTTATATAGTTCTGAAAGTTTTTACATCTATATTTTATTTTGAAGCCGGGGAGGTTCAAGTGTACCCCCTCTTGCACCTCGCTCCCGGCGCCTATGTATCTAATGTATCCTTCTTTATACAGAGGTCTTTGCCCTACAGTAGAATAATAACTATAAATCATGATCGAGGTTCCTGTTTTCTTAGGGGAAACCATTCAGGTAGTCTTATCAATCGCACTAATCACATTTCGGCGCCGGTTCGTGTGTTATCTCAGTCTGGTTTGACTTGACCTGCGGTCAGTGCCCCGAGATGCTATACCTCCTAATTATGTGGCTATTTTATAAGTTACTAGCTTTTACCCGCGGTTTCACCCGCGTGGAAGTCGGAAATTATCCCGTGGAAACGTACTACCGGAATTAATTTATCCTGTGTTATTCCAAGTTATGAACTGTATTCCAAATTTCATCCAAATCCAGTCAGCCGTTTTCCTATCGTAGTAATAAAAGGGAAAAAAGTTTTGCAAACTGTTTACAAAACCCTTTTTTAATTTTCTAATTTGCCCCCCAAAAGTGATCCTTCTCATATTAAAAATTAATTTTGCACGTTCGTGTTTGCTTTACAGAAATTGATATGTGTACCAAATTTCAACTTAATCTGTCCAGTAGATTCGGAGCAAATCGGCTGTGACAGACGAACAGACAGACAGACACACGAGTAATAAGGGTTGCGGGTTTTTCATTTTGAGGTACGGAACCCTAAAACACAAAATGCTATTAAGATTCCATAATACCTGCTGTATTATGGACTCTTTAATAGCATTTATTGTGACCTCTGGGTCACGCGAGCAATTGAGACAGGGCGGCAGGAAGAAGGCTCCATGGCGCCGTAATTTAGGTAATTTCTTTTTACGATGAAAATAATGGTAATAAAAAAAAAACATAGTATCTAAGTCATTCCACTATACCGGGCTTGCGGACGGTGAGCAATGGGTAGCTCACCATCCGGTAAGGACCAGGCCCGGGTCGACGGCGCGTTGTATTCCACGCGCCTCAAAGAGATGTCGTCAGCACAAGTGTAGGGGTCCACTAGGGCCGATGCCTGCCGGGTCGCGGGAAGGTACTAAAGGGTCACCGAGGGCCCTGGCAACACAGGCAACGGAAGGTTTAATCAGTAAGAGTCTGACACACCCTCCCGCTCCGCCCAGAGCGGGAGAAGTTATTTGATTATTTCCCACACAAAAAAAGAAGTCATTTATTTTTTAACAAAAGCTCTGCTTTATGCTTAGTTCAGTTATTGTGCTTTCATGATATAATTTGAATTGGTTTATGGCTCGGTTTGGGGGTAACTTAATTTTTTTTTTTCTCTCGAGAAAATTTTATGGAATCATGTTTTCGTCACAACATAGTACTTATCATTAATCCCCAACTTTACCATATATTTATTTCAAAATGAATGCTGCGGTATTTACGATATAAAGGAGAATCATGCTAAGCAACTTGAGGTTTTGTAGACTCAGAATAAGAATAAACGATAAGTGAAATATTAGTTCAGTTCAATCAGTTTTAAAAACTTTCAGATTTATGACTACTTACTCTGCATGGGTAGATCAATCTGAACAGGACGAATCTGCGCCAGATCGGTCGAAAACGATTAGTGTTTACGATTCAAATTTATTTATTTATTTTATTTTATTTTATTTTATTGGGACATAAAACAGTTACACGTTAACCCTTTATAAGGCACAGAAAACTGCTAAGGGTATGGAAATAAAAAATTGATAAATATGATAACTAGGACCTCTTTATTAAGAATATGAGTTTTTTTTTTTAATGTTTTTTTTAAACATGGTGTCCATTATTTGGCCAGAGCCTTACTAGGGCTTATGGAATTCGGCAAAGCATGGAACCACACACAAGGTTATTGCTAACAAACTGTCAAATCACAGAGTACAAAAACTGAATTTGACTGACGTTTCATTCAGCCGCAAAAATTTAAAAAGTATGGTGTCCAAAATATGGACAGAGCCTTATAAAGGGTAAATATTTCTTTACACTCGTGAGTCTGCCTCTCTGTCAGTCACAGCCGATTTGCTCCGAATCTACTGGACCTGATTAGATTGAAATGGTACACATATGAATTTCTGTGACCCAAACACGTCAAGTTATTAAAGAAAATTGATGAAAATTGACCTTATCTCCAAAACTGCTAAGCTTTAAATTTTGAAAAAAAAAAAAAATACGGAGAATATTTCTATACTCATAGATTACAGGAAAACTTATAAAAAGTCTATGGTCTTAAAAGAACATGGTTAATCACTCAATATTGTAAGTACAAACTTACATTTGCAGTTGGAATGTATGGGGCCACATGTTTTTCAGCTACAATGTTAAGTTTGTTCTTGGGATAATGTCAACCGAACCGGGAACCTTTCATTGTGCGTATAGTAGTAGACTACTGCTTGCCGAGATCGTAGGCGATCGATCTTGAAGACGTTCCACGATAAACGTGACACGAAACGAATTTCGGTCAGATCAGACTTAGCTAAAGGTAGAACTGACTATGAATGCCTTTAAAACTATCTTGGAATTAGTAATATTGACTAGTAGTAAGAATTACATTTGACAGTTTGTGGTAACTTAATGTACAGGCGGTCGTACAAAGTTGTTTTTTGCGACCGACTTCCGAGATTAAAATAATGTTTCACTCTGCACCTGTTTTTTTTTTATTTTAAGAAAAAAATTGGTTGTCTGTAAAGTTGGTTTACGGACGATAATTTTACGTGATAACGAGAGAGAGATGCGTCACAAACCGAACGCTTAGGCCGATCGTGCTTCTCTATCGCTAGTTCCGCGCTCTCGCTTGCACGCTCGGCTCAGGCGGAACGTGACATGTTTTCGTGCGTGCAGCTAGCGTTCATCGATTTACACTCACAGGCACAATTAACCGCCCACCTATATCATTCGTCACCCTGTTTGTTTACGTTAACTATGGCTTATCAACTGTTTTGTTTTTTGTTAAGTGGGTACTTTAGCAATAAATCAAACACTTATACCCTTATTTCCTTTTGCTAAATTTGTGTCACCTAAGGGTTTTTGGAATTTAGTCGTCGTTTGACATTGGCGCCGATTCCCTTGTTCACAAACTAAACTAAATTTAAGTTCAGTGCATCTTTTTCTTTCTATTTCATTAAGAAAAGGACAGAAGATAAATTTTAGTTTAGTCCTGTCAAATTAATCAGCGCCTGTCACTACTCCATACAAGTTTAGACGTGATTAAAAACTTGCCTACTAAAATTACGTCAATTTACGTCAAGTGCTGATTAATTTGACAGGACTAAACTAATATTTATCTTCTGTCCTTTTCTTAATGAAATAGAAAGAAAAAGATGCACTGAACTTAAATTTAGTTTAGTTTGTGAACAAGGGAATCGGCGCCATTGTTGCAGTTGTGTTACCGTGTTAACATTTCCTGTTCTGTACTGCCATAGTGTGCGAATATTGTTTAATTTGAGATTGTAGTGTCTGTTCATTGTTTGTTACTGTAAAAAATGCCACTCGATGCAACTGGTGCAGCTAGGCAGTGGCTTTAGCTGACGCTGGGTACAGCCAACGTCGCATCGCACATACACTCGGGTGTCTCGAACTACGATACGAGATGCCATCAGACGATTTCGGGAGACAGGTTTATACACCCGCAGGCCAGGTCAAGGCCGACATCGATGCACTTCAACTCGAGATGACCGCTTCGTTGTCAGCAACGTGTTGAGAAATCGCTTTTCGACCGCTTCTGAAGTTTGTACGCGTCTTTTTGAGGTGAGAAATGTCAGTATAAGTGAACGTACCATTAGAAGAAGACTGGCAGAAAGAAATCTGAGGGCTTTTCGTCTAGCTCGCGCCCCACAACTGCTCCCACAACACCGTAGAGCTAGACTTTGTTTTGCGCGAGAATATGCTGACTGGACTGTGGAGGAATGGAAGGACGTACTGTTCTCAGATGAGAGCAGAATAGCCTTAAGAGGTCCAGATGGACGTCAGCGTGTCTACAGGCGTCAAAATGAAAGGTTTGCTCCATGCGCTATAACCGAAACAGTGGGTTACCAAGGAGGGTCCATAATGGTTTGGGGAGGTATCTCTTATGAGGCTCGTCGGTACTGATCTTGTTTTATTCGATAGAGGCAATGTGAACGCTCAAAGGTACGTGGAAGAAGTTCTTTAAGACCATGTCATACCTTTCGCACCATTTATTGGTGGAAACTTCAGATTAATGCATGATAATGCACGTTGCCATACCGCAAGATCCGTCAGTGAGTACCTTAATGAGGTCGGGATTCAAGTTTTACCATGGCCGGCACGCAGTCCCAATCTTAACCTAATTGAACACATTTGGGACAACCTCAAAAGACGTGTCCGAGCAAGAGTACCAGTCCCTGCGACCTTAGGAGAGCTCAAAACGGCTGCGATAGAGGAGTGGCACAATATCCCCCAATCGGATATCCAAGATATCATGGATGGATTGCCAAACCGGCTCCAAGAAGTCATAAGGACCAGAGGCGGCAACACCCATTATTAATTTAATTTTTTTCTTGTAACTGAGCCACTATTTATAAAATCAAAACTTTTCAATTTTCATCGAAGATTTTCAGAAAATCGATTTTTGGTAAGCATCCTTTATTATACGACATGTTTTCCAATACTTTTGTTATTTCTTTGTCCATAAAGGTAGTTTTTTACGTACCTTTCATAAAATGTGGTCTAAGTTTGACAATTTCTGAAAATTTAAACAAATACAAGGTGGGCGGTTAATTGTGCCTGTGAGTGTATAAGACGTTATCACGTCAAAAGCATTTATATTTCACTTTTTAGTTGTGGTACCTACCTACACAAATTCGAATACCACTACCTGCCTAAAGTAAATAACAGTGACAGGAAGTTATTAAAACATCATCCACATAGACTAAGTGGAAAAATACGTACTATTGAAGCTAACTCAAAATCTACCCAAGCAAAGTCAATAAAATTTAAATAAGACCACCTAGGAAGACCATCCTTTCAAACATAATCCAAATCGGTCCAGCCGTCTCACAGTGGAACGAATGTATGGGAGCGGTTGGACGTAGACATGTCCGAAAAAAAAGAGTAAAATTATGCCAAACTAATGATGCCATCTTATTCGATTACTTAATGCCTTCATAACTTGTGGTGATGAATTTCTTCATAACTCCCATATTTCGGGAGTAATTTGAGAAAATGTGAAATTTTACTATGAAAATGAGTGTATCGAGCTCTCTCCCTCCTGATTCCGGGCTTGTTTCAAGTAGCGGTCTCTAATATCATAATGCTAATACTAAGAGCTATATTTAATACTAAGACACATAGTGCGCCAAATGTGCACTTTCTGGGATAAAGAGTGATGTTTATTTTATAACACAATTTTTTTATTTTTTGTTTATTTTGTTGATTAAAACCGTTTTTCTAAAGGTTTACCTTATTACAATAACATTTCTGAGCAGCCAATTAGAGAAGATATAAGCTAATTAGGATATATAATTAGGGACTTAAGGTTTACATATAAAACTGATGCACTAATGATTACTGATAAGAACATTGCTATTATTTAATTACTAAATGGCTCTTAATACACTAATTTAGCATGCATCATTTACTAATTATCACAATAACTAATTACCTTGCAATATTTAACAAAGGATACCTGGGATACCTGGATTTTATATAAATAGGTCACTATTAGTAACTTTAAAATCAGTGTTGATTTACACCTCGTTGTATCCAAGCTAATCTCGCAATGTATTTTCCAAATTTTAATACAAATCTTGATATTCACGTTGCTTTATGCGCACGCGCACATAAAGATTTACGCGACTTTAACTATTTGTTCAGTGTTTTAAAAGATAACAGTTGTGTTCAGTTATGTGAAAGTGCTGAAACAAGTTTAAAAGACTGGTGTCGTCGATTTTGCTACCGCATTTATGCAAAATGGACACAGTCTGGAAGAAGCACAGATAAGTTTCGGAAGAAACATGAGATTTGGCTACAGGCTGCAATTCAATGGCCGGAATTACAGAATGAAAATATGGAACCTTCTACAGAAAATATAAGTGACGTCATCGAGCCCATAATTTCTCCTGCTAAATCTGATGCTTCAACTTGTACACATCCTAGTCCTCGTAAATCTTTTGAGGACCTTAGTAACCGGCAAAAAAGAAGACGCACTGAAGATAGTCTTTCATGCAGCAGTAGCAGCGCTGAAATTATGTTTTCGGCCGAAAGGGCGCTTCAAAAGGCAGGACAAAGCGATACAGCTTATGTTATGAAATACTTGACGGAGAATCCAGAAGAGGCCTCAAAAATCAAAGCCTTCATTGAAGGTAAATCAATTCAGGTACGGGAAATATCCCCTTTGAAGGCATTGGCTCTTTATGTATCGATGAACTTATCGAAATGGCGCTATAACACTCTTCGGGATTTCAACACTCAAGAAGGAGCTCTTCAATACCCGAGTTACTACATGTTGGTTAAAGAAAAAATTAAGTGCTATCCGGCCAAAGAAGATCTCACAGTTACAGAGAGCTCTGCAAAAATCAAATTACAAGCCTTGATGGATTTAACCTCAAGAAGACTTATTAGGTCGTTAGAAACCCCTGTTGATCCCAATCAACAGCTCGTATTGACCAGCAAATGGGGTTTTGACGGATCATCTAGCCAAAGCATTTATCATCAAAGGACGAGTGAAGATGAGCAAATCGATCTTGCTAGTAATTTTATGATTAGTCTTGTACCACTGCGGCTCGTCTCAAAAGGTGTAACAATTTGGGAAAACGAGCGACCATCTTCCACTTCATTTTGCCGGCCAATATTGTTTAAGTTTATAAAGGAAACCAAAGAAAATGTGCAGAGAGAGATGGCTGAAATCGAAGCAGAGATTGAAGCCTTAACTCCATCCACCATCACTGATGGAATTAGTGTCAAACACCAACTGCTGTTGACAATGATTGATGGTAAAATTCATTCCATTATATCCAATACAGCAGCTTCAGTGTGTGACATATGCAAGGCTTGTCCTAAAGAAATGAATAATTTAGAGTTAATCAAAGATAAACACGCAAACGAGGACATGTATAAATATAGCTTAAGCACCCTTCACGCTTGGATTCGCTCAATGGAATGCTTATTACACATTTCCTACAAATTAGACATAAAATCATGGCAAGTAAGGGGTGATATAGCAAAAAAGCAAGTTGATGACAGGAAGAAAAGAGTTCAAGAGGCTGTAAGAAGAGAAACGGGCTTACTTCTCGATGTTGTGAAACAAGGCAGTGGATCCACCAACAATGGCAACTCGGCAAGGAGATTTTTTGAAAACTACACTAAATCTGCTGAACTGACCGGAATAGATGCTATGCTTTTAAGAAAAATCTGTGTGATCTTGCAGTGTATTTCATCAGGAGAGAAGATCAACGTAACTAAATTCCGAGAGTTCTGCTTTGATACTGCTAAGCTTTACGTGGAGTTATACCCATGGTATTATATGCCTTCTTCACTTCATAAAATTTTAATGCATGGGCCAGACATAGTTCAGAACATGTCAATTGTGCCCATTGGTTTTCTATCCGAAGAGGCATCTGAGGCTAGAAATAAAGATTTTAGAAAATATAGAGAGGGGCATTCTCGAAAGCATAGCAGTATCTCATGCAATGAAGATATTATGCACAATCTTTTACTGTCTTCTGATCCACTTGTTACAAGTATCCGTCCAAAAGGAAATAAGTTTGTAAAAAAATCTTCTTTTAAGGAATTTTATGAGCTTACGGATTCTGAGAAAAGTGATATCGAATTTGTTAACATAAATGATTTAGCGGACATCGATTCTGAATTTGAATTAATTGATGATGATGATGATGACGAAGATAATTAAATGATGTTATTGTTTTAAAATGTGTAACTTAGTAAATTAGAGCTTACATCTTAATTATTTATTTAATAAGTCTGTCTGCGGTTTAAAGTAAATACAAATGGGGAAAAAACGTTTTTTTTTTTTAATTTTCATTTCCTTTTATCCCAGAAAGTGCACATTTGGCGCACTATGTGTCTTAGTATTAAATATAGCTCTTAGTAATAGCATTACGATATTAGAGACCGCTACTTGAAACAAGCCCGGAATCAGGAGGGAGAGAGCTCGATACACTCATTTTCATAGTAAAATTTCACATTTTCTCAAATTACTCCCGAAATATGGGAGTTATGAAGAAATTCATCACCACAATTTATGAAGGCATTAAGTAATCGAATAAGATGGCATCATTAGTTTGGCATAATTTTACTCTTATTTTTCGGACATGTCTACGTCCAACCGCTCCCATACATTCGTTCCACTGTGCGTCTTCGAGTAATCGGGGAACATAGATAAAAAAACGATTCCGACAAACTGAGAACCTTCTCCTTTTATTGAAGTCGGTTAGAAAGGAGTAAATCCATAACGAAGATTCAATATTTGATTAAAAAAAAAAACATTAAAAACTTCGTACATTCATGAGCATACGTTTCCTGTTTTATTGACACTTAGCAGGATTGACACCTTTCTTTAAGACGCTGACAACACCTAAACCGCGGCCACTGTCAGATTGCATAAATAAGAAAGAGAAGTGCCATGACACAACGTTTGTAATTTATTGCAAAATATGAAGCAATTATCTATTTACTCAAAATTGAGTTGAGTAATCGAAAATAAACAACAACCAAGTTCTGCATTCCAATATGACGTTCTTGTTATTAATTAAACACGTAACGTATGTTGATATTTAATGCAGATATTTGGGATTAGAACTAAGGTAAGGTAAGGGGTGTATCGAGATTTCAAAACGTGTTTTGGTAACATACAAGTTCTGGGAAATATGTTCAAAATTGACATAATATTTTGTCCGCTACCACAAACTATACAGATTTGGCATTTTTTTTTCTTAAGAGATGCCTATTTTGGTTAATTGGGTCCTTGTCAGCGCCTTAAGGATAAATGAAACAAAACAGAATTTCAACCAAGTGAATTTAAAAGCTATTTACTGATCGATAATATCAGAAAAACCAATTGGAAAAACTGTTTTTGATGGACGAAACGGTTGTCGAAGGCAGACTCGACGTGACTCTGATGTGCGCAATACGCAGCGTCTACTCTAACTCAACATTGCCGTTCTCAGTCAGTAAATTAACACAGTATATTTGAGTGCACTAACATTGTGTACTAGGTCATCATAGAACCGTTTTGTCAATAAAAAGTTTAAACTACATTGTTTTGAGAATCTTAAGTCACCGCGTGCGGAGCTCACGTTCAAGTTAATGTGGGCCGAGAGCATTGCAAACACAAATAAATGTATTAACTAGAACTATTCACGAACTTTCCCATAGGAGATTTGTTCTTATGGGACAAATCTAACTACGAGAGATGTATTAATGATTCTAATGATTATAATTCTGTAAATACATATTCTCTTAACCTTTTGACCGCCACAGTCATGTATAGATGACCAACCAAAATGTGCCCAGCACGCCACGGTTACGTCTACATGACAGATTTTAAGGAATAATTCGTAGGTTGGCGCCGTGGGCACGTTTTTGCTTTTTTGACGTGGCAGTCAAAAGGTTAAATTCGCGAACCATATTTTGATCAAGATACAACCTGACACTGATCTGCAATTTGCAAAAAAACGTAAGAATTTTTTTTTTAGCGGGCTACAGCTGCGGATTCACCTTGCGTCGAAAGAAACAAGTCCAACTGCCTTTACAGATGTGCCCCCTTATCGTACCTTTAGGCCCTTAGGTACGCACGGTTTCTTTACGGTACGGAGGATAAACCGCGTCGTAGAAAAAACGTGTCCGTCAACAAGCTTCCATAGTGATCCATACAACACTGACGACTGTGCCTACATACGGCGAATAAACCGCTCCGTAGGAAAAACGTGTTCGTCAACAAGCTTCCATAGTGATCCATACAACACTGACGACCGTGCCTAAACACGGCGAATAAACCGCGCCGTAGAAAAAACGTGTCTTTCAACAAGCTTCCATAGTGATCCATACAACACCGACGACTGTGCCTACACACGGCGAATAAACCGCTCCGTAGGAAAAACGTGTTCGTCAACAAGCTTCCATAGTGATCCATGCGACACTGACGACAATGCCTACACACGGCGTATAAATCGCGCCGTAGAAAAAACGTGTCAGTCAACAACCTTCCTTATTGACCCATCCTATTTGCTACCGTTATCAAGTTCTAGGTTAGTCTGTCTGTTCCCAGTCGGGTTATTGACTTGTCTACTCACCTGACAGATCTGTAGAAATTTTCGTGATAACTTCTTTTGTAAACAAATGCCTCTTGCAGTGTAACTGGGTTTTTCCATTCGAAATTTCAAATTAGCAGCCCAAAATCTGGGAGAAATTTCAATGCAGACTCAAAGCATTTAGGTATTTCAATGATCAATTATTTAATGATTAAAATATTATAAAGAGAAAAGATTACATTTTTGTATGTTCGTTGGTTACGCTTTCACGCTTAAACGGCTGAACAGATTTGGATGAAATTTGGCACATGGGTAGACCATGACCTGGGTTAGAAAATTGGATACTTTTTATTTCGATATTCCCAGGGGATCGAGACTTATGCGGGTGAAACCGCGGGGCGCAGCTAGTTTCAATTAAACCAATTACAGGCACTTTTGAATTGTCAAGGAGTCGGTTAGTCAGAGCGATGAAGTTAGTTGGCAGCTAATGGCAATGGACTCGCGCCCTCTACTACATTTGCCAGAAATTTGGGGTTAAACATAACTGGCAAAAAGTGATTTTACTATGCACCGCCATTACTGCCGCCTGCCTACACCTTAGACAATAAAAGCATGATGTTTTGTCAAGTGCCACTCTGCAGTTCTTAATAAATGAAACCGACGTTTTTAAACAAATTATATTTTCAAATAAGACACTATTAATTTAAATATTTATTCACTTATAAATAAGTGTGGTTCATTATTCTCAGTATCATGAATAATTCCGTTTTATTTAATTACAATAATATTTCCTTTTTACATCACATCTCAAGGTAATGCTCATTGTTATAAAAATATTAGAGGGTCACGCACCCTTGTCGTTTGAGAAATTATGCAGTTACAATTTAAATTGGTAATGACAGATCCCACTAACATTATATTTGTACTAGCTGTGCCCCGCGGTTGCACCCGCATCCCGTGGGAATATCGGGATAAAAGTATTCTATGTCCTGATCCAGGTGTTACCCATGTGCCAAATTTCATCTAAATCCGTTCAGCCGTTTTAGCGTGAAAGCGTAAGAAACAGACAAACTCACTTTCGTATTTATAATATTAATTAGTTAGGGAGGATGTTTGTTACTCCATCACGCGTTTTCGGCTGAATGGATTTGGGTGAAATTGGCGCCGATTCCCTTGTTCACAAACTGAACTAAATTTAAGTTCAGTGCATCTTTTTCTTTCTATTTCAATAAGAAAAGGACAGAAGATACATTTTAGTTTCGTCCTGTCAGATTAATCAGCGCCTGTCACTACTCTATACAAGTTTAGACGCGATTAAAAACTTGCCTACTAAAATTACGTCAATTTACGTCAACCGCTGATTAATTTGACAGGACTAAACTAAAATGTATCTTCTGTCCTTTTCTTATTGAAATAGCCTCGTAAGGCCCAACCCAAATTTAGGTCGATATATATTTTTATGATTAGATATATAATTTAAATGATTTTAAATAGTGTCTCGGGCCGGAGTGTCAAAATTTTTTTGTCATTAAATTAGGTCGTTGGGCCTTACGAGGATAGAAAGAAAAAGATGCACTGAACTTAAATTTAGTTTAGTTTGTGAACAAGGGAATCGGCACCATTATGCACACAGGTAGACTATGATTTGGATTAAAATAAAGGATACTTTTTATGTCCGCGAGAGAAGTCGCGTGTATCTAGAATTATCATAATAACTGACCTTGGTACAGAAGGAGCATCCACAGCCAGAGATGAGGGTGACTTTATCAGCAGTGGCGTCTTCCAAGCAAAGCTTGCAGCTGATAGGGGCAGCCGGCACAAACCCGCCACCGGCGCCGTCCAGGGAATACCTGGCAAAGAAAAATATATGAGTTGAGTGAAATAAAAACGGTGAAAGGAGACATCGTGATCCAGCGGTCCGTTCCCTCTTACAGAAAGATGCCTGTGTTCCAGCAGTGGGAACTTTATAAACCATGTATGTTTAGCTGATAGAGGTAAGGGAGGCCTTTGCCCACCAGTAGAACAATAATGGCAAAAATGGTAAACAGGAGTCACCTGTTGAACCTGGCTGTGACAGAGCAGACGACAAAAATGTTTGGGTCTATGTAGAGCAGATGGAAAGCCCGCAAGTGATGGTGCTCGCAGACGAAGGGCGCGTGCAGTCTGTTGTGAGCAACGGGAACAACGGGAGCAAACGGAGGGTACGCGCAGTATGTTGGGAACCCTGACTTCTGAGGACTTGCAGCAGACTTAGTGTGACCATATCTGGAGCCTCCAGCGCCGAAGAGACTGCAGTGATGAACAACGGGAGGAGACGGAGGGGGCGCGTAGTCTGTTGTGAGCCCTGGCTTCTGAGGATTTGAAGCACCTGTACCGAGGACTGGGGACGTACCTGGAGCCGCTGGCGCCGGCAAGAGACAGTAGTGATGAACAACGGGAGCAGACGGAGGGCGCGCGCAGTCTGTTGTGAGCCCTGATCGGCTCCGAGGACTTCTCGCGGTCTGTCAGCGCGAGGACTGTTGAGCATTTCCGAAGACCTGGTAGAAGATTGAAAAGTAATTAGCATTTGTACAGATTCTTTGCAATTTTGAGGAAAAGCTTGGCCAGCTTTTCCTCAAAATTGCAAGCTTTTTCATCCCATCTCTTCGAAAAGATCGAAGGGTTCCTCGATAAGTGCGAGCAA
This sequence comes from Atethmia centrago, assembly GCA_905333075.3. NCBI lineage: Eukaryota > Metazoa > Arthropoda > Insecta > Lepidoptera > Noctuidae > Atethmia > Atethmia centrago. The sequence continues at coordinate 24,632,694 of HG995384.1, forward strand.
AATGGGTCATTTCGCTGCACTTAACAACAGTGACGAAATGACTTTTGAATTTGGAACACTATTTAATCTAAAAGTTAATAAATAACTAAAAAAGTAATAAAAAAGCGCGCCTGTCGACGCGGCATCAGTTAAACAAATTTAAAAAAATATATACGTAGTAACTTCAACTTCATCATCATTTGTCTAGCCTTTTCCCAACTATGTTGGGGTCGGCTTCCAGCCGACTTACCAGTATTTTACATGGAGCGACTGCCTATCTGACCTCCACAACCCAGTTACTGGGTAACACGTTACCCCTTATATACCCCTACGTAGTAACTTCAACTTCTTGTTCGTTTTTTCATTACTTTTGGTCTAAATATTACAGACAATTTTAATGCGATATTAATATAAACTAGCTGTTGCCCACGGCTTTGCCCGCGTGGATTTTTCAAAAAATAGCTATCAGCTATTTGCCAGTGAAATAAATCGTAATGTTTGTAAAACAATGGCATTATATTTTTCTTCGTTTTGAGATAGCAATTCCGTTGTACCCATAACACTAAAGCACTATAGCCGCTGCCACCACCTCTGCAATATTAAATTCTCAATACCTGCAGAGTTATTCCCTAAGAGATATTTGCTTTCAGCTTCATTACCTTACCCACGCTCACTTAAATATCTACTTCAATTGAAACTTGTTGAAGAATAAATCTATTCAGATATGAACTTGGAATGCCTTTTGTTAAAAACTAATATCTCGAATGAAGCCCACTTGAAATCAATTAAGTATTCCAACTTTTCAAGCAAGTTGGGATGAGCTATAATTTATATTATTCAAATTCGTTGAAATATTTACTCATTGTAATGGACCCTGAAAGGTAAGATCTATATTATTTTCCAAGGGTACTATTAATAATATCTTCCCGACCGAATTTCGGCCACGGCCACCAATCACAACGGAGATTAGCCAGGTATGGAGGAGATATAATAGTGCTCAAGTGTGTGCGCAGACGCAGGTGCACTCTCTGTTCCTTTACTCGTCGGACGACACTCCGACACGACCGGGAAGAGATCAGGCACCGGACCAACGGCTTTACGTGCTTTCCGAGGCACGGGGTATCACAACACCAATTTCGAAACTCCGGCCTGCTACTGAGAAAATCTTAATAGGAAAACACTTTGCCCGACTTCAGAATCGAACCCATACCGGGGTCCAGAACAGACCAACGGGGCTGTTAAGGGTACAATTACGAAGGCCGCAAATAGATTTGTTTGGAGGATCAGACAATGAAGTGAATTCAAATCAATGCATCCAAAGTAAGAATTAAAATCAGGATGTAATTACCTAAATGAAACAAAATCAAAGGTCATTAACGCTTTCGAACATGACTTTCCAATTTGTGAAAGGTTTTAACGGCAATTAAGGTAATATGGCGTTATAGAGGCATGAGGAACAGGGTGTAAAGTTCACTCATCCTCCATAGGAAAGGGAGGATCCTCCGACCAGACGGGTGTCGTGTCTGGTGGGCAACTGCCCAACGGTTGATGTCGGGATGTTGTATATATGCTAGTTGCGCGGTAAACTCTGCTTGCGCGATGCAGGATTTTGCGTGACGTCAGTGTGATGCGTAGTTCGTATGTGGCGACGTAGATGCTGCCACATCACTCCCCTCCGGAGACCGGAGGTCGATAGTGGGCCGAGTCGTGTATCTTGCGATGCTTGCCAGTGCCAGATGTGGTTCCAGTGGGTCGGAACCGGTTGTCGCATAGTTCGCGGTGGGTCGGAACTGTCTGCGGTGATGCCCCAGTGAGTCGGGGTGGCGCTGCGTTATGCTCCAGTGAGTCGGACGTGGTACAGCGCCGGGTTGAGGGCTGACTGCTGGCGTCGACCAGGAGAGGGTTGAAGAGCTCTGCTTGTTGACCGGCCGAAAGTGCAGTGTGCTGTGCCAAGTTTGCTGATGAGGCTTAGGGTGATGACCATGTATGCGCGGTCGCTGCATGCTGGTGGTCAGGATACCCGTTGAAGCCGTGGGTGCTGGCTGGCTGTGTGACTCGCCGCTCGAGAGCTTGAGGAAGTGATGATGATGACGTCACGCTGATGTAGTTGCACGAAGGCTGCGCTGACGTTCATATTCGGGGTCACCAGTATAGAGGCATGAGGAACAGGGTGTAAAGTTCACTCATCCTCCATAGGAAAGGGAGGATCCTCCGACCAGACGGGTGTCGTGTCTGGTGGGCAACTGCCCAACGGTTGATGTCGGGATGTTGTATATATGCTAGTTGCGCGGTAAACTCTGCTTGCGCGATGCAGGATTTTGCGTGACGTCAGTGTGATGCGTAGTTCGTATGTGGCGACGTAGATGCTGCCACAGCGTCAAGGTAAAAAGTATGAAAGTTTTCATTTTAAAACTGATGTTGATTAATAAACGCTTATGGAGGCCTTGGCAGAGAGTACAACTTTGTGCCCTTTGGCGTCGAGACCCTCGGTCCGTGGGGTCCCAGTGCGCATAAGTTATTTGCGGAAATCGCGAAACGTCTAGTTGATGTAACTGGTGACCGAAAAGCTGGCGGCTTTCTCGCGCAACGCATCAGCATTGCAATTCAGCGAGGAAATGCCGCCAGCATCCTCGGTACAATGCCCCGAGGGCCTTTTTTAAGCCTAACTTAGTTTTAATTTAATTTAGTTAATGTTAATAATCATCTTGTAATTTGGTTATGTAAATAAATGATATAACGCTTGATTATCTAACCAAAATTTAATCGTTTAGCAGATTGCTTTTTTTGCATACCGGAGACACCGATGAAGGTGCTCGATTTTGTGAAGACATAAGAGTAAACGAATTAGCCATTGTGAATGTTGAATTGTTGACATCTGTGCAAATTAGAGGAAAGTGCGCAGTAAGGAAGAGCCTTGGAGAACCCTTAATGAAATGGCAAAGGACAAACAGTACTTACTCGTATAACAAATATAAAATATTGCTAAAGAAAAGGTAATGTGAAGATATCATAATTGGATGCTTATTATATGCGTAGAAATTTTATTCGAATGGCCAAAGTAGCTCCAAAACAGAAGCTTTTTTTCAACGTGGTCTTCAACATGAAGGCAAATACAATGCTAAAATAAAGCAGTAATTCTTGTAAAAATCTAATATCACTGATATCCAAACGCAGCATCAAGAGGCAATTTATGAGAAATATATAAAATTCAATGACTTTCATACAACACTTGTTCAAACAGGCACTAATATTGACGACGAGTGATGTTTTCCATGTCGAGATGGCCCTCGTGTAAAATAAATACATTTCTAAGTAAAAAGATTGTGTATTAAAACGATTTTGCCATTTTAATGATACGGTTTTCAAGCTTGGTAGAATTCTGCCGGGGTAGCGGGAAGGTACTAAAGGGTCACCGAGGCCCCCCGCAACACAGGCAACGGAAGATATAAACGGATTGATGATAGAAGGGCTCAAGTGAGACTTAGTTTATCTTTAATAAAAGCAGGAGTCGAGATTGAGAAGAAAAATAATTGCTTTTCAAATCTGACTGTAGACAGATAGAGTATTCTTTATTATACACCAGTACACTAATAGGACAAATAATAAGACTAATAGGATCAAAACATCTCCAAATTAGGCGATATTATGTGCAAAAGAACAGATACAATATTTCATTTTCTTCCTCGAAGAATATCGACTTTAATCTTGAAAGCATTAAAAAAAAACAACAACAATATGTCAGCACGGACATATACAGCCAAGGAATTAAAAGTTAAGCACCTTGAGGTTAATTTTATCCTGCAATTTTTTTTCCGACTGTACATTGCCAACAATTTAAATGATAATTAAAATTATAAGTACTTCGAAAAGGTGACATGCGCCCGCTTTGCGGGAAAATAATGAGTTTAAATATTATTATATTAATAAAATTGACGCTCCTTGACTATAACTAATTCATTCGCAATCAGAAGCCCTTTTGAAACAACCCGTGCGAAATCGACCTAATTCAGATGCGGTAATATATTTATGGCAATTCACGCTATTTCCCCAGGGTAATGTGTTAACTGGCGCAAAAACCGTTATAAATTCAGATTACGTATCATCAGGGGATTACTCAAATGTATGGAAACCAATTAGTAATTTTGTTAAGTGGATTAGATTATAAATAACCTATTATTTGTAGCAGCTTTTCGTTTACTGACCACAGAAAAGATGGATGATATAAAGGAAAACGAAGTGATTCTGACGGTTATTGGCAGGAAATAATGCAGAACTAAAAACATTTTGTGCCAACCCCAAATAAAATGAGCAAAGGGCAGGAAGAATAGATACTGCTTACTGAGACTTGGCAATAGCCTCGGCCCCATTACATGGGACTTAAGGGCCGGGTTATCGCCGTTGACATTGGCCATACAAATGTGCGTCGCGCTCAAGCCCGCTTCGCCACCGTTCGATTTCATAGGGAATATTTATTTTTATTAACAAAAACATGAATATTTGAAAAAATCACAGACTATAGATAATGAAATAGACCGTTCATACAAAAAATACATGAAAATATCTTATGTAGTTTGAAAATATATCGTTTTTTTATGCTTTGTAAAATACTTTATGAAATAATTCAGGAAGTAATGTCTACTACATTACTTCCTGAATTATTTCATAAAGTATTTTAGTACAATACTTATATAAATATTCACATATAGAATTGATGTGTATGCGTTCTAGTTTAACATATTTTTTTTTTGCATAACTTACTTGCATTATATGAACGCGTAATGACACGATTTGAAAGTTACAAAAATCATATATCTGCGCCTTAAACATGACTGGCGATTGTGGGTGTTTAGAGGTACGAGGAACAGGGTGAAAAATTCCTCATCCCCTATTAAGGGAGGGTCCTCCGACCAGACAGTGTGTCTGGTAGGCTATTACCCGACGTTTATTGTCGGGTTTCTGTACCTATGTATATGTCACAGTATAATTATGAATTTCATTAGTTTGCACAAACCTTTTTTTCAATTGCGTTAAATTGTTTAAGGCATTATTTTTCGATAGTTTATAAATCATAATATATCCATGGGAAAACGACAAATTGTGAACTGGTATCAAACTTGCTTGCGACGTAACGGACCTTGGGCTAATCCTCAATAGCCTACCTAGCTGCGAGCAAATTGGAAGTTTCGTTTGCCGGCCGCTACCGAGAAACAGCTCGCTTAGCTCGCTCGCCCTACACGCCTTTAGTCACAGTTCTAACCTAAACCATTACACCCAGTTCTCAATTTTTCGACAGTTTATAATCTAATGGAAATAATAGCGATAGATAATAAAAGGGTTCTCACAATCTTATGGTGACATATATATGTTAATCGTGCGGGTAACTCTGATATCGTGATGTACGATGCGTCAGTTGTAGTTCGTATGTTGGTATAGGTTATATTACCACAGATGTATTAGTGGTACTCACCTTCTAGTAAAGGCTGCGGTTGCGACAGCACGGAATCCCTGGAAGCTGCCCTACGGACTGGCTTCGCGGGCCTTGCCAAAGACTTGAGCCCCCCACTCAGTATCAGTTCCAGGGTTCGCCGCCCACCCGGCCCGGTCGCGCCTGCTCCCATCTGCCGAAAAAGAAATATAATTTATAATACCAATCTGATTTAGATAATACGATCATCTTTTAAGCAGGACAGAAAAACGCAAATAGTTTTGATCTCGAACGGAGATCTTAGAGGCCTTTATACGTGTACACAAGCACATTGACAGTGACATTACATTCGATATAAAAAAAACTAAATTATTTTTTATACATTTTGAATCCTTTTTTGATAAACGCAAAAAAACCGAGCTATAACGAAGGGCCAGCGAACAAAGTGTTGCCTTTTTATATCTTATTTGACCTTGGCGACCTTAATAAATAAAAACCTGTTTTCATTTTCGTGCCCATACGGACACAAAGGGCAGTTTCATTAACGGAGTGATCAAGTTTAAAAAAAATATTATGCACTAATGATGGAAAACAGTAATTATAAGTTTTGCGCTTATTCAGCGGTATTCCCAAAGTCATGCTATCCTTAGACCGTGGCATTCAAGGCCCAGACTAACTCTAAGGCCACTAGATAGCAGGCATTCCGCACCTCTCGTTGGACCCACGTGGTGTACTACGGCCCACTCCCTCTCACAGAGAAGAGGCCTGGATCCCAGCAGAGGGAAAATCATTAGGCGATTCGTCTAAGCCGCAGTTACCAGACAGCTTGATGCTAAAGACTAAAAACAGACAATGTGTAGGGCTGTAAGGTGTCGTAAGTAAAGAAATCGAATTTAAATCCCGCCTATCGTGACTCTTTCATTAAAATAAACACAATATACCTAAGCAGTGTAAACAAACTCAAAGTGAACCAAGTGTCGTCACTTCGCCGTTAATGTACAAAGCTAATTGGATGAGGATTCATGGCTCTCGTTTTAAGGTTACCGTGTCAGTTCCTGTTTTGTTATAATACGTTAAAAAAAGAGTAATTCCATATGCCAAGGCGTAATTATGATGTTTTTGCTTTGTTTGTGTGAAGGCCGCTGGTAGGGTTGGCAGTTTTTGAATGACGATAATGTTAACAGAGTTTAACATTATCGTCATTCAAAAACTGCCATTTCGAATTTGCTAGACTAAAATGACATTTGTTGTCGACATAAAAATAACCTAGTAAATAATATAGTTACCGAGTGATTCTCACCAACTAGTTCTCTGCAGGAGGACCTACACTGTTGTCGTGTTATCGCTGTAATATTAATTGTTTATCGAGTTATTTTTTAAAAAAAAGGTCGATCGCAATCGTCGTTTTGGTCCTTTTTTTTTTGGATGGGAAATCATCAAATAACTTCTCCCGCTCTCGTGTGTCAGACTCTTACTGACTAAAACCCACCCGTATTCCTTCCTGTTTTCTGTGTTGCCAGGGGCCTCGGTGACCCATTAGTACCTTCCCGCGACCCCGACAGGCATCGGCCCTAGTGGACCCCTACATTTGTGCTGACGACATCTCTTTGAGGCGCGCGTGGAATACAACGCGCCGTCACGAAACCTACCCTTATGCTATGGCTACACTATTGCGATAACGCGCACTCTCTGTTGCACAGCGAGACGTCGACTGGTGTGCGAGAGAGATCACGCGAAGTGGTGTTCGGGTTATCGCGACAATGTAGCCATAGCATTACTGTTACGACTTAAACAGCCGCTGTCAATGTCAAATTGTTGCCATTTATGTGCGGTTGACTCTATCTACTTGGCATTTTTAGCATTTTTATTTGGCGTTTTGGCCTAAGAAATTAAATATCTCAGTTTAAGATGCTCACAGTCTACACATATAAATATGATCGGACACACGTTATTGAAGCATTTGGCAAAATAGACAGCTAACAAGAAATGGATTGGAATTGACATAATTCTCTCACAAGCACGGAAATCGTCACATTCTTTAGATAACCGCGTATCGTTATCGTAATCGGAGTAAAGAAAGTTATCGTTAGTTTGTGATTTTTCGAGATAATGGTAGGTTGTTCGTATGATATCGTAATGAATATTTAATTATTTACGATGCATTATTTTTATTAATTCAGTGCAGATTATCAAGAACACTCGTGCACAAGTACTGTTATGCATTTCCATTAAAAACTAATTCAAGTGTTATGATATCGCAACTGTTCTATTTTAATCAATTCCGGTACACTCAAGTTTAAAACCATTTACTTTATTTCACATACTGTTGATGATATTCATTAGTAGTTACCTGCTATTTCATTTTAATATTTAATTGAAACACAGAATTTGATTGACGTAATAAAAGCGGTGCATAACTAAAGTGACCATACGTCCCGTTTTGAACGGGACTGTCCCTTTTCCTCAGTTACCTGTCCCGTTGTCCCCGGACAAAGCTCCGGGACGCAAAATAGTCCCGTTTTCCCAAACCGCGCGAAAAATTCCTCTGACAAATATAAATATAATTTAAAAAATATGTTCCATATAATTTAATCATTACTGTCAGAGGAACTTTCCTTTATTATTTTTATCAAGCAGGTGAACCGGAGATTGATTTGTTTTTTTTACAATTTGTTATAATAAAAATAATTATAATTAATTTCAATATAATAATAAAAATATAGTGAACATTAATTGTATTAAGGTACACTTTTTATAAATAAAGATCATTTAAAAGTTGTGTTTATTTTCAATGTTAACCTGCTAACTGACGTATATAAACCCATGTCTCGTTCAGAGTTAAAAAATAAATGGTCAAAATCAAAAGTCATTTATTCAAACTAGGCTGAGAATCTTACTTTCGCAACGAACTTGCACTTTTCGAACGTTCAAAATTTCATAAGACAGTCCTCCAAAACGCCCGCCCTTCACACTTCAGTTTAGTTTATGCATAACCCTTACATTCCCTGACAGGTACATTCAAACATTTAACTTCAAAATTCAACCAGCAAGTGTCAGCCCTACTTAACATAACGGTACAGTTGCAAGCTCTACCGGGTCAGATGAATTAATGGTATGTACTGACTTACGGCCACAAGTTGCCGATACAACAATGCCATGCGGTTTTTGTAGCGTTTGAGCCTTGTGGGGAGCGTGCGCATTTTTTTCCGGATTACACATTCGCTGTATGACAAAGAATAGGCAAGAAATTCTCGTGGGTGCAGCTACAAAGAGCTAAAAGGAGCTAAAAGGATTATACCAGCGTCGGGAATCAAAAAGGTAATCCGAGCACACCCAGATCTTACGACCGCATTCTCAAATACAACTCAATTTTAAGTCACTCATGCTGACTCTGCTACATTAACATATTGTATTGTTGCGACAGAGGGGATGTTTCGGCTGTTACTGGTTGGTGATTTATATTCATACTATAATTTAGACAGAAAATATGGCTATGAATCAAAGCAGAAACCACGTAATTCGGATAAGTTATTCCCAAATTATGAGCGCATTAATGCATAGACAGACGTGTTTGGTTGAATGATTAGCCAAAAATGTTGTCCTGAAGAAATATAGCTATGAAGACGCTATTGTGTCTTTCTATTTATAGAACAAAAGGACGCTGGCATTTGATATGCATGACACGTTGGTTATAGAAACTAGATCAAAGCTCAGTTCATCAGCTTCACTTAGGTTATGTTAGGACTGAAAGAAACTATCAAAACAAACGGAAATGACTGATGGTTCATTTTTTACCCGACTGCTCCAGAAGGAGGGTAATGTTTTTCGAGAGTATGTATATATAGATAATGTAAGTATGTATGTATGTATGTATGTATGTATGAATGTCTATTTCTTTGGCACGCTCTGTATAGCTTACACGGCTTGATGGATTTTAAAATATGAGGTGTCCTTAGATTTGTCTTAATTGTGAAATGACATAGGCTATATAATATTTATACATGCAAATACAAACAAGGGAGGCAAGGTTTTAAAAAAAATAATTACAACAATATTGGTATCAAATAAAAGCTATTAATGAGTAATTTTCAAATGTATATATGTATCTAAATTAATAAAACTTAAAAGCTTGAAATAAAATAAATTCTTTACAAAAATAAAAAACATGACAGCAAAAATACATAACTGATAAGGGAAAACAAGCATTATAATTTATAGTATGTTGGTATTGCAGGACGGGACAAACCAATAACCGTTTATATATATATATATTTTTTTAATATGTTCACCAAAACTTGATTGCACTGATACAAACACATAATACCTTTTTAAAATTAAAATAACAGTGCATCAGTTACTAATAGGTAAACACCACATGCATAAAACAATGAATCAAGGAAATAAGCTAACTTACTTAGTAATAAGCGTTAACATTGAAAAACTGGTAACATGTATTGGGTGTAACTTTACACCTACACGTGTAAACTATCAGTAATCAGCTGCGGACGATACATTGAGGCTCGTGCAGACTAGCGCGATACCGCGACAGGCAGCAATATGCCTGTTGCGCCCACGATATCGCCTCATGCAAAAAGTAAGAAAAATTGATTTATTTGTCACAGAAATACGTGCACATAAAAGCTATGGTAATTCTTATAAATAATAAAATAAAACACAGTTATGCATATGAACACAGAACATATACATACAGTCGGCAACTGCACGCCGTAACTGTGACAAGTAGGCTTCCACTCAGCATGATGCTGTGCTATGGGGGACCCACAGCAAAGCGACGATTTTCAGTGGTCGCCCGAAAACGACAACGACAGTCAACACCTTTTTGTCATAGGACTCACGACAGTCCACTGTGCAGGGCCTACACGAGGAATGACGAGACAACAGCTCATGTGCTTCTAAACTACCCGGTGGTTGCCCATACAGGACAAAGTACTTCGGAAACTTGACATCCTCCGTGAGATTGTCAGTAACACCAAGGCGTTGCTGACCTTCCTTAAGGAGCTGGGGTGGATCGAATGATCGAGTTTCCCACCCGTACGCAAAATATGCGCTTGGATGTGGAGTTGCGGACACCAGCCTGTCATACTACTAGTAGTTCTGCGAACAGTTGACCTCGCGAGCACATCCTGTGTTCCTGAGCTCCAGGTCCTGGGTTCGATTCCCGGGTCGGGCAGTGTTATTGGGTTTTTCTATCTGGAATGTCTCAGTAGCAACCCGGAGTCTGGATTTGTGCCCGGTTGATGGCAATAAGCTCGCCCCCTATAACATGGAACTAAAACATAACTGGCGAAGCGAACTGGCTTGAGCAGTGGTGCTCCAGTGGTAACGGTCGCGACTTACGAGTTGTAGGTCGTAGGTTCGAACCCTGACAGGCGCTTTACTTTGTGTAAATTATTTCATCGCCACTGCTATCAAAACGGTGAAGGAAAACATCGTGAGGAAACCGGAATGTCCTAGAACCAAAAATTCGAAGACATGTGCCATCTACCAACCCGCACTGGGCCAGCGTGGTGGATTACGGCCCACTCCCTCACACTGACAGCAGGCCTGTGTCCCAGCAGTGGGAACATTATAGGCTGATTATGTTGTAATTTTTATGGTGTATGTACACAATAAAGAGTAGTCTATCCATATATCTGGCTCAAAGCATCTGAAACGAGATCCGACTGGTTAAATGTGACTGACAGTCACAACTTAGACCTTATCCGAGAGTTTGTCTGTAGCTTTACCGGTGGCCCGCGCATTCTCATTGTGTATTCATTTGTCTTGCGGCCATGTTGTCCGTCTGCATTGTAAATAGGAGTATTGTATACCGTAATGTTATACATGAAGTCTTTTGTTGACGGTGCATTCGCATCTGGGTTTGGTTTAGATGTATGTCGTGGGTTCGAACCCAAGCAGGCACATTTCTTTGTGTAAACAATTTCATCACCACTAAAAACCGGAACCGAAAATGCCGGAAACATTATAGGCTTCTACTGAGGGGTTCGTGGCTAAAGGATAACAGCAGCACGTCGATCGAAGGTTAAGCTACGCTCGTCGCTGTCGGTTCATGGATGAGCATCCATTACATACCGAAGCACATTAAGCCGTTACGCGTTGGTCTCGGCTGTCATTCGTAGAGCTTTGACAGTCGATACAGGTAATCAGAAACCCAAAACTCGAAGACAACCAGTCTTACCAAGGGGTATCGTGTTACCCAGTAACTGGGTGCGTTGTGGAGGTCAGATAGGCAGTCGCTCCTTGTAAAATACTGGTATTCAATTGCATCTATCAATCTAAAAACTAGAATAAATTTTACTGTTTTTTTGTAATTTTGACGTTCAAAAGTGTATTTTATATGCCTATTTGAAATAAATACTTTGACTTTGCGTCCGGTTAGACCGGAAACCGACCCCAATATATTTGGAAAAGGGCTAGGCAGATTTATATTAGTCACCTACCTCGGTACACGAAGTACACTCATTAGGATTCCCACCAACGAGCAACATTGGTTTGCAACAATTTATATAGGACACACGATAGCTATTGAATCTCAATCGGGTGTTGACGCAAAACCGTGTAACACTAATGCATTATTTATCAGTAAGATACGATTTCCATTGTGCTGTGTTTTAGGTAATTCCTAGTTAATCATCATTCAGAGCTCGTATTTTATATTACCCCATGACTGATGGGATAACTTTGACAGCAAAAAGTCTTAGAACCAGTCTTATCTAGGTATGTCGTGTTACCCAGTAACTGGGTTGTGGAGGTCAGATAGGCAGTCAATCAATCAATCAACTCAGCCTATAACAGTCCACTGCTGGACATAGGCCTCTCTCAGGCTGCGCCACAACACCCTGTCCTCCGCCTTCCGCATCCAGTCTGTCCCAGCCACCTTTTTAAGGTCGTCGGTCCATCTAGCTGGTCCGTTCCCACACTACGCTTGCCGATACGCGGTCTCCACTCCAGGACTCGTCTGCTCCACCGGCCATCGGTCCTTCGACACACATGGCCAGCCCACTGCCATTTCAGCTTGCTGACTCTGCAGGCTATGTCGGTAACTCCGGTTCTCTTCCGGATAACTTCATTTCTGATCTTATCCTTCAAAGAAACTCCGAGCATAGCCCGCTCCATGGCGCGCTGAGCGACCTTTAATTTGTGGACCAGCCCGACTGTCAGTGTCCACGTTTCGGCACCGTATGTAATAACGGGCAGGACACACTGGTTGAAGACCTTAGTCTTCTAACACTGCGGGATTGGCGACGAGAATAGGCAGATAGGCGAGATAGGCAGTCGCTCTATGTAAAATACTGATATTCAGCTGCATCCGGTTAAAGCCAATCCCAACATAGTTGTGTGGGTCACCCGGAGGACACGGTGGAGCATACGGTGGAGGTCTGCCCGGCTTGGGCAGAGCACCGCCGTGTCCTCGTAGAGGCTATCGGCGGCGGAGATCTCTCGCGTCCGGCCCTGGTCCAGGCCATGGTACGGAGCGAGAGGGCATGGGCAGCCGTCACTTCCTTCTGCGAAGCAGTAATGCTCGCGAAGGAGGAGGCGGGACGGTTGAGGGAAAGGCAACTTCGCGCCCTCTCGCCTCTAGCCGCCGTAGGAGACGCTCTGGGCGTCGGGAATTCCAGGCGGCTTTCCGACCACCGTAGGCGTGGGCTTGAGGACGGTGAGCAATGGGTAGCTCGCCGTCCGGTAAGGACCAGGCCCGGGTCGACGGCGCGTTGTGTACCACGCGCGCCTCAGAGATGTCGTTAGCACAAGTATAGGGGTCCACTAAAGCCGATGCCTGCCGGGGTGGTGGGAAAGTCCGAAAGGGATACCGAGGCAGCTGGCAACACAGGCAACGGAAGGAACACGAGTGTGTTTTAGTCAGCAAGAGTCTGACACACCCTCCCGCTCCGCCCAGAGCGGGAGAAGTTATTTGATAATTTCACAGTAAAAAAAAACCCCACACAGTTGGGAAAAGGCTAGGCAAATAGATTTTTTGTTGGATAAGTTATTAAATAACAGAAACTAAGTTCCACCATCTCTGTCCAGGGCTTTGGTGACAATTTATTATGAATAACAGAGGCGACACTCCAAAAACCGTTTCTTTCGATGTACCAACAATATAGCATTGTTGGTACATCTTCATTTATAGTCTGGTACTATAAAAGTTAGAGAGCATTGCTGGCCCAGTGATAACGGCCACGACTTTCGAGTTGTAGATCGTAGGTTCGAACCCAGACAGGCGCTTTACTTTGTGTAAATTATTTCATCACCACTGCTCTCAAAACGGTGAAGGAAAACATCGTTAGGAAACCAGCATGTCCTAGAATCAAAAATTCGAAAACATGTGACATCTACCAACCCGCACTGGGCCCGCGTGATGGATTACGGCTCACTCCCTCTCACAAAGAGGAGGCCTGGGTCCCAGCAGTGGGAACATTATAGGCTGATTATATAATATAAAAGTTTAAGTATATTGTAACTAAAACTAGAACGTGTAGTAAGTACGGTAAAACACGTAATTCAATAACACAACATCGCTTGTTGCGTAACGTTATGTTTATTGAGGCGCGCACACTGACTATGATAACACGAATATAGGGATTCTGTTACATAACCTATTCCCATAAGGCCCGTTGTACTAGTTTAGAACTGATTTCATAACATTACGCCTGCAATCCCCGAAGGGTTAGGCAGAGATGTACCTATAGTACGCCCACATTTCGCCAGATACTAAATTGATGTACACAAAAAATACTGTTATCAGTTACTAGAGCTGTCTTTGTAGGATTCAGGGTAAGTACAAGGTTTATCTAATTAACCTTCTGACTGCCACAGTCATGTATAGATGATAGAGCAAAATGTGCCCAGCACGACTACATGACAGATTTTAAGGAATAATTCGTAGCTTGGCGCCAAAGGCACGTCATTGCTTTTTTGACGTGGCGGTCAATAGGTTAAGTAAAACAGCCAAATGCAAGGCCCCAAATACATAAAACAGAAAATAAAAAATAATTACTAAATTCCAACCAATAAGACTAGCGGTACCCAACAATGAAGAATAAAACCATTCAATTAAATCATCACAATCTGCTTAACGATACAGTTCCTTGACTGTACATTGCAACTATTTGCGACTGTACCCGACTTTATTTGATGATGATCTGTAAAACTTTTAAGTATTACAGATCATCATGCTACGGCCTTATGTTTAGATTTAATTAAAGTGAACCGAAAATTAGTTCCACAGACAACCACGCGTTTAAATTATTCAAATGCTGTAAAGATGTAGAAAACGCTGACTTAGCCCCGATGATGAACGCTACTGATGCCAACATTGCGGCAGATAATTTAATCACTACACTCAAAGGCATTGTTCTAACCCATACCTCACTCAACAAAATTCCAAGAAAGGCTAGAATAATTAAGCCTTGGATGACACCCGGTCTCATCCGGTGCATCAAAAACCGAGATAGCATGCATCTTAAGCTTAATTCAGATCCGCAAAACACTACTCTCAAAATTACTTACACAAGATACCGAAATTTTTGTAATCGGCTAATCAATAAACTTAGACGTTCTGATGAAAAACTTCAATTTACTAGAGCTCAAAATAATAGCAAAGAAACTTGGAAAGTCATTAAAAAACTCACTCATACAGAGATAAATAAGCAGCCAGCCACGAATCTCTTAACATTGTCTACGGACCCGTTATCCTCAGTTGACGTAATAAATAATTATTTTGCTAATGTAGGTAAGGCGTTGGCATCTAAAATAAGTACTTTCCCTACAGACAGAGACCTAACATCCAAATACAGCACGCTAAACACGATCGCGCTTCTCCCGGTTAGTGAAAGTGATGTGGAGTTAATTATAAAATCACTTCGGGACAACTGTGCCACGGGATGGGACAACATACCAGCCAAATTAATCAAAATGGCTCGAAACGTCCTCGTGCCCCCCATCACTCATATCTGCAACCTTGCCATATCACAAGGGGTTTTCCCGAGGGCCTTTAAAACGGCGTTAGTAACACCTGTGTACAAAACTGGAGATAAAGATCAGATCTCAAATTATCGCCCCATCTCTGTCTTAAGTGCTTTGTCTAAAATCATGGAACGAGTGCTTAACAACTGTCTAACTAATTACTTAACCAAATTCCACATTCTTGCCAATAATCAATATGGTTTCCGACATGGCATCTCTACGGAAGATGCCGTAGTCGACCTTGTGCAGTCGGTAGCAGACAAACTGGACCAAAAACTAAAATTTTATGACATTTTTCTAGATCTCAGTAAAGCGTTCGACACTGTTTGTATTTCCAAACTAATAGAGAAAATGGAAAATGTAGGTATACGTGGTCTGGCTCTTGAAATCTTTAAAGATTATCTCTCTGACCGTAGACAATCCGTCAAGATCCACAATACAATTAGCGCAGAGGAACGAATAACCTTCGGGGTCCCCCAGGGAAGCATTTTGGGTCCAACCCTCTTCC
Source organism: Atethmia centrago (assembly GCA_905333075.3). NCBI lineage: Eukaryota > Metazoa > Arthropoda > Insecta > Lepidoptera > Noctuidae > Atethmia > Atethmia centrago. The sequence continues at coordinate 24,648,593 of HG995384.1, forward strand.
AAAACTATATAAACGACCTTTGTAATTTGCCTCTCGTCAACTGTGATATTTTCACTTACGCAGACGACACTGCACTAGTGGCATATGGTAAGAATTGGGATGACGCTAAACTGCATTCGGAAAACGCATTGCGGAGAGTAATGCATTGGTTAGCAAGTAATCTTTTAACCTTAAACGTTGATAGGACCAATTTTTTACGTTTCATTCTACCGCATACATCAAAACCAGCTGAAGAAACCGAAAATCTAAAAGCCCATAACTGTCAGCAAAAGACAGAAGCTTGTAAGTGTCTCCCATTGTCTATGGTGGAATCCATAGGATATCTCGGAGTGTTCGTCGATGAGAAACTAGACTGGACCACTCAATTGGTCATTAACCTCTCGTACCAGAAGACTAATTTATATTTTTTTAAATTTAAGGTTTTCAGCGAATAAAAATACTCTCCGAATGGTTTATTTGGCTCTGTGTCAAACAATCCTGATGTACTGTATCCCTGTGTGGGGAGGGACTCATAAAACTGAGCTATTAAAATTAGAAAGAGCTCAAAGGGCTGTGCTAAAAGTAATTCACTTCAAACCTCGTGACTACACTACACATATGCTATATTCAGAATGCAATGTCTTAACTATTAGGAAATTGTACATCTTAAGATCCATCCTCTACAGGCACTCTATGATCTCGTTTAATAAGCAGCTTGTCAGTCAGCGGCTTCGTGGCTTTCCTTTATGTCCTGCTGTCTCTTGCAAAACTGCCTATACCGGCCGACCTATACCTATACTGGCTGTAAAATAAAGCCCACAAAGAATTAAATATTTACGCCTTGACTAAGGGCGAGTTAAAAAAATAGCTATAGTGATACCGAAGAGCTTCTAACCACTGTACAGTAAAGAGATAGGTTTACACACAGAACACAACACATCCACTAACACACACCCATATATACAAACAAACAAACAAACAAACAAACAAACAAACACACACACACACACACACACACACACACACACACACACACACACACACACACACACACACACACACGATTTTATTTCATCTTTTGTTCTTTTTATTTTTATACTTTAATTTATCATAAGTACTTTGTTCGCCTACTGCACGTACCAATACTTTTGTAACCGTAATAAGACTCACTGTGAATGGATACTCTTTCCTAAGATACAGACAGATTTTCTGCCTAGTTTAGGAAAGGGAGTCCTATGACCCATTTTATATGTGTTGTACTGGTTCTATTTATTAACATCTAATTATAACTGATATAAGACAACTTTGTATACCATGTACAAACCACTTATTGAATAAATTATTTAAAAAAAGTATTAAATTATTCGGCATAACTTCGTGCTCTGAAGCACGCACTACAATAAGCACCCTCGAGCCACACCCATTAAATAAACGGCCCGTATACACAAGCGAAGAGTAAATATTTACATTTAATTTGCAATTGCCTGACTTAATTGGTAAGTTAATTGGCGCCTCTTATTCGAAGAATCTGGTCCATTGTTGGATAATATTAATGTAATATTAAAATTTTAATGCATTCATTCCCACAGGCCACGCACGCAGCTGCGCAGAAACATGAAATTTTGCACAAGAATCTTATAAAGGTTGTTTTCTTATGGCGCATCCACACATGCCGCCGGCTTATGCCGCCGGGTTTCAGACCGCCGGCTTTACCGGCGGTTGCCGGCGGCCTGCAGATGCGGTTGCAATTTTCGCAGTAGTCGAAGTTAGTCGTGCACGTAGGATTGAAAGATGTTGGACTATGATATAGTTGCGTGTATCGCAAGTGTAGTGTTGTATGTTATTATTCGTAAAAAGAACCGCAAAATCAAACGAAGATATTGGGTCAGACCAAGTCTACGAAATAGGCCTAATGTGTCCCTGATACTTGAAGATTTTAGAAAGGATGACATAAACTGAAGAAATATTCGTTCGAAATTTAACACTTTTCTAAGGATCTCTAGTGAAGAATTTGAAATATTACTGAATTTAACTGGACCCATGATATCAAAAACTGACACCCGCTGGAGAAATGCTGTGTCAGCTTCCGATCGACTAGCAATTACTTTGAGATACCTGGCTACAGGAGACTCTTATTTTTCACTCGGTACGCTGTTTAAAGTGTCTCCACAAGTTATTTCTTTAATAATTCCATATGTTTGTCAAGCGTTGGTATCTACATTATCCAATTATTTAAGGGTAAGTACAAATATCCGTAACACATTAGGTAGTTAGAAACTGAACCTTCCTAAGTAACATATCTATTCCTAGTCGAATTATAATATCTATGATTTTATACTGTACCTGGAACTTCACACACATTTTACATACATATAACTAGAACTACACACACAAATATCACAAACAATTTTATTTTACAGATGCCGAATACACAGGAAGAATGGCTATCAGTGGCTCGGAGTTTCATGCAGAAATGGAATGTACCTAATTGCGTAGGTGCCCTCGATGGGAAACATATACGTATTTCATGTCCAATTAATAGCGGTTCTGAGTTTTTTAATTATAAGTCATATTTCAGTATTGTTTTGCTAGCTTTAATCGATGCCAATTATAACTTTTTATACGTGGACATTGGATGTCAGGGCAGAATATCTGATGGTGGAGTTCTACGCAATTCAACTTTATTTGATATGATACGAGATGGAACTTTAAGTCTGCCACAAGCGATTCCATTACAAGGGAGAAATACACCTGTACCTTTTTATTTCATCGGTGATGATGAAATAAAAAGGTAAAGGTACTTTCCCCATCTCACAGAATATAATAAAACCATTTTCTGGATATCATGCAAAAGGATCACCTGAGAGGGTTTTTAATTATAGAATTAGTCGCGGGCGCATGGTTGTAGAAGACGCGTTTGGCATTTTATCTAATAAATTCAGAATTTTACATTCACGCATTGGCTTACAAAATGAGAAAGCAAAACTTGTCGTGATGGCTTGTGTGCATCTGCATAATTTTATAAAGAGAAATGAAAGAACTACTGATGGAGTTTTGAACGAAGAGCAACAAAATATTCCGCAGATCGCTCTAAATGTAGAACCAAGTGTAATTAGAAATGAGCTAAAATGTTATTTTCTATCGGAACAAGGTCAGCTTCCTTGGCAATATCAAATATAATGTTTTAAAGAAATAAAATATGATTATTCAAATAATTGTTTTATTTAGGAATCAGAAACATTTATCAATAATTTTAAGCTTTTATTAAAATAAAATAATTCAACTGAAAATATTTAAACATTGATTTTAATCTATAACACTATTTTCGGTTAAATTATTTTCCAAGACTTGTAACAGACTGTCACTTGTGTTGACATCTGGGCTATTTTGCATTTCATAGTCTGCTTGAACAGAGTAAGAGCGCGAAGTTGAGGGCGATGGTGACATTGCTGACGTTGTAGGTTGGCCTGTGAAGTATCCTGGACGAACATTTTGATAACGAAGAGGCTGAGTAGTATTATTAGTATCAAAATTCATCGGACCCATTCTCATTTCTGCTTCATAGACAATATTCTGGATTTGATGTTGTACTGTACACATCGTGTAATGATCTATCTTCCTCAACTTGCTACTTATATAGTCTGCAAATATAGCAGCATCATCGCGCTGCCTTGCATTAGATGTAATCTCCCTCAGTAATTGCAAAGCTTCATCAACTTCAGGATCTCCCTCTATGTTTCGCTTTCGTGACCTCCTTGTCGAAGGTAGCGTAGTCTGGGGAGTGATATTAACTTGAGAAGACTGAAAATAAAAAGGAAATCTTATAAATAATTGCAAACAAGCTTTAACATTATGTTTTGAAATATCCAATCAGTATGTAAATATTTAATAAAAACCGGCCAAGTGCGAGTTGGACTCGCCCACGAAGGGTTCCGTACCATTATCTATGAAAAATGAACGTATCTATTACCTACAACTAGCCAAAATACAAACATTTTTCGGCAACAAAAAATAACTTTGTTTTTCATACAAATATATGAATAACAAAGTTATAATTTGCGATTTCACACGTTTATTGTATGGGGACCCCCTTAATATTTTTTTATTTTTATTTTTAGTATTTGTTGTTATAGCGGCAACGGAAATACATCATTTGTGAAAATTTCAGCTTTCTAGCTATCACGGTTTATGAGATACAGCCTGGAGACAGACAGACGGACAGACAGACAGACAGACAGACAGTGGAGGCTTAGTAATAGGGTCCCGTTTTACCCTTTGGGTACGGAACCATAAAAACCAAGCTTATAAACATTACATGTATACAGTCACCATTGATGACGCCTATACCTACACTATTGATGAGCGCTTATTCCCGAATACTTCGCTTTCGGTGAGCGTTTTGCCGACTGCATAAGGTTCAAATACGAGAGTATGCTCGTCCGCTCTCCGTGGTATTATATATCGACGGTTAAAAGGTAATTGGGCATAAGCGACATTTTAATCGAAAATGAGTTATGAATGCCATCCTACTTAATCTCTTTTTTTAAGTAGGATGGCATTCATAACTCATTTTCGACCAAAATGTCGCTTATGCCCAATTACCTTTTAACCGTCGATATTGTTACCGGGTTGTAGGTAGTAGGTATCTAATATTAATACGCGAGAAAAAATCTTTGTACCCCTATTTACGAAAATATTACTTAATGAAATATGTATTTTAAATTAATTATGGTCGAATTTCGATCAATGGGCGACCAACTAGTCTACTTGATTATAAGAATTTGATGGGTACTTACAATAGGTGCGTGGCTGTTCAGAGTCGGTACCGGTGCATTCTTGTCACTAAGAAATGATAACGCCTTATAAGCAAACCATTTCGGCAATTGAACATCTTCCCGTCCAGATCCACTCCTTTTAGATTCTTCATATTTGCGTTTTTCTCGAAAATAATGGCTGGATAAATTCTTCAGTTTTCTCTCAATTTCTGATGATGCTATGTTGAACACAGAAGCAATATCCCTAATAGCATCATTTCTTTTGTTGCGATTCTTGAAATCCATATGCCTTAGGTTCCACAATGGTTCATTTTCTTGATACTTTTCTATTAATAAAAGTACTGCACTATCATCCCAGTTAAATTCTGTCATTTCGTTATTTACTTCTATGAAATTATACGACAACACTACCACTCCGTATCGAAGCCGCAAGCAAACTGCCGCCGGCAACCAAAAGCCGCGCGTGCCGCGGCTGAGATGCGGCAAATTCCGGCAGCACGGCCGCCGGCCATGCCGCCGGCCGTGCCGCCGAGCATGTGTGGATGCGCCATTAGAGGTTTGGTTTTTAAACGAAATAAAACACGTAAAAATAAATTTAATTGCCATGGTATGGCTTTATTTAAAATATATTCTTGTGCCATTAGTGCTTAAACATTATTTCGGGCATATGGGTGCCACATAATCAGCCTAGCGCCATAGAGCCATGATTGCCGACTTCGTGTGGATTACGGCCCACTCCCTCTCACAGAGCGGAGGCCTGTGTCCCAGCAGTGGGAACATTATAGGCTGATTATGTATAGTCACGGTGTATGCCAGTTGACGTCACTCCGATTTTACATTTTCTCAAACAGTACTTCCTCCTTGCGTAGGAGAAAATAAGAATTACTAATACGCACAATCTGTCTTATTTTTTTTCCCACTGTATGTAAAACAGAATATTTCGAGAAGATGCTGTAACGCAAGGACACTGTTGATACTAAGACGTTTAATATTGTTTTTGCACATAGTATGTGACCATGAAATCAGTGGAGATCGTGAATTATGTAATAATTAAGTGTTTTTATTTGCTTTACTTGAAAAACACTGTAGTAACGGTAGATAGTTCCACCGTAACTTTTGGGATTTAATCTCTGTAGATAGCGTTTCTAGTTTCAGAATTGTTTGGATTAAGTTATTTGCTACTTTTATTATTATATTACCTACTAAACGATAAGCAAAAATCACATTATGGCCATTAATCAAACAGATTTGCAAGATAATGAAAATTTACCTCGACATTAATATTTTTAGTACATAATAATTCTTTTAATCTAAGGGCACGACGTGTCGCATTGCGAATTTGCGAGTCTTTGAAATAATTTGTTCTAAAAATAGAGTATATTCCGAATCGCGTCTCACTGTCGCGTCATGCGAGTCTGCGGAAGCCTTGAGGTAAAAGTGAGATGACTTAAGGCTCCTGCATACTGAGGCGATATCGCGGGCGCGACAGGCAGCAATATGCCTGTCGCACCCGCGATATCGCCCCAGTCTGTAAGAGCCTTAAGTCATCTCACTTTTACCTCAATGAAAAGCGAACCATCCAAAAAATAGATAAAAATATAGAGAAATAGAGAAAAAAAAAATAGATGTATGGTCCAATAAAAAAATAGATGTGTCCACATCTATTTTTTATTGGACAATACCCTTTTTCGAAAACATTATTATCTTGAGCAGGATTCAGACACGTACAATTAATCCAGAGGTTAGGTAATCACGAACCAAAAATATAAATACACACTTCCCCATCAAATGCCAAGGATTCTGAAACGGATTATTTTTAATTCACAGCTGATGTCTTCCGTCTGGCAGAAGTCCAACAAATTATAAAACCACTTATTTTGTAATATGGACCTGAGAACAGATGTTTATAATCCTGCCTCGTGCTATTTCGGAAATGTATAGCAACAGACATAAATAATGTCTCTAAGGGCGAATTTAACTACAGTTGTATTCTAGTATACTTAAGTCTTATTCTGAAAATAAATGATTTTTTTACAGATTTTCCACACAAAACCTGTCAGACGTCAAAAAATTATTCGCAGCATAGGACATCAATACTAATATTATAAAACGATTTTTTGTTTGTTTGTTTGTAATGAATTAACTCATAAACTACTAAACTGGTTTTACCATTAGAAAGCTACATTATCAGTAAGTCACATGAGCTGTACATTATATTAAAAAAAAAAAAAATAGACATCCCTACGAAAATTACAATAATGTAACCAATGTATCAAAGTGTGCCTATAAAAATCATTATTTGTCGTGCGCTGCGAAAACTACTGATGATACATCAAATAATGTACTACATGTCTATAGTACTCATCATTATCCACAAAAAAAGTCCGAGAAGCTATACAATGTGTCGTTTTGCATCCTCATCAAATTTCAGGAGGCTGTTATGAAAGACATACATATATAATCAAATAAAATTACGATACCAGCTCAATAATTAATACATACTTGTTTTTTTTAGTTATTCAGGTTTGACAGTATTTTAGAATACACCACTTTCGCAGAACATAATCATCCCGTTGCGTATGCGGTAGTGTGTGTGTAAAAGGGCAGTTATAGTGCGGTATCACACGGGCCGCGTTTTAACACGCGTGTCCCATACATGCCGATTTCCGAAAATTAGAAAAAAAAAAGTCCTACTCATTTTATTATTGATTCGTGTCGATAATCATTAGCATAGTTACCTCCTTGAGTTTGACGAGGATGCAAAACGACACCTTGTATTTCTAACTATTATAGTTATGTCACAGTAACCGTTTTTTTCTTTAAATTACTCAAAATAATTAATTTATAGTTTAATAACCTCACATAAAATGATTTACTACTTTTAATCCCGGGAGTAAGTTTCCGAGGGATATTTTCCGATTTCCGAGCGGGCGAAGCCGCGGGCAACACCTATAACATAATATACTATGTATCTGGGGGTAAATGTATTGATTGCCCGTTCGATTGAACTTTTGCATGACAACATTAAAGACCAGTGACTTAATTTCTTACCATAAGCCCATAGAAATGTCTGTGCGACGGCGCCGACGGCCGAGAAACGGCCAAGCCGTACATTTTGACCAACATGTAAGGTTTGTAGACTTAGGGGCTTGGCTCTACATTAGATCTGATAACTTTTTAATAGTAAAAGCGTTACGTAAACTAAATGTTTTTAGTGGCTTTGGTCGAATTCGCCATAAATAAATTATACATTGTACACCCGCATTCATAGACGTTCATTAAAGTTAACTGACCGCTTTATATACACTTTTCTAGAGGATAAGTAATTTAATTACCCACGGGAATTACCGATGCTTTTAATAACGTCCGGTAAAAACGTACCATTTTCACGTTCTAGCTGTTTTCTCTGGTTGTACATGCTCATGGGAAAGAGGCCTACAATCTACTTAATACTCACTTTTTTTTCTATATCATACTTATATTATAACCCTTGTGTTGTGGTCGATCGACCGTCACCTAGTTAACGTTGGAAAATTAATATCGGTCGATACAAAACCTAACATGACATTACCGTTTATTTTACAATTTAAATAATGCCACAGAAATATTTACGAAAATGGTTTTATGGGGTAAAGTAAAGTATGCATGATATCTAAAAAGTTTATTTTCTTTATTTAGGCACCTAACAGCGATATACGTGGTATGTAACAGAGTACGTGTATTACATAATTGTATGGCGAACAATAGATTTCCCTGTATAACTAGGATAAGCATAAAACATGGGAATTGACTACTAAGAAATATTTATCCCACCAAAAACATTTTCAAGTAAAATGTTACCCAGACGAGACCACATGGCTCGCACTGTGAAAAAGTTGTCAAATCTCATGTAGAGCCAATCTTATAACTCTACAGGCCCTAACTCTACAAGCCCTAACTTCACAAATTCTACACCTTAGTGGCCATTTCGCTAGTTTCACATGGGCGTAAAGTGAAAAATGTATTCACTGTTCATTACTTTTCTGTTATGCAATAGTTCTTGTAGTAACTTCGCTTGGCTCGTCTTGGATCTCAGATATTCATAAGGTGCAATTTTACGTGTCTTACTTATAGTTAAGTATAAAAATGTAAATAAAAACATTAGTAACGAAGAAGAAACAACATTAACTGCACTAAAACTCCATTTAAGTGAAAGAAGTATTAAATATAATTAATATGTTGGTACAGGCGTTACAGTTTATCTCGTTGTCAGTATTAAGGCGCTGACAAGACCTAATTGACCAAAATAGGCTTCTCTTAAGAAACAAATTTGCAAAATCTGTATAGCTTGTGGTAGCGGAAAAAATATATGTTAATTTTGAACATATTTCCCAGAACTTGGTTGTTACCGAAACACGTTTTGAAAAACAAATCTCGATAAAAACTAACGTTAAACTAACCTCTTACCTTGAGTTCTAATCCAAAATATCTGCATTAAATATCAACATAAGTTACGTATTTAATTAATAACAAGAACGTCTTATTTGAATGCAGAACTTGGTCGTTTTTTATTTTCAATTAAGTATTCAACTCAATTTTGAGTAAATAGAGAATTGCTTCATATTTTGCAAAAAATTACAAGCGTTGTGTCATCGCGCTTCTCTTTCTTTTCTATGCAATCTGACAAAGACCGCGGTTTAGGTGTTGTCAGCGTCTTAAGACAATGACATAATCAAAGAAAGCACTTGATAGTCGTGAAAGATAACGAAGAACCACATATTTTATAACTTGAGTGATAATGATAAATGATTTTATTTCTTTACGTAGGCTTGTACAATACAAACACTTTTACACGTCAATAATTTTTTTTTAAACTAGATGAGGTCGGCGTTTCCTATCTGACTACTCTGAGAAGAAAGGCCGAAACAAACTCAGTCACAGTCTCTTTTAAAATCCAGACATAATTTTGGTCAGATCATGTGAAGACCATGTAGATTGGTGTCTGAAATGGACCTGGAGGGTAACCATCACCTCTTATAGCAGTATTATATCAATATTACTTCAGCGTGAGAAAGAGATGGAGCTATAAGTCCTGTACAGCTCCATCACTTTCCCACTGTGAAGTAATATTATAATAATACTGCTCTAAGAGGTCATGGTTACCCCCCTGTCCAGTCAGTGCACTCGAATGATAATACTAAGGGCCGTATTAGAGAACTTTACTCAAGACTCAAGCACAGCGCTCAAGGAGGGGCTTGTGGCTAAGTAATAACAGCCGTACGGGTCGATCGATCAGGTTAAGCTACGCTTGCCGCGGTTGGTCCGTGGATGGGTGACCATCTTTACATACCAAGATCCCTCCGTGCCTCGGAAAGCACGTTAAGCCGTTGGTCCCGGCTGTCATTTGTAGATCTTTGACAGTCTTTACGGGTCGTCAGAAGCTCGAAAGTCTAACAACCCGTCTTACAAGGGTCTTTCCAGTGTTACCCAGTAACTGGGTTGTGGAGATCAGATAGGCAGTCGCTCCATGTAAAATACTGGTATTCAGCAGTATCCGGTAAGACTGGAAGCCGACCTCAACATAGTTGGGAAAAAGCTAGGCAGATGATGACTCAAGACTCAAGCATTATTTAAAACTAGATTCAAACAATCATTTGGCGTGCTATAAGTTTAATTAAAATGCCCGCATTAATAAATTAAAAAAAACTATTGGCTATGAAACGGCCACTTAACATTGTGTGTCAAATTGTCAGTCTGCTAAACGATATATTTCCCTGACTGTACATTCACGTTTTGCTTCAGTTTAACCACCACTATTCTTTTTTTTTTCTTTCTAAAAAGTGTTATGTTGCTTGCGACAGTCGTCAGTATTGAATCAAAGAAAGCACATGATAGTCGTGATAGATAACGGAGAAAAATATATTTTGCAACTTGCTTTAAGGCTCCTATACTGGCGCGACGCGTCGTGACACAAAGGCACCGCTTGTAGCGCTACACGCGGTGTCTTTGTGTCGCGTCGCGCCAGTATGTAGGAGCCTTTACGATTGAAATAAAGAGCATCCACGTGGATGATAATATTAATTGCGTTCGGTGATCTAAGTTTTATTGCCGCGTTAAATTGCCTGCATTACCACATGAGAAAACTGGTATTCTTTATCAGTCGTGTATAATGTCTATAAAACCGGAAAGTTTACATTGTGTCACTCTGTTAAATAATATATTTCCCCGACTGTAGATCACATTTCGTCAGTTATGAATTTACGATTAACCACGAGATTACCATCAATATTCGGTTTTATTTTTTCTTAAAAGAAACTTTATTTGTACACGATATAGTAGGTAGGTCAGTTCAGTGAAAATTCCTACTTTCCACTATAAATCTCTAAACACGTGGCTGAGCTTCAAATACTGGAAAATTCGACCTCAAATGTCAAGAACACGACGATAAACAACTATTTTTTTTTTAACTATGTAGTTTTTTTTTATTATTTTAAACAAGAAATATATTTATATAACAGTTAATAAAAATAACTAAAACTATACACAAACTAAAATAGGGCGTCGAAAAATTCATCCACATCGCTGAACAACTAAAACAACGCATAATTCTTCCTCCGCTTCCCATAACATGCCATAACACACATGGCTGATAAATTATTCACTGAGCTCCAAATCTAATTGTCCGCATTACCCAATTACAAAACTTTTGTTCTTTACCAGTCGTGTTAAATGACTATGAAACGGCAATTTTACATAGTGTGTCTATCTGCTGGATGATATATTTCCCTGACTGTACATCCACATTTCGCTTTAGTTAATCCACCACCATTTTGTTTTTCTAATAAAAATTAATATGTTGCTTTGCATACTGATACAACAGATAAGCACTCTCATAAAAAACATTTGTGAAAAACAGTTCCATAAATGAGTTCATTAAACTTTCACCATTTCCACTATAAATCTTCAAAACACGTAGCAGTGCTATAAAGTACTAGAGAAATTCGACCTCAAAACGTCAAGAGCACGATGATAAACAACCCATAACTCATCACTCGCATCCCTCAACATGCCATAACACACATGGCTGGTAATTGTTCACTGAGCTCCAAATATAAATTGACCGCAGCCTTCGCATTACCCAATTACAATAGGTACTGTTATTCGTTACCAGTCTTGTAAAAAGGCAAGTTACAATAGTGTGCCAATCTGGTAAATAATATATTTCCCTGACTGTACATCACATTTCGCCAATTATGTTTGTTGTACAAAAATGTTCGTTTTGTTTTATAAAATTAAAAATATTTTTTTGTATACTATATAGCAGGCCACTCTCCATACATGATGTGATGACGTTTCGTGAAGAATATTTCCATAAATAAGTGAATTAAAGTTTCAATATCACTTTAAAATCAATAGTTGACAGTTTTCTACTGAGAAGAGTAGACATGCGATTTCTATTCAACAGTAGAGTAGAAATAGAAAGCGTCAACCTTTTTTTTTGGATGGGAAATCATCAAATAACTTTTCCCGCTCTGGGCGGAGCGGGAGGGTGTGTCAGACTCTTACTGACTAAAACCCACCCATATTCCTTCCTGTTGCCTGTGTTGCCAGGGGCCTAGTGGATCCCTACACTTGTGCTGACGACATCTCTTTGAGGCGCGCGTGGAATACAATGCGCCGTCGACCCGGGCATGGTCCTTACGGACGGTGAGCTACCCTTTGCTCACCGTCCGCAAGCCCGCGCCTACGGTGGCCGGAAATCCGCCCGGGATTCCCGATGCCCAGGGCATCTCTTGCGGCGGCTAGAGGCGAGAGGGCGCGAAACTTGCCTTTCCCTCAACCATCCCGCCTCCTCCTTTGCGAGCATTACTGCTTCGCAAAAGGAGGTGACGGCTGCCCATGCCCTCTCGCTCCGTACCATAGCCTGAACGAGGGCCGGACGCGAGAGATCTCTGCCGCCGATCGCCTCCACGAGGACACGGCGGTGCTCTGCCCAAGCCGGGCAGACCTCCACCGTATGCTCCACCGTGTAAAAGGTTATGGTCTCCTATAAAAGCCGTCGGCCGCTTATAGCGTCACGATGTATTTTTTAGAAATGTACTGTTGTGGTGGTCTCTTTCACACGTCGACGTCAGCGTTTTGACGTCGTACGCGGCATTCAAACGCTTTGCGTCGCGTCTCTAGTTATTTCGAACCATTGCAGCGTCAGGTACACGACTTGACGCTGAAATGGTTTGTCGTGTTCATTGTTCGACACGCGCGAGCAACGACTGAACGCTCGTGCAAACTGGGGCGACATCGCGGGCGCGATAGGCATATTGATGACTGTCGCGCCCGCGATTTCGCGCTAGTCTGCACGAGCCTTGAAGCGTCGTCATCCACTGCCGACGTATTGACTGCCGACGCTGTGCGATGCGTTCAGACGTCGATTGGAACGTTGACGCTGAAGTCAGACGTCGCATGTAGCACAAAATAGGAGACTAAAGCCTAAGATAAAATCGCCATTTCCATTATGAATCCTTTAAACGTTGGCCAAATTCGCCCTCAAACGTCAGAAGCACGATGATAAACAAGCCATAACTCATCCCTCGCATCCCTTAACATGCCATAACACACATGGCTGATAATTTTTCACACCAAATATTTTGTAACAACCCATCTAGTCACGAATATGGCGGCGTAAAGGGCAAGGTCGGGCAAAAAAAGGATTGGAGCGAGATATTTTTGGAGTGGTTAGTTAATAGAGAAAATAATAGAATTGTGATTTTGCTTGGCAAGGATGTAGTGGTACAGTATTGTGGGATGTGTTTTTAAGCTTGAAGGTGCGTGTCCTGGTTGAAAGAAAGAAAGAAAGAAAAATATTTTATTTGGGACACGCGAAAGTAACACAAACGTAAAAAAGGAGCATTTAAAACTAACAAAATTTACGTATTTGTTCGAATGACCAAAAAACAACAAAGAATATAAATAAAAACGACTTGAGCGACGCCAAAAAGGCTCCTATCTCAGCAGAATGCTGCGATATTTAAAAATAAATACCGCAGCGCTGCTTTCCTGATAGGGCCCGCTGTGATCCCACGGACATATCGCACGCTTAATAGAATACTGGCTTAACTCAAAAAGTAGATTTCTGGGAAATCGCCGTTAAATGTTTCGCAATTGGGATCTAGTCAGCTTGTTAACCAATATAATAAATATGTAATTTACAGTTAAATATAATACCTACTTTTCAAAAACCATTGATTAAATCTGTGACAAAAAAATTGCAGAAATCCTAACTTTGACTCAAGCTCTAATAGGTCAGTATTATATTAATCGTGCGATATATAAATCCCACTAGGGAAATAAAAACACATTATTTTATATAATTATATTAGTCTTGGTTGCCCTCTGCTTGGCGTTGTGGCTCTGCCTGGAAGAGGCCTATGTCCAGCATCGGACTGCGATAGGTTGAGTTGACCCTCTGCTTAATGGCGCAGGATAACCTTATTTTAAGAGTCCATAATACTTCAGCGTCACCTCACTCTTTATCCCGCTCGCACACTACTTGCTCGCGGACTGAGTGGGTTGCTGGGCCGCAAGGAGAAGGCTCCAAGGCGCCGATAGTTTAGGTAATTTCTTTTTCGGTGAAAATAATGGTAATTTAATAAAAGAAAAAACACAGTATCTAGAAAGCACCGTGTTTTATTTTTTATTACCATTTTTAAGTTAAGTTATAAATAAAAATACTTCAAATTAGATCATGAAACTTTGCATAAGTTTCATGATCTAATTTGAAGTATTTTTTTAATACTAGCGGTTTAAGTTTCGTTTTGGAGGTAACTTTGTATTTTTTAACAGTCGAGAAAATTTTATGGAATCGTTTTTAATCGATTAATCCTCAACTTTACCAATATTTAATTCAAAATAAATGTTACAGTATTTTCGATATAACGGAGAATCATGCTAAACAATTTGAGGTGTTGTAGACTCTTAAGCCGCTGACAACACCTAAACCGCGGTCACTGTCAGTTTGCATAGAAAAGAAAGAGAAGCGCGATGACACAACGCTTGCAATTTACTGCAAAATATGAAGCAATTATCTATTTACTCAAAATTGAGTTGAGTAATCGAAAATAAAAAACAACCAAGTTCTGCATTCAAATAAGACGCTCCTGTTATTAATTAAATACGTAACGTATGTTGATATTTAATACAGATTTTTGGATTAGAAGTCATGGTAAGAGGTTAGTTTAACGTTAGTTTGTATCGAGATTTTTCTTTAAAAACGTGTAATGGTAACAACCAAGTTCTGGGAAATATGTTCAAAATTAACATATATTTTTTCCGCTACCACAAACTATACAGATTTGCCCATTTTTTTTCTTAAGAGAGGCCTATTTTGGTCAATTGGGTCTTGTCAGCGCCTTAAGGAAACTTTTTATTCTGAAATCGCCGAAACATGTTGGCTTGTCACATGTTTGCTAGGTTTACATAATGGTATTATTGTAAAACATTCATACAGATGTATGAACGTAAACGAAGCAAAAGGAGTATGTAAGGAGAGTAGCAGGTGGCGTTCTATAGTTTCTGCCTACCCCCGTGGGAAGAAGGCGTTTTTATGTATGTATTATTATCATAGCTACCATGAAATCAAACCCTACAACTTGGCTCAAATAGATTTGCAAAACAAACCGTTATCACAGTTTTGAGGTAATTTCAGTACGATTCTGACTGAAAAACTAATAGGGCTAGGATTTGTTTCCATTAATCTGTCAAATTCAGTAACGTTTCTGTGTGTTACATGATTTTCTATTGACGCTAATTGTATGGCTTCGATGGGCGGGCGGAAAATGTGTCGACACTGTTGGTAGGGCGGATTTTATTAGGTATAAAGCCAAGATTACAGAAACCCCGATTGGCTGAAAATATATTTCAGTTTTATATTAAAGCACACACGAGAGATTTTATGCGGCCCTGGATTATCGGTAATTGATAATTGGGAAAATTGGAGAAATCACATACACGAGGCAACTACGAGTATAGAATATGTTGAAGTATAAAACTGTGGTTCGTTATAATAATTTATTATGCTCCTAACTTTGTATAGTGATTTGTAGAGTCGGGGAAATCAATCGATAATCAGATTTACTTTTTTTTTTGGATGGGAAATTATCAAATAACTTCTCCCGCTCTGGGCGGAGCGCGAGGGTGAGTCAGACTCTTACTGACTAAAACCCATCCGTGTTCCTTCCTTTGCCTGTGTTGCCAGGGGCCTTTCGGACTTCCCTTTCGACCCCGGCAGGCATCGGTGGACCCTACACTTGTGCTGACATCTCTTTGAGACGCGTGTGGAACACAACGCGCCGTCGTCGACCCGGGCCTGGTCCTTATCAGAGGGCGAGTTACCCAATCACATTTACTTGCTACGTCACTTTGTAATATAACAGCCTGTTTAAACGATTGTCAATAATGGCAATTGTGGGTTGAATTTACGGACAATTTTAAATTGATAGTAGGGTTAATTTAGAAATTTGAAAAGTCCTGACAAAAAGCCGGACATTTGCAAAAACGTCCCGGTATTTTACTTTTGATTCGTTATTTTTTCAGTACCTACTCGTTGTACTTTTAGTATTTAAAAAAAAAAACCTCTGATATACAATGTGTTTTTTATATCCCATAACTCTAGGGTATGAATGAGACCATATCAAAGAATCAAATGGCATATAATGAATTATTTTTTATTTATCTATTTTCTGTTTTTATTTTTCTTACAAAATAATTCGATAAAGTCACGATTACTAATAATAATGTATAAATAATATTAATAAATCAATTTATTTTATTTATTTATTTATTTTATTAATGTTAAACACTCTTACGTGCAATATGACAACGTCGCATTTTCTTAGCTTTAAATATGAATGATTGCTTTGAATAAAAATTAATTGCTCGTATTTATCAATGAAACTTAGATACCGACACACATCAAGAGTCTAGTGTTAGTATTATTATATCTTCAAAACTATGCATTTTTGGACCACATATTCTATGACTTTTTGTATTATTTTTACTTATAGAATATAACCCCAGAGTTATGGGATATATAAAAAAAACAAGTTGTAGAAGAGTTCAGACAAATGAAAAGGCCGGACAAAGTCCGGACGGACCTCGTGCGGACTAATCCGAACGGATAAACTTAGTTGTTCATATTTAGGACATCTAACGATATTATTATAATTCATTTAATACTATGTATCATCACGTGCCGTTCTGCAAACGATACGGGTAGAACTTCAAGCTACAGGCACTTTACGGTGACATGCGTCAACACAATGATTGATAAGTTTGTCAAAGCTAATTTATATGCTGATTGCATTGATCAAATAAGCAAACAATTTTCTGCACCTTGTACTATTGGCAATTAATATTGACCCGTGGGTCAAAATGGGTGATACATATCGTCGGTGATATTCTGAAACCGCGGAACTAACAGTGTTTAAAACCGCGTATTTACAAAAGTAGCAAAATCGAGATTTCGGATTTTCTAATTCATTAATATATATTTTACATAAGTAATGCCTACAATATTAAGAGGAATTTATCAATTTAAAAGTTTAAACAATAGAAAGTCAAGTGGTTTAGTAAATATTACGCGGTTTTAAACACTGTTAGTTCCGCGGTTTCAGAATATCACCGACGAAATGTTAAGAGGATGGGCAGAAGCATCCATAACGAAGACTCACAATCAATCTGCCTAGCCTTTTCCCAACTATTTTGGGATTGGGTTCCAGTCTAACCGGCAGCTGAATACCAGTTTTTTTACATGGAGCGACTGCCTATTTAACCTTCACAACCAAATTACTGGATAACACGATACCCCTTGGTAAGACTGGTTGTGAGACTTTTGGGCTTCTGTGACCCGAACGACTGTCAAAGATCCACGAATCACAGCCGGACCCAACGGCTTAACGTACTTTCCGATGTACGGAGGAGTCGTAGCTTTACCTTCGACAGACCCTTGCGGCTGTTATTATTTAGCCATAACAAAGACTAAGAACTCCTATTATTTGCAGAAAACGACAGGAAACTATAAAGAAGATAGTAATCTAAGAAACGAAAAATAGGTACGAGATTCACGCAAGCATAACGATTGCTCAGTAACAACACAGATTACTTAACAGTGAATACGTCAGTAATAGTCCTAGCGTAAAACAATGGAAGCCTTGGTACGGCCTTGGAGAAGTTGGCAGAAAGCCGGCCGGGAGCCGTAACGATACAAGATTTGTAAAGTCTAGTAGATCCTTGGATGACGTAGTCTACAGAAATAATAACATTTATTTCGACACAGTTCGTGAAACACAAAATAGAAATAACAAAATATATATAATGTAATAAATATAATGTAATACACAAAGGCACCGCTTGTATTGCTACACGCGGTGCCTTTCTGTCGCGTCGCGTGTCGCGCCTGTTTGAAGGAGCCTTTACAGGCAAAGCCCTTCATTCCGCATGTTTCACTCAACCTGAAACGTGTGAACAAAATTAATCAAAACTGAAAAATTAATTCGTTAGTGAACCAATCCAATGATGTTGGAATTCGGCATCTTTCAATCGCGCTCCGCATGATCGAAAACTGAAATGAGCAAATGGACGTTTGTTTCTTTGTAATTATGTCGGTGTCATGTGAACGCGGAATGAAAAAACCGGCCAAGTGCGAGTCGGACTCGCGCACAAAGGGTTCCGTACCGTTATCTATAAAAACAGGAAAAAAAAAACATGTCTGTTGTATGAGAGCCCCCTTAAATATTTATTTTACTCTGTTTTTTAGTATTTGTTGTTATAGCGATAACAAAAATACATTTTTAGTTAAAATTTTAACTGTCTAACTATCTCGGTTCATGAGACCTGGTGACAGACGGACAGTGGAGTCTTAGTAATAGGATCCCTTTTTACCTTTTGGGTACGGAACCCTAAAAAACAAGAATTGACATTCACTTAAGGCGCTGACAAGACCCAATTGACAAAAATAGGCTTCTCTTAAGAAAAAAAAATGCTAAATCTGTATAGTTTGTGGTAGCGGAAAAAATATATGTTAATTTTGAACATATTTCCCAGAACCTGGTTGTTACCAAAACACGTTTTGAAAACAAAATCTCGATACAAACTAACGTCAAACTAACCTCTTACTTTGAGTTCTAATCCAAAATATCTGTATCAAATATCAACATACGTTACGTATGTAATTAATAACAAAAACGTCTTATTTGAATGCAGAACTTGGTTGTTTTTTATTTTCGATTACTCAACTCAATTTTGAGTAAATAGATAATTACTTCATATTT
This sequence comes from Atethmia centrago, assembly GCA_905333075.3. Classification (NCBI taxonomy): domain Eukaryota; kingdom Metazoa; phylum Arthropoda; class Insecta; order Lepidoptera; family Noctuidae; genus Atethmia; species Atethmia centrago. Next base: position 24,667,650 of record HG995384.1, read on the forward strand.
TGCAATAAATTACAAGCGTTGTGTCATCGCGCTTCTCTTTCTTTTCCATGCAATCTGACAGTGACCGCGGTTTAGGTGTTGTCAGCGTCTTAAGTGAAGCGTCTGATATCGGCTTAACCGGGCTGACAGACCTTCTGACACACTAATCAACATAAAAAGCAATATACGGAGCAATAATGAATAAAAATTAATGAAGAATTTTAATCAAAATAAATTACTTTTGTAAAAATATGAGAATAGCGGACTTTGCTCTAAAAATAAAGACGATCGATCAACAGTTAGTGTTGAGGGAAACCGGTTGGACTTTAAATTCATCTATACAAATAAATAAAAAAAAACCGGCCAAGTGCGTGTCGGACTACGAACAATGAACAGTTCCCTAGTTGGGTTGAATTTATCACAAAAACAAACCGTCCGTATATCGATATACCTCACGTTCAATCCTCCAACTGCAAATGTAAGATGGTCGACTATTACTCGTTAACTTGTACAGCCTATTTAGCTGTGATAGTTTTCCTTTCAATTACATTATATGTATTGGGCATTATTTTTTTAAATCCCCATAAACATCCATTTAGCTAGCAGGGGCCCGGACACTTGACTCGAACTAAAATGAGCACTTTAAAGCTTAATACTACGCAAACGGATCCCTGAATCGAAAAATGATTTGCATAACCTTGCAATATTTTTGAACGGCCTAACCAACGATACCCCACACCGTGGGATAGATGAGCAAAAAAAATAGCATCACCACTTTACCCCAAAGGATTTTAATTACCACTTAGTCGCCGTGATTAATATGTATACCCATGCCAAATTACAGTTTTCTAGCACTAAGAGTTTCTGAGCTAAGCCGCGGACAGTCAGAGAGACATGTCCAAACTATAAAGACTCGTGCAGACTGGGGCGATATCGCAGGCGCGACAGGCATATTGCTGCCTGTCGCGCCCGCGATATCGCCTCAGTCTGTACAAGCCTTAAGGGTACCTTGCTGACTACGGAACGCTAAAAATGAAGTGTCTGTTTGTAATGTCAAAATAACAGTCTTTCACTAACTGCATATGCAAGTATATATGGTACCTACCTACTTATAACAAACAAACGATTTTAATTTTTTTCTCTGTCAATGATCAGAGCCAGAGGTTGAATACACGTTATTAATTTTATTGCAATTATTTTTATTTTGTGTTTGTTTTGTAACAAAACCTTTATTTTAATGTTTGTGTTAATTGTCATTTTTGAAATATAATTAAGTTTTAATAAAGGTTTCAATGTTTTTTTGGATTTAGGTATAAGACCATCCCCTTTTTTTTTTTGAGGGTGGGAAATCATCAAATAACTTCTCCCGCTCTGGGCGGAGCGGGAGGGTGTGTCAGACTCTTACTGACTAAAACCCACCCGTATTCCTTCCTGTTGCCTGTGTTGCGGGGGCCTCGGTGACCCCGATAAGTACCTTCCCGTGACCCCGGCAGGAAGACCAAGTTAAGTTTTATAAAACAAAAAAAAAACCATGTCCTTCGTGTTTCATTTTGACAAACCATCCTCTAAGTTTTATAAAACAAAAAGCATGTCCTTCGTGTTTCATTTTGACAATAAACTACATAATACGCTTGGGCCACATTCTGTGCCGGTGAGTGTATGTGACGCGGAGGTATCCTTGTACGGATAATATGTGACGAGCAGGAATGAGGAGCATATGTTTTGAAACGTTTAAAGTATGGAAGTGGATGGCTGTAAGAACAGAGGCAGACCAAAGAAAAGATGAACTGTGTGAAAGATGATATAGTTAGGAAGGAAGTAAAACTGAGACGATGGCTGATAGAGATGACATCATCATCTGCCTGCCTTTTCCCAACTACGTTGGGGTCGGCTTCCTAACCTGATGCAGCTGACTATCAGTATTTTACATGGAGCGACTGCCTATCTGACCTCCACATTTACTTACCACAGTTACTAGGTAATACGATGCCACTTGGTTTGGTAAGACTGGTTGTCAAACTTTCGGGCTTCTGACGACCCGTAACAACTGTCAAAGATCTACAAATGACGGCCGGGACCAACGGCTTAACGTGCTTTCCGAGGCACGGAAAGGTCTTGATATGTAAAGATGGTCACCCATCCACGGACCGACCGCGGCAAGCGCAGCTTAACCTGAACGATCGACTCGTGCGGCTGTTATTACTAATTACAAATCCCATGGCTACTTACTTTACGAAAGTATTCAATTATTCAACTAACAATAGTACTATCATACAAAATAAATGATTCATTTATGAATCATTTTAATATTATTAAAACACATTAAGTAGAACAGGTCGTTTAATTACTTCATTAAGTAATTATACGCTTACTGGGGTAAGGTTTCGGTTTCGTTGCTTCCTATCTGACTAGTATCTAAGAAGTAGCGCCGGAATAAGATCAGGGACATCTAGGGGTCAAGGTCTGTGTTAAAATTGATTGAGATTAGATAATCAATTTCAATTTTGTGCGAGATTTTCTCTGGACTGAGTTGAGAAAAGATGAAGAATTTTCTGTTGCTTGTGTAAGCATGGACTGGTTGATCTCATATTTTGTATTTTTTTTTATTCATTTTGTGAGAACAATTAAAAAAAACATATAAAGTTGATGTAACTAGTGACCGAAAAGCTGGCGGCTTTCTCGTGCAGGAAATGCCGCCAGCATCCTCGGTACAATGCCTCGAGGGCCTTTTTTTAGGTTTAACTTAGTTTTAAATTTAATTTAGTTAATGTTAATAACCATCTTGTAATTTGGTTATGTAAATAAACGATCCTAGTAATGTTTATAGCTTAAAATATATACATACATACATATATATATATATTATATATTAATATGGAAGCAAAACGCAAAACGAATAATATACCCAGGAATTTGTAATATCTTACCTTAGTTTTTTAGTTAGAAACTCCACGGTTACTCTTTTAAAAATAATTGGCTTTTAGAATGTTTTCAAATTACAGTGTTAATAGGTATGGGAAGACAGTGTAGGCCTGTCAAGAAGTACCAGGTTCATAACAAAAAATAAATGGTCTACAAATCTATTAAGCCTACAACGTTCTCACATTCACAAAATTTAAGAGAATATATGTAAAATATAAATAAAATAATAAAAATAAACACCTATTTAAACCAAATGACACGTTTGCCATTACAATTAATATCCTGTCCACAAAAGTCACTAATAAATAGTATGAAATCAAAACTATTATGTATAATGTCAAATAATGAAAATATTATGTCAAGGGAAAACTTACTTTTAATAAATTAAAAAAATAACCACCATAATTTGGGAGCAGGTAATAGACGTTGAGCAGTGATGGGTGGTAACGACCGCGACTTACGAGTTGTAGGTCGTAAGTTCGAACCCTGACAGGCGCTTTACTTTGTATAAATGATATCATCACCACTGCTCTCAAAAGGGTGAAGGAAAACATCGTGAGGAACAGTGGCGTGCAGTGGTTCTCCACGAAGGGTAGGCCACGCATATAGACACCAAAAACAAAACTAATGCGCGCAACATCCCAGCCATTCCCAGCGTCGCTCAACATTTGGTGACCCTCAAAGTAGTCATCATTGATTTAAAAAATTTGGAAAAAAAAAACATTGAAAATAATCCTGTAAAAACAAAAGTTATAAATACAAGAACTTACCACATTATTCAAACCAATATAACCCTCAGTCCATTTATTGGTAGTATTAAACAAAATGCACGGAAAACAAAATAATTTATTTGTGTGTATCCAAACAAAATAATTTATTTGTGTGTATCCACACAGCCAGTTGTATGTTGCATAATTTAGAGGATTGAAATGACGAGTACGAGATGAATTATCATATTTTTGGATTAATTCTCGTAATTCGGGCACACATCTACCTTTAGACACAACTTGAATCTTCTCATTAAAAGACTATTGCGAAAACTTACTGCTTTTGACTTCTAACAAACACACATTATCGGCGCAAACTTCACAACAGAACACCATTCTTAGGTAAATAAACAAATAATAACACAACAAATAATATTTACACTACTTTACGTTTCAAAACGAATTACTTATAACTTAATAAGATTTAGAAAAGCAAAACATTCAAGTTCGGATATAATTTGCGTGTCACATGAAACAAGATGGCTTGTCGATAAAAAAAACGCTACCAATTAAAATTGTATCACTGTCATACCGTGTTTTTCCACAAAAGGGACGACCATATTTTGCGGGATAACACTGACACACCGGACTGTGTTGCCGAAACTTATTTTCTTAACTCCCCAAAAACCAAGCGAAATTTCCCAAAATATGAGAAGAAAAATAAAAAATTATGAAGTTTTTAATTATTTATATAGGGCTTTTGCTATTCCTTACAATTTATAATTTTTTGGAAGGTATAAATTCAACAATACCACCCTTTTTTTTTAATTGTCTCTAGTAATCTGGTAGTCATGAAGGAAACTTCCCCGCAATTCGGGGAATTGTCCAAAAATTGGGAACCCTGGTCTTCAATATTTTTCATTAATTAAATCTTCACTTTACACACAACCAATGGGGACCAAACTCCTGCCGCATGAGCTACGCCCCTAATTTAAACCATTTCACTATTGTGTGCCGTTCATACACACGAAAATATACACGAGTTTGCGTAAATTTATGAATGGCATGTAGGCCAAACGAATGCTTGCCTGCCTGATAGATCGCGCATACCTACCTACGTATAACGTAAGCTCCGTCGAACTGTGAGTCACGTGGCGTCTGCGACAAGTTGCTTTATGAGTTTTAACAGGAGTTTAACATTTTTTTAAATATTTTGTATTATTGTATTCATCATCATCTGCCTAGCCTTTTCCCCAACTATGTTGGGGTCGGCTTCCAGTATAACCGGATGCAGCTGAATACCAAAATTTTACATGGAGCGACTGCCTATTGGACCTCCACAACCCATTTACTGGGTAACACGATACCCCTTGGTAAGACTGGTTGTCAGACTTTCGGGCTTCTGACAACCCGTAACGACTGTCAAAGATCTTTGTATTATTGTATTACATAGTTAAAATAAATGCATTTGGCGTTTTTGGTAGGGTAGGCTAGGCCTAATTGCCTCTATGGACGGCACGCCCCTGGTGAGGAAGGTGTCCTAGAACCAAAAATTCGAAGATATGTGACATCTACCAACCCGCACTGGGCCCGCGTGGTAGATTATGGCGCACTCCCTCTCACAGAGCGGAGGCCTGAGTCCCAACAGTGGGAACATTATAGGCTGCTAATGTAATAGACATTTACATAGTTATGCCGTTTATGAGTATGGTACCAGGGAAGTCACATGTGCAGAAGGAATTATTACCAAACTTCAGATATTTTAGGATGCTTGCTCATCACCATTCTCCTGCCCTTATCCCATTTTATTTGTGGTCGGCGCAGCATGTTTTCTTCCATACTTCTCTATTAGTCGTCATCTCGGTAGTCACCCCCATTCTAGTTATATCATCTTTCACACAGTCCATCCATCGGTTCTTTGGTCTTTCTCTACTCTTATAGCCCTCCACATTCATACTCAAAACTTTCCTCACGACATTTTCTTTATTCCTCCGCATCACATGCTCTCTATTGTGTTCTGTGTGGTCGGATATTTGGAAACTAGGACCTTAGACGAACAGTAGCAGTGAGAGCTAAGTATTAAAATATCATCCACAAGTGGCGATACTTAAGGGCCCTATCTTCCTTGGACACCAACACCAGTGTGGCGGCGTAACCATGGTCCAATGCCAACAAATGTATGGTTGGTTGCGCAACCGATTGGACGCCTGGTGAGATTCCCACCATAAAGCTGTGTATATTTTGCTGGCGGTGCGACCGTGGTTGCGGCACCATGATGTTTTAGTGAGTTTTAAGGCTAAATGTACAGTCAGTGCTCTGCATAACCCGACCCCTTTTTCCCTCTTCTTCTTTGTAAGAGGGATCAGGTAATGCAGAGCACTGACCGTACTTCGGGCGTACCCTAGGCTGTACCGGCTGTCCCGTTACCATCGCTTTTTTTTTCAGTTTTATTCATGGTCTAGCAGTATGAGTAATTTATGCGGCCTACCCAAATGTCTTTTCTTTGGTATTGTTTCCCGCATCGTTGAGCTCCATAAAGGACCATTTCAGACACCAATCTATGTACACGACCTTCACATAATCTGACCAAGATTATGTCTGGACTTTAAAAGAGACTCAGTTTGTTTCGGCCTTTCTTCTCAAAGTAGTCAGATAAGAAACGCCGACCTCATCTAGTTTTTAAAATATCATTGACGTGTAAATATGTTTGTACAAACCTACTTAAAGAAATAAAATCTTTATCACCTTTCTGACTAGAAAAATAACACAATTTCAGCTATTTGGTTTAACTTTGTCACTACTATAATAACTGCATTAACGACAAGAACAATTTAACTAAACAAAAGTCTTACAAATAACAGCTGTAGTTAAAACAACAAATAACTTGTTTTGCTAACATTATAAATGGAGATTTAAAACCATTCATATAATCGCTGGTAGCCATGAGAATCGGGATTTATTATAATGTATTGATGGAATGAGTCATATTATCATTCATACAGATCTTGGGTTAAGCGTTAGTTAAGTACATGCAGAGTTCTTCCGGCATGATCGTGTACTAACATTGTCCAGTTCAAGAAATATAAAAAAATATTTTTTTTCAGATGGACATGGACACACAACGTTAGTTTACGCTGTTATCGTGACCGTAGATCCGTGCACGAAATCGACTAATTTTGATAAATTTTGTTCATTATTTGTGAGAAAGGAAAAATAATTTAAACAAAATTATTTGTGATTTTTTTTCTTTGTTTCGCATGTGGCTGGAAGGGATTCTACAAATAAATTACCTATGGAAAATCAATAATATTCGCAACAAGTTTTCCGAAAAATTACTTAAGACTGACGTCTGATCATCTTTTTTAAATTAAAAAATGTAATCAACATAAATTATGGTCTACTTGCATGTGGGTGAACCACTTTTTTCAACTTCAATATAAAATATAGCAGAAAAATAATATTGAAAACACCATTTTTTTTTTAAACCGAGTCAGTTATTTTTTCATATTATTTAGCAAATCATATCAAGGAATATAAAAATCACTCATTAATCTTCAGCTAGGTAAAATCAAAATTGTATTTTATTATTATTCAATATATTCATTAAATAAATCAAAGGCCAAATATTTTCAAGAACGCAAAAGTGACGAAACTATTAACAGGTGCTGTGACTGTTTCAATTAATTTCAAGCTTTTTAACAATTATATAAGAAATTGACATAAAAGGGTTTTTTCCGTGCACGGAGCCTTAAAGCCATTCCAAACGACTGATAAAGAACTTTAGTTGTGTTTGGAACTTGACTTTGACCTTAGATTATTAAATAAGTAGAAGCAGATAGACTGTGCGGAACACCGATAGTGCGGCCAACAAATCAAATACAAATTCAATAGCTAATACAATCTCGGATCAGTAAGGCACGAAGCGCCGCATCGTTAGTACGTCACGGGCTCTTACAGACAATTTCAATATTTTTGAGAATAATGCCATCTTGTGTTTTTAAATATTGTAAAACAAAAGAAAGAAGCTGGAAGTATCTTTTCATAGGTAAATATTGATTATTTGTCTATTTGGATATTATTTCACGTGTTTATTTGTTAGTGACATCTTGAAACACAAAACCTAGACCAAAATCATTCAGTGTTGCTAGTTTATATTGACACATTTACCCCCTATGTTAGGAAATAAGAATAGGATACAGGCATATCGATTTACAAAAATATTTATTTCTATGATAGTGTTTTATTTATCGCGTTTTTGGTTGGTATTTTTGTATGTATATAAATAAGTATGTATGTGTGTCCATTTGTATGTATTCGTACTACTTAATGGATTGTCTCTAATAATAATTGTATACATCAGTCGATCCGCCATAGCATGAGCATCATGGGATGACGACACCATAAAGTAAATACAGCTACCAAAAACAAATAAAAATATATCGCAAATGTATCGTTTATTACCACGATATTTTTAAGGGTTTTGTCAATTTGACGTAGTGTAAATAAAAAAAAATCTGATTAAGGGGAGCAAATTATAAATTTAAAAACGGTATTAAGTGTTTCCATATTTTATATTGTATATACGTAGTGCATCCTCATCCCACCTGGACGCGTACTCACAATATACACATAAATGCACACACACATGCACATGCACACGCGCACGCACACGACACGCATACATACACACACATATAAACAAAGTTTTTTTTTTTTTTAGGTATGGCATCTCGTAGTTGACCTTGAGAGGTCGTGACTACTTAACCGGACTTTCCTGTGGCTGCCTTAAGCGAACTCAAAGCCTCCAGCCAGGGGCGAATTTCTTATAGTACTAAGCGACTGCACGCTAAGGGCACCCCCTGTGGGGTACGGACCTCGGCTTAGGGCGTCGCTGGGGGGAGGACAGCAAGATGGGACAGGCTGGATCTGGTTAATATTATTATTATTAATCGGGGAATCAAACAAAGAGACCATCGCACACATTATATACCCCTAAGCACAAATGTATCATGTCCCGATATTGTTCCACCATTTTAAAATCAACATTTTCTGATGATCTTATCTAAGATCAATAAATTCCTAAAGTAGGTAGGTACCTGCATTAATAAAATCTGACTCAACGGCAGAGATTCACATTATGTATAACAATGTATGTATAACTCTTCTCTACATTTTTCTGAGACTATAAACTATTTATTATTTATTTAATTTAGTAAAATATTATGGGTATTTTTTTCATTATCCTGGCAATCGTATACGCACATAGAGGCACCTGTTCTTATAGTGCTGTCACGTGGCTGTCACGCACACATGTCTACAAAAGTGCCTCACATTATTGTTCAGCGCGGTCTATCTGCTTCTATCCTATAATCTGAGACATTGACGAACATGTTATTTCCATGACTGACATTTATTTGCGGTACTGGCAATCATTTTAAAAACATTCAATTTGGCCGTCATTCTACATAACACGATCTACATCTACCTACTGTTTGATATGGCTTTTCCTTATAGCGGAATCCTCGATCCTATGCTAATCGGTGTTTGAGTGTTTCTATTATCCGTAAGTCAACCGTGCTTATATCAATACACTTACACGGCCGTTCTTTGTATTCAGAGGCCTACGAATTACTTACGATCTTCGTTGTCATCGACCTGATGGCAGTGCCAGGCTATGTACTGAAACAACAGCAGTAAGTACCTGTACCTATCAACATTTGCCTAGCCTAGCGACTGCCTATCGGACCTCCACAACCCAGTTACCGGGTAATACGATACGCCTTGGTAAAACGAGGACTTTCGGGCTTCTGACGACCCGTAACGACTGTCAAAGATCCACGATTGACAACCGGGACCACCGGCTTAACGTGCTTTCCGAGGCACGGAGGGGACTTGGTATGTGAAGTTGGTCACCCATTCACGAACCAACCGCGGCAAACGTAGATTAACCTGATCAATCGTCCCGTGCGGCTGTAATTACTTTGCTCCAAGACCCTCACGTTGCACGTTGTATAAAAACCAACGTAAATTACCTAAAAACACGAAGCTATAAAATCAATCTACAAATCAATTTGTAGATACGTACTAGGTTATTCTAGAACGTTTTTATCGAGTTTATTTTTAGGTAGCACCGCTCCGTTAACTGACAAAATCTTCCATTAAAAATCTTCATTTATGACACTCTAACACTGTATTTGTAGCAGTTTGCTTATGATACAAATCTCAACAGGCTCTCCGACTAACTAAACAACAGCTGCGTACTGGTACAGTTACAGCAGCTATAACTGGCTACGGATTATTTAATAAATTACTCTTTGTCATAGGAGTCACAGCCAGTCCATTATGCAGGGTCTGCATGGAGGACGATCAAACATCAGCTCATATGCTTCTAAACTGCCTGATGGTTGCCACTTACAGGGCAAAGTACTTTGGAAACCCAGGTACCCTCCGTCAAAATTGTCAGTAACACTAAAGCGTTGCTGGCTTTCCTTGAGGAGCTGGGGTGGATCGATTGAACGATTGCGCCACCCGTACGCAAAATACGCGCTTTGACGTGGAGTTGCGGACACCAGCCCGTCTTACTAATCCAAAATATTATGCTAAAATAACGAATATTATAAATTCATAAGTGAGTTTTGTTTGTTTGTTACGCTGCTGTCACACTAAAACGGCTAAACGGATTTGGATGAAATTTGACAGACTTGACAGACAGGTAGCCTGGGATCTGGAGAAGGATATAGGCTACTTTTCATCCTGGATCGAAGTCGCGGGCAATAGCTAGTACTTAACGTGTAATTCTCAACTCACCTCAAGAAATCCACAAGTACTTCCTAAAACCTACTTGTATAATTATACAAGTAGGTTACAACTGTCAAATATGATCAATTGATCATATTTGACAGTTGCATGCATCATCATCCTGCCCTTTGCCCTGCTCTGCTGTGCCGGTTCCGAATGAAGATTCGGAACCGGCACAGCATGTACAACCGCGGACAATAGCGGTTGGCCAGTTTTGTGCTTTTTGAGAAGCTTTTGCACGGCGCTTCGGCCGGGGGGAGGTCGGAAATTTTCCCACGTGAACGTACCACCAGGATAAAAAGTATCTTCTAAGTCCTAACTCAGGTTATGGTCTACCTGTGTACCACATTTCATCCAAATTCGTTCAGCCGTTAAGGCGTGAACAGGTAACATACACACAAAGTTACTTTTGCATTTATTTATAATATTAGCATTGGCATGGAGGTATTCAACTCAGAGCACTGATTCCATCAGCATTTGACCGAACGGCACCTAGAAGCTGTTCCAATAACCGAAGGGTTGGGCAGATATGTACCTGTAGTACACCCACATTTCGCCAGTTATGTTTAAGTTCCATGTAATAGGGGGCGAGCCTATTGCCATCAACCGGGCATAAATCAACAATAACAACAACAAACAACATCAACAATATACATATTAGTATGGATTAAGGAAAATCTATTTGCCGGCCTCAAGAGCCCACTGTGTCCACGTTAGCTAGAACAATCGAGACAATAAACACCAATGATTAATGTTTCACGTTTAAAATATTTGCCTTATAATCTACGGTAATAGTTGGATTGTTCTGTAATTTACTTCGTCACGTGCGTCACGCTAGAGCCAGTGACTTTACTGCGATTTCATATTACGTGGAATTATTAAAATTGACTATTGTGATGATCACTAGCTTTTTTTTTTAACCACAACGGGGAATCTCTTGGCCTTCATCTCATCTGATGGTGAAGTGATGATCAGGCTGAAGGTGGAAGCGAGTTTCACCCGGAATCCTCAACCACGGAGGAACTGGCTATCTTACCTCTAACTGCCGAAACACATCATTGTTGTTATGGCGACAGACTTAGATGAGATGGTGGTAGCTAGTCAGGCGGACAAGCCCTACCACCAATCAAACGAAGCAGAAAATTGTGCTCCCACAAGGAATCGAACCCGGGACCTCTGGGTCTGAGACAGGTGGTCTTACCACCAGACCACAGAGGCGGTTATAGCTCAGTCTTGGAGTAGAAATATGGTGCTGTTTCACAATCGATGAGACACGTATCCTGTCGTCTGCATGTTACAGGAACTGATGGCGCCAAACTCGATGACGAATTCTAGGCTGACTTCATTTAGATTGCCATCGACACGTTTAAGGCGCTACCCCGAGCAAAACCTTGCGATGTTGCGTTTTTCTTCGTTATTCAAAGGCTATTAACTCGTTAAATGAGATAAATAAACTATATCCAAAAAACACATTATTAATGTCACTACACGTCCTTATGTGTTTATATGTATAAACAAAAAATGCCTTTAAAATCTCCTTGTAAAAAAAATACTAAAATTATTGATTGCATGCATCTTTTGCTTAAGTTGACGTTCTATTAAATTGAGGATTACACTAATGGAAGGATAATTAAAAAATCTAAATAATGCACGTCTTATTTTATTTGAAAACATCGCTTTACTTTTTTATTGAAATAATTCCAAAAACTGTGTGAATTCGGCGTGCGCAGGGAGCGGGACAGAGCGGGACAGAGAAGGGCCGAACGCTCAACATCGTTCGTTATGGGAAGCTCGTTAAGAAGAAATCACTAGCTATTGCCCGCGAGATTCTCTCATGTTGTAACTCTAAATAATGCAAGAAATTTTTAAGATATCCTTAGAGGTGTACCTACAAAGGGTCATGGCCATCCGGCTGGTCCGGGGATACCGCACGGTCTCCTGTGAGGCAGCGAGCCTTTTTGACGGATTGCCGCCATGGGATCTGGAGGCAAAAGTCCTCGCGCACGTATGGGAGTGGCACGAGGAGGCGAAACGCCGGGGCGTAACTCCGCTGCCGCGAGAAATCACGGCTCAGCGGACGGAGCTCCGGCGGGATCTCATGGCTACATGAAGAGTACGGTTGTCGCAACCGATTGCTGGGCACGCCACGATTATGGCGATAAGTCCCTTTCTTGAGGCGATAAGTCTTTGAGGAGTGGCTAGATAGGCGCCAGGGCGTCCTCACCTTCCGCTTGACGCAGATCCTCACCGGACACGGCAGCTTCGGAAGGTTCCTGTGTCGTATAAGGCGGGAGGAGACGCCCGGGTGTCACCACTGTGTGGATCGCCCGGAGAATACGGTGAAGCATACGGTGGAGGTCTGCCCGGCTTGCCTACACATAAAAGGCACTTTAGAACGTCAAAATTTTGAAATAAATTGTTTGACTTTGACTCTTTCAACATCGACATCTTCTTACCTGCAAAGCTGTTCACAACCATTCGACAGGCTGTCATGTCGAAAATAACACATTTTCGATTACCTGATTTGCCTTCCCACGCCAATACGGCAAATAGCTGTCGGAAGAATAGTGGTCGTCTTTTTGCTTTAAACTGACAACAATTTCTGGTCTTTGATTTTGAACAGCTTTTAGAGAACTCGTTCAATAACATTGATTGATATTTGGCAAGGAAGCGTATCGATTGGTTGTGAATAGTAAAAAAATAAATAAATGAAAAGCGTTTATACCTGGTAAAATCGTACGATTTACAAAAAACTGCTTTTACTTCTGCCAAACTGCGGGACCCATGTTACTTGTGGTCGGCGCAACACGTCTTCTCTTTCCATTCGCCCCGGTCAACAGTCACGCTATCATTCACTCCTTTCTCTTTCATAACAGTCCTCACACATCCTCCATTCCCCTATCCATCTTTTCTTTGGCCATCCTCTCCCTTTCCATCCATCAACATTTATATTCATCACTCTTTTAGTCACATCCGTTTCCTCCCTCCACATCACATGTCCATACCAAGCCAAACGATTTCCTTTCATCAAATAGCGGTTAATTGATTCATACAAATGCATTTACGTATAAAATCAAGCTTTATGAAGAATAAGAGACTTTTAAATAACAAGTATTTAATTTATATAATTTTAATTAATTCCAGACAACCCAAAATCTCAAAGGAGCTGGGACGATATTTATTGCGATTTAACATACAAATCGATTCAAATTCTGAGCTGCAGTTCAGGTCCGGATCGTGCAAGACTTTTGGCGGCCGGAGCCAGAGACGCCCGTTATTGCCATCCTTCTCCATATACCGGTACCTTCTTGGATCCGACCTCGCTTCGTCTGGCGACTGGTCTGCGGCTTGGGGTCACGGTATACACTCCACACATATGCCCTTGTGGCACGGACGTGAACCGACTGGATCACCACGGACTTTGTTGTCAAAAAAGTGCAGGCCGCTTTTTAAGACGTGCGACACTTAATGACATAATCCGTCGGTCTCTTGCCAGCATCAATTTTCCTGCTCTTCTTGAGCCGACTGGCATTTTCAGAGATGATGGCAAAATACCTGATGGTGTGTCTTTGGTTCTGTGGAGTTTGGGACGGGTGCTTGTGTGGGACGCTACCTGTGTAGACACACTGGCACCGCCTCACCTCCACCGGACTACTTCTAAAGCGGGTGCAGCGGCGGACATTGCCGAAAATCTAAAACTTATATAGAGGCCTTGGCAGAGAGTACAACTTTGTGCCCTTTGGCGTCGAGACCCTCGGTCCGTGGGGTCTCAGTGCGCATAAGTTATTTGCGGAAATCGCGAAATGTCTAGTCGATGTAACTGGTGACCGAAAAGCTGTCGGCTTTCTCGCGCAATGCATTAGCAGTAATTCAGCGAGGAAATGCCGCCAGCATCCTCAGTACAATGCCCCGAGGGCCTTTTTTAGGTTTAACTTAGTTTTAATATAGTTAATGTTAATAATCATCTTGCATTTTGGTTTTAAATAAAAATATTTTCGTCTACAAGTCCGTTATACATACATAGCATGATAATCAGCTTTATAGAAACAAATCACATCGAGAATGTAGAGCGAACCGTCTCAAGGGCACCTGACTCACCCACGACCCGGTTAACTTAACCTCTGTAACCAGCTGATAATTATAAACAGCCGGAGTGCGATAAACTTGATGTTTTACTTAATAAATAATCATTTAAATAAATGCTTTCCTATTAAAGCTCTACACAAGAATAACCAGTATCTGAGGTGCCATTTGCAAGAGTTTAAGGTTGGAGATAAGCTTTTACACATCGGTCACGATTCTGCCTAGAAATTATACGGGAATCAGTGTAATCGTCGTTGGCGTAACTGTGGCCTCGGACTGAGGCTCTATAAATAGGGTCGATGCCCTCCTGAAGTCTTGATTACAGCAAAACATTATTTTATCGTGATTTGATATTGATGCCCTTCTCGTTTGCAGTTTCGTTACTAGCTATTTTAATTTGACCCTGTATAAAATAACTATATACTTATCTTAATTAGGTATGTCATTTATAATCTGTCGCAGTTATTAGTTATGGTAAATCAGCTGTTAATAATGCCATACAAACTGGATAACAACATTTTTTTATTTACCATACGAGCGGTAAAAAAATTAAAATTATTATTAGTTGATTGCTAAGATTACTCTAGTCTACAACCAATATTCAACTGAGTGGCTTTTGGTATTTTTATATTAATTAATATGTATTAAATATCAGTTCATTATTAATAATTCCGTACCTACTACGTAAGATTTTTGAGATAAGGAACTTATTTTTGTTAGATTCCCCAAGATATTTTAACAATGGAACAGAGATATCAAGGCCGATGGTACCCTGCAATGATGGGGGATTGTTGTTGGTTCCTAATAAGGGAAAGTAATACAGAATAAAAGAAAAAACCCCGATTTGCAAAAAAGAAATCTACAAAACAGTTTTAACAGTTACATGTACTCTTTTAAAAAATAAAACATTCTATGTTTTTTTTTTAAACTATATCGTTATAATAGCCAATAGAGCATTTTTCATTCCTTTTTTGAAAAACCTTCTTTTTGATGTAACTCAAAATCTATACGTGATGGATTTTTTTTTTACTTTCAATTTCAAACTTAGGAACCTTCAAAGATAACGGTGCACCTATGACCATGTCAGTTGCGTTTTTTTTTCACTTTTTATTAGTAGAAGTAGTGTTATCTTATTATCTATCAACTATCAACTTAAATTGACCGTATATTCAAATCATAACCGTCGTTCCTTGACAGGCGTATGAATTGGCTATAACACGGAAAATTTACGTAGTATGTCAATTTTCTTAACGATTATGTTCCGTGACTTTTCAATAGAAAAACTTAGTGGTCCGAGACGAGCCAAACTATTGGTATGACGCTGGGGTATACTAATAGTTTTGTTCACGTCTCAAAATGATCAAGCTAAAAACTATGCTGTATTTTTGCTCCCCATCTCACAGATATCGTGAGAAACCTCGGATATTATTGTTTACAAGCAGTTGGACTTATCGACATCTACACAATCTGATGTTTTCCCGTCAAGTTTTACATTGGGGGGGAATTTTAAAGATTTTTCCAGCAAAATGACTGTCAGTTTAAATGTTTTGTTGATGGTAACAATTTCCCGCAATCAACTTTTACGTTTTGCACGCCGAGTTATAGTGTGATAACCTTTCAGTTTAGAGTCGTTTATCACCCGTTCTCAGAACGCAGAGGAAAAACACATTTTGTTATTAATAAATTGAATGTGAACATATCCAAATGGTTGGCAGCCTGTTTCTTGTATTCTAGTTTGAGAATTTGAGACTTTAATAGGTACAGTCGCCTGCACGTAAATTGCTAGGAGTCGTTTGACTCGGAATTCGTTTTTTAAATCTCTGGTTATATCAAGCGAGACGCGAGGAACGAGTCGAGCATTTCGAGCGCACGATTGGTTGATCATAGTGATGGGTAACTCATCAATTTTATTTGAGGTTGAGGGAGGACCTCACTTTATTACCTCGTGAGGTCCTCACGAGGCACCCCTCATTTGAGGTGAGGAATCGTCAACGGCGACGACGACTCACGAGTACTCTCGAGTCTCTACTCACTCGCGTCTCGCGAGTACTCGCGAGTCACGAACTCGTTCGCCTCACCCTTCGCCACGATTTCATATTGACAATGTCAATTTTTGAGGACACGTGAACGAGTGAGGTGTGATGAGGTGGTTCAATGAGGAAAATCGAGTAAAGGCTCCTACATACTGGCGCAACTTGTCGCGCGACGCGACGCGACACAAAGACACCGCGTGTAGCGCTACAAGCGGTGCCTTTGTGTCGCGACAAGTCACGCCAGTATGTAAGAGCCTTAACTCTTACAATTTGCGATCATGAGTACCTCAAACAAGGGACCTCATGAGTGAGGGACTCGTCTCATCACTAGTTGATCAGTCGATCCTTGTCTCTCGCGACGCGTCCACGTTTCTTTCGCACATAAGGTGGATCCGCAGTGGTAAACCGCGAAATCAAAATTTTATTTAAGTGATGATGATTTTATTAAAGTTTAAGTTTTTTTGCAATTTGCAAGGTCAGTATCAGGTTGTATCTTAAACAAAAAATGATCCGCGATCATAACAAACGTGTATAAATTTACAGAATTATAATCATTAAAATCACATCATTATAGATCTCTCTTAGTTAGATTTGTTCCCTAAGAAGAAATCTCTTATGTAAAAGTTAATTTGGAACGAATCTAATTAAGAGAGATATGTTGATGATTTTAATGATTATAACTGCAAAAAAATGTCAACCTTGCCAAGTTACGTGCAACTGTATCAACTATTTCCTTAATGCCACAGCACAGGTGACCGGTCACGAAAGCAATGCACTTTAATATAACCTTACCCTTCCACGGCATACCATACCTCGTTCGGCATTGCTTAATTTGAAAATCGATCAATGTCAGTAAATAGTAAATGACATAATAATCCTGGGGTCACGTGTTATCAGTTTATCACACATTGGTATCACACGTAGCACAAACACACAAACACCATTGAAAATTACGTCATTTTCACTTCACTGATAAACAGGCGTAACTATTGGTTCGCGACTTCGAGTCGAATGAATGCATGTGGCGATAAGAACGTATTGTTGTAGTAGCGGCGACCGATCACGTCAACATCCCGGTGGCGAGTGTTGTCGGGGCGCCATCATGATGCGCACGCGCTCCCTATCTCTTCCTTACCCACGCAAAAACTAGGAATTAATGGTACTCTTGAAAAACGGAACGTTCCGCATCCGTATTCCGCAGTTTCCTGATTCCGCGGAGATGTGATGAATGAGTGCGCGCGATCGAGCGTGGCGCCTCACCAGTGAGTTTTTGCCCGATTAGAAAGTTGAAGAACGACTTTGTAATGCCATTGATTCGCGTCGTATGTGTAACGTAATAATATACACGAATATTTTCGCACACATGTATTATTTATCATCAAATAATAGCTTGTTAACGTTTTGTTTTTTTATCAGAGTCCTGTTTGAGCAGATCTTAGACCTGCGAATACCTAAGATATAAGTTTGGGTTCAAAAGATCTAATAAATATTCGTTATTATCTTACGTTAATTGCTATACCGACCAAAATACAAGTTTGTGCCTTAGTTTGAGATATTTTGCAAGATTTCATCATCTGATATTTAGTGTCCATTAAACCCTGAATATCGAATACATTTTTAGTCGACTTTAAATCATCAAGACAGTCTTAAAATCTACTATATTATATTGATCAAGCAGGCATTCACAATACCCTGAGAACCAAAAACCGTGGAAAATAACGTTTTCAAAGGCATTATATCATGCCTTGCGGATTTCTAAACAGTGTATTTGCAATTCACAGGTTGAACTATGTTGCTTCAAAAATATACCGTTACTCATTGTTTGGGCAGATGCCGTGAATATGGAGCTCTTACCGATAACGACCACACCATGTGAATGATGCCTTAGTTATCACTAACCACCGCACCATGAGAATGATGCCTTTACCTTGATGATTGGATGATTCTCGAGCTAGAGGAGCTCGTGAATAAATAATAACAGCCGCACGGGTCGATCCATCAGATTAAACTACGCTTGCCAGGGCTGGTCCGTGAATGGGTGACCATCTTTTCATATCGAGACTCCTCCATGCCTCAGAAAGCACGTTAACCCGTTGGTCCCAGCTTTGTGTCATTCGTGGATCTCCAGTTACTGGGTTGTGGTGGTTCTGGAGGTCAGGTAGGCAGTCACTCCATGGAAAATACTGGTGTTCAGCTGCATCCGGTAGGACTGGAAGCCGACCCCAACATAGATTGTAAAAGGCTAGGCAGAAATGAAATTTGATTGGATGATTCTATTTCGGAACCAAAACAATTTCGACTCCTATCTTAATTTGAAGAAAGTCGGATTCCTATAAATTGGGAAATATAGCGTCAAGTATACCGATTACCAAGATACTTGCAGTAATAATAAAACCCGACAATTTTAAATTATTATCTGTAAATGATACTAAACAACCTAGACAAGATTCAAAACATTCACGTCTTTATTTCGATAAAGTTGTTTATTCGTCCATTTTATCGTTGAAAATGTATTTCTTTTTATGCCAAAATAGTATAGGAAAAAAATATATTAATTTATTAATAATGACTGTTGGAGAAACCCTGCAAGAGATTACACCTGACAATGACAAGGAAGATGATTTCACGAATCATGATGAAGAGACTGCGATATATGTATTTGGGATCCCAAAATGATTAAATCTTAGGGATAACTCTGCAAGGAAAATGTGTAAGGAATCTTTTTAAGTTGTGTGGCTGTCAATGCAAAATATATTCATTCTTCTACAATGGTAATAATAATAAATAATATGAACGACTTAAATATGCAAGCTATGCACAAAAGTGAACCAAACTAATAAAGGAAAACGACACTAACAAAATCTAATTAGCATTAACGAATTAAATTCTACATGCGAAGATTTATAATTAGCTTCCTGTCGAATGTCGACTATGGTTTTCTTTTCATTTAGTTTTTAAGCTTTAAGTCTTCCATGTTTCTTTAAATAAATAAATTAGTGAGCGTTTGTTGACTGCATTCCATAACGCGTTGACGTAGGTCACTACAACAATACAAGTCTAAACATGGAATAAACTTATTTTGCCTAAAAAATATGCCTGATTATATTATGGATCCTTACCTTCTCGCCATCCGTTGGGAGGGTTCCATATCCGTACCAGCTCCTGGCGGCCTTTAGTCGGGGCTCGTCTCTGGGAGACAGCAGGCCGCTGCCCCACCTTGCGAGCCCCTCAGCCACGGCCGCCACGCTTGGCGTGCCCGGGCCGCCATTCGGGGAGGCCGGAGACGGCGCTGACTTCTCAGCAACCGGCGGCAACGTCGGACGAGCGCAACCCGTCCGCCTCTCATAAATCCTCTTCAACGGCTCATCTATATCCGTCTCCAACAACCCTTTCTTATCACTCCCTCTTTTAATCTCATGAACTCTTTTCGCTTCATCTTTTTGCGTCCGTTTTGCGTCATCTCTCCGCTTAACACTCTCATTTGAGTCCTGACGACAAAGTAAAGCCTTTTTCAAACTCTCACTCGAGTCTTGTTTTGAGATCTGACCTTTCTTATCCGACTCCTTGCTGGCAGATTTCTTATCATCTTTCGATAGCAGCGCACGTTTTAAGCTATCAGTCGAATCTTGTTTATTTATCAGTTTGCGAGGACATTCTGTATTTAAGGAGTCGGTCGTTTTCGATATGAGTAGTTTGGAGTAATCGTAGGGAGCATGGTCGTTTGAGGGTGGATTAAGTTCGAGAGATCTTCGATTCTTGCGCTTGTCCGCTGGTGCTATTTGTGCCTTGGCGGGCAGCAGCCGACGCGGGAGGAGGCTGCGATGGTCAGCGAGGGGCGATTCCGGTCGCAACATCTTGAGCGGCGATACTGAACTGCCGCGTGACTGCACTCGCCTGCAATAAAGAACAAAACAAGTATAATTTCTGACAAAATAACGTGTGTACAAATACAGTTATCATTAAGATTTAAGACTACTTTTGCGTAACCAAAGAATAGCCTTCCGCAGTGTGCAGGTCATTATAGAATGAATTATCTGTACAATGTAATCTCGTTAAGCCGGTACGGAGACATTACCGTGTCAACATAATTAATTCAATGTCGCTGTTCACATCAGACTGCTGTATTATGTATATGTTTTCTCGTATCACGCTGGATATGAGAGTAAAATGTGTAAACACCAGATAACTCGAATATCTACGAAATCGTATACAAAACGTCACAGAATAATTTATATCTCAAAGGTCTGGGTTATCATCGTGTTTAAAGTTTACACCACGGTTGAAAATAAACAATAACACTTCTAGGTCTGCTGTGAACGGAATAAATTCTAAAAGAACCCGTAGCAGAAAGTCCGAAGTTAAATATTTACTCAACATTTATGAACAACTTTAGCCTTTTTCTGGGGAAGTCCATTGTAGAACAATGCTGCGCTATAAAGGATTTCAACTCGGATAAAGTACTTTAAAAACGAAATTATAATTCATATGCTAAAATAAGTGACGCAATTATTTAAGCTATACCCTGTGATAGATCACACTCGTGGATACTACCAGATTTCCACGAATACTTTCATTATAGATTCTTGATCTTAGAGGTCCATGATCTCAGATAAGATTAAAATGTTTAACAATTCCAAGTTCTTTTATAATATCTTAAACGGTTTTCCGTCAAACTAGTCTTCGCAAACTTTTCTTTACAAACATTTCATCAATGTAAATTTTATTTTACTTCCAATTAAGTACTAAGACACAATAGAATGAATACTGACAATAAGTAAGGGTTATTTACGCGTACAAAGAACGAACAAGTTGGAGTGGTCAGTAATAACCACGTACAGAAAATAACAATATGAAATGAAACGTGTGACATAATGAAGGAGTAACAACAGATAACGAGTAATATAATAGGACCAGATGATTACAGTGTACTAACATGCCATAGAGTGCTTTGTTATCGTACGACATAAAGTATAGAGAAGACCGGTAATTTTATTATGCTGTACTGATTGGAAAGTTTAAGTGTGCGTGTGCACCGTACGTATACTAGACGCTGAGGCAAATAGCGGGAAGCGTGCGACTCCTCCCTACCTGTCTCTCGTTGCATCTAGTCGCAGTCGCATGTCGCATAGTGTGCGGGGTGATGGTAAAAACTAGCTAGAGCGACATCAGTCAAGAATGATCCGGGATCGCAGGTCTTTTAGCTTCCAAGTACTTCCAGCCATGAAGTTTTTGCTTACGTCTCCATTCGATAAGGTTAACCACATTAAAATACTTACAAAGAGATACATATTAAGTATGCTGTAACTATGTAGTAATACTGATAAACAGCAGAAGACGTGTCTTAAGACATGTACAATAGTCATTAACGATAGCACATGATCCTTAACAGAACCGGTATCTATGGTGTAACGACGTACTTAATATATATATACAATGTGTCTGTATACGGTGTACCGAAAATTAAGGTTCATTTGGTCGAGTAAGTATTGAAGTTTTGTATGGGATGACTGTTTTTTTTTTTTTCACGATTACGATCTTAGTCCTCGGAAAAAAGTTGTTCAGTTTGATGGTCTGCACCACACCCTTCATTTACGGTACAACGTATACAGACACATTGTATATATTATATATTTTTTTATAGTATATTTATATTAATATAAGCGCGTAAGCACTTTACAATTTACAACGTTTGGTCCTTCGAGAGACTCCGCCATTTCTACGTGGCATAGTCCAACATTACACAATAGGGAAAATGCATGTATTTTTTCCACTAAATCATTGAAATACAGTATAAACCCAAGAAAAATATTAAAAGTTAAATTCAACTACTGCTTGTTGCTCAACAAAATTATGAAACTCCCAACAATTTTCTACTACAGTTCAAACGTCTGTTCCTGTCGCGGTCATGTTGTGACGTCATTTACCACGATACTGCTTTGTTTACATCTATTTTTTAGCCGCAAATCATATAAATAAAATTATTTCTTGTGCTTTATTCAATCACGCACTTCTTACGTATTGAGATTTGAAGCTCTTTGCATAGATTTAGCATAGATTATAATCACATGGTTTTTTACGTCAATTTCGGCATTGTCGAAGACAACGCGTTTTGAGTTTGCGTTTCGTTCCACCAAAAAACGCGACATAAAATAAATGATTGTAAAATAAGTAATGAATTAAAAAAATATTAAAGGAATTTGTTTCTTGACTCCTATACAATGTATGTTTAAATAGTTTTGAATTATGTGCATATTTCCTATTGTTGTAGACAATATTCATTCTAGTTCCGACTTTGAAGGCCACAGAAAAAGAGAGTTAATAATACAGTCAAATAAATTAAATTTAACTAAAAAATGTGGTGAATTGGTTATAAAACTTGAAGGTGAAACGGTGCACTGGTGTATGTATGTACTGTATAGTTATGAGTGTGTGTGGATTAATATTCAGAACGAAAACTGAAAATTAATTCTAAAAACTTCCACTTTCTGAATGAATGAATGCACCGATAAAAAAACCTTATTTCGTTGGATTAAAATTCAGCTACGCGAACTAATTATTGACTTTCCATTACCCCAAGTCTACAGGTGACATTGACTTAGTCCGTTTTTTGATTGAATCCTGAGGAAACGGCTTGAGTAGGTCGCTTTGCTTTATATCTCGCTCGTATTCTTTCTCGAGGAGCCATCATAAAAGTACTTTACATACCAACGAGCACTCTAAAAAAGAAAGTCTCGCTACAATAAACTTCACAGTAAAGTTTCGAAAACATTAAAACAATAGACCGCAACAAGAGCGCAGAAACTGTGACAAGATTAATTATTAACTGAAATATCCTGAGAAGTAAACTTGGTTTACATTTCATCATTATTCAGCACTCTAGTATTGTGTACCTGTATTTCATTAGTGCTTGAGAAGCAGTACAGTCAACGGTCCCAGATCCACACTAGAGATAAAATGATAATGATATCAAATTAACAGCCATTTTAGTAAAAGCCTGGCAAGTCTGAGCAGCGAATTTGCTGAAGCAATTGTCTTATGATGGGCTGATTAAATTAACAAACAATAATAGTTTAAATCCGATTTGTCAGTCCTAAGAAAAGGCAACAACTCGCCTAATTCTGCCGTCTTAACGATAAAGGGCACAACTAAAATTGTTACCAAAATTTTTCAAAAAAAATTACACCTTTTTTTCTGATTCGAAATTTCGGTGAAAATGTTAGTTGTACCCTTTCTCATTAAGACGGCAGAATTGACGTAGTGTGTTCAGAATGAATGTACCACATTGTACAACACTTCACTTCATCATTTCCATATAAGCACGATAGCAGAATCACTCGAAAACATTTAACTTTTATTGAGGATATTTTTCTATGATTGCTAAATTTAATAAGCACTGAACATGCAAATTTTGTTTTTGCCAAAAATTCATACAAGCGTAGCCATGTCGGATCAACTTTAATAATACTGAGCTGTTTATATTCGTGATAGAAAACATTACGACACTTCTATCCGTTAGAAAGTGTCCTCATTTATAATGAATATCTATTGTATGGCAGTTCTGGCATGTTTCCAACACCACCGGTAATTGTCTACTAATTAGGCATTACTTTACCGGTACTTGGTAAGAATACGGTGTTATCTTTGAGAATCGCGCGGAAACCAGGTTAGGTACTGTGGCAGCAAAAAATTAAGACTAATACAGGGTCAAATAAATTAGCTAGCGTTACTCCACAAATGTGATGAGTATCGATAACACGAAAATAAAAATGAAAAAGATATAATGATTTTTTTTTGGGTCAACGACCGCTGGTAATTTTGTTACTGCAGGCTTAGCATAACGCTTTCTATTTCTTCGAAGAATAGACACGGCTCTTTCTATACAAAGTGACATTTCGTTTCTCCTTTTTTGACATCCCACCCTAGAAATTCTTCTACATAAATAAGAACCTAGACAAAGATCGTTAGAAACGAAAGACAAAATGACAGATTGTACCTTCTACAATCTGTCATTTTGTCTGAAGAAATGGAGGGTGTCCTGCTAAGCCTGCTAGGATGTGCACCGCTTGCGCATGATTGTGTGGAGACAATCCACACGCGCCTCGGCAAACATCCCCGACGCGCTACAGAAGCGAGGCAGCCCCAAGAGCACCCAGAACGCTTTACTTTATGTAAATTATTTCATCACCACTGCTCTCAAAACGGTGAAGCAAAACATCGTGAGGTAATTCGAAGATATGTGACATCTACCAACCCGCACTGGGCCCGCCTGGTGGATTACGGCCCACTCCCTCTCACAGAGATGATGCTTGTTATTGGACAAAATTTAACAACGCTCTTTTAATGCCAAACGTGTACACAGCTATGTTGTATACCTTTGAACAACAAAAAGTCCTACAAAATATGGAGGCGAGCCTATTGCCATAGGTAACCATTCCAGAATCCGTGCGGAATTAAATTATAAAAAAGCCAGTGCTCCTAAGGCCGACCTGAAGATCCATCCTCGAGAAATCAAGTCAAATCAATCAAACCAAAATATTTTTATTTCACATAAAGCTACATGGGCACTTACGAAACGTCAGAAGCTAGGTGCACGGTTCCAATTGGTCGTTTCCTATGGAGAAGAGCCGGCAAGAAACTCTACGGTTACTCTTTTAAAAATAATTGGCTTTTACAATGTTTTCAAATCACAGTGTTAATAGGTATGGGAGGACAGTGTAGGCCTGTCAAGAAGTACCAGGTACTTAACAAAAAATAAATGGTCTACAAATCTAGTCTATTAAGCCTATAACAACGTTCTCACATTCACAAAATACACAAGAATCTATATAAAATAATAAAAATAAAAACCTATTTAAACCAAATGACATGTTTGCCATAACATTTTTTTTTTTTCAGTGTTTCACTTATTCGGCGTGATTAATATGTATACCTATGCCAAATTACAGCTTTTTAGTATTAAGCGTCTCTGAGCTACAGCGGAGTCAGACAGACGGACATGATGAAACTATAAGGGTTCCTTGTTTACTGCGAAACCCTTAAAACGGTGAAGAAATACATCCTGAGGAAACCGGCACGTACCAGAACTAAACAAAGGCATGTGACATACAAAAACTGCACTGGCACCGCGTGGTGTATTCAGCCGATGCCCTTACTCAGAGAGAAGGCTTCATTCCCAGCAGTGGGAATATTAAAGGCTTTACTATGCAATCAACCTTCAACAAATTCCTAAGGGATCAAACGTCGCAGGTGTTATGATGAGATCGTGCTACCTACTTACTTTCATAACTGCACACCTCACCTGGTAATCAATAATGCACACATTCCCTCGGGCGAGAAATGACGTCATCCGGCGCCGTGACGTCATGCGCGATCAGACTTCGCTATCTAGTTTTAGCTCCCTGTGAGTCACTTTGAGATATATTTAGCTTTTATTCAATGAAGCGGTATAAAAGAGATGCAATTAGTCGAATCTAGGTCGATTTGTTTTCGTAGAATTTGAGACATTTTTAAAAATTCTTAGCTGTGTTAGAGCCTATCAAACAAAATACTTCTTTAAGAGGCTGACAACACCTAAAGCGCGGTCACTATCGGACTACGTAGAAAAGAAAGAGAAGCGCGATGACACAGCGCTGGTAATTTATTGCAAAATATGAAGCAATTATCTATTTACAAAAAATCTATTGTTTGGATAAAAAATTAAAACATCATTATGCTAATTTGTTACTTGTAGAATAGTCTGACAAAAATTTAGAATAATTGCATGTAGGTATAATAGTATGGTTTTTAATCGTTAAAATATTTTTTTAGAGGTATCTTCGTGATTTTTTTCTATCGTATCAAATTCGTTGTATTACGTTTTCAATACACTATATACCTAGCATATATCCTGAAGAATATCAATTATGTATTTTTTTTATCATTGATTTTGTTTACTGCAGTGGATCATATACTTTTAGGCATTGTAAAACTTACAAAATTTGCGTTTAGGTCCTGTAGTCCCCTTTAGTCTTCGAGCTAGTAATTTCTAACAGAAGTTCTGGGACAACTTCTCAAGTTTTGGGTTCCGTAAGCCCCTAACCAACCTAACAACATTCAAAATGTGTGTTTCAAGGTCTACTTGTTGGAAAACCACTTATTTTTCCTCAAACGGTATTCCAGCTCAAAAAATATCTAAGTAGCTGTCGGAATTAAAGTATTAGGTATTTGTTGACTTGCGAAACCCGATATGTTTAGATGACGTCACAAAACATTATCCTGTTTACACCGTGGTGCCAAAATAAAACAATATAACAAGCCGACAGTCACAGTACCACATTTCATTTTAAACAATCGTTTACCAAACAAACAAGGTTAAGACAATGAGAAATTATTACTTTAAAGCCATTATGCAGCGTGTATTAGAAATGCGTGGTCATATACAGGGTGTCCAGTATATATAATGGATAACTTTGAAATATTATTGACCTTACGACCGTTCAAAAGAAAATACAAAAAAAAACAAAATCCCAAATAGTATCTATTTAAGATTTTTTAGAAAAAATACTAACGTTTTTTTTACCTTATTTTACATTCTTCTTCACCACGACAACAAATGAATGAATTCCATCTGTTATTTGTTTTTATAATATTGTACGAAGACTATCTCTCTCGTTGACAGAGAGGCAGTAAATAATGTGACTAGAAGTTGCACAGTATTTTTTTCAAAAGTGGTATCTTAGGTACTACTTGGTATATATTTTTTGAGTATTTTTTTAAAACGGCCATAAGGTCTTTGGAATGCTATTTTAAGGTTATCCATTCTTTACGTCCGGTATCCTGTATATCTATGTGTGTGGTACAAACTGAACAACTTCTATGGAACCAACATCAATCAATCTGCCTAGCCTTTTCCCAACTATGTATGTTCGGATCTGCTATCAGTCTAACTGGATGCAACTGAATACCAGTATTTTACATGAAGCGACTGTCTATCTGACCTCCACAATCTAGTAACTGGTTAATACGATATCCCTTGGTAAGACTGATTGTCAGGTTTTTGGGCTTCTGACGACCCCTAACGACTGTCAATGATCCACGAAGGACAGCCGGGACCAGCGGCTTAACGTGCTTTCTGAGGCAAGGAGGAGTCTCGGTATGTAAATATCGTCACCCATCTACGGACCAACCGCGGCAAGCGTAGCTTAACCTGATGGATCGACCCGGGCCTCAAGTCTGTTATTATAATAGTGTCAGAATGGTCAGTTCCGATCCTCATTAATGACGCCATTATATTAGTAGATTACCAAACTTGTCAAAATCAACGATTATAAAATCAATGATAGACCATTCTGACACTATTGTTATAGCAAACTTGAGGCCCAGTGCGGCTGTTATTACTTAGCAACGAGCTTCGTAGGGACCAACATCGTAATAGCGAAAAAATAATCAGTTGTCCGATACAAAACTTCAAAACCTAACATAACATAAAATCACACCTTGTCCCCCGAAGGGTTGGGCAGATGTACACCCACATTTCGCCAGCTATGTTTAAGTCCCATGTAATAGGGGGCAAGCCTATTGCCATCAACCGGGCACACATCCAGACTCCGGGCTGCTCCTGAGATATTCCAAATAGAAAAACCCAATAACACTTTGCCCGACCCGGGTATCGAACCTAGGACCTCATGCTCAGCAGTAGCGCTTGCAACTACTAGACCAAAGAGGCAGTCCAGTAGACCGAGGCACTTCAAAACCTACCCGACCCAAATGTATAGCTCATAATTTTTTCGCAATTACCACACATTACTGATAAGTACACGCTGTATAATGCTGGTAATATTGCAGACAAGATTATTTAGATTGTATTCAATGATTTTCTCACGGATTTTATTGTTATTAACGAAGATTTGGTCGAAGCCAGAAATTAAGAAAACATATTCAATAGAAAAAACTTGAAGATATGTCGTCACATCATCATTTCAGCAGAAAGACGTCCACTGCTGGACATAGGCCTCCGGGACCAAGCAGCGGGGTAATTGCCTAACACACTATCAGTATCAATGTGTTTCATTTTGACAGTTCAACAACATTCGTTGTTGAGCAGACAAATTTTTCGAACATAAGAAGCAATAGATTAATTAGCAATATCCTTCAAATCATTCAGATTGTGTGTTACGCAATTAGGGTGCGGTTCTGTGCTTCTCGGATCCAGCGGATACCTTCACAAGATCAAAGGAGAATGAAGATATGTTTGTACTTATATTTAAAGCAAGATTCATGACTGATTTTATTCCTAGTACGAGGCATGCCTTTTAAGTTCTGTCGTTTTCATATTTCCCGGCAATTTTAAATTTGGAGCTGTTCTGAGACAACTAATTCTCGAAGATCGTCATGTGACGTATCGAGAGATAGAGGCTCTATTAGGCATCTCAGGGACAACCATTCAGAAAATCTTGCATGAAGCGCTTGGTGTGAGAAAGCTAGTTTGCCGTTGGATACCGCATCTGCTTTCCGACGATCACAAGGCGGCCCGCGTCAGATGGTGTGAGAAAACTGCAAAGGTTCAACCGAGGAGAGTCAAATCACGTCTACGACATCATCAGTGGTGACGAATCATGGATCTATGCCTACGATCCTGATTCCAAACAACAATCTACAATCTGGGTCTTTCAAGACGAGCCAAAGCCGACTAAAGTTGTTCGTTCTCGAAGCAGTTCAAAGAAGATGGTGGCCACGTTCGTTGGAAAAACCGGCCATGTTGCGACTATTGCACTTGAAGATCGTAGAACGGTTAACGCAGAGTGGTATACCACAGTTTGTTTACCACAAGTCATCGCCGAACTTCGAAAATCTAACTCAAAGCGACGCATCATCCTGCACCACGACACCGCAAGCTCACACAGCGCTCGCCAAACGATTGAGTATTTGAAGCAGGAAAAAGTAGAAATTCTTGACCATCCTCCATACAGTCCTGACTTAAGCCCTAACGATTTCTTTAAATTTCCTAAAATTAAGAAGTCTTCGTGGTCAAAGGTTTCAGTCCGGTGAAGAAGTGAGAACAACTTTAGAGTGGAATAAATGTTATAATAAAGGTTCTAGTTGTAGAAGAAATACGGGTGGGTTTTTTTCAGTAAGAGTCTGACACACCCTCCCGCTCCGTCCAGAGCGGGAGAAGTTATTTGATGTTTTCCCACCCTCAAAAAAAAAAAAAAGTATGACGCTTTCTATTTCTACTCTACTGTTGAATAGAAATCGCATGTCTACTCTTCTCGGTAGAAAACTGTCAACTATCTACACGGAAACGTAATTTTGGTCTACTCTTCTATCGACAAAATGTTTCTCTACGGTTCTCATACTAAGTCTGCTGGGAAGAGAAGAACTATTTCGTGTACAATCGTCATCTGTAGGCAGATCCTCACTAGCTCCGTGCATGAGACTTATTTTATCGACTACGTAATAAGATTATGAATAAGACAATTATGAAAAAGGACAGTTCAAAAGGTGACAGATCGGAACCTCACCTTATCAATCTGCCTAGCCTTTTCCCAACAATGTTGGGGTCGGCTTCCAGTCTAACCGGATGCAGCCGAATACCAATGGTTTAAATGGAGCGACTGCCTTCTACCTCCACGACACAGTTACTGGGTAATCCGATACCCCTTGGCAAGACGTGGCGGGACTTTACGAATGACAGCCGGTACCAACGGCTTAACGTGCTTTCCGAGGAACGACATCGGTACCTAACGTTAAATACACCGTAAATACTAAACACACCATAAAGTTTTAATAAAACTATTACGTGGATTTTTTTTTGTGTGGGAATTTATCGGGGAATGATATGGCCCAGGGTGGGGTCATAAGTCATTTATTTCTTAACAAAATAATGTATTTTGTTAAGAAATAAATTAAGAATAATTCTATCATCACTAAAATGTTGAAACATTTTAGTGATGATAGAAACAATAATAAAATAATAATAAAAAAGTAGAAACATCGTTGTAGAAAAATCGGTCGTTGGCAGTGTCTCTAGACATCGCCAATGCCATCAATACCCTGCCCTGGAGTTGCATCAGGAGAGGCACTACGTTACCACCGGATGCCGACCTACCTCTGTCGTGTGGTCGAAGCCTATCTGACGTATAGGGCCGTCATCTACTCCGGTCACCAGAGACTGTGGAACCTTAGAGATGTCGTGAGGTGTCCCACAAGGATCGGTCCTGGGGCCGCATCTGTGGGACATTGGATACGACTGGGTGCTGCGCGCCGACCTCCCTCCCTCCCTCCGACACGTCGGTCCTGGTGCAGGGGAGGTCGCACCAGGCGGCGACCGAAGTAGCGACACGCGGGGTTGCGACAATCGTCGACACAATCTGGCTTGGGATTCAGGGTGACCCCGCGCAAGTCCAAGACCATGTGTTTTCAGGTCCTCGGAACACGCTACCGTCGGGGTCAAATTACGTGGATGACTTTGCTATCGCTAGTTGTACTGAGTGAACCTTCTGTGTTATATTTCGTTGTGCACCTACCAAATATTTGCACGTTGTTAGTCGTAATTTCAGGTGACTGTTTGTTTTGTTGTCAGTACTGCCCACATTTCATATTTGAGCTTGATATTGGATTTCATGGCCTCAATATTTGGCATTGAGTTTATATAGCCATTTAATGTGTTTAACACCTTCTATTATAAATATTCATAAGTACCTTTAATTGCATTCCATAATATTTTTAAGATGTTACAAAGGCTTAGAGCTAAGGTACAATTACGGACCCTGTCCTGCACAGCAAAAAATTAAAATTAAAATAAAATTAGGAAAGAAATTAACAATCAATAATTTTTAACATACCTACTTAATTATAAATTAACTGCTTCGTTGGTCTAGCGGTCGCAAGCGCTACTGCTGACCTTGAGGGTCTGGGTTTGTTTCCCGGATCGGCCGGTGTTATGTTAATATATAAATTGATTAAGTAAATTAAGTATTTGTTGTTCTGAACTGTCATGACATGATGGACATAATATTTGTGTTTAAGTAATCGGTACACCTCAAGTACGCACTCGCGTCATCAACGTCTTTCAACAGTACCAGCTTCGCCCGGTGAATTAACATAAATTACACTAGAACATTGCATGTACAACACTTGATAAAGATTGAAATCAAGTCCCGTATCCTTAGATATTATAATAGACAGTCCCCCCGCCGCGTCTGTCTGTCTGTCTTGACGCAATAACACTACTAAACGGATTTTTCAAACAGTTTTGACCAATGGACGGAGTGATTCAAATTTCGTACAGCTTTGCCGGTGGAAACGGATCTGCAGCTCAGTACGTGCACTGTTGCGAGTTCTGCACAATATTTTTGTGAACAAATGTGCTGAACAAAATTTTGGTGGATTCGCGCCTTAAGGATAACTCACAGTAACCATTTTTACCTTTCAGAATTTAATTAAAAAATCATTGTTATTTCCGAAGCTATTTTCACCGGTATTATATTAATCCTTATCCAATAAAATGTGGTAAGTATTTAAATTGGGCTATAATTTTAGATAAAAATATGCCTTTACATCATATCATAATTATAAAAGATATCATAGACCCAAAATCAAGCGTAACAAAATAATTATGGCTGACGCTCGGCACAGCGCTCGGCTATGAGGTATTTTTTTTCTGGGTGGGAAATTATCAAATAACTTCTCCCGCTCTGGGCGGAGCGGGAGAAGTGTGTCAGATTCTTACTGACTAAAACCCACCCGTGTTCCTTCCGTTGCCTGTGTTGCCAGAGGCCTCGGTGACCCTTTCGAACTTTCCCGCGAGCTATGAGGTATGCGATCGCTTTCGTTTCCCTTTAACCCCGGTAGTACATTCCTGTGGGATATTTTCTTAAATAAGCTACATCCACGCGGGCGAAGCTGCGCGAAAAGCTAGTTAATTGATATATCTTATTTAAGATGTTTCCAAAAACATCCGAAAACTAAATATTTACGTACAGTCAACAAAACAGTTTGGTATGCAGACGATAAATAAACACCTTTGCACTACGAAATTAATTCATTGCTATTGCGTATCAGAAATAACTTTTTAGAGATGAGACACTAAAATGAGCTTTTTTAAAGACTTGACTACCCAGCTCTCGCACAATAAAGGCTCGCGCTAGTCTGGACTAGACTTAAGGCTCCTACATACTGGCGCGACTTGTCGCGCGACTCGTCGCGACACAAAGGCACCGCTTGTAGCGCTACACGCGGTGTCTTTGTGTCGCGTCGCGTCGCGCGACAAGTCGCGCCAGTATGTAGGAGCCTTTAAGGGCTAACAATAGAGGTAATAAAGCACGCGCATAACTCTTTATGTCGACTGTATAGTAGAAAAAAGGTTGAAAGGTTAAACAAGTTTCAAATACATTCCTTATCCGCATAGCGCGCACATGTCACCCTTTCGATAGGTAATTTTCCATACTACGCTATGCCAGGTCAAGATCAAGGTCAAAGTGTTACCACTGACGTGAAAAAAACCGGCCAAGTGCGAATCGGACTCGCGCACCTAGGGTTCCGTATCATTATCTATAAAAATGGCAAAAAAAAAAATCATGTCTGTTGTATTGGAGCCCCTTAAATATTTATTTTATTGTTTTTTTTTGTATTTGTTGTTATAGCGGCAACATAAATACATCATCTGTGAAAATTTCAACTGTCTAATTATCGTGGTCCATGAGATACAGCCTGGTGACAGACGGAAAGAAAGACGGAGTCTTCTTAGTAATAGGGTCCCGTTTTACCCTTTGGGTACGGAACCCTAAAAAGGCTGAAAGGTTAAGCAAGTTTCAAATACATTCCTTACCCGCATAGCGCGCACATGTCACACTTTCGATGGGTAATTTTCCATCCTACGCTAGGTTAGGTCAAGGTCAAGGTTAAAGTGTTACCACTGACGTGCGGTCGACTATACTGTATCACAGTTTTACAAGTACAATTCATATTTCGTAGTCGGAAAAACGTTTAAACTTTCAAAATCTTAAGGCGCTGGCAAAATCCTTAAGTTGCTTAATCTTTTCATTCCTCGACTGTACATATTCATTCCTTTACGTTAGCAAATCTGTTTGTCAAATATCGGTTCGTAAGTTTGGCGACCAAGCTTGTTTGTTCACTGGCCAGCCGCCCACGTTGTTTATAGATTCTATAACAAGAGTTGTGATTTAGCACCATTCCAAAGAGTTTCTGCTCGTGTATCGGATTTACTGAGTGAGCTAGCGAAATGTGTTACTACATTTCGCTAAAACCGCAGTCAGCGACTAAATTCGGTAATAACTGTTTCGGGAGTTTTGATGATTGAGTATTGTAGAATGTAATTACTGTTTTAAATACATCATTAATTATTTTCAAAGTATTTTCTACAAAATCTTTTTAAAAAACTTGTTGATGAGCATGTTTTGGCCTATAGCTTCAGTCCTTCAGGCATAGTATTAAGATCGTTAAACACTTTAACTATTTTGATAAGATAATAAACAGTTACCTACATTTCTTGTTATTCGGTTTTCACGGTCGATGGAAAATATTTTTAGTACGAGAGTTTTTTTTTGGAATCAGTACAGTGGGTTTAACCGTATTATTTTACTAGCTGAACCCCGCGGTTTCACCCGCATAAGTTCCGCATAAGAGTATCGGGATAAAAAGTATCTTGTCCTAACCCAGGTCATGTTCTACCGCAATAGCCGCCAGATCATGTTAAACTGCAATTTTTTGATAGTCAAGTGTGGGGAACACTTGACTATCAAAAAATTGCAGTTTAAAGCTTAATATTTCGCAAACGGATCCCTGAATCGAAAAATAGTGTTCACAGATACCATTGATACTAGTGTATTTTTGAACG
Source organism: Atethmia centrago (assembly GCA_905333075.3). Lineage (NCBI taxonomy): Eukaryota > Metazoa > Arthropoda > Insecta > Lepidoptera > Noctuidae > Atethmia > Atethmia centrago. The sequence continues at coordinate 24,702,008 of HG995384.1, forward strand.
GTCTATACAACGATACCCCACACCATGGGATAGACGAGAAAAAAATATAATTCCCACATTACTTACAATAGAGGTATACCCTAAAAAAACTGTTTTTTGAAGATTTTGTTTTACTGCTTTGTCGGCGTGAATAATATGTATATCTATGCCAAATTACAGCTATCTAGTACTAAGCGTCTCTGAGCTAAAGCGGGACAGACAGACAGACGGATATGGCGAAACTATAAGGGTTTCATGTTTACCTACAACGGAACTCTAAAAAAGAGATGGTCAAGCCACGTATCGTTATACCGATCCATCAACCGAAAGACCGTAGCAAATGAAGATCCACAGTGAGAAGAAGTCATGATCCTCCAAAGAGTACACCGACTAAGGAGGTGTGTTTGATCTTTTTGTTTGTTTGAACAAACAAAAAGATTAAACAAAGACGGAGTGGATGGCATTGGCATGTGTCATGCATGGGTCATACAATTTTGGGTGAAATGATGATGATGAAGACCGATGGCATCTCAAGAAATTTTAACACAACATTTTTAATGTCGCTACATCATTTACATTTAAATCTGCAGCAAGATAACAAAAATAACGCAAAGTTATCATATTATCACGATTCCCAATACAGTTAAAATCATATTGCAGATAACTGGTATCAAATAATATCGCACGTGTATCGATTATATAGTAAAAGCTATTTTTATATGAAATCTCTCCAGTTCCCGGAACTCGACGAAACCAACCCACGTCGGCGTCGTCAGTATCTATTTTAACGTATAATACCTTTAACCTTCTTGCTATAAACTAAAAAAAATTGATAGCAAAAACTCTTGACTCTAATTGGTGTAATTAAACAAATTTCATTTAACATTTTTAGTTTAGAACCGTGATCGAAGCAATATTACCAGCAAGCTTAGCATGACGCTTTCTATTTGTACGAAGAATAGACAGCTCTTTCTATACAAAGTGACATATCGTTTTTCCATTTTTGTCATCGCATCGTAGAAATCCTTCTACAATCTGTCATTTTGCCTTTTGTTTCTAACGATCTTTGTCTAGGTCCTTTTTTATGTAGAATTCTACGGTGCGATGTCAAAAATGAGAAACGAAATGTCAAATTGTATAGAAAGAGCTGCGTCTATTCTTCATAGAAATAGAAAGCGTCATGCTAAGCCTGCTGATAGTATCCTATGAACATGTCGAAGTTCTCTATTTTCTTTATTATTTAAACGCTTCATGTGTGGTACGAAACCGTACCGTTTGGAAGCTATTAATAGTATTTAATTGGACCTGTTTTGCGGAATTAACGCGAAGCCATCGTAATGCATTCTACAAGTTATATTCGACGTGGCGTTAATAAATTCTGTGGGCGTTTTCGGTTGATTTTCTAGAAATTGTTGTATAATTAAATATTAACACTAAGTAAAGATTAAAATCAAAAGTCATTTATTCATGTTGGCTGAGAATCAGCACTTTTGAAACGTCAAAATGACATAAGACAGTCCCCCAAAACGCCCACCCTTCACCACTTCCTAGCGCTTTAGCTGGGAAAAAGAAGTGGCGCAACATACTCCCCAGCAGCACAGCTGTCTGTTCAATTAGAAAATAAAAATTCTATACAATAGTATGCAGAAATAATTTGCACAACCCTAAAACATTAAATTATCAGGTATATGTCAGCTAGCATACCACTATACCAGCAACAAAAAAAACATCTAAAGCTATACGTTGTCTGGTCATAAGTTTTGTCCCTTAAAGAAAGTTTAATAAATGACACAATGAGTTACGCACTACAGCAATTTATATATCAAATGAAAGGGTATAAAATACAGATTTAAACCACATTAAAATTATTCGAAATGTCCTCCTCTTGCTTCGATACAAGCCTTCAATCTGCAAGGCCAGTCATCAGTCGAAGCACGCACGACGTTCGTGTCAATATCGGCGACTGCTTTAATCAGGGATGCTTTTAGTGAGTCCAAGTTGCGATGAGGTTTAGCGCAGACCTTCTTTCCCTCTAAATGCTGCCATATTTTGTAATCCAAGGGATTCAAGTCTGGACTGGATGAGGGCCAATTCTCATGCCTGATAAAGTCGATTCCACGGGTCGTGAGCCAGTTTTGGGTACTTTTCGCCTTATGAACCGGTGCAGAATCTTGCTGGAATCCCCAGTGCCTGTTTTCGAACATTGTTTGTGAAAAAGGTTCCACAATGTTTGATATACGAGGGCACTGGTTTTCACTCCTTTTTTCACAAAAAAACACCTCCGTTGGACCTAAATAGGACACCCCAAGCCAAACCATGAATGCACAACGACCGGTCCTGTGCCTTCTCTTTAGTGAATAAAGACAACTGACCTGATTGGACTATCCTCCCCATGTATCGAGAAATGGGGAACATCATCTTGCTCCTCCACAGAAACAACGAACACATCATTAGACTTTCTAACCTAGGATTGCGAAGGGCGATGTTCTGTGACGTCTCATAAAGGTCAATGTAAAGTCTTTAATTTAAACCCAAGACAAGAGGTTATCTTAAAACACGTTTTTTTTACGATTATGGATTTAATATGAATGGCTCGGTTAACTCGTCAGGTTTTCCTATATGATTGACTGCAACGAGCGAAAAACCTGAGCATTTTTCAAACACATTCCTTTCTCACATAGCGAACACTTTGATAATTGTCATGCATATTGCAAGTTGAAATAATAAATTAAGTCCCTTAACCTTTTTATTCCTTGTGTACGCACGGTGCTTATAATTAATGACCGTCAACTGTGGCATATTTAATAACAGCCGCACGAGTCAATAGATCAGGTTAAGCTATGCTTACCGCGGTTGGTCCGTAGATGGGTGACCATCTTTACATATCAAGACCCATCCATGCCTGTCACAGTCGTTACGGGCAGTCAGAAGCCCAAAAGTCTGACAAAAAGTGCAACAAAGGGGTATCGTGTTAAGACGCCGACAACACCTAAACCGCGGTCACTGTCAGATTGCATAGAAAAGAAAGAGAAGCGCGATCACACAACGCTTGTAATTTATTGCAAAATGTGAAGCAATTCTCTATTTACTCAAAATTGAGTAGAGTAATCGAAAATAAAAAAGCAACCAAGTTCTGCATTCAAATAAGACGTTCTTGATATTAATTAAATACGTAACGTATGTTGATATTTAATGCAAATATTTTAGATTAGAACACAAGGTAAGAGGTTAGTTTAACGTTAGTTTGTATCGAGATTTTATTTTCAAAACGTGTTTCGGTAATAACCAAGTTCTGGGAAATATGTTCAAAATTAACATATTTTTTTCCCGCTACCACAAGCTATACAGATTTGGCAATTTTTTATCCTAAGAGAAGCCTATTGGGTCTTGTCAGCGCCTTAATGTGTATAATCTCACAATGCAGTCAGTAAAATCGGGACAACATAAAAACAGCGGGGTCAGCTTCCAGTCTAACTGGATGCAGCTGAATACCAGTATTTTACATGGAGCGACTGCCTATCTGACCTCCACAACCCAGTTACTGGGTAGCACGATACCCCTTTGTAACACTGGTTGTCAGACTTTCGGGCTTCTGACGACCCGTAACGACTGTCAAAGATCCACGAATGACGGCCGGGACCAACGGCTTAACGAGCTTTCCGAAACAAAGACTGGAATGATAAGTCTAAAACCAGTCAGATTTATTCGACCTTGCAGCGTCTTGTTCTCTTTAGCGGAACGCCCGACGCCGCTAGAATACCAATGGGGTTCATATACTTAGAATATCATTGCAGGAAAACAGGTTTAATTGCCAGTGGCGAGGGGTTCATACAACGAGTTGTGTTGTTCCAAAAAGAAGCCGGTACGACATAACATAACGTCTTGTTTCCCCGAAGGGTTGGGCAGGGGTGTACCTGTAGTACACCTACATTTCGCCAGTTATGTACTTAAGTCCCATGTAATAGGGGGCGAGCCTATTGCCATCAACCGGGCACAAATCCAGACTCCGGGCTGCGACTGAGAAATTCCCTTTAGAAAAACCCAAAGTAAATTCGAAGACATGTGACATCTACCAACCCTCACTGGGGCCGCGTGGTGGATTACGGCTCACTCCCTCAGAGAGGAGGCCTGTGTCCCAGCAGTGGGAACATTATAGGCTGATTATGTAATAACACTTTGGCCGACCCCGGGACCCGAACCCAGGACCTCATGCTCAGCAGTAGCGCTTGCGACCACTAGCCCAACGATACCAAGCCGACCCGGTATATACCGGCTTCTTTTAGGAACAACCACTCTACTAGAATCTACTATTGCCAAATGCGAAACAATGTAAGTTACAGTTAGGATGTGCTCGCCCGGACGTCATAACTATAAATTACTAACGTTGCAATGGATTTTTCAAACATCATTTAATATTTGCATTGGCTTGTCTGTGAAAATTGACCCTTCGCCACTGTTAATTATATAAGAATGTGTTTTTACTACTGCTGTATTTTATTTGTTTTCAGCTGCAGTTTATAGGTTGGTTTTAAAACCGCTATCCGCTTTTAAATTTCTGCGCAAGACCTCAAAAACGTAGGAAGTTGATTTAAAAGTTATAATTATGAATCATGCTTATCGGATTGGCGATTGTACTTAACGCCTTATTTATTCCTTTAAACCAGGCAATTTCTGTATTTTTACGAATCGACGGATATCAAAAGGAGGATGTCATACATTCATCGAGTTTTTTTTTTTCCAACACTCATTTCTTCGGTCTTCGCAAATATCAAAGCGATTATGATTTCCTAAAAAAAATAATTTAAAGAAATCAATCAAGCAATACATTTCCAGTTTAAGCTGACCTCGCATTGTATAGGATTTCCGTACAATGAGAGCTCAGCTAATGCCGGAAAGTGTGTAGCCGTGTGTACTTATGGAAATGAAAATGCTTGTGTAATTTAAACGAGCTATTTTTGGACGATTATAAAAATAAGAGGAAACTCATTGCCTTACTCTATGATTCATTTAATTGAACGTCTTTCCTGATCATTCGACGTAGGTTAACCACTCGTGAGCAATTTGCTATTCTAAGAATTTAAAATGAACGTGCCTCACTTTCTCTACATGGGGGACTAGATGCGCCCCGCGGTTTCACCCGCATAAGTTTTGACCCCGTGGGTATATCGGGATAAAAAGTACCCTATGTGTTATTCCTGGTTATAAACTATATGTGTGCCAAATTTCATTCAAATCCGTTCAGTACTTTTTGCGTGAGAGTAACAAACATCCATCCATCCATCCTTATAAACTTTCGCATTTATAATATTAAGTAGGAAGTAGGATGCGCTGAGGTTGCCCGCGAAATTCAATTTTTTTTTCTTACGTATTTTGGTATTTGCAGGTCAGTGTCAGGCTGTATGCTGTTTAAAATATGATTCCCGCCCGTAACAAATATGGCGTTACAGAATTATAATTATTACAAAAAGCAATACAACTCCTTAATTTAGAATTGTCTTCAAATGTCATGAAATAGTCAGGGTAATATGAACTGAGTGTATTGATGATTTTTAAGATTATAATTCTATAAATAGATATTTATTACGGCCGCGGATCATAATTATTTAGATCAACATACAACTGACCTTCAAATTGCAAAAAACCTAAGATATATTATGACGTTTTCGCCTTAAGGGCTCGTGCAGACTACCGCTATATCGCGGGCGCGACAGGTAGCAATAAGCCTGTCGCCGCCGCGATATCGCCCGAGTCTGCACGAGCCTTTTCGATCTTTGGACTTTAGACCACGTTTTCGATAGTTATGAGGACTTGTGTTGATATGTATGTGGATGGCTATTAGGGCCCGTTCACACGAACCACAAACACATCACATCACAGAGACAAAACGTGGGCAAGCTGTGGTTACGTGTGATTAGTGTCACTGCAGCTTCATGCAGTTACGTTGTGTACAAAATCAAATCAAATGGTCGACTCAACTTTGTGGCTGCGACGTGGTCGGTATCGCCGACACGGTTGACTTTGACGGCAAAATTTGGTCCGTGTGAATAAACTATTTATTTCCATACAAATTAGCACCCGACCACGTCACGCCACCGAGGTCCCTCGCGAAGACCCCGACGTAACCGTCCCCTCGACCCTTGCTCGACGAAGTGGCAGCCCGCGCCATAGCTGAGCCCGTAGCTTTAAATTCCCCCTGATAATAACAATTATCCAGTCCTGATCCAGCCTGTACCACCTTGCTGTCCTCCCCCCGGCGAGGCCCTAAGCCGAGGTTCATACCCCACAAGGGGTGCCCATAGCGTGCAGCCGCTTAGTCATATAAGAAATTCGCCCCTGGCTGGAGGCTTTGAGTCCGCTTCAGGCAGCCACAGGACCGGTTAACTAGTTACGACCTCTCAAGATCAGCTACAAGAAGCCATACAAAAAAAAAAAAAAAACCCGACCACGTGTTGTCATGTGGTGTGGTTGTGGTACGTGTGATCGGACTCTAAGAGTAGGGGACGACCAAGGAAACGAAGGATGGACTGTGTGAAAAATAATATGGCTAGACAGTGAGTGACTACTGAAATGACAACTAATGGAGAAGTCAAAAAAAAAAGACATGTTTGCCGGCCACAAATTTAAATGAGATAGGAATAAGAGAATGATAACGATGCATGTAAAAAAAACCTAAAGACACCCTCGGTCCGTGGGGTCCCAGTGCGCATAAGTTACTTGCGGAAATCGCGAAACGTCTAGTACATGTAACTGGTGACCGAAAAGCTGGCAGCTTTCTCGCGCAATGCATCAGCATTGCAATTCAGGGAGGAAATGCCGCCAGCATCCTCGGTACAATGCCTCGAGGGCCTTTTTAAGGTTTAACTTACGTTTTAATTTAATTTAGTTAGTGTTAATAACCATCTTGTAATTTGTTTATGTAAATAAACATTCATTTCAAGTTAAAAAAATATAAAATATATAATATTAATCTGATGATATTATAGAGGTAAAATTTGTGAGTTTGTATGTAGGATTAAACTTCGGAACTACTGATCCGATTCCGAAAATTCTTTTGCTACTGGCAAGCTACAGTGTTGCTGAGTGCCATAGAATATATTTTATTTATTTATTTATTTATTTAGGATCTCCAACAAAAGATGTACACAATACATGACACATAAATAAAGGGCAACATCAGATATTAAGTATAGATATACTCCTTCACTTATAGGAGACCACAACATGCACAATAATGTATGTATATGTGTGTATTACTTGTCGCTGTGAGCTTGTTTTCGTAACTGTAATTATCTATAGTCTTCATTTATTTTCGTTGCTTATACATTTAGTATGTATGTATTTATGTATATATTATTTAGGATATATATATATATATTTAAATATATACTTTTATGTTATACAAGAAATTTCACGCGGGCGAAGTCGCGGGCAGAAGATAGTATTTAATTAAATTAACGAGATCTTTTGTTTGACTGACCTTAGCAGATATAAAAAAAATATTCAATACAAATAATTTTTATAACCTTCGAGGATTTTTTAGAAGATTATCAACTTTGATACACAGATAAAATATCAGCTTCTCTACCACGTGTAGTGAGACACGTGTTGAAGAGGTTAAAGATCATAAAGGCTCCCACACCAAGACGCGACGCTACTCTAGCAGTACATATAAATTATTCTACTAGAGTCGCGTCGTGCTGTCGCGTCGCGCCTGTCTCCGGGAGCCTTAACCGAGGTTAGCGGAAAAAAACATAACATAGCCAATATGATTGGCGTCATCGGAGAAAGTAGTTCCTCAACGATGAAACTAATGACTTACAATGTTGTTTGAGACAAAAGACTGACCTCTAGCTTTGAACATGAGTGATCATTCATTGGGTTAAGAAGGTCAGTTGGTTTTTGAACCGTTTAAAATACAGGGGGGTAACCATGACCTCTTACAGCAGTATTATTATATTACTTCACAGTGGGAAAGTGATGGAGCTATACAGGACTTATAGCTCCATCTCCTTCTCACGCTGAAGTAATATTGAAATAATACTGCTATAAGAGGTGATGGTTGCCCCCCTGATATTTTTAGTAACACATCGGCATCACGCCTGAATTCCTCGAAGGTAAGAAAAAGGGGGGAGGGAGAGAAAAAATATAGTGTACCTGCCTGAGGCAGCCTGTCGTATCTATGTAATAAGGCTAGGCTTAAGGCTCTGACAAGACCCAGTTGACCAAAATAGGCTTCTCTTAAGAAAAAAATTGGCAAATCTGTATAGTTTGTGGTAGCGGAAAAAATATATGTTAATTTTGAACATATTTCCCAGAACTTGGTTGTTACCAAAACACGCTTAGAAAAAAAATCTCGTTACAAACTAACGTTAAACTAACCTCTTACCTTCTAATCCAAAATATCTGCATTAAATATCAACATACGAGGTGCATTCAATAAGTACCTAGCCTCATCGCCAGAGGGCGCTGTAGTTTCAAAAGAGTTTTACCACAGTGTAGCACATTCTTTTTTAATTCTTTTTTCAAATTTTCATTCCAATCCCTTCATTTGTTTTAATTTGACAACTTATGGAAGCGAACGTGTCGATCGGTTTTACAAAAATGGAAAAAGAGCAATATCGTTCGGTGATTCGATTCCTATTTTTGGAAGGGAAAACGCGCATCGAAATCAAAGAGCGCTTGGATGCTGTCTACGGTGACTCTTCTCCATCGATGGCCACCGTCAAGAATTGGTTCAACGAGTTTGCACGTGGCCGTACGACGGTTTTTGATGAACCACGTCCAGGTGCACCGAAAACAGATGCTACGGAGGAAAACATTAAAAAAATTCATGATTTCGTATTGGCAGATCGCCGATTGAAGGTTCGGGAGCTAGCTGAGACTGTAGGCATTTCAGAAGGAACAGTGCATCATATTCTTCACGAGGAACTCGGCATGAGAAAGCTGTCGGCGCGATGGGTGCCGCGTTTACTCACACCAGAAAACAAGCGCAACCGTGAGACCACATCGGAGACGTGTTTGGCGCTGTTTAAGCGGAATCCAGCGGAGTTTTTGCGTCGTTTTGTGACCGTCGATGAAACCTGGATCCACTGGTACACACCAGAGACCAAGGAGCAATCAAAACAATGGATCCAGACCGGGGAACGTGCTCCAAAGAAGGCGAAAACTGTAAAATCGGCCGGAAAAGTTATGGCCACCGTTTTCTGGGATTCACAAGGTGTGATCTACATCGATTACCTCGAGAAGGGTAAAACAATTACAGGGCTTTACTATGCCGATTTATTGGGCCGATTCGACGCCGAATTAAAGAAAAAACGACCCCATCTGGCGAAGAAAAAAGTGCTGTTTCACCACGACAACGCACCGGTTCACACGTCTGCCGTTGCCATGGCCAAATTGGTCGAATTACGCTACGAATTGTTGCCCCATCCACCGTATTCTCCAGATTTGGCCCCTTGTGACTTCTTTCTGTTTCCTAATCTGAAAAAATCACTCGCCGGGAATAGATATGGATCGAATGAGGAGGTCATCGCCGCCACGGAGGCCTATTTTGCAGAGTTTGACAAAAACTATTTTTCGGACGGGTTAAAAAAGTTGGAGCATCGCTGGGCTAAGTGTATCGAACTAAAAGGAGACTTTGTTGAAAAATAAATTGCCACTTTTCCAAAATTTTCGTTTACTTTTTGTAGGCTAAGTATTAATTGAATGACCCTCGTATGTTACGTATTTAATTAATAAGAACGCCTTATTTGAATGCTGAACTTGGTTGTTTTTTATTTTCGATAACTCAACTCAATTTTGAGTAAATAGAATTGCTTCATATTTTGCAATAAATTACAAGCGTTGTATCATCGCGCTTCTCTTTATTTTCCATGCAATCTGAAAGTGACCGCGGTTTACGTGTTGTCAGCGTCTTAATATTAGCTGGTACTCGACGAGAGAAGTCGGGTGAAAAGCTATTTTTTTTCTATTTTTATGTACGTAACGTAATCAGCCTATAATGTTCCCACTGCTGGAACATAGGCCTCCTCTCTTCGAGAGGGGGTGAGCTGTAATCTACCACGCGGGCCCAGTGCGGGTTGGTATATGTCATATGTCTTCGAATTGTTGGTTCCGGGACAATCCGGTTTCCTCACCATGTTGTCCTGCACCGTTTTGAGAGCAGTGGTCTTGGAATTATTTACACAAAGTAAAGCGCCTGTCAGGCTTCGAACCCACGACTTACAACTCATAAGTAGAGGCCGTTACCACTGCTGATGTACAATCAGGGAAACAAATTTAGAAAATTAACTATCAAGGCTTCTGCAGACTGGGGCAAAATCGCGGGCGCGACAAGCATAGTGCTGCCTGTCGCGCCCGCGATATCGCGCTAGTCTGCACGAGCCTTCAACCTAAACTCTTCGTATATTATATACCTTAACTCTCATTCTTTATCAGTCAATATGAAATGGCTATAACATCTAAAAGTGGCAAAGTGCTCATCTGCTCAACAATAAAGTTCCTTGACTGTAAATTTCGAACGTTCAAATTATTAGAGCACCATTTTTTGTTTCAACTATTGGAGCTACAAAAACTGCTGAATTGTTTGTTAGTTCTGCAGGATGTATCCACAATCCTAACTAATATTATAAATGCGAGAGTAAGTCCGTTCAGCCGTTTTAGCGAGAAAACGTAACAAACATAGTTTGTTTGTTACGTTTTCTCGCTAAAACGGCTGAACGGACTTAGGTGAAATTTGGCTAATGAGATCATGACCTGGGTTAGGACATAGGATACTTTTTATCCCGATATTCCCACGGGATCGAGACTTAACGCTCCTTCAAACAGGCGCGACACACGACGCGACACAAAGACACCGCGTGTAGCAATACAAGCGGTGCCTTTGTGTCGCGTCGCGTGTCGCGCTTGTTTGTAAGTCTTTATACGGATGAAACCTCGGGGCGCGGCAAGTCTTCTATAATTTCCTTCAGACGATAAAATCATCAATTGGCAGACTCATCCCAGCGCTGATTTGCTGGATTCGTTTTCTCCTCTACCTATAGTTATTTCTTCTGACAATGTTTATTCTGTTATCACTGTGAGCAGTGGTGGCCCAGAGGTAACAATCGCTATTTGCTAGTTGTAGGTCGTAGGTTCGAACACAGGCAGCCGCGGTTTAGTTTGAGTAAATTATTTCATCACCACTGCTCTCAAAACGGTAAAGGAAAACATCGTGAGGAAACCGGCATGTCCTAGAACCAAAAAAATCAAAGACTTGTAACATCTACCAATCCGCACTGGGCCCGCGTGGTGGATTACGGCCCACTCCCACTCACAGAGGGAGACACTGGCCTGTGTCCCAGCAGTGGGAACATTATAGGCTGATTATGCTGTATGCTATGTATGATTCTTTTTCGAGTTACGTTGCACCTGCCATGTTTTGTCTCAGCATCACCCTACCTACCCACCTGCCTACACTAGAGTATTTTTTTTAGTTGTGCATAAAGTTTTAATAAACAAAATCAATTTCTTTGGCCTTCATCGTCAAATAGCCAATTAAATGGCCGGCGAACTTTAAGCACGTTTTTCCAAGTTACGTATCGCTGTTAATGACGTCTTATCCTCACGCTGTGCGTTACGTCACGGCATAGATGGAAAGTGTCATCAACGGTGACTTTCACTGCCATGCGGTGTAGCTAGTTTATTATGGTACTTATGCTGTCACTTTTATTTTTTAACGATTTTGTGTCAGCTGTTTTTTTCTCTGTCTACCGTTACTTCATAATGGTTTGACAGGTGTCAAACTCAATTTAACTGCAGTGATTGGTTGATAGAATTAGCAACAGATCTGCCAATCAAAGCACATGAGATTAAAACAACAGATTAAAAACAAGAATAGGCTTTTAGAAACTGGGGATCAAGGTATTCTAATTTAGGATATTCTTGTGTAGTTTGAGTTGAGGATCTACAATGTAAGGCCACGTTCACACGGCGAAGAACAAACTCAACATTGTAGTTGAAAACCATGTTCTCAATACGTTCCAACCGCAAATGTAAGTTTGTACGTACAATATTGAGAGATTTACCATATCATTTTAACACGATATACGTCTTATACGGTTTTCCTGTAATCTATAAGTAAAGAACCTTTATTTTTTTTCCAACATTTTAGGCTCAGTAATTTCGGAGATGGGGAGGGAGAATAGTCAATTTCCAACAATTTTCTTAAATAACTTTAAAACTATTTATTTTAAAATCATTAAAAAAATTGTGACCCTCACAGCAAGTCTTTAATTTGCCCCACATAATCAAAATTAATTTATTTTCGTTACACGTTCGTGTTTGGGTCACAGAAATTCATATGTGTACCAAAGTTCCACTTAATCGGTCCAGTAGATTTGGTACAAATCGGTTGTGACAGACAGACAGACACACAAGCGATTCTATAAGGGTTCCCTTATGTTTCCTTCTGAGGTACGGAACCCTAATAATTTAGGTTTTACAATAGCTTACCATTATGAAGTAAAACTACTGTGTGGTGTTGCCCGTTCCGCCCCCTGCAACAATTTAAATTATTGTTAATTAAGTATAATTTACTCAAATTATTATTAATTTATTTTTATCATCTTTATTAAGGCGCTGACAAGACCCAATTGAACAAAATAGGCTTCGCTGAAGAAAAAAAATTGGCAAATCTGTATAGTTTGTGGTAGCGAAAAAAATACATATTAATTTTGAACATATTTCCCAGAACTTGGTTGTTACCAAAACGCGTTTTGAAAACAGAATCTCGATACAAACTAACGTTAAACTAACCTTTTACTTTGAGTTCTAATCCAAAATATCTGTATCAAATATCAACATACGTTACGTATTTAATTAATAACAAGAACGTCTTATTTGAATGCAGAACTTGGTTGTTTTTTATTTTCGATTACTCAACTCAATTATGAGTAAAATGATAATCACTTCATATTTTGCAATAAATTACAAGCGTTGTGTCATCGTGCTTCTCTTTCTTTTCTATGGAATTTGACAGTGACCGCGGTTTAGGTGTTGTCAGCGTCTTAAGTACTGCTACTGATTATGTGCAGGGAAGAGTGAAAAGCAATTGAGGAGACCTTTGTATGACATTTTCCCAGCAATGGGACAATAAATAATTGAGTAAACAAAAACATTCAGTACCTAGTATAATTGAATTTTACTAGCACAATATTAAAAACTGTACATTTCTAACATTTCAACTCTACACATGGATTCTGAATAAAGTTAAATCAATTAAACAATAGTACTATTAGCGGCAGTTAAAAACTTCTATACTTATATAAATCTTTTAAATGTTAAATTTCATGGTTTTCCTTTTATTTTAGATGCTATGTTATTTAGAAGAAATAAATGTATTGAGCCTTTCTATCGGCACAGTAAAATTAGGTACAGGTTTTTTTACATTTAGGGGGGTTCGCTGCCCGGTCTAGACATGCGTTTATTTAAAATACTTTGAATGCAGTTCGTATTGTTTTTAAAATAAAAATGAAGTCTTCATTCAGTATTTTTTTCTATCTTCAGTATTTAAGGTACTTCCCCTCCATGTGGCAATAAACAGGGCGTCCCACGAACGCCCTGTTTATTATTTTTTAGATTAGTGCGAAACAAAAACAGCGCGCTGATTATTTCCCAGTGCCTCCCACATCCAAACATCTTCGGACACTTCTCAATTTTAAATTTTGTTCGAGCCAGTAAGCAGTTCAACCTACACAGTTTGTGGATGTTTCGCAAAAGCCTAAAAGGAATTGAAGAGCTCAAGGAAATAATGATCAAAATCACTTTAGGTGATTTGCGAGAAAAAATGGTTTTTTAAGTTTTTACACTTGTATTTAATTGATAAAGGTGACACATAAAATTGCCTTTTGACATAAATGACTTCTGATATTTTGTGTCAATGTTTTATAAATAAAAACATAATATTCACAATCATTATATTTTAATCTTTTCTTAAATAACTCTCAAGCATAAATTGAAACAATGATCAGTCATATTGAAAATTACGAAGAATGATCTCAACTTCTTTAACTTCTACCGCTTAGATTATGATCACTAATAACTGATATTCAAAAAAAAAACGTAATTTTTCAGGACTTCGTACGTTTTTACCTTTTTTCCATTGCGGGACAGGCAAGTTTAGCACCTTATGAACTAGATGGCGCAACTAACTCAAAAGCAGTTTCAGGATGACTGATCGTTCTGTTCTGTGCTCTTCAATTGTCTTGCGAGTATCACATTCATTAGCAAATCCAGCCCAATCTAACCTAACCTAACCCAGCCCAAAACTAAGGCCCACTAATCAATACAAAAATGACATGTATACATTTACCGCTGAACGAATTTAAAACATCGTTCTATTTCTGTCGTGACTGGTTTGTTGGTCTAGTGGTTGCAAGCGCTACTGCTGAGGCATGGAGGATGAGGTTCTGGGTTCGATTCCTGGGTCGGGCAAAGTGTTATTGGGTTTTTCTATCTGGAATTTCTCAGTAGCAGCCCGGAGTCTGGATTTGTGCCCAGTTGATGGCAATAGGCTCGCTCCCTATTACATGGGACTTAAACATAACTGGCAAAATGTGGGTGTACTACAGGTACACCTCTGCCCAACCCTTCGGGGAAACATGGCGTGATGTTATGTGTATGTGTTATGTTCTAGTTCTGTCAATCGTTTGAAGATGACAGGGGCAGAATGTTGTTTTAAGAGTCCATAATTCCTCAAATTGCTTAGCATGATCGTCCGTTATATAGAAAATACTGCAGCATTCATTTTTAAATAAATATATGGTAAAGTTGAGGATAAATGTTAGGTACTATGTTTGACGAAAACACGATTTCATAAAATTTTCTCGACAAAAAATACAAATTTACTTCCAAATCGAACAATAAACTGCTTACTTCTTTTAAAAAATACTTCAAATTAGATCATGAAACTTTGCACAATAACTGAACTAAATATAAAGCAGATACTATGTTTTTTTTTTTATTACCATTTTTTCACCGTAAAAAGAAATTACCTAAACTATCTGTGCTTTGAAGGCTTCTCTTTGCCACCCTGTCTAGCTTGCTCGCGTGACCTCGAGCAGTAGTGTGCCAACGAGAGAAAGAGTGAAGTGTCGCTGAGGTATTACATATCATACCCGACAACATAAAAGAAAGGATAGTCTATACATAATCAGCCTACAATGTTCCCACTGCTGGGACACAGGCAGTGGCGGTACCTTCATATAAGCCCAAAAGCCCCGGCATGCCTTACTAAAATGCTCGATAGAGAATTTATTGTACCTAACCAGTAGTTTATGAGAAAATTGCGATGATACATACGTATATACGTAGGTACCTACATACTCAGTCGAAAACTGAACTTTCTTTTTTTGAAATCGGTTAAAATTTTATTGGGCTTGCGTTATTTTAAAACCCTAGGCACGCCACTGGACACAGGCCTCCTCTCTTTGAGAGGGAGTGGGCCGTAATCCACCACGCGGGCCCAGTGCGGGTTGTTAGATATCACATGTCTTCGAATTTTTTTGGTTCTATGACATGCCGGTTTCCTCACGATGTTTTCCTTCACCGTTTTGAGAGCAGTGGCGATGAAATTATTTACACAAAGTAAAGCACCAGTCTGGGTTGGAACCCACGACCTACAACTCGTAAGTCGCGGCCGTTACCACTGGGCCACCACTGCTCTAGAGCGCTCCACTGCGCTGAGGTTTTATGGACTCTTTAATACGTTTAGCGTAAAATGTTTGTGGTGTGCGTTTAGTTTTGATTGATCTGATTGATGGCAAAACTTTTGATGTTCCGTCTACATTCTACAACCATGTTTTGTCAAGTGATCATATGCCTATTATGGAGCGGCAGCCGAAAAACTCGGAATTTCTAGCAATTCCGAGTTTTTCCGCTCAGATTTATCCCTGGCCAGAGAAAGATTACTTAGAACCCCTTAGCCATTCAAGACGGGTTAAAAGTATTTAAACAACACCTAGCATATATAGGCTGTTCTCCGACCATCGTAGATGCTTATCGATACATTTTACTGCAGAAACCAACGGTGTAGCTGCTTTTAGTGCAATTACCAGCACTTAAAAAATGAGCCAGCACAAACACATGTTGGTTTAAAAGTAAGTAATTGAACCTATTTCTGAATGTAGGTTAAAAGTTAAATTTAGTAGCACTCGTTGGTTCTTTGTACATCTTTCTTAAGGGGACTACGGGAGCTAAACGCAAGTTTTATAAGTTTATAATGCCTAAAAGTATATGATCCACTGCAGTAAACAAAATCAGAAAAATATATGATATTCTTCAGGATATATGGTAGGTCGTTGTTGTGTGTTGAAAACATAATACATCTAATTTGATACGATAGAAAAAAATCACAAAGATACCTCTAAAAATTTCTTTTATCGATTAAAAACCATCTAATATACATAATCATTCTGATTTTTTGTCAGATTATTCTACAAGCAACATATTAGCTTAATAGTGTTTTATGTTTCTTATCCAATCAATATTTTTTGTAAATAGATAATTGCTTCATATTTGGCAATACATTACAAGCGTTGTGTCATCGCGCTTCTCTTTCTTTTCTATGCAGTCCGACAGTGACCGCGCTTTAGCTGTTGTCAGCCTCTTATGCGATCAATTTCTTGCGGGGCTTTACGATTCGATTTTACGAGGTCGATGGTTCACAAGGCTAGGAGATAGGGTGTACGTAGCCTACACAGCCAATGCTACATTACATTTTAAGACAAGTTAGCTTTGCCTGCAGCTTCCCCCGCGTGAAGGTAGGAAATTATCCTACGACATCTTATTACTTACTGGGATAGAAAGTATCCGATGTCAGCCAGGTCATCGTCTACCTGTCTGATATTTTTTTATCCAAATCCGTTCAGCCATTACGGCGTGAACTGGTTACATACAGACAGACGGTGTTATTTTCGCATTTTTATAATATGACAAGCTGCGCCCCGCGGTTTCACCCGCATAAGTCTCGATCCCTTGGGAATATCACGATAAAAAGTATCCTATGTCCTAATCAAGGTCATGTTCTACCAATGTGTCAAATTTCATCCAAATCCGTTCAGCCATTTTAGCGTGAAAGCGTTACAAACTAATTCACTTTCGCATTTGTAATATTAGTAAGGATAGTTAGGATTCATCATCTGCCTAGCCTTTTCCCAACTACGTTGGGGTCGGCTTCCAGTCTAACCGGATGCAGCTGAATACCAGTATTTTACATGGAGCGACTGCCTATCTGACCTCCACAACCCAGTTACCGGGTAATACTACGTTGTCAGACTTTCGGGCTTCTGACGACCCGTAACGACTGTCAAAGATCCACGAATGACAACGGGGACCAACGGCTTAACGTGCTTTCCGAGGCACGGAAGGGTCTTAGTATGTAAAGATGGTCACCCATTTACGGACCAACCGTGGCATTCAAGTACCTCAGTAAGTATGGATAAGATAGTTGATCCAAAGTTCTGCGTAACACTGGCAATTACGGATTCACTCCTCGTTCTTGCTGGGCCCATCGTAGCAAGTTAAAAGTCAAATTATTCAGTTTATAATGTATCAGGTGGAAGTCGTCCCACGCTTGCAATAATGAGGGAATGTGTCACCCGCAATTGGCATACGATAATGAGCAGATGCTAGTGTTTCTGAGTAAGTGCTCTGCAGCATAGAAAGTTTATGGGAACAGGTCTTTTCGATTCCTATAAGAATCAACCTCTTTTGTCTTGTGCTGTATAATAATAATACTCCCTGCCGTATCTCTACGTTGACGTTATGGAGGGGCTTGCGCGGTCGGAACTCTAAGTCTGTGCCGCATGCTGATAGAGTTACCTTTGCCGGAACAGGTGTAGAGTAAGGAGCCAGACCAAGAGAAATACAGAAACCCACAGGGCAGCATGTGGCGAGCTGCAGGGCAGTAGCACGGTCCTTATCTCCCGGGGGAAGACTTGTTCCTCATTTCTGGCTTGCCTATATTGGCCGGCTGAAGTGAATACTGACGAGGAACTGAGCTCCCACCTCATTCTTGCCTTTATTGGCCGACTTTTTTTTTTTGAGATCATCAAATAACTTCTCCCGCTCTGGGCGGAGCGGGAGGGTGTGTCAGACAGACTCTTACTGACTAAAACCCACCCGTATTCCTTCCTGTTGCCTGTGTTGCCAGGGGACTCGGTGACCCATAAGTACCTTCCCGCGACCCCGGCAGTCCGGCGACCCCGGCAGGAGTTTATTGGCCGGCTGGAGTGGAGATTCGCAAGAGCAAACGTGGTCGGGATCTTCACCATCTTCCGGGCTCTTGGATTGTCCTGATGGCCGTGGAATACCTCTCCAGTCCACAGGCACCTCAGGATACGTTGCCCTTTGTTGCTACATCACTAAGTGCTAGCGATAGTTTCTGGGGGCCCATTATTGAGTTTGCAAGTCACCTCTCTGTAATTTTTCCGTGTATACATACAATAAAATATTGATCAGGACCCTGGCCATAGTCTTTTCATAGTTCTGGTAACCGGTCCACTTTAGCTATCCAAATACATATTTCAATATCTTTGTTCCCATATCCTGCAAGAGTACATCAACCGGGGGTTGCCACTTGCATAATGCGTACAGAGATAATCGTTGGTTAGTGCCTCATTTAATTAAAGCGGCTAACGGGCCTCTGCGAGTTCGCTTCGGCCCCTCGTACGTCTTCCAACGGTCCGGGATCTCAGGGTCCCAAGATTTATGTCAATGATGATCACTGCTCCAGGCGGATTGGCGATTGCAGACTAAATATAAGTCCAGGATTCCTCACGATGTTTTCCTCCACCAATGTCAGTGATGTCTGATAAACTAAGAAAGTACATGACATATGAATTAAAAAAGCCACATGGGTACTTGCTCAGATTTCAACACACAACCTCGTGCATGAGAGGCGAGGTCTTAACCACTGGGTCATCACGACATGTCATTCATACTGAATACATTCATAAAAACATGGTTAGAATTAGATTCCTCGATCAATGTCAGTGATGTCTAAGATAAACTAAGAAAGTACATTGCATTGTCAGAGATGATGGCAAAAGACCTGATGGTGTGTCTTTGGTCCCGTGGAGTTTGGGACGGATGCTTGTGTAGGACGCTACCTGTGTAGACACACTGGCACCATCCCACCTCCAACGGACTACTTCTAAAGCAGGTACAGCGGCAGAAAATGCCGAAAATATGAAAGTTATTAAATATGGAGGGCTTGGCAGAGAGTACAATTTTGTGCCCTTTGGCGTCGAGACCCTCGGTCCGTGGGGTCCCAGTGTGCATAAGTTATTTGCGGAAATCGCGAATCGTGTAGTTGATGTAACTGGTGACCGAAAAACTGGCGGCTTTCTCGCGCAACGCATCAGCATTGCAATTCAGGGAGGAAATACCGCCAGCATCCTCGGTACAATGCCCCGAGGGTCTTTTTTAGGCTTAACTTAGTTTTAATTTAATTTACTTGTCACATTACTTGAAGACAGGAATGATTTAGTTACGTTAAAAATGAAATTTGACAGCTACCTCCACAGTGGAAATTCTTTTGTTTGATGATCCCTGATATGTCGGCTTATGATGGCAAAACATCAAGTTGAGAAGACGACACGACATATAGCAATGTGGCAATCCATTTTATATAACTGCTTTCAGACACCAAATTAATAATTAAACGTCTGCTAAAACAAATATTGAAATCATATAATAGTACCAGATGTAAGAGCTACAACTAAATCCTCGTTTTTTAGGGTTCCGTACCCAAAGGGACCCTTTTTTTTTTTTTGAGGGTGGAAAATCATCAAATAACTTCTCCCGCTCTGGGCGGAGCGGGAGGGTGTGTCAGACTCTTACTGACTAAAACCCACCCGTATTCCTTCCTGTTGCCTGTGTTGCGGGGGCCTCGGTGACCCATAAGTACCTTCCTGCGAACCCTACTTTTGTGCTGACGACATCTCTTTGAGGCGCGCGTGGAATACGACGCGCCGTCGACCCGGGCCTGGTCCTTACCGGACGGTGAGGTACCCATTGCTCACCGTCCGCAAGCCCGCGCCTACGGTGGCTGGAAATCCGCCCGAGATTCCCGACACCCAGGGCGTCTCCTGCGGCGGCTAGGGGCGAGAGGGCGCGAAACGTGCCTTTCCCTCAACCGTCCCGCCTCCTCCTTCGCGAGCATTACTGCTTCGCAGAAGGAGGTGACGGCTGCCCATGCCCTCTCGCTCCGTACCATGGCCTGAACCAGGGCCGGACGCGAGAGGTCTCTGCCGCCGATCGCCTCCACGAGGACACGGCGGTGCTCTGCCCAAGCCGGGCAAGGGACCCTATCACTAAGATTTCGCTGTCCGTCTGTCTGTCTGTCTGTCCGTCTGTCACCAGGCTGTATCTCATGAACCGTGATATTTAGACAGTTGAAATTTTCACAGATGATGTATTTCTGTTGCCGCTATAACAACAGATACTAAAAATTAGAATAAAATAAATACTTAAAGGGGCTCCCATACAACAGACATGCTTTTTTTGCCGTTTTTATAGATAATGGTACGGAAACCTTCGTGAGGGAA
The DNA here is from genome assembly GCA_905333075.3 of Atethmia centrago. NCBI lineage: Eukaryota > Metazoa > Arthropoda > Insecta > Lepidoptera > Noctuidae > Atethmia > Atethmia centrago. The sequence goes on from HG995384.1 coordinate 24,722,575, forward strand.
TCCGACTCGCACTTGGCCGGTTTTTTCTACCCTCATTTAATGCTTTTCGTACTTCGGGAAGCTTTTTGGGTTAACAAGGACTCCTTGCAATAACTCTGAAAAGGGTTTTTCTCGCGATTTGACCTTTGTCCTTTGTTTACCTTAAGTGTTCAGGGCGACGTCGCCAGCGCCGCGGCGCCACCGCGCCGTCACACTATGGAAAATGGTAGAACAACGGCATGTCAAAAATCGTTTTGACTAATGTCGTTACTGACACACTTTAATTTTTTTTTAATAGTATAAGAACTTTAATATAATAATAGTAGTAATTTCGCTTGAATTAAATTTGCAATATATTTTTTTTAATACGACAAAAAGTCAATTCTAAAAAAAAATCTATTTCAGGTCTGTTCGCTTCAATATTTAAAATTCGATTTCTTTAAAAAAATTGCGGTAATAGGTAGTGTTAGACATTTCTAAAAAGCCCATTATATGTAGATTTTAAAGCAATTATAATGTTGTAGGTTTTATAATTATATTTCTATAAAAAAGTGAGCGGAAAAACACAGTTTTTTAACTTCTTCGAGACTTTAGACAGTTACCGATGTCTCCCGATGCTTTACATTTGATCTTGTTTTGTAGCGTAGATATTCATAAATATTCTTTATAATAAATAACTGCGGATACGTGCGGTTTCTGAAGTTATAGTGAAAAGTATGACACAAGTCAGGGAACAGAAAACCTCTATCTTTTGCGGTTTCTAATGTGAATAGTTCACTGATTAGTTTGCGATATATTTTATTTAAATATTAATTATTTATTGATTATAGGGCGTAGTATCTATAGTTTGCACTCATTTTGTGGTACAACTTTAATCAACAAAATGCACACTACCTTTATGTATCAAATGATATATAAATAGTGGATTCACTTAATATCGCTATTACAAATTTGTAATAAAACTGCTAGAAGATTTTTTTACAATGCAGAACGTTTTGCTGAAATCACAGGAGTGGATATAAATTTGATTTAATTGGCTTTACATAATTTTACAAGCTCTTTCATCTGGTGTAGTGGTAAAAGCTGAAAAAGTTGGCAATTATGCCATGGAAACTGCCAGAAACTATGTGAACAATTAGGATTGGTACTACATGACATACTCAGTACATACAATTTTAATTCATGGTGAAAGTATAATTAAGCATTTTGCTGGGCTTCCTATTGATCAACTTTCAGAAGATGTGCAAGAATCCTGGAATAATGATTATAAAAAAAATCTGCTACCATCATGCCAGGAAGTGCTCTCGTACGGCTACAAATGAGGATGTATTCCACACTCTTCTCTACATATCAGATCCATATATTTCCAGTCTTAGAAAAACATTTAGCAGAAGTGTGAAGTCACTTGATGAAGATACCCTAGATCTTTTTAAAAGTGAACGAACTCCTTAGCCATTCAAGACGGGTTAAAAGTATTTAAACAACACCTAGCATATATAGGCTGTTCTCCGACCATCGTAGATGCTTATCGGTACATTTTACTGCAGAAACCAACGGTGTAGCTGTTTTTAGTGCAATTACCAGCACTTAAAAAATGAGCCAGCACAAACACATGTTGGTTTAAAAGTAAGTAATTGAACCTATTTCTGAATGTAGGTTAAAAGTTAAATTTAGTAGCACTCGTTGGTTCTTTGTACATCTTTCTTAAGGGGACTACGGGAGCTAAACGCAAGTTTTATAAGTTTATAATGCCTAAAAGTATATGATCCACTGCAGTAAACAAAATCAGAAAAATATATGATATTCTTCAGAATATATGGTAGGTCGTTGTTGTGTATTGAAAACATAATACATCTAATTTGATACAATAGAAAAAAATCACAAAGATACCTCTAAAAATTTCTTTTATCGATTAAAAACCATCTAATATACATAATCATTCTGATTTTTTGTCAGATTATTCTACAAGCAACATATTAGCTTAACAGTGTTTTATGTTTCTTATCTAATCAATATTTTTTTGTAAATAGATAATTGCTTCATATTTGGCAATAAATTACAAGCGTTGTGTCATCGCGCTTCTCTTTCTTTTCTATGCAGTCCGACAGTGACCGCGCTTTAGCTGTTGTCAGCCTCTTAAGCGATCAATTTCTTGCGGGGCTTTACGATTCGATTTTACGAGGTCGATGGTTCACAAGGCTAGGAGATAGGGTGTACGTAGCCTACACAGCCAATGCTACATTACATTTTAAGACAAGTTAGCTTTGCCTGCAGCTTCCCCCGCGTGAAGGTAGGAAATTATCCTACGACATCTTATTACTTACTGGGATAGAAAGTATCCGATGTCAGCCAGGTCATCGTCTACCTGTCTGATATTTTTTTATCCAAATCCGTTCAGCCATTACGGCGTGAACTGGTAACATACAGACAGACGGTGTTATTTTCGCATTTTTATAATATGACAAGCTGCGCCCCGCGGTTTCACCCGCATAAGTCTCGATCCCTTGGGAATATCACGATAAAAAGTATCCTATGTCCTAATCAAGGTCATGGTCTACCAATGTGTCAAATTTCATCCAAATCCGATCAGCCATTTTAGCGTGAAAGCGTTACAAACTAATTCACTTTCGCATTTGTAATATTAGTAAGGATAGTTAGGATTCATCATCTGCCTAGCCTTTTCCCAACTACGTTGGGGTCGGCTTCCAGTCTAACCGGATGCAGCTGAATACCAGTATTTTACATGGAGCGACTGCCTGTCTGACCTCCACAACCCAGTTACCGGGTAATACTACGTTGTCAGACTTTCGGGCTTCTGACGACCCGTTACGACTGTCAAAGATCCACGAATGACAACGGGGACCAACGGCTTAACGTGCTTTCCGAGGCACGGAAGGGTCTTAGTATGTAAAGATGGTCACCCATTTACGGACCAACCGTGGCATTCAAGTACCTCAGTAAGTATGGATAAGATAGTTGATCCAAAGTTCTGCGTAACACTGGCAATTACGGATTCACTCCTCGTTCTTGCTGGGCCCATCGTAGCAAGTTAAAAGTCAAATTATTCAGTTTATAATGTATCAGGTGGAAGTCGTCCCACGCTTGCAATAATGAGGGAATGTGTCACCCGCAATTGGCATACGATAATGAGCAGATGCTAGTGTTTCTGAGTAAGTGCTCTGCAGCATAGAAAGTTTATGGTAACAGGTCTTTTCGATTCCTAAAAGAATCAGCCTCTTTTGTCTTGTGCTGTATAATAATAATACTCCCTGCCGTATCTCGACGTTGACGTTATGGAGGGACTTGCGCGGTCGGAACTCTAGGTCTATGCCGCATGCTGATAGAGTTAACTTTGCCGGAACAGGTGTAGGGTAAGGAGCCAGACCAAGAGAAATACAGAAACCCACAGGGCAGCATGTGGCGAGCTGCAGGGCAGTAGCACGGTCCCTATCTCCCGGGGGAAGACTTGTTGCTCATTTCTGGCTTGCCTATATTGGCCGGCTGAAGTGAATACTGACGAGGAACTGAGCTCCCACCTCATTCTTGCCTTTATTGGCCGGCTGGAGTGGAGATTCGCAAGAGCAAACGTGGTCGGGATCTTCACCATCTTCCGGGCTCTGGGATGGTCCTGATGGCCGTGGAATACCTCTCCAGTCTACAAGCACCTCAGGATATGTTGCCCCCCTTGTTGCTACGTCACTAAGTGCTAGCGACAGTTTCAGGGGGCCCATTATTGGTGTGGAAGTCACCCCCTGTCATTTTTTCCGTGTATACATATAATGAAATATTGATCAGACAGAGGCCATAGTCCTTCCATAGTTCTGGTAACCAGTCCACTTTAGCTATCCAAACACATATTTCAATATCTTTGTTCCCATATCCTGCAAGAGTACACCAATCGGGGGTTGCCACTTGCATAAGGCGTACAGGGGTAATCGTCGGTTAGTGCCTCATTTAATTAAAGCGTCTAACCGGCTCTGCGAGTTGGCTTCGGCCCCTCGTACGCCTTCCTTTCTTGGCACCTCAGGGTCCCAAGATATGTCAAAGAAGAAACAATAATAATACCAGCCTGTAACTGTACCTACCTACTGCAAGGCAAAGGTCTCTCTCTTCTCATGCAGAGAAGGCACGAGCATTGATCACTGCTCCAGGCGGATTGGCGATTGCAGAAATAATATTCATTATAAGTCCAGATTTCCCCACGATGTTTTCCTCGATCAATGTCAGTGATGTCTAAGATAAACTAAGAAAGTACATTGCATTGTCAGAGATGATGGCAAAAGACCTGATGGTGTGTCTTTGGTCCCGTGGAGTTTGGGACGGATGCTTGTGTAGGACGCTACCTGTGTAGACACACTGGCACCATCCCACCTCCAACGGACTACTTCTAAAGCAGGTACAGCGGCAGAAAATGCCGAAAATATGAAAGTTATTAAATATGGAGGGCTTGGCAGAGAGTACAATTTTGTGCCCTTTGGCGTCGAGACCCTCGGTCCGTGGGGTCCCAGTGTGCATAAGTTATTTGCGGAAATCGCGAATCGTGTAGTTGATGTAACTGGTGACCGAAAAACTGGCGGCTTTCTCGCGCAACGCATCAGCATTGCAATTCAGGGAGGAAATACCGCCAGCATCCTCGGTACAATGCCCCGAGGGTCTTTTTTAGGCTTAACTTAGTTTTAATTTAATTTACTTGTCACATTACTTGAAGACAGGAATGATTTAGTTACGTTAAAAATGAAATTTTATAGCTACCTCCAAAGTAGAATTTCTTTTGTTTGATGACCCCTGATATGTCGGCTTATGATGGCAAAACATCAAGTTGAGAAGACGACGCGACATATAGCAATGTGGCAATCCATTTTATATAACTGGTTTCAGACACCAAATTAATAATAAAACGTCTGCTAAAACAAATATTGAAATCATATAATAGTACCAGATGTAAGAGATACAACTACATCCTCGTTTTTTAGGGTTCCGTACCCAAAGGGACCCTATCACTAAGATTCCGCTGTCCGTCTGTCTGTCTGTCTGTCCGTCTGTCACCGGGCTGTATCTCATGAGCCGTGATATTTAGACAGTTGAAATTTTCACAGATGATGTATTTCTGTTGCCGCTATAACAACAGATACTAAAAATTAGAATAAAATAAATACTTAAAGGGGCTCCCATACAACAGACATGCTTTTTTTTGCCGTTTTTATAGATAATGGTACGGAAACCTTCGTGAGCGAATCCGACTCGCACTTGGCCGGTTTTTTCTACCCTCATTTAATGCTTTTCGTACTTCGGGAAGCTTTTTGGGTTATCAAGGACTTCTTGCAATAACTCTGGAAAAGGGTTTTTCTCTCGATTTGACCTTTGTCCTTTGTTTACCTTAAGGGCTCAGGGCGACGTCGCCAGCACCGCGCCACCACCGCGCCGTCACACTATGGAAAATGGTAGAACAACGGCATATCAAAAATCGTTTTGACTAATGTCGTTACTGACAAACTTTATTTTTTTTAATAGTATAAGAACTTTAATATAATAATAGTAGTAATTTCGCTTGAATTAAATTTAGAATATTTTTTTTTAATACGACAAAAAGTCAATTCTAAAAAAATGTCTATTTCAGGTCTGTTCGCTTCAATATTTAAAATTCGATTTCTTTAAAAACATTGCGGTAATAGGTAGTGTTATACATTTCTAAAAAGCCCATTATATGTAGATTTTAAAGCAATTATAATGTTGTAGGTTTTATAATTATATTTCTATAAAAAGTGAGGGAAAAATACAGTTTTTTAACTTCTTCGAGACTTTAGACAGTTACCGATATCTCCCGATGCTTTATATTTGATCTTGTTTTGTAGCGTAGATATTCATAAATATCCTTTATAAAAATTAACTGCAGATACGTGCGGTTTCTGAAGTTATAGTGAAAAGTATGACACAAGTCAGGGAACAGAAAACCTCTATCTTTTGCGGTTTCTAATGTGAATAGTTCACTGATTAGTTTGCGGTATATTTTATTTAAATATTAATTATTTATTGATTATAGGGCGTACATCTATAGTGTGCACTCATTTGGCGGAACAACTTTAATCAACAAAATACACTACCCTTATTTATCAAATAATATATAAATAGTGGATTCACTTAATATCGCTATTACAAATTCGTAATAAAACTGCTAGAACATTCTGCATAAAAATTTGATTTAATTGGCTTTACATAATTTTACAAGCTCTTTCATCTGGTGTAGTGGTAAAAGCTGAAAAAATTGGCAATTATCCCATGGAAACTGCCAGAAACTATGTGAACAATTATGATAAATGATAAATGATTTTATTTCTGTAAGTAGGTTTTTACAAACACTTTTACACGTCAAAACATATTTTTTTAAACTAGATGAGGCCGGCGTTTCCTATCTGACTACTCTGAGAAGAAAGGCCGAAACAAACTCAGAGGTCACAGTCTCTTTTAAAGTCCAGACATAATCTTGGTCAGATCATGTGAAGACCATGTCGATTGGTGTCTGAAATGGTCTTTTGAGGAAAGAACCACACAGATTGAGTGGACCTGTCCAGTGATTGGTACTACATGACATACTCAGTACATACAATTTTAATTCATGGTGAAAGTATCATTAAGCATTTTGCTGTGCTTCCTATTGGTCAACTTTCAGAAGATGCGCAAGAATCCCGCAATAAGGATTATAAAAAAATCGGCTACATCATGCCAGGAAGTGCTGTCGTACGGCTACAGATGAGGATGTATTTCATACTCTTCTCTACACATCAGATCCATACATTTCCAGTCTTAGAAAAACATTTAGCAGAAGTGTGAAGTCACTTGATGAATATACCCTAGATCTTTTAAAAGTGAACGAACTCATTTTGGATCCCGAAGTTCACCAAATATAATTAAGCAAGTGTATGCTTTATATTAATATAAATACTTTTTTTTAGTATTATTTCGTAACTTTAAATGTTTTATGAGATAAATATTTGTAATTTTAATTACCTATTTAGTAATTACTAAGAACTATAGTACTATTGTTTTATAATAAACTAATGTAATTATACATTTTTATTCACAATATAAATAGCGTTGTCCCTAAGGAAATAAATAAAGACCATTTGTAAAAGTTTACCTTATATTTTTATTTTTTTTAATATTTGTACTTTAGTAAAATGATAACATCTGACACTTTATCTAAAGCCTTATTTGTTACTCTATGCACATGCAAAAATGCAATCGTCTTTCTTGAAAAATAAAGAAGTTATCGATTTTTGATCTGAAACAGACCTCGATTTTCCATAGTGTGTCGTCGCACCTCTATGCTGCTGTGAGTACGCAACGTTGCCAGCCCGCTCCGCCGCAAATAGGATGAGCCCAAAACCTTCTATTTTACTTCTTACTTTGATTTTGCCACTTTCTGTACATATACAATGCAAGCACACAATTCTTTTTTTTTTTGTTAAACTCAATATGTTCATCATGCTACACATGCATACATAAATTCATCATGCTACACAAGCATACATACATACATTGCTAGCCACACACACACAATGTGTGTGGCTAGCAATGTATTACTAAAAATTTACAGTTATATGGCAAAATCAAGCGGAGACGGCGCAGCGGCGGCGCTACAGCGTTCAGTCTACATGGTTACGTGGAGCGGTGTCTACACGAGCCCTAACGAGGAATGGAGACGGTAGCATAAAGCAAGTCAAGCAGTGTTGTCATGTCAGCAGGCAGACCTTAAATCTAACCATAGTTAACTCCTTCTTCATAAGATGAGAATCAGTAAACAGTAAACCTTTCCCATTCCCAAGCTGTACCTTCCCTGCCGGGGTCGCGGGAGGGTACTAAAGGGTCACCGAGGCCCCTGGCAACACAGGCAACAGGAAAGAATACGGGTAGGTTTTAGTCAGTAAGAGTCTGACACACCCTCCCGCTCCGCCCAGAGCGAGAGAAGTTATTTGATGATTTCCCATCCAAAAAAAAAAAGCTGTACCTTCCGTCAACACATCACTTTAAAACCGTATCGAGGATTGATGTAAGTGGAGAAACACGCTTGAAACTTCAGACTTGGCCTGTCGATAATCAATAAGTTCACTTCAGCAGTTTTATACATGAAAGTGACCTAATTTCATTGCATGACCTGCTTTAATGCCTTTTAAAAAAAAAGTAGAGCCATGTATATGGACAAGTAACGAAAATGTTGCGCAGTTTTCAAACACATTCCTTTCTAACATAGTGGACGCATGTCACCTTTTTGAACTGTCATTTTCATTCAAAAAGTTGGCTGTGTAGTCAGAAAAATAATAAAGTCAAGTAAAAAATTAACCTTAAGTGCTTACTATTCTCATTCCTCGACTGTACGTATGTCTCTACTTGTATGATTGAAGTTTTATCCCCAAATTGCTAACATACGATAATATAACATCACGCCAGTATTCCCCGAAGGGTTAGACAGAGGCGCACCTACAGTAGTACACAAATCCCCGATTGCGTTTTAATTAATGAACAAAATATTTCACGATGTAAGTTTACAGTCTTTAAGAGGCCGACAACACCTTAAGCGCGGTCACTGGCGGACTGCATAGAAAAGAAAGAGAAGCGCGATGACACAATGATGCAAAATATGAAGCAATTATCGATTTACAAAAGAAGCTATAGATAGTATAAAAAAAATAAAACACTATTATGCTAATATGTTGCTTGTAGAATAATCCGACAAAAAATATAATGATTGCATGTATATTAGTATGGTTTTTAATCGTTAAAAGAAATGTTTAGACGTATTTTTGTGATTTTTTTCTATCGTATCAAATTAGTTATACATATTATGTTTTCAACACACTATCTACCTAGCATATATCCTTAAGAATATCATATATTTTTCTGATTTTGTTTACTGCAGTGGATCATATACTTTAAGGCATTATAAAACTTATAAAAGTTGCGTTTAGGTCCTGTAGTCCCCTTAAGATACATTTTTTCATTGCTACAATGATTTGGTAGTCAGTAAGTACCACAATGAATGAAGTGAGATCATCACTCAAGTGACAACAAAAGTTTTTTCGCATATTATGCCTATTGTTCACTCTGCAGTTATTGGTAGTCAGGTGAAGATTTTATTCGCAAACCCACAAAGCACATTGTCATTAGTTTGCGAACACACCTTTGTAGTGTATCAACCTTCACGAAAAGTTAACATTTGCTCGCTAATGCTTTAACTTGGATCAAATTACGTTGTTATGGTAAAATAAGAATGGAATATCCTTAATGGTGCCGATTTCCTTGTTCACAAACTAAACTAAATGTAAGTTCAGTGCATCCTTTTCTTTCTATTTCATTAAGAAAAGGACAGATGATCAATTTTAGTTTAGTCCTGTCAAATTAATCAGCGCTTGACGTAAATTGACGTAATTTTAGTAGGCAAGTTTTTAATCACGTCTAAACTTGTATGGAGTATTGACAGGCGCTGATTAATTTGACAGGACTAAACTAAAATTTATATTCTGTCCTCTTCTTAATCAAATAGAAAGAAAAAGATGCACTGAACTTAAATTTAGTTTAGTTTGTGAACAAGGGAATCGGCGCCATTATCTAACTGCCAAACATATTATACTATACACTATACCTACCCTTTCTTTGAGAAAGAGAGAGCAGAGCAGTGGTGGCCCGGTAGTAACGGCCTCGACTTACGAGTGGTAGGTCGTGGGTTCGAACCCAGGCAGGCGTTTTACTTTGTGTAAATCATTTCATCACCACTGCTCTCAAAACGGTGCGGAGGAAACGATCATGTTCTAGAACCGAAAACTGAAGATACGCGACATCTACCATCCCGCACTGCAGGCTTAGCATGACGCTTTAATTTCTACAGGTCTCCCAAAGTGATAATGCGCATAGAAATCTTCGTCACTGTTCGGCAACGGTCGTATTCCCTGAGCGTCGGAAGACGATATGTGTATAGAGTGATTAAGTGCATTTTCTTCATGCATAATTTAGTTGAATTATGTGTTTTGTGCTAAAAGAGATACGGGAATACGACAATTAGCGAAGATCTGCATGCGCATTATTAATTTGGGAATACTGTACTCTGCTGTAGAATAGAAATCGCTTGTCTACATTTCTCGGTAGAAAACTGTCAACTATCTGCACGGAAACGTAATTTTTGTCAACTTTTGCGTCGACTAAACGCTTCTCTACGTTCTCGAGCCAAGCCTGCTGGGCTCGCGTGGCAGATTACAGCACTCTCTCTCGAAAGGAGGAGTTGCTTCCTGTTTCCTAGCAGTGGGAACATTATAGGCTGATGATTAATGCTTATTACTATCCTTTCTTTTATGTTGTCGGGTAAACATTGTTAAGTATGGCATGCCAAAAGGACAAGGCATGTCTACGAGTTGCTGTGTTTAAACCTACTAAGGTTTAACTTTTTTTAAACCTTTTTGATCTTGGAACCTTAGACCACGTTTTCGATAGTTATGAGGACTTGTGGTGGATATCGTTTGTTCTAATGCATGAGGCATTAAATCAAAATCAAAATATTTTTATTTCATATAAACCTACATGGACACTTATGAAACGTCAGAAGCTAGCACGGTTTTGGTCGTTTCCTATGGAGAAGGTCCATCAAGAAACGCCACGGTTACTCTTTTAAAAATAATTGGCTTTTACAATGTTTTCAAATTACAGTGTTAATTAAACACGTTAACTGCCATGGTGGGTCAAAATGACAATTGTCATCTATAAATTCAGACAAGTGAAATCGTAAGTTGCGTCCTAACTTGGCATCCCCTTTTGAGTTTTTAGCAAATATCTCAAAAACTAGACGTCGCCGGGGATTGAATTAGATAAAATTAAATTACTCAAGAATCCTCTCTTAATGGATGACCTATAATTAACCTTGACCGTGACCTTTTTCAAAATATTTTCGAGTGTTTGACCTGATACCCCTGGAATTCTTGATTTCAAGTTAATAGATGACCTCTAATTAACCTTGACCTTTTTCAACATATTTTCCGAGTATTTGACCTATGGATGACCTCTACTTAACGTTCCCCGTGACCTTTTATAAATATTTTCGAGTGCGTCCTAATACCCCCAGGATCTTGAGTACAGATTTATGGATAACCTCTAATTAACCTTGACCGTGATCTTTTTAAAAATATTTTCGCGTATTTGACCTGCAGCGTGTATTGATATTGTACTCAATACTCAATAATTGAGTATTGAGTTTATTACATTCCATAATGTGTACATATCATAGTTGGTATGTTGAAACATCAAATCAATTATGGACCCTGTCGGGTACAGCAAAGTTAATTTTGAATAGGAGAGAGGATGAAGGCAGGCGCTTTTTGTTAAGAAAAAACAAAAAATAATATTAATTAAATTAAAATACTATCATTTGCTTTTATGGTATTTATATCTTATACAAGTTTTTATATTAGGTTTTAAGTTATATTTATATTATATTGAGTGTTGTAGAATGTTATTATTATTAATTATGCACTGATAAGCATATTCATTTGAAAATAACAGTATTTTTAACAAATTTTTAAAATAAATTTATGTTCGAAGTGAAATTTTATAAGAATTGTAGGTAGTTATTATGTTAAAAATAGTTTTTATTGTTGTTGAAATTTATCGCTTAATTTATCGCATATGTGTAGTAGCTTATGTTTATAAGAATTTGTTTTAATTTGTTGATAAATATATTATTTTTATTTATATTTTTGATGTATTCCGGTAACTTATTGTATATTTTAATGGACATAACAAATGCACTAGAAAAGTGCATTTTTAATCGTGAAGTGGGTATGTTTAATCTGCTTTCATGTCTAAGTGCAATTTTTGTTTGGTATAGAATTGCGGATACTTTCGTACAAATTTACAAATTTCAAGTATGTAGAGACAGGGCAGGCAGGACAGGGCAGTTGACTGGCGTGTCATGGAGGGGGTGGAGACCTATTCCGATCACCGGTATATCCGGTTCGACGTCTCCGCCCAGACCTCGGACGCGCCGGTCCGACGGGCCCCGAGTGGTCCGCGGTGGGCGCTGAAGCAGCTGGACCGGGAGCTCCTCCTGGAAGCCTCGATCGTGCAGGCCTGGGTGTCACCACCGGACAGGCCTGCCGACATCAACGACGAGGCGGAGTGGTTCCGGAAGGCCATGTCCGACATATGTGACGTGGCGATGCCCCGGGTCCAGCCTGGATGTGCCTCGCGCCAGGTGTACTGGTGGTCGCAGGAGCTGACGGCTCTGCGCACTGCGTGCGTGGCTGCGCGACGCCGGTACACCAGGCACCGCAGGCTCCGTATCAAACCTCCGGATACGGAAGCCATTCAGGCGGAGCTATACGAGGCGTACAGAGCAGCGAAGACCGCCCTCCAAGCGGAGATCCTGCGGGCCAGGGGGTTGGCCCGCGAGGAGTCGCTGGGGACTCTAGACAGGGACCCGTGGGGACGCCCGTACAAGGTGGTGCGGGATAAACTCCGCCCATGGGCTCCCCCGCTAACGCAGAGTCTCCGGCCCCAGCTTATGGAGGACGTGGTGAGCGCTCTGTTCCCTTCGCGAGGGGAACACTCCTCCCCGCCTATGGCTCCGCCTACTGTGGTGCCTGATACGGACCACACCGCCGACGACGACGACGATGCTCCGGAGGTGACCGAGGGAGAAATGAGAGCGGCGGTACGCAGGCTTAATGCCAAAAATACCGCCCCAGGACCCGACGGCTTACCTGGGAAGGCCTGGGTCCTGGCCTTGGAGGCTCTCGGGCCTCGACTTAGGGGGCTCCTAAGCGCATGCATGGAGAGGGGCCAGTTCCCGATTCGCTGGAAGACGGGGAAACTGGTCCTCATAAGGAAGGCAGGGCGCCCTGCGGACTCTCCGTCCGCTTATCGGCCCATCGTGCTACTCGACGAGGTGGGCAAGCTCTTTGAAAGAGTAATTGCAGACCGCCTCGTCGGCCAGCTGGTGCGGGTGGGGCCGGATTTGGCGGAGAGCCAGTTTGGTTTCCGCAGAGGGCGCTCTACGGTGGACGCCATCATGCGTGTGCGAGCCCTGACGACGGGGAATGCTGTTGCCCAGGGTGGGGTCGTCTTGGCGGTGTCCCTAGACATCGCCAATGCCTTCAATACCCTGCCCTGGAGTTGCATCAGGGAGGCACTCCGGTATCACCGGATGCCGACCTACCTCTGTCGTGTGGTCGAGGCCTATTTGACGGACAGGGCCGTCATCTACCCCGGTCACCAGGGAGTGTGGAACCGGCAAGAGATGTCGTGCGGTGTCCCACAGGGATCGGTCCTGGGGCCGCATCTGTGGGACATCGGATACGACTGGGTGCTGCGCGCCGACCTCCCTAGCGGCGTCAGCGTAGTGTGCTACGCTGACGACACGTTGGTCCTGGCGCAGGGGAGGTCGCACCAGGCGGCGGCCGAATTAGCGGCACGCGGGGTTGCGACAATCGTCGAAAGGATCCGGCAATTGGGACTCGAGGTGGCCCTGCACAAGTCCGAGGCCATGTGTTTTCATGGTCCTCGGAACGCGCCACCGTTGGGGTCCCAAATAACGGTAGGAGGGGTTTCTATCGGCGTCGAGTCGACGATGAAGTACTTGGGACTCGTCCTCGACAGCCGGTGGAACTTCGTGGAGCATTTCCGACGTTTGGCTCCCAAACTGGAGCGGGCGGGCGCTGCATTGAAGCGGCTCCTGCCCAATCTAGGGGGTCCAAACGCCTCCTGCCGGAGGCTCTACGCGGGGGTCGTGCGGTCCATGGCCCTCTACGGGGCACCTGTATGGGCGCGCTCTCTGGCGCTGCGGCCAGCCCGCCGGTTGAGCGCGGCCCAAAGGGTCATGGCCATCCGGATGGTCCGAGGATACCGCACGGTCTCCTGTGAGGCAGCGAGCCTCCTTGCCGGATTGCCGCCATGGGATCTGGAGGCAAAAGTCCTCGCGCACGTATGGGAGTGGCGCGAGGAGGCGAAACGCCGGGGCGTAAGCCCGCTGCCGCGAGAAATCGCGGCACAGCGGACGGAGCTCCGGCGGGATCTCATGGCGTCATGGAAAGTACGGTTGTTGCAACCCAGTGCTGGGCACGCCACGATTGCGGCGATAAGTCCCCTCTTTGAGGAGTGGCTGGAGAGGCGCCACGGCGTCCTCACCTTCCGCGTGACGCAGGTCCTCACCGGACACGGCAGCTTCGGGAGGTTCCTGTGTCGGATAAGGCGGGAGGAAACGTCCGGGTGTCACCACTGTGTGGATCGCCTGGAGGACACGGTGGAGCATACGGTGGAGGTCTGCCCGGCTTGGGCAGAGCACCGCCGTGTCCTCGTGGAGGCGATCGGCGGCAGAGACCTCTCGCGTCCGGCCCTGGTTCAGGCCATGGTACGGAGCGAGAGGGCATGGGCAGCCGTCACCTCCTTCTGCGAAGCAGTAATGCTCGCAAAGGAGGAGGCGGGACGGTTGAGGGAAAGGCAAGTTTCGCGCCCTCTCGCCCCTAGCCGCCGCAGGAGACGCCCTGGGCGTCGGGAATCCCGGGCGGATTTCCGGCCACCGTAGGCGCGGGCTTGCGGACGGTGAGCAATGGGTAGCTCACCGTCCGGTAAGGACCAGGCCCGGGTCGACGGCGCGTCGTATTCCACGCGCGCCTCAAAGAGATGTCGTCAGCACAAAAGTAGGGGTCCACTAGGGCCGATGCCTGCCGGGGTCGCGGGAAGGTACTTATGGGTCACCGAGGCCCCCGCAACACAGGCAACAGGAAGGAATACGGGTGGGTTTTAGTCAGTAAGAGTCTGACACACCCTCCCGCTCCGCCCAGAGCGGGAGAAGTTATATGATGATTTCCCACCCAAAAAAAAAAAAAAAAAGGGCAGGGTTAATATTTTTAGGTCTTTAAAGTGGGGTTACAGGAGTCTGTATCTTTAATGTTTATTAAAATTCTAATATTTTTTTTCTGTAGAGTGAATAATGTAGGCGCGTCTGTACTATTTCCCCATAGGATAACTCCATATTTCAGCCATGCAAATGCGTATACGTTACTAGTGCTGTTTTGAGGTCTGTTGTTTTGTTGATTTCTCGGAGAGCGTATGAAAACTTGGATAACTTCGTTCTTACTTTTTGAATATGTGATTTCCAATCTATGTGTAAATCTATGTTTAGGCCTAAAAGGGTAAATTTATTTACTACTTCCAATTTTGATTCGTTGTATTTGAAACTTATACTTATAGGTTTTTTTCTGTCGGGGGTGGGTGAGGGTGTAATTGTGTGTAATTGCGTTATATTAATTGGTTAAGGACAGCTTATGAGGCACAATTGATTTTCTACGAATTGTTTGACTCCGAATCGGTGTCGCGCGGAGCTTAACAGGTTAACGTCAATTTTAACACCTTAAAAGTCACTGTTTAACAGTGTCCTTCAGGGGCTTCGCTCCCCGAACCCCCTAGCGCAGGTTTGAATAGTATACGTGTCGACCGCGTGCTTGTTCTTCCCTCCACTACCATAATATACTATTTTCAATAAATCTTTTCAATTAATTAAGAATATGGCGGGTTTATGTCATACGAACTATAAAATAGTATACGATACTTGTGACATACGTAAGTCTATTAATGCACTAGCGAGGGTGCTATACGCTGTGAAATGAACTACTAAGTCACACGTATCGTAATGTACTATTACAGTTTTGGCATTTGCTCATCAAAGCCTTGAATTTGATACATTGTTTTGGTACCAATTTAGACATTTTTTTTTTGTGTGTGGTTAATTATAAATCTTCTCCCGCTCTGGGCGGAGCCGGAGGGTGTGTCAGACTCTTACTGACTAAAACCCACCCGTGTTCCTTCCGTTGCCTGTGTTGCCAGAGGCCACGGTATCCCTTTCGGACTTTCCCGCTCCAGTCTGGTGTGTTATCTGAAGTTTTTGAGAATACTGTTTATAGAGGCACGAGGAACAGGGTGTAAAGTTCACTCATCCTCCATAGAAAAAAGAGAGGATCCTCCGACCAGACTAGGGTTGCGACGGTTGATGTCGGCACGTTGTATTTATGCTAGTTGCGCGGTAAACTCTGCTAGCGCCATGCAGGATTTGCCTGACGTAAGTGTGTGGCGTAAGTGGCGATGTAGATGCCGCCCAACGGGAATTTTTTTAGAAAATGAAAACAAGGAATTATGATCATGTCTGTTCGTTGAGGAACTAATGGATCTCGCCACTCATGTAATCGCACGTGACGTATATTCATAAAAAGTATGAGACATGGCAAGATAACATAAAATGGCCCACGATACCATTTCTGATATAAATATACCATTCCCTATATCTGATATCTGATAGATACCATTTCTGACCCCTTTTTGTTCCAGTTCTGACTTTGGTGTACATGAGAGTGCATCAACATCCTACAGACCGGAGTCGTGCAGTGTTGGAACATCAACATCAGTTGTGAGTCCGAGAAAACCATTCGTGGAGCTAAACCTGCTACAGAACTGGTTTAAAAGCACAAAACAAGAATGTAGCAGATATCATTAAACTGTTCTCGGGGCAACCTGAAGAGGCTACAAAGATAAAGGAATTGTTCAAGCCAAAGAAAACTGTGTCTATTTATTCCGTTATAAAGCTTTAGGTATTTTGAACCCATTGACGCTTTCGAAGTGGCAGTATGTAACATGAAGATCTTGTGCAAAAGAAGAAGGAATACCACTGTATCCGAATAAAGACTGCTACCCTTGTACCCTTTTAGACTTTCCCGCGACCCCGGCAGGCATCGGCGCTAGTGGACCCCTACACTTGTGCTGACGACATATTTGAGACGCGCCGTCGATCTGGGCCTGCTCCTTATCGGACGGCGAGCAACCCATTGCTCACCATCCGTAAGCCCGAGCCTACGGCGGCCGGAAATCTGCCTGGGATTCCCGATGCCCAGGGCGTCTCCTGCGGCGGCTAGTGGCGAGAGGGCGTAAAATTTGCCTTTCCCTCAACCATCCCGCCTCCATGGTGACAGCTGCCTATGCCCTCTCGTTCCGTACCATGGCCTGGACCAGGGCCGGACGCGAGAGATCTTCGCAGACGATCGCCTCCACGAGGACACGGCGGTATTCTGCCAAGCCGGGCAGACCTCCACCGTATGCTTCACCGTGTCCTCCGGGCAATCCACACAGTGGTGACACCCGGGCGTTTCCGAACCTCCCAAAGCTGCCGTGTCCGGTGAGGACCTGCGTCAGGCGGAAGGTGAGGACGCCGTGGCGCCTCTCTAGCCACTCCTTAAAGCGGGGACTTATTGCCGTAATTGTGGCGTGCTCAGCAATCGGTTGCGACAATCGCACTCCCCATGTCGCCATGAGATCCCGCCGGAGCTCTGTCCGCCGTGCCGTGACTTCTCGCGGACAGAACCCTTGTACCCTTGACTTGTGTTTTTATGCACAAAGTCAAGTATTTTTGTTTTGTTTCAGTTTCGGGAACTACAAACGATGGAAACACTGGCACTGCACGCCTTACTGCAGAAATGTACGTGGAACTGTATGGGTGGAATTACATGCCTTCGAGTGTCCACAAACTTTTACTGCATGGTGCTGAAATTATCAAACACTTCAATATTATGCCCATTGGGAAAGGAAGCCAGAAACAAAGACTTCAAAAAAATCCGAGAACACCATTCCCGCAAATTTTGTCGTAAAGCGACCAATGAAGACATTTTCAATGGTCTCCTTGTATCATAAGATTTCTACCAGTCCAGCATAAGACCTGTGCTGAGAAAGTCTTTAAAAAAGCTGTCACTGATGATATGAGATCTCTTCTTATTAGTGACGATTCAGGTGTAGACAAAGAGAACATTGAATTTGTGGATGTTAATGTTAGTGCGTCAATGATGGACTCGGATTTAGAGGACTCTGATGAAGGCGAAGATAATCTCTGTTAGCAGTAGTTGATTATGTGTACTATAGAGGGCAATTCATTACTTCAAAAAATTGTGCTACGTGCAAAGCGGCAACCAAAGGTACATACCATTAATGCTCATGTCATTAGTATCTAATTATAACTCAACCAAAATCGCGGTGATTAACAAATCAGTTACTTAGTTCTTGGAATGCTATTTTGTAAAAAAAACGTATACATAATAATCAATATCGTTTTAAATTATTGTCATCATAAAGGTCAAAAACAGGCTATAAACTAACGACAGTATAATTAAATCGATCGGTAACTTCATTTAACGACGTCAAAGATTTGAAAAACCTCATATCGAAAATTTAAAATTTCAAAAATTTTCTACACGCATTGCGCTAGGTGCATGAATTGTCATCTTGATTGCCGTGTATGGTACAATAGCTCGTGTGAGCTGGTGCTCACACGAACTATTGTACCATACCATAAACTGAATGAAACTGTAGGGCTGGTGCCCTACAGTTTCATTCAGTTTAAAAAAAAATGTACTTACGACGACGACGAGTGTTTTCTCCCATACAAAAAAAGTTTGGGTTTATACCATCCTTATGATAAGGCGCTGACAAGACCCAATTGACCAAAATAGGCATCGCTTAAGAAAAAAAAATGCCAAATCTGTATAGTTTGTGGTAGTGGAAAAAATATATGTCAGTTTTGAACATATTTCCCAGAACTTGGTTCTTACCAAAACACGTTTTGAAAACAAAATCTCGATACAAACTAACGTTAGACTAACCTCTTACTTTGAGTTCTAATCCAAAATATCTGTATCAAATATCAACATACGTTACGTATTTAATTAATAACAAGAACGTCTTATTTGAATGCAGAACTTGGTTGTTTTTTATTTTCGATTACTCAACTCAATTTTGAGTAAATAGATAATTACTTCATATTTTGCAATAAATTACAAGCGTTGTGTCATAGCGCTTCACTTTCTTTTCTATGGAATTTGACAGTGACCGCAGTTTAGATGTTGTCAGCGTCTTAAGAGGCTGACAACTGCTAAAGCGCGGTCACTGTCGGACTGCATAGAAAAGAAAGAGAAGCGCGATGACACAACGTTGGTAATTTATTGCAAAATATGAAGCAATTATCTTTTTACAAAAAATCTATTGATTGGATAAAAAAATCAAAACACTATTATGCTAATAGGGTTGGGTTTAGAAACGTGCCGCCTCGCTGGAGGAAATGTGAGAATATTAGGGGGTTCTAGGGGGTTTTCTGATAACCCCTGCAACAATTTTTTTTTGCCGGAGACGCAGTTTTCAACAAAAAAAATAAATCAAGGGTCCTAATTTTTAGGTTATGAGCGGACTTATTTACACCAAAAATATTTAGATAATATATAAAAATAATCAGAATTACGTGAAACTAAACGCAAATTAAGTGAAACTAAACGCAAAATTGGAGGAGTCGGTAAAATTGTGTAAATAGACGAATCAAAATTTGGGAAAAGGAAGTACAACAAAGGTAAATTAACAGATAGGGGTATATATTTGCCCCAATTCTTTAGTGTAGGTTATGAATATTTTTTTATGAACCACGCAGAGAGGACATAGTGTCAGAACCGACACAGAGCACTCCGACCCCACGTAGTCTTGTGGTCCCTACCCCTAGAGTGTTTTTTATAAAGGCGGGAGCCAGATGCTCAAGGGAGCTCCTGAGTGGAGCAAGCCGGCCACCTCCGTAGCGAAGCGAAGGTGCAGTGTGGCTTAGCGACACTCAGGGGTGATCGAGAGTTTCTGGCGGGAGCCCACCCGGGGTCCGACTCAGTCCAACTTGACTGGATTAGGTTAGGTACAAAATGTCAGTTAATTTTTTATTTTCTGTTTCAGGTCGCCATATTGAGGATGATTGAAGATGGATTTGAGATTGGAACCAAATTAATGCATAAAAAAAAATCATAAAAAGAATATTTCCGGCAGGCGGAATGAGGGGGTCCCCCCTCCCTCCCCTCCCCCCGCTTCACGGAATCCTATCGAGGCGGTACGTTTCTAAATTTTAACCTGCTAATATGTTGTTTGTAGAATAATCTGACAAAAAATCAGAATGATTGCATGTATATTAAGTATGGTTTTTAAACATTAAAATATTTCTTTTGAGATATCTTCGTGATTTTTTTCTATCGTATCAAATTAGTTGTATTATGTTTACAACACATTATCTACCTAGCATATAATATAATATCCTGAAGATTAACATATATTTTTCTGATTTCGTTTACTGCAGTAGATCATATACCTACTTTTAGGCATTATAAAACTTACAAAATTTGCGTTTAGGTCCTGTAGTCCACATATTATGGACATAACATTTTTTTTAATAATGACTACTTTATTTTTACTTTATGTTTCTATGAGTATAGAGACCGATTTTTAGACCACTGTGCGCCGTCTTGAATTAATATTTTGAACACACTATCGGCTTTAGCTTATTTTTATGAAAACGACACCCATGACGAAAAATTTGAGAGAAAGAGAATTAGAAGAGAAAGTCGCAAGTATAAACGATTTTTGGGTGACGACTTTTGCGACTTTACTCCTACCTCAAGCCGTGTTAGAGAACTTCGTTCCAAAAATATCTTTATTTTCTTGGGCTGTCTCGGGCTGAATATAAAAATATGTAAATAATTAGTAGCTATGCAGGTAGGTAACTTATTAAATTATAATATATCACTGGGTAATACTTACTGTGAAATACATCCCAACGTACGGAGTAAATAATATTTCAAGTCCGTAAACAAAACAAAGGTCGTAAAAGTGTGGATTACTCGATACCAAATCACAAGGCAAATCAGAATCCAAGTTCATAGAATAGGTAGGTCAATAGTGTCAGAAATATTAAAATACAATTTAGCAAACAAATATGTACGCACACACAGCACTGTAAAGTAATCACACTAGTGTGTGCCTGTCGGAGCGATACACACAGCTACCGTGGGCAGTACGACCACGCACACAATCACATTTGCTTGACGCGATAGCACTACTAACTATTTAAAATGTATGATAAATGTTCCGTAATACCAAAAATTATGAATGAAAATTTCATGTTTTTCCAATTATTTATTTTTTGATATTTTGTAACTTGATATTATCTTGCAATTTTAAAATCTCTTCTTAAGGCACTGACAAGACCCAATTGATCAAAATAGGCTTTGCTTAAGAAAAAAAATTGCCAAATCTGTATAGTTTGTGGTAGCGGAAAAAATATATGTTAATTTTGAACATATTTCCCAGAACCTGGTTGTTACCAAAACACGTTTTGAAAACAAAATCTCGATACAAACTAACGTTAAACTAACCTCTTACTTTGAGTTCTAATCCAAAATATCTGTATCAAATATCAACATACGTTACGTATTTAATTAATAACAAGAACTTATTTGAATGCAGAACTTGGTTGTTTTTTATTTTCGATTACTCAACTCAATTTCGAGTAAATAAATAATTACTTCATATTTTGCAATAAATTACAAGCGTTGTTGTGTCGCGCTTCTCTTTCTTTTCTATGGAATTTGACAGTGACCACGGTTTAGGTGTTGTCAGCGTCTTATGTGTATAAAGTAACTTTTCGAGAAAAAAATTAAAACCTTCCTAGCACAAAATAGGCGCAAAATTGTAGTGGTCGGTGCTCGACGTTGGGTGAACAGTAGGCTCAGCATGACGCTTTCTATTTCTTCGAAGAATAGGTATAGGTCTTTCTACACAAAGTGACATTTCGTTTCTCCATTTTAGACACCGCACTGTAGAAATCCTCTCTATCTATAGATCTATCTTTGTCTAGGTCCTTTTTTAAGTAGACTATTTCAGAAGAAAGTTTCTATACCAGACTGTTAAAATCACACCGACAACTGACAGTCGTCTAAGATAGTGAAGACAATTTGCGTTTTTCTACTCGACGGCCACAAGGTATATACGGTTATCTACAAAATAATCGTTTTACAGTAGAGCGTTTTGAACTGTGATCATTAATAGAAGAACAAAGCTATCTTCTTCTATTTTACATCATTTAGCTAATAGGACATTACTAAGAAAATGGTGAAGGCCAACATTATTATTATGTTTTATGTTCCAAAATACGGTACTCCGACACTTTGAGAAAAATTGACGTAGTTGTCTTTATAGTCACGGCTCAAGGCCCTAGTGGACCCCTACATTTGTGCTGACGACATCTCTTTGAGACGCGCGTGGAATACAATGCGCTGTCGACCCGGGCCTGGTCCTTACCGGACGGTGAGCTACCCATTGCTCACCGTCCGCAAGCCCGCGCCTACGGTGGCCGGGATTCCCGACGCCCAGGGCGTGCCCTACGGCGGCTAGGGGCGAGAGAGCGCGAAATTTGCCTTTCCCTCAACCGTCCCGCTACCTCCTTCGCGAGCATTACTGCTTCGCAGAAGGAGGTGACGGCTGCCCATGCCCTCTCGCTCCGTACCATGGCCTGAACCAGGGAAATTAGATACTTGATACGATGTTTTTATAATCACAGATTTTTATAAAAATATTATTTGTCGCTAAAAGTAAAGAGGAAAAAAATGAAACTCTACTGTAGCATTAAGTACTAACTTAAGGACGCGTTTGCAAAATTTATAGGTATAGAATCCAACTAATAACTACTAACATTGACACGGGTGGCACACACAAGTGTACGCACGGTTAGCAGCGGGAATTGTAGTCAAGTGAACTAATTTTGATACTTTGAGTTTCTTTTTTCTTATTTCGTTCCTTCGGACTTGATGGAGTGACCTGAAGGTGCACTTCATTTACTGCTACTAGAACTCGTCGACGAATGGAACTAGGTGTGCCGAGATTCACACCATCAAGTCCGGAGGTAAGGTCTCATCATAACTATCAAAACGAGCCCAAACTCGGCACACCTAGTTCTATTCGTCGACGAGTTCCAGTAGCAGTCACCAAAGTACACCTTCAGGTCAGACCATCAAGTCCAGAGGTAAGGTCTCATCATAACCTTTAACACGAGCCCAAACTCGGCGCACCTAGTCCTACTCGTCGACCAGTTCCAGTACCAGTCACCGAAGTACACCTTCAGGTCACTTCATCAAGTCCGGAGGTAAGGTCTCATCATAACTAATAAAACTTGCCTAAAGTCCACAGCCTACATCTCTCTACTAGTAAATGGCTTCCAGTGCCTAGGAGTCACTGAAGTATTTGTATCTAAGAATTATTTAGTAAAATTATAAAGAGCAATACGAAAAAAGAAAAAAAAAAACTCAAAGTATCAAAATTAGTTCACTTGACTACAATTCCCGCTGCTAACCGTGCGTACACTTGTGTGTGCCACCCGTGTCAATGTTAGTAGTTAGTAGTTGGATTCTATACCTATAAATTTTGCAAACGCGTCCTTAAGTTAGTACTTAATGCTAAAGTAGAGTTTCATTTTAACAATTATCATTTATCACGTGTCATATTACTTAATCAGCCTATACTGCTGGGACACAGGCCTCCTCTTTGTGAAAGGGAGTGGGCAATAACCCACCACGAGGGCCCAGTGCGGGTTGGTAAATGTTGTCTTCGATTTTTTTAATTCTAGGACATGACGGTTACCTCACGTTGTTTTCCTTCACCGTTTTGAGAGCAGCGGTGATGAAATAATTTACACAAAGTAAAGCGCCTGTCTGGGTTCGAACCTACGACCTACAACTCGTAAGTCGCGGCTACCACTGGGCCACCAATGCTCTCTATCATTTATCAGTTAACATTAACTAAGGACCTCAATTGACTGTTGATTTGGATTGGTGAAGGTATTGGATTTCATCAGGTAGTGGTACTTGTTTACTGAGTAAACTAAGAGAAATGTTAGTACACATTACAGTTTCCCCACATTAAATCTATTATTAAGTGTTGGATTTAACATTCCTGTTCATGTATTTTGTGTGTAACTACCTACTTAAATTAGAAAAAAAATACGGCCTCTCAACTCTGATATCAATTTAATCGATAAAACGTCATAATCATAATACTAAAGTAATTAACAAAGTATCAGAGTTCGGAACATTCGCTCGGGTCTCGGCGAAAGTGGCTCGGGGCGGCGCCTGCGCCGGTCCGATAGAAGTGAAAGTGCGACGAAAGCAGACTGCGGAAGAACTGCTTTCTTGCCTTACCCCCAGTACCACTCGATATCCTGTTTTTAGAAGTACTGGCTAATGGCAAAACTGCCCATCGACTATGCTCAACTTTACATTAACAACAACAAATGTTTTTAGTACCAAATTGTTTGCAAATAAATATTTAAAATATTCTATTATGTGACGACGCAAAAACTAAAAATAATTATTTCAGATCAAGGAGCCCATCATAATTAAATTTTAATTGAAAAACCATCGACGAAAACTGAGGACATAAAATGAACCTCATTTGAAATCACGTATAGAAGTTTTTCGTTTGACAATTAAAAAAAAATAGGATTTAGGGTTCAAATTTATTCAAATAATCACATCAAACCACGCGATTTTTAAGTGGCAGTACTAATTGGCATCCACAGTTACATTTTCCGATCCGTTTGATTACATTTTCATCAAATACTTTTAGAACAGATCATACTTAAATGAGTCTCAAAATAAACAATTTACAAACATCATACACAATGAATACGGAACAGTAGTATTGTAACTATATTAATTATGTTCATTTGATTCTGACTCCAGAGACAATAGCTTGAGTTTAAAAACATTAAGTACAATACCCACAGGTCACATGACATTGCAAATATGTGGGTGAATTCATGGACATAAATATAGCATGCTCTCAAGACATTGATAATATACGAAGAGGGAAAAGATTGCTTATTCTCATGGCTAATAATACTCAAAAATAAAAAAAACAGGCTGTTAAGTTAAACTCATGATAACAGCTGTTATAGGGTGACCGAACTAACTACCCTCAACAGCCATTCAAATAATTTTATAAGAATTTTACTGTCTGCCAAGGCTGCTACGGCCACAGTGAGGCGAATCCCCCGCGACGTGACTGCGCTCATCGATCGTTTAATGATTAGGTAGTCCACAACTATTCACGCCAGTTTGAACACCTCCGCACAAAAATTTTGTTGACGAAATCGGCGCGACCGAATTTCGTCCCGCATCCCGCTGCTGCTTCAGTTTAGCCAGAGCTTAAATTTTCAGTCAGTAAATTCAGGAACCGCATTTATTGTTTTTTTTTACTTGGGAAATTATAGCTATTATTACATTACTATGGAAACTAATCTACTGCTATTGTTTGGTGCCTTGATCACTTTATGGATAATTTTATCTTATCAATTAAGTAAGTACTGAATAACTTTTTCATCCTTTCATATAAATTGCCTAAAACTTTCGCGGGAAGGTACATATGGGTCACCGAGGCCCCCGCAACACAGGCAACAGGAAGGAATACGGGTGGGTTTTAGTCAGTAAGAGTCTGACACACCCTCCCGCTCCGCCCAGAGCGGGAGAAGTTATTTGATGATTTCCCACCCTCAAAAAAAAAAAACCCTAAAACTTTAAACAGATTTGTTCCAGAACAAATTCTCTTTTGGAAAAGTTCGTATGGTACAAATCTAACTTAAAGAGATGTATTATCGATTTTAATAATTATAATTCTGTTAATACATATTTGTTACGGTCGCAAATCATATTTTGATCAAGATACAACCTGACACAGACCTGCAAATTGCAAAAAACGTAAGAAAATTTGGATTAGACGGGTTACCTGTGGATTCACCATAACATTATATTTCTTCCACTACCACAAACTGTAGTATATAGTTTTGGCAATTTTTTTTTAAAGACGACTACTTTTGTCACCTGTGAGAACCTAAAGCAATATAATATGCAAGCTGACAAAAAAACTGTTTTGAAGTATTAACAAAAATATCATGTCATCACAATTTGCATAATAAATTAAACATTTCAGCCATTCTGTCAGCTCCATTTGAATATTATTTGTCTGAAGTGCATTCAACTTCATTCAAAAGTCATTCAATTTCGCCTTATCATTGGATATCATTAGACATTGTTATTTTTTTCACATTATTTTTTTTTTATTTGAAATTGGTGAGTGGAACAAAATGTTTTTATAACTATTAAATTGTAAACATTATTTTTGTAATCATACGCTGAAGATCAGTGTATTTTAAATACCAGTCTATTTTAGTAACAACCTGTTCTTTATGACTTTAGTAGATTCTGTCCGAGACTTTTCTTGAAATGTCATCTGCATGAAATTTCTTGTTTTAACATTAAATTTGTGTTCAATGACACTCAGCAATAATGTAGCTTCCAATTAGTGAAAGAGTTTTCGAAATCGGATCAGTAGTTTCGAAGCAGTAAAATTCGTGAGTTTGTATGGGTAGTAGTAACCCTACATATAAACTCAACTCTATGTCCAGGCAAATCACTGTCTATTCCAAGGTTTCCTGGAAGAGATCGCAGAAAGCGATAAGGCCACCCATTCTATATTTTGTAGTGTTAGATTTATTTTTTGTTATGAATTTTTGTGGTGTACAAAATATAAAGTACATATTATATATAAATAAATGAATGAAAAACTCACAAATTTTATCGATTTATAATATTAAAGTATCTATAAACTAAGTCACGTTTTAGCTGGTATGATATATATTTAGTAATTAATTTTCAAAAGTTAGGAAGGGTACAGTCAACCTCACATCAATGGTAACACTTGCACTGCAAAAATCGCCTTACGGCTACGAAATAAAGGGAGTAACAATATCAATTTTGTACCAGTGATGTGCTGTTGTCCAGTGTTGTGACTGTACTAAGATGGTTTGTTCTTAGTATTTTACTGTATTTTACCTTATATTTGGAAGTGGTTTATAGTTTTTCCAGTTTTACCAGATGCAGCTGAATACCAGTATTTTACATGGAGCAACTGGTTCTGACCTCTACAACCCAGTTACTGGGTAACAACCAATTACCTGGTGCTAGCTGCTGTGGGGTAATAAAGCAAAATGACTACTTATGTCAAGAACAAAGCTTAAGCACTCTGTGGGATCCCCCTCCCCATGGATGGATAAATAGAAAAAAAAAGGCTACAATTTTTTTTTTTAATATTTTTGTTTGTTGATGTTATTGTGTGTTGTGGATAAAGATTTCTATTTCATCATAATCAGCCTATAATGTTCCCACAGCTGGGACACAGGCCTCCTCTCTTCGAGAGGGACGGGGAAGGATAATTTTTTTTATTTATTTATTTATAACACAACAATTTTAGGAGATGCTGTGTAGAATGATATTAACAGCAGCACTATCAGTATTTGATAAGAATCAATTGTGAATATAAATGGCTCACTATTGCTGACTTTCATACTTTCCTTGTGATTCTTTCCCATTAGAATCAGTCATTATTCAAATTAGGCTGAGAAACAGCACTTTATTATTATTATTTGATTAGACAAGCTATTGCAGCTAATTAGCACACAATACACACTATAGCAGCTAATGTGTGTATCAAATAGCTTGGAGATATTTATCCTGCCCAGTCAATTCTTGACACAGTTCAGTGAGGGAGCCATCACAACATTTTCCAGGAGCCAATTCCATGCTGTTGCTCGGTTAGACACAAATTGCTTGAAAGGGTTTTTCTTTTATGAACCTCAAAATTACATTTGACAGTTCTCCAAAACCCTGCAATGGCCCTTTTTTTTAGGACACATTCCACTGCGGTTTGTACAATAAAATGTACAAACAGTGGTCTAATGCTATTTTTTTTCCTGATGTTTTTTTCTGTTCAGTAATAATACCTATGTATCTTCTTTATGTCAACGGTACTTTGATTGATTAATTTTATATTGTTTGAGCTTAGTAGGTGGCCACATTGGTTTCGGCATCAGTGGCATTCTTTAGGTCTTCAAAGGTGCAAGTGAACAGACACTTAGGACACTCCAGCAACTTGTACATGGTCTGATCAGAAGCATCGCACTGGCTTGATGGATGGAACTGTAATCCCCCCTTAGTCAAATTGCATTTGCATATCTATCTACTATAGTAGAAATTACTGCTGACTTGTCGCAGGATAACAAATTGCAAACGTTTTGAGTTGACTTACAAACACCTGAGACTGACAATGCATATTTGATGCAAAACAACGAATGAATAGTGTTATTGTCAATAATAGATGCTTGTTACTCATTCCAATGATTCATCATCATTCATCATTCTCCGTTACCCAATTTAATATTTTATTGAATTCGGTTCAAATAAAATATTTTATTGGAGCAAAAAACGGGTTCACATATTTTTTTTTTAACATCAATGTTAACATTAGTTTAACAAACTGTGTAGCAGCCATTAGCACCCATCTTCGGGGAGACATCCGTGTTTCAACATTTATAATACTAAAAATAAAAATAGTTATAATAGAAAAACTAAGTATATAACTACAATGTTATTAATTAAATTTAAGTTCTATTATTTTAAATTTTCATTTAATAGAGTCTTTATTAGTTGTAATGATTGTTGGTAGAAATTGCTTTCAGAAATAAGACGCTACAACTATTGTATTTTGTTTTACGTTTCACCATTATGTTTGTTCTGTTGATGTAAAACAAAGACTACATCTATTTATTTATCTAATACAAATGAACAAGCTCAAGTGTAGTAATGCAGTAATAAACTCACTTAGTCAAATGTAAAAAGAACACCGTAACAGAAGACAGTCAATATCTTAAATAAATAATGTTTCAACGTCATAATTTTAGTACATTATCTAGGTACAGTTGCTTAGTATTTGATTATAATAAACATCTATGATAGTATTATGAGCAAAGAATACTAAATCAAATTTTAGTCTTGCTAAATCATGATTATAATGAGGTAAGTAATTAACTATTCATGTTTATTGAGATGGTACACTTGTAAAGTGATAAAATGACTAATTTTAAAGATGCAGTCGTAATAAATGTAACGTGACAGCTCATTGAGCTATGGAAAACGTCCACAATGCCAACTCTAAAGCTAAGAGTAAATAAAGAGTAAGATTACTTAAAAAACAACAAAAAAAACTAGTATCCGTACCGGTCGTGCATCAACGTCGCAGCGGCACGAACGAGCCAGCATGGCTCTCACGGCGCAGGGACGCAAACAAACACGAATACTTCACTAAACAAGGACAGCTAAGTTGATTAACTTCACCCACTGCGTTCACATCACGCACTATTTATTGATAACACTAAGGAATCTTGATCCTTTGACCATAACACAAACCACACTTTTCACAAATCACTAAAATCTGTGCGGATATCTTCCACAGAAACAGATTGTACACAAATAAACCACCTCCGTGAGACTACTTGCGAAACGATATGTCAACTACCTACGTCAAACGACCTCAAGTATACCAGAATAAAACACTAGTAATATTAAACATTCTATGAATTCAGATGACACTACTTTGATTCACTAATAAAATACGTATGATCTAGAATGTTTTGCGTCTTTTTCGTTTGGAATACCTTGAAATTTTGCGTCAAGCAAACAAGCAAACCACCGCTACGCGAACCTATCGAAAACTGGAACAATATTATTGCCAACCGAACAAAACGAAAAATCTTTCAGCTGACAGTGACTTGACAAGTGACGGCTGTAGGGATAACACCATAGGAATAAAAAATCTTCTATTTCTCACATTTGTCAACTGTAACGATAGAATACATAAAAATAGAATAATACGAAGTAAAGAAAAACCAGCAATAATGTGGGATTCCATGCCAACTGGGAACTTTACTGGCGCGCGCTGCGTAAACTGTAAGAGATACATAAAATGTATAATATGTTCTACAGGATCGTACATCTTAAAAATTTCAACAAAAAAAACCCGCGATAGCATATTATGTCTATCTTCTAAGGATGACCCACAGTAACCATTTAATACAAAATAGTTTATTGTGACAAATAGAAAATTACATTTCGTTGAAACGTGTTTGGAGCCTTCTTTTAAACAAAAAATGCCTGTATTAGAAGGCTACGCTCTTTCACATCGTTGTAGTACACTTATAATAACTAGAGTTAATAAAGTGTGCTATGACCTTAAGGGTAAATATGGAATGTAAGTACATTATTCTGTATTTAGCTTATTATTTACTAATATTAAGAAAAAAATAACAAATAAAAGTGAAATATATAAGTAAAGTTGCAGTTTACAGTATTAACAGTAAGAATAAAACTTATTCCCAGTTAGTGCATGTGATGTGTGGTGTAGAGTGTGGTAAGTAGTGCGGTGTTATGTGTGGTATGTGGTGAGGCACGCAATGTGGTATGATGTGTGGCGTGGTGCGTGGTGTAGTGTGTGGTGTGGTGTGGTGTGGTGTGGTGTGGTGTGGTGCGTATGATGAGGTGTGTGGTGAGGTATGGTGTGTGGGTGTGTGGTGTTTTAATTTATGGTATATATATATATGATATATTTCGGCTACTCAACATGTTCCGGGAGTGCCTCTGTTTCCTCATAGGTAAGTGGTTTTATCCAGTCTATTATACTTTTTTTACAGTCGTGGTAACTTTTATTATATACATAAATATGTTTGTTAATTTTGTTATAGAGCTGAGCAGAGCGTTTATTGAATTGCTTGCACGCAAATCTAGTTTTAGTTTGGGGAACTTATACCACTAAATCTTTTCTCCTTTTAGATTTTTTGTTATCATTATATGGTAGAGTTTTATGTTTTTTTAGTATAGTTTGTGTTACATACAGTTTCCAAACAGAGAGTAAATCACTGATTTGGTATAAGCTTGCAGTGGCGAATCTTTTAATAATAATAATAATAATAATAAGAATCTGTGGCCCGACTGTCAAGTTGACGGTAAAAGAAAATTTTCTCCGAGTATTTTTTTAGTATTTTTAAACTTTACTTTCCTTTCCTGTTTGTGTAATGCATATAATGCATTCCTGAAAAACCCAAAATTGGCAAAAAAAAAACAATAAACCAAAACGTACTGTAAGATACCAAGATGGAAGAACGAAATAGACTATGACGCGTGACGCGGAGAATAGATACCTAATACAGAACAATGCTGACGAGAAGTCGGGCACGACGACTAAGACAAGATACACACCCAACATCTTCGGTTTCGTCGCTCAGCTCCGCCTCGCAGTTACCGGAACCTGCTCCAGACGTAAGTCCAGTGATACCGGCCGCTGCAGTTGCGTCGAGCTCGAGCGACGAATACTTCTCGCCGCCGACGACACCACCACCAGTACGTCCGCGCGGAAGAGGCCGACCACCGGCCAGCTTAGGACACCGGCTTCTGATAGGGTCCCCGCTCCCGGTGGAAGTGTGCAGCGCATGAGATGGACACAAGCTCTCAACGAAAATGTCATGCGCGCATACTTTGGGGCTACAGAGGGGGGAAGTAACTTGACTGCGTACCGTGGTCGGATGCTATCTCTGTTTCAGGTGCTTGAACCAGCTGTCAACGTGTCGGCGCAACGACTGTCGGATCAGGTGCGGGTCATCCAACGTAAACATATGCTGGATGACGTCGTACTAGATCGACTACGTATCGAATCACGGAATAGCCATGTTTCGCCTGATTCGCCACTGGTCGCGGTGCAAATGCAAAATTTACCCGGCGGTTCACCGCGACCCGACCACGCTGATGAAGAGGATGATGACGAGGCTATATCCGTGAGTTCTCAATGCAACGTACGATTGAGGAGTGCTTTAGATGATGCTTTCCGGGAGTACCGCTCCACTCCACCTGGACTTAGACCACGTTTACCTCGTTTGCCTATGCACAAGAAAAACAAAGCGCTGGTGTGTGCTCTAGACTCGCAGCTGTCAAATTATTTTGACAGTAGCAAAGATCTCACCGATACCCACTCGATCTTATACTGTGCAGCTGTAGCGGCATGTCGTGTAGCTCAAGTCAAATTTCCCAACAGTGACAGAGCTCCACGACCAAAACCAGCTGTACCAGCTTGGCAGAGCAGGATTGAGCGTCGTATCGGTGAGACTAGAGCACTCATCGATAAGCTAATCTGCTTCAGGGAGGGCAATACTCGCCCTAGAGTGATGCGCTTTGTGAAGCGGGCGTTCGCGGGGACTGATATTCTAAGTTCTCGAGATTATTTGACCCGCGTCACAGAGCGTATCGACTTCCTGAAGCAGAAGATCTGTGCATGGGCGAACCGTATTCGTCGATACAGGCGGAGAATGGAGCGATACACTCAGAATCGCACATTCCAGAATGATGAAAGGTGGGTTTATAGGACTTGGGAGCGACCGGACCAAGGTGTGGCTGACACGCGCCTACCAGATGATGACGCCATATGTTCCTTCTGGCGAAACATTTGGTCGGTGCCTGTCAATCACACCGAAGGTGACTGGACTAAGAGAATCGAGCGAGCGTGCGATCTTATACCAGAAATGGGGGCACTTACCATCCTCCCCCAAGATGTAGCTCATGCAGTCCGTCCGTTGCCTAACTGGAAATCTCCAGGACCGGACGGGCTGCACAACTTTTTGATAAAGTGGTTCCAAAGATCGCACGCCCGCCTGGCATCCCAGTTCCAGTCAGCCTTAGAGTCAGGGTCGCTACCCCTGTTCCTAACGACCGGAATAACCCACCTGCTCCATAAATCAGGTAGTACTGCGGAACCCAAGAATTACAGACCAATCACTTGTTTACCGACGGTCTATAAAGTTCTCACATCCATTTTGAGAGCTAAAATTAACAAACATATAGAAACCAACTTAATCATGTCTGCCTCACAAAATGGATGTAAGAACGGATCCCGCGGTACGGCGGTACTAAGGAGCTGCTTCTCATCGATATTGCCATTAGCCAACAGGTTCGCCGTTCCCGAAAGGATCTGTCAACATATTGGATAGATTATAAGAAGGCCTATGATTCGGTGCCACATACATGGCTCATGAGGGTGCTGGAGTTATATAAAGTAGATGCAACTCTGCGCACCTTCCTGATGTCATGTATGGGTCAGTGGAGAACGGTCCTTTGCTATCCAGGATGTCGATATATCCAGAGAAATAGCGAACCGATACGGATCAAGCGAGGTATATTTCAGGGCGATAGTTTGAGTCCACTTTGGTTTTGCCTAGCCTTGAATCCTCTAAGCACACTGCTGGAGAATTCAGGTCTAGGCTATCGATTGAGGAGAGGTGGTCAGGTTATATCTCACCTCCTTTACATGGATGACTTGAAACTTTTTACCCCCAATAATTTGCAACTGATGGAGCTACTGAAGGTAACCAAAACTTTCAGTAGCGCCATCAGGATGGAATTTGGTGTGGACAAATGTGCGGTCATGCATGTAAAGCGAGGGGGGATTGTGGAATCCGTGGGAACCCAACTTTCGGATTCCATACACCTGAGATCCCTCTCTTCAACCGAAACTTACAAATATTTGGGTATGTCGGAAGCGTTAGGCATCAACGCCGCCGACATGAAACAATCGCTGAGGGAGCGCTTCTTTGGCCGCCTGAATAAAGTATTAAATAGTCTTTTATCAGGCGGAAACAAGGTGCGCGCCTTCAATGGTTGGGTTATGCCGGTTTTGATGTACTCTTTCGGCATACTCAAATGGACTCAGACGGAACTTGACGCCCTGGATAGGAGGGTCCGCACATTGCTGACCGCAAATCGGATGCACCATCCACGGTCATCGGTGATGAGACTGTATATCCCGCGGAAGTGTGGAGGTCGAGGCTTTTTAAACGCTAAGACCCTGCACAATCGTGAGATATGCAGTCTCAGGGAATACTTCCTAGAAAACGACGTGGTGATGCACCGAGATGTGGTCTCAGTGGATAAGGGCCTCACCCCGCTCTCCTTGGCTGACGAGAACTGGCGCAAACCTATAATATTAGATACTAATGACCGCAGGGAGGTATGGCAGAGCAAAGAGCTACACGGGCGCTTTTACCGGGTCCTACATGGACCCGATGTAGACCTCTTAGCGTCCGTATCCTGGTTGCGATTCGGTGATCTCTTTGGGGAAACCGAAGGTTTTGTCTTTGCGATTATGGATGAAGTTATAATGACGAACAACTACCGGAAATATATTGTGAAAGACGGCACGGTTGACATCTGTCGGGCATGCCACCGTCCGGGGGAATCAATCCGACACATTATTTCTGGCTGTTCTCGTCTGGCTAACGGAGACTACTTGCATAGGCACAACCTTGTAGCCAAGATTATCCACCAGCAACTTGCTCTGAAATACAGTCTTGTGGAATCGGAAGTACCGTACTATAGGTATGCGCCCGACCCAGTTCTCGAAAATGGCAATATTACGTTGTATTGGGATCGATCTATCATCACTGACAGGACTATTGTTGCTAATAAGCCAGACATAGTGGTGATAGATCGATTAACGCGTCGCACAATGATTATTGATATAGCGGTCCCGCATGACGAGAACCTCGTAAAAGCTGAAAAAGATAAACAGATTAAGTATCTTGACCTAGCTCACGAGGTTGTCGACATGTGGGATGTGGATACAGCAATCATTGTGCCGATAGTCGTGACGGCTAATGGCATAATACCCAAGAGCCTCGACCAACACCTGAAGAGGCTCTCGCTAGGCAGCTGGATCAAGGGCTTAATCCAGAGAACGGTACTTCTGGACACGGCGCGTATCGTCAGGAGGTTCCTCTCTCAGGAGCCCTGACCACCGGTAGCTTGGACCCTGTTCTCGATACCGGTGGGCTGCTATTTTTTATATTTTTAAATGTTTTTTTTTATATTTTTATAAAAATATTTAAAAATGTAAATGATATGTTTTTAAGTGGAATAAAGGAAATAATAATAATAATTTTTAATTGCTCAGTTAGAAGGTACATAATAAAGGTGTTCAGAAAAAAATCTACAAGGATCCATTACTAACTACCTTAAATTAGGCATGCAAAACAGTTTTATTTAGTTTGAATTCAAAGGACTGGTGATATGATTACACTTATTTAGCATTCCAGTCCAATCACAAAAAAAATATGTCAAAGAATCAAAATAATAATACAAATTAATGTCATTGATAATATTACAAAATAATTAGTCAAAAAAATAAATTATCGTCATTTAGAAATTCGCAGATCGAATAATAACATTTTGTAATTAATAAGGCTGACAATTTCTTCTTAAGAATTGTAATAGTTTCACTTTTAAGTGCATCGGGAATTTTATTAAATATTGACGGGCCCATACATAAAACACTTTTCCTCATTAAGGCAGTGTTATGACCACCAACACGTAGCATGTGTTTGTACTGTTTCCGAATTGGCCCTCTTTTGCTTTCCGACACTGTATTGAAAAGGTGCAAATTTGTTTTCACAAAAACCTCAACTTCAAATATATAAATTGATGGAACAGTAAGTACTTTTAGGGACTTAAATACAGGAGCACAACTATCAGTTACTTTACTATAGGTTACACATTGCCCTGAATCCCTGATACAACGTTTTTGAGATTTGAACACCTGTTCTCTCAGACTACAATTTCCCCAAAAAATTATCCCAAATCTCACAATTGATGCAACTAGACCATGGTATGCTACCAGTCTTGTGGCCATGTGCACTTTTTTAGATAGGTTGAAAAGCACATACGCAGATGAACTTAGTTTTTTACAAACTTCTTCTGCTTGTGGATTCCAGGTTAGTTGGCTATCTATCATTATTCCTAGAAACTTTGCAACCAGTACTTGGTCTACTATTTGTCCACTATAATGTAAATTTAGTGGTTGTGGTAACGTACGTTGATAAAATTGCATAATAGTAGTCTTCGGTATATTAATATTTAAATTGTTTTGGTCAAGCCAGTGTATAATGTCAACTAAAGTATTATTTATGTCCTGTTCATATGTTTTTATGTCATTACAATTAATCAAGGCAGTGCTATCGTCAGCAAATAAGATCATGGGATGGTTAATGCAGCGGGGTAGGTCATTGATATAAAGCAGAAATAATAAAGGTCCCAGCACACTGCCCTGTGATACGCCATATCTAATAATTCTTTCCTCAGACAAGTATTTTTTTTCGCGCCTGGTTTTAAAGAATATTTTAGTTATTTCTGTGTATTGCTTACGGTTAGAAAGATATGATTTTAGGAGATTCAGTACATTTCCTCTGATGCCTATAATATTTAATTTGCTGAGAAGTGTTTCATGATCAACACAGTCAAAAGCTCTCGTCATGTCAGTAAAAATTGCACAAATTGGTATTTTTTTATCCAATTTTTAATAATAACGTTTATTAAATCATAAACGGCTGATTTTTTTATTTTTTTTTTAATTTGACTTTTATTTTTAAAATACATTATTTTATCAGTGCACGCTGCGCTCGTTCTAAGCCTATACATTTTGTTTTTGCTGCACCGCCCCAAATTGGAATACAATATAATAGTACAGACTTGGACCAGCGCTACATATATTTCATTTAGGAGATTTCTGGAACGTTTCTTACAGCTCTCCATTTTAGATCGAACAATATGTCTGAAAGTTTTAAAGATGAACTGAGTTTCCTTATTCTCCCAGAAATTGCTCAAGTTGAGGGTACCAGGATAGTGCTTGATCTACCACAACTCCAAGATATTTAGCTTCAGCGACCTTCTCAATGCATGGACAGTTACAGCTTATGGTAGGCATGTCTCCACATATGTGTACCTTTAAATCTAACCCATTAATAGGCTGTGTTCGGTTACTGATACTAAAGCATACATAGTTTGTTTTATTAGTGTTCAGGAAAAGCAAGTTACCTTTAAGCCATTCAGCTACCTGAACCAGTCCTGCCTCTGCACTCAGTTTAACTTCGTGCCAGGATGAACCAGAGAACAGAATAGACGTATAATCGGCGTATTAGAATACTTTAGCATTTTTTATTTCCATAGTACAAAGATCATTAATGTACAGGAGAAAGAGCGTAGGTCCTAAAACACTACCTTGTGGGACGCCGTATGACACAACTACCTCGTCACTGGAGTACTGTCCCATTTTTAGTCTTTGTTTCCTGTTGGAGAGGTAGTCTTTGAGCGAACTGAGTGCATTGTTGTACTTGTTCACAAGGATTGGAACAGAGACGGTGTCTGTAAGCGCGTGGGCTTCACGACTTACACAAATAGTTATTCCGAAGTAAAAGAGTTATTTGTGTGAACAACTGTTACTTTTAATTGCTCCTAATACAATAAACTTATGAGTGGTTGTAATATGAAATAATATCTATTGCGAATCGTTGTGTTAACGCGGTGGGAGCGCATGGGCGCGCGCGTGTGTCGTATTTGGCGGCAGCGGGGCAAGAGAGAGCGCGAGTGCGGCTCGCTCGACGCAGACGCGTTGCCGGGCGTGAGGGCAGGCGCGGGGTGCTCTGTAGTGATGGGCGCGCGGCGCAGGCGAAATTCTGGTCGCGTAGTGTTGGCGCGAACAGTGTCGAATGCTTTTTCGAGGTCTAAGAAAACAGACAGGCATCTGTTTCCTTTGTCAAGGTGCTCAGCTACAAGAGAACTTAACGCAGTTACTGCATCTTCAGTACCTACACCTTGCCTAAAGCCAAACTGTGAATTAGATAAAATATTGAATTTTTTGAAATAATTAGTTAGTCTGATATTTATAATTTTTTCAAGCACTTTTGATATCGACGGTAAAACGGAAATAGGGCTGTAGTTGCTGACATCGTCGCTGCCCGCTCCCTTGTAAACTGGGGTATTAATAACGGACTGTTTTAGTGGTGCCGGGAAGACCCCCTTTTGAAAACAGACATTGGCAAGGTGAGCCATAACGGGAACAGCTTTCATTCTTATATATTTTAAGAATTTTGTCGAGACATTGTCCCAACTAGGGGCACTGTCGGACTTAAGATTCACCAGCATACCATCCACTTCAGTATTGTCCGTATCTAGTAGTACGAAGGTATTAAGCTGTGATCCCAATGTATTTGTTTGTTTATTAGGAATATTATTTAATTCAGGATTAATTTTTTGAGCAAGTTGTTTTCCAATATCAGCAAAATAATCATTAACGTAGTTTATTGACTCTTTGGGGTTGTTTTTAGGTTTAATAATCTTAAGTTTTGACTTTTTAATCTATTTGAGTATGTGATGGTTTTATATTTTTCCAGGGTACTTTAATTTGTTGTTAGATACTGATTGTGCAAGTAAATTTCTTTCATATTTTCTTTTCAATTTTTTATTAGATCATTACAGTAGTTCCTGTATCTAGTATAAATTATTTTTAATATTTCATTATGAGGGTCATTGCGATTTTGCTTTTGCAATTTATTTCGGTTTTTGACAAGGTAATCCACGGTTTTATGATGCGTTGATTGCTTGGAATATTTTTTATATTAGTGTTTTTATTTATAACGTTGGTTAGCATTTTAATAAAACTCTCGATTAATGAATTTGGATCATTACAAAATAACAAGTTTGATAAATTCCTTTCCTGTAAATCTTTTAAAGCTTGTTCATTATTTAGTGTAGTGGTGGTTCTATTTACGATTTGAATATTTTTTAACTTTGTTATAGAGACAAAAGTTGTATAGTGATCAGATCAGTCACCGTAGTGTGCAGGATAGCGATAGATGCAGAGAACCTTTTGTGTATTTTAAGCATGAATTGGTCAAGACAGTTTTTATATCTAGTGGGTAAAGAAAGTGTGTCCATGTTAATGTGATGTTAATGTGTTTAACTGTGTGCTGAGTGAGTCAATGAAGCCGTCGGTATTTGAGTTGGAGGGAGATCGGTAGATACAATAAACAATATTCCCCAATATGTCTAATCGCAGACAGGATGCCTGAACTAGCGGTATTTCCTTAACTATAGGGTTTAAAGAGCCCTTAACATATAAAACCACGCCCGTCATTCTGGTTCAACTGACGAGTCGTCATATACGAGTGATAGTTGTTTATTTGCGGAATCGCTTTATTAGCATGCAATCTATATTCCGTTAGGATTACAATGTCTGGTTCAAATTTAATGGTAGATAAAGTGATCACAAAGTTGTCAAAATTACAGTAAATACTCCGTATGTTAAGAGATATTATGGTGAGGTCGCTTTTATTTACACAGATATGTTTATGGAGTTCTGTAGAATCGCATTCCACCGTACGGGCAATTTCAATGCTACCTATTTCAGAGACAGTATGTAGTGTATTATCCATTTATATTTAATGTCAATTGAATAACCGTCAAGATTAAGCAATTATTTATTTCAATGTATCTAAATAGTAAGTAGCCAAGTACTGAGATTTTAGTTTATGTTTTTTGGGTGGGCTGTACTTTTATTTCACAGGATTGTAAAACGTTTGTGTAGATGAGTATAAGTGTGTTATGTATTTGTTTATTTTAGCTTGCAGGTTTTAGCGTCCGTGTAGATGCTTCGTGTGGAAGTAAGATAGATATGTATAGTATGTGTGTATGTATAGTGGAGTTTTGTTTTTTATCAAAATAGTTTAGCATGACGGCTGGCAAGCCATAATAACGAATTGAGTAAATATTTAACACTTTGACAGCCGGCCGGTTTTTAGCACGCATTCTCTTGTATGACGGGCATTTTTAAGATACAGTAAGATTTAAAAAAAAAAATAACTGTAAGTGCTTTAAGCATATTTTTTCATTATTTCTCGTATGTATTAACTAAACTATATGAAAATTGATCACGTATTCCGTACGTAATCGGCGTCCTCTGGAATGAGCGGCATCACGTATTGACTACGTGATTGGCTGTCAAAGTGTTAACCAATATTCGGTGGGAAATAATTTCAAATTATACAGTAATCATAACATTTTCCCTGTTAGAAGGAGACGATTTATAAGGTTAAGGGAATTTAGTCATTTGTCTAGCAAAAGTTTATGTACCTGTTCTTCACTTCTTACGATTATTGTTGGCGAATTTTCATCTTTCTTAATGTATACCTTGCCATAGGCAGTCCAGCAAAACATGTAGATTCCGGCTTTACTTAGGTCACGTGCAGTGGAGGCGAGAGCCTTTAGCCGTTAAATGTTCCGTTATGAAGACCGGGGTGTCGTCTTGACTTTTAAATTCCATGTGTTTACAGCTTAATTTGTTTTGATGTTTTATGTTGAAGGCCTTGGCCATTTTTAAAGTCTCGGTTTTCAGGATTGTGGAGCCAATTTCCAGGACAATAGGCGTGTTTTGTTTTTCCGCGTACTCGA
This sequence comes from Atethmia centrago, assembly GCA_905333075.3. Lineage (NCBI taxonomy): Eukaryota > Metazoa > Arthropoda > Insecta > Lepidoptera > Noctuidae > Atethmia > Atethmia centrago. The sequence continues at coordinate 24,762,624 of HG995384.1, forward strand.
TATATGTCCTTAAATGTCGTATTTTTTTATGCTACATTGTATGTTTTCAAAAAGGCGCATAGCCATTTTCTAAAAGATCTTCTTTAGTCTCACCATTTTTTCTCGATACGTTTTTAATCATTAGATTACTTTTTCGACTTTCAGTTTGCATTTTCTCAATCTTATTTTCTAAAATGGAGATATATTTCTTGTCTTCTTTAGACTGCATTTCGAGTCGGGTAATCGTCTCTTGAAGGTCCGAGTTTTGTGCTGTTAAGAACGCAATTGATGTTTCTATGTGTGCATTTGATTGTTGAATCTCCTCTAGTTTTGTATTAATTTGTTGTCTCTTTCCCTTGTTTTTCGTTAAAAGACGAATGCGTTATTTTCATCTCTTCCTTAAATTCATTTAACTGTTTTGTAAGTGAATCATCCATATCCTCTCTGCTTCTTTTGACACGTTGGAACACATATTTAATTAATGGTTTGCTTTCTATTAGGTAATCAATCAATTTATATGTAATAGTAAGTAGCACTCTAAGTTATGTTATGAAATATCTAGGTAGGTAATAATAATAATTTATTTACCATTTAATATTTTATACCATAAAAGTTACCATTTTGAAGCGTTTCCCCCTAAACGAAACAATGGACACCGATACCAAACCGAACGGAAAATCGTTCGATTTGATAACGGATCTCAGCAGTTTTCAAAAGAATACAGCTGCAGCCGAACAAGTGCGGATCCATCCCTCAGATTCGCAGTACAAATGTATTATGTATACTCTGAGCTGTTATTTCTGTATGGATTTGGACATGTCCAAACTGTTTGTTTAGTTCACTGAAGTCTAATTCTTATTTTAGTTAGAATACTAATAACATGCAGAACGCATATGAACGCCAGACGGATTATTTCCAAACAGGTGAATTTTCAGTTCCACGTTATTGAAACTACGTATGCACATTTTGACTTGTGAGGCATGTGTGAAGAAAACGTTCTGGTCGGTGCATAGTCGGGACCAGTCTCCAAAATCCAGCAAAATTATCTAGTATCCGGTATTGTCAAAAGAGCGAATTCGAAACTACATCATCCGCAAGGCATTCAAGTGCTTGACACCTATGACATTTGTCAACTTGTGCAATTGTCTGACGCCTAAGACATCGCAAGGTTGTACAAGATCTACTCTCTCTTGGAATATTCTAATGATATCTGGGACCGATATTTAAAAAAAGATACTATTCTACTTGATAATGTTCAAAGAAATGCAACCAAGATGGTTCGCACTATGCGTAATCTCCTTTACGAACAGCGCCCTTGATCTCATCACACTGGAACAGCGTCCACAAATGGGTGGGCTCATTGAGATTTACAAAATACTTACAGAACACTACAAAGTGCTTTCTAGACCTTTATACACTGAATACCCACAAACGTTTGCGTGGGCATCCCCTAAAGCTATGGGAAAATTCATCAAATACAAAGCCTTTGAAGGAATTCTTGCTGTGTTGTATATAATAACATGGAACGGGCTCCCGGAAAATATTGTGACGGCTCCCACACTAAACAGCTCCAAACATCGATTGGACAGATTAAATATCTCCAAGCTATTTGAAACACACGCATCAGCTTTTTTTTCAATTAGCTCCTAACCAAATAATAATGAAATAATCCAATATCCTATACTTCATTATTGTTCATGAATAACGCGAAAATATGAAACACACGCAGCTTACCCACCACTCGATTTGCAGTCCCGAAATTTTTATCGTTGATTTGTACTTTGAAGCGTCAACCTTGCCATGAGGCAAGGGAACCAATAAATGTGTGTCGCATATATAGTTCCAAATAATCATTCAACGATTTTATGTTCTTTTTATTATTTAAATGCGCATGTTTATTCATAACGCTCCTCATTGATAATTAAATAATATTATATTTAAGAACTTTGAAACCTACAGCTAAATACTACTAAATTGGTATAATTTCGATTATCACTCATCCCTGTTAAACGTCACTTCACTTAATAAAAGATTCACAGATAATAAATATTTTATTGCATATTTTTACATCTATGGGCTAATAATGGCCAGCTTGGGCAGTTGATAGATGGATCATGATGGCCGATGATGCTTGTTTATAAATCGAGGCGTCCAGTACGGCTGTGCGAACAAATGCCGCAGTTCTACATAATTATGAAAAAGTAGTAGGTATATATTAGCGATTTTTGAATTTCAATAGTCATGAGAGTCTGTTAAAGATTTTCTCATTTTAGGAATCGACATTTTCGTGATTCTTTTTCGCGATGGTAGCGGCCTTTGATAGGATTATTGTTTTCCAAAATTGGCTTGATAAACTTTCGAAGTCGCGTTTAAAAAAACGTGTCCAATTTCATATTAATTAAATTGTTAAGTTTCTTAAAATAAAACCGAATCAAATAACTTAAGAAATTGTAAAAATAAAAAACATGTAAGTAGATTTTAAATCTGTAATCACAAGTAGGAATCCGTCCACAGTCTACGTACTAACGCAGACGAAATTATGTAGACAAGAACTTTATAATTTAAATTTTTCACCTAAACATGCTTAAGTATAGTTTTAGTTTAAATTACAACTTTACATACAATAGTAATTATTATAATATCGATATTATACAAATATAAACTATGACCGTATTTAATTCTAACTACCTACATTACACTACTTTTTGAATTGTTCACAAGATCAATAGGTATCAGTCAACAGCGAGACTATTCTTATGAAAACAGTACAATCATTAAAACTAAATTCAACAGAGATATTAAATAAAATTAATAAAAACATCACGGGAACTTAATTTGTCGACAAAATTAAAAAGTAATTATTATTTTTATCTAGATTCACAAGTGACGAAAATAGATAAAACAAAAAAAGAAAAAAACGCAAAAATGTTTAAAAGAATGACTGAAACATACGCGCAATAAATAAACTAAAACAACAAGAAGACAAATTTAATTACACTTGCACATCATAGATAGACATGGTTAATTCACGTCATCAGTCTTACAATTTATTCAGCAGGAGTATGCTCCCAGGTAGACTGAACGGGCCAAGCCGGGATCTGATATCCACCGCTCGAACAGCAAAGAAGTATTTGAACCCAGCCATGAATTGGGTCAAGGTGCATGCCATGGGTAACGGCAGTGCTTTAACGTCTCCAATCTTCTTCCATAACGCTGTATTGGGTGGAGATGACGTCTCTTGGTACGCATATAACTGATAACTCGCTATTTCTTCGTAACTGTCCTCTTGATAACCTTCAATTTTCCAAGAAATTACTATTCCGTTTTCTACTTTCGATAGTTTGAGATCTGGCGCTGGTGGTAGCGCTTTCCAATTTGGTGGCTGGTACTGCTTCATGGCGTCGGGCAAAGGAGCTGGATGTTTTCCAGTTTGAACCCTGTTCGCTCTAACTGACCCGGCAGGCAGCCTTGCCATTTGAGGAGTAGGACCCCTTGGTCTTATACCTGAAACGTAAATATAAAAGCACATTTAATAAAATAAACGATTGAAAAAAAAAAGATTGTCTATTTATTATTGTAAGATGTTGACTTACCTGGTGTAGGAACAGTCTTTAACATTATAGTCTGTCCAGGCCTTATATTTTGATTCTGTGGACCACTTATAGGAATGTAAACTTTTCTTGGACTGCTAACCGCTGCTGGGAATGCTTGTCTTGGGTTTGCCATAAGGGATTGAGAGGGAACTAATCTAACTGGAGGTGCGGGGGATGTGCGATTGTTAACTTTAGCTGGTGGTTCATCGTCAGTCAGATCTACTGTCACAGACATAATCCTATTATGCTGCCTTTTCTCGGCTGCTTTCTGACAAGGTGAAGGGGCTTTGATTCCGTTCGGCATGGAAGTGGCATTTTTAACTGGAGTTATTTGATTCACCAAAGGTATCGTACTTGGAGATTTCATGGTAGGACTAGCAGGCACAAGTCTAGGAACTGGTATGGGCTGGGTGGCAGCAGGGGGTTTCTGCGGCCGAAAGGTTGTACACGGCACACTCTTAGTACATTGTCTGGTGTTAGTGGAGTTTTGTAGTTGCGCAAGGTTTTTTCTTCGTGCACCTGTTTTTTCCATAAAAACTTGCATTCCAACCGACCGGGTTATCTTTAGGGGTGTTATAGGTGTTCCTGGTGACATCTTTTTCTGTTCCTCTTGAATAGACTTCAAAACGACTTGAAGATCTCGATTCTGTTTTGTGAGCATCATGGCTTTCTTTCTGTATTCATCAATACCTTGGGCCACTGATTTCAGTTTATTTTTAATTTCACTTAAATTGCTTCTGTCGACAACACTCTCTACTATTTTGAGTATACAAAATTCCTCTAAATCTTCCCGAGTCATATCAGATAGATTTTTTTTAGCAGATTTTAGGAAATTGTCTGGAAGTAGTGGCAACTCTGATGAGAAATCTTCAGTTTGCTTGGCTTCTTCTTTTTCACCGACATTTATTTGCAAACTGTTATCCTTAATTTCTTCTGAATGCGTCGAATCTGGAAAAGAAACATTAAACTTTATTACTTTTTATAATAAAATTAAGCTGACGGGACTGAGTTATATGTTGACGGCTGTCAGGGGTCTCCCAACTAACATTTATTTATTTACATTTACAGACTCATCCAAGGCGATGTTCTAGGTCATAATGTCTACACAGATTTACAAGAAACAAAGGTGATTTTATTTCTTGTAAATCTGTTTAAGCAAAATTAAAAATATTAAATACTAATTATAACAATTTTATTGTTTAATAAACATGACAACGTTTATATTATCAGACCTCTTTCAATTATTATTTGTGCCATTTGAATGAATCTCGGTAGGTTTGGCCCAAATACTGTAATACTGTTAACAATACGTGCGGCTCGTGACATAGGGATAAACTTGAGAAGGTTAGTCCTAGCCGCTGGACGTCGTCACAGAGCGGCGGTGGCGCGCACCTACGCACCCGTCCAGTGCACGCAACCGCAGCGCTGCCAGCACCTTCGGGTGGTGCAGCAACCCTAGCAGTACGCGAGCCACGTCCCTTCTTATTGCCAGCCTGGTGTGCCCAATCATGCCCAAGACGAACAGACTCGGGTACATCAGGGGATAAAAGGGATAAACCCCCGTACTATTTAAGGTAAAGAAATCTAGCAAATATGTTTTGATTTTTTCTGAACATGAGGCTGTATTTCCCTTCATGCGGAACATGGGACCAGCCAGCCAGGACAAGACTGCTTGTATGTAATGGTCATAAATTAATGACCGATTACTTAATAAGCTGGAAACTAAATGGTAATCAGCTATTAATACTGTTCATACTTTTATATTGAGTGGTCTTTAGATTCTTACAAATATTATAAATGTGAAAGTGAGTTTGTTTGGTTGTTACGCTTTCACGCTAAAAAGTCGAAACAGATTTGGATAAAATTTGGCACATGTCCTGGGTTAGGAGGGCATAGGATACTTTTTATACCGGTATTATGTTTCCGTGGGATAATTGCCGAACTCCACGCGGGCGAAGCCGTGGGCAAAAGCTAGTAAAATATAAGTTTGACTAACCTTTGTCATCAGTCTTGGTAAATAAGTCAAACGCTTCTTCAACTGTATTTTTTACAGTTTCCGAATCAGTTTTATCTTCAGTGTTGATTGGAGTATCCACTTTATTACTAGCAGCCACAGGTTGGGGTGTTTCAGTCTTATTTGTATCCTCATCGATAAGCATGATATCATCATCATCTTCTATATTAATGCATTGTTTCTCATTTAAATCAACTGGTTTAGGGGGTTCCTCTTTCGGAGGCTCATCCTCGTCATCGGACAATATGTCTAGTGTATTAGATAGCTTACATAAAATAGGTTTATCTATAATACTACTAACAGGACCAGTGGGATTTTCTGTTGATTGTGAACTGGTATCTTGTTCTTTGCTCTTCGTTGTTTCTTCAACGTCTTCCACATCCATGTCCTCTTTCAACTCGATGGGTGGCGAATTACTAGCATCATTGCTTGATATTTTTTCCGTAGAATCACAGACTGGCACTTCAATCTCATCCTTGCTCTCATCTAAATGTTTGTCTTTATTATCAGAAGACTGTATAAGTTTGTTTTCATTTACAGAAGACTCCGGAGTTTTGTTTTCATTTTCAGAACACTCTAAATGTTTGTAATTTTTTTCAATAGTAGTTGCCGATTCTTCTAATTCTACATTAGGTATCGGTTTTTCTAATACTACATCAGGTTCTTCTTTAACCTCCACATCGCCTTTAGTAACAGGCATCTCTTCTTTAATTTTTGTTTCATCGTTTTTCGGATTAACTTTTTCCGATTCATTCTCCTCAGTATCTGGAATTTGGTCTACATTTTCATATTTAAGACGAATTATGTCTTCTTCATCCTCCACATCAGCTTCTTGAACTGTTTCTTCAGCACTCTCTTCAGATTCCTTTTTTATAGAGCTTGTGCTTTGAATTTCTTTGTCTGCGCCATTAAGCTGAGATTCTTTTTGTGTAGCATTCGTTTCCAGAATGTTTACTTCACCCGTTTTTTCTGTAATTGCAACCCTGATACTCGACTCGTATTCAGTATTTTCCGAACCATCATTTGACAAGTTGGGTAAAGTTTCAACTTCTGCCTTTATAACCGGTTTATTTTTTTCATCATTAGTAATGACGTTAACATCTCCGTTAATGTTTTCTTTATTCCTGTTGCAATTTTTATCATTAAGTTGTTCAATATCCCCATTACTAACTTTCTCAGTATGTATATCTTCGATCGCGGACATGTCTCTTTTTACAGCTAAAGTAGGCTCAGAATCGAGAATTAATTGCATTGTTTATCATTTCCTTATCTTCAAAAAGAAGACGCCACACCTGAAACAGAAATAAAAAAGAACTTGGTACATCATTTATTTTGATTAGGCTTTTAGTGATTACATCTATGTAAATGTTTAATTATTATCTATCTAACTAAATGACGTAAACCAACTCGAACCGTATCATGTCTCCATATCAAGATATAACGTTCGGTATGATTACCGCCATCTATGAGAAGAAGACCAAAATTCAAGCATTCCGAGCAAAGACCCTCTTCCGTGATAAAACCTGTCAAGTGCTCAGCCAGTTTGGCTAAAAGTAGACAGCTCTTTTCAATGGGTCTGCACTTATCACGACACCGCATGCGCGGAACGCGGCCGGGTGATCAATGTCTTCTATTATACAAAAAAATCAATCCAACCCTGGATAATTGAAAAGAGCAACTTTTAGTAAGTAGGTTGTCCCTTGTTCCTCAGCAAGAATTCGCTAAATATAGCGAATATAGAAGAGATGGAACAGTCAATGGAGGAGAAAGTACTACTACATATTTCGCTAGTAGCACGCAATGCGCAAAACGAACTACGCCCTACCGTGCAGCAATAAAGTGACAAGCGCTCTAACCGGCCCCTAAGTTTTAGCCTAGCTTGTAACTGTGTGTACATTGTGCAAATAAATAAAGAAATAAGTGTCTGCCCCGATTCATATTACTTACATTTAAAAGCAAAATCAGGAAGACCGATTTCCCGATTCTCTAAAGGCCAGAGGAATACAAGAAATTGACTATGACGCCCTAAATCCTGGAGACACTGAGCTGGGATGGAGCGGCGAGACAGATTCCTTTGCCGATAATTTTCATGAGACAGAAAAACTAGTAGGTACATCGATCTTTCTCGCTACAAAGGGACATTTCAGGTAACGAAAAAAAAATCTAATTTAAAACCGGATTTAGAAGAAATTCTCATTCATACCATTACAGTTTCATTAAAATACATATACCCAATAAGTTTCAAAGGTGGCACCACATCGCAATATTATGTCCCTATTTGGCTTGAAACGGAATAAAACTTCGCATTAACGACAGCACTAGAGTAGAAACAATCGTTGATAAAACAATATACCCCATGAAAGCGAAAAAGAGCTATTAAGAAATCCATGCGTCATGCGATGTGAACAAAACCACCAATCCTATTTCTAATGTTTCGACCGTACAAGTGTCTAATGTCCATCTTCTCTGTTCCGCGTGATAATACGTAAGATCTGAAGGGAAGAAACGTTAGATCATCAGTTTCGCTTAGAGATGGTATAATCAAACCTATTTTTTTAATAAAATCCAGGTATTATTTTCATCCAGAGATGACGAGGGCAGAAACAGCGTCATGAAAAAAAAATGTTTGCAATCTACGGGACCCACAACACAATCGCATACTAGCTGTAGAACTTCCTTCGAACTTCGGTAAGTTACTCGTACGTAACTGGTAAGTAAATCCAGGTTGAAATATAAAAAAACATGTGTACATGTCAACAACCTGTTTATATAATATAAAAATAAACGAGATGTGCCGATTGGTTCCTATGAAAGTCAACGTTTTATTTTTCCTGACACCCTCAGTCACCATTTCAACGTTTAATTATGTAAGGTTAAGTAAGGTCTACGCTAAAAAGGTTACCTTATGCTTTCAATATTTTGACATACCTACTACAACAGTTCGATGGACTAAATACATCAATCTAATCAAAAAATTTATTTTTAAAAAATCATTAGTCTCCGTCTTTATCAATACCATGCGTTGCTTGGGCGCAGTGATTTTTTTTATTTCTCGCTATCAACCGTCACGTTATCATTCATTCACTCCCTTTTCATTGGTAATACCTCTCACAACCATCAATCTTCTTTCTTTTCTTTGTCTCCCCCTTCCCTTCATCCATCAATATTTACATCCACCACGTTCTCGTTTCATCCCCGTCAATAGACCACTTATATCTTCTAATATACATGGAGCTTGTCTCAGAAAGGTGTGATCATATTTAAGGGTGTGGTACAGACTAGACTATCAAACTGAACATCTTTCTCCATGGGACCAACATCGTAATCGTGAAAAAATAATCAGCCGTCCCATACATTTGGGTCGAGTAGGTATTGTATGGGACAGTTGATAATTTTTTCGCGATAATACATGCTGTGTATCATACTAATTTCTTTACTTTTAAATATATTCTTGACACTCCCACACATCTCAACATTCTCATCTCGACTACATGCACTTTCAATCCAATCGATCATTCTTCAGCAACAGATCACAATAATTTTGATGTATGCTTGACTCGTATGAAAGAAAATAAAAAAAATAAAAAACCGGCCAAGTGCCTGTCGGTCGGTCGGACCACGCACAATGAAGAGTTCTGTAGTTGGGAAGTTGGGATGAATTTATCCCAAAAACAAAGTTAAAAGTTAACAAATAAAAATATTTTTACCCATACATCGATATACGTCACGGTGAATTCTCCAACATATATAGTTTATTTACATAACCAAATTACAAGATGGTTATTAACATTAAATTGCCTGAATTGCAATGCTGATGCGTTGGGCGAGAAAGCCGCCAGCTTTTCGTTTACCAGTTACATCAACTAGACGTTTCGCGATTTCCGCAAATATAATATAATATAATTCTTCAACTGCAAGTTTAAGTTGGTCGACTATTATTCGCTAACTCGTAAAGCCTACTTAGCTGTGATAGTTTTCCTTTTAATTTCATTATATATGTATGTACTACTGCCATGATTTTTTTCACATCTCCGCAAACAAACATTTAGCTGGCAGTGGGGGGAGGGGGGCACTTGAGTAACAAAAATTATCACTTTAAAGCTTAATAATATTACGCAAGCGGATCCTTGAATCGAAAAATGGTGTTTACAGACCCACAATATTTTTGAACAGTCTATCCAACGATACCCCTCACCATGGGATCGACGAGAAAAAAATATAATCCCCACATTGCGTGCAAGGGACAGTAGGTTTTTTTTATTTTAGCACTGTCGGCAAGATGTATATACCTATGCCAAATTACAGCGTTCTAGTACTAAGCGTCTCTGAGATATAGCAGGTACGACAGACAGACAGACGGAAATGGCGAAACTATAAGGGTTCCTTGTTTACTACGGAACCTTAAAAAGACAAATTGGATAAAATGTGTTGGTAAAGTAGACGTAACGTCAGAAGGACCTTAGGCTAGCCTAGCGTGTACGGAGTTTCGATAATGATAAAAAAATACAAATGAAAAAAAAAGAAAGTAAGTAGGTACTAGGTAGGTACGTAAATATTATTTTTCCCCGTGTCAAAGTGGGCCATTGCCTGATTATAATGGATTCAGCAAGGGAATGGACTGTTAGCAAGTATTGTTTGCAGTAACGTAAATCCTTAAACTCCATTACCAAAATATCAAGTAATACTAAACCTATGTAATAAAAATATATTTTTTTATATTTTTACTTAATTATTTTTTTTATTATTTTTATAAAAAAATAAAATGTTAATAATAAATGTAGGTATCTAATAATAAATGAAATAAAGGAGGTAATAATAAACCAATATAATAAAAAATAATATTAACACAAAAAAAAACCGAACAAAAAAATCATTGCAAACACTGACGAATAATATAACATTAAAAGCAGGGCTAACCAAACCAACCAATTACATTCAAAAGTTCTAAAAGATGACACATGGCGAAACTTTACGGACGCAAATACGGAAAGAGAATCCCATGCTTATAGAGTAAGTATAAATATATAAATAACTATCTTCTAAAAACACAGAAGGCATAACAAAGAACACGGAAGGCCTAAACAACATAATAAAAGAAACCACTTCGTGTATTTTTATATACATTATAACATTTATAACTTATTTCAGGTTCCATAGTAAAAAAAATATGTGTGGGGTAATCCTCACGGACACCCACCCTCGAAGGGTTTTATGAATGTCGGACTCCTACCGAATAGGGCGCCCGGGAGATACTCGTACATTCGCACGCAACCCCGTTTGGATGCCTAGGGGGCCCCACCAGCCTACATTACTACAGGATGGGACAAAATTGGGTATTTCAAACGTCAATAGGTAGCTCAACCAATTTTTTGGAGATGATTTATTTTAGGTCCTCTTTTACCTACCTATTTAATTTCATTATACGCCACTATTTTAATACTCGTCCGCTAATCATTTTGAGATTTATCATAATCCTAATAATATCACGATTAGAAAAGGTATGTAGGATCTCCTAAAATAATGAGTTTGCATTTCTTTTACCAACTTATCTAACCCTTTAATTGGAACTAACGAAATCACTATGACAAGTGACAAGGCGCGTCATTTTTTTGTTCGCCGACAGCGCCGCCTATGGCTTGTGGGATTGTAGGTGCATCTACTAGTAAATAGGTACCTACTTAGATTAAATACTTATTTTTTTTTTAATGGCAAGATGACACACTTAGACTGCAGCTAAATTAAGAACAATGTCGATATAAAAAATACTGGTTCTAAACGTTAAAACGGAACAAATCTAAAATACAGCGCAATGTTTTCGATCATCAAAACAAGATGGCCGCTATCCGTTCTGTCGTGTGAAATACCGGAATAAATTCCCCGCTCGCTTGGTGTTGAGCTGCCGCTGATCGCCAAGCGTTTCAAAGACGAAACACATTACAGACTGCTATTGCATTCGCTGATAGCGCGCGTACCGCGAGCAAGACAGAGAGAGAGAGATATTCCTCAGGACAGACGTAAATAAACGGAGCGAGGTGAATGTGAAAAGCAGTAAGTTCGGGAGGCTATTGAACGGGAGTTAGCGTTAGCTAAAACATGAAAAGTAGACCTAACCCAAATATTTTGGTTGAAAAGAAGAATTGTACCTACTTATTAAAATGGTTCTAAATGTCGGTCCTCCGTCTATCCAACGAGATCATAGCTTTTTTTTCATATTTAGCACAAACATAGTAAAATAATACCAGCCTATTTATTATGGTCCCTCCCTCTTCTCATACAGAGAAGGAAATATAGTCTAAACTACTTACTTAAAAAAGAAGAGAAAAAAAAATGTCAGCCGAGTTTTTTTTTACAATACTTTTTTAATAAAAATGAGCGCAAGAACTGCAAAATCTGAATCTGGGGGGTAACCATCACCTCTTAGAGCAGTATTATTTCAAACAAACATGAATACAATAATATTTTAATAATACGCCTACAACCTATTTTCAATCAGAAAGTGAAAAATTAGAAGAAATAACCAAATGTGATAAAGCATGCGATATACTTGAAGTGTATACGATTATAAGTTTTACGCATTCCGCATAAAAGCTATAATCGCTTGATCATGTTTGACAGGTAAAACGAGCACAAACGTTTTATGAAAACAAAAATAAACATTAATAAAACATAAATTAAATTAAATCAGTATTTATCAAGCACTGTAAAATAATAATTTATAACTAAGAAAACAAAATAATAACAAATATAAAAACAACAATATATCATAAATAATAAGTAATACAACCAACAACTAAAACAAAAAATAGCGCTACACAAATAAAAGAACCAATCGATTAATTCGTATTATCAGTAATAATAAAATCATGCCAAATGTTTACAATCACTCACCTAAATGACTGCGCAAGAGATAACAGAAGTAGAAGAATTGACGAGAAGAATACAAAATACGAAAATATACGGGTGTCCGGTTCCGCGTCCGAAGCGACACTGACAGCAGATAGAGAGAGAAGAAAATGGCGGCCGCATTGTGGCAAGTATAGCCGTCAGAGAGCGTCAGCCGAAACACGAACTAAATGCACAGAGTAGTAGCTCCGTAGAGAATCGAGTTTTGCGATGGCAAAATACGGGTGGAGGCACGAGAGCGAGATAGCGATATTATCGTTCCGAATGAGAGAAAGGGAAAGCAACCTGCTAGCGATAAGTCGCGAGCGTTGCTCCTGGGTTTGTTCATTACTCTGTACAATAACATGCAGCGAGGTCACATTACGTTATCGGGCTCTCGTTCTCTTGCGTTCTACTTCTGTTTCTATTTGTTAAAGGGTGATGTGTTAGCAGCTCGCACGCGTAGCATAATTATGCATTATAATTTGCGGTTTGCTACCAAAAAATTTCATTTTGCTCAACCTACCATAATTAAATCATTACGTAGAAGTGTATCATTAATTAATATTGTCCTGCAATGACATATAATAAAGTTATATAGTTTGATTTGCAAAATTTCCAAGACCTAAATAAGCGTCAATGTCAATGAGACCCCGTGCGTCGTGGCGTGGCGTTTTGTTTGGGTTCTGCCTACGTCGATCTTTGATCTTTTTGGATTATCTTGGCCCCGATTTCGATCAAACAGTATAATACTAGAGTAGTCAAATCTATATAGTTTGAGCATTCCTACTTTTCTTTATGAAACTAAGGAGTAAAATGGCAGAAAAATCACAAAAATAGTTCAATATTATGACTCGTTCGAGAACGGGCGATGTTGCCGTTCTTACGGCTCCGTCCGAGTCGAGTGGGTCGTTTGACTCGTTGCCGAGATCACACGATCGAAGCCGAACATTCCCGACTGGCGCTATACGTCAGTTTTATACGTCATTATAAAAAATAGAATGTTTGCAAATGCTTTGTTAGTAATACAAAAACCTAAATTTTTGTCCTAGCTAACCTGGCGGCAGCAGGTCGGTCGTCCAGATACACGTTTTGGAGTTCGTCAGTCAGCAAATGCTTAATTCAATCACCATGAAAACATTCAGCTTCGGATTTTACGGACAGTCACAGAATCTCGGGAATTAGGAATTCAGGACTACGACTCTAGGGAGTTTTAGGACCAAGCGAGAGGAGATGCCAATCACTTCACTCTATTTTTAATTGGATGATTTTTTAAAGGATTAGATTATTTTTAGGCAATAATTCTGCAGACTACATTTGCGAGAATTTCATTTCGATTTGAACCAGGTAGGTAACTCAAACACATGGTAAACTTTTGGCATCACCTGCTTTCAGTGTTACAAGACTGCATTGACAAGCAGGTGTCCCGGGATTTTGTCATCCCCCTGGTTATGGTTGGTACCTATAGTTCAAGCAATTTTGTTTTCCTTTAGGCGCATATCTTTTCTTACTTTTTTATAGATCCAATTAGGTACCGTAATAAAACAGATACTTAAACTAAAAGACAAATAAAATTTTGATCGATAATAATTATTCTGACCTATCTCCTTGCTTGCGAACACATTGAACCCCGTTAATACCACGACGTAAAAGGTACGAAACTATGATCGCGGCATACACTGTATTTTTTGTTCGCGTACGCGATTCAACCGTATACATTGACGGGTCAATGGACCGCAGACCAACAAAGTTATGGATGTTAGAGAAATGAAAAATTAACAAAGACCGATTATTGCCGGAATTTAAAAAAGAATTTGAATTTATTTGGATCATTAAAGAACTGCTTGATTACTTTATTAATAATGTCATGGATAACGCTACTGATTTAGTGAAAACATAACCTAATTAAATACGTAAGTAAAACAAGCAGTAGGTATATAACAGTACCTACACTAGAAATTTACAAAAATGGCTCAAAGATAGAGTGAAGCTAAACATACACAATAACGTAGGAGTAAGCGAGATAGGAGGAGAACTACGTCAGACACAACACAATGTGCTTGACGGCAGACAAGATGGCTGAACATAAAGTTAGTGATTTGACATTCTCAAATTTCGGAAAACATGCTCTGGGTTCAGACGTATAATTCTAAGATGTCATACAGTAAGATCTCATCATTACCAGCAGAACACGACAAAGATTCTTAACGGAGAAACAGCAATATGTCTTGAGAATTTAACAAACTGTACCTGCATATTTTCATAGAGATAATTGTAAATAAAAAATATCCACTTCAATCAATCAGACTTTTTTTACTGAAAATCATAGCTAACAGACCTATCAATCAATAGAACAGCACGGACTTGAGCTGCCTATCATAACTACCTATCACAACTGGCAGAAATTGAGATTTTATGTACCTAGATAGGTAACGTTAGCAGAATGGCAGCGCAGCGCGCGGTTTGGCAACGCTGCACAAACAAGTTCGTGACGGCATCGGCATTGCCAGCCAGCCAGCATATCAATTTTGCACACTCAATGTCATGCTTGCTAGGACCAGATTTTAAGCTGTTTGAAGAAAATAAAGTTGATTAACACTTCAGCTTGACAACTAACCTACAATAAAAATAATAAACTGAGGAATCTATAAAATTATCAGATGAAGCGAAGCGTCCATTTCGTGGCGCGTACCAAATATATCAACGTTGGCTGGTTAGTTGAACAATTGCGACGTTGCCAGTTTGCCTCATCGCCTTAGATAGCTGCTGATATAAGTGTACAGCTAGTAGATTATGCTTGTAAGTTGTAGGAGTATAATGTCACCTATATTTCGGCATAGGTATTATAATTGGTTCAAATTTATGATGGACCAGTTTAGGCAAAAGAAATTTAAATCAAGGACATCTAGGTACCTACCTACTCGTCCTTCATATAGATTTTTTTACTTAGGGCTTAAAAAAAACCTGCCATCTCCGGTTGGCTATGGCCTACCTGTCAGAAGATTAATTCGTCTTCTCTGCTGCCCGATAAGTGTGTTGTAAGGAAGTTATAAAAATAAATAATCTAAAAAATAATTATACAAGTATTATGTTATTATGTGTTATGTACCTACATAATTATTATTAGAAGATAAGATAATTATGCAAACTTACCAATCTTCTTCAGAAAAAAGGTAAAACAGAATGAGTGCGCCAACCGTCAATGAACTCTCTCGAAGGAAAGAAGATAGTCAAATGGACATTATTCTAGTGCATCGCGCCGTCCCGCGGGTGGACGGCGACGGGCCGTCGCCATTTTGTTATCCACCGTTTCGTGAGTTAGAGCGAGAGCACAATGTCATTCTGCCTTGTTCTAACGCGTACAAAGTATACATTTCATAGCGTTTATCAATAAAATACTAGGCTTACTTCTATTCTCTTATAAGTTTTGCTTCTTCCATGTCCATACTCCTTCATCGACAAGTTAGCACTAATCGCTTACTCTATAAAAACGCTGGGATACGCGATTTATATCTCTGAGAATAAGTACGTTTTGTGAAAAAATACAAAGCCATTTTGACATTGTCATAGATTTTGTTTTATTTTCAAAATTTTGATTGTGTTTTGTTTATTTTCCCTATTCGAAACTATTCGAATGATCTGTCAATCATGACTTCATGAGTACCTATTGAATTATAGTCCACTTATAAGTAGGTATTTAAAGAAAATACGAGAAAGAATGGTCTTTTTATTGCTAAAAATACTATCTAGGTAGGTAGGTACTGGGTAGTTTATTGCCGGGTCAAATAAATTGACAAAAATGGTAGCGAAGCAGTAAGTCTTGTTCTTTGTTTAGTTATTTAATACAACTTGTCAGTGGCTGACGGTGACGTAGGTGTGCCAGTTAATTTTAACACGATAATCCGAATAAATCATGCATTAAACTAATTAAAAAATATTATCGACAAATGCATTACATACTCAATTATCATCACTGTTCGCAATGATCTTTTTACTTATAATAACATTGACTGTTCGTGGATGCTCTTCAACTTTTTAATTCGACCTAATTATGTTTGTCTACTAGGGACATCTATTGTAAATGTTACTAACATTTAGGGAGCGTTGCATGAGCCCATGAGTCTGACGGATTACCTACCATAGCAAGCTTAGTGCTTAATATATATAACAGAAAACAGATGGCGTTGTTGAATACTACTGTTTCACTCTTATTTTCCGGCGTAAAAGTTAACTAGATTAGGAATGATGAAAACAAAGTTGTTATTTATAAGATGGAAACGAAGTTGTGAAAGAAAGCATGGGTTTCTAAATGAATTGATTTTGGAAGTTATAACATACTTTCGGAATGCGATTGAAGCATAATTAGATTCATTCCAGTATGTATTTGAGATGTAATATGGACGACAGGTGGCGGTCATACTTTATGATTTTGGATTTACTATAAAATGCTTTACAATTCAAACTCAATAAAAAAGTCATTTATTTTCAATTTAAATAGAACCTCAAAAAAATAATAACTTTTGACAGTTGGCTGGTTGACTGACTGTCAAAGTAATATAGTGAGCAGTGTCATTTCAGATTAGAGTAAATTGTAAACAACTGAATTTATTTGAATATTTTTGTGTATAAATGAACAAAAATTTAAACTATATTCTATTAAAAATAAGTTTGTGATTGTACAATTTGTACGTTCTATTAATTTAGTTTCGTTTAAAATGTTGCTTAACTTTCTGAATCCATCCTCAAGGGTACTGGTTAGTTGCAGCAAATTACTTTCGTAAATTTAAAATTGCTGCGAGATTCTAAATTTATAATTATTTCAGAGTGCGCTATGCTTAAGCTGTCGAGTGCCCATCGTTACAAAATGTTATTTCAGCGAAGGTTTAGACAGCAAATACAATGATACAGAGAGGGAGAAAATATTACAGGTTATCAACAATGCCGACGTTAGTACTCTTTCTAGGTAAGAATATTGTATGCGAAGCATAGAGGTCCTGGAAGTTAAAACAAAACTGTACAGTCAACCACACATGTCATACAAACTTAAACACCTAATATTATAAATGTGAAAGTGAGTGTTTGTTTATTTATTTGTTTGTTACACTTTCACGTCTTAAAGGCTGAGCAGATTTGCATGAAATTTGGCACATGGGTAGACCATGACCTAGGTTAGGACGTAGAATACCTTTTATCCTGATAGTTTGTTCCCGTAGGATAATTTCCAAACACCACACGAGCGAAGCCAGGGAATATGCTAGAATTGAATAAATGTTTTCCTTTCAATGTTTTTTACAGTTATGAAGTAAGTAAAACAAATCTTAAGAAGTTTTCTCAGTGGAAGAGTAGTAATGGACAAATAAAAACACTATCAGACATAGAATATGTTGATGGATTCTCCGAGAGATCTGCCAAGAAACTGTTTAACAGTATATTAAGTGGCCCCAATAAGGAAAAGAAAATTACTGGTAAAATAAAAGGGCAGATATTGCACCCACATTTAAGAGATAGTGTTGTAAAGGTGAGGCATTATTATTTATTTAATTGTAGAGTTGTTTCTTTCATGTTTCTATAAATCACCATCATCCACAGCCCGACTTCACCCACTGCACAGCATAGGCTTCTCTTTTTATGTGGCAATTCCCACGCTCCTGTGCCAGCCTCAACCAAGTTCTACCTGCGATGGTACCAATATCGCCCACACATCTCCCTGCCGGACGACTGTAATTTATGTTTACTTACACAGTTTTCTAATTTCTAGCCCATACCATCCCTATCGTGTTTGAAGAAGTATGGTGTGCAGGTCCATAACATAATTATAATAAACTAGCTTCTGCTCGCGACTTCGTCCGCGTGTTTTCTTAGCAAAAAACATGCTATAGCACTCAGCAAGAGCGTAAATTTCTGTCAGTGAAAGAATTCTTGATAACGATATGCAATCAATAATGCCCACCATGACCCATGACCCATGTTACTATCCTAATAATCTCTATCCTGTAATAATTATATGTACCTAATATTTGCACGCCACACTTGGCAGAATGTGATGATACCATCAACTAAACCTAAGACCATAATAATGTACCATATTGTGACAAATAAATGATTATTATTATTATCGAATCAGTAGTTCTGAAGATTACCCCCTACATACAGACACAGAGAATATTTTATCAAATAGGCCCAGTGGGGTACTTGCGTAACACATAAAATGACAATTGATAGAAATGGGTATCATTTTGACAGTTTACCCACATGCATTGAGTTATTTACGTTGTTGAGCAGATACATTTTTTAAACCTATGAAGCAATGGGTTAGCAATCCTTCAAAACTCTCCAGTTGTGATTGAAAGTGTGTTACGCAGTTAGGGTGCATGAACTGATTCATTTGATTGGATAAAAGTATATACTGAATTTCATCCAAATCTATTCAGCTGTTTATAACATCTTCACATACTTTCACGTTATACTATTATTGTTAAGGTGTATCCACACCAAAGTTATTTTTTGTGTAGCAACATCTGCAAGTGTCAGTGGGCAACAATGGACAACAAAAATTTAGTTTAGTAAGTAAATTTAGAAAAAGTTACAGAGGGCTTGCGGCTAAATAATAACAGCCGCACGGGTCGATCGATCAGGTTAAGCTACGCTTGCTGCGGTTGGTCCGTGGATGGGTGACCATCTTTACATACCGAGACCCCTCCGTGCCTCGGAAAGCACGTTAAACCCGTTGGTCCCGGCTGTCGTTTGTGAATCTTTGACAGTCGTTACGGTCGTCAGAAGCCCGAAAGTCTTAGAATACATAAAATACGTCTTAGACATAGAAGCGAAAGACAAATTGACAGATTGTAGAAGGATTTCTACGGTGCGATGTCAAAAATAGAGAAACGAAATGTCACTTTGTATAGATTAACCTGTTTATTCTTGGTAGAAATGCCAAGCCATGCTAAGCCTGATGGTAGTCAGAAGCCCAAAAGTCGAAGACAACCAGTCTTACCAAGGGGTATCGTGTTACCCAACAACTGGGTTGTGGAGGTCAGATAGGCAGTCGCTCCATGGAAAATACTGGAAGCCGACCCTAACATAGTTGGGAAAAGGCTAGGCAGATGATGATGAGTAAAAATTACAGAAAGTTACATGTTTTTTTTTTTTTTTCTTTGGCAACTGAGCCGATGTCGACTATTCTGCCAGCATTATGTGGTGACGGCAACAAGTGAGCCGTCGAACTTTGCTTTTTGTGGTAGTTATCTAGGTAACTTTAGTTGTTAGTAGCTGAAAGGACGAGACAATTTTTGTTAGTAAATCTATCTACAAAAATAATATTAATATATATATATTTTAAAACACTACAAATCGACACATATTTTTACAAAGTTATTATTACTACACACCAGACTACATATTGATATCATTTACATATAATTTTTTTTATAGAACTTGGATTAGTTTAGGAGAAAAGTTAGTCAGGAGGGAATGCCAGTTAGTAGGAAGAGGGATTTTTATTTTAGGAAGCTTATGGTACAAGTCAAAGGAATGGGAATTCAGAGGACATGAGAAAAATGTATGATCCAGAGTACCATCGTCAAGACCGTATTCTGGACATATACAAGGCACTGTCACGAACACGAATCTTGTTCAGGAATATTGGACTGCAGCAGTGACCAAGGCTCAGTCTGCACAAGGATGTAACAGTTCTTTTGGACAGTTTGGGGCATTTAAAAAACCAAGGTTTCCGTTGGATGTCAGGTTGAATACTGGCGTAATACGTCCCTTTAAGTTTCGAATGTTGTCAATGGTTATAATGTTGCAAAATGTTGCCCTACAAAAAGTAACGGGTGTGGATGCACCTTTCATTTAAGGCTATTGCATATTAGGGCGGGCTGCACCGCCACACCACATATTGCAAAAAAAAATCCTTCATCACTTTCGTACGGTGTGCACCGCACTTTTTTGTATGAAAATCCGTTGCGCTTGACTTAAGGCGCTGACAAGACCCAACTGACCAAAATAGGCTTCTCTTAAGAAAAAAAATTGTCAAATCTGTATAGTTTGTGGTAGCGGAAAAAATATATGTTAATTTTGAACATATTTCCCAGAACTTGGTTGTTACCAAACCACGTTTTGAAAAAAAATCTCAATTCAAACTAACGCTAAACTAACCTCTTACCTTGAGTTCTAATCCAAAATATCTGCATTAAATATCAACATACGTTACGTATTTAATTAATAACAAGAACGTCTTATTTGGATGCAGAACTTGGTTGTTTATTATTTTCGATTACTCAACTCAATTTTGAGTAAATATATAATTGCTTCATATTTTGCAATAAATTACAAGCGTTGTGTCATCGCGCTTCTCTTTCTTTTCGATGCAATTTGACAGTGACCGCGGTTTAGGTGTTGTCAACGTCTTAACTTCTCAAATGTCGCATGATACACCATTTTAAAGTACCTATTAGTTAGCGTTACTGCTAACATAATAATGATTTTTCAGGATTGCAAGTCCGTGTTATCAGTATACATTACAGTGAATTCGGTGAGCTGGACGTTGATAGACAAGAGTAACTATGAGGTCCAAGACTGGAAATACCATGGCATAGACTATCCAGAAGGCAAGAGGTTTCAGATCACTGATATTTTGGATATTGTAAGTTGTTATTTCTTTGTTTCTGTTTTTTATCCATAACTTTTTTTTTAAATATATTTCTTTTGCATTGTTAATGTTTTGTTGTGCCTTGAATTTGACCAAAATTATTATATAAACAATATGTCTTTCTTTTTCTTCCTATTTTATTATGAAACGAGCTGCCTACGCCTACGTTACTCCTTATAACATCTGCTATCTGCCAGTGAAAGTCCCGTCAAAATCGGTCCAGTCGTTTCGGAGATTAGCCGGAACAAACAGACAGGCAGACCGACATTGTAAAAAATGTTATTTTGGTATATGTACCGTGTATAGGTACATCCATATGCATTTAGTAAAAAGCGGTTATTTTAATATTACAAACAGACACTCCAATTGTAATTATCGGTATAGATTCGTTTTTTTTTTGTCATTTTGCTTTAATTTGCCCGTCGAGATTTTGGTTGTACTATGGGGGTAAAATATATGTACTTTATACGGATTTGAGCCAATCGACATGTACGACATGACTTATCAATTCATGGACATACGTGGTTACAAAATGCGTCAGGCACATCATACTTCTACTACTTCCAGACTAACATTATTACCACGACAAGTTCGATTCTCAAACAGGTTATGAAGAAAAAAAATATCAATAAGGGTATATCTCCTTTTGACGCCGAAGAACGACGAAACAGTTTTAATCTCAAGCCTTCATAATTTCATTTCTATGGTCAGGCTTGGCGCGTAACTCAGCAGATGCCTCTAGCAGACATATTCGTGATGAAAGCTGAGGCCACGACTCTTCGGGCAGCTGGTAGCGATCCTAACAACCCGAAGGTTCTTGCCGTCAACCTTCAGAAGGCTCAGATGGTTGCCATGATCGTCGCCTTGATTAATTCGAGGAATCATGGAGTGGAGCAGTAAGTTTTGAAAGTTTGTCCTATTCAATAATAATGTACTGTCTCAGTGGTAAAACCTGAACTACGAAACCTACCCTTATGCTACGGCTACACTGTCGCGATAACGCGAACTACACTTCGAGCACTCTCTGTTACACTGCGAGACGTCAACCGATGTGCGAGAGTGATCACGCGCAGTGGTGTTCGCGTTATCGCGACAATGTAGCCCTAGCATTACTGTTACGACTTTTTTAACCCTTTGACCACCACGTCAAAAAAGCAAAAAAGTGCCCGCGGCGCCAAGCTACGAATTATTCCTTAAAATCAGTCATGTAGTCGTGACCGTGGCGTGTTGGGCACATTTTGGTCTGTCATCTATACATGACTGTGGCGGTCAAAAGGTTAAAGACGCTGTCAATGACAAAATGTTGCCATTTATATGCGGGACTTTATGTATTTGACATTTTTAGAGGGAGAGTTTTAATTTATTTATGATTAATGTGATATAAGTATCCCCCAATTTTCAGATCCAATGAAGACGGGAATGATGGAAATGTTTTCGAGCAAAAAGTGTATTTTCTAAGGCCAACGCTTCCATACAGGTATAAATAGATTTAACATTTATGACATTATAAATTTATATTTATACGAACCTGTAGTATTCCTGATGCGGCAGGCAAAAGGGAAGTCATAGATTATAGGGTTATCAGAATTTCAGAGTTACCCTCGTTGTAAAAGTAGATGTCGCTACCAGCGATTCTAGTTTTAAGTATACATACGTAGATGGCGCTTCTGTTCTCGTAGGATGTATCTTTTTAATTTAGCGTGTTTTGTTTTTTTTTTTTAATCCAACTTCAATATTACAAGTGAAATCCATGCTAATATTCACATCAATACTATCCAAATGCGAAAGTATGTCTGTCTGTAACCTTAGCAGCTGAACGGATTTGGATAAAAGAACATTGAATATCCAGTCTAATGGAAGCCGACCCCAACATAGTTGGGAAAAGGCTGGGCAGATAATGATGAGTCCCATCACGGTAACAAATTCTGTTTTTCCTAGTTCAAAATATTCAATGTTCCGGATGCAGCTGAATACCAGTATTTTACATGGAGCGACTGCCTATCTGACCTCCACAACCTAGTTACTGGGTAACGCTAACGCGATACCCCTTGGTAAGACTGGTTGTCAGACTTTCGGGCTTCTGACTACCCATAACGACTGTAAAGATCTAAAAATAACAGCCGGGACCAACGGCTTAACGTGCATTCCGAGGCATGGAGGGGTCGTAGTATGTAAAGATGGATGGTCACCCATCCACATACCAACCGCGGCAAGCGTAGCTTAACCTGATCGATCGACCCGTGCGGCTGTTATTACTTAGCCACAAGCCCCTCAACCACCGTGATGAGACTATGATGTACTAAAATGAAGTACAGTTAATCAAGTTACCACTTCTGACCGCATTCATAATCTTTACGTCTCAAGAAATGTCCATACTTTTTAAAAGTCTTAGTTTATTTTATTTCTAAATCAAAATGAAATCGCTGGCTATGTCCACCGTATAAACTCACACAGATCATGACCTGATAAATGTTAAATGATTTTATTTCTGTAAGTAGGTTGTACTCGCGGCTACACATCAAGCTATACATTTCCAGTATAAGCTGATCTCACATTGTATAAGATGTCCGTACAATGCGTGGTCAGTGTAAACTGGAAATGTATAGCTTGATGTGTAGCCGTGTGTACAAACACTTTTACACGTCAATCATATTTTTTAAAACTAGATGAGGTCGGCGTTTCCTATCCGACTACTCTGAGAAGAAAGGCCGAAACGAACTGTGAGGTCACAGTCTCTTTTAAAGTCCAGACATAATCTTGGTCAGATCATGTGAAGACCATGTAGATTGGTGTCTGAAATGGTCTTTTCATGAAAGAACCACACAGATTGAGTGGACCTGTCCAGCCAGTGCACGCATTTGATCTGGGTTAGGACATAGGATACTTCTTATCCCGGCAGGTAGTTCGTTCCCGAGGCAATATTTCCGACCCACGCAGGCAATTGCTAGTTATGGATTATATAAAATTTTAACAACAAACCCGTATTCCTGAAGCCGTAGAAAAAAAGAAAAGAAGAAGGCTTATGTTTAAGGTTAATATTTAGAATTTCAAAGGTTTCCTCGTTGCAAAGTGTCGCTACCAGTTATTCTAGTCATTAGTAAATATACATAGAGGGCGCTACAGGCCTCGTAGGATGCATAAAGATGCAGAAAAGAACGCCCGTAAAAGTACGGGATCATAATTGAATCTACCCTGTTAGCGACCTTGAATTTGTGGACCAGCCGGGGTGGTGGTCAGGGTGGTGGGTGGTTGAATACCTTAGTCTTCGAACACTGCGGGATTAGCGACGAGAAGACTTGACGAAATTTTCCAAACGCTGCCCAACCCAATCGGATCCTCCTGTTGGCTTCTTTCTGAAAGTTGTGCCTACCGAACTGGATAACTTGTCCTAGGTAGACGTACTCCTTCACAACTTCGAGAGGCGACCCTTCGATGTGGGTTAGACTCGGCAAGACGTGCGAATTGTACATGACTTTCGTCTTGTCCAAGTTCATCCCGAGGCCAACCCGCCGAGAGGCTCCATTTAGGCTGTGCTGCATCTTCTCTAACTGCTCCAGCGTCTCTGCCATTATGATGATGTCATCGGCATAACGAAGGTGTGAGATGTACTCGCCGTTTACATTGATACCCTGTCCAGTCCAGTCCAGCGTCTTAAAGACGTCCTCCAACGCATTGGTGAACAGTTTCGGGGATATCACACCCCCTTGTCTCACCCCCCTGAGCAGTTGGATAGGGCTGGTTTTCCTGGATCTGAACAGTCATCTTTGCAGCGTCATACAAACGCCTCAACACTTCGATGTAACGCCAGTCAATTCGACATCGTTGCAGAGAGGCCAGAACTGCCCATATTTAGATGGAGTCGAAGGCTTTCTCGTAGTCTACAAATGCCATACACAGCGGCTTGTTGTACTCTTCGGTCTTCTGCACAATCTGCCGAACAGTATGGATTTGGTCTACGGTGCTGAAGCCTTTTAGAAAACCGGCTTGTTCTGGTGGCTGGAATTCGTCAAGTCTCCTGGCTAGACGGTTCGTGACGACCCTCGAGAACAGCTTGTAAACGTGGCTCAGAAGTGAGATGGGTCTATAGTTCTTCAGCAAAATGTCTCTGTTTCTTAGCCTGAGCATTTTTGGATATATCGGGTGGCACGTGTTTTTACACGCTGTAATGGTCACTGACTACGACAGCTTTCATACGTGCTGGATGACTGACTATTAGTCGGTCATCACTAGACACCGGATTGCAACTTAAAATGGCCGATATGTGCATGCAAATGTGCATCATAAATGCTCGAAATATGTAACAAACTCTCTTAAAAGTGCCAATATATGCATCATCAAATTTAAATAAATACAAAAAAATATGTATTTTTCTTGTTTTATAAAAAAAAAAAAAAAACATCTTATCAAGGTACATTTAACTAAAATAAAATTTCTTGACATAGGTACCTACTACGTCTTCAACAAGATATTATATTTTTATGCCACTATCACCATCACCGCAGTCCACAGCTGGACAGAGGCCTCTCCAATCATACGCCATTTAACTCGCTTTTGGTTGTTCTGACACAACTGCGCTGCGCAGATCATCAATCCACTCACACTGTGGGTGTCCTTAGTTAATACAATCGTGCACTGATTGGACAGATCAACTCAAATCTGTGTGTCTCTTTCCTCAAAAGACCACCTCAGACGCTAATCTGACCAAGACTAAGTCTGAATTTTAAAAGAGTATGTGATCTCGAGTTTGTTTCGGTGTTTCATCTCAGAGTAGTCACACAGAAACCACCGTTCTCATTACTAAATGAGGACGTCAAAAAAATTGTTTTTAAACTATTAATAACAATCTTTTTGACGGCTAAAAGTGTTTGTATAAACCTACTTACAGAAATAAATATCATTTATCATCAACTAAGTAACGCTTCCAACTCAGTGGTTATCGAAATTTTAGTAGG
This sequence comes from Atethmia centrago, assembly GCA_905333075.3. Lineage (NCBI taxonomy): Eukaryota > Metazoa > Arthropoda > Insecta > Lepidoptera > Noctuidae > Atethmia > Atethmia centrago. The sequence goes on from HG995384.1 coordinate 24,788,694, forward strand.
TATCCTCAAATCTGTCAATTTCTATTCTTCCGCTTTAGGTTCATCATGGTTCAGGGCTTATATTCGGGGACGCTCTCAGTCTATTCGCCTGGAGGAGAGCTTCTCCGATTGGTGTAGCCTCACGGAGGGTGTTCCTCAGGGTAGCGTTCTCTCTCCTCTTCTTTTTTCAATCTTCATAAACTTTGTTACCAGAGTAATCTCCTCTAGTTTTTATCTCTACGCAGATGACTTGCAGCTTTACCGACATTTTACTATAGCTGACGCGGGTTGCAATTGCTGCTATAAATCATGACCAGGCTTGCATCAGCGTTGGGACTAAGTCATTGGGTTTGCAAATTAACCCAACTGGGATTCAGTTGGGTTCAGGCCATGATCATAGGTCATGATTCGTTCGAAATGTGGCTGATGTTACATCTCTGATGTCTTTATATCTCGATGGTGTACGCATTGACTATACCGAAACCGTCAAAGTTCTGGGTTATTGACTTCAATCTTTCGTGGCGTGCTTAGGTCAATGAGGTCAATCCAAAGGCACATTTTTCCTTTCATTCGCTGAAAGGCCTTCAAAGACCTTTGAAGACTAAAATATCTTTGGCACAAACGCTTATTCAGCCTGGACGCCACTGAGGAACTATTAAACAAGATTGAGCGCTTGCAAAACTTATGCAATCGCTTTGTTTTCAGTCATCGAAAGCGTGTTTCTCACCTTCGCAAGGAACTCAAGTGGCTCCCAATCCGCTTTCGCAGGAACACTCGGATTTTATATCTCCTCTCCTCATAACCCCTCTTATCCTATCCTACCTGCGTGAGCATTTTCCTACGCTCGCCCTAGCGATGCAAAATCCTCCTTAAATATTATCCTCATAAAACTAGCTACTATTCTTATTCCTTCTCTGTCCATGCTGTAAGATAGTATAACTCATTTCCGCCTAGAATTCGTGATTAAAAACTGTTTCTCTATTCAAATATCGAGTACCTAAAAGAGATTACCTTTACATTACCTTTCCTCTCAACTGTAAGAACTTATATATATATATATATATATATGTTCATATACCTATGCTGCTTTATGTATTAATTTAAATGTATGTGTTTTTTTGCGTTATACGTGTAGATATTTAACATTTCAGTTTAGTCATTTTAGTTAAAGACTAACTGCATCTTTGGTCTAGTGGTCGAAAGCGCTACTGCTGAGCATGAGGTCCTGGGTTCGATTCCTGGGTTGGGTAAAGATATTAGGTTTTCTATCTGGAATTTCTCAGTAGCAGCCCAGAGTCCTGGATTTGTGCCAGGTTGATGGCAATAGGCTCGCCCCCTATTACATGGGACTATTGACTACTAAACATATGTGGGTACACAAGTACACTTCTGCCCAACCCTTCGGGGAAACAAGGCGTGATGTTATGTTAGTTTAAGACTTCGCATATTCATATTTTTCTCTTCTTGTTCTCACACACTATTGTCTACATTTATTTTTCATTTCTCCTTTCACAGGTGTGCTGGAAGAAATTCTTAAAAAATAAGCTGTACCTTTGTACTAAAATTATAATTATGACGTATCTCTTTATATTTCTGTGTGTACATAAATAATAAAATAAATTATAAATAAACTAATCTCATAAAGGAAGATATAGTGACAAAAATTTAAAAGAGTATGCTTAGATGGTTTGGTCATGTTGAGAGGATGAATGTAAGGCGACTAATAAAAGGTATTTACAAGGCAGATGTGAGTGGAAATGCCGGGAGGGGACGCCCCAGAAAGACATTATAGTGACCTCATTAATGATGTTCTTCAAAAAGGTCAGGTGCGTAGTACTCGCACTCGGCGTGCGTGTATGACCAGATGTATGAACGTAAACGAAGCAAAAGGAGTATGTAAGGAACGTAGCAGGTGGCGTTCTATAGTTTCTGCCTACAGCCATGGGATGAAGGCGTGAGTTTGTGTATGTAATCTCATAAAATTTTCAGGTTATACGGCACCTTAGTCGGGAACGAAAGAGTATCAACGGACCAAACTGTAGAAATGCTTCTCCGGGACTTAAGCGGCAGCTCTCCAACCAACTCCCATGCCTTCATCCCTGAACCCTTGCAGACCATGTTCAGATCACAGAAGGAACTACAAAAGGACATGTTGGGACACTGCCTACTGTTAAGTTTGACCTTCATGGATTTGTGTATTTATAAGAATCAAGAGCGTATAGCAAAGTTGAGCAGACGTGGTGAGTAGTACCTAATTGTGTGTAACTAGCCGTAAGTAAATATTATGAAATATATTGTTGAATATATTTTTGGGCATTTTTATTTGTTTTGTGGCCCCAGCATTACCAATCTAATCAGCCTATCGCAGTCCATTGCTGAACATAAAACTACCAAAGTTGCGGTTTAAACCCCGGTATTGTGATTTTTAGTCTCTCTGATGATGTTAGTAAAAGATTTTACCAGGTCGTGTAGTTAGTTGAACTATCTATCAAGTCAAGGAGCGTCGCCACGTTTGACGTGTATTAGGTCGTGTAGTAGGTGGAACTATCTATCTAGTCAAGGAGCGTCGCCACGTTTGATGTTTACTAGGTCGTGTAGTAGGTGGAACTATCTATCTAGTCAAGGAGCGTCGCCACGTTTGATGTTTACTAGGTCGTGTAGTAGGTGGAACTATCTATCTAGTCAAGGAGCGTCGCCACGTTTGATGTTTACTAGGTCGTGTAGTAGGTGGAACTATCTATCTAGTCAAGGAGCGTCGCCAGGTATGACGTGTATTAGGTCGTGTAGTAGGTGGAACTATCTATCGAGTCCAAGGAGCGTCGCCACGTTTGACGTTTATTAAGTCGTGTACTAGGTGGAACTATCTATCTAGTCAAGGAGCGTCGCCAGGTATGACGTGTATTAGGTCGTGTAGTAGGTGAAACTATCTATCGAGTCCAAGGAGCGTCGCCACGTTTGACGTTTATTAAGTCGTGTACTAGGTGGAACTATCTATCTAGTCAAGGAGCGTCGCCAGGTATGACGTGTATTAGGTCGTGTAGTAGGTGGAACTATCTATCGAGTCCAAGGAGCGTCGCCACGTTTGACGTTTATTAAGTCGTGTACTAGGTGGAACTATCTATCTTGTTAAGGAGCGTCGCCACGTTTGACGTTTATTAGGTCGTGTAGTAGGTGGAACTATCTATCTAGTCAAGAAGCGTCGCCACGTTTGACGTTTATTAGGTCGTGTAGTAGGTGGAACTATCTATCTAGTCAAGGAGCGTCGCCAGGTATGACGTGTATTAGGTCGTGTAGTAGGTGGAACTATCTATCGAGTCCAAGGAGCGTCGCCACGTTTGACGTTTATTAAGTCGTGTACTAGGTGGAACTATCTATCTAGTCAAGGAGCGTCGCCAGGTATGACGTGTATTAGGTCGTGTAGTAGGTGGAACTATCTATCGAGTCCAAGGAGCGTCGCCACGTTTGACGTTTATTAAGTCGTGTACTAGGGGAACTATCTATCTAGTCAAGAAGCGTCGCCACGTTTGACGTTTATTAGGTCGTGTAGTAGGTGGAACTATCTATCGAGTCCAAGGAGCGTCGCCACGTTTGACGTTTATTAAGTCGTGTACTAGGTGGAACTATCTATCTTGTTAAGGAGCGTCGCCACGTTTGACGTTTATTAGGTCGTGTAGTAGGTGGAACTATCTATCGAGTCCAAGGAGCGTCGCCACGTTTGACGTTTATTAAGTCGTGTACTAGGGGAACTATCTATCTTGTTAAGGAGCGTCGCCACGTTTGACGTTTATTAGGTCGTGTAGTAGGTGGAACTATCTATCGAGTCCAAGGAGCGTCGCCACGTTTGACGTTTATTAAGTCGTGTACTAGGTGGAACTATCTATCTTGTTAAGGAGCGTCGCCACGTTTGACGTTTATTAGGTCGTGTAGTAGGTGGAACTATCTATCGAGTCCAAGGAGCGTCGCCACGTTTGACGTTTATTAAGTCGTGTACTAGGGGAACTATCTATCTAGTCAAGAAGCGTCGCCACGTTTGACGTTTATTAGGTCGTGTAGTAGGTGGAACTATCTATCGAGTCCAAGGAGCGTCGCCACGTTTGACGTTTATTAAGTCGTGTACTAGGTGGAACTATCTATCTTGTTAAGGAGCGTCGCCACGTTTGACGTTTATTAGGTCGTGTAGTAGGTGGAACTATCTATCTAGTCAAGAAGCGTCGCCACGTTTGACGTTTATTAAGTCGTGTACTAGGTGGAACTATCTATCTTGTTAAGGAGCGTCGCCACGTTTGACGTTTATTAGGTCGTGTAGTAGGTGGAACTATCTATCGAGTCCAAGGAGCGTCGCCGCGTTTGACGTTTATTAAGTCGTGTACTAGGGGAACTATCTATCTAGTCAAGAAGCGTCGCCACGTTTGACGTTTATTAGGTCGTGTAGTAGGTGGAACTATCTATCGAGTCCAAGGAGCGTCGCCACGTTTGACGTTTATTAAGTCGTGTACTAGGTGGAACTATCTATCTTGTTAAGGAGCGTCGCCACGTTTGACGTTTATTAGGTCGTGTAGTAGGTGGAACTATCTATCTAGTCAAGAAGCGTCGCCACGTTTGACGTTTATTAGGTCGTGTAGTAGGTGGAACTATCTATCGAGTCCAAGGAGCGTCGCCACGTTTGACGTTTATTAAGTCGTGTACTAGGGGAACTATCTATCTAGTCAAGAAGCGTCGCCACGTTTGACGTTTATTAGGTCGTGTAGTAGGTGGAACTATCTATCGAGTCCAAGGAGCGTCGCCACGTTTGACGTTTATTAAGTCGTGTACTAGGGGAACTATCTATCTAGTCAAGAAGCGTCGCCACGTTTGACGTTTATTAGGTCGTGTAGTAGGTGGAACTATCTATCGAGTCTAAGGAGCGTCGCCACGTTTGACGTTTATTAAGTCGTGTACTAGGTGGAACTATCTATCTTGTTAAGGAGCGTCGCCACGTTTGACGTTTATTAGGTCTTGTAGTAGGTGGAACTATCTATCGAGTCCAAGGAGCGTCGCCACGTTTGACGTTTATTAAGTCGTGTACTAGGGGAACTATCTATCTAGTCAAGAAGCGTCGCCACGTTTGACGTTTATTAGGTCGTGTAGTAGGTGGAACTATCTATCGAGTCCAAGGAGCGTCGCCACGTTTGACGTTTATTAAGTCGTGTACTAGGGGAACTATCTATCTAGTCAAGAAGCGTCGCCACGTTTGACGTTTATTAGGTCGTGTAGTAGGTGGAACTATCTATCGAGTCCAAGGAGCGTCGCCACGTTTGACGTTTATTAAGTCGTGTACTAGGGGAACTATCTATCTAGTCAAGAAGCGTCGCCACGTTTGACGTTTATTAGGTCGTGTACTAGGTGGAACTATCTATCTTGTTAAGGAGCGTCGCCACGTTTGACGTTTATTACGAGGGCTGCACTATAAAAGTATCGGGAATGGAATATTTCCACTGTTCCTGTCATATTAAAATCTTTTTAATTGAAAACTCCTTGGTTTTAAAAATCGAATACCATTTATTTATTTAAAAAAAGATTCTCGGTCTTGTCACAAGGTTTTGTCAAACTTGTTTAGTCGTTGAGAAAATGGAATTGACTCGAGAAAATTCAAGAGCGATGATGTATTATGACTTTCGAAGTGGTTTAATACAAAAACAGTGTCTTGACCGGATGATTTCGGCATTTGGTGATGAAGCCCCATCCAAAACCACAATTTATCGCTGGTTTGCTGAATTTCAACGTGGACGTGTCAAGCTCAGTGATGATCCCCGTCAAGGTCGTCCAAAAACTGCAGTCACCCAAGAAAACGTTGATGCTGTGCGTAAGCTGATTGAGGAGGATCGACATGTGACATATCGCGAAATTCAGGCAACTTTAGACATTGGCATGAGTCAAATACAAATAATCTTGCATGAACAATTAGGTGTAAAAAAGTTGTTTTCCCGGTGGATACCGCATTCGCTCTGTGAAGAGCAAAAAGCGGCTCGCGTTACTTGGTGCGTCAGAACTCTCGAAAGATTCCACGCAGGATCCTCAAATGCTGTATACAACATCGTATCAGGTGACGAATCCTGGAATGCGTACGAACCCGAAACAAAAAACCAGTCACGAGTTTGGGTGTTCGAAAATGAGTTAAAGCCAACAAAAATTGTTCGTTCACGGTGTTGCAAAAAAAAATAGTGGCCACGTTTGTCTCCAAAACCGGCCATGTTACGACTGTTCCTCTTGAGGGACAAAGAACGGTTAATGCAGAATGGTATGCTAGCATTTGTTTGCCACAGGTCGTTTCTGAACTCCGTAAAGAGAACTGCAACCGCCGCATCATCCTCCATCACGATAATGCGAGTTCTCACACCGCGCACAGAACAAAAGAGTTTTTAGAGCAAGAAAACATAGAATTATTAGACCATCCGCCGTACAGCCCCGACCTAAGACCTAATGATTTCTATACTTTCCCTAAAATAAAGAATAAATTGCGTGGACAGAGATTTTCATCACCTGAAGAAGCTGTGGACGCCTACAAAACGGCCATTTTGGAGACCCCAACTTCCGAATGGAATGGTTGCTTCAATTATTGGTTCCATCGTATGGAAAAATGTGTCAAATTTCGCGGAGAATACTTCGAAAAGCAATAAATACATTTTTAAATAGTAATGTTGTGTCACTTCCTTGATTCCCGAAATTTTCAGTGCCGCCCTCGTAGGTCGTGTAGAAGGTCGAACTATCTATCTAGTCAAGGAGCGTCGCCACGTTTGACGTTTATTAGGTCGTGTAGTAGGTGGAACTATCTATCTAGTCAAGGAGCGTCGCCACGTTTGACGTTTATTAGGTCGTGTAGTAGGTGGAAATATCCACCTAGTAAAGGAGCGTCGCCACGTTTGACGTTTATTAGGTCGTGTAGTAGGTGGAAATATCCACCTAGTCAAGGAGCGTCGCCACGTTTGACGTTTATTAGGTCGTGTAGTAGGTGGAAATATCCACCTAGTCAAGGAGCGTCGCCACGTTTGACGTTTATTAGGTCGTGTAGTAGGTGGAAATATCCACCTAGTCAAGGAGCGTCGCCACGTTTGACGTTTATTAGGTCGTGTAGTAGGTGGAAATATCCACCTAGTCAAGGAGCGTCGCCACGTTTGACGTTTATTAGGTCGTGTAGTAGGTGGAAATATCCACCTAGTCAAGGAGCGTCGCCACGTTTGACGTTTATTAGGTCGTGTAGTAGGTGGAAATATCCACCTAGTCAAGGAGACTACTTGACTACTTGACTTCTCGTCTCATTAGCTGGCTGCGGGTTTGTAACTCTTATTTCGTTCTGGAGCTCTTACTGTCTATCGGCCCATTGTAGGATTCAGTTTAGAGTGAAAGGGATTTAAATAATATAAAACATAAATAAAACTGCAACGTGTTGCTTCAGTTGGACTAAAAAGTGTTTATTTGATAAAATACAACGAGCTTACTTTTTACAACATTTTACTTCTATTAATGACAAAAAAAAAACAAACAAAACCCTTAATACAATAATAATATACATAAATACGATGGTATCAACTTCAAACGTATCATAAGTAACTAACATAAATGCAATTCTAGGCAAGATCATTACAATTCAAGTAAAATACAATCTAAAAAAGAAAATAATGTACTTAACTAAAAATAATTAAAATATCTTTAAAGTTATATCAAGAAAAATCTAATGCAAAAATTCTCTATAGATCACACAATTACACTTTTGACCTAACCAAAGTTGAATTTTGTATTTAATACTGATATTATTCATTTTGGAAGAACTAGAAAATATATTTACAATTTTTATAATATAAAATTTTTGACAAATGCCAACGCTTCAATTTTTCGCCTGGATCTCTGTGACCATATCGCAACCAACTGTTTTCTCCGAACAAAAAATGTAGATAATAATGCTATGTAAAATAACTGAAGTCTGTTGTCAACTGTTGTGTGTAAAAAGTTCGATCTTGTATTCTGGGATTGTCTAAAATGAATTTCATATAGTCTACTATCGGCGTCTCTGTAGGTATGTAAGAAAATATACTCTATTGTAACATATGGACTGAGACTGCCTTTTACTGATTCAAGTTAGCCCACCTATTGGATTACATTATATTTATGTCACTGTTGCATTATAAACAATTACCTTTCTATTGCTATACAGGGTGGCAGGGACATCGACGCGCAAACTGTAACCATGAATTCAGCACATTATTCTAGACCCCTTAGCGTACAGAGACAATTTTAGCCGCTAACCAAAAAAAAAAACTGCTGTTTCATGTTTCATAGAAAAGTTCAATATCTACGCGGTCAACATCTATGGAAAACCATTTTTTTTAAATAACCGACGTGAAATTTCAATGCAGGATAGATTCAGAAACATGTAGGTACTGAACCATCGTAGCAGTTTGCGCGTCGATGCCCTGCCACCCTGTATAAAGATATGTCAACATAAAAATATAGTTCTCTAACCATGGCTAATGAAGATGAGTAATCCACGTAAATAATATGTTTGAATCACGAAAACAACATTAGTTAGTTAATCAGTAATGGAGCAGCCTCAGGTGATAACTCTGTAGAAACCTAACAACAGTGTAAAATTACCAGTCTATTGTATATTACAATAAATATGTACAATTAATGATATAACAGCACCCATTAATGAAACCAAGTTATGCCTCAAGGTACGCCGCCTATAACGCTTCTTAAATAAAATATGTATAATATCACCGCTTTATTGTATATGTCTATTGTATTGTATATAATTGTATATTCTGTATATGTATTGTACTATTATTTAAAACTGTTATTGTATGGCTTAAAATAAGTATTGTAGCAAAAATAAGCTGAATAGGCGACGTAGCTTCATCATTATTTTACACAAAAACTTTGCATTCAATAAAATCTGTAAAAAACTCAATCCAGACTACAAGATCATTAATCTAAATATGTCCATATTTTATTAAAAAATTCAACAACACTTATTTTACTGTGGAACTGTTTCAACAAGTCTCTATTGTGTAAAAAAATTATTATTTGTATCCTTATTATTTCCGACAGCGGTTGGCGAGTGGCAGTGGGTACAATGATACGTGTATACTAACTTTATTAAATTATTATAGGCCATTTTTATGTTGGCTACCAATTATTTTATTAACACTAACAACTATTTTTAAAATAAGTCATTTATAAAATAAATTATACAAAAATATCGCCAAAAAATCAAGTGTATTGCACTGGTGCTGCACTAACTGCAGATATACGCTTTTATGTTTTAAACTATAGGTACAATTAATGCAAATAACACTTAATCTTGGGTTCACACATTAGAACTGAGAACAATGTTTCCTGGACCGCTCGCTACGAGAGGTAGTATCCTGATGTGTGAAGCCAAATTTACAAAAAAATAATTAGTGACACAAATGACAAACGCCGTATAGTAGTATAACTACGTTGAAAATGGAAGACGTTGAAATAATTCGTAGCCAACTTCTCTATGAAACTAAATCTGTTACACTAAGCTCATGTTAACATGCATTGACAAAACACTCACCGATATTAATTAATAATTATGTACCGTTTATACGTTTTATTTGCGACCAAACCATATTAAGTATCCTATGTGTATACTATCCAAATGTATGGGATTTTGGGTTTGTTTTACATAAAGTAAACGGTAATTTACAAGTACACAATAACTTACAAAATATTGCTTCATGCAAGTTTAAAATTACATACTAAGCATGTGGATATGTAAAATCGTTAATAATTAACCTTTTGACCGCCACAGATGTATAGATGACAAACCAAAATGTGCCAACTACATGTCAGTTATTATTTTGCTTTTTTGACGTGGCGGTCAAAAGGTTAAGAAACTGAACTGGTAGGTCGACTTAAACATTCGCCAATTTATATTCTATATGTAAGACGTTACAATTTCACCATGAGATCACAATTAAATGCATTATTAAAAGAAGGAATTAGTGAAAACGGTCAAGTTTCGGATGTAGTTATACTAAACTAATTATATTGTTACCAAGCGCAGCAATGTCTCAGTTTCACTCACATCGCTCTGACATTGTATTTAATACAATTGACGTTAAGTTATTTATGCAAAGTATAGTTTTACAATGCAATCTTATTCTCTCCTTTTAATATTTTTAACAACTTAAAAATATACAAAATTAAGTAGGCGTATTGATATTGCGTTATATACGAAGAAGAATTTCTTGCTTAGGTATGGGTAAAATTGCATTAATTCGCTATTGGAGTTTATAATATACTCCAAGACGCTATGTGGATATAAACGTGTGCTGGAATTTAATTCCATCGAAGGAAAGTTTGTTAGACAAGAATTGGCAAAATGATTACAGATTCTATCTCCTATCCTACGGGCACTCGGTAAGAAATGTCATTGTAGGTATTTATAAATAAATATTACGTATTGATAAAAGTTAGGAACATGCTTGAAACCTAATTAATGTTATTAAATGAATCCTCGGGGAACATAATCCAAGAGTTACGTACATAATGTATGGATATCCGATCAGAATTGGACGGCTCGTTTATATACGGCAATATACTGTTTATTATGATTTTAATATTGAAGACTACAAGATTTGCCAATTTAAATTTCAAATATAAGACCCGAGTCGTCTAAGGACAACCGCAGTTTTTCAGCACTTAAAAATAGTTTCATCAGAAAGCCTAACCGTGCTCTCAAAAAAATATTTTACAAAAATCATTTCGTACACAATAAAAACTAATAAGATTAACTTCATAGGTATACATACACGTTTAATTGAGCAAAACTTAACAAAACAGTGAGCAATTCAAACAGAACAGCCTGGGACGTGATTACTATCGCGGAATTTGCATTCATTGACTAAACTTATGTAGGTGTGTCTCCACTGAAACCGATGGTACATTACGTCGTGGTTGGCTTACACTTTGCAAAAGTCCGGTTTCAATAAAAACCAAAGCTTCTTGTTGTGTTGCATTACTGCCTCAAAAATTCCCAATGATATGTATTTACAATAACCACACTGAATGTAAGTAGTAAGTGACAAAAAAATCTTGAGAAAACAACGTGCATTAGAAGACAGATTTAATAAAGTTGTGCAAAATGGATAACAGATTGTTTCGAATCAATTTTCCACAACTCCCGCGTTAAAAGTATCTTTACTAAGCTACTTAGCACGTTGCAAATACGACACTAACTTTAAGACTATTTCACATTTACCTTTTTAATAATATTGTATGTAATAAATGTATAAAATATCATCTGTAATCTCTGTATACTTAATCACTTCTTGTTTTATATTTAAAAATTAAATCCATTTGTATCGGTATAAAAATCTAATAAGTATAAATCTGAGGTTATTTCTCGGCTATGGCACTGTGTCGTCTGTTTGTATTCAAACTTTGTACTAGGGTGCATCGCGCCACTCCCGCCCAATATGGAACAAATATATCGTTTATTGTATAAAAATACTTATCAACTATTATTGTATAAGGCTGCTTGTGTTGTGTTTATAAACTATAGAACTGAATCCTAAGTTATTGTGGTGAGGAGGCGGGGGCGGCGCGCGCTGCCCTCAAGGAGGATCACATGTGTGAACAATGTGGAAAACTGTAGTCACGGAAGATAAATGTTTCTAATTTTCTTCGATAACGATGTTTTTTCAATTGTAAACCTCCGAAAGTTTGATAGGAAAATCAAAATGGAAAATAAAATGCTAGTGGTGGCGCCAGTTGTGAACGCAGCTAGCAGCTAGCAGTTACAAGCGCATACGCCTCGGACTGACAAGTAATCGATGGTTACGATCTAAAGCTACCATGTGCGTGTTACTCGATTTGGAATCGATAAGTTTCGTATACAACATTATTTGGTTCGTTACTACAATTTCGCAACAATCGTTCGCAAAGATTGATCGAGCGGCGCCTAAGTCGACGTTCACAACTGGCAGACCGATTAATTTTCATAATTGCCCAATGCGATAAATTCGTGGTAAAATCAACACATAATAAACCCACTAAATAATAATATTGCATCAATCACTTCTTAGTGACAAATAATAAAATGTTATATGTTATGTGACTCCCACAAATCCGCCTATTACACCTATTAGTTAATTAACAGTTCATAGTATGCGGTAGGAAAACGAAACCATCACAATAATATAGTAAAATAAGCTATATAAGTTGTCTATACATACAAACAGAGATATTAAAACGTTAAAAAGTTTGCTGGACTATCCTGGCATGCTCAGTGTTCACGTAGTTTATAGTCTGTGAGACTCGCGGGCTGGCGGTTTGTTCATGAAATTCGATTCAGCAGACATATTAAATATATCTGTCTCTTCAAGTCTTCAGACTGTATGAATCAATTTATAAATCCACGTATACAGTTTGTTTGAGCTTATTTCTATTAACTTCTAATCGCAAATAATGTGGACGCGATAGCGTTTGAGACTCATACACATCACCAGAATACTCCAAGAATGCCACAAATTCATATAATATTTTAATTCTTCCTAAATTCTAAGTTATTTCGCGATGAATGATCGAATTGCTTGGTAATTCGAAAATCGATACTCTAAGCTAAGTTAGAAATAAGATTTACTCTGGCGTACCCTCCGTCCCTTGGATCAAACTACAACAAAGCACTTTGCGTCATCACACACCTTACCTAATTGGTAAATTTTACTAATCTCACTCATCGTAATAATGTTTATGTTATTAAATCAGTCAAGCAAAAGAAGGCGACGGGCCGGCCACGACTAGCCGGCCACCGAAACAATCAAATATTTTAGATAATTAAAATTTAGGAACATAAATGAATTCGATATCGATTCGACTCACATAAAACTCAATTTTCTGTACAAAGTAAAGGAAATCTTTCAAACATTCACTCGAGCCCGCAGTGGATGCTCGGTCACGTCTCGGCACACGAAGTTTAACGCTAAAATGAGCGAAATAGACACCTAACTTACCTAGCTATCACAGTCCTCTCTCAGTCTGACCCTTTCCTCTTAAATGCATCTTCATTTTGTCACATCGTTGAAAAAACTGGTAACAACCTAAACTAAGCCAACTATAATACAAGCTGGTAGAAAAAATTTAAAAATCACTACACTATTTGGCACCTATAGTGTTACGAAGACATCTCAGTAATCTCACATTGTTAATGAAGAGTTAATGCATTCATTAATGTAACAGAACCTCGTGTAAGTACACACTAACAAAGTATAATGTTGATGGCAAAAGGTAACCTACGTTTTTGGCTTGCATTCATGATTGTGTTTTCACCGACGATGTTCGTTTATATCCTTAAAAGAACTTGCGTCCGAACTCTGTTTACAGCTAACTCATAAATTCTTATCATTCTTTATCGTTACTTTTTAACATATTTTGAGCATCACGGATTCCCGTATAAAACCCATTTATTTGCCAGATTTTATCTCTTAATACTCGTAAATAAAATTAACTTAATACGTCTACAAAATATGTATGTATATAAATTTATTACAATTAGGCACAACGTCGCGCCGGAAACATTCATCGCGAAATATTGTTATGTGGTAAAAGATCAATTCTTAATTTTTAGATTTCAACGAAGTGTTTTAAATCCTAATCTCCGGGCTAGATCCGCTCGGAGCGTCTGCAAAAATCTCAGCAGAATCGAGAATCACCGAGAAAACTAACTCTTATGTGGTAACTTAACGATTACGGGGCAAAAACGCTAACTGTACTCGCTTCTTCGACGGTAACACTACACGTGATGAACTTTGAAAATTGTACATCGCGACAGACCTCCCGATGGAGTAAACAGGACGTTATTTACAGACCGAAGCTCGTTTTACAGCGATCCGGTTAACATACATCGAGCACTGGTGCTGAAGGGCAGGTCGCGCTTCGTATACTTGTGTGGCCGCTCAGTTGTAGCGCTCGGCGTAGAGCTCGTGGGGCGCGGGCGCCGCGTGCCAGCGCGGCGGCGCGGGTCACTGCGCCGGCAGGCAGGCGGGCGCGCCCGGGCCCACCACCGGCTTGAACTCGGGCCCGGGGAACTGCTGGAAGGGCGGCGCGTAGCACTGCGGGAAGTACAGCTCGGGCTTCACCACGGCGGTGGCGGGCGGCAGCGGGCGCGGCGTCTTGGACGCGTCGGCGCGCCGCGCCTTGGCGGCGTGCGGGTTCATGTGATTGTCGATGTGCTTCTTCACCTCCGGCTCGGTGGCGAATCGCCGCCGGCAGTTGGGCATGGGGCAGCAGAAGGGCCGGTCGCCTTGGTGCGTCCGCGTGTGCTGGTCGAGGATCGCTTTCTGCCTGAAGTCCTTGCCGCACTGGGTGCACTTGTACGGTTTCTCCCCGGTGTGGATGCGCAAGTGCTGGTTGAGGATGGTCCGCTGACGGAAAAAGCGCGGACAGTACACGCAGCCGTACGGCTTCTCATTGGTGTGGATGCGCAGATGCTGCGTTAGATGCGATTGCTGCCGGAAGCGCTTGCCACACTCGGGACAAGGGTATGGTCGTGACTCTATGTGAATGCACCCGTGTTGTAGCAACGTTGACTTCTGTTTGAACTCCTTTTGGCAAATCGGGCAGCGCACGTACAGGGGCATCGCCCGCCCTCCGAGTACGTCTGGTAGCTTACCACCTTTCAAATATTGCAGAGAAAGCCCTGAGCTGAAGACTGAGTGATTGAGACCTTTCGTATCTTTGAAGTAAGCAGGGTACTGCGCCGTGTCGCCAGGTGAGAAGCAAGAGCCGCGCGGGTCACCGTTCTGTCCGTCTGCGTCGCCGAACGTCGACTGGATCTCTTCTTTGTTCTCATCGGCTGGGAATGGTACATCCTGGGGCCACAGCGTCGGCGTCGTTCCATTCTTGAAGATGAGATGCGGCGAAACGTCTGTAAAATCGAACAAAATGGTCAGTCACAAGTGGGGGACGTTAAAGCGAGGGTTGCCGACGAGTGGGTTAATCAAACTGGGAACGGTTACGGGAGCGTCCGGCGGTCGGTTCTGCGTCTCGCGGGCGCCCTGCGTTTACGGGCGACGAGGGAACCGAGAATTTGTTTGATAGGAAGGCCAATGGATGCGAGACCGAATCGACGGTGCGGGGGGCGGCGGGGAGCGCGGGCGCCGGCGGCAGTGACCGGCGCGGTCAGTGCGGGCGGCGCGCGCGGGGGCCGGGGGGTATATATGTGTGAATAGCGCTCGCCTTGGTGTGTGCGGACGTGCTGGTTCAGGATGGCCTTCTGGCGGAAATGTTTGCCGCACTCGCCGCACGTATATGGCTTCTCACCGGAATGGATGCGCAGGTGCTGGTTGAGGATGGCGCGCTGCCGGAACGAGCGCGGGCAGTACACGCACGCGTACGGCTTCTCGTTCGCGTGGATGCGCAGGTGCTGCGTCAGGTGCGACTGCTGCCGGAACCGCTTGCCGCACTCCGGACACCCGTACGGCCGCGAGTCCGTGTGGATCCTCTCGTGCTGTAGCAGCGTCGACTTCTGCTTGAAGTCTTTGCCACACGTCAGGCACTTAAACAAGCGTAGCTCTGAGTTCGGGTTGTGCTTCCGCGGCTTCGGCGGCTCAGGCTGCACTATGTCTGGTAAGTGGCGGAGGTCGGGCGCCGCGTACTGGTCTAGAGGGCCTTCGAGGGACAGCACACCACCGTTTTGTTTCAGGTAGTGTAACGGAAAGCCGCCGGTGCCTAGCATGTGGCTCGCTGGTCGCGCCTCCTTGAAGTACGGCGTGTACTGCTGCTGCAGGTCGGGCTGCGGGACGAAGCACGGCGTGCGGTCGAGGTGGTCCTGCGAGGAAGGCTGGGGCTGAGATTGGCTCTGGAGCTGTTGCTCCACTTGCATGTGTTCGGGAGAAGTTTGTTGTTGTTGTTGCTGCTGCTGTTGCTGTTGTTGTTGCGCTTGTTGCTGGGCCTGTTGTTGAGCGAGTTGCTGGGCGGCGTCCTCTGCGGCCCCGGTTGGGTCTGGGGGAGGCGGCGCGGGGGGGTATGGTGAGGGCGCGGGCGACGCGAGCTGGGGCTCGGGCTGCGGTGAGGGCCCGCCGGGGCTCTGATGCTGCATGGGCTGGTAGCCGCCGTCCAGCACTCCGCCGCCCCACTGCGTGCCCGGGGGGGCTCGCTCCACGCCATCTTTGTAGAGGACGTACGGTGTTGTCGTGTCTGGAAAAAAAACGAAATCAATTTTACTACTGCTGGAGAATGATTCACGTATTTGTGCATGTCAATTCCTAACCAAATGTGCCAAAATTCTTGGTTAATCGCAGGAATAACGGAGCAAGTTGGTATCGTGTGATAAATGGTGAGCATATCGCCACAAAGGGCGGTGGCGTGCGACTGGTGCACAGCAGAGCTCGCGACATCGCGTGTCGCGCGCGATTCATAACACTCGCTGCGTCAAACGAATGGGAATTTAATAAAATGTCACGTTGTGTGTGAGACGTTTCGGTAGTTTCTGCCAGAGAACATTATGTGATGGACCCTGTAAAATGAGAAAGTCACTGAATCTTGTCAACAGTGCATGAAGCTTTCGTTCTTTATTGATTTAATAAATGTAAATACCGCTACGAACCGAAAAAGCTACTAATAACAGTCTTAAATTTTTGTAGAGGATGTGATATTCTAGTAATGTTTTCGTTTTCAGCGGAATAGAGCTACTGTGATTAACTGTGAGTCTGTGATGTAACTGACAAAAAAAATTGAACCACCTACATAATACTTTCATTAGTCTGTCGATTCTATACTTAATACGGCTTTAATAGTTGAGTGAAATCATATAAGATAATAATAAAAGGAACTTATAAAATGAGCGCGTTTCTAATGATTCACTTTCTCGACGTATTTATTGAGTCTGTGGCGTCACAAAAAACGCTGGAAAATGCGACCATTTTCTTTTCCCGCTCAAAGGGAAATGCAAATGGCAGGTGGATTGAATTTTATATGCAGGGTAATATAAAATAAAACGTTGATTTAGTTGAATAGACTTATGATAGTCAAATTGTTTGCTTGTGATGTGATAATTGCATTATAAGTCAGTAAATTAAATCATTTTAATGGTCTATGCCAGTTTGTTAGTGATGGTCTAAAACCAGCGCTACGGGTGATATTTTGATTCGGAATTTTAGTCCTTAAACTCAGAACTATAGGTAAATACCAGATAGGTATATTCCTCGGTTCTACTAACATCTGAATCGTAATAAGGGCAAATAGAGATGTAGAAAAATATGTTATAAACTTTCGTTAAGTTGATCACCGTCACAGATGACCATAACTCGTGTCTATAGTTGGAGAGTAATGGGAACTCACTTCTGCGGTCAAGCTTGACGTTTTTGACAGCCACTGTCTATGTATCAGGTTTTTGAGGCTACATAGGTACATATCATGTACTGTCGAATACCAATGTGTAATATCAGAGTATTTTTAAAGTAGATTAAATAAATACATATTTTTTGTATCTTTGTTACAGAAAAAATAATATTATTGACTAGTTTTGTTGATGCGGTTAATATTTAGTCGATAATTACGACACGGTTGGCGTAATGGCTGAGCGATCGACTGCTGCGCAGCGTGTCGCGGGTTCGATCCCCGCACGGAACAAATATTTGTATGATCTGCAAGTAATTGTTCCGGGTCTGGGAGTTTGTGTTTGTGAGTTTCTATGTTTGTAAACGCAACCACGATACAGGAAGAAATTCCTAGTGTGGGGCAACGTTATTTAAAAAAAAAAAATAATAAAATTGTGCCCAATTATTTTGTAGCATTGTCTACGGCGTAGGGCGTAGGCCGTAGCACGTAAGCCCTACGATCTACGGAAATAAGTTTCTATTTGCTACAAGTCTACGAAACTATGGACACGAAATCGAAATTATAACTAATATAATGTTTTTTATTATCTAGCTTACGTAAATAATATTGTAGACCAGTTAAATAAAAAATAATAGTGGAAAGACTTGAGTGTAAGCTTGTAGTTTTCGCCAGTACACGTTCGGATTACCTCCATAGCAGACCAACGGTTTATGACAGATAGATTAGTACCTAAGTTGTAAATAAAATTGTATCGAGTCAGTAGCAACTCGACATAATCATACTAATGATTGACGTTATATACAACACGTTATTAACTAGTTAAAAACGAAAGAGTTAATAAGAGAAGAAGACACATTTTAGTTTTAATAAAATTCTAAAGTTATTTTCCCTTCAAAAATCAATCATGGCCGTTAAAACCTCATTATCGATTACGAAGTTAAACAAAACTTTTTTTAAGCGAACCAGCGTCATTCGTCATTGGAATAGACGCATACAGCCTTATAAAAAATCGTACACCATCTATCTTGGTCGGGCAGGCATCGTTAATAACGACGATCGTCTAAAGTTGATAAAATCTTGCTTCTTTATAAACTTATCAATGCCACAATCGATTTGACGATAACTTGATCATGTAGCGAAGAGCTTTGGCGAAATAAACTTAATGGTTATTGTTTTTCACGCCTTTTGATTTATTTAAAAGTTTTAAATTGTACCGAAGGAACATGTGGAACATGAAGGAACTGTTTTTTTATATACCTTGGGTAATTAATATGGCCATCTTCAATGTCTGATGCCTTTAAGGTATATAAGACATTTAAGTTTTAGCCGAGAAAAAAAATACTGCGGTTCAACAGTTTCTTTATAGGACATGTGTCAAACCGCCATCGGCCATATTTATTCTTCAGATAAAGTTATCAGGCCCTTAGTTATGATTATAGATGATTATAGTTTTGTATATGTTATAGATTTTTGTTGGACATAAATATTGACGGCTGTGTTTTCACAGGACACAGGGCAAACTGGTAATTAGGTACCAATTCAAAACTTATTGAAGTAGACCCCATTGAACGCGAAAAAAAAAGGACAAGACCGCAAAACTTAAGGTGCATCCGCAGCTGTAGTCCGCGAAATTCTAATTTTCTTACGTTTTTTGCTATTTGCAATTTCAGGTTCGGGTCAGGTTGTACTTGATCAAAATATTGTCGTGACTATTATAGATATGTATTTACCGAATTTTACTAATTAAAATTATTATAACATCTCTCTAAGTTAGATTAGTTCCATTGAATGACTTTTTCATGAAATCATGACATTGGGGAACAAATTTAACTCGAACGAATCGAATCGAACAAGAAACGAAAATTTAAATTTCGCGGGCTACAGCTGCGGATTTAGCATTGTTTTGCAAAATAATAATACGCAAAAACGTTTCATTTCACTTGGACAACGCTTCCTTTTACATGCAGCACAAAGACAAAGATTTATCGCCGAATAACATCTGTTTATAATCGAGCCACAGATAAAATAATACTGTACGGGATGAAACCAAACGATTTCTTCATTTGACAGCTAAAAGTTTTAATGACGCGTCGGTCGGCCGGATGCCTGCACATGTGGGGTGTCATTTTGTATTAAACTTTTTCTCTTAACCCTTTTTTTAAATTATAGCGTTATGACGTATGGACGTTTGGTCTTTCGTATCTTATGGGAATCTTAACCCTTTCAATGTCAAGTTGGATAGTTTGGATGTTGATTCGAATATTTGAAGGCGTGATTACGGTTTGAGGTATTTGATTCGGCCGGTAATGTTTTAATGTGGAAAGTTTCTTTCAATCTAAATCTTAATAGGGTTATGTTTGTTTTCATGTATTGATATTTCTGTAGTTAGCTAGTCAAACGAAGTTATTTTCTGACCTTATTGTTTCTAAAATGTTAAATTTGAGTCAGTCATGTTCTTGTCAAATCTTTTGTTAACTTATCCCAACAGTTTTGGTTGGGTGACTTAATTGGGGTTACAGAAACCGTGATTTCTCTTGGAACTGAATCTTTGTTGACCTTACAATAACTGATCACGAGACTGCAAGGAACAAACTTTCAAGATGGACAGTAAAGTAAAGTTCTTTCAAGTCAATAACCGAAAGCAACATTCGTCACCCGTTTCTAATGTGTTCTCATATAATTTTATTATTGACGTTAACGTTAACGCAAGGGTTTTGACCACGTGTTAACTTTTTCTTTAGAGGACATATGGGCTATGGGAATGAAATGAAAGGGGTTTACATCCTGTAAGATTATTCTTGTGATTTAATGCGTGTGAGCGTATGGAGACAGTACTTAATTAACGTATTTAATTAATGCTTTCGGAGGAAAATATAATCCTGCGGGGCAATAGCGTAACGCACTCAGTAGCAATGGGTGTCATTTTGACAGTTCAACGACATTCAATGCGTTACGTTGTTGAGCAGATAAATTTTTCGAACATATGAAGCAATGGATTAGCGATATACTTCAAAATCATTCAGATTGTGACTTTGCATTCATGAAGTCATCGTCCTCTATAAGTATTTGATGTGATTTCTGCACTCCTCGAAAATGGGTGTTCATTCTAAAGTATCATCTTATTGTTGACTTCTTTGAATCTGTCTGGGAGATAAATGAGGTGGTTGTTTTTTGTTGTTAACTTAATGCAACTCTTAAAGAGGCGAAATGAGTGTGTACTAATCTTTTTAAAATGCTTTGCGCCCTCATAACGTTTATTTTTATTTAGTTATTTTTGCTTCTAGATCAGTTCTATAGAAGCAGGTTCAAAAAACAATGTCGTTCGGAATATGAGGCAGTAGGCAATGGTTGCAGGAGCGCTGTGCTGCCCGGTGCGCTTGCCGCGAACTGGTTCGGTCAGACCGCCCCTTTCCTGCGCACGCTACGGACTACCGACAGCAAATACGATTCTGATTTATTGCTTGCTTTAGTATCACTTTTTATAAAAAGATATGAAGAAAATATGTTGAAGTATATAGGTCCTATGTCTGCTGATGATATGGCTAGAAAGGGGGTGGTTATTGAGATGTCGGCTAAAAAAGATCTATGGAAAAACAAGACATGCTACGTCGACCTCAAATAAAATGGGATTTTGGGAGGGAGAGCAGCATGATGATATGTCTGCTGCGGATTTATCAGTAATAGAAGACAAGAAGTAAAGTCACTGAGAACTCGGAAAAATAAGAAATAGTGAAGTTTGTCAAGCAGCCGAATGGGTAATTAAAGAGAAACAAAGAATTTTCAGAATTTCATAGCAGGCATGTTATTACTCAAGAATAGAATATAATAGAACAGAACACTCTTTATTATGTACACCATAAAAAATACACATACAAATATTGAAATTATCAACAAGATCAAGATATCAAGATTACCAGAGTAGGAATAATCAACAAATTAATATCTGATTCAAATTATAAGGTTATAACGTATCCACAAACAGAACTAAATTAAAAAATAATACATCTTAAAAACTACTCTTGCGCACCGTACAGGGTTCACGGATGGTCGGAGCCGTCACCCGCTTGGCAGCAGCGATCCACCGGATTAAATCCCTTACCAACTTTACAATACCATCGTAAACACACCACACCGCCCGAATCTTAACTGCAGAAGGTTCAAAATACTGTAAAACTGTGATTTGAAATAGTAAACTTAATTTTGTGTTCGATGTTGAGAATCGAACGCGTATAAAATATAATCTACATGATTTTTTGTGGTTGGTTTCGTACGGAGATTTTCGGACAATTATGTTTGATTACACCTTATATTACGGGCGAGATGGTGGATGGTATGCGACCCATTCTCTGACCATGACGCATTTCTAATATACAGAATGGTATATTAGCATCAGGGCTTGAGTTAAATACAATATCTGATATTTCAAGTCAATTTTATGATGATGATAGATCTTTTGTTGCATTAGGAATCTAATTATATTTAGTCTCGGAGGTTTGATATTGTTTCCGAAAATCAATGAAGGTTTGCAAATTATAATAATTAGGAAAGCTTCCAGAAAAGCATACATATTGTGCTTTTAAAAATTACAAAAAAAACCTCTCAGTTGATTTTTTTCGTCAATTCCTCGTTCATATTAAAATTATGTTATCATAATTCAATATTTAAAGTAATAAGTACCTTTACTTAGCTCCCGAAAGCTTACCATATGTGGCTTTAACTACAAAGAAATCTAATACTTATTTTAAGATATAAACAGTTTCTATAACTACTGTTTTGACTGGTGTAATTTGTATTAACTTCGTTGTTATTTTAGCGTTTGTGAATCACCCAGTTACAGAGTTGTATCGACAATGAAAACAGGATGCTTGACGCTTAGTCATGAGTCTTTGTGAATGTTTAGATGCCTTTAGCAGATCCAGTGCGAGCGAGCTCTTTGTACAGGTGCCGGTTATAACACGTTTTTGGGTTAAGGGCTGTGTTTAAAGGGAATACGTATTTGTCATTTTAGTAACAGTTTTAAGTGATAGATCCGATACATTCCAGGATCTGTTATCGTGATATCCAACGCGAGGTTTCTGCACTAAAAGATATTGCATCAAAAAGTTCAAACCGAGCTCATACGAGAAACATTGACATTGCCCGAATCAAGGCCCCATACAAATTGACACATCAATATATTACTTACAAAAACCAAGAAACTCCTTTCTTATGAATCATACCACGCATGAGAACGAACGCGGAAGGAAAAGACAAGTGAATGAAGACGTTACAAAAAACCTCGCAAGTGTCAGCGAACGGATAAAAAGTGGTTGTGGGACATTCACAAATTTCACTGCGACATTATACATGTAGGCGGTATTCATCGGCGCGTCATCAGCGACTCGGTATGCATTACTTCAGGCAAGTGCAGCATGCGAGTGGAACCGAGTGCGTAACGACGCGAAAGTGACAGGTCGTTTTGGCGGGAGACCGGCCGCCCGCCATGTCTGGCACTGGGTTCTTTATAATATCCACACGACATCGGTACCGGTTGTACGCACCACGCGACACTCAGCCCGCGTCGCGACAATTTATTTCGGTTCGGGGCAATGCACTTATCGCACGCAGCCCTGAGATCTGCGCGTCGAATAAACGAGAGTAAACATGAAACGCGAAGGGAAAAATTAAATGCATCGTACACGGCGTCAAATCAAGGCTATTCGAATTAGTTGCCGTGCTTCGGTCCAGCCGACGCGAAGGCACACTTATTGGTAACCGCTGGAAATGCAAAGGGTACCTACAACTGTCAAGAGACCATTCACTCCATTCACGTTCCCTGTGATATGTTGGGTACAGATCAATATCTATCTCTATAGATAGATTTGTTCCAGTTTGACTGTTCCTCTATAAGAAGGAACATTACTTTTATTATTATTTACTTTTAAACGTTACTTTTAATATTGGGCATGAAGTTGAGAACTCACATATGCCAAGTTTGATTCGAAATCGCTTGTTTGTTAATTTAATACCTAGCTACACCATAACTCGGTATGTCTCTAAAACTATTGTAGAATTTTATGCACTTTTAAATTTTCAGAATAAATATAATAAATCTTTTAAATGGTTTCGGGTGTAATTAATGGCATGTTCGCACACTCGCACCGACTAAAGAATGGCACTGAAGGCAATAAAAGTTTAATACGGCCGATGTTACACGGCGCACTTTGTTATTCCAGAAATAAGTGGACTTTACTCGCCCAAATCGTATCGCAGCACGGAAGTGCAATTCAAAGTATGCTAATTAAAACAACTAATTCAAAACGTATTTTTATTTGCGAAACCTGTTCGCTAACAAGTGGGTGGTAATAAAAAATCTATTAATTCAGTGGTCTAAGTGCGGCTGTGTGTGTAGTCTGTTTCCGCAGCTGTGCACGGTAATTTGTCAAGTGCACGTTTCGCGCCAAAAGTGACGTTTCACAAATCTTCAAAATGGCGTGCGGTGGTAATTAAACGCGCGCAATAACTGGCCATAAAGCAAACGAAGCGCATTGATGACGCGCCGCCGCGCTATTTTCAGTGCACGACGCCGCTCGACAAATGCTAACGGCCTCTAGGACACTCCAGCGAGACTCGGGACACCAGTCACCACCGACTACCGACTGCCCACCGCAACACTCATTCCTACATTATTTGTTTATTTCAGTGCTGAGTGCCGCCATCGCGCCAGGGTTAACAATCGCCAATGGATTTTATGACAGATAATATGCCTAACCTTTTTATTGAAAGTAATTGGTAGAATATGATTTTATAGGCTTGGCTTTTCAATTATTTTATGACCATTACGATTTATGTTATTGTTGCATACAGCCATTCATTCCGTGAACTTGAACCAGATGATTCATAATGATCTCCTTAAGAGTAAGTATACTTAGACGTTTTTGTGTAAGTACGTAGGACAGGACTAGTCTAGCTAGTTTAAGGAAGAAGGATATTTTGGATAATAGTCTACACTGTGAGTGATTAACGGATATCTTTTAGCTTAGGTAAGTTGGATACAGTAAAGGTGCTAGATTAAACCATCTCACTGTTCATTGTCACAGGGTCAAAATAAGTTAGCTAGCAAAACTCTGCAGACGTA
Source organism: Atethmia centrago (assembly GCA_905333075.3). Lineage (NCBI taxonomy): Eukaryota > Metazoa > Arthropoda > Insecta > Lepidoptera > Noctuidae > Atethmia > Atethmia centrago. Next base: position 24,813,136 of record HG995384.1, read on the forward strand.
ATGGGTATTAATATCTAAACACGACAAAATAATAAAAAAAAAGATTAGATGATTTTTTTTGGAGTTAATAACCGCTATTCTGCCGCGCTAACGAAGAATACAATAACTCGATTTTGGACGATTTTAAGTTATATATATATTCGGAATAAGCGAATTTAGCGAATTCCGAATATATATATAACTCAAAATCGTCCAAAATTGAGTTATTGTATTCTTCGTTAGCGCGGCAGTATTAGTGTTGTTATTTGAGTATGAGTCGAGAAAATTTGTTTTCTTTGGTTTTATCATGTTTAGATATCGATACTCATCACGTCTGTGAATTAATTATACACAAAAAACTGGTATTTCAAGTGACTAGCACTAACTGCGGTTGATGACCCAAAAAAAACTGATCAAATATTTTTTTTTTGTTTTATCATGTTTAGATATCGATATCCATCACGTCGGCGTAGTTCCGCTGGATACTTTAATTTAACCTTGTATAAATATGCTAGTTTTAATTTCTTAGAATAGTGAACTGTTTGTCAGAAGATCTCAATCACAATTGTGTGTGGATTAAGGCACCAGAGGTCCCGATCAAGGCTCTACATAGTTTTAACGCACTGAAGATCCTATCGTGATCTAGGCCAAACAATATATTAAAATACTTGTACAAATGTAGATCATACTTAATATATTAAAAAAAACTGATAACATATGTTGACATAGGTATACATCTGTCTGTAGTAATCAATATTTGACATTTAAAAATCTTTGATTTGACATTGCTCTGTGGTAGTCGCCTACCTACCGAAACTATAATAATTATTAGGACCAGAATTATTGTTATTAAATATTTATATTGACAAGAAACAGGTGCTTAAATATAAGTTTAGTAATGATTTGTGACTAGTTTTATTTTCAGTTTGCTAATAAACAAAATGTGCACATACAGGTACTATTTTAGCAAAAATTCTTTTTTTACACACGATGTGCAATTTCATTCAGAAATGAAACCAAGATCATGTGAGAAATAATTTAACTTTTGTTTACCGTACCTTTAAACAATTTCCCGACGTTAACACGTAATGTATCTTGACTAACATCAAAATATTACCTATGCAAATTGTTGTCAAAGAGAAAAAAAAAACCCGTTGCAAGTTATCCATTATCTATGCACTTTTGTGCAACAGACTAAAAAACCCCGCGATTTCACCATAAACAAATATTTGCATATTTTTTTAAAGTTCTTTAGGTACCTGGGAACTAGACTGACTAGTTTTAAAATGAATCATGGCGGACTAAGGTCACGAGTACACTTCTTGGAAGGATAATTTGTTCATTAATATTACATTTGGTCATCGAGGTAGGAAGCGGAATGCGTTTAATTTTATTATATATTGTTGCAGAGATCTCATTACTCAGTTATTATATTCCAATGAGAATGAAAGTTAGTTAGCCAGACAGCGTGGGTGCACTAGTTAATTTATTGAGATTTGGTTTAACATTAAATAATAATGATCTTACTCTCCTTAATTACCTTTTGGTCTGTTGAGTTATTTTTTGCGTGGATCTTACAGTTATTATTAAAGTAGCTGCGCCCCGCGGTTTCATCCGCATCTCGATCCCGTAGGAATAATGGGATAAAAGTTACCTAATTAAGTAAAATTCAACTCATGGTCTACTTATGTGCCAAATTTCATCCAAATCCATTCAGCTGTTTTAGCGTGAAAGCGTAACAAACAAACAAACAAACCCACTTTCGCATTGATAATATAATTTATTATAAATTTAGATTATCCTTCTAATATTATAAATGCGAAAGTTTTTAAGGATGGATGGATAATATATAATATTACTAGATGCGCCCCGCGGTTTTACCCCCGTATAAGTTTTGACCCCGTGGGTATATCGGGATAAAAGTATTCTATGTGTTATTCCTGGTTATAAACTATCTGCGTGCCAAATTTCATCCAAATCCGTTCAGTACTTTTTGCGTGAAAGAGTAACAAACATCCATCCATCCATTCTTACAAACTTTCGCATTTATAATACGAGTATTAGTAGGGTAGTAAGGAAGTAAGGATAAGGATTGTATCTCGGAATTCTTCTATTATGCTTATGCAAACCTATATTCTAACTCTGTATTGTCCAGAAAACAAGTGCAGCTATCAAAATAGTTTGACGTATAGCTGCACCCTTCTACAAGGTATTCACTTTCGTTTTCTGCTTTTACAAAATGTTGTAAAGATCATTAGACCAGCGGCGTGAGAAATTCAATGATATTGAAATGAGAAGCCATAGGCATAAACTGTACCTACTGAATTCCTGGCTGAAATTGGTGATCAGGTGTTGGCAACACGAACAGTAAAATATTCTATAGTTTTGGAGTTCTTTTCCGTTTCCAAAAATGTGAAACATGTTTGACATTTAAATATCTTTGATTTGACATTGGTCTGAGATATTCACTTACCTACAATGTTTCTTATGTAAAACATCATAAACAATACCTATAGTACAGTCGCCAGCACGAAGTTACCGCAGACTGTCAAATTTTCTCATTCGGTTAATTTAAGGTTTAAAATAATTTGGAGAAATTTGACAGTTTGTGGTAACTTGATGTGCTGGCTGAGAGCAGTGGTGGCCCAGTGGTAACGGCTGCGACTTACGAGTTGTAGGTCGTAGGTTCGAACCCAGACAGGCGCTTTACTTTGTGTAAATTATTTCATTACAACTGCTCTCAAAACGGTGAAGGAAAATATCGTCAGGAAACCGGCATGCCCTAGAACCAAAAATTCGAAGACATGTGAAATCTACCAACCCGCATTGGGCCCGCGTGGTGGATTACGGCCCACTCCCTCTCACACAGAGGTGGCCTGTGTCCCAGCAGTGGGAACATTAAAGGCTGATTATGCATGATGTGCTGGCAACTGTACAATAGTCTCATCTTGTGTGACCACAAAAGGCCTGTCTCCTTATTTCACGCCATCGCCTACGTACCACAATTATATACGTCCACCAACATCTGCCGACTTTTTCTGTAAACATTTCAATTCCCCTTGAAAACTTCGGAGCTGTTAATAGTATCAATCCCCAGCAGTTGACGTCATCAGGTGACATCTCACTTGACCTAAGTTTTAACGGTGAGTTTTTTTTTTTTAGCTGATGGTACTCCGAGTCCACTCGTCAACTAAAGATCGAGGAAGAAGAACTCCAAGGATGTATCGACAACTGTCATCGTGTATATTAAAGATGGGTAATAATTAGGGAGGGGCTGGCTGGTCTCCCCGTTCGAATGCCGTCTATTTTCAGATAATTATCGGCCGACGGACGCGACTGCCTACGCCCCATACAATTTATTTGTCTCATTTAATTATTAGTAGTTTTAACTTCTCAGAATGTCCTTGCCAGTAAGGTGAGGTTATTTTTATGCGAACTGTAAGCGTGGGTTTGGACATGTATGGGTAACTGAGGGATTAGACTGGACAGTTACTGAAGTTCTTAAAAATTTAGGAACTTGCACAGTGCTTTAAGCACTCATTTTGGTAGATCGAATCGTAAAGTTTACTCCTAAGTTTCGTCTTTTCTTCTATTTGAGTCGATGGTACTTTTTTAGATTAGTTAGGCCCAGTAAGTGACCACGATCTTCTTAAGATCTTTAAAACTGGATCATACCTAGGGTTACCAGGTCCAAAAATAGAAAAGCTGGACACAGATTCATAATTATGTAGCCAGACATTTTGCCCTGTAAGCCTGACACTGGTTTTTAAAAGAAAAAGAAACTTTTATTAGCGTATTTGTTACCGTTATTCAGACTGCCTTTAGAATGGTTTCCTATATATTTGATTCAATTAAGTTTGTCTTTAATCTTATTTTCAAAATTCTTTTTCTACCTAAAAACTATTAACAGCCTTCCAAAGAAAGAAAACAAAATCAAGATCAGTTCACCCTGTCATAGAGAGTCCTTCCATCAAATTATGCGACGCGGGCGCCCCCTGGCGGTACGTGCCGAAGGCCCGGCCTACCTGAAGTGGCCAGACTTAATTAAGTGCTCTGCATAACGATCCCTCGTGTTGTGGTCGTGCCATCAGGCTGGTAATGGGTGAAATGATGTAATGCCATGGTTTTCGTGGGAGATAATTGGTTATATTGGTTCTTATTGGTTTGCAGAAAGCAATCCGAAGCGGATTTATCGTCTGTAAACTTATCCAAGAGTGTTTGATGATGAGTTTTAAATGTGTTAATATAGTGCAAAAGTTAACACTTTCGAAACTTTACGTAGGGGCAGCCGAAAGAATAAGTACTTCTAGGTCAGTATGATCAATTTCGTTTGACGTAAATGTTGTGCTGACAGCTACCTACTTATCTCTGTATTGCAATCGCTGAAATAGATACCAAAGGTGTAGGTAGTCATTATATTACCAAGCCAAAGAATATTTAATGTAACCACTGCTACAAGAAGCAGGAAAGGTGTTGAAAGACCAGTCCTTCTAATGTCACTGTCACCCACAATCTGACCACAATCATTCTACTAATCAAGCAAAAACAAGCCTTACCGCTTATTCTTTCTTCCTCATATCTTCATGCTTTGCCATTACTATTCAAATGAGCCGTATCGCAACAAAACTAGTCTCAAACAAGGCCCCATTGAGACGTTAACTCCGTCGGCTCGTACCAGAGGGCGCTCGAGTGCCGAAGAGTGTATTTTTACCAGATTATGCACCGTAAGCTTTCCGTCGAGGCGTGATGAAGAATGGAGTCTAGGTTACACTTGATTGTTATATCATGCTGTATAATAAGTGTGTCTTTTAATATATGGTTTGTTTTAGAATGCTGTAGTTTTCGGAAGGATTGGAATAATTAATATTGGCGCCGATTCCCTTGTTCACAAACTAAACAAAATTTAAGTTCAGTGCATCTTTTTCTTTCTATTTCATTAAGAAAAGGACAGAAGATACATTTTAGTTTAGTCCTGTCAAATTGATCAGCGCTTGACGTAAATTGACGTAATTTTAGTAGACAAGTTTTTAATCACGTCTAAACTTGTATAGAGTAGTGACAGGCGCTGATTAATTTGACAGGACTTAACAAAAATTTATCTTCTGTCCTTTTCTTAATGAAATAGAAAGAAAAAGATGCACTGAACTTAAATTTAGTTTAGTTTGTGAACAAGGGAATCGGCGCCAATGTCCATGGATGGCGAAAAGTCGTGGATAATGAATGCCTACATAACAGAGTATTCTATTCTTAGATATGGCAAGTTTAGGCAACGTAAGTCAATGATTTTTTTTTGTTTACTTTAATGCTAACCAAATTTATTTAGAGAGGTCGCAAAGTCGCAAATTTGCCAATAGGTAGGTACCTACAGTAAAGACTAAAAAGCTCATCTTTCTATAACAAAATTAAAACTTACGCAGCAATAACAAAAAAAAAACTAAAGTAAAACAAATCCAAAAGATTGATATCAAATTAATTAACGATACATATCGTTTACATTTTTCTTAAACCTTTTAATTCGTTGAAAATAAAGGTACGGGCATTTAACGCTAATACCGATGCTCGCGTGCTAACTTCTCGTCGTTAAATTAAAAAGTAAAAGCAATAAATAAACTCGGGAGCCAATGAACCTTTTTTGTAACTTTACACGCCAACTTCTGTGTAAAGCTTTGCATTCTGCAACTGGTTACAGAATGCTTTATTGTGGCCTTAATCACGTCATTGGCCTTAAGAAATTGAGTTTTATTATGTTATTTTTTAGTTAATACGTATAAAGGGCAGATAAGTTTTATAACTTAAATGGCTCATGAAAGATCAAATCACTAGTCATTTATTCAAATTAGGCTGAGCATCAGCACTTTTTAAACATCAAAATTACATTTTTATTTTTAATTTATTTATCATTTATACATAAGAACACAGGATTACATAATTAGATAGCAACCAGAAACCACTAAGGTTTAAAGTTTATATAAATATAAAGTTATATTTATATAAATATAAAATATAAACATAAGACAGTTCCCCAAAATGCCACTTCCTAGTGCTTTAACTGGGATTACGAAGTGGCGCAACAATCTCCCCATCAGCACAGCTGTCTGTTCAGTTAGAAGAACTTTATTTTGTTGTTGATTCTAAATGAAGTATTCTTAGTCGGAAATTAACAATTCGATAGTTTGAAAATACGATACCACTTCAAGAAAGAACTACCTAAATTTTGTCAAATTAATAGCTATGGAGAGCTGAACCCGGGCATTCGTATTTCAGAGCTTTAAACAAACATAGATTTCATGAATATACAAGAGACTTATTAGAGAATGGGCAGCAGAGTTCTCTATACATTTTAACACCATACTGCGATCGCCAACCCGCTTGCCAAGCGTGGCGATTACCTGCCAGGGTCGTGGGAAAGACCGAAAGGGATACCGAGGCCCCTGGCAAAACAGGCAACGGAAGGAACACGGGTGGGTTTTAGTCAGTAAGAGTCTGACACACCCTCCTACTCCGCCCAGAGCGGGAGAAGTTATTTGATGATTTCCCACCTAAAAAAAAAACAGCGTGGCGGTTACGGCAAACCCCCGATTGGGGGAGGCATAGGTCTCTCCCAATGCGGGGATAGGTCCAGCAGCGGACATCTTTAGGCTGAAATGATGATGATGATGAAACAAATATCTATTTCGGTTTTTTCCGAAATATATTAATGTACATAAACCGCTCTCAATGAATCAGCCTGTATAACGGTGTCGTTAGTGTCATTAGAACTGTTAAAACTGTTCAAGTCACTGCTTTTACTGTGTTGACTGAATATGTTTTTTATAAATAGGTCGTCCTACTTTTCTATTCAAGTTTAAAAAAAAAAATATTTTTTTGTTTCTGGAGGTAAATAAAACACTTGCAAAAATAATTAAAGCTTTGAGCTGTATAGTTCAACTTGTAAAACAAAAAAATAACATGTCAGCAACTTTCTTAAAAGCCGAATTTCTTTCACGCGAAATCCGTCAAAAGAAAAACTAAGCGCTTTCCATAACGTTCGTATACAAAGAGACTTTATAAAAACATCTAGGGTTGGTCAAAATAAACCTTAACAGGTAAGACTTAAGGGCTTTTACGAATGCATAAAGACGCTCATTAAAAGAACCTCATTCGTTGAGTGTCAAAGGAAAGTGTGCCTTATGTGTGGGTGTAATAAGGGCGGTGCAGGTGTGGTAAGGTGGCGTCTTGGGGTGAACGGCCTCTGAAAGCTGAACATTTCAGAAGTTTGACACGGCATCGCTTCCTGTAGCTCTGAGTGTTAGAATGTCGTGCATTTTTGTCTTCAACTTTTTTAAATGCATTGTTTTTCTTAATGAGTTTTTTCAGCAGTCGCTACAGACAGACTTTATTTTTTGTCTCTGTTTTCTACATACAGTATTATGTAAGTAGTTACTCGTATACATCAACGGTAGTCTTGTTGTTTCCCAAAATAATTGTCCAGTGTCTGGACACTGACCAACACTGGTGTCGATGTTATTAATATCTACATAGATGACTAACAAATCTTATATACTTTGGCAAAAACTTTGGTGACAATTCGAACTCCAATTCAGCCTATAATGTTATTACTGCTGGGACCTCTCTGTGAGAGGGAGTGGGCCGTAATCCACCACGCGGGCCCAGTGCGGATTGGTAGATGTCACAGGTCTTCGAATTTTTGGTTCGCGGACATGCCAGTTACCTTCACCGTTTTGAGAGTAGTGGTGATGAAATAATTTACACAAAGTAAAGCTACTCAGAACACACGTGTTTGTGTGAACTCAAATGATTTTTCTATATCATCAAAAACTTTTTGGTTTTCAAAATTATCTAATATATAAAGCATTAAAATGACTGCTTCATTGGTCTAGTGGTCGCAAGCGCTACTGCTGAGCATGAGGTCCCGGGTTCGATTCCCGGGTCAAGCAAAATGTTATTGGGTTTTTCTATCTGGAATTTCTCAGTAGCAGCCCGGAGTCTGGATTTGTGCCCGTTTGATGGCTTATGATGGATAGGCTTGCCCCCTATTACATGGGATTTAAAAACATAACTGGCGAAATATATTTGTACTACAGGTGCACCTCTGCCCAACCCTCCGGGGAAACAAGGCGTGATGTTATGTTAAACATATAGACAAAACATACAATGCAGTAAAACACTCACTTTCATGTAGGTACTACTGTGAGTGATTTGTGAGTTACAAACTCAACTTGCATCGTATTTTAGCCACGTTGCTAGGGTTGGCGCGTTGCATCAAAGGTTATAAAAAATACAGCTCGTCAAAAACATTTAGTCCGTTTTGACGTTCTTAAGTTTGTATAGATAAACTGATAAAGGTTTATTTTATCATTCTCCTGCTTTCATCCGAATTTATTTGTGGTCGGTGCAACATGTCTTTTTCTGCGATACTTCTCTGTTAGACGTCATCTCGGTAGTCACTCCATTTCTAACCTTAATTATCAGCTTTCACACACTCCATCCATCGTTTCTTTGATCTTCCTCTACTCTTATAGCCATTCATACTCAAAACTTTCTTCACGACACTTTCCTGATTCCTCTGCATAAAAGTATATTTAAAGTAAGTTGTCGGTCTTTAATTTCAGGCACGACAGTGTTTAGGAGAGATTTCATAATAATTACCATATTTGTTAAAAAATTGTTACATAACATAACATCGCGGTTTCCCCGAAGGGTTGGGCAGAGGTGTACCTGTAGTACACCCACATTTCGCCAGTTTTAAGTCCCATGTCATAGGGGGCGAGCCTATTGCCATCAACCGAGCACTAATCCAGACTCCGAGCTGCTACTGAGAAACTCCAGATAAAAATTTGTTTCATAAAAAATCGTTTTAAGTCTGCTTCTGAAGATCTCAGCAGCAGGAGCTGTTAAATCAAGTAGGCCCACATGCACCACAAATCAATGCGTTTATCTCCAAATATATTTAAAACACCAATCTGTCTCGTAACGGCCGCAACTTACAAGATGTAGGTCGTAGGTTTGAACCCAGACAGGCGCTTTACTTTGTGTAAATTATTTCATCACAACTGCTTTTAAAACGGTGAAGGAAAACATCGTGAGGAAATCGGCATATTATAGAACCAAAAATTTGAAGACATGTGACTTCTACCAACCCGCACTGGGCCCGCGTGGTGGATTACGGCCCACTCCCTTTCACAGAGAGGAGGCCTGTGTCCCAGCAGTGCAACATTAGGTATAGGCTGATTATGATCTATAAACGATTAGTTTAGGGCTAAACGTATTTGGTGATTTGTGCTGCAAGTGGGCCTTATTACCTAAACGAATTCCCTGATTGATCAAATAATTAATTCTTGTCTAAACTTAAGGCTGCCATCCCTACAGATAAAGTACTCGGTATGCAACTTTCGCTTTCGGGACGCGAACTGCAACTTTACAATGTCAGTCGTTCATTAACTATTTACTGAGCCTACGTGTTTTCAGTTTTCAAGGACGAAATATGAAATATGTATGCGAACACGTGTTTTCTTAAGGAATTTTTGGTTTAAGATATTTTTTTAAACACGACGCTTAAGCATACGTATCTCGATGGAGTAGAGATTAGTATGAAATACAAAGTATGAATCGTTTTTCGAGTTCAGCAAGTTCCAGGTTTTAGCATTGTTCTAGAATACGGATCTGACGGTCTATTCTGTAAGAATCTCACCGTGAAAACTTAGTGAAGTGAGCTGTCATACCACTAGTCAGTACTAGGGATTGACACTATTGACAACTCAGTTCAAGCTCACCTAAGTTTTCGCGGTGAGATTTTTACATAATGGGTCGGCAGGTGGATGTCGTCAGCACAAGTGTAGAGGTCCACAAGGACCGATGCCTGCCGGGGTCGCGGGAAGGTACGAAAGGGTTACCGAGGCCCCTGGCAACACAGGCAACGGAAGGAACACGGGTGGGTTCTAGTCAGTAAGAGTCTGACACACCCTCCCGCTCCGCCCAGAGCGGGAGAAGTTATTTGATGACTTCCCACCCAAAAAAAAGAAAAGGTGGAATGACAGCTCACTTTAAGCTCACTTCACGTAAGTTTTCACGGTGAGATTGTTACAGAATGGCACTGCTGACGGTCTATTGTGTAGGAATCTCACCGTAAACACTTACGTGAAGTGAGCTGTCTTCTGACGCTAGATATTGCCACTATTGACATTAAGTTTTCAGGGTGAGATGTTTATATACCTACCTAATAGATTGGTTATTATCCTTACACCGGTTTCTTTTCAATGAAAATATATTTCTATTAGTCCTTTTCAAATGATAATAATACCTTCATGGGTAAAGAGTAAACGCTTTTCCTATGAATCTCAACAACAGACTATAGTTCTGTCTAGTGTCATGATTTCCAAATATTAATAAGATGTGTCGTGATTAAATAGTAAATATAAAATTGAAAGTATGTGATTTCAAATGATTTTTGTATCAAGTCATGAAGTTTAAAAGTATCTAATTTGACAGTTACCGAAAAAGTACTGGTTTTTTAAAACAACCGAATGGAAAACATGATATTTGGTGTTCGCGGTAGTTGCTAAGTTAGTTCTCTTAGAGAGGTAACTGCAGCCGTCGACGCGTCGACGGCAGCAGTCGACCTATAGCGACACTTGCAGTTGTAGTGTGCCGCGAAGTTGAAATGTCGACGGCTGCCGTCGACGCGTCAACGGAAGCCGTGGACGCGTCGACGGTTGCCGCCGACGCGCGTCGACGGCTGCAGTTACCTCTGTCGTTGGGAACATGCCGCTCGTGTGTAAGAGCTCTTAAGGTTGTCTTCAAGAAGTCAAAAGTCTGAATATATATTGATGAACTGATATTATATTGAGTACCTAATTAAATAGTTTGTTAAATATTACCAAGTTTGTATGTGTGCAAGAATATAAATACAGAAATATTCGTATTGACAAGACGTGTTCATTTCACTAGTTATTATTCAACAATAGCTGTAATCGTCTTTGCTTTCAGAAGCTGCCTGAAACTTCGCGTTTACCAACTTCGAAGCTTTTCAGTTATAATCATAACAAAACATGCCACCACACATTAATCGCTTAATTAGTCCAAACATTTCGTTACGTCACCCTAAAAGCTTATTATTTGCAGTGTCCGCCGTACGCCATTACGCCCGGCCATTTTTCAATTATGCCAAATGTGTATGGAGTATAAATCATTGTATGTATGTTTTAATGTATGGCTGGCTGTATATGCAGGGGGTGACGGGGTGAAGGGAGGTATGTAAACATCCCGTCTGTTTAATTTGTAAACGGAATCGAAATATAGGAATTGTATAACCGATATCTGTGCCTGTGCTGCAGGGAAATAAAAAAAAATGCAGCGGTAGAAAATTTTTATGCGTCGGATATTTTTATGAGTGGCGACGGCTCGGTTTATGGATTGAACCGTAATCGGACGGATTCTATTGAATTTCGTGGCTTTTATAGCTCTCTCTGTAGCTCTATGCATTAAATATGATTCTTTGCTATGCAATTTGCATGTTTTGAGCAGCGATAACTCATATAGCATGTAGGTACCGCTACCTACCTATCGACATATCTGAGAATCAAAGAGAAGTAGGTTAAATATCAGTCAGGTGTGACAATCTGTGATTAAGAAGATCATGTGTTGAGTTTTACCTAAAAATACCAATGACGCTCGCTGTTCTTGGTCTTGGTAGCTCATTGAGCAATGTCATGAGCATGCCCGAAGAAAGAAGGAAGCTCTAGCCTGCTTTGCTCCACAAAACACACTTGCAACACTGAGTGATAAATATGAGTCAAATTAGGACCTAAAGCCGTCATCGGGGTTTGGCTATGCATGCCCGAAGAAAGAAGGAAGCTCTAGCCTGCTATGCTCTATAAAACACATTTGCAATACTGAGTGATAAATATGAGTCAACAGGAAAAGTAAACTAGGTCCGAGGAAACATTTTATACCTACTTAATCCTTAATTTACCTTCCTTATTCAAAAAAACTCGCACACCTCTCTTTCAACGTCAAAAAAACCGTTTAAAAAACTACAGTTCCAATCGAATTCCATTTTTAAAACATGAAGCATTCGAAATTTTAAAAACTGAAGCCCCCGTGGTGGCCAGTAGCGCACGTTAATTCCATCGATCATTACTCCCGGTGCAATCCACCAATCATGAAAAATAAAAACACTGGCAACCCCACCTGCACCCCCTCTTTGCCACCCTGTCCCCCCCTCGTCTGCGTCCAGGGGTTGTGATTTTTTCGAGCGTCACTCTCGATTAGTATGACTTCGGTTTCCCTATATGTATTCGGGAAATCAATTGCAGTTATGTATGTAGTTGTGGCTTTTATGCTTTGTTTGGAAATTAAGGTAGCCTACGTACCTATGCATTGAAAATGTATGTATCATTTTTTTCGTAAGTAGATGCATGAGCTACTAATTGACTAAGATTTTTGCATCATAATCAGCCCATAATGTTCCCACAGCTGGAACACAGGCCTCCTCTATGTGAGAGGGAGTGGGCTGTAATCTAACCACTCGGGCCCAGTGCGGGTTGGTAGATGTCACATGTTTTCGAATTGCTGGTTCTAAGACATGCCGGTTTCCTCACGATGCTTTCCTTCACCGTTTTGGGAGCAGTGGTGATGAAATAATTTACACAAAGTAAAGCGCCTGTCTGGGTTGAACCCACAACCTACAATTTGGGGGTCGTTACCACTGCGCCACGACAGCTCCCTACAGACATGTAGATCTGTTTATTTTTGCATACCTGCATGGTAAATAATACTAATGCAATTGTTATCGAACACAGAGTTTTTGTAAACTGAGTTTTTCGTTGCAATAGATAAAAATTAATGTATGTATTTAAAAAAGAAATCACAATTAAAAGTTTGATTTAACTACTACTTTTGTTTAATGGCAATACCTATAATTTTGGTATAATTAATGATAAGAACTCATCGATAGATTCTTCTAAAATAACGACCTGCTTTAGCGTAGCTGTGATTCATACTCTCCCATATTATCAGAATGCCAATAACTTAAAGCAAGTTTTAAAGCACAATATCGGGAATGTACGAAATTTTGGTCAATTAAAAAACCTACAAAACAGAATCCATCCACTATGTATGTATGAGTGTATATGCCAACCCACACATAGCACGTCTCGTTGTAGTGTGCGTGCTTGCAGGGCTGAGCTGAACCCAGCCCGATCGCGAAGCTCCATGCAAAAATGTGCATTACACACCAGGAATACTCGACCCCCTCCCCGCCTCGAAACCTAACAAAATAAGGCGAGTGAGGGGGGCTCTCGGCTGTTCTATAGCTCTTTTTATACTGGCCGATCTGCTAGGGGTAGTTAGATAACGGCATGCGGGCGGCCCCTCCGATGTCATGTATCACGTATCCAGTTTTTAAAATTCGAACGATGCGCAATTGTTTTGGGTTTAGTTTTGAAATAAGAAACGCGGGCCTGCCAGGCATGAGATTAATTAAAATGAAGCCTACTTGAAAATTATTCGTTTGTTCTTACATTCCCTTGGATTAATTCCAGTCCTTGGGCTTCGAAAAAAGTCTAATAACGAAATTGTTTTGTTGCCGATGTGCACTTTATCAAACGGGTTAAATTTTTGCGCTTGTTAGTTATCCATGAAAAGCATTTTTAAGACTAAAACTCTACTAGATTCATTTGAAAGATCCGTTTTTAGTTTTTAATATAGCAAGCTAAAAGCTTTTTTTACATAAGTTAGGCAACGCAGAGTTTAACGAAGCCGTAATTATAATTCTCAAAAGAATTCCTCTTTTTCACTAATGAAATACCTTTCATTAAAAGCTTGACGAAAAGACTTAGTATTTATACGATTTTTTGATAAACCGAGTAATTAAGCTGAATGCAAAAGTTTAAATAGGGCCGTAAGGTTGCATATCGTGATTTTTTTTGCAAGTAACGCCAAAGTTTATTTCTAATAGACAGAGTGGTGCACCTACTCTTAGAAACGACTTCGACCAAGTCGAATCTATAACTCAAAAAAAAAGTTATGCTGTTTCTTCTCCGAGTCACCAATTATTTCGACCGTGAAAGAAAATTTCTGAGTTAAAAGCGGAAATCACGTGAAAAGTTGAGACTTTCAATTTCCTCAAAGCACCAGAATAATGGCGTTGAAAGAAAAGACAAATAATGAGAACTTGCCAAGACTGACGTCAAACACTGTAATCTAAATAATTCCAAAGTCACCAGTTAAAAAAAAAGAAAATCAGCGACGTCGAAACAAAAGTTCTAAATTCAAAACAACGTAAGTTTTCGCACAAAAGTGGACTTTTACGAGGCCACAAAGTTTTTTCTACACACACCGACGGGGGGTTGAATGGAGTAAAAAAACGGGAAAAAGGCAAGAGAAACTGTGTTATGAGGTAAGGAAGAGTGAGGCCAGGGGCACGTTCGCAATAAAAAGATGTCTGCGTAAGGTCGGCTTTGGAGACGGCGATTTTTTTGTCGCTTTTCGAGAGAAAGAGAAGGAAATCCTACGATGAGCAACCGGCGCGGGTTTTATTAAATCATTTTCTAGTTCAACGATTTTGTTGCATGCAAAGATTAGATTAATCTGAACTGAACTTTTTCGTGTAACCTTTAAGCTTTTTTTATTAGGTTTCAGTCCTTTCAAGTTAAACCTCAGACGGGTTTAGAATTTCCGCTTTGAATTTGAAGGATTTCCGTTCATCTAATAGATATACATGTTGACAAAAAATGTGGTTACAGTTATTTAAAGAAGCGGCAGACCAAACATTAGAACATAACAATCGTACAATCATTGTCTTTGTTTTAATGCTCGCTATTAACATGTGGTTCACGCTGACACTAACCGTTGCGTTCACGGTCAAATTATTTTATTCAGAGAAAGAACAGTTCGCAGTGTCTGCGGTTTGTGACCGTAACCATCTAATGCATCAAAATAATCAATGGATTTGCAACTATTATGCGCGTGGTAACGGGCCCCGGGCTGTTGGGCAGGGTTGTCTGCAAGTTGAAGGGGCCAGAAACCCTGAAGACTCAACATTTTTGAAGATTATACTAGTATTTTTCGGCTGATTCTACAAAATAAAAGTCAAATCTCATCTGATGACTGATAAGTTGGTAATTTATCCTTTTTCCGCGATATTCTTCGAAGTTTAAGTTTGCAAGACGTCGGACTGCCAGCCCTGCATTCCAAATTGCAGTCTACTGTTCGATTGATCGACTTAGTCCAATTTGGCACGTAAGAAAAAAGCAGTCTATACTTGTTATCTTATGATTAACAGAGCGCTAATTGTAAGTGAGTGAAAGGTGCAGAGAAAGGTGTACGAACTGTTTTTTATTCTATCCGACGAAAATAGATTTAGACAGTGTCGTAGACACTTTCGTTCGACGGAAAATATACGAGATACAATCTCAGTTAATTATTATCTGTTGTTACGCTGGATGGGTTTTCAAGAGCAGTTGAATGCTTTTGAGGTGTAAGTAATTAGGCATTGAATCAATGAGGATACATTCTCTAAGACCTAATGTACTCATTAGTATGTGTAGCACGTTGAAATGTAACATTAATATCACCTAAACTTATACCGTGTATCCAGTAAGAAGTTTGCGCTACATTTTATAAGTAAGCACAACTTTCAAATGTTTTCGAATTTCAGTGTTTCAAGTTGTTTACGTTAAGAATTTTCGCGTTGTTAGCTTTTAAGCACTTCACTATTGGTGCGCTTACAAACTTGGGCATGTATTGACTTATGATCGGGGCAAAGCCCTAAAACAAGCATTATCGCGGCGACGCACACAAGTGCAGCGAGAACACGCGCCCCACCACCGACGCGATTCGGCGTTTTTATATTTTTGCACGTTCAAAAAAACGCGCGCGGCAGACAAAGATGGAGTGATGACGAGCCCCGAGCAACAATGGCGCGCGAGCGGGACGGATTCACCTCTGTCATTGCGAACGCGAAATAAAAATTTGCAAAGCGTTCCTTTTTTAAATGTGATGCTTTTTTACGTTAGTCTGCGTTAGCAATTAGTGTTGTGCGGTTGTCGCGCACCGAGCGTTAGGAATCTATGCAAATGATATGCTCAGGATCCCGGCGATGCTTCCAAAAGCTTTTAACGCTCATTCAATGACATTATCAGATGAACAGCAAATAGAGATCACGGAAGCGATGCCATTCAGTCCACCTACAAGGTCGCCTGTTCCGCGGCTTTATAGAATTAAACAGGGCCCACAATGGTCGGTACCCGTCTAGTACATAAGGACGTCTGCACTCGTTTTCTTGTTGAATCCTCTCCTCATTTTACCGCAATCCTTTTAAGAGCACAAGTTATGGCGATTTGTTGTAGAGAATTTGAACAAAAGGCTGACGATAGAATGTTTTAAAATTGTTTTCCGTTAACGCTTTAACGTCTTCAAAATGTTGGAGAGCACTTTTGATATTCCTAGCGTTTACAAATTGTTTTCATTTTGAAGGCAGTTGTAGAGCGCGAATGTTATTTGTCGCTATTTATCTGAAGACGCAGTTGAACTTGGTGTTGTAAAGGATTTGCATTAAAAGGGAGCGTGGAATATTGCGTAAGCTCTCCAGGTGCATCCCTCTTATCAAAGGCAGGGACGTCGGCTCCAGCGAGAATGTCGTTGTGAGAAAATTTTAATGCGAATGGAAAAAATGCTGGCAACCCAATGCGGCGCGCGCGTGTGTGTGTGGAGCACACACACACAGCTGCGCGCCGTGTCGGTGCATGCTTTACGCGCGGAAAAAAGTGCTGCGTTATTGATTTTTCTGTACAGCCACGGGGGGTTAGGGGGAAAATGTGGGGGGGTGGACGCCCGCGGCCTGAAAAACCGTCTGCTGAAAAAAACCGAGACGAAAAGGCACCCCTCCCTTTTTAATTGGTAACGTAGTGTCAATAGGGCTAATCCTGGGGCGGTAATAGCCTGCTTTTGTCTCGCTAATGCATTTTTCAGTGTTGCCATGCGACGGTTTGAGCACTCGTGGCTATGTGGGATCTCAAGTTTAGATTTTGTGGCGGCTGTCTAAGCCTGAAGAGATGAATTTTTCATATTCTTGATTTTTGTTTTGAGGTTTTTGCGACGTTGTTGAAATATGTACCTACCTATAAGATATCAAGACTGAAAGTAATGACAATAGTATTTACCAAGTTAAGTATAATGTTCCTATTATTAATTCAAATTGAACTGAAAACTAAATGAATCACTTCTTACTTCGCCAAACACTAATGATATGTTTTCAGTTAGTGTCTTATATAAGAATTTTACTCGTCAATATGCCTTCATGAAACCAATATTGCCTCACTCAACACCGTTGAGTTAACCAGATACAGGAGTTATTGATAAGAACTTCACCGTAAATTCTTATTGATTTGATAACAGTTTTGTAATTTAATAATTTCTTAGTAAATCTAAATATTGTTTTTGGACGAATACGTAATTAAACATATGCCAGCCTTTTGGGCACTTTTCCCATTGACAGCGATGCGGACGAATTTTTTGATGCCCAATGAGCTCTTCCGCCTTTTTGTTTGTGTATAGTTTTAGTTAGGATAGGATTTGTAGAAAGATAGGATTGTTATTTTTATTAATTTATTTACATAAACAAATTACATTACATATATTTTTACTATAACAATGTCAATACTTAAGAGATGTCAGATTTTTCAGTAATTTACGTGAGAAACTATTTCTGAAGTCGCCAAACATCATCTAGCCTTATCCCAATTATATTGGTGTCGGCTTCCTGTCTAATCGGATGGAGCTGAATACCAGTATTTTACATGGAGAAACTGCCTATCTGACCTCTACAACCCAGTAACTGGGTAATACGATATCCCTTGGTAAGTTTGAAGTCGTCAGACAGTAACAAAGAATTGAAATCAAACTGGCTTTGACTCGACGTTCTTCATCATGGTAAAGACGGTATCTACTTACCTGAGTGTTTTCAGAATCTATTTCTCACACCCTACATAAGAATAATTATTCGTTTAGAGATCCTCTTATTTGACTATTACGCAAGGTTGAAAAAAAAAAAATTAGTCTAAAATAGTTCCTGAAAACATTTAGGTACCAACTTTTTCTACTACTTATTTAAAAAAAACCCTCCAAAATGAGTAAAAACAATAATGTCTTTGTAAAATCTAATTGATACAGCTATAATGCACCCTTCAGGATGTCCCGTGGACGCAGACCATCGTAATTAGCGGCCGGAAGTGCGTGCTGACGTCATGTCCGGTCCAATTGAACCACTTGTGCAGCAGAGGTCAGGGTTTTGCGATGTTTAGTGTGACAGACAGTCGATTTGTTCTTACATGAGTGCCCCAGAAGGAGAGTAATGTTTTTACTCAAAGGAATCCATACTTACTTGTATTATAAATGCGAAAGTAACTCTGTACATAATGTCTGTTGATTTTTCACGCCTAAACGGTTGGATGGATTTGGATGACATTTGGCACACGGATAAACCATGACCTGGGACCTCTATCCCGGTACTACAATCCCTTTAGATAATTTCCGACCGCCACGAAGGTGAAGCCGCGGGCAAAAGTTACTTTAGTTTAAGTAGAAAGCTATTTACTTGAAACGATAAAATTAAGCTCTGATTTAGCCTAGGGTCGGAGGAGCGCGCGAACACGCGCGTTTTTTTACGCACGTTTAAAATCTTCATGGCTGGTTTACGCAAAATCTGGCGTCACTATCACAGCAAACGACCTTTTATGGTCTTATTTTTGTTTTTTAATACTAATTTAAATATATTCCCTTCACATTTTAAAATATCACCGCGATAAATAAACTCATTTGACATTAAAAACACAAAGGTAGATGTTTCAAAGCTTTTTGATTACGTTGCCTTTGACATATGGATACTAACAAATCACTAACAGATTACTTTAAAATTAAATGGCAAATTAAAAACTGATAATGTTTTTAATGCTGATACTATGGAGGTCCACCCAACTCCCTCAGCACCAGGTGTCAGGTATAACTGGGCAATAAGACTGCTTCAATGACATATCATTGAGGATGATCCACGGATATCTATGGGAGGATCTAAGGAATATCCAACTTCCCACTTATACTGCTACAACTATTTATTAATAAATGTCTAGTTCTAGTTTTATTATTATTTAATGTTTATGTCTAGTTTCTACCTATATGTATAACCAAAATTGTTGTCGTAACAACAATTAAAACAGCGAATTTCAACGATTTTTTTTATTTCAACGAATTTAAAGACAACTGAGTTCCATAGAACTCAGTTGTCTTTAAATTCGCTCCTGGGGTGGGCGCTAATAACTGCGACACAGTTACTAAACTAACGCAGTATTAACGTACACAAAAACTGTAATATGTTTTTGTTCCAATAAAATAATTGTATTTGTTTGTATTTGTATTCTATCGGGATAAACTAGAAGACAGTAGTACATGCCTAGATAATGTTATAAGCCGGACTGTAGCGGGGCTGAT
Source organism: Atethmia centrago (assembly GCA_905333075.3). NCBI lineage: Eukaryota > Metazoa > Arthropoda > Insecta > Lepidoptera > Noctuidae > Atethmia > Atethmia centrago. The sequence continues at coordinate 24,832,600 of HG995384.1, forward strand.
TGAGATCTAGATTTCACATATTTAAGTAATATTTAATAAGGGCAATCTGTGGCATACAACTCATAGAAAGCTGTAAGATACATTTTCAACAGTTCGAGTTATTGACATTCCCGTGTCTTTGTATATATGAAGTGGCGATCTTTGTCAAAGCTAATAAGTATACATCTTTATACACACCCAAGAAGCAAACGACACAAAAATAAAATATACGTAAGACGTCACAAAAAAGTAATATTTAATAAAAACATTTTCGGCATGGCACCCAAAATATACAATAAGTTGCCAAAAAGTATCTCAGACCTACACAAAATGGACACCTTTAAATTAGGTTTGTGCGAATTCCTAGTTGCAAAATGTTACTATTCCATAAAGGCTCTTACAAACAAGCGCGACACGCGATGCGACACAAAGGCACCGCTTGTAGTGCTACACGTGGTGCCTTTGTGTCGCGTCGCGTGTCGCGCCTGTTTGAAGGAGCCTTTAATGAATATTTAAATAAAAGAATTTATGTGAAATGGTACGACAAATATAATGATTTACTAATGATATTATTTTATATTTTTTAATTTTTTGGCATTTCTATTTTATTTTTGTGTAGGTAGGTAATACAATATAAAATGTATTCTGTATTTTTAATGTTGCGATTAGTACCTAATATATTAATTTGCACACCTCATTAGGTTATAATACAATGTACCTTTTATATCTGACACCTTTTTAACATGTATTATGCAAATAAATTATTGGATTTGATTTGATTTGAAGTATCACCTCGTGAAGCCTAACTATTCTCCATTGAAAATTACTATAAAGAAAGATATTACCAGCACTGGGGCTCTGTCTCGCATAGGGTCGCAGCATTATGCTGAGCGATGACCGTATTGCGTGGATATGACGAATATTTTCCTCCAACTTCTTCTTTTTTGTATTTGTGTTCCTTCTTTGCGTCATGTTTACCGCAAATAAACGTATTTCCTTTTTTTTTGTTTTCTTTTCTTATATTATCTAGGCCCTCATATGTTTTTCTGTGGGCATAGACAAAGTAACATTCTATCAGCGATACCGAAGATGGAAAAGTCAAATGGGATTGCCATGATTACCGTAAAGCTTATGTTAATCCTGTTGAAAGTCGTTGTAGAAATACGAAACGCTTTGAAAGCTATTGTCGTTTATCTAGGCCCTCTGAACTACTAGACAAAATAAAGTGAACTGTATTATTTGCTAATTAAGTCACCAAGTCGCTGATACAACTAATTTATTGTCAATAAGAAGTTCAAAAACTACAACCCGACTACTGAAAAATCACGCTCTAAAAAGTATGAAACAAGAAAATATTGAAATTAAACTGTACGAACTATTCAATATTGATCGTCTATTAAATAAAAAACTTACACGTAATATATTTTAATGTATTTAAGACATATTCATGGTGATGTTCAGAGGATAGCCGTGGTCGTATGCCACCCTCCCTAAAGCTTATGATCGCTCACTACTGTTACAATGTATTGTTATGTTAGGGTAGGTGGCCTTTAAAAACGATATTTAATAAAAAAAAAAAAATGATGTCTATTTTTGAGAGGTCAACGACCGGTGTTAGTGTTGTTACTTAAAGTATGAGAAAAACTTTTTTCTTATGCATTATCGTATTTAGATAACGACACACATCAGTTCACGCCACGTCTGTGAAGTTTTCACAAAAAAAAAAACAGATTTTTTTAAACTAATATTTTACGTGACGACAAAAATTGCGATCGATGACCCCACAAAAACAATCATCAATTAAATTAATTTGTGTTTTATTAAGTTTAGATATCGTTACCCATCGCGTCTGTGGAGTTAGCTGGCCAATTTTAAATAACCCAGTCAACTATGAAGAGACAATCCCAACTCAAAGTGACTTTTCGTTTCTCCATTTTTGACATCTCACCGTAGAAATCCTTCTACAATCGGTCATTTTGTCTTTCGTTTCTAACGATCTTTGTCTAGGTCCTTTTTTATTTACAAGGATTTCTACGGTGGGATGTCAAAAATGAAGAAACGAAATGTCACTTTATATAGAAAGAGCCGTGTATATTCTTCGAAGAAATAGAAAGCGTCATGCTAAGCCTGCAAGAACGTGGAGGCGATCGGCGGCATAGACCTCTCGCGTCCGGCCCTGGTTCAGGCCATGGTACGGCGCGAGAGGGCATGGGCAGCCGTCACCTCCTTCTGCGAAGCAGTAATGCTCGCGAAGGAGGAGGCGGGACGGTTGAGGGAAAGGCAAGTTTCGCGCCCTCTCGCCCCTAGCCGCCGCAGGAGACGCCCAGGGCGTCGGGCACATATAGTTGGGGTCCACTAGGGCCGATGCCTGCCGGGGTCGCGGGAAGGTACTTATGGGTCACCGAGGCCCCCGCAACACAGGCAACAGGAAGGAATACGGGTGGGTTTTAGTCAGTAAGAGTCTGACACACCCTCCCGCTCCGCCCAGAGCAGGAGAAGTTATTTGATGATTACCCACCCTCGAAAAAAAAAAAAAGGCTGCAAGAACCATATAAAAATATTATGTCACATCTCTTTATTTACATAACCAAATTACATGATGATTATTAACATTAACTAAATTAAATTAAAACTAAGTTAAACCTAAAATGGCCCTCGAGGTATTGTACCGAGGATGCTGGCGGCATTTCCTCGCTGAATTGCAATGCTGATGCGTTGCGCGAGAAAGCCGCCAGCTTTTCGGTCAGCAGTTACATCAACCAGACGTTTCGCGATTTCCGCAAAACTTATGCGCACTGGGACCCCACGGACCGAGGGTCTCGACGCCAAAGGGCACAAAGTTGTACTCTCTGCCAAGGCCTCTATATTTTGTAAGTTTCATAAATGTCACATCTTATATCTCTGCCCACCCTCTGTCAGAGTGCATCGGGTGCATCGACCGTGACCGTGGTTGCGTAACCATTGCCACTTGACATCAATTCGCAACAGACAGACAGACGCAAGTTCAATGTATGACAATTACTTGCAACTACCGGTAATGTACGCTGAGGGACGCGTTTTATTTTAAGAGGAAACTTAATATTATATCGCGCTTGTATTCGCTGATGTGTTAGGCAGAAGTGTTTAGTGGACCTACACTTTGCCAGTTTTGTTTAAGTCCTATTTAATAGGCGGAGAACTTATTGCTGATTGCTATCAACTGGGCTACTGAAAAGTTCCTGAAAGAAAAACCTACTTAAAAAAACTTAGTGACATAATATGCCTTTTTTCTTTTTTTTTTGTGGGTGGGAAATCATCAAGTAACTTCTCCCGCTCTGGGCGGAGCGGGAGGGTGTGTCAGACTCTTACTGACTAAAACCCAGCCGTATTCCTTCCGTTGCCTGTGTTGCCAGGGGCCTCGGTAACCCTTTTGTACCTTCCCGCGACCCCGGCAGCGCGACCCCACTATACCTGTCGTTAGAAGGCTCCAAAGTCACCCAAAGGGCTTTGGTTAGAGTTTCCCAGCGTTATCGAATGAGAAACAATTAATTATTTAATACTTTAAATATAAGTTCGTTTTCTTCTGGTTCTGACTTTTGAAATCATACATGTTGTCATTAAATAAACTTAACATTTTAGCGGATGGATTAAATATTGTGCAAGATCCACCATTTTGTTACAATGTGAATCGGACCATCATCATACTTTGCAACATTTCAACAGAACGTCTATTCCGCAACTTATTTTTGATAATAATACAGATGGAGAAAAGAAAAATAATCCCTAAAAATACAACGCCCCTAAAAAAATCCCACGCCACTTATTTACCGGGGAAAACCCCAAAGTTGCTAACACCGGACTGACACAGATTGACAGAGTTACTTTCAAATTCATAATATTATATAGTATATAGTATGGATGTAGTTTAGAAACGGAAAGCATGGTATATTGTAAATAAAATGAGTACCCAGGTTGACGACCTTTGTTTGTCACCCCATGACAAGTCCTGAGGTGACTACCAGACACAAATCACGTTAAAATTCGACACATATCATAAATATCGTGTAACAGCGACAATAAACTTAACGATATCAAATCACATAGCCGCGCTACCGCTAACTTCAGTGCTGTAAAATTTATAGATGAGGATTCACTGACAGCGAGGAGCGAGACTTAAGAAAAGAAAGGACAATGAAATAAATTTGTTTTTCTTTCAGAAGATGCTCAATAAAGCACAAACATACTCAATACAAAGGGAGAGGAAACGACGATGCAAACTTGGGCCTGTTTTACAGTGTCAGGATCGACATTTTGTTTGTCTACGGATCAACTGAAAATTGGAAAAGTATTTTAATTAAAATATCTGCCAAGTTTTAAGAGGGACCTTAAAAGTAGGTGGTGAAATAGGCCATTAGAAAAACTACTCCAAATACTGTAGAGTTGGTTGGTTCTGTTCTTGAAATCGTTTAGCTAGAATAAAAGAATATTCAGTATGAAATGTCTTTTTGACCAATGGGTCATGTCTCTCTGCATAAGCAAGCCATGATGTCGTTTGTATCTGTATATCTCACTCATCTCACTGGCTAAGAGATAGTTAAAATTATATTCTGAAGAATTTCTAATTCGTTTTGTTTTTTTTCTGTATTTATGTCTTATTTCATTTTTAACTTTGGGCAAATGTTGACTCCATAATTTCATGTTTCAGTAATCCTCTTCACTAAACCCTTACTGCTAACACTAGCACCTCACCTGCAAAGTCTAGCCATTCACGCGACATCACGTGACGTCTCCAAGATAAATAATAACTTAGAGCCTCCATACTCTATTTATTACCTATTTATGTGCTATTGCTTTATTTCTTATAGCACGTCACTAGCCGTGTTTATGGTGTTAAGTTTTTGTTTATGGTTTTGAGTCATCGATGGCTGTGCTATTAAGGTTATGGGAATCCTGTTTAGCTTTAATTTTGAAGAACTCTAGTTTCTCGATACTCGATAGGAATTCGCTTCAAAATTATTGGTGATATTTTCTGGAACTCGACGTACGCGAGTTCAACATGAATATTACTTTTATTTTTCTCTGTTTCTTATTTTATTTCCACCTTTGGGTAACCGGTAGGTCAATTGTAAAGCGAATTATTTATGCTTTTGTTTCAACATCTGTCATACTTACAGAGCCTACTTCCTTTCCTGCAAACTGAAACTCAAACAATTTATTTCAAATCTTGGCCTGGTAGTTTGAGTCATTTATGCGGCCTACCCGAATGTCCTTTCTTTGGTATTGTTCGTCGAATCGTTGAGCTCCTTAAGTTCTAAGTTGAGCTGCACGATTACTGACAAATGCGTGCACCTGACTGGATAGGTCCACTCAATCTGTGTGGTTCTTTCCTCAAAAGACCATTTCAGACACCAATCTACATGGTCTTCACATGATCTGACCAAGATTATGTCTGGACTTTAAAAGAGACTGTGACCTCTGAGTTTGTTTCGGCCTTTCTTCTCAGAGTAGTCGGATAGGAAACGCCGAGCTCATCTAGTTTTTGTTTTTTTAAATATGATTGACGTGTAAAAAAAGTGTTTGTACTTACAGAAATAAAATCATTTCATTTCATTTCAATTACTGGCACTGTTGAACAGTCGAGGAGTCGGTCAGTCAGAAAGATAAAGACAGCCGCCCATTCCAAAGCGTAGTAGGTTCCTATGGAGAGGAACGGACAAGAAACTCTACGGACACTCTTTTAAATCAATATATAGTGTCATTATCCAGGTCGCAAAAGTTAGACTTGTTTTAGATTTCAGGAAAACTCTAACTCTCTCACGTGAGACTAGAGATGGCATGCATTCCACCAGTTTCTATGATAAATCTTTTACAGTTCAAGCAGTACGGTTGTGGAATGCCTTGCCCGTGTCGATAAGGCGTGTTCGATCTTTGTCCATTTTTAAAATTATAGTAAAAAAACACTATCTCTGTCCTTAAACATATTTTTTTATTTTCTTTATTCTTTGCACTTGCTTTTATTCTTAACACTTGTTTCATGATTATTATTGAATATATTGTATTGATAATTTTAATATGTCTTGTGTATCTATGTGTACCACAGACTACCTGCAGTACTGTCTCTCCTTTCCCCCCTAATCCATTCAAAGGTTGTCTTTAAAAGATCGCTTTTAGCGATAAGACCGCCAATTGTGTCACGCTATGTAAAATTTCTACATTTATATCTGTATTTTTTCGGTGTACATAATAATGAGGATTCTATTCTGTTCTACATAATCTTACGAATTTCTATTAATTGCGGCATGTTTGTTTACATTAAATTAACTACAACTAGGGCGAGCTAACTCCGTATCATGGGCAGGGTGGCAAACAAAGGGTGTCTAGTATAGCTAGATTATTTCACCCTCCGTACAAGTTGGGGATGAGTCTCCTTATATCATTATTTGTTGCGGTGTTTTAGACATTGAAGTTAACAACCGTGATGTTCACTTGATTGGTTCATTTGCTTTATTTTAAGGCTGTTTACTTTTTTTTTTTTTGAGGGTGGGAAATCATCAAATAACTTCTCCCGCTCTGGGCGGAGCGGGAGGGTGTGTCAGACTCTTACTGACTAAAACCCACCCGTATTCCTTCCTGTTGCCTGTGTTGCGGGGGCCTCGGTGACCCATAAGTACCTTCCCGCGACCCCGGCAGGCATCGGCCCTAGTGGACCCCTACTTTGTGCTGACGACATCTCTTTGAGGCGCGCGTGGAATACGACGCGCCGTCGACCCGGGCCTGGTCCTTACCGGACGGTGAGCTACCCATTGCTCATCGTCCGCAAGCCCGCGCCTACGGTGGCCGGAAATCCGCCCGGGATTCCCGACGCCCTGGGCGTCTCTTTACTTAGGTCTAAGTTAAGACTGTCTTTAGACTGACTATCTTTCTAGGAGAGCTCTGAAGGCGTGCAGACTCGCTACAAAATGATAGATATTAGGGAACTCACTCTGAACTGAAATACTTTAAATCTAAATACTGCTTACGAGTTGTAGGTCGTAGGTTCGAACTCAAGCAGGCACTTTACTTTGTGTAAATTATTTCATCACCACAGCTCTCAAAACGGTGAAGGAAAACATCGTGAGGAAACCGGCATGTCCTAGAACCAAAAATTCGAAGAGATGTGACATCCACCAACCCGCACTGGGCTCGCGTGGTGAGTTACGGCCCACTCCCTCTCACAGAGAGGAGGCCTGTGTCCCAGCAGTGGGAATATTATAGGCTGATTATGCTACTGCTTAGATTTAAAACTAGTTATAGATGTTGGAATTACAATATTGCAATATTGATGTAAACATGTTATAATAGTAGGTATAATGACTTTAACACTGTTGTTATTGATTCTAGATAATTATAACTAGTTTTCTTTAAAATATTTGTGCATGGCAGGCCATGTACAAATATTTTATATGTCAGGATATACCTATAGATAATAATCATATTATTAAGACGCTAACAACACCTAAACCGCGGTCACTGTCAGATTGCATAGAAAAGAAAGAGAAGCGCGATGACACAACGCTTGTAATTTATTGCAAAATATGAAGAAATTATCTATTTACTCAAAATTGAGTTGAGTAATCGAAAATAAAAAAAACAACCAAGTTCTGCATTCGAATAAGACGTTCTTGTTATTAATTAAATACGCAACGTATGTTGATATTTAATACAGATATTTTGGTTTAGAACTCAAGGTAAGAGGTTAGTTTAACGTTAGTTTGTATCGAGATTTTTTTTCAAAATGATTTTTTGTAACCAACCACATCCATCCATCCATCCATTAACATATATTTTTTCCGCTACCACAAACTATACAGATTTGGCAATTTTTTTTTCTTAAGAGAAGCCTATGTTTGTCAATTGGGTCTTGTCAGCGCCTTAAAACCATTATTGTACCATGTTTTAACGCAAATCGAAATATTCTATTCTATAAACTGTTTTGTTTTGGCATTTAAAAGAATCAAAGACTCTTCAAGAGGACGTTGAGCTTCCATGAGCTGATGATGTCTGCTAGGGTGGTTTTTGTGTGGTAAAGTATCCCATACTCCCTATAATGTTTAAATGGATTCTTGCACTCCAATTTTGAACAACTTCCTTTTGTCCTATCAAGTTGAAACTTTGATACTCATTCCTTTCCAATAATAATAGGTACATTTATAAAACTCAATAACACTTTTCCTGACTCGGCAATCGAACCCAGGACCTCATGCTCAGCAGTAGCGCTTGCGGCCACTAGACCAACGCTCTAATAATAATAATTCTTCCATATCCTAAAGGCACGTCTTCCCTGCCATTACCGCGCCCCCCGGTCTACTCCTTGAGATGCAATGGTCTTTGTACTTTTTTGAAACACGAGGCTACAGGGGCTAGTGCAAATCTCTGGGTTCATACGAGTGATCGACTTTGGTCATTTATTCATTCATTGCTGCTGGTCGGGGAGCTTGTTCCACTTCTTCCCAGCTAAAGCACTAGGAAGTGGTGAAGGGCGGGCGTTTTTGGGGGACTGTCTTATGTAACTTTGACGTTCGAAAAGTGCTGATTCTTAGCCTAGTTTGCATAAATGACTTTAGATTTAGATTTTGATTCACGAAGGAACTCTTAAAACGTTATTTTTTAAATGTTTTTCTTGTTTAGTTTTGTGAACTGCTCAATTTGTCTATCCATCTAAAATGAGCACTGCAATCCGTTTCGCCAATAGATGTGGATGTTTATCCAAATAGAGGGTTATCTATGAGGGTGAGTCTATTCATGTCCAACATATGTTGGACTGATTGCGTTACACGGTGTGTTGAACATAAATGTTGCTGTGATTGCTGACATATTCGCTTTAATTGGCGTGAAATTCTGAATTAAGGAGGCAGTGATATCTTTATTGCTATTTTATTGGAGGAATCTAGTTGTAAGGTTGATAGTTATGGTATATTTCCTAGAGTGAGTTAGGTATCAATTGTGTTTTCCTTCTTGTATGTGAATGGGTCATCGGAGATCAAGATATACAGTAAACAGTTGGTACTTTTTAAGAAACTTTCAGAAAGTATAAGTACCTTATATAAATATAAACAAATCAATTCACATTAATTAAAACGAGTGCTCCAAAAACACTCAAAATAAAAATAAAATCTAACAAACACAAAACACAACAGATCCCTCTTCCCTAAATAAAGGGTGGTACACACTGGTGTCGTTAAACAATAAAATGGTTGCGTAGTGACCCGCCACTCAAGGTCGCCGGTTCAAGGGTAGGGGAGCGACCCTTACGCAACGCGCCCTACAGGTGGATGTTAAGAAAATTTCAACGATACTGCCAAGAGTTTACCAAACTTTTCGTGCGTAAAGCTTTTTCTTAGCTAATGTTGGCAGATTTTGTTTTGTTTATGATAATATGGCAGCGTGTTTCTTGTTACAACGCTTTGTGAGCGAAAATTTTTGTATTTAGGGACTTATAATTTAGTAAAAATGTCGAAGAATTGGTATTTAATAAAGCATTCCTAATTATTATCACAAAAATTGGCATAAAGAATGATAGAAGATAAAAATATTATGGAACTGCTTCAACTCTGTATTAAGTAATGTAATATAATATTTCCTGACTTTAGAAACTGCTTGTAGAGTTTTAATTTTTTGTTTAGATGCGAAATTTAACCCCGCGGCCTTGAACTTGAGATCATAAAGTCTGAATCAAGGGGGACCTATTCGGGCATTGTTTGGCATATTTCAACCATCATTTGTAGAAGACAAGCATCAATTAAATGTTATCTTCTTAATAGGACTTTATTATTTGAGAGATACACAAGCTGAATAATAAATATTATAAAAATTCAACGATTTTTTAAAACTAAATCTATCAAGACGAATCCAAAACAAGGAGGAAAAAGGAAACGGTACCAATTTTAAGAAGCTAACTCAGGATAATTCTCTAAACAGATTACATGCGTAATCCAAATTATGTACGTATAATAACGAAAGAAAAAACAAAAACTTAGTCACACCCATAAGAATCCAATAATAGTGGAAAAGAAACATTACTACGTGTTATCAAAACGACAAGTAAAAATCAAAGTGAGGTGAATGTAACGGTCCATTCCTACTTGTGTTTGTAAACAGAGCCGACGGAGCTCGCGATAACGCGCGTTTAGCCGCGATAAGAGCGCAATTAGTCGTTAAATTGGGCACGGACCGCGCGCGGTACGCCTCACGTGGTGCGCGCGACTTGGTACCAGTGTGCAACGGGCTTAATGTTTTGAGTTGGTTATTACCACTACCTGCGTAGTGATTATGAAAACACTCTTTTCTTTATTTTGTTTTATTTTATTGGTATTTTGGGAGAAGGGTCTGTCTTTCCGTTCTCAACAGGGGTTAAAAAAAATCTATCTATTTAGAATGTTATTATTAGAGAGAATTCATCTATCTTTTAAATGGAATCAGGAATTGGACAGCAATTTGAGAGACTATAGTTATCCGTAGACAAATCCTGGATTCCCTTAGACTAAACTTGGGAATAGTATAAAATATAATGCCGGAAATATTTAGTTTCAGCATTCAGTTAAAAAGATGGACTCGTGGCTAAGTATTAACAGCCGCTCAGGTCAACCGATCAGGTTAAGCTACGCTAGTCGCGGTTGGTCCATGGATGGGTGACCATCTTTACATACCAAGACCCCTCCGTGCCTCGGAAAGCCGTTGGTCCCGGCTGTCATTTGTAGATCTTTGACAGTCATTACGTGTAGTCAGAAGCTCGAAAGTCTGACAGCTAGTCTTACCAATCGTCGTACTGGGTATCGTGTTACCCAGTAACTGGGTTGTGGAGGTCAGATAGGCAGTCGCTCCATGTAATATACTGGTATTCAGCTGTATCCGGTAAGACTGGAAGCCGACCCCAACATAGTTGGGAACAGGCTACGCAGATGATGATGATTTAGTTACAAAGATCCTCTGTTATTCACTACAATTCTCAGTCTATTCTGTAGAAATGTCATCATGAAAACTTGTGGTGAAGTGAGCGTGAGATGAGCTGAGACTGGAAGCCGACCCCAACATAGTTGGGAACAGGCTACGCAGATAATGATGATTTAGTTACAAAGATCCTCTGTTATTCACTACAATTCTCAGTCTAGTGAGCTCACCTCATACGTCACTATTGACAGCTGTCATCAGTGTCAATCCTAGGGGCCTAGCATCAGGTGGAATAACAGTTCACTTCACCATGTGTTTTCACGGTGAGATTTTTACAGGATAGACCCCGGCAGCTGGAATTACATAGATTCTCTGTGTTCAATCGGCATAAAATCCGGAAATACCTCAATCTCAACTTCCTATCCTATGATCAAATTGTACATTAATGACATTGTAAACAAGTAGTTAACGATGGAGGAGGCAGAACACGCGACTCCATATCGAACCCGGACGTGCTCTAATCAGAACGACATGTTTGTAAACTTCAGCTGGCGTGACAAATCACGTGACAGCCATTCAGTACCTTTTAGTTTAAGGACCGATAGAAAGGGAGTTAATCATTAAAGTACCTTTTGCTTTGGCGGTCGGAAATTATCCCACGGGAACGTACGCCCCGGATCAACAGTATCTTATGTCCTAATCTAGGTTATGGTCTACATGTGTGCCAAATTTCATCGAAATCCGTTCAGCCGCTAAGGCATGAGACAGACCGAGTAAACAGAGCTACTTTCGCATTTATAATATTAACTAGCTGCCCGCGGTTTCCCGTATAAGTCTCGATCCCGTGGGTATATCGGGATAAAAAGTATCCTATGTTCTAATCCAGGTCATGGTCTACCCTTTTGCCAAATTTCATCCAAATTGTTTTAGCCGTTTTAGCGTGAAAGCGAAACAAACAAACTCACTTTCGCATTTGAAATGAAATGATGATGAAATGATTTTATTTTCTGTAAGTAGGTTTGTACAAACACTTTTACACGTCAATCATATTTAGAAAAAAAAAAACTAGATGAGCTCGGCGTTTCCTATCTGACTACTCTGAGAAGAAAGGCCGAAACAGACTCAGAGGTCACAGTCTCTTTTAAAGTCCAGACATAATCTTAGTCAGATCATGTGAAGACCATATAGATTGGTGTCTGAAATGGTCTTTTGAGGAAAGAACCACACAGAATGAGTGGACCTATCCAGTCAGTGCACGCATTTGTCAGTAATCGTGCAGCTCAACTCAGAACTTAAGGAGCTCAACGATTCGACGAACAATACCAAAGAAAGGACATTTGGGTAGGCCGCTTAAATGACTCAAACTGCCAGATCAAGATCAAAACTAAATGACATAAAAAAAAACAATGACCTACATAGTCTTCACATTCACAATAATTGAAAATAATATAATACTTATTAATAATAATATAATATTTATATTATTAGTATAATATAAGTTAGGATACTAGGATATATAGAATGGAAGTATGGATGACTGAAAGAAGAAAGAAAAAAAAATACATTTATTTGCGGTAAACATGGCGCAAAGAAGGAACACAAATACAAAAAAAGAAACAATTTGGGGGAGAATATGCGTCACATTCACGCAAAACTGCCAACGCTCAGTATAATGTACTGAGCGTTGGCAGTTTTGCTGCGACTCTATGCGAGACAGAGCCCCATGCTGGTTCTCAGCGATAGCCGGCACTACTGAAGATACTGAGGTTACTGCAGACATCTTTGGAGATCACCAACATAGTCCGAAGAATTGATAAACTTAAGTGGTAGTGCGCGGAGAACATAGTTCCTTAAACAGATGGCCGCATGAAAGCGCAGGGTTGGAAGGTATAGACCGATGACCAAGTTCAGGTCGCGGGGATCTGCTGGAAGCGGGAGTTGCAGAACTGGTCTTTGTGACTATGCTTGGGCGAGCTCCGTGTCTAGCAGTGGAAGTCTTTCAGCTGAATAAATGATGCTGTAACGTTCGAGGAGGAAGGATATCTCTGCAGTTGTGTCCGGTTAGCAATAGGCTCGCCCCCTATTGCATTGGGCTCAAACAAAACTGGAACGTGTTGAATATAATGAATTTGCATGATCATCAACAAACGAGCAGGAAATTTGCTAGGTCCACGTGACTTTTATCAAGTGCTCGTATCGTACATGCGCGTGAGTTTTGCAAACAATTTATGAATGAAAGAAATTACGGTTATTGTAGTTTTTATAACTTTGACAGATCGACTGGAAGCATGACTAAAGTCGAATTACAACATCTGACATGTGCTAGCAGTCACTTTGAGTAATAAAATGGTCATATTTATTGTATTTATTGTATTCTAGACTTTTACACTTGTTATTATACATCCTTGCGAAGCGTGTGTGGTGTGACTATAAATGATAGGCTGAACAATGATGTGATAAGGCAACGGTGCGGTTTAAAGGAAGATGTAGCGACAAAAATTGACAAGAGTGTGCTTAGATGGTTTGGTCATGTTGAGAGGATGAATGAAAGGCGACTAAAAAAAAGGAATTTACAAGGCAGATGTGAATGGAACCGCCGCGAGGGGACGCCCGGCGCCCCAGGAAGACATACAGTGACCTCATTGGTGGTGTTCTTCAAAAAGGTCAGGTGCGTAGTAGTCGCAACCGGCGTGCGTGTATGACCAATGTGAGAAGGTAAACGAAGCAAAAGGAGTAGATATGTAAGGATCGTAGCAGGTTCTATAGGTAGCGTTCTATAGTGTCTGCCTACCCCCATGGGAAGAAGGCGTAAGTTTATGTATATGTATCTATTTTACACTTAGCTTTATACATAATCAGCATATAATGTTCCCACTGCTGGGACACAGGCCTCCTCTCTGTGAAAGCGAGTGGGCCGTAATCCACCACGCGGGCCCATAAATCGATTAAATTAAGGGGACTACAGGACCTAAACGCAAATTTTGTAAGTTTTATAATGACTACAAGTATATGATCCACTGCAGTAAACAAAATCAGAAAAATATATGTTGTTCTTCAGGATATATGCTAGGTAGTTAGTGTGTTAAAAACATAATACAACTAATTTAATACGATAGAAAAAAAACACGAAGATACCTCTAAAAAATTCTTTTAACGATGAAAAACCATACTGATATACATGCAATCATTCTGATTTTTTGTCAGATTATTCTACAAGAAACATATTAGCATAATAGTGTTTTATTTTTTTTAAACATTTATTTTGCAATAAATTACCAGCGTTGTGTCATCGCGTTTCTCTTTCTTTTCTATGCAGTCCGACAGTGACCGCGCTTTAGGTGTTGTTGGCCTCTTAAACGATCACCGTTACAATAAACATGACCATTTTATTACACAAAATGACAGCTAGCACATGTCAGATCACTCCTGTGAATTAATAATTCGACTTTAGGTTATGATTTGCTGCCTGTAGTGAATTTCCTAACACTAACGATCTCATTCTCAAATTCAACACATTTTTATCGTTCTATCTCATGATCTCTCCCTTTTGGAACCTTAAAATGACACGAGGCGTCATCGTCTCCTCTCTCCGCTTTCGTGGAAATGAGGCCTTAGCCCAATATACAGTTTTAGGACCTAAAACGCAAACAAAGAAAGATCTTTAAAAAAAAACGCACAAAAACTACCCAAAGCCAATTTATCAAGCTAAAAGGTGCGTAATCAGTTCGGAACTAGGGCAACCGCACCTATAATCGGCATCGGGCTACCGTAAAAATATTAACACCTGATTACCGGCGTACCGTGAAGCGGAAACGAACCTGATCGTTCTGACCGCTCTGACCACTGTGTTTATTCGCCAATTGGTCTAAAAGCCAGCCCTTTCTACCTCAACTGATAACTTAAGAAAATTGGGGTTGTTAGACTGGCTTGCTGTTTGTTTTATAAATTGTTGCTGTGTGATTCGCATGTAATCTGATGGGAGTATACAGATCACATTAAATTAGCTAGCGGAACTCCGCAGATGTGATGAAAATCGATATCTAAAGATGGTAAAACAAAAAAACAAAATTTGATGATAATTTATTTTGAGGTCAACGACCACAAATGTAGTGTATTTGCTTGAAATATCAGTTCAAAGATCTGTTTTTGTTTCGGCAAACTTAACAGTCGTGATGGTTATTAATATCTAAACACAAAAAAATGATTTTCTCGACTCATACTTCTAGTAACAACCCTACAAGTGTTAAATGAACCGAAACTAAAATTTAATCAAATCAATTTTATTTTTTGTTTTTCATGTTTATATATCAATTCCCATCAGGTCGGAGTTTTGCTAGCTAATTGAATGTCACCCTGTATACGGAAGATATAGTTACTGCTTCTGGTGAAATATCATAATAGGTGATCATAATTACAGTGTTTGGAACAAAGTTTGATGGTAAACAATGAATGGGAATTCATGTGGCTTTGGTTTTATGAGAAATTGTGATGACAATCTATTTTGGGCATGTGTTCGATGTAACACATAATATCTGCGGATATTTCGGCTATGCAAATTATTTTAGAATGTTGGATTGCTACAGGTGATTCTTATCAAGTTTTTTTACGAATGCATAAAGAACCCAACCTCATTGCAGGTACCGAAATTCATAGAAAGTATAAAATTAGTCAATTTTTAAGTGCAACAAGACGCGGCAAACGTCACGGGCAGTGATTCGGTGCGCGCTGATGACTTAGCGCTTTTTGCCTAAATGTAATTGGGCGTGCGCTGACTACTGGTGCTACCACCCGAGTAAGATAAATTTTAATTTTTTTGAGAGTTCATTGACTACAGTTACATTATTATTTATAGATTTTTTTTTTATAAATCTCTGAAATTATTTGAAAATGCTTACGCCAAAAAGGTTTGAGATACCAAAATCTAATAACATTCCGCCAGTTATCATTAAGTCCGATGTAATGAGGGGCAATTGCCATCAACCGGGCACAAATTCAGACTTCGGGCTGCTACTTAGAAATTCCAGATGGAAAAGCCCAATAACACTTTGCCCGACCTGGGAATCCAACCCCGGACCTCACGCTCAGCAGTAGCGCTTGCGACCACTAGACCAACGAGGCAGGTCTTACCAGTTCTTACAATATTGTTTTACTTAAGTACACCCAAGAACACAAGTGTTACTCAAGTTTGAACGACTTCCATGACACTGAACTTGCGCGAACTTAAATACATGAATAATTATATATTTATAATTATTCAAGTGAATGTCACGAATTAATTGCTGCTGAATTGCTATCTCGTTCTATTTTAAGGAAAATGGTAGAGTCAGTGGTTAATTGAGCTTTTAAGGAAGTTTTGGAATAAGGAGGAAAGGTTATAGTTCACTTATTATTTCGTTTGAAATGAAAATGCGTATGGAAATTGATGGAGGGTGGAAAAGCCCCTTCAACTAAGACAACATTTACTTCATTAAAAAATCTTAGCACCAAGGTACAAGGATACCGTCCGGTAAGGACCAGGCTCGGGTCGACGGCGCGTTGTGTTCCACGCGCGTCTCAAAGAGATTTCCATCAGCACTAGTGTAGGGGTCCACTAGGTCCGATGCCTGCCGGGGTCGCGGGAAAGTCCGGAAGGGATACCGAGGCCCCTGGCAACACAGGCAACGAGAGGAACACGGGTTTTAGTCAGTAAGTCTGAAACACCCTCCCGTTCCGCCCAGAGCGGGAGAAGTTATTTGATAATTTCCCACCCAAAAAAAAAAGGTACAAGGATATCTTTATTTGTATCTAGCCAAAATCACATAGCCACACAGTAGCCAATTACAAAAGACTAGAACATGCCCGCGTGTATATAATGTTAAGTGGGTATTAGCATACTATTAAGTACAGTGGAGCGCACAAGTGTTAGCAAACTGCGCTAGACGCACCGCGGCCTTGAACTTAGCGTCTCGGGATGCAATGCATTTGCATATAAACGCAAGCGAGCCGATGCGATTATCGACAAACTGGTTATATAAAAGTACGGCGGGACGGAACGCAACTGGTTTTCTTGTACTGTTTAGCGATTAAGTGTTTGTGCCTCTCATTTTGTTTTCTTTTGCTGTCCTGGGGAGGAAATGTGTCCGTTTTGTAGACGATGGCTGGGTTGGGATGTTGTTTCGTATATTGAGTTGAGGGCTTCAACAGATGTTAATAATTTTAACAAAAATATATTAACTTAAATCGTTTCCATAAATAAGTGATTATTTTATGGTTCTGTAGTTGTAAAATTATTATTTTTGATCTTATTTCCCTTTTATGATTTAAGCATAATTTCGTTATTTTAATTTTCCAAATAAAAACTTCGTCTACGTAGACATTATTCAATAATAAGCTAGTAATAATAAGCATGACTTTTCCGCGCGACTGTACTCATTCACTGCTAAAAGGCGTGCACCAAATCAAATCACAGACTTGGATGTATTATTATTTATTTGATTTATGTTATTCTGTACATTGAAAATCTTTAGATATTCACACTTGCTTTCCCATATATTAAAGACAGAATACAAATTATTTTACTCAAAAATGCTTGTAACGTGGTCATTATTTTGACAATCTTCTTTGCGCAAAGTCGACCTTTCTGCTACTTGAGTAGGCGCCAGCAAAGTTGTATGGAATATAATTGCTGGTGAGCTTTAGCCACCAGCAATTTGCTTTGAAAATCCATTATTGTCGAGTATTGTTTTAAAAATATTCGGATGCAAAAAATTTCATTCAGAATTTAGCTGTAGGTACAGGCAGTACAATAATTTGACATTGCATAATTAAAAAAAAAAAAAAAGCGCAGGTAGAAAGAAAAGCGCGGTTGTTACTTTAAATAAATTCTTATACTAAGCTAGTTTTATATAAATTACTCGCATTGTTTGAGTAAATCACGTTGCTGGCCACGCTAGGATGGCTCGGCCTTCGAGCTTGGTCATCATCGCTACGCTGCGCTTTCGGCCATCATCAGCGCTGCCAGCAACGCAGTCATTACAGACCGCGGCAGTAATGTACTCAAGGAGAGGAAATCGAAAGGTATTGGAAAAGCCGCGAGAAAGTAACATGGCAGATTTTATTTGTTTGTTATATAGCAATTTTATTATTAACTTTAAAGTCCTTATATTATGATCATCACTTACGAAGACAACTCGTATATAAGCAAGCCGTTTTTGCACGACCTTTTTTTCTGATCATCAAGGACCAGTGGCGGATGTGGTGATAAAAACCGAGCTTTTATAAAACTGAACTAAGATATTGGTCCAACTTCCAAACGATACTAAATATTACTAGAAAAAGTCTAACAATTGTATTGGATACTTGAATTATTCTTTCCTAATTTGATTGCTAGTATGATTTGCAAACTAATAATATTTTCATTTGCAGCCAAATAATAAGTAATACTTTTACGACCGAACCACTTGTGTCTGCGAGTTCACACCGTCTATTGTAAGTAAATCCTCGCGAATATAAAAGATTATTAAATAAACTGCTTGTCTAGATTTTCTTGATGGTTTGTTTAAGATAGCCAATCCGGTTTTGCTAAAAATATTTAATTACATATTAAATGGTTTCTGCATACGAAGTGCATTATATCCTTGTTTTTTTGTAGATTCTGAAGGTTCTCTACGTTTTGGATTTAAATATTTTAACACTTTGAGGGACAGTAAACGCCCCAAGCCGTAATAACAATAAAAAATCTATTGTGTATCATTCAGTGTTCCTACAACCGATTAACTTTAGGATTGCTTTTGGCCTGTAAGCTACATACAGACTTGATACTACAAAAAATCTTCCTGAAGAACGCTCCATTATATAGTGTAAATTGAAAATCTAGTGTGCCAGAAAACCAAACCTGTTTTTTTATGGATGTGCCTGAAATTCAGCAATAATTTACTACCAAATATGATTTAAAATTTGCTAACGTTACTCGGCACTTACACTAAGGTTCTTAGTATAAGAATACTATTAAACATTTTTGAATCGAAAATACAACTAATCTTTAGTATTTAGGTGTCGTGATCGCAAGTGCGACTGCTGACCGTGCGGGGTCCTGGATTCGATTCCCGGGTCGGGTAAAGTGTAATTGAGTTTTATGATTAGGAATTTCTTAGTGGCCCGGAGTTTGGAAGTTGGCGGTGTGATACCCGCCCGGTGCCTCGGAAAGCACGTTGGTCGTTGGTCCTGCGCCTGATCTCTCTTCGGTCGTGTCGGATTGCCGTCCCATCGGACTATGAGAGTGAGGGAAGAGAGTGTGCACCTGTGTCTGCGCACACACTTGTGCACTACAATATCTCCCGCCGAAGGCTGGTCTCCGCCGAGATTGGGTGCCATGGCTGAAATTCGGCCTGGAGGACTATTATTAGTATTTTGGTTGTTTTTTTGCTTCAAGAGCTAATCGTATTAGTATCACCCTTTCGCCCATAAATATGAATAAAGTCTTAAAACTAAATAAGTAAATAATATTATGTGTGAAACGTATTTTTAATTTTAAATTCGTTTCGCTAGGGCCTCTTATACTAACAACCTAAGTCCTAGGTGTGAGTACCGAGTCGCGTTAAAGATGTTTAAATTATATTTAGTAGTAAGTTATTGCGGAATTTCAGCTTCCCCCATAAAAACAGGTGTGGTTTTCCGGTAGACAAGATTTACAATTTTCACGATGGAATTGAGCATTAAGATCGCTAACTACTTCTTTAGAAGCTAGATTCTTATGAAAACATTATGCTAGTACAAATTACGAGGAATCGTGACGTTTCTTCAGGCAAATCAAGATTATTAGCGAACAAAATGTTAAGCTATTTCTAGCCAGAAAAGATTAGTAAGTACTGCTGTGTAAAGAAGATGAAGATTCAGGTCTGTGTAATATAATTAGTGTACAATATAATTAATTATTAATAATTATAATATAATGATTATAATTTAATATACCTAATTATTATATATAATATAATGATTATTATAATTATATAAGGTCACCCGGGGCGAAAGCAACTAAAAAAAAAATTCTGAAACTTTGATTCCCTCCACCATGAGCTACTTAAATAATAGGGATATTCTAATAAACGTACTTCATTGCATAGCTTTCGATGAACAGTTTCGACATAAATTAAGTTACAAATAAACTTTGGTTTTTCATTAATTTGCATTATTGTTGAATAAGACCAGTAAAAGTTACATTCACCCCACTTTGGGGTAAATGTGACTATTCGTTATAACTCAGTTGTAATCTGTTTCTAAATGTTGATGTCAAGAGTACATGTAGATGCACACAGAATTATCTGTAAAAGCTTTATAGCGTCGCCGAGATAGAGTTCAGTTTCAAGCAAATTTACTTTTCTTTTTTTATGGGGTGAATGCGACTCCAAAATGGCGGCTGACAGAAAATGATCTGTCAGTACTACAGTAGGTGAACTAGTGATGCCATCTGTACTTTATTTGAAAAAACTATGATTCCGCTTTACTCCAATAGATAGAGCTATCTACAAAAATGATTAGATTGAGAGAAAATTGAATTAGTTGCTTTAGCCTCATAGTTGCTTTCGCCCCGGGTGACCTTAGCTACTTTAGTGGCACACAAGATTCATCTTCCCAATTTTGTTGGGATCTTCATCTAGTGTAATCGGATGTGGCTAAATACCAGTATTTTACATGGAGCGACTGCCTATCTGACTTCTACAATCCAGTTACTGGGTAACATGGTGCCCTTTGGTAAGACTGGTTGTTAGACATTCTGGCTTCTTCTATTTTTCAGTACAAAAAATAAGCCACGTTGTAATGTAACGTTTTTTTTTTTCTACATTATTATGAATGCTTCCCTTCCCATTGAAATAAAAAGAAAATTGAAAGCATAACCCTGTTACTATATTTATTCTACTTATTTAATTATTTTTGTTTTATTTAAGGCGCAGATATACTCGTATGATTTTAGTGACTTTTAAATCTGTTATTACGCCTTCGCAAGTAAGTTATGCAAAAAATGTATGTTAAACTAGAACTCATACACGTCAATTCTGTTTGTGAATATTTAAGTACAAATACATACATAATCAGCCTATAATGTTCCCACTGCTGGGACACAGGCCTCCTCTGTGTGAGAGGGAGTGGGCCGTAATCCACCACGCGGGCCCAGTGCGGGTTGGTAGATGTCACATGTCTTCGAATTTTTGGTTCTAGGACATGCCGGTTTCCTCACGATGTTTTACTTCATCGTTTTGAGAGCAGTGGTGATGAAAATAATTTACACAAAGTAAAGCGCCAGTCTGGGTTGGAACCTATGACCTAGAACTCGTAAGTCACGGCCGTTACCACTGGGCCACCACTGCACTACAATATTTAAGTATTGTAGTTAAATACTTTTTCAGGAAGTAATGTCAACCCAAAGCATAAAAAACGATATTACCTTCAAATTTAAGATATTTAAACCGAATCTGTATTTTTTTTAAATATTCATGTTTTCGTCACTAAAAATAAATATTCCCTATAAAACCGAAGGGCGCGGTGGCGATGGCGTGTCGTGAGCGCGACGCACATTTGCATGGCCAAGGTCAACAGCGGTTATCCGACCCTTAACCACTAATTTCATCTTTCGTTTCCTGTCGGCAAAGATTAACATGACTTTCTTATTAGATGTGGTGAAAAGATAACAAACAAAAAGTATGCAAACAGTGCCTAAATAGTGGTGAGTTTTAATAGATAAAAGTTCAAGTAAAGTTAAGTAAAATTCATTGATGTAATTTTTAAGGTAGCTTTTTGTAAGTGTATTTAACTGTCAAATATTTCTTCATTTAAACACGTCATTTTTTAGCTATGCTATTCCCGAGTGCTATATATAATAATATTATAAAGAGGTAAAATTTGTTTGTAAGGTTATATGTAGGGGGTAATCTCAGGAACTACTCGTTCCAGTCGGATTTGAATTTTTTTGCATTTGATAGCCCAATTCTTAAGGAAGGTTATACGCTATTTAACGTCACGCTACGACTCTTAGGAACCGAGCAAAAACAACAAGTTGGAAAGAACGCTAAATGAAAACGATATAATAGCGAGGACGTGCGATGCAATGCGACGCAGATCGGGGGACACAGGAGCATGCACGCGGGCGGACTCGCAGGCAGAAGGCAGTTTGTAATAATTTGGGAAATCTATTTATTTGTTTATTTAAACTTCTCGCACACAATTATTTATTAGGTACAAAGGCACACTTAATGCCTTAAGGCTCGTGCAGACTAGCGCGATATCGCCGCCGCGATAGGCATATTGCTGCCTGTCGCATCCGCGATATCGCCCCGGTCTGCGGGAGCCTTTAGCCATTCTCTGCCAGTAATCCAAGGGTGGTGAAGAGATAAGATGGCAGCTGCTCTGAGAGGAAATAATAATAATGAAAAATATTAAAAGATAACATATTAGATTATAAATAAAATAGGTACATAAATAGGTTACAAACTTATAATACAAATACATACCACCACAACCATATTCTTAGTCCCCACTGTGTAACCTAACTAAAGGATGTCTGTAGATATTGAAGGTTATTCAAAAACTTTATAATTTAATTATTTGGAAGTGATAAGATCGCTTACTGCATTCATTGTAATGTGCTTAATTATTAAAATTGTTTCCTACCTACTTTGATATACAGACAGATACTAGACTGTCGAATGTGCTTTTGTAATAATCTATATATTTAATAAAATCGTAGCGAAGTCAAAACTGTGAAGAAAAAAAGTAATTAACGGCGAAAATATAGTTTTTAGAATTTTTGTTTGTTTGTCTGAATCTGCATATGTTCCAGCGTCTCGCAAACACTACCGGAAGATTTTGTTCAAATTTTGCATAGATATCCTAATTAATAGTATAAATGCGATAGTGAGTTTGTTTGTTTGTTACGAATTCGTCCTTGAATTCGTCCCCGTCTAAAGCTGAAAACCTTTTGCATAGTAGTGTGCCTAAATGTAGTCGCTGATTTAGATTCGAACATGTAACACCTCGTGATGTAGTTAATATTTTTAACACACTTAAGTCTAAAAACACTGGTGATATCTGGGGTATCTCCATTAAACTATTAAGCAATATAATAGAAATCGTAGCCCCCTATCTAGCTGTTACTTTTAATAAATGTGTTGATTTGGGCTCTTTTCCTGACCTCATGAAGAGTAGTAAAGTCATACCTTTATTTAAATCAGGTAATAAAAATGACGTTGGCAATTTCAGAACTATTTCTATCTTACCTGCATTTAGCAAAATATTTGAAAAGTTAATACTCAAGCAATTGCTAAGACATTTTAATTTAAACAGCCTCCTTCATAATGAACAATATGGCTTTACAAAAGGTCGTTCGACTACAGATGCGGGTGTTGCACTGCTGAAACACATATTTGACGCATGGGAGAACTCCCAAAATGCTATTGGAGTTTTCTGTGATCTCTCCAAAGCCTTTGATTGCGTGGACCATGACACGCTTTTGCGTAAACTGTGTCATTATGGTGTCCCAAAATGAAGCTCTCAAAGTAATAAATTCTTATTTACATAATAGGTTCCAATGTGTAGATGTGAATGGTGTAAAATCTTCCGGGTTACCAGTTCAGTTAGGTGTACCTCAAGGCTCAATACTGGGTCCATTCTTATTCTTAGTGTATATTAAAGACTTACCATTTTATTTAAAGGGTATCTGTGACGTTGTATTGTTTGCAGATGACACCTCACTTCTTTTTAAAGTAAACAGGAATAGACAAGATTTCGATGACGTAAACAGTGCACTCTCAATGGTTACGGATTGGTTTACGACGAATAACCTAGTTCTCAATGCCAAGAAAACGAAATGTATAAAGTTTGCCTTGCCAAATGTTAGGAATGTAGGTCCCAACATCGTCTTAGATAATGGGGTGCTTGAAACTGTAGACTCGGCAGTTTTGTCTTGTTCTTGGTATAACAGTAGATGCCAAACTTCAGTGGGGCCCTCATATATCAAGCCTAGCGGGCAGGCTCAGTTCGGCCGCCTACGCCGTCAGAAAAGTAAGACAATACACTGACTTTGATACAGCTCGATTAGTTTATTTTAGTTATTTTCATAGCGTTATGTCCTACGGTATTCTGCTGTGGGGCAAAGCCGCTGACATTCAAAATATATTCGTTCTTCAAAAACGAGCTGTTCGAGCTATTTACCAGCTTGGTGCCAGAGTTTCTCTGAGAGATTTTTTTAAAGATGTTGGTATTCTCACGGTGGCATCACAATTCATCTTCGCCAACATCTTATATATTAGGCAAAATATACACTTATACACTAAAAATAGTGATATTCACAATATTAACACCAGAAATAAGGACAAATTACGAGCTCCATTTCACCGGCTTCATAAGGTACATAACTCATTTGTTGGGCTTGGTATAACTTTTTATAACATGCTGCCCTCTTCTTTGCTAGATTTGCCTTTTAATGCGTTTAAAACTAAAGTAAAATCCACCCTTTGTTCAAAGGCATACTATTGTATCAATGACTACTTAAACGATAAGAATAGTTGGTCGCTGTGATTAACTCAAGACAATGTTTATGTTCTTTCTCCAGAATTAGCTTACCTACTGACAGGTTATATGAGTTCATACAATTGATTATTTTTCAATAATGTATTTAATTTAGTTAAATTTTAATTTATTAGTGACATAATCTACTCATTACAATGTGTGTTTTATGAGTTGTATTGCAATAAGTGGTTAGCTAGCGTCCTCGACTATTGATTATACTATTCTTGCCTGAGCAACCGGCAGCAAGCTCGTCTCGTCTCATGCTCCCTTAGATGTCACTGCCTGCGGTAGCGTCGGGGGTCGGGTTGCCTCCTTCCCTCCAATATGGCGAGGGGGGTGATGGCTGATCTTTGCGTTATGCTCGTGAACGGGTGCTGCTTGTGGTGACTGGTCGTCTTGCTGATCATGGTTTTAATTGTTATTAATAATTGTTTACTTATTTTACTTCGATGGGGCTAATTTATCATTTCTCACTTCGAGCTACAGCAATTGCCTTATGTAAGCGGGCACGCCCTTTATGCCTGGAAGCTTTTAGATATTAAGTTCTATTTACGTTTTTTTATGTTGTAATTTTTATCTGCTTGAGTACAGTTTGTTCATTGTTTTGTTGGTATACTGGCGCGTGCTAGCTAACGTATGGCAAGTGTGTAATTTAATCCAATGTTTTGTGTTTCGTAATGTTAATTACTTTGCATACGATTTGTATAGAATCAATTTATATAACTAAACAGACAGACGTGCTGCTGGGGAGTTTGTTCCACCACTTCTTCTTCCCAGCTAAAGCACTAGGAAGTGGTTAAGGGCGGGCATTTTTGAGGGACTGTCTTATGTAACTTTGACGTTCGAAAAGTGCTGATTTTCAGCCTAGTTTGAATAAATGACTTTTGATTTTGATTTTGACGTTTTCATGCTAAAACGGCTGAACGGATTTAGATGAAATTTGGCACATGGGTAGACCAAAACACTGCACTGAAAAAGGACATAAGCCACTTTTCATCCTGAATCACAGACGAAGTCACGGGCAACAGCTGGTTCCCTATAAGTCTGGTCAGTCTGTAGAGTATACATTTTCACGCTATTTGCTATGAGGGATGAGCAGTATCGCATTATATTCGCATTCTTCTATAGTTTACCGCAAATTATAAAAAAAAACGTGCCAAAAAGTTAGAATATCGAGTTAGTTACAGATTTAACTTTTTAGATTATTATCACTCTATATTTTTATGGAGCTAAGCTATACTCTGTATATGTCATGATTGACTTCATGACATATACAGAGTGGAGTTTTGAGATGGGGCAATAAGGGCAGTTACCGTCACCATTGTGGCTACAAGAAAACGGTCTTGACAGACTATCGTTAACTTTTAGAAACATTTTGATCTGCATTCACAGATTTTGAGAAAACAATACGGTCAGCAAGAAAAATGGGCAATTTTCACGAAAAACTTTTTTTGATGCCAATCGATCATGCTTCTTATAAGGATCAAAAAAAGGTTTGAGTTATACCAAAAAATTTGCAAAATACTTTTTATATAATAAGTATATAATATAATAAGTAAGTAAATAAGTCAAATAATTTATTTCAAATAGGCTCATAAAAATCACTTTTGAACGTCAAAATTTACAAAAAAAAAAAGAATTGATTCTAGTTGCGCCTTCTAATAAGTAGTTTCGTGTGGAGAAGAATGGGCAAGAAACTCCAACCGTTACTCTTTTAAAATGTTTTACAAAATTTTGTATAGGTACATTATATAGGTAAAATGTGAAGACGATGCACCTAGAATAAAATTACTATACCAAACTAGGTAAAAAAGGAATTAAAAATGAAGCAATGATAGATAAATAGGAATGAGAGTGAGACTAGGGAGAACACAATATACCAGTGTATGACAACTGGAAATGATTATAGCAGATGGTTACAGATGTAACCTTTTTAATAATTATCAAACCTATTATGGAGCTAAGCAGTCAAACATGAGTGGCATATATAAGAACGGCTATTTTAATCAACTTTCAAAATAATAGTCCTCCAGACCGAACAAAATAATAGTCCTCCAGACCGAACAAAATAATAGTCCTCCAGACCGAACAAAATAATAGTCCTCCAGACCGAACAAAATAATAGTCCTCCCGACCGAACAAAATAATAGTCCTCCAGACCGAACAAAATAATAGTCTTCCAGACCGAACAAAATAATAGTCCTCCAGACCGAACAAAATAATAGTCCTCCAGACCGAACAAAGTAATAGTCTTCCAGACCGAACAAAATAATAGTCCTCCAGACCGAACAAAATAATAGTCCTCCAGACCGAACAAAATAATATCTTCCAGACCGAACAAAATAATAGTCCTCCAGACCGAATTTCGGCCACGGCGCCCAATCTCAGCGGAGACCAGCCTTCGGCGCGGGAGATGTTATAGTGCACAAGTTTGTGCGCAGACGCAGGTGTACTCTCTGTTCCCTCACTCTCATAGTCCGATGAGACGGCAATCCGACATGATCGGAGAGAGATCAGGTGCAGGGCGGACGGCTTAACGTGCTTTCCGAGGCACGGGGGTATCACAACGCCAACTTCCAAACCCCGGGCTGTTACTATGAAATTCCTAATTGAAAAACCCAATAACACTTTGTCTGACCCGGGAATCGAACCCAGTACCCCACGCTCAGCAGTCGCGCTTGCAACCACGATACCAATGGGGCAGTCCACGTGGAACTTTCAACAAAGCAATGCAAACCCGAGTTCGATTCCCAACAATTGATATTTTTTTTGTTGACTGGTATGGTATAGTTCGAAGAACTTACACAGATAAATAATTAAGTTAGGCCTCTTCTGTCATCTAAGGATATAAGGATATAAGGCCTTGGCAGAGAGTGCCTTTTGGCGTCGAGACCCTCGGTCCGTGGGGTCCCAGTGCGCATAAGTTATTTGCGGAAATCGCGAAACGTCTAGTTGATGTAACTGGTGACCGAAAAGCTGACGGCTTTCTCGCGCAACGCATCAGCATTGCAATTCAGCGAGGAAATGCCGCCAGCATCCTCGGTACAATGCCCCGAGGGCCTTTTTTAGGCTTAACTTAGTTTTAATTTAATTTAATTAATGTTAATAATCATCTTGTAATTTGGTTATGTAAATAAATATCTTATGTATCTACAAAAGGATATAATGAAAATAAATATCTATGATTAGGTGACTGTTAATGATAAATCCCGTGTGTTTTTGTTATATTATTTTAGAGATAGCTGTTCGTCAGGAATAATCTGTAAGAATGCAATTAGGTAGTAGGTATATGCAGGAACGCAGGCGTTCATTAATTCACTAAAAACGAAAAACCTCGTAAGCAATGGGAAATTGTTACTGAAGGGGGGGCGGGTGTACAGCTCAGGACGACGCTGCTTCTAACACAGACAACTGTACGTTGCTTGATCCCGCGTCACAAGTCCTGACTCTGTATTTTTGTCTGCTGAGGCCAAAACTACAAATGTAGTATTCAGGGAAGTTTTATGAAAATGTGACTGTTATTTTAGCATATTCTGATATCTTACGACTTCTACGCGAACGAAGTCGCAGACAGATGCTAGTTTGCTATCTAAATATGTAAAGCTTTTTTTTTTTGGGTGGGAAATCATCAAATAGCTTCTTCCGCTCTGGGCGGAGCGGGAGGGTGTGTCAGACTCTTACTGACTAAAACCCACCCGTATTCCTTCCTGTTGCCTGTGTTGCCAGGGGCCTCGGTGACCCTTTAGTACCTTCCCGCGACCCCGGCAGAAATATTTGTAACTTGACAGTTAAACATCATTCTTAATAGTTATAACATCTTTTGGATACAATTTCAGACTTTTCCGTTTTCAGCAAATAAATTTTTATATGGCAACTTATACTCGTAGTAATAATGAGAAAGTTGTCTTTGTTTCAATCTAGCAATTAGATTTAAATCCAGTTTCATTAGTAGAACAATGTACATATCGTTGCGGTATATTCTTACTGATCTTTTAATGTTTAATTAAAACAAACTTTAATTAATGCCTACTGCACAGATTCGCAAGCTATTAAGATAATTTATTTATTTATTCATATATTAAGTACCTACTATTAAAAATTGCACCTAATTATAAAATCATAAAATTAACAATACCTAATATATGAGATAATGAATCAATTATATGCAATTTAATATTTTAGTAACAAAAAGTTGAATTTTAATTTCTGTTGGGTACTTAGTTATAATATGTTTGGGTATTATACAGGATAAATAAGTTTTAGGTAATTTAGTTATTATTCATGTTTATAATACATGATAATACTTTATATGTATAAAATACAATGATGCCTAGGGTTTTAAAATGTTATCAAATTTAAAATGTGCTCCAACGTTAAGGGGTCGATAAACCGTATCACATACCGCAATTTGAACCACTTTTCCATACGCCGCAGAATATTTTTATTTTTATAAAAATTGACTTCTCTCTTTACTAATTTGGCTGTAATTTCCACTAATAATTGCACCACTATTTACGCTACAGCCTGTATACAGGGTGACATTGAAAACATGCGACAAATCGAAATGGGAGATTGTACTCATCATTATGAACAACTTTTACTAAGGGACCAAAGCTACAATCCCAAAAAAAAACTGCTGTCCCCTACATTTATGTTCGCAATACCTCATCAAAATGTAGGAAAAGCAGATTTTTTTTTTGGGATTACAGCTTTGGTCCCTTAGTAAAAGTTGTTAATAATGATGTATACAATGTCCCATTTCAGTTTGTCGCAAGTTTTCAATTTCAACCTGTATAATCAGTCTATAACGCTCCCACTGGTCTCCTCTCTTCAAGAGGGAGTGGGCTGTAATCTACCACGCCGGCCCAGTACGGGTTGGTAGATGTGGTTCCAGGACCTCATGATGTTTTCCTTCACCGTTTTATAGTAGCTATAACAAAAACGGTCTAGTTTACTCGTAATGTGGTGCGTATCTATAAATTAATTTGTAGATTGATTTTATAGCTTCGTGTTTTTAGGTAATTTACATTGGTATTTATACGACGTGCAACGTGAGGAGCTTGTGGCTAAGTAATAACAGACGCACCGACCAGGTTCAGCTACGCTTCCCGCAGTTGGTCCGTGGATGGGTGACCATCTTTCATACCAAGACATTTCCGTGCCTCGAAAAGCACGTTAAGCCGTTGGTCCCGGCTGTTATTTGTTTAGTTTTGACAGCTGTTACGGGTAGTGGGTGACCACTGAAAATCAGCGCTTTGCTGTGGGTCCCCCATGGGACAGCATCATGCTGAGCGGAAGCCTTCTTGTCACAGTCATGACGTGCAACTGCCGACTATTTGTGTTTTGAGATTATGTGTTGATCTATTTTGTTTTATTTTTTTGTTTACGTACTCTAGACTTTTTGTATACACGTGTTCTGTGACAAATAAACTTGTCGGTTGGTCCGTGGATGGGTGACCATCTTTACATACCAAGACCCCTCCGTGCCTCGGAAAGCACGTTAAGCCGTTGGTCCCGGCTGTCATTTGTAGATCTTTGACAGTCGTTACGGGTCGTCCGAACCCCGAAAGTCTGACAACCAGTCTTAACAAAGGGTTATCGTATTACCCAGTAAGTGGGTTGTGGAGGTCAGATAGGCAGTCGCTCCATGTAAAATACTGGTATTCAGCTGTATCCGGTAAGGCTGGAAGCCGACTCCAACATAGTTGGGAAAAGGCTAGGCAGATGATGATATTAAGGCTTATTTGATTATACCATACAAAAAAGTTAATTAACACTTCTCATTTGCATGAGAAGTTGTATTTTATCAAAACCTTGAAAGTTTTCGAAGAAAATTTGTTGAACTGTCAAAATGACAATGACCCATTGCTACTCACTGTTACGTTATTACCAGTTGTCAAATTATATTAAACCTATGAAGTTAAGATACCCCTTGAACTGTTATAATTCTCCAAATCGATTATGTTAAAACTATGAACGATGAAGAAAGGAAAAATAAATTTGTATGTATCTACACTTTCCGCGACCAATGTGTAAGATATAATTTTAAGGAATAAAGGTACTGGAGATAATTTACTGGATAATTATTATTTTAAGTTAAGTGTTACCAGTAGTATTTATAAGCTTTAAGCTTTTCTTTACAATTCTATGTATTTCTGAAAAAAAAAAACCAGAAAAAATCCTAATAAAATATGCATTTAATAATATGATTAAAGATAATTCTAAAGTACTTATGTATTTAATTTTGCATCTAAGTAATTTTATGCGGTATCCGTGTAATGTTGTTTTATGCATAAATTAGCTTGTGCAGCTTCTGCACGAAAGTAAAAATCCCGCCATTTGTGACTTACCTATAATTTATCCAATTAGAAAATACATATGGCTTTTTTTGCGTCAGAAAGCATCTAAATGTGACAGTTTCATTTAATTAGACCGTAGTCTAGACGTCGCGTCGGTCCAGAGTTTATTTAAATTATTATGTAATTATTTCCTGCATTTTAATTTATCATACGTCATATTATTATATTAGGCAAAGGCATTTTCCGGAAAAGCGGGAAAATCGGTCGGTTCTTGAACTTTTGAAACTAGACGCAGAAATATCTCAGCGCTGAAAATCTGTAAATAAAAAAATATCTTATTTGAATCTTACCTGTGTGACAGTAATCTTCTAAATAGTGCCTAGCAGCTCTCTGCACTATGGAGTAATACAGGCTCACAGAGGATGCAAGCGCCATCTTCTCTTCTCTTCTCTTCCGTCTGTCGCTAATACAGTTTGTTGCTTAATTTGTTAAAGTTTCAAACAAAACAAAACGTACGTAAACTCAAACTTATTGAACTGCATCAGTATGTTTGTAAGTGCGAAAAGAAAAACTTGAAGAAACCAGTAAAAAAAATCTAGTTTGAACTGCGTAAAGTTGCGGTTATGAAATATTTTTTTGCCGGTTAAAATTATTCTTGTTTTTGTCGAAAAAGTCACGGTGTTCCATTTTTTTTAATGTCCAAAGCCACAATTTGTTGCACTACCGCGCCGCATACTACCGCTGTCCAAAAGTCTACGCGAAATGAAACACGTAATGTAAAATAATATAAACGTTTTGGTTGCGGGCGGTCCGCACCGCTGCTGCTGCGAGACTGAACTCCACCACACGCTTTTTTTGTTTCCCTTCTACACGGCGGATGCGTCTGAAATAAGTTCGGATTATCCGATTATTTGATTGTGTTTATGTTTATCTATTATACTGTTTACACTAAAACGATAGTGATGCTTTAGTGTTTTGTGAAGTGGTTTTATATTTCTGTGATGTTTTAGAATGGAAACGCAGTAATTAAACCTCATTAAGCTCATTTAAGTAACTATTTAATACATTAAATTAAGTGTACAGGTATAAAAATGTACAGAAAATAACAAGAAAATTCGCAAATTCCAATTAGATTCACATTAGCAATAACAAAAACAAATATGGCGCCGGGCGAGAAAACGCGGGAAAATAAGTTTCCCGCCAAGACGACCCACTCGAGACATGCGTACGTAACGCAATGTTTACGTGTGCCTTTTTTTACTACTAGCTTTCACATCTTACACGGTTTTTACAGCTTTTTTGTTCCATTCATCTGTTTTTCCTTTTTATAAACAGATGTCCAACTCTATTTACTTGTCTAGCCAACATACCTGGAGTTGTGAAGAGCTCTTTTTTGTGAAAATTAATTGTTCAACTAGTCAGCTACCTTCTTGATTATCATTTTTAGTTTTGAAGTGTTATAATCAAGTTATGCAAATTAAATTATAATCACGTGCAATTTATCAAAACGAATCGAAGGTGATACTTTTGACTTTTCGTGATGATTCCAGATTGGGGGGCTGTCATTAGTAAAAGTACTTTTGTTGCCACGCCAACAGATCGGCTTATCGTTCGCGCTAACATAATCAGGAGCGGCGACGCAATTATGACGAAACCCTTTTTAAAAACGATTCGCGTAAAAATAAAGAAAAAAAATGAGAAAAATGTTCATCAACGCGACACGACACCCTCCCGCCACCCCCCACGTCCCCGCGCCCCGGGCGGCGGGTGGCGTACGACAAGGACGGCAACAGACTCTCGTGTTTCTGTCTCAGTTGGTGCATCTCGCGCCACCAAGTTTCATACGAAAACTACCCGCGGTGCGCAGCTCCTGCTCCAAAGAGGAACGTAGCATGTCCAACTAACAGCTCTGAAAAATCAACTTAATTTGCATATGAAATTAAGTCGGTTTCAGAATATTGTATGTCGAGGATTTCCCGCGAAAGCTAACACGGCCGAAGTTTTGGTCTCTTGCAACTGTGAGACACAACTACACGCATACTAAGCTAAGTTTAGCCCTCGTGCGCACGAGCTGCACTCACGCACACAGCGGCGACTTCCTTGTGCGTGTCTATGTGTGCGTCACACGTGGCTGTGTGCGTACAAAAGTTCCTATACAAGTTTTCGGTGGACTTTCTTTGTGTCGGTGATTTTTTTCGCGGTTCGCACGCGTGTGTGCGGGTCAGTGAGATTTTTTTCAAGTTTTTATTACTCATACAGCGGCGCGTTTGTTTGTATGGGGCTGTTTGCTAGTGTGGGGGTGGCCGCCCGTTCTTTGTGCCCGGGGATTGTAAAAAATGTCGTATTGGATTCTAGCTGTGCTGCTAATGAATGATAGACACGAGTACATAGTCTCCCCCTGCATACTGCACGTTCGCATCTAAAAATCTGATGTGGGATTTGCAAATGTAATCCTTTTTTTTCCAGGCGACATTTTTCATCATTGCTCTCTGAATATAGGATCAGTATCTAATGAGATTCTGAGGAGTGGTTCGTTTGGGAGTAAATAGTTTTTTTTTGTTTTCGAGCTTTTGTCGTTTTTGTTGAAAAGACTTCAACGCGTTACTATTACTGTAACTAGACAGGTATAATAAGCTTGTTAAGACGCTGACAACAGCTAAACCGCGGTCATTGTCGGACTGCATAGAAAAGAAATAGAAGCGCAATGACACAACGCTTGTAGTTTATTGCAAAATAAAATTGAGAAAATTCAAAATTGAGTTGAGTAATTGAAAATAAAAAACAACCAAGTTCTGCATTCAAATAAGACGTTCTTGTTATTAATTTAATACGTAACTTACGTTTATATTTTATACAGATATTTTGGATTGGAACTCAAGGTAAAGGGTTAGTTTACCGTTTAATTTGTATCGAGTTTTTTTTTTCAAAACCTGTTTTGGTAACAACCAAGTTCTGAGAAATATGTTCAAAATTAACTTATATTTTTTCCGCTACCGCAAACAATACAGATTTGGCATTTTTTTTTCTTAAGACAAGCCTACTTTGGTCATTTGTCAGCGCCTTAATTTGGTATTGAATTCAGGAAAAATTGCATCTCCCTTCAATGTTCAAGTATGGCAATCGCTCTGGTAAGATTTGAAGTACCTGGGTGCTGATATTAACCTGCATTCAAATACCAAGATGAAGTAGGATAATTATAAATATCAGTACTCAGGTACGTAGGTACTTCACGGCACAGCGAACAGAGCTCCGGCGGGATCTCATGGCGACATAGAGAGTGCGATTGTCGCAACCCAGTGCTGGGCACGCCACAATTGCGGCAAAAAGTCCCCTCTTTGAGGAGTGGCTAGAGAGGCGCCACGGCGTCCTCACCTTCCACCTGATGCAGGTTCTCACCGGACACTGCTACTTCGGAAGGTTCTTTTGTCGGATAAGGCAGGAGGAAACGCCCGGGTGACACCACTGAGTGGATCGCCCGGAGGACACGGTGGAGTATACGGTGGAGATCTGCCCGACTTGGGCAGAGCACCGCCGTGTCCTCGGGGAGGCGATCGGTGGCGGAGATCTCTTGCGTCCGGCTCTGGTCCAGGCCATGGTACGGAGCGAGAGGGCATGGGAAGCCGTCACCTTCTTTTTAGAAGCAGTAATGCGGAGGCGGAACGGGTAAGGGAGAGCCAAACTTCGAGCCCTCATGCCCCTAGCCATCGCAGGAGACTCCCTAGGCGTCGGGAATCCCAGGCGGATTTCCGGCCACCGTAGGCGCGGGCTTGCAGACGGTGAGCAATGGGTAGCTCGCCGTCCGATAAGGACCAGGCCCGGGTCGACGGCACGTTCTGTTCCAGGCGCTTCAAAGAGATGTCAGCACAAGTGTAGGGGTTCGCTAGGGCCGATGCCTACCGGGGGTCACGGGAAAATCCGAAAGGGATACCGTGGCCCTCACAACACACAGGGAAAGGAAGGACCACGGGTGGATTTTAGTCAATAAGAGTCTGACACACCCTCCCGCTCCGCCCAGAACGGGAGAAGTTATATGATAATATACCACACAAAAAAAAGAAGTACGTAGGTACTCCAAATCTTACCAGAGCGATCGCCATACTTTAAGAAGGGAGATGAATTTTTACCTGAATTTAAAACCAAATTAACGAGCTTATGCTTATACCTAGGTACAGTCATTATAGTCACGGACAGCTAAGGTAGAGCATTTTCCTCTGTCCATGCTAAATGTCTAAGTCCTATTAATGGACTAGGACAACTTGGATTGAGTCTGAAGGTCCGGCCTGGCTGGTACAGTTAAGGACTTCGCTGATAGGATGTATGCTACCAAGACCTGCAAGCGGTGGTTGGAGATAGCAGCGTAAATGTTAAGGCGTGAGTTTATGTTTGTACGCCATTTTATTGTATTTTTTTAATGTTTTTTTTATGGTTCATCATCATCATCATCTGCCTGCCTTTTCCCGACATTGTTGGGGTCAGTTTCCAGCCTAACCAGTTGCAGCTGAATACCAGTATTTTACATGGAACGACTGCCTATCTGACCTCCACAACCCATATACTGGGTAATACAACACCCCTTGGTAAGACTGGTTGTCAGGCTTTCGGGCTTCTGACAACCCGTAACGACTATCAAAGTTCTAGAATGTTTTTTTTATGGATCATGATCTATAAAATAACACAAAAACTAAACTGTCAAAATGTCCGTATGATTTTCCAATACATATATTTATTTATTTTATTTTATTTATTCATTTACACTGCTAAACGAAACCACTTGGATACCTTTTAGTACAGTCAGGGAAATTCATTTTAGCAAATTGACACACTACCTACTGCAATTTGCCGTGTTATAGCCATTCATATAACTGTCAAATAATGACAGTTGTCATTTGAATATACGGGCAATTTAAGTTGGTAGTCAATTTGCTTAACAATTAATTTCCCTTACTTTACATTTCTATTTAAGGCTCTATTTATTCTTTCTTACTTGGTTCATATAGGTACAGTCGCCAGCCAGCACATTAGGTTATACTAAACTGTCAAATTACTCCAAATGATTTTTAACTTTAAAATGTTGATGGTTAAGTTCAAAATCGAATGAGAAAATTTGACAGTTTGTGATACCTTCATGTGCTGGCGACTGTACTTTATTATAATAATATGTCGTGCGTTAACGACATCATCTTCGATCTACGTCGACATCGAATGACAGACCGACTTCGAAATGATGCACACTAGAGTAACATCTAACCCACTGAACATTTCCACACAATAAGCATAACGGACAGCCCTCTGTGCAGGACTTGCATGGAGGCGGAGGAAACCATTGCGCATGTGCTCTTTGAATGCACATGCGTCATCCAGAATAGAACAGAAACCCTCGGGGCATCCAGATCCTTCACAGATGTTCTAAACAGACCAGGAGACGTGATCAACTTCTGGAGCGTCATAGCCCCGACGCCGTTCGGTTTCATAAAAAATATTTATTTTTAGTTACGAAAATAAGACTATTTGAAAAAAATCACACATAATTATAGATAATAACAGACTAAATTGTCTGTTCATACAAAAACATCATTAAAATATCTTATCTAGTAAGGAGTCTTAAGAAGTAAGCATTACTTCCTGAATTTATTTCATATAGTTTTACTACAATACTTAAATATTCACATAAATAATAGATGTGTATGCTTTCCAGTTTAACATACATGTTTTGCATAACTTACTTGCATTATATGAAGGCGTAACAACAGATTTACAAAAAAACTTACATTTGCAAATCAAAATCAAAAGTCTATTATTCAAACTAGGCTGAGAATCAGCACTTTTTGAACGTCAAAGTTACATAAGACAGTCCCCCAAAAATGCCCGCCCTTCACCACATCCTAGTGCTTTAGCTGGGAAGAAAAGTGCCTCAACAAACTGTCCAGCAGCACACCGTCTATTTAGTTAGATAAACCTGATTCTATACAAATCGTATGCAAAGTAATCAACACTACGAAACACAATAAATTAAATAAAAAAAAATGTCCCTGAAATCATATGTCTGCGCCTTAACGATCCGTTATAGAATATAGGAACATAGCATTAATGACATGAATACTCAGTCTCAGTACACTAGCTCATGTTCTAAGATTATAATCCTTCCTCTCAGGCCGTAGTCTTGAGAAAAATGGGTCACAGAATATATTATACAGGGTGGAACGAAAGAACGCCATATTAAGGTGGTGGAGGAAGTAAGTATAGCGGCCTCGTAATTGGGTTATCACTTTTAACGCCATCTTTTAGTTTGTTAATAGTTTTAGTTAGATTAGGATATTATATTTTTCTTTTAATCAGTTAGTTAATTTGATGTCAAAGTTTATGATTAAAATATTTGTAAACACAAAACTAAAAAAAACTTGGGATGATAAAGCACTTACGAGGTCGACTGTAGCTTTTCTAAAATGTATTATTTTACGCAAAGGCATCATGGTTTTATTTAACTTTAT
The DNA here is from genome assembly GCA_905333075.3 of Atethmia centrago. Taxonomy (NCBI): domain Eukaryota; kingdom Metazoa; phylum Arthropoda; class Insecta; order Lepidoptera; family Noctuidae; genus Atethmia; species Atethmia centrago. The sequence goes on from HG995384.1 coordinate 24,869,810, forward strand.
GAAAGCCAATTTGACAGAAATGTAACAAGCAACAGTTATGGCAGTTTTTTTTTAAAGATAGTAAATCTAAAAAAAACTGCCATAACTGTATTCACACATTCTGAAAAGGCGCTTGCTTCAGCCGGGAATCAAACCGACACAAATGTGTAAGTATTTAATTTTCGCCACCGATCTATAGGGTCAATATTATGGATCAAATGTATAGATTAATTTATGTTTAATTGTTCTTATTCGAGTGGTGAGGATCAATAGATTATTATTAAGTAGTTAGGCAGTTAATGTCTTTATTATGTGAAGTCTTTATTTATAACAAAAGTTAATGTTCGTTATAGGCTACTTAAGATTAATGATTTTATATCTGTAAGTAGGTTTGTAAAAACACTTTTACACGTCAATCATATTTTAAAAACTAGATGAGGAAGGCGTTTTCTATGCGACTACTCTGAGAAGAAAAACCGAAACAAACACAGAGGTCACAGGTGTTTTTAGGGTTCCTTAGTAAACAAGGAACCCTTATAGTTTCGCCATGTCCGTCTGTCTGTCTGTCTGTCCCCGCTGTAGCTGAGAGAAGCTCAGTACTAGGAAGCTGTAATTTGACATAGGTATACATATTAATCATGCTGACAAAGTGCTAAAACAGAATCTTGAAAATAAAAAAATATTCGGGTACCTCCCTTGCACGTAATGTGGGGATGATTTATGTTTTTTTGATCATCTCCCCCATAGTCTGGTATTGTTGGACAGGCCGTTCAAAAATATTGGTGGTCTGTGAACACCACTTTTCGATTCAAGGATCCGCTTGCGTATTTTAAGCATTAAAGTGCTATTTTTTGTTGGAGTCAAGTGTCCCCCCCCTGCCAGCTAAATGGTTGTTTATGGAGATGTGAAAAAAATCATGGCAGTTGTACATATTATAATGAAATTAAAAGGAAAACTATCGCAGCTAGTGGGCTTTACAAGTGTTAACGAGTAATAGTCGACCAACTTAAATTTGCAGTTGGAGAATTAACTGTGGCATATATCGATGTGTGGGAGAACATGTTTTTCAACTACGTTATGTTAAATTGGTTTTTGGGATAAATTCATCCCAACTTCCCAACTACGGAACTCTTCATTGTGCGTGGTCCGACACGCACTTGGCCGGTTTTTTTTAAATGAATTGATAATAATAATAAAAATAATGCTTTATTACCCTTAACTTGGTGACAAAAACAATTGTACAATAATTTAACAATAATTTAATAATAAATAGTAACATTAAAAAATACCTTTAAAACAATTATAAAACTTCTTTGAATTTTAATATTATTTAATTTTAAAGTAATTTCATATCATGTGACGTTGCTTCCACCACCCTGTATAGTCAGTACATAAACGATGGTCCGCGACCTGTCACACTAATGAGCCACTGCATATTTTATGACCAGACGCTGTTGTCAGGGGCTCGTGGCTTCTATACCAAGGTTTTAGACTTCTGCTGAAGTTGAGGGTCTAAATAAAAAACTGGAATATTTGCAGAGATAAACTAGTAGGGCAATGAAAGAACTAATCAATCTGCCCAGCCTTTTCCCAACTATGTGGGGGTCGGCTTTCAGACTCACCAGATGCAGCTGAATACCAGTATTTTACACGAAGCGACTGCCTATCTAACCTCCACAACCCAGTAACTGGGTAAAACGATACGCCTTGGTAAGACTGGTTGTCAGACTTTCGCCTTTTCTAACGGCCAGTAATAATTGTCAAAGATCCACGAATAACAGCCGGGACCTACGGTTTAACGTGCTTTCCGAGGCACGGAGGAGTCTCGTTATGTAAATATGGTCACCCATCCACGGACCAACCCCGGCAAGCGTAGCTTAAGACGCTGACAACACCTAAACCGCGGTTCCTGTCAGATTGCATAGAAAAGAAAGAGAAGGGCGATGACACAACGCTTGTAATTTATTGCAAAATATGAAGTAATTATGTATTTACTCAAAATTGAGTTGAGTAATCGAAAATAAAAAACAACCAAGTTCTGCATTCAAATAAGACGTTCTTGTTATTAATTAAATACGTAACGTATGTTGATATTTAATACAGATATTTTGGATTAGAACTCAAAGTAAGAGGTTAGTTTAACATTAGTTTGTATCGAGATTTTGTTTTTAAAACGTGTTTTGGTAACAACCAAGTTCTGGGAAATATGTTCAAATATAACATATATTTTTTCCGCTACCACAAACTATACAGATTTGGCAATTTTTTTTCTTAAGAGAAGCCCATTTTTGTCAATTGGGTCTTGTCGCGGTCGCTGTCGGACTGCATAGAAAAGAAAGAGAAGCGCGATGACACAATGCTGGTAATTTATTGCAAAATATGAAGCAATTATCGATTTACAAAAAAGCTATAGATTGTATAAAAAAAATAAAACACTATTATGTTAGTATGTTGCTTGTAGAATAATCTGACAAAAAATCAGAATGATTGCATGTATATTAGTATGATTTGTAATCGTTAAAAGAAATTTGATAGAGGTATCTTCGTGATTTTTTTCTACCGTATCAAATTAGTAATATTATGTTTTCAATACACTATCTACTTAGAAAATATCATTAAGAATATCATATATTTTTCTGATTTTGTTTACTGCAGTGGATCATATACTTTAAGGCATTATAAAACTTATAAAAGTTGCGTTTAGGTCCTGTAGTCCCCTTAACCTGATGGATCGACTTGTGCGGCTGTTATTAATTAGCCACGAGCTCCTCGGGCAATAAAAGAACTCTTGTCTTAAATTGGGAAAATAGCCCTAACTTAGTTGGTCTACTGTGACTGTCTATACTAGTATGGGATCCTCAATCCTGGCTAGGGAAAAGTTTTATTGGATTTCCCGTTAGAAATATTTCTGTAGCCATAGCAAACAGGAATTTGGATTTGTGTCCAGTTTATGGCAATAGGTCCGTCCTCTTTTACATGAGACTTAAAAGAAACTGAAATGGTTGTACTGTACAAGTGTGCAGTGTATACCACTGTTTAACCCTTCAGGGAGTATTCCCTGAAGGGTTACGCGTGATGTTACTTTGTCGTTGTTTGCTAAGTTGCAATTTGCGAAGTAAGATACAAGATTAGATGCTTCGTTGAACGACTGGGGACTGAGTCAAGAACCTGTTTTACATTTTCAGCGCTTGAGAAGTATTTACCTCAGAAAATCATAACAATATAATATCATAATGGATTTAGCAGCACCGAAAGCCGAATCAATCCTAGCCTGACCATCCTTGGACGTCGGGAATCCCGGGCGGATTTCCGGCCACCGTAGGCGCGGGTTTGCGGACGGTGAGCAATGGGTAGCTCACCGTCCGGTAAGGACCAGGCCCGGGTCGACGGCGCGTTGTATTCCACGCGCGCCTCAAAGAGATGTCGTCAGCACAAATGTAGGGGTCCATTAGGGCCGATGCCTGCCGGGGTCGCGGGAAGGTACTAAAGGGTCACCGAGGCCCCCGCAACACTGGCAACTGGAAGGAATACGGGTGGGTTTTAGCCAGTAAGAGTCTGACACACCCTCCCGCTCCGCCCAGAGCGGGAGAAGTTATTTGATGATTTCCCATCCAAAAAAAAACTCTGACCATCCTTAGGCTTGCTTATGACTCTTATGAGGCAACTTAAAGCATGTAATTCCTAACTATCGAACAGTAATAAGTCGTGATACACATTCGTTCATAATTCCAAATACATCAGTAAAGAAAAGCCACTCAATCTAATGATATGCATTAGTCGACGGTGTATTAATCTGCCGAAAGCCAGGCTATTAGGAGAGAAAGAGACAAAAATATAAACAAAAAAAAAAACGAGTGAAAAAGAGGTCAGTAACTGGCGAGTGTACGGTAGCAGAGAGTACAGGCGCAGGCGAACATGGCTTGCTGTAGTCGCAATAAATAGTGTTCTGTAGCTTACATCGGTTACATTTTGCGTATGCGCTTCGTGTTTGACTCAGAAGAATAATTTTAGTCAAAAGAAAATTCTTTTCGTAACTGAAAGTGCATTAATGGAATCATCTTCAATTCAGTCAGAAGACGTTCACGATAGGACGTAGGAATATAAATACATATGGAAGTAAGCTACTTACCTTATTGAAAATATATTTTGTTTCAATTTAACTCACTTGGTACGTACTTTTCAAACAATTTTATATTAAGTAAGAATTTTTCAGAGAAAATTAGGAATACAAAAATTAATTTTACTCTTCTTTTAAAATAATGATTAAAAAAAAAAACTTAGTTTTTGAGCAGTTTACTAGGGTGATTAAATTCATATTCATTACATGGACGGATTAAGTAACTTTCCTATATGATCTGTGCATAAAAAAAAAATAGTATTGTGTGATCAGTTCCACCAGCTGGTGTACGTCATCTCGTACTCCACATATGTAAACAGTTCGCGATCAAGACGCAGACGTACCCACCTGAACGAGCGTACAGTGGACCTTCCTGCGATTTAAACTAGAATTAAAATAAGTTGGTTGATCGTAGCAGTTGGCGTTCTGTAGTGTCTGCCTACCCCATGGGTAGAAGGCGTGAGTGTATGTATGCGAGTTGGAAATACATAAGTTGCACTGCACTGGTACTGGTTGCAATACCAGTGCAGTAGACCTTTTTTTTTGGGTGGGATATTATCAAATAACTTCTCCCGCTCTGGGCGGAGCGGGAGGGTGTGTCAGACTCTTACTGACTAATGCCCACCCCTTCCGTTGCCTGTGTTGCCAGGGGCCTCGGTATCCCTTTCTGACTTTCCCGCGACCCCGGCAGGCATCGGCCCTAGTGGACCCCTTCACTTGTGCTGACGACATCTCTTTGAGGCGCGCGTGGAACACAACGCATCGTAGACCCGGGCCTGGTCCTTATCGGACGGCGAGCTACCCATTGCTCACCGTTCGCCCGCCCGCGAGTGCAATAGACCTAACGTAGCGTTGTCTACTAAAGACCAACGTCTTTAGTAGACAACGCTACGGTCTACGAAGTTCTACGAGTTGAATACGCCTATTGAAAATTGCGTCAATGAATTATAACAGCTAAGATGTAACATACCATAACATTACGCCTTGTTTCCCCGAAGGGTTGGGCAGAGGTGTAGGCCATTTAATAGAGGGTATGTAACAGCTAAGATGTGATGATTAAAATCGATATTATCTTTCTTTCTAGTGTTTGTCAATTTCTCTAACATTGTATACGAAAAGCAATTGCTTTTATTTGTGCTGGAGCTAAAGTTAGCAACATCACTTTAAAAAAAATACCTTCTCAGACTCTATTAAAAAATTGCCCGTCGCATCCACACAATTCTAGCGCAAAGTGAAGTATAATTACCTAGTGTCGGCGCTCCCAAAAAGTACAATTATATGGCTGCGTGTGTTAGCTCTGGTACGAGCACGAGCACGAGATTTGTTCACCTGTTGCTATTTGTCTAGGCTGTTCCTAGTTATGCTAGATGAAGCATCCAGTCTAATCAGCCTCAGATAAAATAATTTACAATAGTGGTATCAATCCCCGTGTTGTATGGTGAATCGAAACTGTTATTAAAAAAAAAATAAAACAACCGACTTCCAAAAAAACACTACAAAGTGAAAAATAACTTTAATTTCGGAAGTCGGTGTCTTTGGATCTGTATTTTAGTTTTTTGCCACCGACTTCCGAAATTAAAGTTATTTTTCAATTTGTAGTGTTTTTTTGGAAGTCAGTTGTTTTTCTGTTGTAAAAAAAAAATATTTTTCACTACTTAGCGGGTCAGTTTGTAATTTATCTAAGTTACAATAGTCTAATGTCAACTGCTAATCACCTTTTACAAATTATTGCTTTTCTTGATGCAGGGACGTTAATTGTTGAGGAGTTCTCCTGGTAAGAACCAGGAGAACTGCCACTCACAATATGCATTGTAAAGAGCATAAATGGCTTAGCAACCATATTAAAGTACCTAATCGAAATCGCAACTCGTTAAATACATCTTATTAAGTAGTTCCGGTGCCCATCTGTGGTCTTCATCATCAATTTCACTCCACCAAATAGTGCTTTCCGAGAGCAAATGCACAAGTTACTATAAAAATACCTAAATCGCTATAATAATCTAATGAGGGGATCCCATGGAAATCGAGGGAAATCCTCAAATTAAAAAAAAAGAACCTCCTTGGTGTCCTTTAAAATTTGAGGACTTCCCTCGATTTCCATGGGATCCCCTCATTAGATTATGAATTGGTGACAATAGGCCCACCTCGGGAGCATACCCTTTCAAACAACAAATAATTTTTAAAATCGATTCACAAATGACGGAGAAATCGGCAAAAACACATAAAAAAAAATGTACGCTCGAATTGAGAAACCTCCTTTTTTGAAGTCGGTTAAAAATCATTGATGTGAACCATTACCCCATGATAGAGCAGTGGTGGCCCAGTGGTAACGTCCGCGACTTACGAATTGTAGGTCGTAGGTTCGAACCCAAACAGGCGTTTTACTTTGTGTAAATTATTTCATCACCACTGCTCTCAAAACGGTGAAGGAAAGCATCTTGAGGAAACGCCGGTTTCCTAGAACTAAAAATTCGAAAACATGTAACATCTACCAACCCGCACTTGGCCCGCGTGGTTGATTACGCCCCACTCCCTCTCACAGAGAGAAGGCTTGAGTCCCAGCAGTGGGAACATTATAGGCTGATTATGCTGTATGATTATTGATTATGCCCCATGATTATTTGCTATAAAATAATCAGTAATCTAGAAAAATGAGGCAACAGGTTGTTAGGGAGCTTTGGGAATTTCTTTTTTTATATTGTCAAACCAGGGTAACGGAGGGTTAGTCACGGGTCGATTGAAGGCTAAGCTACGCTTGCTGTCACAAACAAACATATAAACTAACAAACTCACGCATTTATACTTTTAGTAAGGATTAGGATGGAGTTTGGATGGTTTTATAGCAACTCGATAATCCTGCATATTCTTCATTAGTAGACTTACTTCATGAAAACTCAGTCAATCAGTGTTTAGATCACCTTGCTGATTGAAATATTTTTTTTTGGGTGGGAAATTATCAAATAACTTCTCCCGCTCTGGGCGAAGCGAGAGGGTGTCTCAGACTCTTACTGACTAAAACCCACCCGTATTCCGTATTACGTAGGTGTACGTTACTGATAAATTCCAGATGGAAAACCCAATAACACTGCCTGATCCAAGAATCGAACCCAGGACCTCATGCTCAACAGTAGCGCTTGCGACCGCTAGACCAACAAACCATTTTTTTTTAATGAAAATCTGGCTGTTATTTTAGTACATTATGGTGTCTTACGACACCTTACACTACTTGGGCAGAAACTAGACTATTCTTAAGTTCGTACCGAAAACTATGGCTAATAGATTAATTTGATAGAGTTAAATCTGATAGATTAATTAATTAAATCTGTAATCAAATCTGGTGTCAATTTATATGATCGGCAATTTTAATTAATTATGATCAACCAATCAGATCACAACAGTCTATAAATTATGAGAACTGACAGCTGGTTTAGTATTCACCAGAGAATTTAGGGTCATTCTATTACTTTTACTAATATTAAAGTTGTGAAAGTAAGTTTGTTTATTGATTTGCTTTCACGTCTCTGTACTTTAACTGACATTCGTGAAAGGCGGACAGTTTTTGACAGGTGACGCAACGACGCGAACAAAGCCAAAGCAAAAGATAGTCAATTGCAAGAACAGATGATACGTAAGCGTCAGACCCTGGGTAATTCGTCGAAATACCAGTTTTTAGGGTTCCGTACCTCAAAAGGAAAAACAGAACCCTTATAGGATCACTCGTCTGTCTGTTTGTCATTTATTCAAACTAGGCTGAGAATCAGCACTTTTCGAACGTCAAAATTAATAAGGCAGTCCCCCAAAAACGCCCGCCCTTTACCACTTCCCAACAAACAAACAACGAACTCCCCAGCAGCACACCTGACTGTTTAGTTAGATAAACTTGATTCTATACAGATCGTATGAAGAGTAATTAACATTACGAAACACAACACATTAAATTAAATTACTTGCTATATGTTTGTTAACACACGCCAATATACCAATAAAACAATGAAACTGTACTCAAGCAGAAATAAAAATTACTATGTATGGGGGAACATGTTTTTCAATTACAATGTTAAGTTTGTTCTTGGGATAAATTCATCCCAACTAAGGAACCTTTCATTGTGTGTGATCCGACACGCACTTGTTTTAACTTTCGTTAGCCTTTAAGCACTATTTTGTGGTTTTACCATCAATGGCTAATCTTGTACTGCTCGTACCACCATGAGAGAAAGAAAAGACACTATATTTTACTTTGTCAATTAATGTCTTTTCTTTTTGACGAATTTTGGGCGAGAAAGTGCCAAACTCTTTAAGACTTAAAGAATACGAGAAAGGGAATAGAGTTTGGCACTTTCTCGCCCATATATAATATAATATAATGACCATATATAACTTATAACATCACGCCATCCCATGAGGGTTAGGCAGAGGTATCCCTATAGTACACCCACATTTCGCCAGATACATCTTTTGATCATTCTTAAACTAAGAGAGACATCACCGTAATCACCACATTAAAACCTTCGCAACTTTCTTCCAACCCAACATTAGTATTGTAAAGACAAACACTATGAGGCGAACCAGTGTAAATTGGCAGCGGACGTGCCCCATAGGCGCGGCTCGTCGAAACGGAAAGTGGCCGCCGCAAGGACGCCCGGTCCTCGCGACGAGCTTCCTTGCCCTCGGACTTTGGTGTGTGGCCCATGTGTAAGTGGTCGGCGGGAGGTGCTCAGGCGTTCATTTTTAGGGGTCCATACTCAACAAGGAACCTTATAGTTTCGCCATGTCTGTCTGTCTGTCTGCCCCGGCTGAGCTCAGGGACTCTTAGTACTAAAAAGCTGTAATTTGGCATAGGTATGCATATTTATCACGCCGATAAAGTGGAAAAATAAAATATACCAAATTTTTTTTTTTTAAGATTAGGGGGATGATATTTTTTTTCCTCGTCTATCCCATGGTGTGGGGTATCGTTAGATAGGCCGTTCAAAAATATTGCGGATTTAGATGAAAACCATTTCTCGATTCAGGGATTCGTTACGTAATATTAAGCTTTAAAGGGCAAATTTTTGTTAAAGTCAAGTGTGTGTCCAGCCTGCCGGCTTTTTTTTTTTTTGGATGGGAAATCATCAAATGACTTCTCCAGCTCTGGGCGGAGCGGGATGGTGTGTCAGACTCTTACTGACTAAAACCCACCCGTATTCCTTCCTGTTGCCTGTGTTGCCAGGGGCCTCGGTGACCCTTCAGTACCTTCCCGCGACAGCCTGCCGGCTAAATGGTTGTTTATGGAGATGTGAAAAAATTTATGACAGTAGATATAACGAAATGAAAAGGAAAACTATCACAGCTAAGTAGGCAAGTTAACGAGTAATAGTCGACCAACTTACATTTGCAGTTGGAGAATTGACCGTGACGTGTATCGATGTATGGGAGAATATGTTTTTCAACTACAATGTTTTATTTTTTTATATATATATATATATATATATATATATATATATATCTCTTTTTTATATTTATTAGATTGTTAAGTTTGATTTTGAGATAAAGACATCCCAACTATTTCCATAGTTGGGATGTCTTTCAAATCAAACTTAACATTGTAAGTAGTTGAAAAACATCTCTCCCATAGTTCGATACACGCCACGGTCAATTCTCCAACTGCAAATGTAAGTTTGTTAATAGCAAAAAAATATTTTTACGTACAAATTAACGATGTTTGGACATCTTTATTTTGCATGACCTTTCATTGTGCATGGTCCGACACGCACTTGACTGGTTTTTTAAATGATTTGCAATGATGGTCTTAGAATGGATGAATTGCAATGTTCGAATCCCAAAGAAATTGGATAAAAATGGTCTTAAAGAACATTGCTCTAAACTTCCTATGAATCAACCCCTATGAAATCAGTACGACAAAACCTAATTAATTTAATACTTTAAATGTCAATTATTACACAACACAATATTTATTCATTACCAATCTTTTCAACCCGCCATCCGCTCTTTACTTGTGTCCTTAATTTTCAGATTTGTGGTCTGCGTAAGGGAGGTTTTTATGTTATCTCAAATAGTTCCTCATTATATATGGAAACGTGATCCGAAATCGTAAATAACCTTTGTATTAAAAAAAAAAAACTACATATTGAAAAAAAAGTTATTAAAGTACTGGTTGTACTTAATAACTTTTTTCAATAATGTAGTTTTGTTTACCCTTACTATGTATTCTGTAGTATACGTATTTGTTTTATTTTTGTTATTGTTCTTACGCAAAAGGTTTTGTATCAATACTATCAACAGCCTTAAAATGTTAATATAAGTATTTCTGAGATGCATTATAGGCTATATAGGCTCTCATATTTCTAATCTTTCAACAAACTACAAAATTAACCGGACACAGTACATTCAAATATATTATCTCAAAAGGCTACCCTCAAATTATCTCCAAAACTCCTCAATTTACTTTCATTTGATACTCATGATGTTATTATACAAGCATGCTTAATTGTTCTTTTTATCCAAGGCATGCACTCATTCAACTGCTAACCAGAAGAGTCATCCATCTTCGTCAGCGGCCAGACGCACTGCATTAGCCAGACGTTTGCAGATACCACCACAAAAATACGCCCGTCCTGCTCTATCATTAAGGAAACAAATGATGCTTTTATGTGTGCCTGTCTTTTTCTATAGACTGAGTGATTCAGCAGTTTTCAAGTTTGGAAAGAATGTATGTTTTTGGCTTGCTGTTGTGGTTTTAGACTTTATTTTGTGGTGGGAAAGTTGGTTTTGTGATGGGAGGATGTAGTAGAATTAAATTTCCGAAGCAAGTGTTAATGTTGAGTGCAACAATCTTTTTCTCGAGCGCTTCTTGCAATGCCTGAAATTGGACGGTGTTATTCATTTGGCGACGCGCTCCGATAGACTTATTAAGTGGTTACGTCGTGTTTAACGCTGTTTCGTTAGCTTTTTATATGATTACTGTGTTAACATTTGATTTTTTGTATCTGTACATTTGTTGGACATTCGCTTTATTGGCATTCGTCATCGTCGTTAAAGTTACGAAATTGTCAGTTTACCGTCTTCTTTATTTTTCCTGGCCTTTGAGATTTGCGATTGCTTGTATTGAAAAAGGTTCAATGAAAACACATACAATACTTGTCAATGCATTCTGAAAAAAACTCTTTGCTTGTCATTGCTTTGATATTTTTTTTTTCTGGATTCATTTCTAAAAGACTTATGCAGCACCTATTGCAAATTCTTCCTATAACAATAACAGCATGTAATTAACTAATCATTATCTCAGCTCATCAGTGGGCTATTTTTCAATTTGCACTAAGTAGAAGATGCTCCGTCTCGTGTAAGTTATAGCAAAGGGTACAATGCTGTGCACTGTAATCCATCTACTTCACGAACCGATGGCTGAGCGGCGCGGGGCGGGAGAAGAGGTGGGGCGAGGTAGAAGAGGTAGCGGGAGCGGGTACTGATTAAGGAATGTTGTCTTTAGTGTTAAAATACATCAATTAAATAAGATAATATATATTTATTTGCTCATACATGTGTACACATACAAGAGTAAAAACGTGCATGCAGGATAACAAAAGAAAAAAACACAAGTTCAGACGTGTTTGCCACATACTATGGAGTGCAAATATGAATAGTTATGATTGTTGTTGAATATGAATAGTTAATTTAAAGTCATTAATTTACAGTGAATTTAGCAAACAATAACAAATTTAAAATGTCAACAGTATATTTATAAATAAAAAATAATTCATAAAAAAAAAAATATTCAGTTAGAATTTCATTAATATTATAGTATACCTAATTATTGTAGAATTATAATACTTGAAACACTTTTGGATGCCCTTATAATATTGTAATTAAAGTAGCTTGCGTAGCTTGGTAAAATTTTATTATTTTGATTGTAAAAAGAAATAAAATACGTTTATTTGCGCTAAATATGACGCAAAGAAAAAATAAAAAGGGGAAAATATGAGTCACATCCACGCAAAACGGCTATCGTTCCGCATAATGCTGAGACACTATGGGAGACAGAGCCACAGCGCAGGTTTTCAGCGATATAGTATCTACCACATTGCTTGCTCTGTGCGCATTAGACTAGGACACTCGTTTTCTCTGACAGATTTTTGGTATTGCACTATGCATGTAATATTCTTCTCAAATCTCCCATGACTAGATCTTAAAATTCGGATTTGATAACCTAATTTTTTTGACTGAGAAGTTTGCCAATGCCCGAGGTTGACTTTCTGCTTACCCGCTGTCATCTCTCACTTAGGCCACACCACAAGCTGCATGATGCATTAATCCCTGCTCCCCACGACGGATCCTTAATATATGATCGCGGGTTCGCGCCGGTCACGCCACGGATCACTTTAAACTTGATCTACGCTCGATTCGTATTATTATTGCTAGTTTTTTATGGGAAAGTCAAGGGTTTACCATAATATTACGCTTGTATACATAATAATAATTCATTTAATTTAAGTAACAAGACTCAAAGTGTTAGTAACAAAATACTTACAAACTATGTAAGCAAAACACTCACAAACAATATGTGACATCACTGCTGCAAGCTGACAGGCCCAGCCGATACCCTGCAGCAGTGGTACACAAATGCACAATCTCGCCTGCTTGCTGCCATAGACAGGATGCTGTTGGTGCTGCCCCGCACCCTACTAACCAGGAAGGCGCACCGCTTCCGCATCACAGTGTAGAAGCAGTCAACGTGAGCTTCAACAAACATCACTGACGCGCTGCAGTATCGGGGCAACCCCATCAGCACCCTGAATGCGTTAGTGTATTGAACGCGAAGGGCGCTGTATGATTTTTGAGTCTAATGAGCCCACAGACTACAAGAGCAAAAAGACGTGCAGTATGCACTAAATATAGTGCGCTTGACCTCTTTAGAGGCACGCCTGAATCTGCGGGCAATCATGTTAGCTCTCACACACAGCGCCCTTCGCTCCCTGTTATAGAACATACACATGAGAGATGAGGTGTATCGTACACCCATATTTTACCAGTTCCTAATGTTTATAAAAATCATGCCCGGTTCATCACATGGGACTTATATCCCATGTGATGAACCAGGCACGAATTTTAAATTATAATCTGCTAATTTGAAAAAATGTCCGGCCTTTTTTTGGGTGGGAAATTATCAAATAACTACGAGGAGCGGGAGGGTGTGTCAGACTCTTACTGACTAAAACCCACCCGTGTCCCCTCCGTAGCCTGTATTGCCAGGGGCCTTTGTAACCCTTTTGTACCTTCCCGCGACCCCGGCAGGCATCGGCCCTAGTGGACCCCTACACTTTTTTTTTTTGGGCGGAGCGGGAGGGTGTGTCAGACTCTTACTGACTAAAACCCACCCGTATTCCTTCCTGTTGCCTGTGTTGCCAGGAGCCTCGGTGACCCTTTAGTACCTTCCCGCGACCCCGGCAGGCATCGGCCCTAGTGGACCCCTACATTTGTGCTGACGACATCTCTTTGAGGCGCGCGTGGAATACAACGCGCCGTCGACCCGGGCCTGGTCCTTACCGGACGGTGAGCTACCCATTGCTCACCGTCCGCAAGCCCACGCCTACGGTGGCCGGAAATCAGCCCGGGATTCCCGACGCCCAGGGCATCTCCTGCGGCGGCTAGGGGCGAGAGGGCGCGAAATTTGCCTTTCCCTCAACCGTCCTGCTTCCTCCTTCGCGAGCATTACTGCTTCGCAGAAGTAGGTGACGGCTGCCCATGCCCTCTCGTATGCTCCACCATGTCCTCCGGGCGATGTGGTGACACCCGGGCGTTTCCTCCCGCCTTATCCGACACAGGAACCTCCCGAAGCTGCCGTGTCCGGTGAGGACCTGCGTCAGGCGGAAGGTGAGGACGCCGTGGCGCCTCTCTAGCCACTCCTCAAAGAGGGGACTTATTGCCGCAATCGTGGCGTGCCCAGCACTGGGTTGCGACAACCGTACTCTCCATGTCGCCATGAGATCCCGCCGGAGCTCCGTCCGTTGTGCCGCGATTTCTCGTGGCAGCGGAGTTACGCCCCGGCGTTTCGCCTCCTCGCGCCACTCCCATACGTGCGCGAGGACTTTTGCCTCCAGATTCCATGGCGGCAATCCGGCAAGGAGGCTCGCTGCCTCACAGGAGACCGTGCGGTATCCCCGGATCATCCGGATGGCCATGACCCTTTGGGCCGCGCTCAACTGGCGGGCTGGCCGCAGCGCCAGAGAGCGCGCCCATACAGGAGCCCCGTAGAGGGCCATGGACCGCACGACCCCCGCGTAGAGCCTCCGGCAGGAGGCGTTTGGATTCCCTAGATTGGGCAGGAGCCGCTTCATGCAGTGCCTACCCGCTCCAGTTTGGGAGCCAAACGTCGTAAATGCTCCACGAAGTTCCACCGGCTGTCGAGGACGAGTCCCAGGTACTTCATCGCCGACTCGACGCCGATGGAAACCCCTCCTATCGTTATTTGGGACCCCAACGGTGACGCGTTCCGAGGACCATGAAAACACATGGCCTCGGACTTGTGCAGGGCCACCTCGAGTCCCAATTGCCGGATCCTTTCGACGATTGTCGCAACCCCGCGTGCCGCTACTTCGGCCGCCGCCTGGTGCGACCTCCCCTGCGCCAGGACCAACGTGTCGTCAGCGTAGCACACTACGCTGATGCCGCTAGGGAGGTCGGCGCGCAGCACCCAGTCGTATCCGATGTCCCACAGATGCGGCCCCAGGACTGATCTCTGTGGGACACCGCACGACATCTCTTGCCGGTTCCACACTCCCTGGTGATCGGGGTAGATGACGGCCCTGTCCGTCAGATAGGCGGACCGCTGTACTTGTGCTGACGACATCTCTTTGAGGCGCGCGTGGAACACAACGCGCCGTCGACCCGGGTCTATCCGGCCTGGAAATAGAACCTGCACCCCAATTGCGTAATACACATTCTGAATGATTTTGAAGTATATTGCTAATCCATTGCTTCATATGTTCGAAAAATTAGTCTGCTCAACAACATAAATACCGCAATGAATGATGTTGAACTGTCAAAATGAATCTCATTGCTACTGACAGTGTGGTACGCAATTACCCCCACGTTCAGTACCTAGTCGTTCTTGCGACCATTAGACACGAGGCCGCTGGCAACGCACCTGCAAAGTCTCTGGTATTGAAAGAAAATTAAATTAAAATGCGTTTATTGGGATAAGAACAAAAAACACCATACTGTATATATCCAAAGGCAGCGGTGACCAGATACCATCTGTAGGCCATTTGATATGTCACCCAATAACATAAAAAGATAACTTGCATAATGCATAATCAGCCTATAATGTTCCCACTGTTGGGACACAGGCCTCCTCTCTGTGAGATGGGAGTGGGTCGTAACCCACTACGCGGGTCCAGTGCGGGTAAGATGTCTTCGGATTTTTTCATTCTAGGACATGCCGGTTTCCTCACGATGTTTCCTTTCACCGTTTTAAGAGCAATGGTGATTAAATAATTTACACAAAGTAAAGCGCCTGTCTGGAGTTGAACCTACGACCTACAACTCGTAAGTTACCACTGGGCCAAAAGATAACTTATCATAAACTTATTTTCGATAGTTTCCCGTTGTTGGGTCCACTTTCGAAGTATTTTGAAGGTGGAATATCCATTGCTTCTAATGTTTGAAAAGTATATATATAAAATGTCGTCTGCTCGTCGACGTAAATAACTCAATGAGCGCATCTCCTTACCCCGCAGATTCAGGACTTCTGCCGGGGTCGCGGGAAGGTTCTAAAGGGTCACACACTCACCCCCTCCCGCTCCGCCCCGAGTGGGAGAAGTTATTTGGTGATTTCCCATCTAAAAAAAAAGAAAAAAAAAAAAGATTCAGGACTTAAGACGCTGACAACACCTAAACCGCGGTCACTGTCAGATTGCATAGAAAAGAAAGAGAAGCGCGATGACACAACGCTTGTAATTTATTGCATAATATGAAGCAATTATCTATTTACTCAAAATTGTGTTGAGTAATCGAAAATAAAAATCAACCAAGTTCTGCATTCAAATAAGACGTTCTTGTTATTAATTAAATTCGTAACGTATGCTGATATTTAATGCAGATATTTTAGATTAGAACTCAAGGTAAGAGGTTAGTTTAACGTTAGATTGTATCGACATTTTTTTTCAAAACGTGTTTTGGTAACACCCAAGTTCTGAGAAATATGTTCAAAATTAACATATATTTTTTCCGCTACCACGGACTATACAGATTTGGCATTTTTTTTTCCTAAGAGAAGCCTATTTTGGTCAATTGGGTCTTGTCAGCGCCTTAATGCAAATATTAGTTCAGTAGCTTTGCTTAACAGACGTTACCGTTCATTAGAACTTTATTTTCAGCTCTTTTAAAGAATTTTCTAAATTAGTCAGACCTACTAAGTCTTCATCCATACTTAATATTATAAAGATGAAAATGAGTTAGTATGTAGTCTTTGGAACTACTGATCCGATTCCGAAAATTCATTCACTAGTAGGAAGCTACAGTATTGCCAAGTGTCGTGGGATATAATTTATGTTAAGGCGCAGATATATTTGATTTTAGTGACTTTTAAATCTGTTATTACGCCTTCATGTAATGCAAGTAAGTTATGCAAAAAAGATATGTTAATCTAGAACGCTTACACATCAATTCTTTGTGTGAATATTTAGGTATTGTAGTAAAATACTTTATGAAATAAATTCAGGAAGTAATGTCTACCCAAAGCATAAAAAAACCATATTACTTTCAAACTACTTAAGATATTTTCATGTTTTTTTTTCGTATCTATTTTTCCTGCGATTTTTTTCATATATTCATATTTTCGTTACTAAAAATTAATATTTTGGTTGTACAAAGTTTGGTTTTAATACAGCTTTTAAATCGTATAATGGGTAAATTTCGAATAGCGACCGCGACGCAAATTTGTATGGCCGAGGTCAACGGAGATTACCCGACCCTTAAAACAAGAAATTTCATGCGTACGAAGTCGCGGGCAGAAGCTAGTCCGAAATATTCATGATAATACAATTTTCGTATCTTTCGACCTTCATAATATAAGCACTAATTTGAATTAATTTCAATATGTTATTTTAGAAAACACAATGTCTCCTTGTCCTTCGCTTAATTTAGTCAAAAAAGGCAAAGACAGTTCGATCTAGGTTGAAATTAATGTCAATAAGAGCGAACTGGTTTTATTGGTAATTTTAATTTGGGAATTTAAATAATGGTAATGTATTAGGACAAGGGCAAGTACCAATGTGACTTTTTAAATTCAATTGTACTGAGTTTATCTTGGACATTACTGATTTCGGTGAAGGAAAAACATCGTGAGGAAACCTGGACTTTTAGTTAAGACGCTGACAACACCTAAACCACGGTCACTGTCAGATTGCATAGAAAAGAAAGAGAAGCGCGATGACACAACGCTTGCAATTTATTGTAAAATATGAAGCAATTATCTATTTACTCAAAATTGAGTTGAGTAATCGAAAATAAAAAACAACCAAGTTCTGAATTCGAATAAGACGTTCTTGTTCTTAAATATGTAACGTATGTTGATATTTAATACAGATATTTTGGATTAGAACTCAAGGTAAGAGGTTAGTTTAACGTTAGTTTGTTTCGAGTTTTTTTTTCAAAACGTGTTTTGGCAACAACCAAGTTCTGGAAAATATGTTCAAAATTAACATATATTTTTTCCGCTAGCACAAACTATACAGATTTGGCAATTTTTTTTCTTAAGAGAAGCCAATTTTGGTCAATTGGGTCTTGTCAGCGCCTTAATATAAGTCTGAAATCGCCAACCCGTCTTGAGCAAGAGTGGTGATCAATGCCTTCTCTGTATGAGACGAGGCCTTTGCCCTTTTTTTTGGATAGGAAATCATCAAATAACTTCTCCCGCTCTGGGCGGAGCGGGAGGATGTGTCAGACTCTTACTGACTAAAACCCACTCGTGTTCCTTTCGTTGCCTGTGTTGCCTTTTCCCTACAGTGGGACCATAACAGGCTGGTATTATAATGTGTCAGGACAAATCCTAACTAATAATAAATACGAAAGTTAGTTTTTTTTTGTTTTTGAGCGAAAATTGTTTATTTGTTTGTTACGCTTTCACGCTAAAACGGTTGAACGGATTTGGATGAAATTTGGCACACTGGTAGACCATAACCTGGATTAAGACATAGAATAATTTTTATCCCGATATTCTTACGGGATCGAGTCTTATGCGGGTGAGACCGTGGGGCGCAGCTAGTAAGTTATAATACAGGGTGGCAGGGACATCGTCGCGCAACCTCCATGGATTCAGTACATGATTCTGCGGGGTAATTGCGTATCAGTAGCAATGGGTTTAATTGTGACAGTTCAACAAAATTCCTTTTGTTATTTAGGTACGTTGTTGAGCAGACACATTTTTCGAAAATATGAAGCAATGGATTAGCAATACAAGGTGTCGTTTTGCATCCTCGTCAAATTTCAGGAAGCTGATATGAAAGACATGTTACATAATTAAATAAAATTACGATACCTACTCAATAATTAATACATACTTGTTATTTATATCACTTAAGTTTGAAAGTATTTTAGAATACACCACTTTCACAGAACAGAATCACCCCGTTGCGTATGCGGTAGTGTGTGTGTAAAAAGGCAGTTACATTGCGGTATCACACAGACCGCGTTTTAACATGCGTGTCTCACACATTTCCGAAAATTTGAAAAAAAAAAGAAAAAGTACCTACTTATTTTATTATTGATTCATGTCGAGAATCATTAGCATAGTTACCTCCTTGAATTTGACGAGGATGCAAAACGACACCTTGTATACTTCAAAATCATTCAGATTTTGATTGATAGATAGTGCGTTACGCAATTACGGTGCTAGACAAACCCCGCGTAAGATTTTTCGTCTGTTTTAAAAAATATATTTGCTTTTCCTTACATTTTGACCGTGAGGTATTGCAGTTTTGTAGGAAACGGCAGATTTTTTTTATAATCGACGAAAAATATCAACGCAGGCGGGTCCAGAATCATGACTGAATCCATGGTAACACGTTGTTCGTCGATGTCCCTGCCACCCTGTATATGTCATCCTGTAGGTTATTGTCTCACTGCAAGGTAAATTTGTCCATTGCAGAACAATAAGTTCGTTTTCATCAAAACGTTTAAATATCTCCAAAATTTTGGTTCGACTGCAATAACATTATGGCTGTATTTCGCTGAAGGGTTAGACAGAGGTGTGCCTACACTACACCCACATTTAGCTAGTTATGTTTTGGTGGTGGTGGGGGGCGAGCCTGTTATCAGGAACCGGGCATAAATTCAGACACCAGGTGCCCGACCCGGGAATGGAACCATGACCTCATGATCAGCAGTAGCGCTTGCGAGTAGATCGACGAGGTAGTCAACTAGAAAATAAGCTAACTAAAGAGACTTAAAAAAATCAAATGGACCAATAATGATATGATCTTTCAGAGATCATATCATTATTTTTTACATTTTTTTCTGCCTGAAAGAATTGAAAAGTTTGTAATGTTTTCACGGGACCCTGAAAAATTATTCAGATGTGACATTCCTCTCACATGTTTTACATTAACATGTGATTTGAATTTATGACTTTATCCGTATATTATATATATTCACGCTAACATAATAGGTAGGTAGATACTATGGTAATCACACGAACTAAGTTGAAAAATAACATGGGCCTGTAATTTTACCCTCCAGACTGTAGCACAATAAAGGAGCTAAGCGGTTGAGAAAAGAACAGTGTAGTAACACTGTTCTTTTCTTAAAGGCTCAGAAAAAACCTTCAAAAAAACTTTTTGAAAAAATAGTAGATTGTACAACTAGTGCATAAAGGAAGCCATTTTACCCCGAGACGTTTATCATTTTTTTTAGTCAAGGGGTAAAATGGCTCGTTTATGCCCGAGTTATACTCTCACTCTGCTGTTCACTTCGATGGCGAGAAAATGAAACAGGCATAAAGAATACCACAGTATTCCATTGTTTTAGTTTAATCACTTTTCACTCTTCTCCAATTTTGCAAATTGGAGAAGAGAATAGCTAATTCCCGCCATGAAACTTTTAAAACATTTTTTTTTAATTTTTCAACATGTGTCAATCGACTTGGGTCGAACTGCCCAGTCACAAAAACTTTTATTTGCGTTTTAAAATAATAAATGGCAACTATTTTATCTGTTTGTATTAAATTAACGATAGAAAACACGAAAGTGATATAAATTAAAGCAAATGAAATAAAATAACGACTTTAATCAAGGGTCGAAAGGAATCAATTCCCATACGAGGTATTCAGACGCCCGAGCGCAGCGATGACTATAGTCCGAGCAGGAATTTGTGATTTTCACCCGTGTTAAACACTCTACTTTTAATTTCGAATATAAGGAAAGTAAAAAATAATAGTTTGGTCAACATTTCAGAATCGCTAGAACTAATTTTTAATCAAATATTAGTCTATTAAACCGAGATATCGAATTTCGATACAGCTTACAGAGTTAATATCCCGCCAAATTATATAGAAATCATGAGGAAAATGTGAGGAAAGTTTTGTAAAGAGAGAGTAGGGGAAGACTAAAGAAACGATGGATGGACTGTTTGAAAGATGACATGGTTAGAAATGGGGTGACTACCAAGATGACGACTAATAGAGAAGTATGGAAGACAAGTTGCACCAACCAAAAATAAATTGGGATAAGTACAAGAAAAAATATATATACAGATGCTAAAAGAATGTAGCTTTTATAGTTTGACAGAATTCATGGATAAAAAATATTGACATTACCTATATTCTAACAATAATTAAACCCTGTAACATTAAATTGTTGCATGCTATGTTTTACCTTAGCTAAACATGTTTGTGCCACTCTGACCTATGCTTAACACCATTGTATACCATGTTTTACGCAAATAAATTATTTTATTATTATTATTATTATTAATGCACATGATGCTGGTTATTATGTGCCTACTGACTTTTTAAAATTGACGATTTTTCCCAATTTATTCTACTTCAACGCTAACAAACTGGTAACATCAACGATTCGTTACTAAATTAGGAACTGGCATTCGTCAGCAAATAACTCCAACACAAACTAGTTATGAAACATTATTCGGTGCAATGTTTCTATCAGATGCACTTGACCATGCACCCGGCGACCTCGGCACGTCCTTCTAAGATACTTTGATCTTTATATTTGAATATATTGTTTTGTTTATGAATACATGAATAGGAGTTAGTTTACTGTGAAGCTGATATATTAATTGTGAAATGGGTATGGTATACGCGGCAATAGCGCAATGGTTATCGGATCAGGGGGGTTACCATCACCTCTTATAGCAGTATTATTATAATATTACTTCACAGTGGGAAAGTGATGGAGCTATACAGGACTTATAGCTCCATCTCTTTCTCACGCTGAAGTAATATTGAAATAATACTGCTATAAGAGGTGATGGTAACCCCCCTGTAGTGATCGTGGATCGTGTAGTGAGATCGTGGCCCCGTAGGATTGAACACTAGCAGTTGTATTATTGACTGTCCCAAGCACAAAGCAGTAGCACGTACTATTTGTATGATGTACATATTAAAGAATATTCTATTCTATTCTACTTAGGCCGTGATCTACAAACGTTACTTAGCAACTACTTCGGCTAAGCGTTGTTCTTGTCGTTGTCGCACAACTGTCAAACTACCGCGGGAAGGTACTAATGGGTCACCAAGGCCCCTGGTAACACAGGCAACAGGAAGGAATACGGGTGGGTTTTAGTCAGTAAGAGTCTGACACACCCTCCCGCTCCGCCCAGAGCGGGAGAAGTTATTTGACAATATCCCATCCAAAAAAAAAAAAAACTATCAAACTACAAGTGCAAGATAGAGACGGGAACATGTCTAATGCTACGGCTACATTGTCATGATAACACGAACTACACTTCGCGCGCTCTTTCTCGCTCGACGTCTTGCTGTACAACAGAGAGCGCGCGAAGTGTAGCTCGCTTTATCGCGACAATGTAGCCGTAGCATAAGTTAAAGCATGGGCTTAGTATAATAGTAGTAGTGGGCGCTCTCTCGCACACCATTCGACGTCTCGCTGTACAACAGAGAGCGTGCGAATTGAAGTTCGCGTTGTCGCGATAATGTAGCCGTAGCATTATACTTGTCAGTCCAAAAGTATCTGTTAAACATGTAAACAAAAGGATCAAAAAATTTACCTGAGGATGCCAATTTGAAGTGCTTCTTATAAATAGAGTGCTTTAATTTGTTTAGTTATTTGAATACATAATTCTGAAATTCTAATTTAATATCACCTTAAATATGTTTTTAATTTGACAATTGAGAATAAGTTTATAACCTCAATTTTTGTCTTTGATTTTTTTCGATTGCAATTTAATAATGTCATTCAAACAATTATTTTTGTTGGAAAAACTGGTGAGATATCAACTTGAAACCTTCTAAATACAGATAAATGTGTTGCTAAGTTGCTTTACTGAGATTGATTGATTGCGATAGAATTGTACTTGAACAGGGTTAGTTTACACTTTCGACAGTTACTTTTGAAACAGACATTTATTTGGGCACGTCACAATTGCGGCGATAAGTCCCCTCTTTGAGGAGTGGCTAGAGAGGCGCCACGGCGTCCTCACCTTCCGCCTGACACCACGCCAGGTCCTCACCGGACACGGCAGCTTCGGGAGGTTCCTGTGTTGGATAAGGCGGGTGTCACCACTATGTGGATCGCCTGGAGGACACGGTGGAGCATACGGTGGAGGTCTGCCCGGCTTGGGCAGAGCACCGCCGTGTCCTCGTTGAGGCGATCGGCGTCGGAGACCTCTCGCGTCCGGCCCTGGTTCAGGCCATGGTACGGAGCGAGAGGGCATGGGCAGCCGTCACCTCCTTCTGCGAAGCAGTAATTCTCGCAAAGGTGGAGGCGGGACGGTTGAGGGAAAGGCAAATTTCGCGCCCTCTCGCCCCTAGCCGCCGAAGGAGACGCCTTGGGCGTCGGGAATCCTGGGTGGATTTCCGGCCACCGTAGGCGCGGACCGTGAGCAATGGGTAGCTCACCGTCCGGTAAGCACCAGGCCCGGGTCGACGGCGCGTTGTATTCCACTCGCGTCTCAAAGAGATGTCGTCAGCACAAGTGTAGGGGTCCACTAGTGCCGATGCCTGCCGGGGTCGCGGGAAGGTACTAAATGGTTACCGAAGCCCCTGGCAACACAGGCAATAGGAAGGAATACGGGTGGGTTTTAGTTAGTAAGAGTCTGACACACCCTCCCGCTCCACCCAGAGCGGGAGAAGTTATTTGACGATTTCCCACCCAAAAAAAAATAAAAGAAGGCATGGATATCGTGGATGTGAAGTGGTCGTAGGTGTGTCGTGGCGTGGATGGGACAAGACAGTATCATTTCATATTTTGTCAGAGAAATAGATGGACCACATGAACTACGAATATCACTAGAAATGAGATGTTAAAATATGCAGTTGCTTAGTGCATTTAATAACAACTAGCTGCGCCCCGCGGTTTTACCCCCATAGTTCTGGATCCCGTTGAAATATCGGGACAAAAAGTATTATGTGTCCTAATCCAGGTCATGGTCTACCCATGTGCCAAATTTAATCCAAATCCGTTCAGCCGTTTTAGCGTGAAAGCGTAACAAACAAACAAATAAACAAACAAACTCACTTTCGCATTGATAAATATTTATAAAATATATAATATTCTAGTTAGAATTCTTAATTTTGGCTTGACATTATCATGTCTTTATAACCTTTATTATTTTAAAGGTTTATGATCTCATCCGGTTCTGAATAGGTAACTAAATAAAAACTGATTGAAAATTTATGTTTTAGGTAGCAAATACTTCTATGTTATTATTTATAATCGTATTTAAATTTGAAGATCATATTAAGAACCTAGAATGTATTGGGTGGAATAACAAAGTGTGGTCATAATATTGGAGTAGCCTCAGAACAAAGCGTACCTATTTGATGTCCTGTAAAGTCTATGTAACCGGAGTTACCCACATAACTTGCAGAGTAAGCAAGCTGAAGTGGCAGTGGGCTGGCCATGTTTGTCGAAGAACCGATGGCCGGTGGAGCAGACAAGTCCTCGAGTGGAGACCGCGTATCTGCAAGCGTAGTCTGGGACGCCACCCAGCTAGATGGACCGACGACCTTAAAAAGGTAGCTGGGACACCCTTTTTTTTTGGGTGGGACATTATCAAATAACTTCACCCACTCTGGGTGGAGCGGGCGGGTGTGTCAGACTTTTACTGACTAAAACCTCGCGTGTTCCTTCCGTTGCTTGTGTTGCCAGGGGCCTCGGTAGCACTTTCGGACTTTCCCGCGACCCCGGCAAGCTGGGACACCCTGGATGCGGAAGGTGGAGGACAGGGTGTTGTGGCGTAGCCTGGGAGAGGCCTATGTCCATCAGTGGACTGTTACAGGCTGAGTTGGTTGAAAGTCTATGTCGTATTACGTTTCTTCGGAAGAATCTGGCATAGAATTCACACTTTTTCACGCAGGAAATTGTTTTTTTTTTTTTTGGTTAATTCAATGATTTACATACATCAATGACACGGCCATTTATTGGAGAATTTACTAACATTCCAGTAATACCCCATGATCATGAAGTTTTATAGTTTATCCAGATTTCAATTCGTACTGAAAAATACCTATAAGCTTTCAGCCCTTATATAAATTAATAATTAATCTTTTAGCAATACTAATTGCTAATTATTAATTAAAACTGATTGGTGGTTCCCCAGTGTCATATTGTCGTGTTTTCCACGTTGATGCGGATAATTTGGTCGCCATATTGGTCATCCATTAAAATACCAATTATGTCATGAGTACATAATTACAATTATTTACGTTCGGAAATTTCGAAGCGAATTCATTATTATGTTTTTAACCCCCGACGAAAAAGAAGGGTGTTATACATATGTTTGTAGTGTATCTGTGTGTCTGTCTGTGGCACCATAGCTCCTGAACGGATGAACCGATTTTGTTTTTTTTGGTGATCAGTGTCATTAAGACACTGATCACCAAAAAAAACAAAACGAGAGTGTTCTTAGCTATGTTTCAAGAAAATCTGCTCAGCCGTTTGAAGATCATATCCTCTTTTCTAGTTGATGAAGAGATATAAACAACTTCCACAGGTCTGATCGATTCGAAATTTGAAATCTGTCAACGGAACAGGTTGTCAATGATATGACAAAAGTACCTTGACTTGTTGCGCAGGCATCACCAGGATCCTGCAGGATACCCAACCCGCCAGAAGAACTCCTCAACGATGTACAGCATCTACCTTGTGTTTGGGCTCACACGATGCGTTTTGACGAGCACATGCTAATACAAGCTAAGAAGCCAGGGTCATATTCTAAATGTAAACATTTTAATTAAACATCGAAATTCAGCAATCGATAAAATTCGGCCACTATTTCTGTGGTTCACTAGTAATATATAAAGTTTAAAAAACAGGAAATAAAAGTTATTTTTTTTTTTTTTAAAAACCCCGATACAAACGAAAACCTCTTAAAAGTAAAAAAAATATATCTATTGGCCCCTTTCAGTTTAATATAAGTTGTAAGTTCTTTAACAGGCATTCTACTGTTGTTTCGTCTTTTTACCCGACTGTGCGACCGGGTTATGTTTTTTGTAAGTTTGTATTGAAATATTGGTACCTACACAACACACCAAAATATTTATAAATTCGGTTATACATTAGCATTTTTGCGCTATCAATTTTCATGTAAGTAGAAGTCTGCTTCGTTGGACTAGAGGTCGTAAGCGGTAAGCTTGACTGCTTACCGCGCTGTCGTGGATTTCCAAATTCTGGTAGTGTTGTTGGGTTTTCCACCAGGCATTTCTCAGTAGCTGCCCGGAATTTCGATTCCTGCCCGGTTGTTGGCAATAGGCTCGCCCCATTACATTAAGGCGCAGATATATAATTTTAGTGACTTTTAAATCTCTTATTACACCTTCATATAATGCATGCATGCACTTTCATATAATGCATGCATGCACCTTCATATAATGGTCGTCTTGCTGATCATGGTTTTAATTGTTATTAGTAATTGTTTACTTATTTTACTTCGATGGGGCTAGTTTATCATTTCGCACTTCGAGTTACAGCAATAGCCTTATGTAAGCGGGCACGCCCTTTATGCCTGGAGGCTTTTATTTAGGTATTAAGTTCTATTTACGTTTTTTTATGTTGTAATTTTTATCTGCTTGAGTACAGTTTGTTCATTGTTTTGTTGGTATACTGGCGTGTGCTAGCTAACATATGGCAAGTGTGTAATTTAATCTAATGTTTTGTGTTTCGTAATGTTAATTTGTATAGAATCAAGGTTTAAACAGACAGATGTGCTGCTGGGGAGTTTGTTCCACCACTTCTTCTTCCCAGCTAAAGCACTAGGAAGTGGTGAAGGGCGGGCATTTTTGGGGGACTGTCTTATGTAACTTTGACGTTCAAAAAGTGCTGATTTTCAGCCTTTTTTGAATAAATGACTTTTAATTTTTGATTTTAATTTTGCAAGTAAGTTATGCAAAAAATATATGTTAAACTAGAAAGCATACACATCAATTCTATATATGTGAATATTTAAGTATTGTAGTAAACTACTTTATGAAATAAATTCAGGAGGTAATGTCTACCCGAAGCATAAAAACGATATTACTTTCAAACTACTAAATATATTTTCATGTTTTTTTTTTGTACAGACTATTTTACTATCTATAATTCTATATGTGATTTTTTTGCAAACATTCATATTTGCGTTACTGAAAATAAATATTCCCTATAAAACCGAACGGCCGCGCGACGGACTTGAGCGCGAGGCGTATTTGTATGGCCAAAGTCAACGGTGATTACCTGCCTAACTCTTCGGGGATAACAAGCGTGATGTTGTGTTATGAATTTCTGCCCTGTAATTGGCAATAGGTTCGTCCCCTATTCCTTGGCACTTAAACATAAACTGGCAAACACCTCAGCCTACAACTTCATCTATTAATTGTTTATAGCGAAGTAGTTCCTCAAAATATGAAGAAATTCAATTACTGCTAATTATTTCCAGTTTAATAGAGCAATTATGAGTAACTCCATTTTAAATGCGAGCACAAACAGACAGACTGCTGGACTGAGCATATATATTATTATACACGCGATCCCATTTGCAGTGGCTCTGTTGATTTTTCCGATTAAAGCGCAATGCGGATCGGCCGTATTTTGTCCTGAAGGGTTCCGTAAGTGGTAGAACCTCACCACTAATTATCGAGAAACTTAATAGTACTAGGTGAGTAGGTAACTTAGCAGTAGGTGAGCAATGGGCAGCTCACCGTCCGATAAGGACCAGGCCCGGGTCGACGGCGCGTTGTGTTCCACGCGCGCCTCAAAGAGATGTCGTCAGCACAAGTGTCTTACTTACACGTGTAAGTTAAGTGTAGGGGTCCACTAGGGCCGATTCCTGCCGGGGTCGCGGTAAGGTACTAAAGGGTCACCGAGGCCCCTGGC
Organism: Atethmia centrago; assembly: GCA_905333075.3. NCBI lineage: Eukaryota > Metazoa > Arthropoda > Insecta > Lepidoptera > Noctuidae > Atethmia > Atethmia centrago. The sequence continues at coordinate 24,897,443 of HG995384.1, forward strand.
AACACAGGCAACGGAAGGAATACGGATGGGTTATAGTCAGTAAGAGTCTGACACACCCTCCCGCTCCACCCAGAGCGGGAGAAGTTATTTGATGATATTCCCACCAAAAAAAAAAAATTGTACCTAAATAAATGACATCTTTATGACAGATCAAGCTTTAAGAAACTACAGGTATGAGTGTCAGAGACGACGTTCTCTCGAAGTTGCTGCTGGGGAGTTTGTTGCGCCATTTCTTCTTCTCAGCTAAAGCGCTAGGAAGTGGTGAAGGACGGGCGTTTTGAGCGACTGTCTTATGTAATTTTGACGTTCATAAAGTGTTTTCTCGAACCTTGACCAGATACTAGTTTCGCGTGAAAACTAACCGTTATTGTTCTTCGCTTACCCCAAATGGGGATCAATGCACATAAAAGGGTAAATAATGTTTTTGGTGACCTTAATTAAGTCCCAAAAACACTTACCAGATAAGACGATTGTAAAATATTTTTTTTGAACTGATGCGACCATGATTCTGGTCAAATATGTAAAAAGCTTTGACGGCTTATGATAAGCGAATGAAAATTCAAAATATATTTTTCAAGTATATCTTTTCAAATATATGTTTCGTGCAAAGTAATTTGATAATCTTTTCAAGAAATTACCTTAAGGGTCGGGTAATCGCCTCTGACCTTGGCCATACAAAATGAGACTCACGCCGCAACGCCGCCGCCGCGCGCCGTACGGTTTCATAGGGAATATTTATTTTTAGTATCGAACCTAATAATGTATATTTGAAAATAAAAATTCAAATATAATTAAAGATAATAAAATAGTCAGTTCATAAAAAAATAATGAAAATATCTTAAGTAGTTTGAAAGTAATATCGTTTTTTTTTTTGCTTTAGGTAGATATTACTTCCTGAATTTGTTTCATAAAGTATTTTACTACAATACTTAAATATTCACAAATAGAGTTGATGTGCATGCGTTCTAGTTTAACATACATTTTTTGCATAACTTACTTGCATAAAGCAAGTGAGTTCTGCAGAAATGTATTCGTAATAACAGAATTAAAAGTCACCAAAATCATATATCTGCGCCTTAAACCTTAAATAAGTACTTATCTCTAGATAAACATATGTGTCCGGCAGAACCCTCACACATAAGCAACGTTCACTTCTTTACCAATTTTTTCGCAATTGATTGGCTGGAGCAAATAAAGCAAATGAAGTCCGATTGAATTTGTGATGAGCGTTCACCAATTTGTACCTTGTTCACTCACACGAACCTACTTGTTAGAAAGAGTAGTTATGTGCACTATACATTTACCTATAAAATCATAGTAATTTATTTCCGATTGTTCTTTATACTGATCTGTGTTCACAAGAATCACCAGTTAGGGGTTTTGGGTTTTTAGAGTAAAACCATCGAATTATCAGTATCAGCACAGGGTATAGAGCGGGGCTCTCTTGAGGCGCTACCATTGAGTTGTGTTGTGTTGTGTTGTGTTGACATTTAATAGTATATCAAGGTCTACAGCAAGATAGTATAGGAACTTTAAACAAAATGTCATTATAAATAGTGCCAGTCGCTTACATAATCAGCCTAAAATGTTCCCACTGCTGGGACACAGGCCTCCTCTCTGTGAGAGGGAGTGGGCCGTAAACCACCACGCGGGCCCAGTGCGGGTTGGTAGATGTCACATGTCTTCGAATTTTTGGTTCTAGGATATGTCGGTTTCCTCACGATATTTTCCTTCACCGTTTTGAGAGCAGTGGTGATGAAATAATTTACACAAAGTAAAGCGCCTGTCTGGGTTCGAACTTACGACCTACAACTCGTAAGTCGCGGCCATTACCACTGGGCCACCACTGCTCTAGTGCCAGTCGCTTACCCATCTTTAAGTCACATTTTTGATTTTGACTTTTTTGAATGTGATTCTATCCATTCTGGACAATATAAAATGACCACATCATAATATTTCAATAAAGGTGCGGTTTTAATTCCTACTATATTGCTGTAAGCCTGTTGGGATGTTCTGATACCAGCAATACATTGACATCTACTCATATAAGTAGTAAGTACTCTAATCATCTTGCGATACCATTCCAAAAGTATTCACTACTACTCGTAGTATTTTCTACTCATATCGATACTTTTTTTATAAGTCCGAAATATAAAACGTACTTATGTGAAATTTTAGGTAGTTTATTGAAATACATTACATACTATTATTTATTTAGTAATATAATAAATACAAGACAATTAGGAATCCACACAAATAACTATTCTGAAGCTGATTTTTATCTTACACAAAAATGATTAGCTTTTGAACGGCTCCCAGAAACCAGTAATTGCTCCAAATATTAAGGAGACAAACTTGTTTATATTTTGTGTCATTGTTGCATCAACTTTGGAAAATAAACATTGACTAGGCACAGATGTGGCTACGACAAGGTATTGTTAAGCATAAACAAGGAAAAAATTGTTTCTTCTTCTTAATTTTTCGTCTGGTTAGTGACTAACCTGGTGTGAGAGTTTTAATGCCGCTCATGGGCTTCTGACTTGGCTTCACAGGCCGTCGAAAAATATCTTCCAGTTCGGTTCGGTTTGTAGGCGCGGGCTTGCGGACGGTGAGCAATGGGCAGCTCACCGTCCGGTAAGGACCAGGCCCGGGTCGACGGCGCGTTGTATTCCACGCGCGCCTTAAAGAGATGTCGTCAGCACAAGTGTAGGGGTCCTCATGCATGGAGAGGGGCCAGTTCCCGCTTCGCTGGAAGACGGGGAAACTGGTCCTCATAAAGAAGGCAGGGCGCCCTGCGGACTCTCCGTCCGCTTATCGGCCCATCGTGCTGCTCGACGAGGTGGGCAAGCTCTTTGAAAGAGTCATTGCAGACCGCCTCGTCGCCCAGCTGGTGCGGGTGGGGCCGGATTTGGCGGAGAGCCAGTTTGGTTTCCGCAGAGGGCGCTCTACGGTGGACGCCATCATGCGTGTGCGAGCCCTGACGACGGGGAATGCTGTTGCTCAGGGTGGGGTCGTCTTGGCGGTGTCCCTAGACATCGCCAATGCCTTCAACACCCTGCCCTGGAGTTGCATCAGGGAGGCACTCCGGTATCACCGGATGCCGACCTACCTCTGTCGTGTGGTCGAGGCCTATTTCACGGACAGGGCCGTCATCTACCCCGGTCACCAGGGAGTGTGGAACCGGCAAGAGATGTCGTGCGGTGTCCCACAGGGATTGGTCCTGGGGCCGCATCTGTGGGACATCGGATACGACTGGGTGCTGCGCGCCGACCTCCCTAGCGGCGTCAGCGTAGTGTGCTACGCTGACGACACGTTGGTCCTGGCGCAGGGGAGGTCGCACCAGGCGGCGGCCGAATTAGCGGCACACGGGGTTGCGACAATCGTAGAAAGGATCCGGCAATTGGGACTCGAGGTGGCCCTGCACAAGTCCGAGGCCATGTGTTTTCATGGTCCTCGGAATGCGCCACCGTTGGGGTCCCAAATAACGGTAGGAGGGGTTTCTATCGGCGTCGAGTCAACGATGAAGTACCTGGGACTCGTCCTCGACAGCCGGTGGAACTTCGTGGAGCATTTCCGACGTTTGGCTCCCAAACTGGAGCGGGCGGGTGCTGCATTGAAGCGGCTCCTGCCCAATCTAGGGGGTCCAAACGCCTCCTGCCGGAGGCTCTACGCGGGGATCGTGCGGTCCATGGCCCTCTACGGGGCTCCTGTATGGGCGCGCTCTCTAGCGCTGTGGCCAGCCCGCCGGTTGAGCGCGGCCCAAAGGGTCATGGCCATCCGGATGGTCCGAGGATACCGCACGGTCTCCTGTGAGGCAGCGAGCCTCCTTGCCGGATTGCCGCCATGGGATCTGGAGGCAAAAGTCCTCGCGCACGTATGGGAGTGGCGCGAGGAGGCGAAACGCCGGGGCGTAAGTCCGCTGCCGCGAGAAATCGCGGCACAGCGGACGGAGCTCCGGCGGGATCTCATGGCGTCATGGAAAGTACGGTTGTCGCAACCCAGTGCTGGGCACACTACGATTGCGGCGATAAGTCCCCTCTTTGAGGAGTGGCTGGAGAGACGCCACGGCGTCCTCACCTTCCGCCTGACGCAGGTCCTCACCGGACACGGCAGCTTCGGGAGGTTCCTGTGTCGGATAAGGCGGGAGGAAACGTCCGGGTGTCACCACTGTGTGGATCGCCCGGAGGACACGGTGGAGCATACGGTGGAGGTCTGCCCGGTTTGGGCAGAGCACCGCCGTGTCCTCGTGGAGGCGATCGGCGGCAGAGACCTCTCGCGTCCGGCCCTGGTTCAGGCAATGGTACGGAGCGAGAGGGCATGGGCAGCCGTCACCTCCTTCTGCGAAGCAGTAATGCTCGCGAAGGAGGAGGCGGGACGGTTGAGGGAAAGGCACGTTTCGCGCCCTCTCGCTCCTAGCCGCCGCAGGAGACGCCCTGGGCGTCGGGAATCTCGGGCGGATTTCCAGCCACCGTAGGCGCGGGCTTGCGGACGGTGAGCAATGGGTAGCTCACCGTCCGGTAAGGACCAGGCCCGGGTCGACGGCGCGTCGTATTCCACGCGCGCCTCAAAGAGATGTCAGCACAAATGTAGGGGTCCACTAGGGCCGATGCCTGCCGGGGTCGCGGGAAGGTACTTATGGGTCACCGAGTCCCCTGGCAACACAGGCAACAGGAAGGAATACGGGTAGGTTTTAGTCAGTAAGAGTCTGACACACCCTCCCGCTCCACCCAGAGCGGGAGAAGTTATTTGATGATTTCCCACAATCAAAAAAAAAAAAAAAGTGTAGGGGTCCACTATGGCCGAAAGGTACTAAAGGGTCCCATTCACAAAAAAAAAAACAAAAAAAGGCATTCCGGTTTCCTCACCATGTTTTCCTTCACCGTTTTTTTTTGCAACTGATAATTATACAATACGCACATGAATCCGAAAAACTGTATTACTTTCATTTTTGTTTTTTTTTTTTTAAACATTGCCCCACACTTGGAATTTCTTCCTGTATCGTGGGTGCGTTCACAAACATAGAACTCACAAACACAAATACCCAGACCCGGAACAATTACTTGCAGAACATACCAATATTTGTTCCGTGCGGGGATCGAACCCGCGACACGCTGCGCAGCAGTCGATTGCTCAGCCATTACGCCAACCGTGTCGTCAAACGTCTCATGTCTTCCCATTCTGCAAATGGGTTACTTTTTAAAGATGGGTTTGCCTAAGGGAGCGATTCGATTCAATACAACTACTTTTCTTCCGATACTGAGTATGTACCAAAAGAATTCATTCGATAATAAAATTACTTGGTATCGAAACAAAAGTATCGATGTAAGTAACCTGTACCTAGGCATTTGCTTGTATCGAATCATCCCTATTTTGCTGCACCCATTTGCGAAGCTTGATTATTGTTATTTACTTATCAATTATTATACGAGTAACGTTAAGTACTACAACAAAGTAAATGTTTTAACGTCATGACACAAACTTATGATATGTCAGCTGTCATAATTATAAGTTGGTATGGATAAACTTGCGAGCAAAAGTAGTGGATCCGAAAATCGCGATACCACAAAAAGCGATCCTAAATCAGAAAAATAAAGGAATTAAATGGCCGCAGTAACTCATTAAGTTCAAGAGTTCATTGTGGCAAAAATCTTTGGCTTGCGGAAGAAAAACCAAAGTGATGTAGAAGTAAAAATTTTTGTGTTAGGAAGGAGTTTGAAGCGGGCGCAGTTTTTGCGTTAACAACTTGGACCATTCGTCTTCGCGCGATGCATGGGAAAAGTTACTGACAGATCGGTACACTGGCGAGGAAATTAAGAGCCCACTTCGGAATTTCGGTTAAGTTTTAACGTTTGTTTCTTTACTGATCTTTGAAGTGCTGGGCAACGGTGTACCATCACCGATGATATATACATGACTGAGAATGAGTGCGTCGCAATTAAGCAGAACCTACCTTTTTGACCGGATAATATATGGCTTTCACATTGGGAAAGATCTGAAATATTTGGCAAATTACTTTGACATGACGAGGTCGATGTAAAATAGACGTGGCTTGCAGATAACGTAGGTATTTTGTCTAGGCCACATAGACCCATGAAGGTGTTCAGCTGCAAGGAAAAGGGCGTATTTTTGGGTGGAATAAGTACGTTCGCGCTGCTCATGAGGAGGCTAGGTTTAAAGTATGGTTCATTATTTGGGGTGACATTAAATAAAAAATGTGGTTATTTTTATTAAATGTGTTTTATTATGGGCGAAAACATGCATATTAAGCACAGATAGTAGCAGTGGTTGCCCAGTGGTAACGGCCGCGACTTACGAGTTGCTTACGAGTTGTAGGTCAACCCAGGTGGTTGTTGGTTCGAACCCAGATAGGCGCTTTACTTTGTGAAAATTAGTTCATCACCACTACTCTCAAAACGGTGAAGGAAAACATCGTGAGGAAACCGGCATGTCCTAGAACCAAAAATTCGAAGACATGTGACATCTACCAACCCGCACTGGGTCCGCGTGGTGGATTGCGGTCCACTCCCTCTCACAGAGAGGAGGCCTGTGTCCCAGCACTGGGAACATTATAGGCTGATTACGTAAGCACAGATAAATATAATAAAAGATGGATAAAGCTTATTTATTAAAAAATCTTAATAAAATATTTTTTGTAGGTAACGACACTCGTTATCTTAAATACTACGAAAAATAACACATAAGAATCATAGTCAGCTTCATAATTTAAACCTCTGTTTAACCGTTACCAAAGGTAGGTATATATAAAACTAGGAACAATCATTACTGAGAGATTAATGAACTTAAATAATACATTGGCGCCGATTCCCTTGTTCACAAACTAAACTAAATTTAAGTTCAGTGCATCTTTGTCTTACTATTTCATTAAGAAAAGGACAGAAGATACATTTTAGTTTAGTCCTGTCAAATTAATCAGCGCTTGACGTAAATTGACGTAATTTTAGTAGGCAAGTTTTTATTCACGTCTAAACTTGTATAGAGTAGTGACAGGCGCTGATAATTTGACAGGACTAAACTAAAATTTATCTTCTGTCCTTTTTTTAATGAAATAGAAAGAAAAAGATGCACTGAACTTAAGTTTAGTTTAGTTTGTGAACAAGGGAATCGGCACCAATGTCATGAAAAAAAACCACGAAAGTGATGTCATTTACATAACTAAATTAATCTTATGACGGATTTTAGGCGAAGTCAGAAAAAAAAATATACGTTGCTTCTGCATACCATCTATTAAGACAAGTTGTAGAATGTCTACGTGTACGATGCCAATGCTTATGCGATGTGGATGTTTGGCCTGAATTCGGTGTTTCAGAAGGTGATAGCGAGCCTGCAACACTTGCGGAATCTGAATCCAACGCAGAAGCCCGTTGCTCTTGCAGAGACATTTCAGATGGAGATGGCGAGCTTGCTGCACTGGTTGAACGTTGTATCCGGTTCCTCTCGCTGCGACGTTCCAGTATGAGATGGCGACTTAGTTGCACAAGCACCTGCGTTCAACGCTGTAGTCACTTCTTCTGGCTGCGGCATGTGTGAACGAGAAGACAAACCTTATGCAAAAGTTAAAATGCTTTCTTGAACCACTACGTTTCCCAATTCATAGTGCTTACAATAATTTTCAAGCAAAAAAGCACAGCTAAGACGTATTATGTCTTATTTCGTGGTCATGATCACTGTCGTGGTACTTGTGACCACGAAAGTGTCGATTAAGCACTTTACCGGTTCTAGTATGAAACAGTTTTGAGGTTAGAAAAAATACAATAGCATATTTGCAACATCAAAAACCTCAACATCCTTAAATCGAACAGAACTAGCATTTAATGCTATTTATTAATTAACACTATGGGAACAGTGGTGGCCCAGTGGTAACGGCCCCCGACTTACGAGGTTTTGGGTTCGAATCCAGGCAGGCGCTTTACTTTGTGTAAATAATTTCATCACCACTGCTCTCAAAACGGTGAAGGAAAACATCGTGAGGAAACCGGCATGTCCTAGAACCAAAAAATCGAAGACATGTGACATCTACCAACCCACACTGGGCCCGCGTGGTGGATTACGGTCCACTCCCTCTCACAGAGAGGAGGCCTGTGTCCCAGTAGTGGGAACATTATAGGCTGATTATGTATTAATTAACAACTTACCAAACACAGCTATCACGAAAGTGATGCACGATCTTTGACAGAATCTTTTTGACCATCAGAATATGTTTTTACAGAAAAACAATTAATGTTATCAATCAACATTTTTTTGCGTTGTTATGATAACCAATTACAGTGTTGCTTCTAACAATAATATTCTGGGTTGACCAATTATTTAGTGAAGAAATGGTATGAAATACGAGTATGAGCGACTACGAAGGTGTTGGACATGATTTTCGGAACAGAAACAGTAAAAAGAATTAACGTCATAAGTCTGTTTATTTTTATCATTGATTTAAATCAATGACAAAAATCTGGAGAGATATAGTAATATACATTATTCTTTCCAAAAACCTTCCTAAAAGTTTCACAAAAAATATATTTCTTGTGTTTATCAAAAATTATATTTTTAATAAACCCAAGAAGTCTAAAGTATACTCGTATCATCTGAACAGACCACGTAACGTGATTTTTATTTAAAAAAATTGGTTGTCCGTAAAGTCGGTTTACGGACGATAATTTTACGTGATAACGAGAGAAACATGCGTCACAAGCCGAACGCTTAGGGCGATCGTGCCTCTCTATCGCTAGTTCCGCGCTCTCGCACGTTGCACGCTCGGCTCAGGCGGAACGTGACACTTTTTCGTGCGTGCAGCCGGCGTTCATCGATTTATAAGACGTTATCACGTCAAAAAATGTAAAGTTCACGAAAATTTTCAATGATAATAATTATTTAAATAAATATAAAGTAAATTTCAGTTAAAATTTAAATATTTACACATTAATTTCTAACTGCTTTGTACATTTTTACGCTTGAACAAAATTTCACCAGCTCAAAAAATAATGACCCGTATCAGTCATGGTCTTTACAATAAGTCCAATTCTGGCAGAGTTTGGGAAAGAATTGCTGGAAAGTCAAAGGGTTTTTAAAGGCAATCTTAAATGGAGCCAAAATCATTAACATTAAATAAAAATTAACACAATAACATCACAAAGATCGTCCCTAAACTTATGGCGCTGACAAGACCAAAATAGGCAAAAGAAAAAAAAAATGCCAAATCTGTAAGGTTTGTGGTAGCGGAAAAAAATATGTGTTAATTTTGGACATATTTCCCAGAACTTGGTTGTTACCAAAACACGTTTGCAAAAAAATCCGGATACAAACTAACGTTAAACTAACCTCTTACCTTGAGTTCTAATCCAAAATATCTGTATTAAATATCAACATACGTTACGTATTTAATTAATAACAAAAACGTCTTATTTGAATGCAGAACTTGGTTGTTTTTTACTTTCGATTACTCAACTCAATTTTGAGTATATTTACTTAAATTATCTATTGATAATTTCTTCATATTTTGCAATAAATTACAAGCGTTGTGTCATCGCGCTTCTCTTTCATTTCTATGCAATCTGACAGTGACCGCAGTTTAGGTGTTGTCAGCGTCTTAAGGCGTTTTTGGTAAGTCGACATCTCGGCTTGATATTTAACCATGTTTGCCGGTGACCGTGGCGGGCTGCAGTACACCAGAGGAATAGTGAAACAAACAATACCTAGGTATTGTTTGTTTCTCCGAAGCATTACGGAAGATCTTAAAGATCATGAAGAAATCGAATGCGAGTGCAGGGCTCTTGCTGTGAGAAGCTTGCAAGTTTGCTTGTGTAAGGAGGTTAAGATTACGTTCTTTAAGGTTTAGGTGTTGTCAGCGTCTTAAGGCGTTTTTGGTAAGTCGACATCTCGGCTTGATATTTAACCATGTTTGTCGGTGACCGTGGCGAGCTGCAGTACACCAGAGGAAATAGCGAAATAGTGAAACAAACAATACCTAGGTATTGTTTGTTTCTCCGAAGCATTACGGAAGATCTTAAAGATCATGAAGAAATCGAATGCGAGTGCAGGGCTCTTGCTGTGAGAAGCTTGCAAGTTTGCTTGTGTAAGGAGGTTAAGATTACGTTCTTTAAGGCTTACTGCCAGACCCTTTACAAAAGCAGCCTGTGCGCCAGCTACACGCGGAACACCCTGACACCCTGAGGACATGATGACACCCTGAGGGTCCAATACAATCACAGCTTCAGAACGCTCTTGGGGCTGCCGCGTTGCGGTGGCGTGCCTAGGGTTTCAAAATAACGCAAGCCCAATAAAATTTTAACCGATTTCAAAAAAAGAAAGTTCAGTTTTCGACTGAGTATGTAGCTCGTATGTATCATCGCAATTTTCTCATAAACTACTGGTTAGGTACAATAAATTAAAAGTGAATTCATCCATCCATTTTAGTACGGCATGCCGGGGCTTTTGGGCTTATATAAGCCATGAAAGGGCTTATATAAGCCAGCTTGTATGAAGGTACCGCCACTGCCGCGTTGCTGTAGTGCCTCTGGCATGTTCGCTCAGGCAAAAACGGCGTCGCTATTAGGGAGAACGCGGTCAAGTCCGAATAGCATTCTGAAGATGTTAGTGGACAAATTTAACTCGCCGATAATTAATCACTTCATGCAGGTGTTGGTTAGGCAGGAGAGGGGCTTGTGGCTAAGTAATAACAGCCGCACGGGTCGATCGATCAGGTTAAGCTACGCTTGCCGCGGTTGGTCCGTGGGTGGGTGACCATCTTTACATACCAAGACCCCTCCGTGCCTCGGAAAGTACGTTAAGCCGTTGGTCCCGGCTGTTATTTGTATATCTGTGACAGTCGTTACGGGTCGTCAGAAGCTCGAAAGTCTGACAACCAGTCTTACCAAGGGGTATCGTGTTACCCAGTAACTGGGTTGTGGAGGTCAGATAGGCAGTCGCTCCATGTAAAATACTGGTATTCAGCTGTATCTGATAAGACTGGAAGCCGACCCCAACATCGTTGGTAAAAGGCTAGGCAGATGATGTTGGTTAGGCAGGAGTGATTCATTGTATCCGGTGAATGTATGTAAAAAATGTTATTCTATGAGCTTAGTACTTAGTTATAATTGTAACGCACACCTAGCTACATACAACCGACCAGTCATGCATTCCCGGTGTTCCTGGCATCGCTGGATTTTTTTTTACAGGAAAAATATTTTATGAAGCCGCTTCCATACTTTCATAGCAGACTTTAGGTAAATATGCATCCGAATATCCGATCTCTAATTATAACCAAGGGTATATGAGTTTAAATTTTTTCAGCACAGAATACCATCAACATTACTCTTTATACCAAAATCGCAACGCTACTTTTTACATAAAAATTCTAAAAGACAAAGGAAAATGTGCAATACTTTCGGCCGCCAGTGTACAGCGGGTGCAACGTCACGACAACGACGTCCGCTAATTTATGGAAAACCTCTGAAGTCGCGTGGCTGGGCCAACTTCACCGGTGTATACTTTTGTGCGCCCCAAGTGTAACCACCCACATCAGAGCCGTCAATGCTTACACTGGCGAGCATTATGTTCGTTCTGTAGTACTTGCGTTGTTGTGCAGACTTTTATTTAATTCATTTGGTATTTTAGTTTTATTAGGTAGCGTTACAGATAAGAGGGAGTTATCTATGGGTAACGTAGACCACGGTTGTATCTTCCAAGTCTATGATAATGTAAGATACTAGTGGGTTCGTTGAAAATATTATCCAGTTAGCAAGGTGGTCTTAGGGCTGACTTGAGTCGGGTCTGATAATAGTTTACCGGGTTTTATATCCTCGGTCCACGGTTCTGAGAAATTAATCAGGAAAATCCTAGCTTCCACACTGATTAATTTTGATGTACCGTATTTCACCGAGGCTATGGATGCCTGGAGACTCGCTTGCCCGAACTCAGACCTACCTGACAATCCATCTTCCCAGAGACGGTGGGACGAGCCGCTCTGTGGAGTAGTACAGAACGCTTTACTTAACACCTTAACTACTACTGCGGAGCGTGCGCGCCTGTTGGCTGTGGGTAAGTGGGAGTCGGGTCTGTGGCTTCATGCACTACCGTCGTCGAACATTGGTACTCTGTTCGACGACACTACTTTCCGCCTCGCTGCTTCCGTAAGACTAGGAGCTCCATATTGTTCTCCTCATCGCTGTCACTGTGGCGAAATTGTCAACAGTCTCGGACACCACGGCCTGTCTTGCAGCCGAAGTGCGGGTCGCTTAGCGCGGCACGCGAACATTAATGACATCATGCGACGAGCTCTTGTCACCGTCGGCGTTCCAGCTGTATTAGAACCCAATGGCCTGGCACGCGACGATGGCAAGAGACCAGACGGCATGTCTTTATTTCCATGGAAGGTGGGTAGGCCTTTAGTGTGGGATTCAACGTGTGTCGACACTCTTGCGCCATCCCATTTTCCTGGCACGGCGTGCTATGCTGGCGCTGCTGCTGCGGCTGCAGAGAACCTCAAGCGGCGTAAGTATAATAACTGGTTGATCATTGTATTTTCGAGCAATAAATAATAGTTGGTCATTGTATTTTCGAGCCGTTTGGGGTTGAAATCCTCGGGCCGTGGGGTCCGAGTGCTCATGGCCTTTTTAAGGTAATCTCCAGGTTGATACTTCTCGTGACCCAAGCCCGGCTTTTACCTTGGCCAGAGGTTAAGCATTGCCATACAACGTGGCAATACCGCCAGTCTCTTGGGTACGTTACCAGTCGACAGCGATGTGGATGAATTTTTCGACGCCCTATTTTAGTTGGTGTATAGTTTTAGTTATTTTTATTAATTAATTAGATTTTTTTTTTGTTATGTATTAATCAATAGAAATAAAAGTCTGATAATTGTACATTTGAGTTTCGCCACTCGAAGAGGCTATTTTAATGCATAACAATGTTGCGAAAAACCCAAAATACATGCATGAAAGATAATCAATCGCACCCAGTTAGATGCGCAACAGAAATACGCTCTTATTTCTTGAGAATTTAGTAGTTTATTGAACAGCTGTATCTGAAGTAGGAAATCGCGTGAATACCCCCTCGACCTACGAAGGTCGGACTAGAAACTACGCATTTAGTTCGAAAATACGACGCATATATGGTCGGAGAGCTCGGGTGAGTGTAGAATAAAACATTTTACTAAGTTATTACCTATACCTTTTAACCGCAAACTGCGGAAGGTCTCGTGGCGAAATAATAACAGCCGCACGGGTCGATCGAAGGTTAAGCTACGCTTGCCGCGGTTGGTTGGTGGATGGGTGAATGGTGATCATCCATTACATATCGAGATCCCTCCGTGACTCGGAAAGCACGTTATGCCGTTGGTCCCGGCTGTCATTCGTAGATCTTCAGTCGTTACAGGTAGTCAGAAGCCCAAAACTCTGTCAACCAGTCTTATCAAGGGGTAATCATATTACCAAATAACTGGGTCGTGGAAATAGGCAGTCGCTCCATGTAAAATACTAGTATTCTATAGACTGGAAGCTGACCCCAACGTAGTTGGACAGAGGCTGGGCAGATTGATGGACCTTTTCACCGCAATTTTAAAGGCAGCCTCGTTGAAAGAATGAAAGAAATAAAATACTGCACAAAAAATAAATCTATACTTTTGTATAAAAAAATAATGCTGTTCGCTGGTAAACGCATCACTGGAGAATGGCTGGACCGATTTCCTAGTAGGCCGAATAACTTTTTAGGGAAAGAAACATTGGATTTCTCTTTGTCAACTGTCCTATCGCGGGTATGCTGGAAGAGATTTCTTTAGAAATAAGCATTACCTTTGTACGTATTTTTCTGTTCCTTTCTTCTTGTCTGTTTATATGTGTGTACATAAACTGTTAAATAAATAAATAAAAAAAGTTTACCGAAAAGTTGAGAAATCCAGGGAAAACTGAAAGTACTTTTTCCAAGGGATAATGTAGGACAAGACAAATAAAATCATATAACATAATATAACATCACGCCTTGTTTCCCCGAAGGGTTGGGCAGAGGTGTACCTATTGTACACCTACATTTCGCCGCCAGCTATGTTTAAATCCCATGTAATAGAGGGCGAGCCTATTGCCATCAACCGGGAACAAATCCAGACTCGGGGCTGCTACTGAGAAATTCCAGATTGAAAAACCCAATGACACTTTGCCCGACCCGGGAATCGAACCCAGGGCCTCATGCTCAGCAGTAGCGCTTGTGACCGTTAGACCAACGAGGCAGTCCTAATTACATAAAACAACATAAATGCTTGTGCCAAAGGGCCTCAGTTCAGTTGGTATTACCACATTTTTTTTTTTGTGCGGGAAGTCATCAAATAACTTCTCCCGCTCTGGGCGGAGCGGGAGGGTGTGTCAGACTCTTACTGACTAAAACCCACCCGTATTCCTTCCTGTTGCCTGTGTTGCCAGGGGCCTCGGTAACCCTTTAGTACCTTCCCGCGACGGTATTACCACATGCCGCTAATTTCTAGCTACAACCGACTGGTGCCACACGCTCGAACATATGTTGATGTAGTAGAAGCCCGGGCAAGAAGCATAGTGTGGGTAAGAAGAATAACTGATGTTTCTAAAAATGTATAATAGATAACGTTATTATACTTTCTCAAGTCATGACACTTGCGACAAGCAACGCCATGACAGTACAACCAAACAATACGCGAGTGTATCAGTTGTGGAGATAAAAAAAAGAATTTTCATTGTTTTTCTTACGATTTCTGTGAAGGTTTGTATACCAACTTTTTATATTACAGACCAGTCACCTATGAATAAGTTCTGTTTATTCAATTGCTTGTTTATTAAGTATAATTTGTGATTGTTTCTTTTTATTTAGATATTAACAACAATTCACGTCTCGACCTTGTTTCTAATAGTGACGCATTGGGCAAAACGGATATGGGCAAAATGGATAGATATCCGTTTTGCCCGTTTAGCTATTGCATTTAGTCCTTCTTAAGTAGTTGATATTTAATATATAAATGCTACACTAATCGGGCAGCCTGGTCAGAAACCAAATTAAACAGAGCAGTAGGAGCTCTGAAAGATGATGGGCAATCAATTAATTCGACCGCAAAAAGTTTACAACATCACAGTGACACGTGATGACCAGAAATATGTCAAAGAAATTGGGGAGATGTACAGCTGTTTTTAGTCCAGAACAAGAAGAAGAGCTGTGTCTTAAAAAAATAGATAGCAAACCTAAAAATAAAAGATCTTTTGGAAAATCGCAAAACAAAAACCCTAAACAAGATTTTTATTGTTTAGTGTGCGCTGATAAATATACTGAACCATCAAGGGAAGATTGTATTAAGAGGACGGTAAATGCCAGCGACCTTGAGCGAGTGGGAGGAGCTTGCGTCACCCCCCGCGACCCCGCAACCATTCGTACGTAACGTAGGGTAACCATACGTTTCAGATTGTGTGGACTGTCCTGCCTGATTTTTTATCACCATCGAATTTTTTTTATGTAGTGTTCATAAATAAGGTAATATTCTGATAATAAAATAAGATTGTAATATATTATATTATTTTAATAGTTTGCATTGAATAAGTTGGTTTAAACAGGGTGTAATTTTAAACACCATCAACTTCTCTCGTCATTGTACTCATCATTATAAACAACTTTTACTATATTGGACACAACATGAAATAACTTGGACTAAACATGAAATCGCGAAAAAAAAATCAGCTGTTCCCTACATTTTGACGAATTAAGCGAACATAAATGTAGGGAACAGCAGATTTTTTTTCGCGACTTTACGAGGCACGGATGAGTCTCGGTACGTAAAGATGCTCACCCATCCACGGAACAACCGCGGCAAGAATAGCTTAACCTAATTGATCGGCCCGTGCGGCTGTGATGCGACTAACGAGCTCTTTAGCTATGGAAACAATATAAAGTGAAATGAAAAGCCAAAAATCTGAGTAAATAAATTTAATTCCAAAATAAAACAATTAATTTCTTTAGTGACAGATGAGAAAATATGAGATGTGCAGCAAGATTTAGAGAGGGAATGGGCTGTATGGATCAGGGGGCCGATTCTACTAATTTGCAAAGTTATACGCTCTGTACCGTCTCATCAATGGTTCGGTTTCGTTCGGCTCTCGTTCGTCCCCCATAAATCTATTCTACAATTTTTATGACAATAACTGAAACTGTAACTGACTGTAACCAAGTATAAACCCAACTCAATCACTACAGGAATGAATGGCAATGAATGAGTGTTACCTATAGTTCAATTAGTAAGTTTATAATATTACTATAACAAAAATGGTTAAAGAACAAATAAAGTTTATACGAATAATAAACCCATTAAAACTTATTTTCCGTTATATTTACCACGAAAAGTAAATGATTTTTTCCATATATTTTAATAATTGTAAATTAGCAGATTTTCTTAAAGGAAACAGTCTGGGCGGTTCGAATCGCGTAAAATGAAACGGATTTTAAATGTCGGATAGATTTACTTTACTATAAAATAAACAGCGGGAATGGAATACTATACTAACTACTATACTACATGGCATGGTGGCCATGCCAATAGTCGCTGATCACTGTTGCATGTCCTTGAAACAAAGAAATAATTTTAGGATCAGTAGGTATCACGGTATGATGTGATGTGATAAGTATTCAATGATTTTCGTATAATATTAGTTCTAACATCAAATATATTAATATTCCGGTGCGTACCTAGGTAGGTATCTACGTATGCCTACAATAGCAAAAAGAATCATACGTTGTTCATAAGTAAAATATGAAAACGCTTGAAAACCCTGATTGAGTTGAGGTTCAATTGCTATTTTAGAACAATGTTGTTAGTAGAATCGCCCCCCAAAGTAAGTTAGTATATTTGGGGAGTCAGTTTACAAGGGATGGAAAGATTGATGAAGATATGGAAAGGAGAGTAAATGCGGGAAATAAAGTGATTACTATAGATGCGATTGTAACCAACTAGTCGATGCCTAAAAAGGCTCGACTGGCTGTTCATAATGGTGTGCTGGTGTCTAAGCTTATGCATGGAAGAGAATGAATTTTGGGTGTGGCAAAAGAAGCATAAAAGTAGAATAAGAGCCGATTTTTCAATCGCCAGATAACTTTTATGTGAAGAATATGTTTGACGTTTTGACAGCTTTTGTATACAAAATATGTCAAAGCGCCATATTTATTCCTCGCATAGAAGTTAACTGATGATTGAAAAATCGGCCCTAAATGCTGTGGAAATGCCTCTTTGCGAAGCATGTGTGACGTGACTATAAATGATAGGCTGAAAAATTGATATGATAAGGCAACGGTGCGGTTTAAAAGAAGCGTGCAGCTGGCCTTCTATAGTTTTTGCCTTCCTCTTGGGAAGAAGGCGTGAATTTATTTGTACTAATTATTTTTTTTACATTTCGTCGAAATGTAGTCATTTTTCGAAATATTCCTCTTGTCGAGTGTCTTCCTGTTTCTCTGTCTCTTCTTTGTCTGTATTTTGCCTTCAACCAAAATCATTGATTCCATTCCAGTTGATAGTCCTGGAAATATAAAAAAAAACCTGTGAATCTACATTGTATATAATAAATAACGAACCATTGTCAGTTCTTTCACTATTTTCGTCATTATTTATTTCCGTCGGGTCGCAAAAACCAAAATATTAAAACATAATCTTATTAATGAGCTGCACCTGTTTATTTAAACTAGACAAGTTTCTAACTTAATATAACGGGATTGTCCCCATAAAACCATAATAAATGGTATGCTTAGAATCTACAATTTAATACTCACTTTGTCTCCGCTTTTTCATGTTGGGAATCATTGTCAGTTCTTTCATTATTTTTATCATTATTTACTTCCGTCGGGTCGCAACAACTAAAATAGTAAAACATAATCTTAATAATGTACTACACCTGTTTTTTTTTAAGCTAGATAAGTTTCAAACCTGCTATAACGGGATTGTCCTCAAAAAACCATAATAAATGGTAGTCTACAATTTATTAGGTAGGTACTTACTTGCTCTCCGCATTTTCGTTTCGGGAACCTGTATTATTTCCTATCCTCCTAAAAAAAAAAAAAAAAAATAGATACGGATCTAAAGTTATGTTTGACCTTACTCGTAAATAATGGATATACTCGCGCACAAATTATTATCAAAATAACATTTAGCTAACCTCATTATATTGTAATAATATATGAGAAACTTACCTCAGTATTCTGTTTCTTTCATGTATACGTCATTTCGCTTTCAGAACTTTAGTTGTTCTACCCATATTGTCGAAAAAATACGTAAGAACAGCGGTCGCGCAAAGTGTCAGCGTCTACCCGTGACAGTGGTCAGCGGTACACTGCCGCCCGTCGCCCGCGCAGAGCGCCGCATGCCGTTCCGTTCAATTTTATAGGGAATATTTATTTTTAGTAATAAAAGTATGAATATTTGAAAAAATTCACAGATAGAATTATAGATAACAAAATAGTCTATTCATACAAAAAAAAACCATGAAAATATCTTTAGTAGTTTGGAAGTAATTTCGATTTTTATATTTGGGTAGACCTTACTTCCTGAATTTATTTCATAAAGTATTTTACTACAATACTAAAATATTCACAGATATAATTGATGTGTATGCGGTCTAGTTTAACATACATTTTTTGCGTAACTTACTTGCATTAATTGAAGGCGTAATAACAGATTTAAAAGTCACTAAAATCATATATCTGCACCTTAAGTGTGATCAGTGCAAAAGTTGGGCGCATGAAGCATGCACTTCTTATGTAGGAGTTGGCAGCTATTTCTGTGCTGAATGCGAAGACTGATCTAAACTAAATCAATATATTCTTTTTACCCTTAGTGCATATCAATTATTCGTTTTGCTCGACCCCCCCGGGCAAAATAGATAATTGATACTTTATGTTAATGCTCATAATTATTATAGAAATTGTTAAAGATGTTTAATTTTAAATAGATTTTTCGGAAGATGATTATTATGATTAAACATAGTACAAATTAAAAGTTTAAAGAATTCTATTGATTATCAGTTTGTGGTTTTATTTACAGTTTTCCTTAACATATGCGTCTTGCCCGGGCTTCCCCTATTTGCAAGTGCGAGTGATACTCATGTGGTCTTAGGTTCAATCCCCAGGTTTGCAAACGGTTTGCAAACCTGGTATATGGAATTTTTATATGGTATATGGAACTGACAATGAACCTGGCGAAGTCTGCCTTTTCGAAAAATACAGGCGTGTCGTTTTGGCATTCTTTTAATTCCTACCTGGAACTTAGCGCCTAGCTTTGCTTATTACTTCAGCTACGCTTCTTAGATAATTAGGTTTGTCAAGGACAGAGTTCAAAAGTCTCTTATCCTTCTGTACCAGAATATGGCAAGCGATTAGGTGGTAGAAATAGATTAGAAGATTAGACAGTATCCCCGGATAAACTTTTCTACAAAAAATCGCATATCATATGTATTTAATAATATAGGTACCAGTTTTTATAAGTTATTACGATGTCTGACATTAAAAGAAATACATATCGGGGAAAAAGATAAATAGGTAATCTGTTCAACAGAAAATAAACATGTGACATACCTACAGAATTTATATTACAATACATTGGTATAAGTAAAAGTTAATAATTTATTCATCTAAATTAAATAGCGCGGCAAAAAGATAAATTAATGGCCTATCAGATGTAAGTGATCCGGTTGTCGCATTGAAAATTGGTGCACCTTATTCGTTCCGTATACACTACGTAGACGAAGCGTAGGTATTGCACAGACTGCGTAGACGAGGCGTAGACATTGCGGAGACATGTCAAAGCGTTGTGTGATAGTTCACGTGAGTGAGACAACACGACGACAGTGTGAAAACTTATCAAAACAATAAATGCATTCAAAATAACAAACGAGTGTTAAAAAAAAACAAAAGTCAGACATATTTGGAAGTATCTACTATTTTAAACTATTGTGCAATCACCTTGCACGACCTACCGCAACTGTACCTACATGCCTACGTATGTGTTTATATATCTACTTTTATTTTTATTTTACTTAAACTGGATTAGCATGATATTAGCGATATGTAGCCGCATAATAATAATCAAGTTTATTTGAATTGGAAAACGATTTATATATGTTTAATTTTAGCAATATCTAGTCGATTTTTATTTTATTTTATTTTATGTTGAGTTCAGGATGGTTTACTTTGGTTTTCGTCACCTTTTCTTAGGGAATCTGTTGGATACAACGGACAGCGTAAGATTGGCCGTTGTGGCAATCTTTTGGAGAAGCCTATGCCGGCTGAAATGATGATAATGTGGGTAACACTTTTCGTTAGCCATCTTATGCATCTTGTTTTGATTCTTTTTCTAAGATAGTTTTCTATCTGTCTAGAGAATTACTTTAATTTTATAGTGCACTGTCGTTGAAATCATCGCTTACCATTAGGTCCATTAGTGACTAAGTCTATCAATTGTAATGAAATAGACCCAAAAGACCTGATTACTTGCTTTCTGTAACTGCATAGCCTATAACGTTCCCACGGCTGGGACACGGGCCTCCTTTCTGTGAGAGGGAGTGACCCGTAATCCACCACGCGGGCCCAGTGCGGGTTGGTAGATGTCACATGTCTTCGAAGGTTTGGTTCTAGGATATGCCGGTTCCCTCACGATGTTTTACTTCACCGTTTTGAGAGCAGTGGTGATGAAATAATTTACGCAAAGTAAAGCGCCTGTCTGGGTTCGAACCTACGAGCTACAACTCGTAAGTCGCATCCATTACCACTGGACCACCACTGCTCTAACTGTCTGGGTGACTATATAAGTGGTTCCTATTTCCTATATACCTTTTCTGCCAAGTATGTAGGCGGTGTTGCACATATAAACGTAATAATACAAGGTTACAATCACAGTGCAGTGTCGCGGACAGTCTCATACTCGGGTCTGCCTTGGTAATGAACGGAGCGAAGCCCGTCACACACACGGACTTAACCACACACTCATAAAATACTGTCACTTTGGTACAATTTATCTGTTCAGGGACTCTAAATATGAAGTGTTGAAAATCAGCATTGTGGTTCTAGGACCCGTATAGGTCTATCATCTCAAATCTCTCTCGTATCAATACCTGGTATTAGCTTATTGTGGTATTAAAAGTCCGTACTACTAGGCCAGCTCAAGTTCAAAGTGCTACCACCGACGAGCGGTCGACAGTCCTACAACAGTGATGTCTCTAACATGTTGCAATGATCTTTGGATGAGATTCGGCGTGCGTGTTGACGGTTCCTCACTTCATCTCTCGTATCGGCGAGAACCATATGAGAAATAGATCACGATTTGGTAATAATATTAGCCAGTTCGAGGCATTTCTAGGTGCCTATTACTTTTAACTCCTACCTCCTATGTATATATGTATATATGTATATAGATATTCTTAGAAATTTTCAACGAGATTCGAAATGAAGAAGATCATGCGATGGCAAAAGTTACGTACCTACTACGTAGAACTTGTAAAGCCATAGTTTGAAGTGGCAATGGGTATCTACGTGATTCTAAGAACCATTAATCGTTGGGCTAGGAAGGTTTTAGAATGGCGACCATGAATCGGGTAGTGGGGCTTTAGGAAGCTCCCTAATAAATACAGGATCAAATTAATTATCTAATTAAAAAAATGGTGTTTTTGGGGGTCAACGACCGCTGGTAGTGTTGTTACTTAAATTATGAGTTGACAACATTGGTTTTCTTGTTTTACCGAGTTTAGATATCGATAATCGTCACAAAATTTAAAACTGATATTTCAAGTGACTACACTAACGGCTGTTAATGACACCACAAAGAAACATGAAATTAATTTCTATTCGTTTTATCATACTTACCTATTTAGATATCGATGCCCAACACGTTGAAGTTGCGCTAGCTAATTTAATTTGGTCCTGTATACTCATAAGTTGCGGATACCGGCCCGTCTTATTACTACTACAATATCGTAAAGGTTGGAGGTACTTAATGCAAATGCACGCAAATCCACGGTTAAAGCCTATTGACGGAAAAAGACTTATGGGTCAGGAGTAGTCAGGACCAAATTTTTGACGTATGGCACAACGGAAATCACAACGGAAATGTATCACACTGGAAAGTAAATGCAGCACAAATATAATTATTAGGGTGTGTGAATATTCTAGGCAGGTGTAATCAAATTAATCACACTTGCCTAAAATATTCCGACGATTTACACGCACCCTAATGATTATATTGCGCTGCATTTATTTTCCAGTGCGATACATTTCCGTTGTGATTTCCGTTGTACCAAACGTCAAAAATTTGGTCCTGAATTTGGTTGTGAAATATTACGGTTTTACATATGCCACGTTACATGTGAGGAGCTCGTGGCTCAATAATAACAGCCGCACGGGTCTATCCATCAGGTTAAGCTACGATTGCCGGGGTTGGTCCGTGGATGGGTGACCATCTTTACAGACCGAGACTCCTCCGTGCCTCGGAAAGCACGCTAAGCCGTTGATCCCGGTTGTCATTCGTGGATTTTTGACAGTCGTTACTAGTCAGTCAGTAGTCTGACAACCAGTCTTACCAAGGGGTATCGTATTACTCAGTTACTTGGTTGTGGAGGTCAGATAGGCAGTCGCTACATGTAAAATATTGGTATTCAGCTGTTCCCAACTACGTTGGGGCCTCCAGTCTACCCGACTGGAGGCCCCAACATAGTTGGGAACAGACTAGGCAGATGATGATATAATATATAGTATGTTACGTTACATTAGTACTTATATGCTGACGTATTTCTATCCGTATTTCTTGTACTTTTGATATGAGGTGTAGGGGGGACGGCTACTGCCGGGGTCGCGGGAAGGTACTAAAGGGTCACCGATACCCCTGGCAACACAGGCAACGTCCTTCCGTTATACGGGTGGGTTTTAGTCAGTAAGAGTCTGACACACCCTGCTGCTCCGCCCAGAGCGGGAGGAGTTATTTGATGATTTCCCACCAAAAACAAAAAAAAAGGGGTGTCGGCTGTATATTACTATACGGCCGTCCTGTAGACCTCATATCATCGAGAAACCCACAACTTCAAAAAATTCCCTAAGCTGCTTCCTGCGGTCGTGACGTCACATAGCCGGTTATTGCACCTTCACAGTCACAACTGTCCTTTGATAATGAACGGCGTGAAGGTCGCTGCCACGGACTTGACTTAACCCGTTCTCTGACGTGGGACAGTCACCAGAAATTGTGACACATGTCGTAAATATTAATCTGTGGTTTTTCGGTATATTTATAATCTGTGGGTTTTTAAGATTTTAAGCAATTTTAATTAATTCTGTTTATAAAAAATAATAGGTAATAAAAATAATCTTTTATGTATAAATAAATAATATTTTCTTTGCTTCCATTCAGTTTTTGATACTTATTGGTAATACTGTGGGCAATACGTTGTATTAGTGAAAATGACGTTTCTTTTAAAATTTTCCATTATGTTTTGCTGTAAAGTTTACATTTTTTTTAGGGTTTCGTATTTTACTACGAAACCCTAAAAAAATGGCAAGGAACCCTTATAGTTTCACCATGTCCATCTGGCTGTCTGTCTGTCTGTCTATCTGTTTGTCTGTCCCCGCTGTAGCTCAGAAACGCTTAGTGCTAGAAAGCTGTAATTTGGCAGAGGTACATATTAATCACGCCGACAAAATGGTACAATAAAATCTTGATAAACATTTTTAATTAGGGACGTGCAAGGGAGGTATCCCTTGCACGTAATGCGGGGATGATATTTATTTTTCTCTTAAATCGTCATCTTCCCATGGTTTGGGATATTGTTGGATAGGCCGTTCAAAAATATTGCGGGTCTGTAAACACCATTTGTCGATTCAAGGACCCGTTTTCGTAAGCTTAAAAGTGCGATTTATTGTTAAAGTCAAGTGTCCCTCCCCCTGCCAGCTAAATGGTTGTTTATGGAGATGTGAAAAAATTCATGGCAGTAGTACATATATATAATGAAATTAAAAGGACTATCACAGCTAAGTGGGCTTTGCAAGTAAACGAGTAATAGTCGACCAACTTAAATTTGCTGTTGGAGAATTGACCGTGGCTTATATCAATGATTTCGACTACAATGTTTAGTTTGTTTTTGGGATTAATTATCCATCCCAACTTCCCAACTACGGAACTCTTCATTGTGCGTGGTCCGACACTTGGCCGGTTTTTTGAGAAGTCGATTGGCTTCGATTCCTTGCCTAAGGCTAAGCAAGACCATGAGCACTTTTTTTTAACAGATTCGTTAAGTTTTGTCTAAAATGTAGCTCAAGGTTCATTTGAGCATTTCAGTCACTTCATTCAACTGCATCCGGTTAGCTTATCATCTACCATCTCAAAAACGAAAAATCAATCATTGATCAAACAGTTATTTTACAAATCATTCCGTACTCAGGAATTTAACAATCAGGTGAATCCACCGCACTAGCAAAAAAGGGTGTTTCAAATGTACCGCTGACCAGCGCCCGCGCAGCTTAGTGAATCATTCAATACGATTGGTAATACTGTTTCTTTAGTTATTGTGCGATCGTCAAATATAATTGATTGATTGATTTTATTCCTAAGTTTAACTTTTGTTGCATTGATTGCTTTGACCCTCGTTGACTTTTGATGTGTCTATGTCGACTAACGTCAAACTGGTTTTAGTCATTTATCCTTTGGGTTGTAAACGTCCATCAATTATCTGAATATTGACTACAAAAAGTAAGAGAGAAAATGGACATACTTAATTAACATGCATTTCGGTATTTATTTATTTATAGGAATAATGATATTGTGGGATGGTACTATAAATAAATCACTTGGCTGACCTTTTTAAAAAATATAGGGAAAATCCGTTGCCGTCATTTGCCCATTTGTAGTCGAGCTGAAATAGGTACCGGTTCCGTACTTCAAAAAGAAAAAACGGAACCGTTTTATCTGTCTGTATGTCCTGTCCCTCTGTCCTGTCCGTCTGTCCTGTCCGTCTGTCCTGTCCCTCTGTCACTGCCGATTTTCTCCGAATCTTCTGGACCGACTAAGTTGAAATGTACACACATGAATTTCTGTGACCCACACGGAAGTGTAAATTAAATAAATGAATATGAAAGTTTTGCAAACTGTACCGTGTGACATGTCAAATGAAAGGATTTGTTGTGAGGGTCTCAATTTTCCTTTTTATTTGTAATTTAAATTAACTAGTTTTAAAGTTATTTAAGAAAATAGATGAAAATTGACCATTCTTATCTCCGAAACTACTGAGCCTAAAATTTTGAAAAACTTGGTTGTCTGTAAAGTCGGTTTACGGACGATAGTTTTACGTGTTAACGAGAGAGAGATTCGTCACAAGCCGAACGCTTAGGCCGATCGTGCCTCTCTATCGCTAGTTCCACTTTCGCCACCCGCAGGCCCTTATGGTGGGCGGAGATCGTTAAGCGCCCTTCGACGCCCGGCTGCTCTTCTGGTGCGGGTGGAATGAGAGGTATGCTTTCTCTCCGTCTCCGTCACCTCCTTTGTATGTATCACCTCCTTGCAGCGTCAGCATCCCACACGTTTTCGCTTCCGACAATGGACTAAACCACGGAAAGCGAGATATCACCCAACAAGTGTCGCGACAAGGGCACAGCGCTGTTGGGCCCAAGCTGAGAACACCTCCAGCGTATGTTGCATCGTGTCCTCGGGGCACTCCACACAGCGATGACAAGCGGGCGTCCGCTCTCGACATATGCGACGCAGGTACTTCCCGAAACATCCGTGTCCAGTAAGCACCTGCGTCAGCCGGAAGCTGAGGGCGCCATGCTGCCTCTCCAGCCATTCCTCCATAGCAGTCCTTATCGCCACAGTTGTGGCGAGCAGGCCTAGGTTGTGCAAGTCGCTCTGTGCCTCTCATATGAAACTCCAGGGGAAAGTGTTAAAGGCGTTGGCGATATCAAGAGACACCGCCAAAACGACCTCACCCTGGGCAACTGCTTCCTCCGCTAGAGCCCTTACACGCAAGATGGTATCCACGGTGGAGCGTTCCCGGCGAAAACTGAACTGGTTATTCGCCAAACAGGCCCCACGCCGGTCGCTGGACGAGACGCTCAGCCATTATTCTCGCTAATAGCTTGCTCGCCTCGTCCAAGAGCACAAAGGGCCTGTATGCCGACGGATAGTCTGCAGGGCACCCCTCTTCCCTTAGCAGGAGCAGCTTGCCACCTTTCCACCACCGAGGAAACTGAACCCGCTCGAGGTTTACGCCTGCGGCCTGCGAATTGGGGCCAGAGAGCCTGCATAGACAATCCTTGTGCACGGCTTGGTACGCCGTCCGGCCCTGGCGCTGTGTTTTTGGCTTGTAGTCGCAATACCCCGGCTCTCTATTCTATCTGGGTAATTTCAGGTACATCGTCATCATCGACGGTATCAACTTTGACGGCATCCTCAGCGAGATCTGCACAGGGTGGAGTCATTGGCGGTGGAATGTGCAAGACTTGAAGAGAAAAGAGTGCAGACCACCTGATCGAGGAGTTGAGGTTGGAGACTCTGGGTAAGAGGTGGATCCCACGAGCAAGGCTTACTACTAACCATAAGATAAGGTTGCCTCCAGGGATCTAGATCCAGAGTCGCCAGCAACTCCTCGCGGGCCTGATTTTTAGCCCTCCCAATCGCCGTCTTAATGGCTTCCTTCGCAGCTCTGTGCCCCTCATACAGCTCTGCTTCTATGGGTTCTGCATTTGGGATGCAAATGCGCCTCCAGCGTTGCCTGGCATACCAGCGCCGCGTCGGTATTTGGCAACCTAACAATATATACTCGTATATAATACGAGAGTATATATTGTTATGAGTTATAAGGTGACAAATTATGCAGAGTTAATATTATTAACTCTGCATAATTTGTCACCTTACAAAAGACTATAAAAATAAGTAACAAACATAACTAAGAGTAATATACCGTTGTAAAAAAAGGCTTTAATCAGATCAGCTCGGTATGGATAGCTTAATGAGCATCAAACCATTAGTTACACATCATTAGGCAGCTTCAGAAAAAATGGCCTATTTTTAATGAACAGACAAGGAACGCCTGTGTTTATCTTTGGTTATGTAAAGTTATTATAGTAGAAGAGTTCCTTATGAGTTTGTACGAAGAAATAATCTAATCTTGGACCTTATTATGATCAGTGGAGGTGATGTGAATACAAGACAGGTCAAGGTGACAGTTACAGTTGGTCGCATAAGGTACATGTGTATGTCTTTTATTCTTCCATACGTCTCTATTAGTCGTCATCTCTGAAGTCACCCCTTTTTAATTAACACTATGTACATTTTAATCATTATGTAAGGGAGAAAAACACAATATCCTATCCTACAAATATTATAAACGCGAAAGTTTGTGAGGATGGATGGATGTTTGTTACTCTTTCACGTAAAAATGGCTAAACGGATTTGGATAAAATATGGCGCACAGATAGTTCTGGATTAATGCATACGATATTTTTATCCCGATAGTACGTTCCATGCATACAAGACGGTATTCTGACACGTTGAGCACAATATCTGAGCAGTAACCTCACAAAAAGTACTAGACATGCATGAATTAACGTTAGGTTTATTTTGGAGTACATCAAAAAGAAAAAAAAACTCACGACAAAACGACACACTACGTCAATTCATCATCATCATCATCTCAGCCGAAAGACGTCCACTGCTGGACATAGGCTTCCCCCAAGCACCGCCACTTCGATCGGTTCTGTGCTTCCCGCATCCAGCGGATTTCTGCGGCCTTCACAAGGTCATCGGTCCACCTTGCAAGAGGCCTTCCAACGCTACGTCTTCCGGTACACGGTCGCCACTCCAGAACCTTTCGGCCCCATCGGGCGTCTGTTCTGCGAGTAATATGCTCTGCCCACTAAGTTTGGCAATTCTTCGGGCTATGTCGGTAATCTTGGTTCGCCTGCCGATCTTTGACCAGTGCGTGTTGTCAGTGATGACCTTTGGCACTGAAACGTGGTGGCTCACAATGGGCCCATTGTCCATGGACCATATTAGATTAGATGAATGGAGAGGGCTATGCTTGGAGTTTCTCTACGTGATCTACGTCAATATGCCAATAATGCTAAAAGCCATAGATTTAGTTTAGATTATACTACCATAATTTACTAAATTTAGGTTAGAGTCATTTCATACAAATGACAAATATTTACAGTTTTAATTTGAATTGGTATTGTTGTTTTGGTTTCGTTTTATTTTACAATTTTGATTTTGTGGTTTGCGTTATGATTAGTTCGTAACTTTTTATGCCGTGTACATTCCCATGGGATAATATCCGACCTCCATACGGGCGAAGCCGTGGGCTAAGCTAGTATTCTATATTGCTATGAGCCAATTCTAATTTTAGATCTAGTTTTTCACCGATAACGTGTTCTGTTATCTTTGTTATTAATTACAGTTCTAACCTTAGCTCTTTGAACAAACAAGATTTACTAGTTGGTTTATTGACATTGTTCATAAAATATTCTGTCTTTTTTGAGTTGGTCTTTCGATCACGTGATCCTAACACATAGGACTCTTAACCTTTTGGATTAACAACTGGTGCTCGTAATCGGTGATTTCTTATGAAATAACTTGACATGTGTACCTGAAGTACACCCATACATCCGTCATCTACCCCGGTCACCAGGGAGTGTGGAACCGGCAAGAGATGTCGTGCGTTGTCCCACAGGGATCGGTCCTGGGGCCGCATCTGTGGGACATCGGATACGACTTGGTGCTGCGCGCCAACCTCCCTAGCGGCGTCAGCGTAGTGTGCTACGCTGACGATACGTTGGTCCTGGCGCAGGGCAGGTCGAGCCAGGCGGCGGCCGAATTAGCGGCACGCGGGGTTGCGACAATCGTCGTAAGGATCCGGCAATTGTCACTCGAGGTGGCCCTGCACAAGTTCGAGGCCATGTGTTTTCATGGTCCTCGGAACGCGCCACCGTTGGGGTCCCAAATAACGGTAGGAGGGGTTTCTATCGGCGTCGAGTCGACGATGAAGTACCTGGGACTCGTCCTCGACAGCCGGTGGAACTTCGTGGAGCATTTTCGACGTTTGGCTCCCAAACTGGAGCGGGCGGGTGCTGCATTGAAGCGGCTCCTGCCCAATCTAGGGGGTCCAAACGCCTCCTGCCGGAGGCTCTACTCGGGGGTTGTGCGGTCCATGGCCCTCTACGGGGCTCCTGTATGGGCGCGCTCTCTGGCGCTGCGGCCAGCCCGCTGGTTGAGCGCGGCCCAAAGGGTCATGGCCATCCGGATGGTCCGGGGATACCGCACAGTCTCCTGTGAGGCAGCGAGCCTCCTTGCCGGATTGCCGCCATGGGATTTGGAGGCAAAAGTCCTCGCGCACGTATGGGAGTGGCGCGAGGAGGCGAAACGCCGGGGCGTAAGTCCGCTGCCGCTGCTTTCGCGCCCTCTCGCCCCTAGCCGCTGCAGGAGACGCCCTGGGCGTCGGAAATCTCGGGCGGATTTCAAGCCACCGTCAGCGCGGGCTTGCGGACGGTGAGCAATGGGTAGCTTACCGTCCAGTAAGGACCAGGCACGGGTCGACAGCGCGTCGTATTCCACGCGCGCCTCAAAGAGAAACAAAAGTAGGGGTCCACTAGGGCCGATGCCTGCCGGGGTCGCGGGAAGGTACTTATGGGTCACCGAGGCCCCTGGCAACACAGGCAACAGGAAGGATTACGGGTGGGTTTTAATCAGTAAGAGTCTGACACACCCTCCCGCTCCGCCCAGAGCGGGAGAAGTTTTTTGAAGATTTCCCACGAAAAAAAAAAAAAAGTTCACATCTCCAGTTGTGTTTAAGTCCCTTGTAACAGAGGGGAGCCTATTGCCATCAACCGGGCACAAATCCAAACTCCGGGCTGCTACTGAGAAATTCCTGTAGTAAAATTCCAATACCACTTTGCCTGACCTGGAAATCGAACCCAGGATCCAGCAGTAGCGCTTTCGACCACTAGACCAACGCACAACACGTGATCTCTTAACCTTTGAGTATTCAACTGGTGGTCGCACTGGTGAAATCTAACAACTAATTATGTTTCACAAG
The DNA here is from genome assembly GCA_905333075.3 of Atethmia centrago. Lineage (NCBI taxonomy): Eukaryota > Metazoa > Arthropoda > Insecta > Lepidoptera > Noctuidae > Atethmia > Atethmia centrago. The sequence goes on from HG995384.1 coordinate 24,927,499, forward strand.
AAGTTTTACTGCCATTATTGCCATCCAATCATGATAAGAATTTTAAATATGTACTATGTAAGTAAGTACCAAAAACCGTTCTATTTAGTATTTAAAACTGTAAAGAAAATTTTCAGTGGAACCTATATCAAAACTTATACTCGTAGGTAGTAACAGTCAGTCCTCTACTTAGTAAAATCTTAAATTCACTCACAGACAACTCACAGCGTAAACTGAAACTTGAAATTTTGCACAAGCGATAATTTCACCACTGCTCTCAAAACGGTGAAGGAAAACATCGTGAGGAAACCGGCATGTCCTAGAACCAAAAATTCGAAGACATGTGACATCTACCAACCTGCACTGGGCCCGCGTGGTGGATTACGGCCCACTCCCTCTCACAGAGAGGTGGCCTGTGTCCCAGCGGTGGGAGCATTATAGGCTGATTATGTGTACGAGTATGTGTGATAATTATATGATGAAAGTGGGACAAAGAAAGGATTTTTGAAAATTCATATTCTCTTAGGTGTTAAATAGGCAATGAAAGTTTGTATTTCAACAGGCCAGTGTTTAATAAAAATTCTATTAGAAGATTGGTCCTTGTGGAATCGAATAGCTTTAACTCAATTGTTCTAAGTAGTAATACGTAATCGGTCATAAAAAAATATGAACACATTATTGGACTATTTGATTCGTTTGAAACCGAATGAGTTCGTATCGGACGCAACGACCGGTCCGACGACTTTTTGTGGGATCCCACCCTCATCCGACGACCTGACTGCCTTTTGAGGTCTCACACACCCCATTGGAATATAAACCTTAAGTTAAGACAAGAAAAAGTTTAAAATTGGTTATGTATGTGTTCGTTTGACAGTCACGACCTCAGAGCAAGGATAAATGTAAGGATGAAGGCTTGCTTCAATCATTTTTAAATCTTACCTTAGTAGTTTTAAAGTTGTTTTTTGTAGTGATAAGTCGTGATGAATAGCTCCTTTGATTTTATCGTACATTTGACCCATCAAGTCAAATGTCCTGGGAATGTTCGGAAGACGATTAAATAGTTATTTGCCGTGATTATAATGACGCCAGGTGATGGTTAAATGTATATCACGCCTGTTTTCTACTGCAAGATGGGCAGTATATATAGAAGATCTACATTCCGCCATTTATGTTTAAGTTCCATGTAATAGGGGGCGCGCCAATAACTGGGCACAAATTCAGCTACAGGCTGCTACTGGCCTAATATCACATTGCCTGACACGAGGAACGAACCTAAGACCTCATGTTCAGCATTTGAGCTCGACCATTTGACCAACGAGGCACTCACTCATATCGTGTGGCATTATTTTGTTTTAATCTACGCTTAAAGGCACAATATGTTGTTTAAACCACATAGAGCGACTGCCTACCAGTTACTGGGTAACACGATACCCCTTAGTAAGACTGGCTGTCAGATTTTGGGCTTCTGATTACCCGTAACGACTGTCTGAACGAAAATTTACGAATGACAGCCGGGAACAACGGCTCAGCGTGCTTTCCAAGGCACGGGTCTCGATCGCTTTAGTTAACCCTCGATCGCTATAGAAAACCTTCGATCGCTATGTGTATAATTAACCCAAAATATCAAAACAGACAATGACATAACACTAGCTGCATTACAAAGCCATGTAATTTCCCATGATTAATGTAAAAATAATTGCTATAAAAACTAACATAAACATACCATATGACGTGTATGTTAACGACATGGGTTTTTTATGGTGGCTAGCAGAAAAAAAAAGGTGTTACCGGTGACAGAAATGGGTTTTCGGAGCATTTAAGGGGTTATGTCATTATAATCATGCGTTTCTGTAGCGCCATGTGTGAAAATTGACAGCTGGGGTGAATGTTTTGGTTTGTTTTTAACCCTTTTCGTGCATTGGATAAGAAAGTAGAATCGTGTTGTAGTTAGTACATCTATTTCAACGGTAGTTATCGTAGGGCGATTTGCAAAAACAAGAAAAAACTGTTTGAACTAGAAAATCTTTTCACCGAATGTGAAGAGATTTTTTTTTTTTTGGGTGTGAAATCATCAAATAACTTCTCCCGCTCTGGGCGGAGCGGGAGGGTGTGTCAGACTCTTACTGACTAAAACCCACCCGTATTCCTTCCATTGCCTGTGTTGCGGGGGCCTCGGTGACCCATAAGTACCTTCCCGCGACAATGTGAAGAGATGCCGTTTACATCTGCGTCAAAATGGTTTTGGATTTGGCTCTGTCTTAAACGAAACTGTTTTCAAACATTAATTAATTATTAAATAACACATAACATAACATCACGCCTTGTTTCCTCGAAGGGTTGGGCAGAGATGTACCTATAAATACACCCACATTTCGCCAGTTAAGTTTAAGTCCCATGTAATAGGGGGCGAGCCTATTGCCATCAACCGGGCACAAATCCAGACTGAGCTGCTACTAAGAAATTCCAGATAGAAAAACCCAATAAAAACAATTTGCCCGAGCCGGGAATCGAACCCAGGACCTAATGCTCAGCAGTAGCGCTTGCGACCACTAGACCAACGAGGCAGTCAATACTTAAATATTAAATATTAATATTAGTCATTAATTATTAAATACTTAAAGTTTTCAAACTTGAATTAATTAATTAATGTTTGAAAATAGTTTAATTTAATTAGTATGTAGTGTAAAAATTGTTGAATGTCAATTTATTTAAAAAAAACCTTTTTTGCGATACTCGTATATTAATGTTTCCAAACATTAGATCTGTGAACTGTAAGTACCTACTAAAATGCGAACTATAAGTAGATTTATAATTCGAATAATTTTGTAGAAAAGTCGAACCTGTGTATAGGTACGTAAGGACCACTTCGAACATCCTGAACTCTTCAACAAAACATTCCACAACCCTTAATTGTTCGTATATTTCAAAGAAGCATATAAGCGCATTACTCCCGATGCATCCATAGTCTCCTAGTACTAATGGCAGGCTGGTCATCCATCACCCGCCCGCGCCCTCGCCCCGCGCCCTCCGCGCCCCGGCGCATCAATCTTATGCAACGCAGCCTGCACGCTCATGCCATCCTAGTAACTCTTTAGTAATTTGTTGGTATTGTTTTGTCACATTTTAAGAAGAATAATAATAATCATATTGAAAAAAAAAACAGGGCAAGTGCGTGTCGGACCACGCACATTGAACGGTTCCAAAGTGGGGATGAATTTACCCCAAAAACAAACTTAACATTGTAAGTAGTTAATAAACATCTCTCCCATAGTTCGATACACGCCACGATCAATTCTCCAACTGCAAATGTAAGTTTGTTAATCGCAAAAAAATATTTTTATGTGATAAACTTACAAATTAACGATGTTTGGACGACTTTACTTGTGTTACTTTACTTTACCTTGCTTCTTGCCAAATTTCATGTTTCTAGGTCAACGGGAAGTAACCCGTTTTGATTTATTTGCGAGGAGTAAAATATGTTGCATAAATGGCCGTACTTTTTTATTGCATTGCCTTAGAGTTTGATTTTTTTAGAGCACTTAGACTTTCGTATTGCATATAAATTTCAACTTGATACCTCCACACGTTCCTGAGAAAAAAGGTCTTGTTAGACTGACAGACAGAAAGACAGACGGACAACGGAGTGATCCTGTAAAGAATCCGTTTTGATGATGATGAGGTACGGAATCTGCTCTGTGTAGTGGGATTTTGGAATATGCACAAATGCAGCTTTATAAGGAGCATCTGTTTTGGGAAGGAAAATGCTCAAATTCAGCCTTATAAGGAGCATCTATTTTGGGAAGGAATATGTACAAATGCAGCTTTATAAGGAGCATATATTTTGGGAAGGAATATGCACAAATGCAGCTTCATAAGGAGCATCTATTTTAGGAAGGAATATGCACAAATGCAGCTTTATAAGGAGCATCTATTTCTTTATTGTAACAGAACTTATTTTGAATTAATTGTAGTTACTCATGCAGAAAAATGTTGTGCACTACTACTGTCTGTGAGGATTGAAAATGTAGACCGTTGACCAAGAGAAGGTCGCAAAAATCCGCTAGAAGCAGGGAGAAGTGCAAGACCGGTCGTTCTGGGATACTATGTCCAGCAGTGGGCGAGTTTCAGCTGAGATGATGAAGAACATAGTCAGCAGGCTTAGCACGAGCACCATTTTGTCTACGGAAGAATAGACAAAAATGACGTTCGGTGTAGACAGTACAACGGCAGCAAAGTAGAGTCAACTGCACTTTTTACGAAATCCACTTTTTTACATAATTCGACTCAGATTATTCTTTATTTTGTCATAGGATGTTTTGTCATAGGTTTGATTCTCAATTTTTACTGATATTAAGTCACGTATCAACAACTACAACAATTTTGACAAAGTGTCGAAGTATCGTATTTTGGAACAAAATAATATTATAGTAATATTGGCTTTAACCATTTCCTTGGTAATGGTCTATAAACTAAATGATGTAAAACAGGAGAAGATACTTTGTTCTTCTATTAATTATCACAGTTTGGCGAACAAAACGCTCTCCTTTAACATCATGATTTTGTAGATAACCGTACCTATATACTTTGTGGCCCTCAAGTAGAAAAATGCAAAATGCCTTATAGAACTGTCAGTTGTCAGTGTGATTTAGACAGTTTGGGATAGAAAATCTTTCTTCTGAAATAGTCTACATAAAAAAGGACCTAGACAAAGATCTTTAGAAACGAAAGACAAAATTACAGATTGAAGTAGGATTCCTACGGTGCAATGTCAAAAATGGAGAAACGAAATGTCACTTTGTATATAAAGAGCTGTGTCTATTCATCGTAGAAATAGAAAGAGTCACGTTAAGCCTGTAGGAAGACGCCACCACAGTCAACATCCCCAAGCACTCATTATAATTTAAAAAAATCCTTAATCACCCATTTTGAAGTAAACCATCTCTCACAAATTTTAATGCATCTCCGAAATAATTACTTACCTTATTAAAAGTAGTCTTCCTCAGTTTCAATCCACCAAAATTGGAGTTAAAGAAATGCCACCTCGTTATACCAACTGGTATTGTTTCGCGACAGTACCACATTGTCTGCTGTTCATTACTGCTCGTCTGTTAATTATGTGTCCCTGGTATCGCGTTTATTTTTCCTTGGATGGCGAATTTTTGAGAGATTGCATTGTGTTGTCTCGTTTCGACTCGTATTTTGGTGGAAGTGGGTAGTAATTAATAGTTTTGTTTTGTTCTGTCTGATTAAGACTATATAATTAGTAATGAGTGGTGTTGATTCAGAGGAATTGCATCTTATGATTCTGTAAGCCATAGGCACTAGCCCACGTGGCATGAACTAGACACAAAATATATCTTTCTATGCAAAGTGACACATTATACTTTTCTTCATTTTTGACATCGCACCGTACAAATCTTTCTACACCTTGTTATTTTTACCCGACTACGACAAAGCTAAAAGGAATGATTATGGTTTGTCTTTCGTTTCTTCCGTTTCTAAAAGTAGGTCATGCTACGCGTGTAGGTTATGCATGTGGGCCGTGGGTTCAAACCCAGAGGCCTTTCTCCCACGACGCTATTAACAAGCTACGCGACTGAGACGTGAGCCATAGGTCGCCTACTAGTATGCTACCCTATCTATTCGGTTTCCGTACACGGCGCTACCCAAATTCGACTATATTCATTCATTCTTTCTTGAGCTGTCGAGTACGATGTCAACTTCAAGATCAAATTTTGTCTACTTCTTGTTCGGCCGCCATTTTTATGCAACGCGTAGTCAGCTGAAGTAGCGTGCGACCAACACAATCAGTAGCGTGCGACTGACGTCAAACGCGTTGTCGTCGCGTCGCACAGTGGTGCAGGTAGTACGGGCATGCGGAAAATATTATTTTTAAATGAAAAGACGTTGCGTTTCTTCATAATACTTTATTAAAATGATATAATGGATGTACCAGTTTACAAAGAGAAAGATATAACACGTATTTTTTTTTTTTATTAACATGAAAATATTCATCAAATTTTTTCACATGAATTTCATATAATTAAATCAGCATTTTTAAATAAATAAATATTAATAAACTAAATATTAAATAGAGAAGACATTGATTTAGAGATGGGTGCTATCCACTAATAAAGCTTTGGCATCATCGTGAAGAGGATAGTATTTTTTATTCGGTACTGCACGTAAACTGTTGATAAGGGGATCTGAGGTAGCTAAGAGCATATTCATAACATCTTCATTACATGATAGACGAGAACATTTTCTTGAATGACCTAACCTATAATTGCGGTAATCTTTATTTCGCGCTTCTTGAGCTTCCTCAGATAACATCCCAATAGGTAAGGCAGCAACACTTATTATTTCTTTGCCATGCAACAAGATTTTATGCACAGTATTTGGCATATTATACCAGCTGTACAGGCTTACGTATAGTTCAGCAGTCTCGTAACTATAACTACCAAACTTATCCGAATCAACTAATGCACTAGAATTAATTGTTTGCAATATTATACCAAACCGATGAATAAGTTCTTTATCGACTCTTGTGACTTCAGCTACAATGTCTGCATTATTGAAAAATCTTCTAGACGTATTTCCATCGTTAGATGTTCCCATTCCTTGCTTTACAAAATCCAATTTTAGACCTAAACGTTGAAACAGCTCACTTTGGATTCTTTTCTTCTCTGCATCTTTTTGTTGTTTGGTAGTTGCGTTCGTTCTCCAACTGGTAAATGACATATTGTACGCAATATGTAATATGCATTACATAAATTTAATCCGTGCGTGAAGCGGGGATAAACCGACCTTGAGAGCCTCCGTATCCACAGTTTTATTTCGCACTTGGTCAAGGTTATTCATTTCTGATGGCTTTGACTTGCATATAAAACACACTGCACATGATGATGTGTCCGTAACTGTCTGCGCTATTTTGCCATCTATCATTGTGAACACAAGTTTGTGGTAGACTTTGTAAGTCTTTTCCTTTAAACTAATAACAGTTTCATTTAAGTTTGCTATTTCAGACTCCATTCTAGCAATTTCATTTTTCGTAGATTCTGTAGTTTCTTTTTGAAATTGGAATTGTACCGGGCGACAACACCTTGTAGAAGAAGGAGTTGCATTTGTCCAATACACAACAGATTTATTTTCCTTTTCATACAGACGCAGTGGAACTAATGATGTCAAAAACATATATGAATCTGACACATTTTCGTCGATAAATGACTGTTTGTACTCAGCATGACCTGATGATCCGTCACATCCCCACTTGTGTAAAAACGTTGAATTTACACTAATCTGTGTAAGGTCGTCTTCAGACATTACTTCAAATAATCTTCTGGTTGTGTGATCCAGTAATGACTGCAAACTTACACAAGCGTAGCTTTCCGTTACATCAATATCCGTGGGGTAGCATTGCCTTTTTACTTCAAGTACTTTATGATAATCGGGAAAAATATCACAACCAATACTTTTTGCTGCATTTCTCAGTACTTGATATTGATGTTTCGAAAGTGATGCATCAAGTAATAATGCCAACGCTTTTTCTGGAGTAAACTTGATAGTATCCGATGATTCTTCTTGTACGAGTACCTTAGAGGCAGCTTTCTTAATCATTTCTTCAGGAACGCTTTCACACAATCTTTTGACTTTATATCGCTTTGTTCGATCGCAACATTCATCAAATGATTTTTCTGGTCGTCCTCTATGAGAGCGTTTTGATGGCCCTGGAACATTACTGTCACAATTCACCACATCAGTCTGCACCGAAGATGTCTCAACGGTAAAAATATTTTTCAGCCACTGTTCATTTTTTGCCATAAAAGCATTTTTATTTCTCGCTGCAGTTTGCCACTTTTTTGTAAATACGGGTAGAAAATTACGACTTAACTTTTCATAAACTTGATTCCAAACACTTTCTGTAAGCTGTGGATACATAAGTTTTAAATTTTCGAGGCATTTATGTATCTCACGATTACTTGATATTATGATTTCCACTAAATCGGCATAGACAATAGTAAAGCTATCCATCACTATAATAACACTGTTATCGTAAGATAAAATAATTGTAAGTGAAGTTAAAACTACCATTCAATGCTATTTATACTTACACGATATGATAAAATGTTAATTACCCTCATTAGAAACACTTATTAATATAATGCACTTTTTCTTAATTACAGAGCGTCATTAGTTAAGGACCTGGTATTTCCAAGATCGCAGGTTATCGCAGCCAAAACTAATGTATTCTTAATCTATAGGGTCTAATTAATCTCCGAAAGTATATTATTACGTATCGGTCGATAACGGAGATTAGTTATGATCTCATGATTGAAAACAAAAGGTTCCAAATGACCTTCTTCACTAAAAATGTAATAGCAAGTAATTATTCATTATATTATAACATTATGTTTACTATTTTATTAATACACACAATAAACTTATGACTAAACTAAAAATGAAAGTTGATAATTATAGTATTTTGGTTCTATTCATACTTGAAATAACAATATTTTTTGCACGAAATTTGTAAATTCTCGATCACCCTACTTTGGCATCATATAATTAATTACTGTATAATTATTTATCCGTATTAATTTTAGGACTTGTTTCTACTAACATTCTAGTATGTGTGTACCAAATTGTAGACATTTTAAACAAGGTTGAAACAAAGGACTTTTTTCCGCCCTTGAACCAATGTGCGTCGCGTCGTCTGCGGAACCTAACGAAATTGTATGGCAGCCACTTACAAGAAATTAGTAGGATATGCGTACAAAACGCGAGTCGCTTGTTAATAGCCTCGTGGGAGAAAGGCCAGAGAGTTGTAAACTTTACATACCTACTTAGTGCAAACTTGAGTTTCATAAAGTTTCATTGAGGTGTGTCGTGTAGAATTACGAGAAATTAATTAGGTCAGGATTTTGATAACATTCGTTTTGCAGGGTTTGTTCCTTATCAGTATCATTATCGATTTGGGCCAATGCCTCAATCGATGCTAATACAACCTGTATTAGGTACGTATTATACAACAACTTGTTGAATTGACTCCAGAATAGTACAATTCATATCAATTTTCTATTCCCTCCTCAAAACGTATTCTCAATATTTTCAGAAAACACTGAAAAAAGAAAAAGAACCACCTTATTATTTCCTGACACACTTTTTGACACCTTAGTACACTCAAACTTCAATATTACACTCTATGTTTTGACTGCGAAGGTAGAATTCACTTTGAAAAGTTTTCTAAGTTAATTCCTTTAAAAGTGGTAGGTAAAGTTTGGAGCGCTGTATGCGGGAGTGAGGCAGCCCGGATATTGTCGGCGGAGATTGTTTAAGATAGCACTTGTACTCGTTGTACTCCTTACCTGGACTTGGACGTTTTATTTCAACGTTTGAGTTATTTTTTTCTTGCATACCCACTACCGGCTTTGAATTGGATGTCGGTAATCAGTAGGTACTTACTTAGTTGTGATGAGTTTTTGTGTGCATAGATTTTGAGAAAAGATTCAATTCAATTCAATTCAATTCAATTCATTTATTTATTGTTTGTCACAGGTAAATAGTCAGATCTTACAATAGTGTTAATGAATCACTGTAACATACCCATGGGGTGTACAATATTTATATTAATAACTAGGTAGGTATATCAATGTTGTTGGTTATGTTACTGTTTTTGTCAACCTCATTTTACATTAATTCTTACACAATTATTAGGGACATACAATTTAGTTTAATAAGTCAAAAAAATAAAAATAGAAAAATAAGTATACCATGTCAATTTTGCGTCAACCTCATCAGACATTATTAATAGACATAATTATTTTGGTCATGCGATTTACATTAGATAAGTACAAAAAAGTAAACAAAATAAAATAAGTTTAACATGTCAAGTTTTAGTCAACCTCATACTAACATTAACAATAGAAGACATAATTATTACGGTTGTATATTTCACCTTAAATAAGTCAAAAACAAGTTTAGTCAATAATTCGGTCTGTTAGAAATTCATTAATTGAATAATATGTTTTACTTAGGAGAAATTCTTTTAACTTTAATTCAAAAACTTTTAATGAAGAGATATTCTTGATACAGTTTGGTAGCTTGTTATAGATTTTAACTCCAACACCAAATACACTCGATTTAAATTTAACTGTTCTACATTGAATGCCTTTAAGTTCATTTTTGTGTCTCGCGACGAAAAGAGAAATATGAGTTTGAAATCGTCAACCCGCCTTGAGGAATTGTGGTGATCTTTGCCCAACAGTGGGACAATTGTAGGCTGGTATTAATCTTTTCAGGCTTTTCAAGCTGTTAGTCTGTGTAGGGTTTAGTTAGCGAGTATTCCCACTGTGTCTGGATGAGTTATATTGTTTGGCGGCTGTCGTTTCTAGCTACCCAACTCATCACCAACAGGCTCAGCACGAGGCTTTCTATTTCTACGAAGAAAAGACACAGCTCTTTCTATAAAAAGTGTCATTTCGTGCCTCCATTTTTTACATTGCACCGGAGAAATCCTTCTACAATCTGTCATTTTGTCTTTCGTTTCTAACGTCTAACGTTTCACCCCTCTCCACTATTCCATTGCTTGCTCAAGGATGCATATCCGGTAGGCTAATAATCCTTCCTATCGTAAGGGCACGTCTTCCTGACCATTACCGCGCCCACCGGTCTACTCTTTGTTATGCAATGGTCTTTGTAGTCCCATGAAACATGAGGCTCCAGGGACTAGTGCGAATCCTTGGGTTCATTCGAGCAATCGAGTCTGGTTTAACCGCGCTGGTGTCGGTGCATTTCATTCAAAAAAACACCGTGAGGAAACCGGCATGTCCTAGAATGTGACGATCTACCAAACCGCACTGGGCCCACGTGGTGGATTATGTGTTACGTGGTACATAGACAGCCCACTCCCTCAGAGGAGGAGGACTGTGTCCCAGCAGTGGGAATATTATAAGCTGATTATGCTGTAAAATTATTGTGGATGACGATGATTTGAATCTGACGACTATCTAATCTGTCGTCATGATGGCAGGTAGTCAACCTGTGGAAACACTCTTCAAATGTGACTACAAACTAAAACTATTAAATCGAATTTTGATCTTTAGGGTTTTCATTTTATTAATCAGGGTTTCCATAGGTACTACATTTCAGAAGGCCTGTTAACAAAAATATTGTATTTACTCAATCAAATTACATGAAATATGCAGAATAATAAATGAAACGAAACAATTAATATTCCAGAAATTCATATAGCACGAATACAAAGGCTTAATCATATTTTTATACTGGGATCAAACAGTTCAAATAGTTGCATTTTTTTTTGACAATGATAGCAACTTAAATAATATTCATACAGTGAAATAACACATCCATAACGAAAGTTGACCTATTTATTCATATCAACCTGTTTATTCATATCAACTTTAACAGCAATTCATAAAAAACACGAGTTTTAAATTCACAAAACATTTGGGGTAAAAACTCAGTAATTCGTATAAAACAGGCTTTCACGTACAACGCAATCTCATATCACGCTCGCAACAGCGCTCAGCGCAAAAAAAAAATACAAAAAAGAGTTGAAAAAAAAACAATGTACGTCGAACGAAAAAACTTTATCCTGTCAAAAAATAGTAACAGGAATAATTATCGCGAACATTGCATTAATCAAATTCCGTGCACGGCGGTATTGGGAGGGGGGTTATGGGGGGCCACCTCCCCCCCTGGGGGTGCACGGAAAAACGAATGCTGCGGGCTCGCTGCGAAAAAACGCTGAAAATGACGGGTGCACAAGCTCTAGTGATCTGCCGATATCTCTCGGATGCTGCACGTGAATTATTTTATTCGATGACCTATATTTTGTGCTTGGTGTAAAGGAAATGAGTGATTTGTATATGAGTTTCATAATTGTTGGGTTGGTTTCATAATATAGGCACGATTCGATCCTGTGAATTGATTTAATTTTTAAATCTTTCTTTCTGCTAGTTTGCTCACAAAATACTTTGTTGCCAAAAAAGTAGACAGATACATTAACAAGAAGATTATGTAGCCTCATTCGCTGGTAAAATGCTAATTGAGTTTTTGTGTTTTCCTTCACAATTAACAAATGAATGTAGTGCCTGTAATCACTTAACCCAGAACGGACCCTGAATAAGTTTGATAAAATGCTACACCTATTTACAATAAAAGACAAGAAAAACTCCTTCACTGTTCAAATAGAGTTTATTAAAATGTCAGTCACTCATAAAAAGAAAAAAAAAACACCATAAAATCTTTGAACGTATCCCCTATAACTTACTCCATGTATACCGCACGAGTCCAGTGCAGGCTACCTATATAGTCACAAAAAAAGCGGGGCCCGTCACTAGGGGCTGGGGGCCGCGGGGCCCAGCCGGCCCTACTGCATTCATTAATTGCTAATTTGCAGATCGGCCCCGATGTATGTCCGCGGAATGTTTGTATAATTTTATGTAATACCATCAATGCTTTTTGGGTTAATCATTGTATTATTGTGTTTTACATTTACGAAGGGAATTGTACATAAGAGGGTCTTGGAAGTCCAGAGGTGTAGGTGAAGTATCGCGGGTAAAACGTGGATAAGGCTAGCACAGAAACGTGGAGATGAGGCACAAGCAAAAAAAGGCCTTGCCCAGCAGCGGCGGTTGACGTGGATGATGGTGATATTATTGTAAGGGTCAAGTTCGGTACAATGTTTCTCGAGTTTTCCAAAGTTCTCTACATGACATTTATTTTAAAGGGCTGGGAGGAAGTGGGTTAATTACAGGTCCACCATTATAATTTATATGTTCATAGACGTTTGACGGATGATTACATCCGTCACGTTCTCGCTTTGCAGCTCTGAACGCTGATGCGTTCAGAGCTTCCGCCAGTGACAATACTCATAGTACAGCTATCGACGTATCCTGGTTAATCAGTCGAACTACGAACCTTGCCGGCTTGAGAATGGTGACGATATGTGCCATTGCTGTCAGAAAAACAATCAAAACTTAAAGCATTTATTTCGATGAAACCATTTACTTTTAAATTATCAAGGAGTTCGTCTATCAGAAAAATATATGAAGCTAATTGCCCGTGCCAAAGCTATGGAAAAGATCGGGCAAGAAAATCTAGGACGAGATAAGACGTCAAAAGGATTAAGGGAACTACAGGACCTAAACGCAAATTTTGCAAGTTTTATAATGCCTAAAAGTATATGATCCACTGCAACTGTCGTAAACAAAATCAGAAAAATATATGATATTCTTCAGGATATATGCTAGGTAGATAGTGTGTTAAAAACATAATACAAATAATTTGATACGATAGAAAAAAAACACGAAGATACGTCTAAAAAAATATTTTAACGATTAAAAACCATGCTAATATACATGCAATCATTCTGACTTTTGTCAGATTATTCTACAAGCAACAATAATATTAGCATAAAAGGGTTTTAATTTTTTTATCCAATCAATAGATTATTTGTAAATAGATAATTGCTTCATATTTTGCAATAAATTACCAGGGTTGTGTCATCGCTCTTCTCTTTCTTTTCTATGCAGTACGACAGTGACCGCGCTTTAGCTGTTGTCAGCCTCTCAAGGCAAAGGGATTTTTGTATGGTGGCACAGAGCACGGAGACATCTTGGCTTTATGGTGGATAGGCTCGTCCTATTATCAAGACATAAATATGTCTAGACAAACAATCAAAGCTGTGAACACGTCGAATAAAATTCCGTCCAATTGTTGGCCGCAAAATGCACGCACACTAGAATAACACAATGACGTGACGTTATTGTAAGACGTAGCTGTCACGCACACCAGCATAACAAAGTTAGCCTCTTGGTTTTAGTTCTTTTGGCCGATGGGGCTGAAAGGTTCTGGAGTGGCGACCGCTTACCGGAAGACGTAGCGTTGGAAGGCAACAACGTGGACCGATGACCTTGTGAAGGCCGCAGGAATCCGCTGGATGCGGAAAGCACAGAACCGGTCGAAGTGGCGATGCTTGGGGGAGGCCTATGTCCAGCAGTGGACGTCTTTCGGCTGAAATGATGGTGAATAACTCTATCTAAACATATAAATATATATGGTCATATGTATGGTCATCTATTGTTGGCATTGCTCTCATCGTAACTATGACTATTAAATAAATAAATAAATAAATGACGAGACCAATACCTGCTATGGACAAGACCTATATGGCAAAGTAAGAACTTATAGAAAGTGTAGTCACAATCTATTAAGAATCTTAAGCTCAACCTGATTTGATAGCCCTAATCATGCTTGCCCTTGCAACTGAAACATGGCATATTATTTTTCCTACGAATAACAAAAAACTGACACCAGACTCAAACTCAAACTTACAACAAACATTTACACGCACTTTTGAATTGTCAAGGAGTCGGTCTGTTAGAAATATGAAGCTAGTTGCCCATTCCAAAGCGTAGTAGGTACCTATGGAGCAGAACGGGCAAGAAAGTCCATGGGCACTCTTTTAAATTATATTGTTATATAAATAATGTTGAATTTTTAACTAGATGTGAGGACGATGTAAAAAAATGCGTCCATAGTTCAGCAAAATAAACAAAAACGAAAAAAACAATTTAAAAATAAAATAATCAAAAATAAGCCGAGGCAGCTAAGAGATGACCAGTCCCAACTGCGGCGCCCGTTCACGAACATGACGCATGGATCAGTACCATTCAGCTCAACCATGTTGAAGGGAGCTAAACGAACGAACACACCAGCAACCATACCCGTTTTTAACACCAATACCAGTAATAGATTTCCACAATTTTATCGGACGCAACTCTAAAACGAGTGTTTCTATATACGCGTGGTGCGTCACCGGTTATCTTCATATACTGTATTGTGACGTCACATGTCATCTGCAGGCACCACGCTCATGTAACGGATATTATTACTTGCACATATGCGCACTGATCAATGACGTCATTCAATATGCTGGGGATGTTTAAAACTGGATTTTTATTTTTGTTGTTATCATGTTGGGATCTGTCTGTTTAGGTCTGAAAATAATGAATGAATGGTCTATTATTATGTCTATTTTTACCTTTTGGTAAGTCTTTAAAGTCCCTCAGCCATTGGGACATCCAATCGAAAAATTCATCTTGATCTTGGAGGTAAGGGATTTTCTCTCATCAGCAGGCTTAGCATGACGCTTTGTATTTCTACTATATTGTAGAATAGAAATTGCTTGTGTACATTTCTCGGTAGAAAACTGTCAACTGTCTACGCGGAAATGTAATTTTTGTCTACTTTACCATCGACAAAACGCTTATCTACGGTTCTCGTGTTGGTGATGTTATACCTAATTATATGAATCCTTTTGGCTTCTATAGCAGTCAATGATCATTGGACGTCTTGTTTTCTTGACAAGATCTACAAAACAAGGGAGTCACTGAAATTTATTCTGTGCAGTAGTGTGATCAAACTGCAGTGTACTGAAAATCTTTAGAGGATCTTCTTATTTTTCGTAGACGGTAATACCGTGGCTGTATTTATGGAGATGCTGCCAGTGACTATCTATTGAATCCCTAAGCCTTTAAAGACGTCTAGATGGGCAAAAATTAGCCAGCATCTTTGCCAGAAACCACACAGCAGTTTACGCTGTAACGTAATTATCCTATCATCATATCCGACAGTCCCATAACCATATTTATATAGTGAACACCACCATCCATCGTTCAGCAACCAGGCTTTTATATAAATAACATTATACATACCCAATATTTTCTCTCTCTCTCCCACTCATGGGATGGGAACACGTTAATAATCTCCATGCAAATGAAAAAATAGAGCATTGATGTCGTTGTGTGAGTGACATGGACGAATCGATCGCGATCGGCGCGTGTGTGCAACGAAATAAACGAAAACACGCAGTGGGCGGAAAAAATCGCCATGTCAAAATGGACACGAGTGTTGTACGGGTGCAGAGAGTTGGCCACTGACGGGATGCAAGCGGGGAAAATGCATAGAATAGTTTCACAGTAAAGTTATGTACCAATAATATTTTTTTAGTGCAAATTTATTCTTTATTACTAAATGGTAATTTAAGTATGAATGATCCCGGGCTATTTCCGGCCACCGTAGGCGCGGGCTTGCGGACGGTGAGCAATGGGCATGGGTAGCTCACCGTCCGGTAAGGACCAGGCCCGGGTCGACGGCGCGTTGTACCTATTCCACGCGCGCCTCAAAGAGATGTCGTCAGCACAATTGTAGGGGTCCACTAGGGCCGATGCCTGCCGGGGTCGCGGGAAGGTACTAACGGGTTACCGAGGCCCCTGGCAATACAGGCAACGGAAGGAATACGGGTGGGTTTTAGTCAGTAAGAGTCTGACACGCCCTCCCGCTCCGCCCAGAGGGGAGAAGTTATTTGATGATTTCCCATCCAAAAAAAAAAGTATGAATGATGAGTATAATATTTTGTGGGGTAGCATACACAGGCTAGATTAATATAATTATTGAGCTCAAGCTGTCTCCCAGAAGACGGAGAGAGGTTTTTCGTTTTTTGCATTGTCACGGAGACAAGAAATTGTTTTTTTACTGCAACTAGTCCACATTGCGTAATTTTATATCGAAAACGTAAAACACTGTTACAAAATTTAGGGCTACTATTATTTTCTAGCATTGAATATTCTTTCGAACGTGATGTATGACCAACTTTCAATTCTGTATCTCAACATTCTCTGCATCAAAACAACCAACGGCCACTCCACACCAACCGCAGATCACCGCTGCAACCGTCACCAAACAGTCTGGGGGCTTGGGGTGGCCCCTTAAAAAAATTGCACCGTTCCGGGGCCCCGTGGAGGTAGGGGGGGATTGCCTCAACTTTGACGCGCGCCCCTCTCTAATTGATGCTGCGAAGCGATACTATGACGATTCCGTAGTTTGTTTTGGGATTATGCTTTAATTAGACTTGGTGCAATAATTGGAGCACCTGTTCAGTGGTTGAGTTCTGGTAGGAGAAAAAGCGAAATTAGCGAGATTAATTAGGTATTTTTTGCAATAATTATTGCTGCTTAGTGCTTCTTCTGCACTTCTTGAAGTATACCACGACCATGACGTCAACTACGTGTACTGCAAACTGCAACTCGATTTATATAATTTACTACAACTCTTATTATATATTTTCCAGGTAAACCCAATGGACATATTCGATGTAATATGACAATGGTTGTCAGATATCCGCAGTATGATATTATTTGAAAGAATTTGGAATCGGCACATACATAATCAGCCTTTATTGTTCCCACTGCTGGGACACAGGCCTCCTATCTGCGAGAGGGAGTGGGCCGTAATCCACCACGCGGGCCCAGTGCAAGTTGGTAGATGTCACATGTCTTCGAATTTTTTGTTGGACATGCCGGTTTCCTCACGATTGTTTCCTTCACCGTTTTAAGAGCAGTGGTGATGAAATAATTTACACAAAGTAAAGCAACTGTCAGGGTTCTAACCTACGACCTCGTAAGTCACGGTCGTTACCACTGGGCTACCACTGCTCCTACATACTGCGGATTAATGTTAACCTAACCATAGTTTCTGTTTTTCTGTTTTATTTTTGTGTTTTAAAAGTTCGTCCGAAAAGGACAAAGTTGCCAACGCTGCGGTAATCCTTTTGACGATGCCGGTGATCATCGGCTGAATATTCAAACACAATTCAATGTTAAGTCTAAAGGCTCCAGCAGGCAGGCGCGGCAAGACAGCGCGACAGGACAGCGCGACGAGACAGCGCGACAAGACAGCGCGACAAGACTCTAGTAGAACAATTTCTATAAAAACCTAATCAAATCAAATCAAATCTTTTTATTGTGGGCATACGGATGGTAGATAATGGAAACTGTTGTACCAGAATTGCTTTGCACGTCGCGTCTCACTTTTGTGGGAGCCTTTATTCTCATGATGATTCTCCATTTGAAAGACATGCTATTCTTTAAGATGGGTGTCATCGGGAAATTCGGGGGCTTTGGTGGCCGTGGATGACAATCAGAAGATCGCGGGTAAGACCTTGTTAAGACTAACACATAAGAGAGGAGGCAGTGGGGGGAATAAGGCTGCTGATGATGACGATGATATGTGGCCGTAACCACTTTCCAACTGCCGACATAAGAAACACGAAATTAATAATGTATACTAATATTATAAAGAGAATATATATATATATATATATATATATTTTTAATTATTATATTTATTTACATAACCAAATTACAAGATGATTATTAACATTAACTAAATTAAATTAAAATTAAGTTAAGCCTAAAAAAGGCCCTCGGGGCATTGTACCGAGGATGCTGGCGGCATTTCCTCGCTGAATTGCAATGCTGATGCGTTGCGCGAGAAAGCCGCCAGCTTTTCGGTCACCAGTTACATCAACTAGACGTTTCGCGATTTCCGCAAATAACTTATGCGCACTGGGACCCCACGGACCGAGGGTCTCGACGCCAAAGGGCACAAAGTTGAGAGAGAGAAAATATTAGATTTTTTGTTTGTTTGTATGTAGTGGGTAAACTCCAAATTCTTTCACCTATAGAAAGCTACATTATCAGCGAGTATCATGGGCTGTATTTTTTTTATGCAAGATCCCTACTAAAATTAGAATAATGTAACCACAGGTATCAAAAATGGGCCTACAAAAGTCACTATTTGGCGTGTGTTGCGAAAACTATTGATGATACATAAAATAATGTACTACATGTTTATACTACCCACAAAAAAGTCTGCAAGGTATATGCTTAACTACTCGTAATATAGTTAAGTCAACATAACCGTTTTTGTTCAAATTAGTCAATCAAAACACGGGTAAAAGATTTTGCGCGATGGTCTCTGGAACTGCTAGTCGGATTTGATAAATTCATTTTTATAGCCCAATTCTTGAGATAGGTTAAAGGCCATTTAAAATCACGCTACGACCGTTGGGAGTTGAGCAAAAGTAAGAACGTCAGAAAGAACGGTAAACGAGAAAGAAGTAATAGCGCGGGCGGGCGATACGATGCGACGCGGTGAGTTGGGGCCGAAATTTCACCAGACCAGAAGCTAGTAGGTACCCAATAAAAACATGAGTAAGATTGATAGAGGACGATCTTTCAATACCATTCATCATCATCTGCCTTTTCCTATGTTGAGATCGGCTTCTAGTCTACCCGAATGCAGCTGAATACCAGTATTAATCCAGTTACTAGGTACAACGATACCCCTTGGTAAGACTGGCTGTCAAACTTTCGGGCTTCTGACTACCCGTAACAACTGTCAAAGATCTACAAATGACAGCCGGGACAACGGCTTAACGTGTTTACCGACGCACGGAGGGTCCTTGGTATGTAAAGATGGACACCCATCGACGGACCAACCGCGGCAAACGTAGCTTAACCTGATCGATCGACCCGTGCGGCTGTTATTACTCAGCCACAAGCCTTTCAATGCCATTAATTACAGCTAATCCAATATCAGAGTCAGGCATCCGTCTCCCAATTATGTAAAACATAGTTTACAACCTCATTCATTGCGGAGGGCGTCGCGAAACGACATTACACGCATGTATGGTGGCCATCATTCTAATATTTTGTAGACGGTCCCTGCTATTTGTGGATGTGTAGTAGGGTGACCACGGCCATTATAGATTTTACTTCAAGCTACGGGTTCCTAGACGAGTGGTGGCCGCCACATAACGACCGCAGTGACGGCTGTCATTAAAGTGTTGGCACCGGAGTTTGACTTTACAAAGTCAAAAACGCTCTTTAGAGAAATACTCTGCCTACCGGGGGTCGCGGGTAAGTCCGAAAGGGATACCGTGGCTCCACGCAACAGAGGCAACGAAAGGAACACGGGTGGCTTTTACTCAGTAAGAGTCTGACACACCCTCCCGCTCCACCCAGAGCGGGTTATTTGATAATTTCAAACCGAAAAAAAAAATGGAAACACTTTAATAAATAACGTTTCAGTGACGTCATTCGCGAGATCTCTCGCGTCCGGCCCTGGTTTAGGCCATGGTACAGAGCGAGAGGGCATGGGCAGCCGTCATCTCCTGCGAAGCAATAATACTCGCGAAGGAGGAGGCGGGACGGTTGAGGGAAAGGCAAATTTCGCGCCCTCTCGCCCCTTGCGGACGGTGAGCAATGGGTAGAGCTCACCGTCCGATAAGGACCAGGCCCGGGTCGACGACGCGTTGTATTCAACGCGCGCCTCAAAGAGATGTCGTCAGCACAAGTGTAGGGGTCCACTAGGGCCGATGCCTGCCGGGGTCGCGGGAAGGTACTAAAGGGTTACCGAGGCCCCTGGCAACGCAGGCAACGGAAGGAATACGAGTGGGTTTTAGTCAGTAAGAGTCTGACACACCTTCCTGCTCCGCCTAAACCGGGAGAAGTTATTTGATGATTTCCCACCCAAAAAAAAAAAGTGACGTCATTCTCCAGTTAATAACAGACGCTATACCGCTCTACTAGGAAACAGTAGCTTATAATTTTACCAACGTTAGACATATTCATACGTACGTGGAATAAAATTGACGTCTGGCAGTTTTTGTTTGGAAACTCGGCAAAAAATCAAGATTATTTCCCGGAAAAATATCTGGCGTTGGAAACATTTGCCTTAAGGCGCTGACAAGACCCAATTAACCAAAATAGGCTTCTCTTAAGAAACAAAATTGCCAAATCTGTATAGTTTGTGGTAGCGGAAAAAATATATGTTAATTTTGAACAGAACTTGGTTGTTACCAAAACACGTAAAAAAAATCTCGATACAAACTAAGGTTAAACTAACCTCTTACTTCGAGTTCCAAACCAAAATATCTGCATTAAATATCAACATACGTTACGTATTTAATTAATAACAAGAACGTCTTATTTGAATGCAGAACTTGGTTGTTTACTCAACTCAATTTTGAGTAAATAGATAATTGTTTCATATTTTGCAATAAATTACAAGCGTTAAGTCATCGCGCTTCTCTTTCTTTTCTATGCAATCTGACAGTGACCGCGGTTTAGGTGTTGTCAGCGTCTTAATAAGTGGGAAAGTATTTTAGTTTGTCCACCCATAGCTCTGTTTTTATAAGTTGGTAACTTAAAGGCACCATAGCATTTAAATGGTACGGTGGTTTAGTTATGAGTTGAGCTGCACAAAGACTGACAAATGCGTGCACTGACTGGACAGGTCCACTCAATCTGTGTGGTTATTTTGTCAAAAGACCATTTCAGACACAAATCGACGGTTCACATGATCTGACCAAGATTATGTCTGGACTTTAAAAGAGACTGTGACCTCTGAGTTTGTTTCGGCCTTTCTTCTCAGAGTAGTCAGATAGGAAACGCCGGCCTCATCTAGTTTAAAAAAATATGTTTGACGGATAAAGTGTTTGTAAAAATCTTCTTACAGAAATAAAATCATTTATCATTTATCATTTTATCATTTACCAAAAGGCATGCTCACTAGGAGCATATTAGGTGATTATAAAACTCATACAATAATTGAAGACAGCGAAGATGAAGTCAGCAGGAAGGTGTACCCTGGCAAAAAACCTTTAAACAGATAAAGTGAATAAAGGTCTTTTTTGACTCTCCATATCCCTCAATCCAAAATTTGCCTCCTCCTATGATATTTGTTCCCAGTCTGACTGTTTGCATTGTGTGATTTATGTCAGTCGCTCACGTCATCTGTCTAGCCATTCCCACACGCTACGGTTAGGATGGATTCCAGTCACACCAGACGCCGAAAATAACTGTATGGTACTTGACTTATGGCGGTTTTTTGGCCTTCTAAGGTTGCTTTTTAATTTCTGGGTAGTTAGTTAATGACGACATTCTGGGGTTAGAACAGTATCTTATGGTTTATATATAATAGTATAGTCTCCCATGACACAAGAAAATGCAACTCACTTTCGCATTGTCAAACGACCCTTTAAGGCGCTGACAAGAGGCAAATGACCAAAATAGGCATTTCTTAAGAAAAAAAAAATGCCAAATCTGTATAGTTTGTGGTAGCGGAAAAAATATATGTTAGTTTTGAACATATTTCTAAGAACTTGGTTGTTCCCAAAACGCGATTTGAAAAAAAAATCTCGATACAAACTAACGTTAAACTAACCTCTTACCTTGAGTTTCAAACCAAAATATCTGTATTAAATATCAACATACGTTACGTATTAATTAATAACAAGAACGTCTTATTTGAATGCAGAACTTCGTTGTTTTTTACTTTCGATTACTCAATTCAATTTTGAGTAAATAGATTATCGCTTCATATTTTGCAATAAATTACAAGCTTTGTGTCATCGCGCTTCTCTTTCTTTTCTATGCTGTCTGACAGTGACCGCGGTTTAGGTGTTGTCAGCGTCTTAATCTGAAGACGTTTGTAAATTGTTCAAAACCTAATATAACTCAAATGAAATTATAAAATTAGACCATTATTTAGACGTATCTTTGCGATTTAATTGGATGCAGTAAAGTGCAAGTAATCGTGTATGGAATAATTGTTAAATATGTAATATGTTTTTTTCAAAATTTAAATCTGTATTATCTACGAATAAAACACAATACAAAACGACGATTATCTGCTATCCTCGCCTTAAATGTCAAAGAGACATAAATAATTTAATATTTGAAATTGATTCATATTCTCATGTTTAAACTATTAATAATTATTTATTTATTTCAGACATACCTATTCTATACATATTTCATTACATTCAATAAAAAAACAGATAAAATTGTAGTAATTAAATTAACTAAAAGACGTGATTTCGAATTCTGACAGAAGGTACTTAAGGACAGATGAAAAATATCCCACATAAAAAGAAACATCTGGTGCACCTATCTTTGAACTATCTGATTCCTTAGAAAGTAAAAGGCGTTTTGTGATGAAAAGTGGCCGTAGAACACACAACCCATGGCGACCACAGTTGTCCATAAATTCGTCACTGGCAGAGCGCCAGCCGCGCCGCGTTAGCGCCTGAAGTCCAACATTAAGATGTATTATTATACATATGTTCGTATGTGCTGTTTCTTGGACGTATGGGAACGAATCTGGCCGTAAACCAATGTCCAAATGTCCTATAGTAAACGTAGGCCTTCCATTGCATCTATCTATAAAAACAGCATCAATAAAATTAATGATTGCTTAAGGTAATTGCCATTGCTGGATCCTTGGGACACGGTTTGGTAAGCAGGTAAAAGCTGCTCCAATAATCTTGAGGTATTCTTGAGGTCGACTTGCAGGCTAATCGAATGTTACTGAGTACCAGAATGTTACATGGAGCGATTGCCTATCTTTTTTTTTTTTTTTTTTTTAGGATGGGATATCATCAAATAACTTCTCCCGCTCTGGGCGGAGCGGGAGGGTGTGTCAGACTCTTACTGACTAAAACCCACCCGTATTCCTTCCTGTTGCCTGTGTTGCGGGGGCTTCGGTGACCCATAAGTACCTTCCCGCGACCCCGGCGATTGCCTATCTGACCTGATTATAATGACTGTAATCTCTTATGGCTGGTATGAAAGATTGGCTTATAAAAGGTGTATTTAAATATCCTCCAACAGTGTTGAAACGATGGATGGACTGTGTTAAAGATGTTATGGCTGGAATGGAAAAAACTACCGAGATGATCAGTAATAGAGAAGTATGGAAGAAAGACATGTTGCGCCGACCACAAATAAATAGGGATAAGGGCAGAAGAATTATGAGTGTTGATACTGATGCGTGCATGTACATCTGGCTCACCCTGAACAGTTAGCCCTGCTACCTTCCTGGGAAAAGACGTTAAGCCGTTGGTCCTGGCTGTGATTCTTGGATCTTTGACAGTCGTTACGGGTCATCAGAAGCCCGAAAGTCTGACAACCAGTCTTACCAAGGGATATCGTATTACACAGTTACCTACTGGATTGTGGAGGTCAGATAGGCAGTCGCACCATTTAAAATACTGGTATTCAGCTGCATGCGGTTATACTGTAAAACCGTTGAAAAATAGTTCGGGCCAGCCAATACGATACGACAGAAGAAGGACAATTCTCTTTAAGTCAAATCCTTCACGAGGAGGTACGGTCTATTCTGAGCTTGCTCTAAATTAGCCTCAGCAGGCTTAGCATGACGCTTTGTCGCGGGAAGGTACTTATGGGTTACCGAGGCCCCCGCAACACAGAACACAGGCAACAGGAAGGAATACGGGTGGGTTTTAGTCAGTAAGAGTCTGACACACCCTCCCGCTCCGCCCAGAGCGGGAGAAGTTATTTGATGATTTCACACCCTCAAAAAAAAAAAAAAAGCATGACGCTTTGTATTTCTTCGAAGAATAGACACGGCTCTTTCTATACAAAGTGACATTTCATTTCTCCATTTTTGACATCTCACCGTAGAAATCCTTCTACATTCAAAAAGGACCTAGACAAAGATCGTTTGAAACGAAAGACAAGATCACAGATTGTGGAAGGATTTCTACGGTGAAAGAGAAAGAGCCGTGTCTATTCTTCGAAGAAATAGAAAGCGTCATGCTAAGCCTGCAGGACACAATAGCAAGTTTTTGAGTGCGTAAATCAGCATCGAAATAAATAGGACTCCTTTTAAAGGACTATGAGTAACGAAATAGAGGAGTGTCGGGGCGTTAAGTGCGGCGCACACTGGCGACTGGCCAACTATACTGATGGATTTATAGTGTGCGCTGTTACTTATACACCGCTATTATTGGCCGACACTAGGCTTGCGGTCGGGTTTGCTTGTAGTGTGGGTTTTTAGCAGTGTTATGAAATTATAAAAAGGTAAATTGTTTAGTATGTATGCTGGATCTAAATTAGCGGTTGCTCTATTTTGATCTAGCGCTGGTTACTGGTTGCTGGATTGCATTGGAAAGTGTTTAAATTGATCCAGTGCTGATCCAGTGTCACGGCTTCGCAGCACTCTATTGAAATACTGGATCAATGTAAGTCATCCTTAATAGTAAACAAAATATCGATATATTTTACCATAAATCTTGCTGTGACTTTAGTGGTCCCCAAATA
Organism: Atethmia centrago; assembly: GCA_905333075.3. Classification (NCBI taxonomy): domain Eukaryota; kingdom Metazoa; phylum Arthropoda; class Insecta; order Lepidoptera; family Noctuidae; genus Atethmia; species Atethmia centrago. Next base: position 24,952,473 of record HG995384.1, read on the forward strand.
TTTTATTTTCATTGGTAAGTAGGTATAAAAAGTGTTGTGAATTTAAGTTTCTCGGCCCTTGTCCAGTTTACAAAAATCTTTAGGAAACGTAGTCAAATACCAATAATGTTATTACCAAAGAAAAAGTTAAGTTTCTCACGTAGTTTCTAATGAAAATAATTAAATGAATAATTAATTTTGCAATAAATAAAACAAAAATACTAAAACACCGATCTACATGATCACAACACACCACACTGGTGTATAGCGTACGCACATAAATTCGTCAGGCGAACCCTGGCGTCCAGCCAATAGCTACTGCCAATAAGGCCTTAGCTGCAGCTATGGGAATATCATGTAATCCTGTTTATCTATTTGCCGTTTATAATTAACTGCAAACAAATATCATTTGTTTGACTGTTGTTGTAGATGGTTTTACGCACGTTGTTTCGAGAGTGGCTGTTCAGACTGACAAGACACGTGAATTGAATCAGGAAAGATGCAAGTAGGTATAAAACTAAAAAAAACCCACAACATTTATTTCAGCCATTCAACTAAACCATTTACAGGCACTTTTGAATTGTCAAGGAGTCGATAAGTTAGTCAGAAAGTTGAAGCTAGTTGCTAATTCTAAAACGTAGATGTCTATGGAGAAGAACGGCCAAGAAACATCATGGACACTCTTTTAAATTAAGTTAGGTATTACAAATTCCTGGGTGCATTTTTCTTGTTGCTACTATAGTTATGTGAAATCAATATGAAACAATTCAAAATATGATGATTTAAAATAAGTCTTGGCAGTTAAGGCGCAGATATTTATATGATTTTACGAGGGTGACACTGAAAGTTCTTAGAAAATCAAAAACTGAACAAACTAGCAAGTTATTAGTTTTATTATATCTTTTCAAAATAGAGTGTCCATTTACATCAATCCATCGCTGCATTCGATGGAACCACTGAGAAAAGCACTTTACCCACTCGTCCTTAGGGGTCTCCTCGACGGCATTTTGAAACGCAGCCACTGCTTCCTCGGCGTCCATAAAACGTTTTCCTCGAAGTTTTTCTTTTATTTTCTGAAATAAATAAAAATCGTAAGGTGCGAGGTCGGGGCTATAGGGCCGGTGACCCAGTAATTCCACGTCTGACGAAGCCAAGTAGTCGATGGTTTGCTTGGCGGTGTGCGACGAAGCGTTGTCGTGGAGAAGGAGGATCCTACTGCGAGATCGTTTCTCCCGAACTTTTTCCAAGACAAGTGGCAAACAATTTTTAGTGTACCACTCTGCAGTAACTGTTTTTCGATCCTCTGAAACAATTGTTGCGTAATGACCTGTCCTTCCGAAGAACGAGGCCACCATCTTTTTTCCCACGCTTCGACCTCTCTTCACTTTAGTTGGCAACTCCTCGGAAGGAAACATCCAGACAGCAGACTGTCTCTTAGTTTCGGGATCATAACTATAAATCCAGCTTTCGTCACCCGTAAGTATGTCGAACACAGCATTTGAGTCACCTCCGTTAAATCTTTGAACCATTTAACGACACCAATCAACACGGCGGAGTTTTTAGGCCTCTGTCAAATTATGAGGTATCCACCGGGCACAAAGCTTCCTGACCGCTAAATGTTCACGGAGGATTTTGTGCACTTGACTCATACCGATGCCTAAGCTTATCCGCGAATCTGCTGATAAGTCACTCTTTTGTCAGTCTCTATCATACGCCGCACAAGACGTTGTTATCTTCAGTCGTCGCCGTAATTTTTATTTATGCAATGACATGAATATTTACTCTGTGTACTATTATATTGTTTTAAATATTGTAAATGTGAAGACTATGTGGGTCGTTGTTTAATTTTGTTTTATTCTCAGTTAGTTTTTAACATGGTCTGGAAGTTTAGAGTATTTTTAGCGGCTTAGCTAAATGTTCTTTCTTTGGTATTGTTCGTTGAATCGTTGAGCTCCTTTAGTTATGAGTTGAGTTGAACAACTACTGACAAATGCTTGCACTGACTGGACAGGTCCACTCAATCTGTGTGGTTCTTTCATCAAAAGACCATTTCAGACACCAATCGACATGGTCTTCTCATGATCTGACCAAGATTATGTCTGGACTTTAAAAGAGACTGTGACCTTTGAGTTTGTTTCGGCCTTTCTTCTCAGAGTAGTCAGATAGGAAACGCCGAGTTCATCTAGTTTAAAAAAAAAATGTTTGACGTGTAAAAGTGTTTGTAAAAACCTACTTACAGAAATAAAATCATTTATCATTTATCATTAGAAGGCCGTCCCTCACGCAGATCATTTTATTATCTGTGATTTTTTTTCAAATATTCACATTTTCGTTAGTAAAAATAATTATTCCCTATGAAACCGAACGGCGGCGCAGCGTGAGCGCGACGCACATTTGTATGGCCGAGGTCAACGGCGATTACCCGACCCTTAAGTACGAGATGACCATTCTCAACTGACGTATGAACACGACACGTGGAGTAGCACCATCTAGATCAATCACTTTGAAGGGAACCGCATGATCCAACACAGACGAGACATTTGAGTGAAGTGATGCACGACCACAATAGGGTCTTACACCCATTTTTGAAAATTGTCCTAATTAAATTCTATAGTGCTAATATGCCCCAAAAAAAACACAAAATTTTTATTCAATCGATAAGTGCCATAAAAATGCATTTAAATTTTACATTTTCAAATTTCGCGCGTAGTTTGACGAAAACGCTGGACGCAGTGGACGCCATATTGCTCTGCGTTCATGACGTCACTTGGCTATGTAAATAAATGCGCTGACTTACTAACTAACTATCAGTTGACAGTTGACACGTTTTAGTTTACATAGCCGTATGACGTAATAACATGGCGGCTACTATTTCATGGTGTTTTTTAACAGATTAGAAAAACTGAAAACGTTGAATTGAATTTTAAAATTTATTTTGTTATTTTATGAACTAAAACTAACATTTTCCGACTCCTTTTTGCAAAAAAAAAAAATATTAGTACTACTAAAGAAACTCATATGCTTGTGATCCACTATACATCCTCTAAACTGACTCGAAAGACCTTCGCAAAAACCGAAATAAACTAAGTTTACAAGGACAGAAGTCAAAACAATGATAAACAGATCAAAAGACGAAAATATTTAACTCTTATTTCTCCTCTAAAAGAAGACCATACCACAAATCGTGATCCCAACGTCACCACTTAAACATATGCCAATAAAAAGCACACAAAAAATGTAAGTTAAATAGCTACAATCACCGTCCATTTGTCTACTAATAACCGATAATAAAATGTGAAAGCAAAAGGATCGATTAACAGGTTGAGGTCAATCAAACAAGCGGTTTATAAAGTAACAAGCGAAAATCATGCAAAAACTCTCTAACGTGTGAAATAGATGTTACCTACTATTATAAAAACTCAAAGACTTTGCAAAAACTATACAGAAAAGAGCAAAGATTTAAATCGTAAGATTCACCCTAATGCGTCAAAAGATGGTTGCATTTCTGTATTTCTGTTTCGTTTTGACACTCTGTCACATCACAATGTCGCAGAGATTTGACTTGATTTTCATGGAAACACCATTCAGTCAATCAATCTACTCAGCCTATAGCTGTCCACTGCTGGACATAGGCCTCTCCCAGGCTGCGCCATAACACCCTGTCCTCAGCCTTCCGCATCCAGTCTGTCCCAGTCACCTTTTTGAGGTCGTCGGTCCATCTATGGAAATACCATTATTATTGTTTAATTGTAAAAAGTGACCATACTCATAAAATCTCAGGTATGCACACTTTTTCGCGCGTCCAATTGCGGTGAGGGCACATCAAAGGAATTAAATCTTTGGAAAAGAGCTTCGGTTTAGCAAAGCATTGATTGTTGTAGAATTTATAATCATCCACGAATCCACTTCTTTTGTGAACAGATGAAATTTAATGAGGTTTTGTAAGGAAATGGTCTTGAGAGATCGCGAAGAAGATTGGCAGAACGGTTTGTTTGGACAATTGGTGTTTTTCTTGCAATCTGTTTTGTTTGGGTCATCCATTAGTTTACTGTTCAATAATTAGAAAATGACATGCCTACCCCTATTCATCTGACACTAGCTGTTTCCTTTAACTGCCGTGTCCAATTGATCCGTCTGATGGTGATGAAAAGACACAATGAATATCATCCAACTGTTTTTACGGTTAGTTGAAGACAGATTATCATCAGTGAACTCTTTCAAACAGTAATGATCTTAGGAGAGTAATTTTATTCTTGAACTTCGACTTTGACTTTGAAAGGGATAGAGGCCCATGATCGTTTGTGCAGAATTAACAATTTTTCTTTCAATACCCATCTAAACCTTTGGTGAAAAAATACTTACAGGTAGCCAGGGATTTGACTATCAGGGAACAATTAATTAGAGATTAACAATTACAAGTATGCGTGTGTGTTTTCTTATATGGTGCGTAGTACTCGCAACCGGCGGCGTGCATGTACCACGTAATGAGATGTATGAACGTAAACAAACCAATATTTGTATGTAAGGATTGTACAAGGCGTTAGTTTAATAATTATAAACATATTGCAAGGAAATCAGTTAAAATTATTAGTTCCTGTTTCAAAGGTTAGTTTTTCTAGAAAATTGAATTGGACTTGTTTGAACGAGTTTGCAAAATAAATATACCTACTTAAAAAAAAATTATGAATACAGTAGGTACCTAGAAATCCTTGCTGGAATCAAAAATAATTATTAGGAGGTATGTAATAAGAAATTCTGGTGTGGTCCCGCGCTTAGCTACAGACTCAATGTGTTATTATCTTGTTGTTTTCAAATCTAAATTGAAATTGGAGGTACAGATCGTAGCTGTTGTAGAAAAAATATAGCAACCGAAATGTTAGGAATTTATTCTTCAGAGCAATCAAAGGATTATATACTTACTTGTCTTAGCAAACGTCCAGTAGGCTACAAGTCAGTGTTTACAAAACCAGTATAAGCTGGTCTCTTATTCTATTGAAACTCCGTACTATGCTAGGCCAGCTCAAGGTCAAAGTGTGACCATCGATGTGCGGTCGACTGTACAAATTTTAGTATTTTATTAACTACTAGGATGCATGTCTGTTTTCTAAAGCAAAATTTAAAAAAAACTTGATTTTTTTATGTTAGTTTGATTAAGGGAATGATTAAGGGAATGATTAAGGGAATCTTTAAATGTGTCAAAGTCAAAGTCAAATTATTTATTTCAAATAGGCACATAAAAGTCACTTTTGAACGTCAACATTACAAAAAAATGGAATTGATTCTAGACGAGATTCCAAAAGGTAGTTTCGTATGCAGGAGAATGAGCAAGAAAGTCCACCGTTACTTTTTAAACATGTTTTACAATATTTTGTATAGGTACATTCAATATCCTACTAATATTATAAATGCGAAAGTTTGTGAGGATGGATGTATGTGTATGTGTATGTTTGTTACCCTTTCACGAAAAAACTACTGGACGGATTTGGATGAAACTTTACAGTAATATAGGTTATTCATCAGAATAACACATAGGCTACAATGTATAATGATGTTATGTAATTTTGGTCATAATATAACGATACGTGTCAATTAAGTCCGAAAAAACATCTTCCATCTGAGAGCTATCTTGGCGTGCGCTGCCTTAACCAATGGAGTTACGTAAAGATGATGTACCGCAGGATTGTTTGTCTTAAGTAGATCTAAATAAAAGTTCGCGACAGCATATATCTACCTTTTATGTGCAAGCCAGTACGACCAAAATTGTGAAATGAAACAAAACTTTTACGAACAATGCAATCCAAGTAATTGCGATGCATCGCCGAGTGCGCGACCCGAACGCGGGTAGACGCGTGAGGGCAGACGTCATTGGTGGTTGTGTTCTGTATGCATTTTTATTGTCATGTCATTTATTCTTCGTCATTTATCCTAGATAGCGATTAATTACTTTTTATTTTTATTTCAGTCGTATTGAAAGAATTGTTCTTTATTGTTTGTTTAAATATAGGATCGTAGATTTCGGGCGGACTTTTTTTCCTTGATGCCCCGGGAGGTACAGGAAAAACTTTCTTGCTTAATTTACTTTCGGCAAAAATTCGTGGCGGCCATAACGTTGCATTAGCTGTGGCTTCCTCTGGAATTGCTGCAACATTGCTAAGCGGTGGACGGACAGCACATTCGGTCTTTAAATTACCTCTTAATCTGGCGAGTGAAGAAACCCCATCGTGTAACATCAGCAAAAGCAGTGCCCGTGGCCTCCTCTTGCAACAGTGTAAATTAATCGTGTGGGACGAGTGCACAATGTCACACAAACGTGCCATCGAAGCTCTTGATCGTTGTTTACAAGGCTTACACGGCAAACAAACAATAATGGGTGGTGTGGTTGTTTTATTGGCTGGGGACTTTCGGCAAACTTTACCTGTCATCGAGCGAGGCACTGCAGCAGACGAAATTAACGCATCTCTAAAATCCTCATATTTATGGACCAAAGTTGAAAAGCTGCACCTTATCACCAACATGCGTGTCCAGTTATTCAGTGATCTAGAGTCGGGCGCGTACGCTGAAAAACTGCTCGAGATAGGTGAAGGTCGAATCGAAACTGACGAAGAAGGTATGGTTCTATTCACTAACCAATTTTGTCACGTTGTGGATTCGGAAGACGCACTCATTGCTAAAGTTTTTCAAATTTGCAACAGAACATCCACGATGAAAGTTGGCTATGTGAAAGAACTATACTAGCACCAAGAAATGAGACATTTGCGAAAATCAATAAAATTATCTTGGACCAAGTAACCAGCGATACAACAACCTACAACTCCATCGACACAGTCATGTCCTCTGAAGACTGTACGAGCTACCCCGTGGAGTTTCTTAACTCTTTGGAGCTATCCGGGGTGCCATCACATAAGCTCGAATTAAAAGTCGGTATACCCGTTTTGTTAATGCGCAACTTGGACGCCCCGAGACTATGTAATGGCACTAGATTGCGAGTCATTGAACTAGGCAGGCATATTGTTAAGGCCACAATTTTAACTGGAGAAGCTAAGGGTGAAAATGTTCTTATTCCACGCATCCCAATAATACCCAATAACTTACCCTTCAATTTCAAACGTTTACATTTCCCACTTTAAGTTGCATTTTCTATGACTATTAATAAATCGCAAGGGCAAACTTTGAAGGTAGCGGGGATACATTTAGGCACGCCCTGTTTTTCCCATATACGTAGCTTGCTCACGTGTATCTAAATCCCAAAATCTACATATTTACGCTGAACAAAAAAAATCAAATAACATAGTATACAGGAGTATATTGCAGTAAAAACACAGATGTTCACCTATTCCAGTTATATACCACATAATTCTTTACTGATTACAAAATCTATTAAAAAAACCGTATCAAAATCCGTTGCGTAGTTTTAAAAATTTAAGCATACATAGGGACATAGGGACAAAGAAAGCTACTTTGTTTTATACTATGTAGTGATTAAATGCAAGTAACATTGGGCCAACCTGTTTATTAGTCAGTGTTTAGTAATCCGTTTGTGCTGGATAGGATAATCTCAAGCCCGGGGAAGGACATAAGGCTACTTTTTATAAACACACCATACAGGTAAAGATTGATGAAGAAACCACTGGTCTTAGCATTTTGAAATTTGCAGAGTTCTATTATAGCTTAAAATAATGAGCACTTAGAAAGGAATTCAGATAATTCCACGCTCAAGAGATTCCCTCTAAATATTAGGTATGAAAAATAATCTCCTCCTCTCCCCACCTCCTCTAAATATATAGGAGCTGAGACGATATTTATTGAGATTTAACATACGAATCGATTCTGAGCCGCAGTTCAGATCCGGATCGCGCAAGACTTTTGGCGGTCGGAGCCAAAGAGGCCGGTCATTGGCTAAATGCCCATCTTTTTTCATGTACCGGTAACTTCCTGGATCCGACCTCGTTTCGTCTGGCGATTGGTCTGCGGCTTGGGGTCACGGTATGCTCTCCACACACATAGGCTTGTGGCACGGACGTGGACCTACCTGTCAAAAAAGTACAGGCCGCTTTTCAAGACATGCGACAATTAATGACATAATCCCGGTCCCTTGCCAGCATCAATGTGCCTGCTCTTCTTGAGCCGACTGGCATTGTCAGAGATGATGGCAAAAGACCTGATGGTGTGTCTTTGGTTCTGTGGAGTTTGGGACGGATGCTTGTGTGGGACGCTACCTGTGTAGACACACTGGCACCGTCCCACTTCCAACGGACTACTTCTAAAGCGGGTGCAGCGGCAGAAAATGCCGAAAATCTGAAATTTATTAAATATAAAGGCTTTGGCAGAGAGTACAACTTTGTGCCCTTTGGCGTCGAGATCCTCGGTCCGTGGGGTCCCAGTGTGCATAAGTTATTTGCGTAAATCGCGAAACGTCTAGTTGATGTAACTGGTGACCGAAAAGCTGGCGGCTTTCTCGCGCAACGAATCAGCATTGCAATTCAGCGAGGAAATGCCGCCAGCAGGGCCTTTGTTAGGTTTAATTTAGTTTTAATTTAATTTAGTTAATGTTAATAACAATCTTGTAATTTGATTATGTAAATAAATCAATATGTTAAGTTACATAGTTGCTTTATGCCCAGCACTTTAACTACCCATTTACCACTGCAAGCGAAAGCATGCAAGCATCAAAACGATCAATAAATAACACATCTATGCTACGTAGCGAGTAAAACACCATAATTGATCGCCAATCATAAATATAGCAAACACAGTATAATAACAAATTTAATTTCAGTGAGCATCCGACATCGAACGCCTCAGGTGCATTTCAGCCAATCAGCAGCAAGCGCGCGATCTATTGGCCAATGAAAAACGCTCGGGAGATATCGAGACTCATCGGCAATCGACGCACGAGCGGAAAATGGAGATAAATCTGCGTGCGCGGACGCAGATGTTTGTTGATATTAACTCGTTCTATACCGTGTTGCGTTTTTTATGGATTTAGGTCATGCATTGTGCTAAGTGTATCGGAGAAACACCTGTGAACCTTTGAATATGCATGCTTTTCCGTAAGTTCGTGTTAGAAACGAGCCTGGTTTTCGATAAAACAATCCTCGAGTTGCTTGATTTAGCTTCATTTTTAGTTAGGGTTCCGTAGCCAACAAGGAACCTTTATAGCTTCGCCATGTCCGTCTGTCTGTCCGCGGCTTAGCTCATAAACTCTTAGTACTAGAAAGCTGTAGGTATGGGTAGACTTATTAATCACGCCGACAAAGTGATAAAAAAATTACTTGAAAAACATTTTTTTTTTCGCCTCAGCACCTCGAACAAGCAGGTTTTGCTTTTTAAAGACGGTGTGCAAAATTCGATTTTGCTGCGAGCGTGAGACAAAGTTTTTTTTTTTAATGCCGAGAACAGTGCTGCGTCTACTCATAAAATTCGAAAGATTTGAACTTTGTTCTGTCACTTTCACTTCGATACGAACAAATCTGACTTAAAGAGATGTATTAATGATTTTAATAATTCTAATTCTGTAAAAATACGTAATTATTTGGTCTGGTCGCGGATCATATTTTGATAACGATACAACCTGACACTGACCTGCTAATTGCATAAAACGTAAGAAAATTGAATTTCGTGGGCTGCCACTACGGGTCCACCTTCGGTTTTAAATATACATGTGGTAAAATTTATACCATGTTGTATTTTTTTACCTTTTTTTTTATTTTCACCTCAGCAGCGATAACATATTACCCATATGTTATCGCTGCTGAGGTGAAAAGTTGTATGTGTTACACGAGACCAAAGTTATTTGCATCACGTATCATTATGGAACCCGTCATTGAGCGTCCGACACGCATTAGCCTGGATTTTTTACTTAAATACCAACCGTAATAAAATTACATAACATAAGATAAATGCAGTACAAGCCCTACAAACGTATTGCATACCACAGCTCGTTATGTCAAAGATACTTCTCAAACTTTAATACTTCATAAACGTTATTTTAAAAATATGATTGACGTGTAAAAGTGTTTGTACAAACCTACTTACAGAAAATAAATCATTCATCATTTAAACATCGCCAGGTAGATTGCCATTAATTCCCGCATTTTTTACAAAACTAAAACACTTGTGAGAGTCGTTCAAACACGCGTATTATTTTTTCTTTCTGTCTTTTTGTATCGATCTTTTCCTCTCATGCATCCGTGTATGTGATTAATTGATCGACAAATAAAATAAATTTGATTTATTATTCAATGTAATGAAATTTAAAAGAAAATTATGGATTTCTGAAGATTAAATAGAAAGAGTTCTACCTAATTGGCAAGTGATTAATTCGCACTCAATCTTTTCATTTTATTATATTCAACATGTTTGTCTGTCTTGTACGTCCGTTAATGCACTTACTAATTGAAAACCATCCATTCGATTTACAATCTAATGGTATCAGTGATGCTAATCGTAAGTCAAGTCGGAAAAGCGTTATCTGCGGTCAAAATCTAGTCTATAATAAAACAGAGATTCTTATTGACCGACACAATAGCTTCTTGTAACGAAAAGGGTAAACACGTCGAGGCAGTTTTCTTTGTCCTAGCCAAGGCGTTTGAGACAATATCGATAGTTCTATTCCTATCCAAACTAGACGGTATAGGAAATCCGAGGAAACACGCTAGACTGGTTTCGAAGCTATTTAACAAATCGCCGATAAATGAAAGTAGGGGATGACTCTAGTGGATTACTGCTAATCATATTTGGTATTCCTCAAGGTAGTACTCTTGGTCCGACTCTTTTCGCTTTCTATATGAATGACATACTTAATGCACCGCTTCAAAACACTGAAATAATTTAAATGAATGACAGTCACATCTCAATATGTATATGAGAACCTGATTTATGAAAAAATAATATTAATCTATATTCTAAACCCGGCGAAATCCAAAGCATAAATACTAGAAACAAAGACTTAGTTATTGTGCCCAAGACTAGGCTCCAAATAATTTGTAATAAATTTAAGTGCTAAAGGGATCCGGGGATACCGCACGGTCTCCTGTGAGGCAGCGAGCCTCCTTGCCGGATTGCCGCCATGGGATCTGGAGGCAAAAGTCCTCGCGTACGTATGGGAGTGGCGCGAGGAGGCGAAACGCCGGGGCGTAACGCCGCTGCCGCGAGAAATCGCGGCACAGCGGACGGAGCTCCGGCGGGATCTCATGGTGACATGGAGAGTACGGTTGTCGCAACCCAGTGCTGGGCACGCCACGATTGCGGCGATAAGTCCCCTCTTTGAGGAGTGGCTAGAAAGGCGCCACGGCGTCCTCACCTTCCGCCTGACGCAGGTCCTTACCGGACACGGCAGCTTCGGGAGGTTACTGTGTCGGATAAGGCGGGAGGAAACGCCCGGGTGTCACCACTGTGTGGATCGCCCGGAGGACACGGTGGAGGTCTGCCCGGCTTGGGCAGAGCACCGCCGTGTCCTCGTGGAGGCGATCGGCGGCAGAAATCTCTCGCGTCCGGCCCTGGTTCAGGCCATGGCACGGAGCGAGACGGCATGGGTAGCTGTCACCTCCTTCTGCGAAGCAGTAATGCTCCCGAAGGAGGAGGCGGGACGGTTGAGGGAAAGGCAAGTTTCGCGCCCTCTCGCCCCTAGCCGCCGCAGGAAACGCCCTGGGCGTTGGGAATCCCGGGCGGATTTCCGGCCACCGTAGGCACGGGCTTGCGGACGGTGAGCAATGGGTAGCTCACCGTCCGGTAAGGACCAGGCCCGGGTCGACGGCGCGTCGTATTCCACGCGCGCCTCCAAGAGATGTCGTCAGCACAATGTAGGGGTCCACTAGGGCCGATGCCTGCCGGGGTCGCGGGAACTAATGGATCACCGAGGCCCCCGCAACACAGGCAACGGAAGGAATACGGGTGGGTTTTAGTCAGTAAGAGACAACACACAAACACAAACACATCCTCCTGCTCAACCCAGAGCGGGATAAGTTATTTGATGATTTCCCGCCCAAAAAAAAAAAAAGTGCTAAAGGGAGTTCGTTGTATAAACGTATAACGAACTCCAAGCCATGTTAAATAACTGAGCCTCAATAAGTTTAAATCGTTTATTAAACAGAAACTCTGTCAAAAAGGTTTCAGTAAAGTTTACTTACTTAGTTTACAAGATTACTTGGACGACAAAAAGGCTTGGTATTAATTAAGCTACTCCAATGTACTCCCAAGCAACAAACTATTTATGCTAAGTGTTTTAGGATTAATATTGTATTTTTTTATTTTTATTGATGTACGTGACATTATGTAAGAACTATGTGGGTCACATATTTTTAATTTTTTCTTTTTCTTTTTTCTTGTTACTTCTAATGATAATTTGGCAGTTTGAGTACTTTATGCGGTCTACCCAAATGTCCGTTTTGTTCGTCGAGTCGTTGAGTTCCTTAAGTTCTGAGTTGAGTTACAAGTTTACTAACAAATGCGTGCACTGATTGGAGAGGTCCATTCAAATCTGTGTGGTTCTTTCCTCAAAATACCATTTCAGACACTAAACTATAAGGTTCTCAAAAGATCTGACCAAGATTATTTCTGGATTTGTATATACACATTGACATTGGTGATTTTTTATATATACAATGACATAAATGCTTACTTTGTATAGTATTATATTATTTTCATTATTGTGAAAATGAAGACTACCTATGTGGGTAATTGTTATTTTATTCTTGTCTCTCAGTTAGTTTTAATCTTGGTCTGGTTGTAGTTTTTGCGGCCAACCCAAATATCCTGTCTTTGGTATTGTTCGTTGAATCGTTGAGCTCCTTAAGGTCTGAGTTGAGCTGCACGATTACTGACAAATGCGTACACTGACTGGACAGGTCCACTCCATCTGTGTTGTCCTTTCATCAAAAGACCATTTCAGACACCAATCTACATGCTCTGCACAGGATCTGACCAAGATTATGTCTGGACTTTAAAAGAGACTTGTGACCTCTGAGTTTGTTTCGGCCTTTCTTCTCAAAGAAGTCAGATAGGAAACGCCGACCTAATCTAGTTTTTAAAATATGATTGACGTGTAAAAGTGTTTGTACAAACCTACTTACTGAAATAAAATCATTTATCATTTATTATTACACATACTTGTGAGTATGTGTAATAATAAATGATAAATGATTTTATGATATTATACTCACAGTATGATATTATTTTATTGTTGAGCACAATTACAACGCACGATCTATTATTTCAATTTATTTTTATTTTGTATTGATAGTTCTCTTTATTTAGTTAATTATTCTGTCAATTATATATATATTTATTTTTGTTTCTAAATTATCAAATAACTTCTCCCGCTCTCTTGTGTCAGACTCTTATTGACTAAAACCCACCCGTGTTCCTTCCGTTGCCTGTATCTTGCCAGAGGCCTCGGTATCCCTTTCGGACTTTCCCGCGACCTCGGCAGGCATCGGCCCTAGTGGACCCCTACACAACGCGCCGTCGACCCGGCCCTGATCCTTATCGGACGGCGAGTTACCCATTGCTCACCGTCCGTAAGCCCGCGCCTAAGACCTATTTTTTATTCCTCAATAACCTTTTGTCTCCATTGGTTTTCTGGTTTCCAGTCTATTTTTCATGGTAATAAAAACTTCTCAAGTAGGTACCCAAAAAGATTTGTATTAAGTATGTAACTAGTTTACAATACAAACTTAGTAGGTAGGCAGATATAACTACACTAACTAAAACTACTGCATATTCGTGCTCTGTGACGCAGACTCGCAAAAAGCGATGTATAAAGTAGTTTTATGCTTTCAGCATGCTCATAGCCATGAAACGTGACATATAACCGAATAACTGTACCATCAGCCGGCAGACATAATCGTGAATTAATGACTTAGACATCCAAAAAAATACTAAAAACGCTTACACACTACCTGACTTTAGCGGTTCTATAACGTTATCACTCCATCTCTCTTTTATTCGGTGTGAGAGAAAGAGATGGGTGACGGATTAGGATTAGTTAGCTCAAGTGTGTATGATTTGTGGCTACAATTTAAGATTTTTGTTCTATGTAGGTATGTGTAGTTAACGAACGTGAAATTCATTAATTTGTTAAGAGAATAATTATGTTTGTGTCTGTAATAAAAGTTGGGTGATGTCCATTAATCGTTTTTAACACTATTTTTACAGAATGCTTAGTGATGGGTAAGCCTATTGCCATCAACTGGGTATAGTTTCAACGGTTGCTATACTACAAAAAACCTAACGGAACCCGTTAACACTTTTCCCGACCAGGGGATCGACCCTAAGTCTCCATGTGCACTTCCGATTTTTCTTCTTCTTGGCGTGTCGGTGGCAAATATTAAATTCAATTTCCTGTTTGGCCCAAAACTCAGCAACGCTAATACCATTCGCTGATGTAGACATTTGGTCCTCACGTGTACAGGGCATGGCAAGGGTCTGCGAGGAGACGCTGCCTACATTGAAGATCAGGAAAACCCCACCATCCGAGAAACCCCACCTGTCTAGATTGTCTACGACTTAAGAAGCGGTCAATCATTACAGTATCACAATCACTAATGTATCTACGTATTCAGTAATAAAAACAAGTCCAGACTACAGTCAATACAAAACTTTTTATATTATCATTGTAAGTAATTACTGGCCAGCAAGACTGGACACAGACAGTCTTTCAAAAAGTAATCAGCATTAAAATAGCACGTTGCAATTATATTTATGAGAATGTATGATTAAAGTAGGATGTACACTTGCAATCGTAACGAGTCAAGTTTTAGCTTCTGCATCGATGAACTTAATTTTATGATCATCATCATAATCTTAACAGGAGGCTTTAAGAGGGGCTTGTGTTATTTGTATATATTTTATAGTTGTTACGGGTAGTTTGAAGCCAGGTTGTCTGACAACCAGACATACTAGTACCAAGGGGTGTCTTGTTACCCAGTAACTGAGTTGAAAGATCGAGCAGAACAAGAAATTATCCTAAATGATTGAAGCACACCAGTACGAAAACACAAACTTTAAATATTCAAAGCAATTTGAACTGCATTTATTTTAGAACCAACACAAATGCAAAAAATAAGATCTTGTATAGCAACAATCGATGAGGTCAATCGTAAGGAATTAATTTCTCTAATCAAAATTGCATGAGGTCATGTCAAACTCATAGCAAATTTACCTCAATTGAACCGTTTACAGGCACTTTTGAATTTACAAAGGAGTCTGTCAGTCAGAAAAAGGAACCTCGTTGCGCATTTCAAAGCGTAGTAGAAGTTCCTATGGAGAAGAACGGGCAAGAAACTCCATGGACACTGGTGAAATCTTACTGAATCATGAAAATAACCAATCACTTTGTATTTTCTAGCTTTTTGGAAACGCTCTCTTAAAGTATAATTATAGCTATGTATGATGCCTCGTTGTTCTAGTGATGGTAAGCGCTACTGCGGAGTATGAGGTCCTGGGTTCAATTCACGGGTCGGGAAAAGTGTTATTGAGTATTTCTATATATAATTCTCAGTAGCAGCCCGAAGTGATGATGTGCGTCCGGTTGATGGCAATAGGCTCGCCTGCTATTAATGAGACTTAAACATAACTGGCGAAATGTGGGGTGACAGGTACACCTCTGCGTAAACTTTTGGGGAAACAAGGCGCCATATTATGGTAAGGGGCTGACAACACATAAAGCGCGATCTCTGTCGGACTGCATAGAAAATAAAGAGAAGCACGATGACACAACGCTGGTAATTTATTGCAAAATATGAAGCAATTATCGATTTACAAAAAATCTATTGATTGGATAAAAAAATTAAAACACTATTATGCTAATATGTTGCTTGTAGAATAATGTGACAAAAAATCAGAATGATTGCATGTATATTGGTATGGTTTATAATCGTTAAAAGAAATTTTAGAGGTATCTTCGTGATTCGTATCAAATTAGGTTTATTATGTTTTCAACACACCATCTACCTAGCATATATCCTCAAGAATATCATATATTTTCCTGATTTTGTTTACTGCAGTGGATCATATACCTTTAGAAATTATAAAACTTGCGTTTAGCTACCCTTAATGTATGATGATGAGACAGAGGCTTCTCTGCAAGGAAGATCTAAAAAAGTTAAATTCCCAAGCACTAAACACATGTAAATTTATACAGGCTGATACATACCGTTAATTAATTCCGTACACACATAACAACGTGCAAATACCAGTAGTTAGGGTTTTAATTACACTGGCAAGCAAATTTTATGTCTCTATCTTTTCGAGATTCTTTTGAGAATGTACACTGATATAAAAATGTTTACCAGCACTTACAGTAGCTGTCTATATAATTTACTATTTGTTTCACTAACTAAAAAAACACCTTATCATCATCATCCTATAGTGATCGACTGCTGGATATGAACCTCTCAAATCGCACGCCGTTTAACTCAATTCTCAGCAACTCTCATCCAACTGCACCCAGCCACACAGCGAAGATCGTCGCGTCATCTAGCCTGAGGGCGTCTTACTGTATGCTTGCCTATTCGCGGTCTCCTCTCAGGAACACGTTCACGTCTGCCCTAAAGGTCATCGGTTCTACTATCTTAAGGATGGTGGATAAAGATTCCTCAAAAGTAAAAGTGGTTGTAGAGGTCCCGTAAAACAAAAGAATGCGTTAAGTTTCAAGCAAGAAAAATTTAACTTATCCACCGACCTTCACGGGGCCCACGTGGAGTATTACGACCCACTTCCTCTCACAGAGAGGAAGCCTGTGTCCCAGTAATGTGGGAACTTTACAGGCTGATTCCATAGTATTCCATACTTATAAGTCTAGCCAAATTCGCGTTTATTCAAAACATTTTTTGATTGCTGTATATATGTAGATTGTGTATCATTACTGACTGTTTTAACATAATATATATGAATTCATAATTAGGAGTTATTGTTACATGACCGGGGAATTCCGACGCGTGTAGCATGTGTTACACAAAATTGAGGCAAGATTTTTTTAAAGATGAATCGTCTTTAGTATGTTCTTATTGCTCGTTCCTTCTCTGTCTGAGAAGAGGCTCCTGTATTCCTTCTCCGTGTCAGAAGAGGCTTTTGCCCGGAAGTGTGATGATTACAAGCAGGTATTCTATTTTTAAGTTGTTTTGACATTGCTGATTCTTTTGTTTATGAAATTATAGGCAAAACACTGAAAACTTTTGCTTTTTGGGTGATTTTTATGTGAAACTTTCAAACTTTCGGATGGCATATATTCAAAGCAGTTTGGAAGTTTTAGCTTGACTTTTCTCGATGAAGAGACTGACAATTAGTCGATGAAGAATTTCTTGGGTTGGGTTCGTTTCCAACCTTTAGTTAAAATTGTATATTTTGTAATAATCATCATTTCAGCCCGGAATCACCCCCTGCTGGGTATAGGCCTCCCATTTAAATTTTATAATAATAAATAAATGAAAATATATATATATATACACAAAAAATAAAACAACAACAACACATAACATTTAAACATTAAAATACTAAAGCAAACTTGCATAATATCAATAGAATTATTCTCAACTTCGATAAATTTAATATTTTCTTACACATTCAAATAATACTGTTAACTGCGCTCATCTCACATATACCGGTCCATCACTACTGTCTCGCGGTAACAGCACATACACACTGTGAGTACTTTTTTATTTTATGTTTTTTTTTGTCTATATAAAGAAAAGAGGGCAGTAACACTTGCCTCCTAGATTGTCAAGGCTGCTTGAGAAAAAATGTGTATCAGCGGGTTACACGCAGTCTGTCTTGAGCCGTATTTGGTGTTAAGATTTTTTGATGGATGTATAATGTATACTGTAAAGAGCTGAAAAATTTAAAACATAACTTGTGGTTTTCTTGTTGAATTTATGCATTGATTTATAATTTATATTAATTAGGCCGCAAATGTTTTTTTTATCAAAAACCGACAAGTTATAGTTGAAGATTACGTGTAATGATTTTCCAGGATGGTGAATGATTTTCCATATAGTTTCGCCATGTCCGTCTGTCTTTCTCCACTGTAGCTCAGAGACGCTTAGTACTAGAAAGCTGTAATTTGGCATAGGTATACATATTATGCACGCCGACAAAAAAGGTTTTTTTTATGGTACCCTTGCACGTAATGTGGGGATGAAATTTTTTTTCTCATCTATTCCATGTGTTGGGTATCGTTGGATAGGCCGTTCAAAAATATTGCGGGTCTATGCACACCTTTTTTCGATTTAGGGATTCGTTTGCGTAATATTAAGCATTAAATACCTAATTCAATATTGTTAGAGTCATGTGTCCCCCCTTTTTTTTTTTTTTTTTGGTTGGGAAATCATCAAATAACTTCTCCCGCTCTGGGCGGAGCGGGAGGGTGTGTCAGACTCTTACTGGCTAAAACCCACCCGTATTCCTTTATGTTGCCTGTGTTGCCAGGGGCCTGGGTGACCCATAAGTACCTTCCCGCGACCCTGGCAGGCATCGGCCCTAGTGGACCCCTACTTTTGTGCTGACGACATCTCTTTGAGGCGCGCGTACAATACGACGCGCCGTCAACCCGGGCCTGGTCCTTACCGGACGGTGAGCTACCCATTGCTCACCGTCCGCAAGCCCGCGCCTACGGTGGCCGGAAATCCGCCCGGGATTCCCGACGACCAGGGCGTCTCCTGCTACGGCTAGGGGCGAGAGGGCGCGAAACTTGCCTTTCCCTCAACCGTCCCGCCTCCTCCTCCGTGAGCATTACTGCTTCGCAGAAGGAGGTGACGGCTGCTCATGCCCTCTCGCTCCGTACCATGGCCTGAACCAGAGCCGGACGCGAGAGATCTCTGCCGCCGATCGCCTCCACGAGGACACGGCGGTGCTCTGCCCAAGCCAAGCAGACCTCCACCGTATGCTCCACCATGTCCTCCGAGCGATCCACGCAGTGGTGACGCCCGGGCGTTTCCTCCCGCCTTATCCGACACAGGAACCTCGCGAAGCTGCCGTGTCCGGTGAGGACCTGCGTCAGGCGGAAGGTGAGGACGCCGTGGCGCCTCTCTAGCCACTCCTCAAAGAGGGGACTTATCGCCGCAATCGTGGCGTGCCCAGCACTGGGTTGCGACAACCGTACTTTCCATGACGCCATGAGATCCCGCCGGAGCTCCGTCCGCTGTGCCGCGATTTCTCGCGGCAGCGGACTTACGCCCCGGCGTTTCGCCTCGTCGCGCCACTCCCATACGTGCGCGAGGACTTTTGCCTCCAGATCCCATGGCGGCAATCCGGCAAGGAGGCTCGCTGCCTCACAGGAGACCGTGCGGTATCCCCGGACCATCCGGATGGCCATGACCCTTTGGGCCGCGCTCAACCGGCGGGCTGGCCGCAGCGCCAGAGAGCGCGATGTGTCCCCCCTGCCAGCTAAATAGTTATTTTTGGATATGTGAAAAAAATCATGGCACTAGAACATACAACGAAATTAAAAGTACAACTATCACAGCTAAGTAGGCTTTACTCGTTACCGAGTAATAATTGACCAACTTAAATTTGCAGTTGGAGAATTGACCGTGACATATATCGATGTATGGGAGAACATGTTTTTCAACTACATAGTACTTTTTTAGGTTGTAGTTACGTAGTTACATTTATTTTATTATTTTGTAAGACAGAATTAAAATAATATGTACATAAAAAACAAATATACCTAATTAATTAATAAAAATAACTAAAACTATACACAAATTTAACTGTTTTTGGGATAAATTCATCCCAATTACGGAACCCTTCATTGTGCCTGGTCCGACACGCACTCGGCCGGTTTTTTCTCTTGTTTTTACCATTTTCAATAATTTTGTGCTAGGTAGATAGGAGTGACATTTCAATACTCCAGGTGCAACGCACTGCCGAACTCACTACGTCTCACCCGCCTTGACCAATGCTCTATTATTGCTTTACTACCACCGATTTCGTCCAAATTCAAATACAAATAAATACCCAAGAATAAGATTTATGTTGTGTAAATATTCTGCGCTGAGGTCTGTTGTCTGTCCGCCAGCGGAAGAGTCGTTGGCACCGCGCCCCCACGGCGTGCCAACAGTGCCCCCATGCCATGGCGGGGAGATTTATGCTGATTTCTTCAATAACCCCCATCCGTTCGCTGGAATGTTTTAGTCTTTCGCTTGGTGAGAAAATCTTTTAAACACACATACTATTCAGGGCTATTAGTAGGAATAACAATATGTCTCTTTTGTCTGAACAGGTTGGTAAGGGGCGAGTCCCGTTTATTTTTATTATTCAGCCTTTATTACTGACTAGCTGCGCCCCGCGGTTTTACCGGGAAGTCTCGATCCCGTGGGAACATGGGGATAAAAAGTGTTCTAATCCAGGTCATGTTCTACACATGTGTGAATTTCATCCAAAACTGTTCAGCCATTTTAATATTAATTAAAATTGTCCAAGGGGCCTCTGCGAATTAGCTTCGGCCCCTCGTACGCCTTCCAAAGGTCCAGGACCCCATGGTCCCGATATATGTAAGGACATAATAATAATCCTATTAATTTAATATTATAAATGCTATAAGAATGGATGGATGGATGTTTGTTATTCTTTCACGCAAAAAGTACTGAACGGATTTGGATGAAATTTGGCACACAGATAGTTTATAACCAGGAATAACACATAGGATTTTTATCCCGATATACCCACGGGGTCAAAACGTATGCGGGTGAAACCGCGGGGCGCATCTAGTAATTCATATTTTAATTAAAGTAACAAGACTCGACGTGTTAGTAACAAAATACTTACAAACTATGTTAGCAAAACATTAACACAAACAATATGTGACGTCACTGCTGCAAGCTGACAGGCCCAGCCGAGACCCTGCAGCAGTCGTTCACAAACGCACCATCTAGCCTGCTTGCTGCCATAGACAGGATGCTGTTGGTGCTGCCCCGCACCCTACTAACCAGGGATGCGCACCGCTTCCGCATCACAGTGTAGAAGCAGTCAATGCGAGCTTCAACAAACATCTCTGACGCGCTGCAGTATCGGGGCAACCCCATCAGCACCTAGAATGCGTTATTGCGTTATGAGTGAAAGCGAAATAAACACACTTTCGCATTTATAATATTAGTTAGGATTAGGTTAATAAAAATTACTTACAAACTATGGTTTTAAACTTATACTACACATAAGAGTTCCCGGTTTAGTGATCAGCAGGCTTAGCATGACGCTTTGTATTTCTTCGAAGAATAGGTACGGCTCTTTCTATACATTCTATACAAAGGTGACATTTGGTTTCTCCATTTTTGACATCTCACCGTAGAAATCCTTCTACAATCTGTCATTTTGTCTTTCGTTTCTAACGAGCTTTGTCTAGGTCCTCTTTTATGAAGAAGGATTTCTACGGTGGGATGTCAAAAAAGGAGAAACGAAATTTCATTTTGTATAGAAAGAGCCGTGTCTATTCTTCGAAGAAATAGAAAGCGCCATGCTAAGCCTTCAGCGCGTCCTGTAACATGTAGAGATCTTCCAATTGTTTCCATTCTGTCCTGTTGTTGGCTTTTCTTAACCAGATTGCACCTCCAACATTGTGTAAGTCATCAGACCATACATATTACACCATTGCCATTAGTAGGTAGTTCTGATTCAAAAGGATATTAAAGGGATGCACTAAGATGCGAAATTCAATTTTTTACGGAGGTCATTGTCAGGTTGTGAGTTGATTAAAATATGATTCGCGACCGTAACAAATAATAAGGCTTTACAAAATTACATAATATAACATCACGCCTTGTTTCCCCGAAGGGTTGGGCAGAGGTGTACCTGTAGTACACCCACATTTCGCCAGTTATGTTTTCAAGTCCCATTTAATAGGGGGCGAGCCTATTGCCATCAACCGGGTACAAATGCATACACCAAGCTTTTTTTCTTTTTGGGTGGGAAATTATCAAATAACTTCTCCCGCTCTGGACGGAGCGGGAGGGTGTGTCAGACTCTTACTGACTAAAACCCACCCGTATTCCATCCGTTGCCTGTGTTGCCAGGGGCCTCGGTAACCCTTTTGAACTTCCACGCGACCCCGGCAGGAGACTCCGGGCTGCTACTGAGAAATTCCAGATAGAAAAACCCAATAACACTTTGTCCGACCCGGAAATCGAACCCAGGACCTCATGCTCAGCAGTAGCGCTTGCGACCAATAGACCAACGTCCTTAACTTAGAATTGGCCTCAAATGTCATATTTCATGAAATAGTCATTCACTAGGGTAATATGAAGTTAGAGAGTTTCATTGATGATTTTTATGATTCTCTAAGTTAATTGATTATAATTCTATAAATTAATATTTGATACGACTGCGAACCATATTTAAATCAACACACAACCTGCACCCTTATTACGTAACACAGTTTCAATCACAACCCGAGAGTTTTGAAGCTTATTGCGAATCCATTGCTTCATAGGTTTGGAAAATTCGTCTGCGTAAATAACACAATGAACGTGGATGAACTGTCAAAATGGAACGGATTACGATCAATTGTCATTTTTTGTGTGTTACGCAATTCCCCGCTGATATTGACCTGCAAATTGCAATGAACATAGGAAAATTTGAATTACGCGGGTTACCCTTTATCCGGTTAGCCTTCATCTATTCTATTTCGACCAACACATACATATAACAGCAGGGTTATGTCTTTTTTTTTTTTTTTGAGGGTGGGAAATCATCAAATAACTTCTCCCGCTCTGGGCGGAGCGGGAGGGTGTGTCAGACTCTTACTGACTAAAACCCACCCGTATTCCTTCCTGTTGCCTGTGTTGCGGGGGCCTCGGTGACCCATAAGTACCTTCCCGCGACCCCGGCAGGCATCGGCCCTAGTGGACCCCTACTATATGTGCTGACGACATCTCTTTGAGGCGCGCGTGGAATACAACGCACCGTCGACCCGGGCCTGGTCCTTACCGGACGGTGAGCTACCCATTGCTCACCGTCCGCAAGCCCGCGCCTACGGTGGCCGGAAATCCGCCCGGGATTCCCGACGCCCTGGGCGTCTCCTGCGGTGGCTAGGGGCGAGAGGGCGCGAAACTTGCCTTTCCCAGGGTTATGTCTAGCAGTGGGCTGCGATAATTTGAATTGAACCCAATGAGATATTTTGTAGAGCGAAAAATACAGGCACAAAGTAATTACTTACTTATAAGAGTTCCGCAATTATTTTCGCTTTAACCTCCAAGAGAGATTCTATCAGCATCCCGCTATCATCGAGATCTCAAGACGATAAGCAATATTACCAACTTTTTTAACTATTTTCACGAAATTGCATCTGAAAGCTTTTACTTGTAACAACACTTAGAACATAATAAACAATCTCCAAAGCAGACAAAATAACCAAAACTTTTCTCTAATAAGAATACTTACTTTTATTTTTAACTAATTGACTTCCGATCCTCGATTTGCGATCGTGGAAACTACCTGTCTATCTCATGAAGATTTTCTTGATTGACCGCTGCTACTACAACCGATTATACACCTTCTGTTTCTTTAAATATAGTCCAAAATGATTAACAAGTTTCCTTACTCAATTCTTCGTCATAAGTGCAGAAATGAGCGAATGCAAAATTGAATTTTGTTTCGAAGCCGATAGAGTTGTTTTCGCATAGTAGGTCGGTGATTCTAGAGATGTTTTGGATAAGTTTTTTAAGTAGAATGCTTCTGTTAATAGAATTTTAATGAAGTAATGTCAGTGGCGTGGCGGAGGTTGTGCATGTCATGCCTATCTCCGTACGTGCTCTGACGCATGGCACTGACCAGTTGGTACCGATAGCGAGGAAACTGGAGCAAACTGCACGGTATTTCTTTTTGATCTACGTTGTACAAATAATTTATATAGGTACAGTGACTTCTGAATGTTCTAAGTAAATTGTTTCAAAAAGAGACAGAAGAAAATGACATCTGTCACTTTTGACAGCTTCGATTTTATTTTACTGCTTTGTTTTTGAATTTGATAAATACAAAGTTTTCTTTAGTTAGCGGTCAAAATACCTTTAGTAACTTCTTCCAAAAATTGTCAACGTTCTTTAACATTTCTTTTTTATGCACTTTCCACTTTCGTCCCAATTCTGCTATCCGTACACGAATGTGAGTGGGCATCTATATTTGCCGAATCTGTTCCATCAACGTGAAGATAATAATTACAGAGGTACAGTTATAGATCGAGATACGAAGAAGCCTCGATAATAATAAACCAATCCCCGAAAGCAAATGGCTTTAACAGCTTTATAACTAGCTAGTGCCTGCTGGTTTGCTTGCAATTCAAACCATGCCACATCATATAGGGAAGTGCCATGTGAATGTCATCATTGATCTGTTGCAAAAAAGGGATAGCTCTATCTGCCCTGATAGTTTTAACTTTCTCTTGCACTGAAGCAATGATGGCTTCAACACATGACACCCTGTAGGAGCCACCTTTGCTACCAGCGATTGAAAAGCTGTCATTATAGTTACCAATCATGACACGATTGAGTCCATTGACCCTATCCCAGAATCCTGCATCGCGCAAGAAAAGTTTCATGCAATTCTTCCTTTACGCGGGAAGAATATTACAAGTTCCTAAAAGCTCCAAATGAAATAAATATCCAGTGGATACTGGATATTTATTTCATTCGCGATCGCGATTATTACACATAGCGTATATGTGTTCCTTTTTTGATAAATCATTCGGTAGTAACCGTATGAGTTATCAAAAAGGGAAGACATCCTAGATTTTCTTTACCATAATATTTATTTATTTATTTAACAATAGCAAATGTGGTGAATATTATGAATATTTACTGAATATTCAGTTAGATATTATATGTATGAGTGGCACGTTGATAAAAGTGACCCAAATGGAATGCAAGACATATTCTTTGTGGTCTACCTCAGCTTTCTAAGTAACAGTCGGGATTTCGAGGTATCGCAATTTGCTGTTGAGGTTCTAATATAAATTCGTGTTTTGATGTATCTAGTTCACGTGGTGGTCAGGGGCAATATTATGGGATTTGTCTTAAATGGAACTGTTGTATTAAAGTCCTAGTGAAGTAATTCGTCCTGCAAAGTGACTCAAGAACGCTGGACTTTTAAATTCAAGTTAAAATACCTATATATCTATCTATCTACCTATGTATATATACTACATGGTTTCTGGAGAGCTTTAAAGATAGAATGCAAAAGCATACTCATCTGTCAGCGCTAACAAAAGTACCACCAATAATAACGTATTCAGTCTAATCTGTCAGTTTGACAGACAATTAGATGTCTCAGCCTGGGGGTCCCTGAACAGGTGAGCTCTTGGCCTTAATTACCTCTGCGTTTTGTATCTGTGGTAATTTGTGGAGTGTGACCATGAGAAAGATGGTTGCAGAGAATCTAGTGGTGATAGAAACATACCCAAAGCATTTGAAAGCGCTTAGTTTAGTCTCTTGTTTATAACGAATACAGGAAGATCTATGTAGTCGAGAACCACGAGGCATTTAGACTATTGTAATGCATAAGGTTTTTTTGCACTTGGCTTGGTCAGCCTACTGTAAACACAACTTCAATATTAGGAAAACCTTCCGCAGTTTTTATTTACCTATATTAGAAAAGTCTAAGTCATATTATCGTTGTTCTTCAGTTGACTGTAAAACAATGCCTTCAATCAATTTCCACATTGTTTCCAACCCTTTTTCTATATTTTTCTTCTTTGCGCTAGCTCATCGCGCGCTGACTGCGAAAAATTATCAAGAACTCGTTTTAATCAAAACTTCTGCACTTACTTTATCTATGGTCTAACTGTTCGTTCGTTTTCGCACGCGCGACGATTATTCTACCACAGATTGTGACAGACACGCGTGGATTTGGCGCGCAAAAAGTATTTGACAGTTCATTTGGCGGGATTTGGATTAGTCTGGCGTTGTTATTGTGATGGCTAGACGAATAGTTTTTGAAAAATTGATTGGGGAGATTCGTGGCCCTTGTTATTCGATTTTGATTGATAAAAAAGGTGGGAATCCCTAACACCGTGTGGCGATAGGTTAAGCTAAGTATGAGTAAATTGATATCAATTAGTGGATAGTTATTTGTAATGTTGGTTTTTACTTCGAAAGATTTTTAGAAAGTTTATAACGTTAAAAGTGGCATATAAAGAAATACCATATTGTGGGAATGTATAAATAGTTGTCAAAATAAGCTGAAATCTCAAAAGGGGGCCATCTTATGTTCTGTCGTAAACACATTTATGTATCCAAAACAATAACTTATACATAAAAGGACCAAATTTCAAACTACTTTTGCAGGTCAGTTTTGGTCATTAACTGCCGAGGTTGGTAACCTAAGACGTCAGTCAACTCTATGGCCCACTTGTAAACCACTTCATGCGTTTAGTTCTTCACATAATTATTTAAAACATCTTTCTGCCTGATCTTCAAACGATCCACAGAAACAGAGCGATTTTTTAAATAAGTACGTGTAGAGGTAAACGTATTTAAGGATTCGTGGTGCAAGCGCGCCTTAATTTTGATCAATTTAGGAACTCTAGATAACTCAATCAATCGGTACCATTACTTTTCTTAAGCAGCTTCAATACTTTTTAAGCCCCACATTCTCTCCATATAACCTAATTAGATTGGAAAACCCATATTATGCTACCATTAGTAGGTACATTATATTTTTTATGTCCGTTCTGAACGTCGGCTATCGAGATGTTGTAGATTAGATGCCGACTGTTAAGCGTACCTACCGTACATAGCGCTGCGGTTATCAAGCGAGTGAAGACATAAAATGCTCTTAGATATGTACCGGTAGCTTGGTAAGGTTGTGGTGCAGCGAGAGCGCAGCTTACGCGATATTAGCAGCCAAACCGCAGTATTAGTAGGTACCTAAAGTACCCAAGTGGCCGCTAATAATATGGCACATCTTCGGAGCCTTTGTTCGGTTTTGTAGTGTAGTCTGAGACATTGCTGTTATGCCAGTAAACGCATTTTTCTTTCTTTATTTCTTTTCTGTCGATCATACCTGTGTGACAGTTTCTTTTTAAAACTCGAAGTGTCATTTTAACGTCGACAAAATTCGCCTTTTTGTTTAAATAGGCGATTTGGGTTTCATTGCCCTTTGTGGATTTGTCTTGTGTGTGGTGTCAAAACAGGAACTGGAAGATACTGCAGCTGTTATTTATTTATATATCGTCGGTGATATTCTGAAACCGCGGAACTAACAGTGTTTAAAACCGTGTATTTACAAAAGTAGCAAAATCTAAAATTCGAATTTTCTAATTCATTAATATATATTTTACATAACTAATGCCTACAATATTAAGAGGAATTTATCAACTTAAAAGTTTAAACAATAGAAAGTCAAGTGGTTTAGTAAATATTACGTTTTTCCTCGTTCCTGTAAAATTCACTGCACCTACCTTACGCGGTTTTAAACACTGTTAGTTCCGCGGTTTCAGAATATCACCGACGATATACTAAATGGTACACCATAAAATATATAACACAATTATATGTCCCTCGTTCCTCCAACACGATACTTTAAAAACCGAATTTTCGAACTAGAATGAAAATTGTAACATATAAAATATAATGGTTTTTAAACAAATAATAATGAAACATTTGTAAAATTCCTAAAGATTTTTTTGTCACACTTTCCTCCACATCTTAATCCATTTTAAAGCATAGCATAGCCTCGCTTCCTCTACAGCACCTACCCACCGTCAGTCACGCTCCGTCAGACAGAAGCCCATACCAAAACGTCTGCAGATCACGAATGTTAAGTGCCTTCAATCATTAGCCGATGGTGAGCTGATCGCTTGCCTGTTGTTTACCAAAGGGCAAACCTAATGTAACGTACGAGGTGAAAGAGCGAGCAGAGATTTTTATTATGTTGATAAGTTTGTGATAGGTATTAGATTGTAATTTTCCCACTGTAGCAAAGGTCTATTTGTATTGTATACCTAGGTATACAATACACATCGCGGGCGCGACGGGCATATTGCTGCCTGTCGCGCCCGCTATATCGCCTCAGTGTGCAGGAGCCTTTATTGTATTCCTATTCGAAGTGTACAATACACATTTCAGTTTTGCCTCTGGGATGGTACACATCAAAAGAAAATAAAGAAAATACGTTTATTTGCGATAAACATAACGCAAAAAAACCGGCCAAGTGCGTGTCGGATCACGCACAATGAAGGGTTCCGTAATTGGGAAGTCGGTATGAATTTATTCTAAAAAAAAAAATTAAAAACAAAACCCGACTGCAAAAACACATAACAGTCGGGTTTTTTGTTTTTTAAATAATTTATTTTATTTCAAGTTTTTTAGTTTTATTAATATATATATTTGAAAATTACTCATTACTAGCTTTTATTTGATACCAATATTGTTGCAATTAATTTAAAAAAAAACTTCCCCTCCTTTTTTTGTATTTGCAGATGCAATTTATAAATATTATATAGCCTACGTCACTCACACAATTAAGACGAATCTAAAGACACCTCATATGTCAAAATCCACCAAGCCGTTTAGGCTACAGAGCGTGCCAAAGAAATAGACATACATACATACATACATACATACATACATACATACATACACGCTCTCGAAAAACATTACCCTCCTGAGGCAGTCGGGTAACAAACTTAATATTGTAGTTGAAAAACATGTTCTCCCATACATAGATGTATGCCACAATCAATTCTCCAACTGCAAAAAATTGGTCGACTATTAAGACTCTTACAAACAAGCGCGACACGCGACGCGACACAAAGGCACCGCTTGTAGTGCTACACGCGGTGCCTTTCTGTCGCGTCGCGTGTCGCGCTTGTTTGAAGGAGCCTTTACTCGTTAACTTTTAAAGTCCACTTAGCTGTGATAGTTTTCCTTTTAATTTCATTATTAAAAAACAATTTTAAAAAAGTAGCTTGTGGTAGTGATTTTTTTTTCTGTGATGTTTGTGAAATCTTTTTTCTTTGATGGACACAAAGGATGTAATTGTGGAGGCCTCTTCTTTGTAGAGGCCCGGGCCCAGTAACCCTGTTGCCCTGCCCTAAATCCGGCCCTGCAAACCCCGGTGGCATAATTTTCATATCGGCCCTCAGCTCTTTTAAGCAATGTACTTATACCTTCCACAATAATTCTTGTTGCCGGATCACCAGAGCAGTCGGCGTGCTATCAACACTGCTATAACTAAAAGCATCCCAATCAATCCGAGATAATGAATTAATGGCAGCCTTTCTAACGACTCGCCGCAATTTGTTCATATGTGTACTAGAACACCTATTCTGAACATACTCACAAAATGTGAAAGGTTCTCGTTACTATACTAACTTTAAGTTTATGTTATTTACAGTAACGTGAATCCTGAAAACTGCAGTGTTATTACATTATGTTAATCTAAGTTTCTATTGCATTTTTTTTTTGTAAAGAATGTAAATTGTGAATCCATAATTGGCTGTAATGTAGTACAATAAGTGTGTTAAGGAATTTTTAAGAGCTGTGGATTTTATGAATAATCTATTTAAATAAAAAAAAAGAATCCATATTTCCCTTGGTCACGGCATCACGCGTGAACGGCTGGACTGATTTTGCTAATTACTTTTTGTTGTGTTTGTTATTGTCAGGAGAAGGTTCTTATGTAAGGAAAAAACCTCCACGCGGGCGAAGCCGCGGGAATGATCTAGTTATTATATTTATATACTAATGATTGAAATACTATCTTGAATTCATGCATGTCTACGAGTAGTACTTTTTGTGAGGTTACTGTGATCGAAGGGTTACTGCTCAGAAATTCTGCTCAAAGTGTCGTGAACAGAATACCGTCTTGTATGCATGCAACGTACAATCGGGATAAAAAGTATCATATGCATTAATCCAGAATTATCTGTGTGCCAAATTTTATCCTTTTCCTCCACGCGGGCGAAGCCGCGGGAAAGATCTAGTAAATAAATAAATAAACTAGAAAATATTATGCCATTTACAATACTCAGTTGGGTTATTTTTAGTCATATACTTAAAATGATGCCTAAAAATATTTTTACAATGTTCACCGATAACTTAGACGATAATTTTATAGTCTAAGACGATAATTTTAGACAATAGCTTAGCGATAACTTAGTCGATCATTTTATAGTATAAGACGGACGAAGACGGAGTTTTTAATTTTTCATTGCTACCTTTAGGAAGGAAGTTTTTAAAGGCAATCATGACTTAACAAATCACAAGCTAATTAGAAGGTAGTGTTAGTATTGAACCTGGCTGCACACTGATGGTGACGCTCTTATCTGCAGAAGCCGAACAAGTCACCTCCAGAATACGTCCCCCAGACATCGTAGACTAGTAGTAACCGCGAGAATCACTCGAAATAAAGACGCGCTCGAAGACTGTGATTACGACATTAGCGAAATATTACCGGTACAGTTAGCGCGTTACCTTATATACTTGCGTTCAAAAGTACAGACTGACTAATTGGGTGATTTAGAACAACCTGATTTTCGGTAAAAGTTAATTTCTTTGATGGATGCTTTCAAAAATTAGATTTTTATTTTTAATAATGACGATTATCTATCTTACTTCATTGTGGGTTTATGACTTCATTTTATTTAAATACTGTAATAACAATTTAAAGAATGTAAAGGATTCTAAAAGAAATGGTAAATAATTATAATAGTTACTTTCATTTTCGGAAGTGCTCTATGTACAGAACTGCTGCTGATCCTAATAAATACGAACCTTTCTCTTATCTACCCAGCTGTCAAAATTACTTATTTAGAAATAGCAATCATGTATTTCCTTGTAATGTAGGTATACAGATAAGATGTTTATTTTTCTTAAATCAATTTGCCAACTGCTGGGCAAAAACCTCTTCACCTTTGATAATCACATATGTTCAATACGTATCACGAATTCCCAATTACTGTCACCTTTCATACATCTCTCCGCCAACATCCCTCAATTTTCCCTCAAAAACACTGAAGTACAAATTCTTTCGTAGACATTACGTCATGTGAATGAGATTCGTCGCCCCAGGCAGTGCACCTGTCCTCGTCAACAACCAGTGGTTAGCAACACGCACCAGTGGTTATCAGATGGTGGTTAGCGAAATGTTTCACTGGTTATGAAGACCACACAGCTTCTGATTTTGGCCACTGAAAAATAGTTGTAGTGTTCTGTGTTGGTAATTTTTGATAATATCTCGGTTTTCGTCGGGCGCAGCTCGAACTTGTGACCTCTCACTGACACCTTTAAAACCACATATTTTCACTCATTGTGTTCTTTTTCTGTAGTATAGGACTATTGGAATCGTTTATTAGAAAGCCTTAGAAGTACATTATACAAGCAATCTATACGTAAAATTGTGAAAAGTGTTACTAATGTTTCTATGTAATTCGATTTTACGTCGTTTCACCGGTAAATGACTATACCGTTCACCTTATGAAATAAACTTTCAAAGCTATCTAGACTTCATTAGATCTTTCGAAAATCTTAAAAATTTTACAATAAAATACAGACCAACTAAGTATCAACAGATTTAACAGATTTTCCCCTAATAATTTGCGTGGCGAAAAGTTAAAAAAAGTCACCTCACTTTCGTACAAAAAAACTTTCGTAACGGTCACCGCGGACATTTAATTCAACCATTAAGAATCAACGGTCTATATAAATCCAAAAACAAGTTGCACTGGCCCGTCGACAATAGGTAAGTAAAAAAAAAGAAAATTACCAAAGAGATTGCTCCGAGACAAGCGCGACGCGCGCCAAAAAACGGGCGCCTTGTACAAAAGGTTTGAAAAAAGCCGAAGCCGATGAGAAAAAATGTGACTCGATATCGAATCGAGTGGGCATCGAGATCAGATGGAACGTGCGTGACTGTCCACGGCAACCACGCGCGTAGCATCGATCCGAGAGGCGCGTGGCTATGCAAAAATCGATTTTGAACTCGACCAATTGGAAAGTCTAGATTCATCGCTCATTAGCTGCTGAATTGATTTTTCAAATTGTACTTGGAAAGGCTGGCTGTGTTATTTTGTGGCTGTGCAGAAATATATTATGTATACCATATTATTCGATATACATTGCGTGGTAACTAAACCACATTGATAAAATTATTGAATACTAATGCAGCAATGGTCATCCAAGTTACCCATTGGACCAATATCCTGTTTTAAAATACAGATCGGACAAGCTAGTGTAGTTGCGTGGAGGCTTTTCCAGAATTGTAAGTATATGAGTCACAGGCAAAATACTAAAAAGCTTTGAAGACATTTTAAACTCATTATAAGCTTTTTTTCTGCCTAACGACCTATTCTTATTAACCACAACTACAGGAGAATGCTTGAAGATAATCTGCCCCATTAAAGCCTCATATAGTAAGGATCCTCTTTGAAAATTACTGTTGTAGGATTGTAAACTTTCCATAAGATACGAGAGCCTGGGTCTTCGTCACGAGCAGAAAGTACTGATGTTAATGTATATATTGCAGCTGGGAAGCTAAACCCAGAGCAGGAAAGTAATTTTTAATAATAATTTCATCAAAAACCTCATACATAGAACAAAAAAATGATCAATAAACATAATTACCGTCTGTTTCGTCACCCATAGGGAGGGGGGAGGGGGTGCGCCCGCGCCATTGTTATTCTTCGCTTAGCGAGCCCAATATTTTGCGAGGGCCTAAAACAACACAGAGTAGCGGTAGATTTTAACCAGTGTTTTTTTTATCGCGACGGCGACGCTTCATTTGATGTAGCTATTATCTTAGTTATCTTGTACCTACCTACGTGGAAGGCCTAGAAATTGGATATATATTTTGGTTTAGTTTTTATTAGGAATGGTTTATAAATGGAGGGTAATTTCTTTTTGGTTGCGTTGTCGTTTTTTTTGCACGTATGTGTTATGTTTTTAATTTTAAACGACAAAAAATGGGATTTTATTTTCTGGCATCAAGCTTCTTTTCCGATGAAAATTATCGGAATCACGTGGAAACGCTATACCATCCTACGCCAAGCAGGCATTATACTCTCCGCCGCCTGTGGACATAACTATCGGAAATTCAAGATCATCAACTGCCTAGCCTTTGTGCGGATGCAGCTGAATACCAGTATTTTACATGGAGCGACTGCCTATCTGACCTCCACAGTGGAGATACAAGCTGAAATGCCTCATGTGCAATTACACCGGTACTCTCAACCTTCAAACCACAGCAACGCTGCTTGACACAGTAGTAAGTTTGATTGTAGTTCCAGGATATTTTTTTTGAGGGTGGGAAGTCATCAAATAACTTCTCCCGCTCTGGGCGGAGCGGGAGGGAGTGTCAGACTCTTACTGACTAAAACCCACCCGTATTCCTTCCTATTGCCTGTGTTGCCAGGGGACTCGGTGACCCATAAGTACCTTCCCGCGACCCCGGCAGGCATCGGCCCTAGTGGACCCCTACATTTGTGCTGACATCTCTTTGAGGCGCGCGTGGAATACGACCCGGGCTTGGTCCTTGCCGGACGGTGAGCTACCCATTGCTCACCGTCCGCAAGCCAGCGCCTACGGTGGCCGGAAATCCGCCCGGGATTCCCTACGCCCAGGGCGTCTCCTGGAGATGTCCTTCGGAAAGAGTTCTACTACTGCCGTAAAAATATAGATAAGTAGGTATAGTTTTTAACTCTTGTAGTCTTTGGACTAGCTTCACTCAAAAAGTTGTTAATGCTCTTCGCGTTCAGTACAACTTTGCATTCAGGATTCTGTTGGAGCTGCCACATTTTTGTAGTGACTCGAGTATGTTAGCGGACGCGCAAACTGACGGCTTCGGTGCGGTCAGCCGGAAGCGTGCAGCATCCCTGTTGCGGAGAGTGCGTGCAGCGTCCAACAGTCTTCTGCAGGCTTAGCATGACACTTTCTATTTCTTCGAAGAATAGACACGGCTCTTTCTACACAAAGTGACATTTCGTTTGTCAGTTTTTGACATCTCACCGTAGAAATCCTTCTAAAATCTGTCATCTTGTCTTTCGTTTCTAACGATTTTTGTCTAGGTCCTTTTTTATGTAAAAGGATTTCTACGGTAGGATTTCAAAAAAGGAGAAACGAAATGTCACTTTGTATGGAAAGAGCCGTGTCTATTCTTCGAAGAAATAGAGAGTGTCATGCAAAGCCTGCTGGTTGTCATTGCTAACAAATTGGATTGCCATATCATTCACTATTTAAGCCAGCTGCAGCATGTACCTGCTAATAAAAACTTGGTTGTTGAAGTCATAATGTCTAACGTTATGAGTTCATGATACTTGAAAATAAATGTTTTATTATTTTTATTTACTAGCTGCGCCCCGCGGTTTACCTACGTAAGTCTCGATCCCGTACGAATATCGGGATAAAAGTATTCTATGTCCCAATACAGATCATGGTCTACCAATGTGCCAAATTTTTAAATTCTAAATCCGCTCTGCCGTTTTAGCGTGATACGAGTAGCGTAATAAACAAACTAAGTCACTTTCGCATTTAAAATATCTATTAGTAAGGAAGTAAGCATAAGTTTCCATGTGAACAGTTTTCCTAATTCAGTTCCTAAAGAAATAGGTAGAGCTGTTACTTCTCATTTAGCTTTACTTCTCTATGTAGAGTACCCACTGGTGCACAGGGATTGGTGTTGTCAATTTAAATTATTTTCAGACGTCTATCTTGTACTTCCGTACTAAAATAGACAGAGAGACGAAGTCGCACTGTAGGGTTCCTTTTTTACAATTTTCATACGGAACCCTAATGAGGCATTTTATTCAATTGTAATGGCGAACTGAAGT
The DNA here is from genome assembly GCA_905333075.3 of Atethmia centrago. NCBI lineage: Eukaryota > Metazoa > Arthropoda > Insecta > Lepidoptera > Noctuidae > Atethmia > Atethmia centrago. The sequence goes on from HG995384.1 coordinate 24,987,199, forward strand.
CTTCTTTATCTCGTGTATTGTTTTGAATACACATCACATCACATCACACCTGGGTGGTAGGCACAAGTGACACCCATATGGTTATTGACAAACTATCTGAAAACCTTACTTGACCCTACCCCGCGATCGATCCCAGGACCCCACGGTCGACCGTCGCACAAACAACCACTAAACCAACAAGTCTGGATGTGTGTTCGGTTAATGTTTTTAAAGATTTTATATTGAAGTGAGTGTCCATGGAGTTTCATACCCGTTCTTCTCCATAGGAACCTATACTACGTTTTGGAATGGGCCTGTAGTTTAATTCATAAGTAGGGTAGATTAATTTAAATTTAAATGCGTTGTGTTTGAGTTTGAATGGCTCGAGCCTATAACATGGTTCTTAAACATAAATAAGAAGAAGAATATAAGAATCGTAGCAGCTGGCGTTCTGCCTACCCTATGCAATAAGCCGTGATCCTATGTGTGTGTACTTATTTTAAACATAATTACCGATGTAGGTGTACTAACTAACCTTCTGAGAAAAAAATACATTCTGTTACGATCAATCAAATCCTTAGTACACGTAAAAAGAAACGCTCTCTTTCTGTAATTCTATCTTTACTTATAAAAGAGAGACGCACAGTTAACTCTCATTTAGCGGGCAGGTGTCGCGGCCGTCTCTACGTAGAGCACCGTTTACATAGAGACTATACTTTGTGTTCGGTAGGGGTGGCACTATATCGAAAATCAATCATTTGATTGGCTGCTTTTTTATTAATAGTCACTGTATGGTGAAGCAAAAGAAATATGTAGGATCATCCGATATTATTCGAACTGGAGAAAGATTATTGGCATATTCTTTACTAATATTATAAATGCCAAAGTGAGTCTGTTTGTTTATTTGTTCGTTTTTTACGCTTTCACGCTAAAACGGCTGATTGGATTTGGATGAAATTTGGCACATGGATCATGACTTAGATTAGGACATAGGATACTTTTTACCCCGATATTTCCACGGGATTAAGACTTGGAAACGAGGAACACGGGAACGAGAGGCGCAGCTAGTCAGCCTATAATGTTCCTACTGCTGGGACACAGGCCTCTCTGTGAGAGGGAGTGGGCCGTAATTCAACACGCGAGCCCAGTGCAGGTTAGTAGATGTCGCATGTCTTCATTTTTTTTTATCTAGGACATGCCGAACCGGCTGACGAAGAGAGAGAGAATTCAGTCAAAGAAAAAGAGGAAATAGAATAATTGAAGGATAAAACATCATCTGACTACCCGTCCTCTATATATAGTCTACATCCATCAATCTTTACTATGATAATGTAGGTAATCTAACAACAATACGGCTGAAAAATTATCATCACAGAGTAATCGAAAAGGTTAGAAAGAAATTTTCATGTTTCTATTATGGGTAAAGTCAGGGAAATTAAACTACCATCATAAATTGTCCGCATATTCAAATCAGAATATTGTTACTCTTAGACAGTAGGTACATAGTTTGAAATGGCTATAACACGGCAAAATGACGTAGTGTTTCAATTACAATTAATACCGTTGTTTAATTCAGGTAGTACATCAGACCCCATAAATTATAGACCTATTTCAGTACTACGAACGCCGAGTATTTTTTTTTAAATAAATTTTTGACCATTTGCAACGATTCTTTAATAAAAATTACTGCGTAACAAACAATTGGGTTTTACATGGGGTCGTTCGACTACTGATGTTGTTGATGATGTTGTGTTGAACTTTTAGGACATATATATAATGCATGGGTAGATAAATCCGATGCCCTGGGCATCTTTTGTGATTTTTCCGAGGCATGCGATTGCGTTCTTCATGAAATGTTAACCAGGAAACTCCGCCACTACGGGATCCGGAACACCGCTCTGGATGTTCTCACTTCATACTTGAGTAATAGGATTCAGAGCGTTGACTTTAATGGGAAAAGATCTCCTGGATCTATAGTAACAATGCGAGTCCCACTTGGTTCAATTCTTGGTCCTTTCTAGTATCTTATTTATATTAATGATTTGCCTTTCCTCATAAAGGATAATCATTCTAAATGTCTTAAGTTCTCATTACTAAATGTACCCCAAATGGGTCTAAATTTAAAACTTGATGGCAAAAAACTCGATGCTATTATGGAAACTGTATTTCTAGGAATGACTCTAGATTCTAGATTGCAATGGGGTGCCCACATTAGAGCTCTTTCAGGTAGATTAAGCTCAGCTGCATATGCAGTAAGAAAAATAGAAAAACATAGAAAAATAGGCAGTTGACTGATATAGGCACAGCTAGATTAGTATACTTTGCTTATTTCCACAGTATTAAATCTTATGGCGTACGGCTGTGGTAATCGGCAGCTGACGTAGATTAAATTTTCATTTTACAAAAGAGGGCACTCCGCGCGATCTACAGGATGGGTCCTCGTGAGTCACTTAGAAACAAATTCAAGGAAATTAATGTACTAACGCTGCCTTCTCTTTATATCTTAGGAAGTATTTTGTACGTTAGTAGAGTAGAGCTAGGGTTAAAATAATGATAGAATTGGCACACAACAAACACCTTGATAATGTGCAATAAAATCTCACTAAGGATCCTAAATCCTTCTGGGATTATGTGAGAAGCAAAAAGGGTATCGTGAACCGTAAAAAAATCACAAAAAATGGTCAAATTTTATCGGACACCGAATGTGTTCACGAGTTTGCTAACTTTTTCAAGTCCGTATACAAAGTCCATATAGCAAAACTAGATGTGCAAGCCGGCGTGGCCAAGAGTAACACAAGTAGTTCCCGAGTACACATAGGGAGGACTGATAGGAGCCAGGTAACGGTGGCGCTAAACTTAAACCTAAGTGTTCGGCGGGACCAGATGGCATTCCACCATTTACTATTAGAGACTGCAGGGATTATTTAACACAACCGCTATTATACGTGTATAATGTATGTTTTGAACAGTCATACTTTCCAGAACGCTGGAAAATTACACGAGAAATACCTAAGGGAGAAGCAGGGACTGAAGTTAGTGGATATAGACCGGTGGCGGTGCTGTCGGTACCAGCGAAGGTATTTGAGTCAGTAATCCATCATTGTGTCTTAAATCAGGTTTCAGTCACGTTGTCCGACCCACAGCATGGGTTTCGGCCGGCTCGTAGCACGACAACAAACCTGCTAAATTTTATGGCATATGTGGTTCCTAGCGTTGATTTGGGAGTGCAGGTCGATTCTGCATACTTTGATTTTAAAAAAGCTTTAGTTTTGGTCGATAATGACATTTTATTGACAAAGCTTGCGGCCGTCGGATGAGTAACAGAAAGCAATGTGTCGAATATGCTGGGTATAAATCTGAGCCCTATTTTACGAGGTCAGGCGTAAGTCAGGGTAGTAATTTAGGACCACTTCAATTTATAATTATGATAAATGACTTGCCTGAGGTCGTCAAGAATACCAAGTGCCTGTTGTTTGCTGACGATCTAAAACTACTATTAACTGAAGTAACGTAGTAAACATGAAATTGTGATACCTAAATTTAGATTAACAAAAACAAGCGAATCATTTGTTATCAACAGTATCCGCTTTTATAACAAGTTGCCAAATTCGGTTACAAAACTTAGCGATCGGAAGTCCAAAACAGTCATCAGTATTGGTTTTCCCAAATTTTCCAATTTTTTTTTCACTTTTATTTTTTTATATACATTGTAACAATTATTGATTGTTTTAAACACACAACCACACAGTTTAATATATTATTATTTCAATTATTGTGAGTGTGATGTATATGTGAGTCACATTGTTTTAATTATTTTTTTTCTTTCTCTGTTAGTTTTAATAATAATGTGGCAGTTTGAGTACTTTATGCGGCCTACCCAAATGTTCTTTCTATGGTATTGTTCGTCGCGTCGTTGAGCTCCTTAAACTCTGAGTCGAGCTGCAGGATTACTGACAAATGCGTGCACTGACTGAACAGGACCATTCAATCTGTGTGGTTCTTTCCTCAAAAGATTTCAGACACCAATCTACATGTCCTTGACATGGTCTGTCCAAGATTATGTTTGGACTTTAAAAGAGACTGAGACCTCTGAATTTGTTTATTCTCAGAATAGTCAGATAGGAAACGCCGACCTCATCTAGTTTTTTTAAATATGATTGACGTGTAAAAATGTTTGTTCAAGCCTACTTACAGAAATAAAAATCATTTGTCATTTTGATAATCAATTAAATTCCCTGACTGTACAAAGTATTATGTAGATATTTTTATTATATCGTATTTTTGCTTGTTTACGTTTACAAACAATTCTTTTTTTTTTTTTATTTAAAAAAAAACGTTGTCCCACACTAGGAATTTCTTCCTGTATCGTGGGTGCGTTTACAAACATAAAAACTCACAAACACAAACACACAGACCCGGAACACTTACTTGCAGATCATACAAATATTTGTTCCGTGCGGGGATCGAACCCGCGACACGCTGCGCAGCAGTCGATCGCTCAGCCATTACGTCAAACGTGTCGTTTTTAGAAATGTAATGTACCTACATCTGTTTTTTTCAAGCCCAATACTCCTGATTTCTCGCGTAGGTACTTTACTTTTATCAATCTCAAACTCAAACACAATCTCATCATCTGCCTAGCCTTTTCCCAACTATATTGGGGTCGGCTACCAGTCTTACCGGATACAGCTGAATACCAGTATTTTACATGGAGCGACTGCCTATCTGACCTCTACAACCTAGTTACCTACTGGGTAACACGATACCCCTCAAACACAATGTATTTATTTCAATTAAACCATTTACAGGTACTTTCGAACTGTCAAAGAGTCGGTCAGTTAGAAATATGAAGCTAGTTGCCAAGTCCAAAGCGTAGTAGGTACCTATGGAGAAGAACGGGCAAGAAACTCCATGGATACTCTTTTATAAATTATAGTGTTAAAAAAATATTGATACGTTTTTAATGTTGAATTTATAACTAAATGTGAGGACGATGTAAAAAGAAAACGCATCCATGGTACACAAAGAAACAAACAAAAAATAACATATATAAACTCACGCCTTCTTCCCATGGGGGTAGGCAGAAACCATAGAACGCTACCTGCTGCACTTACATACTCATTTTGTTTCGTTTACGTTTATACATCTAGTCACGCCGCCGGTTGCGAGTACTCCGCACCTGACCTTTCTGAAGAACATCACTAATTAGGTCTCTATATGTCCTCCTAGGGCGTCCCCTCCGGCCGTTTCCACTCACATCTGCCTTGTAAATAAATTTTGTTAGTCGCCTTTCATTTAAAAAAAAAAACAATTCAAAAATAAAATAATTAAAATAAGCCGTGGCAGCTAAGAGATGACCAGTCTCTACTGACGGCGCCCGTTCACGAACATGACGCATGGATCAGCACCATTCAGCTCAACCATTTTGAAGGGAGCTAAATGATCCAACACACGCGCCACCATCAGCGAGACATCTGAGTGAGCATGACATACTCTCAGCCGCCAGGGCACATACAAGTCTATTAAAGACATATTACCCGAAAAATGGTAGCTCTATTAGATACATAGTACTCACACCTGTGTGAGTAATATAATAAAAATGCAATTATATAACACAAAGGAGATTGAGTTTATACAATGCAAAGATAGTCTTACAATCTTCAGCAACTTCAACAGTACTTTCAATTAGTTGTGCTTGTGGAGCAGGACCAGCATTTAGTCAAGCTTAATATTTATGATAAGCCTATTTTATTTTTATTTTATTATATTTTATTCTCAAATATCATTATAAAGAAACAAACTCTGAATACAAAATAATATTCCATCTCGCCCGCGCGGCACCCCTGCACGCCACTTGCCGGCGACTGCTGTTTTTTCATTTACGAATATTTTCCTTGGCGCACGATATTTTTTCAGCGTGTTTTCCCAGTTGTAAGATAAACTACACTCCATCAAATGTATATTTTTTACCATTCAGCCCTTCGCCCTTGTACCTACCACTTATATTTTAAATTTCACGTGGAACCTGTTACCAATTTAGGTTATATTTCATATACTGTGTTTTTTGGGATATAACGCTAACGTTATTTTGTGTTTTTTTTTTCTAGTTGGAGGTAGTTTATAGGTTATTGAACGTGTGAAAATTGGTCTAGTTTAAGAAAAATACAATTATTGGATATGCATCATTTACAGACACAAAACTGAAATGTCTCATGTGCCTGTATAATTACAGGCGCCAGCATCCTTACCCTTCAAACCAGAACACAACAACGATGCTTTGAGGCTTCGGTTATCAGGGCAGTAGTTGGTAGATATTAGAGACGAAAGCAACATATTACACGATTCCGAACAGGCTTGCCTTCGGAGGTTAGCATCAGGAAGTCTATCGCTACTGAAAAATGGCCCAGTCAATAGTGTCTACTATTGCAAAAAAATATAGTTACACTACGGATATTTAATTCACCATAACATTCAAACAACAAAAACGCGTATTTTTTTAGCTTTTAGCTAAAATAGCCCGGCGCCAAAACGTCATAATCGGGAACTAGAAATTCACACAATGTGAACCCGTCGTGACGTCACTTTAGGTCACGTGCCAAATATAGTTGAGTTTATTTCTGTAAAACATAGGTGTTAAAAATTCAGTAAAGGAAGGACTTTTATTTTTGAGTTAATACATTTTTATTTTATTGTTAAGTAAGTAAGTTAAAACCGGCTTCACTTCGGCTTCTCTCTTACCAAAATTGATACCTCGCCGCTGGTATATACCTACTTTCTCGGGCTAGCGCCTTCGCAAAGAGCCTTATTAATTATTATTACTTATTCTACTAGATGATACTCTAGTAACTACACAAAAACTATCATCCCAAAAGACAACCGTAGCCTCACTACTCACCCTAAAACCCAAAATAAGCGTGAAGTTAAAGGTGAGTGCTATCACCGCCTATTAACACCCCGTTACTTAGATGATCGAGAAGACAATGGCCGCCGTGACGTCATGCGTGGTTGGCTGCGTCTGCGCATTCGATGCGCACCTAATAGTATTTGGGTACTAATTAAAAGTGCCCTAATTTTAGTAAGACGTGCCTCAATAAGCAGTAATTGTTTAGGTAGCATAATACCATCACCATTGTTTAAGCCGGTAAGTATCTAGTTCTTATTTATTTTAGCCAGTGTTTTATTTAGATAGTTTCCGCATCACGAGCCAACATTTTAGATTATTGAAAATTTTCGGTGCAACTATTTTCGGTGCAGCTATTTTCGGTGCAGCTATTTATGCACCTACATAGTAACAGTTGAGAAAAAAATGCCACTTAATCATTAATTTAACAATTTTCAAGTTTTTATTGTTTAAGAACAAAATTGACTTACTTTGACGAACTTTTGATGCTGACTGTACTTTTTCTACCATTTTCATTTAAATAAATACAGGTTGTTTTAACGCATTACATGAGCTTGTAATACATTTTTGCAAGCTTTACAAAATATCGTAGATTTTCGACTTCTATAAAAACTAAAAAAATACAAAGTGTTAAAGCTCTGTATTTTCAGACCGATGTATAATATGTTCTGTATAAAGGATAAAAGGACAATGCACATACAATGATCGACATAAGCATGACGTCACGTTTCTTCGAAAGCGTCTGAGCATCCGATGCGCTCATTTTGACAACTTAGTGAGCGTTCATTTAATATTGTTAATAAAACACATTATTTATTTTTTTAATTCATCGTTTTACACTGACGACCAAAATCCCTCTCATTTTGACATTTGGACAGTATTCATTACGTTGCTTACGTGATCTAATCTAGCAGACAAGTTTCCAAACTTAAGAAGCTGGATTTGGAACCATAGTCATTAATTGGTAAGGGATCCTTTTGAAAACTAAGGGGATTTTGTGACGCAATCATAGTGCTGTACACTCAAAGGAGTAAAAAAAATCCTCGAATTGTAACTGTTCTGTTTATGAGCCCGACAACAGCTAAAGCGCGGTCAATGTCGGACTGCATAGAAAAGAAAGAGAAGCGCGATGACACAACGTTGGTAATTTATTGCAAAATATGAAGCAATTATCTATTTACAAAAAATCTATTGATTGGATTAAACAATTAAAAAATTATTATGCTAATACGTTGCTTATAGAACAATATGACAAAAAATCAGAATAATTGCATGTAATTAGTATGGTTTTTAATCGTTAAAATAATATTTTAGAGGTATCTTCGTGTTTTTTTTCTATCGTATCAAATTAGCTGTAGTATTTTCAACACACTATCTACCTAGCATATATCCTGAAGAGTATCATATATTTTTCTGATTTTGTTTACCTACTGCAGTTGATCATATACTTTTAGGCATTATAAAACTTACAAAATTTGCGTTTAGGTCCTGTAGTCCCCTTAAATCTGAGCCCTTTACCGAACGAATCTCACATCTTTATAAAACTAGTACGATTTTGGTACCTATACAACAGCCAGCATTGTTTATTAACCCTTACATTCTCGTATCCCCGTGATATGTAGGGCGACCTGCAGGTTTTGATACTTGGCTGACACCTGTAACTGGATTAAGGTTATTAAAAGTGAAGTGATCGATTTATCGATGAACCCAGGCTATTGTAGTTAATTGGAAATAGGTGTTGGAAGTCGGTGTTGGTCGTGAGCAGTGGTGGTCCAGTGGTAGCGGCCGTGACTTACGAGTTGTAGGTCATAGGTTCGAACTCAGGCAGGCGCTTTACCTTGTGTAACCACCACTGCTCTCAAAACGGTGAAGAAAAACATCGTGAGGAAACCGGCATGTCCTAGAACCAAAAATTTGAAGACATGTGACATTTACCAACCCGCACTGGGCCCGCGTTACGGCTACGGCCTACGGATTACGGCCCACTCCCTCTCACAGAGAGGAGGCCTGTGTCCCAGCAGTGGAAACAATGTAGGCTGATTATGTAGGTGTTGGAATAAATTTTGAAAAACTGCGAAAAATAGTTTAGTTAGGGGCGACACATTAGAGCGGCCCGATACTCTGATAAATGTTCAAATGTGTATCCACTTTTAGAATAATTATACATGTGTCTAAGAAAAACAGAACTGCTTTTTCCGCGTTAAAGTCCGTGAATTCCATGATCCCTTGTACATCCCAGTAACGTTTATTTAATTTTTTCTTGTCATGCGGGCGCTAAGGTTTTCAATACATAATACTAAGCGCAACTGGCCTTACTGGTCTATTCATGCCCTTATCATTCTCCAAAATAAATAAAAAACACAAAAATATATCCTAAAGTATCAAGACACATCCATCTCCTGCGTCCGGTCATCAAGATATAGAAGATAGAGCACCTGTTCGCTGCGGGCGTTCGGCAATCTTCGGACAAGTTCGACTCAACCCTTACACCATTCTTCCAATTAAATATGAACCTTATAACAATGACGTAACGGAGACTGTTGTGTGGTTTTTGTAAATCGTTTTTTTGGCGTAAAAGGGTGGATACGTGGGAAAAGTGTGTTGAAATAATTATATGATTTAACCTACTTTACGGCATTTACTTACTAAAAAAAATAATTTTGTAAATATAATTTTGTTGATAATATTTCACGGTTTTGTATATTTGTAAGTTTTAAAGCCCTTTTATAAAACACTACGGACTCATAAAATCTTTTTAGTATTAGGCATCTACTCATCTAGTTCCTCCAAAGTCATAGTGGGGTATAGTATGACATAGAGCTTACCCTTGCCAACAGTTTGAGCGGCATGAGAATGTGACAGACATGTCCTGCCCAGACTCATTTATGTTAGATATTTATTTGTGTGATATTTATATTTCTTTATTATACTGCCTCCTTGGTCTAGTGGTTGCAAGCGCTACTGCTGAGCATGAGGTCCTGGGTTCGATTCCCGGGTCGGGCAAAGTGTTATTGGGTTTTCTATCTGGAATTTCTCAGTAGCAAGCCCGAAGTCTGGATTTGTGCCCGGTTGATGGCAATAGGCTCGCCCCATATTACATGGGACTTAAACATAACTGGCGAAATGTGGGTGTACTACAGGTACACTTCTGCCCAACCCTACGAGGAAACAAGGCGTGATGTTTTGTTATGTTATGTATATTTGTGGGGCTCGTGACTAAAAAGTAACAGCCGCAATAAGAGTCGATCAAAGGTTGAGCTACGCTTGCCGCGGTCGGTCCCTGGATGGGTGACCATCTTTATATACTAAGACCCCTCCGTGCCTCAGAAAGCACGGTAAGCCGTTGGCTCCGACTGTCATTCGTAGATCTTATACTTTCGCTGCGGGTAGAGTACGACAGAAAAAGTCGAATAATCAGTTAAGTTGTTCACCTTGGTAAGCCAAGGTGTATTGTGTTATCTACTGAAACTACTTATAGATAGAAAGAATAAGATAACATTAAATAAAAATTATGAAAAACTGTTCAAAATTTGTAAAGTACTCCCGATCCATTAAAAGAGATTAAAAGTAAGTTAAATATCTTGACTGAACAATTTAATAATCAAGACCACAAAGTGGAACGTAAGCATATGTACCCAACTCGTTTATCTAAGAACAAGACACTTGCTGTTCCAAAGGTAATTAACTACTTTGGTAAGCGCACAAGAAGGTACATAGTACCAACGTTAGCGAATGAGCTACCCCCCAAACTTATATCGCATGTCAAGTCTAAGGATCAACTTAAAAGAGTTCTACAAAAACATTATCTCTCATTGTGTCCATAGAAAACGTTTTTATTTTTTGTTTAAAATGTGAGATTTTTGATCTGAACTGTAGGTATTTACTTCATATTTTACTTAGCACAATTAAGTTATAGCAAATTAATTTTGAAAATTTGTAAACTATTGGTAGACGAGAACTACTGCCGACAAACTGTTTTGCAGTTTGGCAGACTTTATGTATGTTATTGTTAGTACAAAATTTGAATAAATTAAAAAAAAAAAACCAGTAACTGGGTTGTGAAGGTCAGATAGGTCAGATAGGAAGTTGCTCCATGTAAAATACTGGTATTCAACTGCATTCGGTAAGAATAGAAGCTGATCCTAACACCGTTGGGAAAAGGCTATATAGGTAGATTGGTTTAACTGGTTTTTAATTTTACCCATTTCAATCTGGTCATTGGTTCCAACTTTGATCTATGGTTTTCATCGTATTGGTTATACCTACGTGTCTGGTCTCTGTCTATCTCTATAAGATAACAGGGGTAACTATTGTCCTGTCGATTTATTAAAAAGCGCAGTTAAAATCAACAAAATGGGGCCCGTGGAATTTCTGACCTTCGCTTTGACGACACTATACATGTCAACCAACAATATACAGGGGGTAGAAAAATTAAATTAGAAGAATCGTTACGCGATGGTACGACGCGATATCGAACTATTTCCATGAAGTTTTCATAGAAATTGTTCTACGAGTGTTGCGTCGCACTGTTGCGTCGCGTCTGTCTGCGAGAGCCTTAAGGTAGCTTTTTGTTCTGATTTATTCGCCTGCTTCTTCTGTACATTTTGAAAACGAAGTAGTTTCGACGTTTTTCATATGTACAACTTAAACGTTTCGTAGGGGTCCACTAGGGCCGATGCCTGCCGGGGTCGCGGGAAGATACCAATGGGTCACCGAGGCCCCTGGCAACACAGGCAACGGAAGGAATACGGGTGGGTTTTAGTCAGTAAGAGTCTGACATACCCTCCCGCTCCGCCCAGAGCGGGAGAAGTTATTCGATGATTTCCCACCCAAAAAAAAAAAACGTTTGGTCAAATCAATCCCATGCCGATTTCGACTTCGGTCACCATTTCTGCTTTTGACGACTGTAGCTTCTTGGCTGAGAAGGTATGTGCAGAGTGCGGACACCTTAGTATACCATTTTGGTAATTGTATTGTATGTTGGAGGTTGGCTTACTCTTGGGGTGGTCGCGCCTGCTGTCGAGACCACTCTTCAGCTGGTCTTCAAAGATTCAAATGGGAAGTTTTGTAGCAATTGCTGCAGTGCTATTCGCTTAATGATGTTGCCAGCTTTGTGTTTACATAAAAAAATATGACCAAAGAACTCGCGCTCCGCCCAGAGCGGGAGAAGTTATTTGATAATTAACCACCCAAAAAAAACAGCCCACTTAGCTGTGATAGTTTACCTTTTAATTTAATTATATATAGGTAATACTGCCATGACTTTTCACATCTCCATAAACAAAAATTTAGCTGGCCGGGGGAGGGGAGGGGGGGGGGCTCGCCTCTACCAAAAATTTGCACATTGAAGCTTAATATTTCGCAAACGGATCCTTGGATCGAAAAATGGTTTTCACACATTCGCAATATTTTTGAGCGACCTTTCCACCGACACCACAACCCCAAAATTCCCACTTTACGTGTAGTAGCGGTACCCTAAAAAAATATTTTTAAATTTTATTTTACCACTGTCGGCGTGATTAAGGTAAGCCGCGGACAGACAGACAGACAGACGGACATGGCGAAACTATAACGGTTCCTTGTTGAATACGGAACCCTAAAAATGGAGCGTATAATTGCATGTCCTAGTTACATATTGCATTTGCAACTTTCAGTTATTGTTAGTCTAGCAAATATTTATTGTTTATTTTTCTTTTCTTTCTCATTTTCAGGAAAACACGGACAATATCAGTCCTCTAAAAGTACTTATTCAAAGTGACGTCTGTCTGAGAGCCCTGTCATAACGATCAGAAAAGCACCGGTAAATGACCGGTAAAATTGATTAAAATATTTATTCAGTTTTACCTTACTGAAACAAGAGATCACTGACTCCTGATTTTGCGAACGGTAAATTATGGTCATAATAATATTATGACGCTAATT